>JAJQQW010000010.1:111848738-113258738 GCA_025583905.1 Ia io | reverse complement strand
AATACATGTTTCAAAAAAATGTAAGGTCTGAAAAGGGATGCAGTGACTCCCCCCCGCGCCCCGCCCCCAGCCTGTGGCCAGCGACCTGAGCCTGGTGCAGATTGTCACCCTGGCTGACCTCTGCGCTGTGACCGAGCTTATACGCTTTGTTCTGTGTCCTGCATTTTTCACCAGAGACAGTCCCGTGTCTGCCCGCAGGGCTGTGCAATTGCTGGTTTTCTGGTGCCATAACTTGACCGAACTAGGTCTATGCAGACGGACAGTTCGCTGGGTTCTGCTTTTTGTTTTTACTGGTACAAAGGATCCAGCAGCGAGTGACCTTGTGTACTTTGCGTCTGTTCAAGTTGCAGGACCAGCTCTGCGAGTGGGGCAGCCAGGGGCGCGGGTTTGGGCGCTGGCAATCCTGACTGATGTTGCCACGTCCCTGGCCGAGCGGAGAGGCAGGGCCAGTTTGCCTTGAGCCGGCAGGGGCAGAAAGTGGCCAGGGCCTTGACAAAGCCATCCCTGCAGGTGCTCAGCTGGGCACCGTCCTAGATGCCTCTCCCTCCAACACGGCCCAGGCCTGAGCGGCTGGCCGTGGCGAACACTTCCAGTGGGCCAGGCCTCGAATCTCTTGCTTCCTAAACTTGCTTCCTGCTCCGATTCTTAGAGAGCTCAGATTCCTGGGCCTTGCTGAACCGGAATCTGGGGGGGGGGGGGGGGGGGTGGGATCTGCATTTTTAACCAGCTCCCTGGTGACTCCTCTGTGAAGGCAGTCTGTGCTGCCCATGCACACACTCGCGGGAAAGCCTCACCCTCCAGTGCCCGCTTTGGGCTCATTCCCATTTAAGACAGAGGAGTGGTGTGTGCCGCCCCGGCTGGGAGACCGTGTACTTCCCTGTGTTTCCTTGCAGGGGCCTCCGCCTCCCGGGCCCTTTGGCTGGGCTGCCCGCTGCTGGTCCTAGCGCCCAAGCTCCCACGGTGAGCCGCCTGCTGGCACCCCTCCATGGCTCACGCTGTGCCGGAGGCCTCGGCCCAGAGCCCCCCCAGGGCGGCGTGAACGAAGGTCCCGGAAGGCCATGCTGGCTTCGCTCGGCCCAGTCCCCGGCAGCATCCCAGCCTCTCGCTGGCGAGGCGGACAGAAGCTTTCAGGAAGGGGGCGGGGGGCTGCCATCGGCCTGAGGACCTTCCCACGGTTGCACCCTTCCTCCAGGGAGAGGCAGCCAGCAGGGCTCCTGCGATGGCCCCTCCCACCGCACAGGCCCCGGGGCTCCAGGCTCCCCTGGGGGCTCCTCAGCGTCGGCAGGGCGGACGCGTTGACCTGGCTTCCTGCCTGGCTGCTGGGATTCACTGGCATTTCGGGGCGTTCCTTTGCTTGGGAATTAAAACCTTTAACATGATTCAACGTGAAATTGATTCTGAAATACGTTTTCCAGACGCCTGTGTTCCGCCGGGAGTCAGCCCAGTGGACAGCTGGTTCCCCTGAGTTCTCTTCTGGAGGCCCCGCTACTCCGGGCCAGGGTGGGGTGGACTGAAATGAAAGGAAACGCTGCGAAGCCAGTCACAGGCCGTGGCCAGCAGGGCCGTGGCCAGGAGGGCCGTGGCCAGCAGAGCCGTGGCCAGCAGGGCCGTGGCCAGCAGATCCGTGGCCAGCAGAGCCGTGGCCAGCAGGGTCATGGCCAGCAGGGCCGTGGCCAGCAGGGCCGTGGCCAGCAGGGCAGACAGCCTTTTGGGGGCTGGGAGAGGAGCTTCTCCAAGTTTCAGGCTGCTCTTGGCCTTCGGCTCAGGGAGGCAAAGCTCAGGAGGGGACAGCGGGTCCTGCGCCCCGGGCCGTGCCTTCTGGGTGACAGCCAGCCAGGTGCCCTTGCCACTCCGCGGTGGCCACTCCCCTCCCCCAGCACATCCCGCCCCTCCCGTTCCCTGACAGGTGGGTGGGTTTTTAAAAGGAGCCGTGGCCCTAGCCAGTTTGGCTCAGTGGATAGAGCCTCGGCCTGCGGACTGAAGGGTCCGGGTTCGGCTCTGGTCAAGGGCATGGACCTCAGTTGCAGGCTCAATGAGGCGCATGCGGGAGGCAACCAATCGATGTGTGTCTCTCTCACATAGATATTTCTTTCTCTCTCCCCCCTCCCTTACACTGTGAAAAATCAATGGAAAAATATCCTTGAGTGAGGATTAACAATAACAAAAAAAGTAGCATGGGTAGACAGAGGCCCTGGTCGGGTCGCTCAATGGTTACAGCATTGTCCTGATACGCCAAGGCTGTGGGTTCGATCCCTGGTTAGGGCACATACAAGAATCAACCAATGAATGTGTAAGTAAGTGAAACAACACATCTATGTTTCTCTCTCTCCCTCTAAAATAATAATAAAAAAAGAAATATGACAAAGAAAGAGAAAAAAGACAAAAAACGCTCTTCATTCTCCTCAGAGGAGCCTGGCGCTCCTGGGTCTGAGGCTCTGGCCTCATGGTGGCAGCAACACGGCCACATCGTGCTTCATGCCTCAGCGCTGGCCAGGCCCGTCGGTGAGGGCTGTGGCGCCCGGGCCTCAGCTCCACCTCTGGCCCGAGAGGACTCCCATCTTTATCAGAGAAGACACACACAGCCTGGCAGGTGCTGCAGAGAGAGACCGGCGTAGGTGAGATGCCACAGGTGGTGAGGACAGGCAGTGAGAAGGCTGGGGTCTGGAAGGGGTGGCCCGGCAGGTGCCATGTGGACAAGGATTGGGTTTCCTGTCGGCGGCTGGGACAGGGAAGGGCGCCGGTGCCTCCCAGCCAGATCGTTGCTGTTGCACAGGCCACGCCGCCGGATAGCTGGGCTGGCGCCTGCAGAGGGATGCTGGGGGGGCTGTGTCTGTGCACATTTGGAGCAGAAAGGCCCTTGATCTCACCAGGATCCCTCCGTCCCCCGTCCTGGCGGTGGCAGCGAACAGCCCTCCTCCCAGTTGGACTTCACGCCGCCGATGGCGTGTGGTTGTGTCTCGCTGTCCCCTCCCGCCACGTGCTCTGATCCTTTCCTGGACCCGGGCCCGTTTTGGAGGGCCCGCTCTGCCGGGCCTGCTCACCTCACCCTCATCACGACCCTCAGGGGTGCTGCTGTGACCCCACTTTCCAGGCCAGGGACAGGAACTCTTGTGCCGCAGCCCCGGGGGCAGGGGCGGGGGGCGGTCCTGTGCACGCGGGGCGGCTGCTCCGCTCTCCTTGCAGTGTCAGCCCTGTAGGTGCATCCCGTCTCCATCTGCACCCCCAGCTGGAGGCAGGCATCACCGTCCCCTGCAGGCAGGTGCCAGGTGCCAGCGCTGGTTCTGACTGGTCAGCACTGGGCCATACTGGCTGTGCTGAATATCACCCCCCTAGGTCCTTCGGCTGAACGCCCCCTTACGCCCGCTCCAGACACTGGGCCAGGTGTGAGGGCAGGACGTCTCTCCGAAGGCGGTCCAGGCCAGGGCACGGCACATCGCCCGTCTTCAGGAGAGAGCACCCCGGGCGAAGCCATGGCGCTCCCGGGCGCGTGGTCGTCTCGTCTGCTCCCGCTCCCGTGGGGTCCACTGCATGTCCGTCCCTCCCTGCAGGTCAGGCTGCGCGGCCCGCTCTCCACGCGGCCTCTCCATGACCTGCTCTGAGACCCAGGTTGGGAAACGCGAGGCCGATGGCCGCCCAGTGGATGCCGTGGGTGTCCAGCCCCGCTCCTGGGTCCATGTCCCCGGGAAGGATTTGGGATGGGAAGAAGGGCCACTCTCCAGCAGGGACCCTAAGCTGCTGTGGGCAGGACCCCTGTCTGTCAGCTCGCTGCCGGGGTTCCCGGCCACAGCCCCAGCCGCTGGGCCACGGGTGGTGGCCGTTACTATTTGTTGAATAGATGAGTGAAACCACTTCCCTCCTCGCACCAAACAGAACTCAGTAGGACCGTTGATCAGACAAAGGTTGGGCAACTTCAACTCCAGGGCACCTGGGGAAGTACGATCGGAATGTATTCATTTAACAAAACTTCCTGAGAGCCTTTACCAGCCCCTGCGCCGGGCACTGCGGACACAGCACCGCCCGGCCCACGGAGCTCCGTCCTGCGGGCACGGGGAGGCAGGTGACACACATGGGGAGTGGTAACACACGGCAGAGAACTAACCCTGACGGAAGAACTGGGAGCGTCAGGTGGTGGTGGTGGCTGGTGGGGGCGGGGGGCGGGGTGCGGAACAAGCTTTAAGTAAAAACCAGGTGGTCAGGGGAAGCCTCCTAGAAACGAGGATGACTGAGCAGAGATTTGAGGGAGGCAAGGGCATTCACACATATCTATTATCTATCTAATCGCCTGTCTGTCCATCTATGCAGGTAATCGCCCATCATCTATCCTTCTAGTCGTCTATCATCTATCTATTTACCTATCTATTTATCATCTATCTATCACTCCATGTGTATCTATCATCTATCTATCTATCTATCTATCTATCTATCTATCTATCTATCTCTTCTATCATCTATCATCTATCTATCTATCTATCTATCTATCTATCTATCTATCTATCTATCTATCTCTATCTAGCATGATCTCCAGGCAGCAGGACAAAAGAGAGCCAAAAGGAATAGAAGAGACATTTGTTTATGGAGGGCAAGGGCATGCAAGCAATATAAACGTGAGAAGCTTAGCAGGCTTCTCTTTCTCTTGTTGAAGGAGGCGGGACATTTCCTAAGGGTCCCATCTGTTCATGAAATCCTCGGGGGAAGCTGGCCTTTGGGAGGTCTTGGCCGGAGGGGTCGCTCCGGGCAGCCCACGACAGCTCTCTCCCGGAGACACCGGCTTCCTGGAAAAGGGTGTGGCTCCTGGAGCTCGCCGGGCCCGTCTGCTCTTTACATGGTGCTGGCTCCCCTTAGCTGCTTCCGGGAAGAGGGTCCTCCACCAGTCCAGTCTGACGAACTCGTGCTGGCAGGAGATTTCCTTGGTCCTTCCTTGCCTGGGTCCTAGACTCGGGGAGGCTCTGTCCTCACTCCGCGCTGCTGCTTGCTGGCAGCAGGCTCCCCCTGCTCCCATGGCAGCGGGGAAGCAGGGAGCTGGCGGAGCCTCTGAGTCACCTGTAGGGACCCTCTCCACTGCACCCCTGCTGAGAGCCAGGGAAGGTCCTGGATTCAGGCCTGGCCGGACCCAAAGGCTCCAACCAAGCCCCCAGGAGTTGGTTTCCCTCTTGTGATCTCTTGGCTCTGCCCTCTCGCAGCCTGGCCCCGCTTTCAGGTGGGCTCTCTTTGGTGGCAGCACCATCGGCGTTAGATGGATAGCCGAACACTTCAGCCATGTTGAGAGCGAGAGCGAGAGCGAGAGAGCGAGAGAGTGAGAGAGAACGATTGTCTTTCCTGGTCGTGCCAGCAAAGGCCCCTGGATTTACTGTGATCGGGCCTACCCACCTCTGAACTGACCACTGTGGCCAGGACGACGGCGCACCCCGCTGGCCACCCCAGCTGAGATTACCCTCTGGACTGCCCAGGATCGCACGAGCTGAACAGGAAGAGCTGATCTCATTGGAGGTCAGTTACCAGAGTGAGGCGGGCAGAGCTCAGACGGCTCCGAGCTCCCTGGCGTGCATGCCCATGAAATCACACTCGAGGGGCAGGCAGAACCTGCCAGGTGATAGAAGGTCACTCCCAGGACTAGGCTGCTCATCGGTTAACTCTGAGTTAATTAAAAAGGAGTATCCGGGTGGGCCCGACCAAATCAGGTGCACCCTTTAAAGGGACGAGGCCCTTCCAGAAGTCAGAGGTAGTCAGAGTGTGTGAGAGCCCCTGGAGGGCCACACGGCAAGGACCAGGGTGGACTCTGGGAGGTTAGAGTCCCTGGCTGACAGCCAGCAAGGACACAGAGAACTCAGTCACGCAGTCATAGCGGCTGAAGTCTGAAAACAGCCAGCGTCTGGGAAGAGGACCCCAGCCCCAGCTGATACGTGATGCCTGCCAGTGATACCTGAGCAGAGGACCGAGTTGAGCCGGGCTCAGGCTTCCCACCGACCGACCGACCGACCGACCGACCGACCGACCCACAGCACTGTGCCTTCATAAAGTGTACTGCTTACGCTGCTACGTTTCTGTTGATTTGTAGCAATAGCAAGCTGATACACAGAACGAGGGGAAAGGAGGAGGCAGACATCTCTGGTTGAAACATACTAGCTCTGGAATTAAAGCTCAGCCTGGAAAATCGTCCATGTCCAGCAACCCCGCCCCGCCCCGCCCCAGGAGAAGTCTCCTAGGGAGGGCATTTACTCGTTTTCAGTCTCTGCCTCTAGGATCTTTTGCTTCTTGTAAGAAGGGAGGCCTGTTATGTTTATCTTTTGCACTTGTCATTTATTGGGACTTACCATCAGTTCTTCCTTCCTCACAAAGTTGTGAATTTCCTTAATGGAAACACCCCTCTGAGATTGTTATTCATGTGAATTAGGTGGGATTAATCCTACCTTTGGTTCCAGGTCTAGGCTCCTGATTCACTTAAACCCATGGTCGGCAAACTACAGCTCGTGAGCCACATGCGGCTCTTTGGCCCCTTGAGTGTGGCTCTTCCACAAAATACCACAGCCTGGGCGAGTCTATTTTGAAGAAGTGGTGTTAGAAGAAGTTTAAGTTTAAAAAATTTGGCTCTCAAAAGAAATTTCAATCGTTGTACTGTTGATATTCGGCTCTGTTGACTAATGAGTTTGCTGACCACTGACTTAAACCAATCAGCACATCCCATTCCTCAGGCCACAGTGATTGATTTAGGCATGGACCAATGAGAGCCAGGCTGTGGATTTTTATTCAACTACTAGAGGCCCGGTGCACTAAATTCGTGTACGGGGGGTGGGGGGATGGGTGTCACTCAGCCCGGCCTGTGCCCTCTTGCAATCTGGGAGCCCTCAGGGGATGCGGGTCTAAGCCATCAGTCGGACATCCTTAGTGCTGCGGTGGAGCGGGAGAGGCTCCCGCCACCACCGCTGTGCTTGCCAGCTGTGAGCCTGGATCAGGGCTTCTGGCTGAGTGGTGCTCCCCCTGGGAGCACACTGACCACCAGGGGGCAGCTCCTGCATTGAGCGTCTGCCCCCTGGTGGTCAGTACGCGTCATAGTGACCAGTCATTCTGCCGTTTGGTCAATTTGCATATTAGCCTTTTATTATATAGGACTAGAGGCCTGGTGCATGAAATTTGTGCACGGGGTGTGGTGTCCCTCAGCCTGGCCTGCACCCTCTCCAATCTGGGACCCCTTGGGGTATGTCTGAATGCCAGTCGGACATCCCTCTCACAATTCAGGACCACTGGCTCTTAACCACTAGCCTGCCTGCCTGCCTGATCACCCCTAACCACCTCTGCTGGCCTGATTGCCACCTAACCACTCCCCTGCTGGCCTGATGGCCCCCAACTGCCCTGCCCTGCTGGCCTGATGGCCCCAACTGCCCTCCCCTGCTGGCCTGATCGCCCCTAACCACCTCTGCCTCAGCCCCCACCACTGTGGCTTTGTCCGAAAGGAAGTCGGATGTCCGGAAGATGGCCGGTCATCCGGTCTAATTAGCGTATTACCCTTTTATTAGTATAGATTGGAGGAGGGGGGCAGCACTGACTCTTTCCTTCTGGACATGAATTGGCCAGTGATCTTGAAATTCTGAGAAGCTGTATGAAGGAATGGAATTAAGACACTGAAAGAGGAATGGAATTAAGAAATTGTTTGAGAAAAACCAGGAATGGTAGAAATTATTGGAGCCTGGATCAAACCACACCTGCAGTTGTGCTTAGGACCATTCATATGTGAAGAACAAACTCCTGATACCTACACCTGGATGGAGTGACTCCTCTTCCCTGTTTATTCTTAATTTTTGGTGTCCGTAGATGTTTTTATTTTTTAATATTTTTATTGATTTCAGAGAGGAAGGGAGAGGGAGGGAGAGAGAAACATCAATGATGAGAATCACTGATCAGCTGCCTCCTGCATACCCCCCACCAGGGATTGATCCCACAACCCGGGCACACACTCCAGACTGGAATCGAACCTGGGACCCTTCAGTCCACAGGCCGATGCTCTATCCACTGAGCCAAACCAGCCAGGGCCACAGATTGTTCTTTATTGTGGGTGCAGCTGATCATGAAGTGCCATTTGCTCTCTAACCAGTAGGTATAGACATGGCTGCACACAGCCCCTAACAGCCCCAAACTTTCCCCCGAACCTGGCTCAGATGAACCTGAGTGATGGGTTACAAAGACCCTGTTTTTGAAAACTGTCTTTACACAGATGACAAAATGGAAAAATAGTGTCAGGTTTTTCCTTGCCTTGAGCCCTGGGCCTGTTCTGGAGATGCCTCTCATCAGAGATTTGCCCTCCCCGCCCCCGCGCCCCTCTCCCCCCCCCCCCCCCCCCCCCCCCCCCCCCCCCCCGCCTGCCACTCCAGGGGCCTCCTTGTTGGGAATTTGGCTTCAGGGGCTGAGTCATACCTGACTGAGTCCAGGTACCCAAGTCCACTTTTCCCGCTGCACAGCCCCGGTCCCCCGAGGGCACTCTTGTCCGCTGCTTTTCTTCCTCCCGAGCCTCACACAGGGCAGCGCTCTGGGACGGAGGAGGGCCTTTCCTCTGCTTGCATGGCCGGGATTGCGGGCACAACCACCAGCTCTTACCAAGTCTGCTTTCCCAGGTGGCACCCAGCAGTGGCTTGTCATGTGACTTCCTGTGACGTGGCTCTGGTCTTGGCACAGACGCTGGGCTTTCCTCCTTCTCAGTGTGTGTGACTGTCCCTGTGACCAGACCCCACACTGGTCTTGTCAAGTGCTGGGCTATAGAAGCGAAAGAACGGTATGCCGTGATGCTGCTCCCTGGAAACATGCTTGCCCATCTTCCCTCTGCCCCCACCCCCCAGGCCTGGCACTCTTGCGCGCGCGCCCCTGGGGCATGCTCAGCGACCTCTGCAGGTCATGGCGCTGCACATCCCAGTGACACTCTAGCTTTGAGCAGTCGGAGCTGGTCCCGTGGCTCAGGCTCTGGGTAGATGCAGCAGGGTGGGTGAGGGCGGGCACTTCAGTCCTCCTAAGCAGGCTGCCAGGATGCACACCTTGCCCTTCCAGAGAAGACCTTCGTTTAAAACACGGTTCGGGGTTTTCATGCAGCTTCTGAGAGCCTATGGCGTCTGCTCACTCCCAGAATTGATGACTTCTGTACTTTTCCAAGCTCACAAGAAGCCGCCTGGCTTCTGTGTTTTGGGTTCTCCCCGCTCTTCTCCACTTTGCTCTTCTGCTCTGGCTTCCAGTGGGAACGGCCAAGAGCCCAGCCGTGGAGTGGAGGGCCTGGTCCGCTCCTGCCAGCGAGGGTTTCTGTGCCTCCTGGACTCCACAGCTCCCGGGATGGCTCTTTCTCTGGTCCCAGAAGCCTCTCTCCCTTTCAGACCTGTGGAAAGGGCTCCCCCTGCCGACAGTTCCAGGCACTTCACATCCATGTTTTCTCTTAACCCTGCCCACAGCTCTGTAACAATCCCTCCATTAAACCGCCCTCCATGACGCTGTGCGTGTGCCACCCTCTCCCTGCCAGGACCTATGCATTGTGCAGAGTTCTAGTTACTTCTGATGTCGGCTCCCCAGGCTGCTGACAAACCCCTCCAGGTGTCCAGCAGAACAAAGCCCCCTCTGTTAAGCTCGGCCACCTTCCTTAGGGAATGATGTGGGTTACAGATTGACCAGATATCGGTTACCTAAGTCTGCCAGCATCTTCTGGTACATATTGCTGTTCAACAGCTTAAAGCTATTGAAAAATGCATGCAAACAGCACTTTAATAGAACAAAGAAAGTGCCTATGACATTGTTTTGATACCATTTATATTAATAACAGGAAAGGCGCAAGGGTAAGGCCAAATAGGATAGGCATGCCATTTGCCAGGAAGCTGCACGCTAACACTCCCCAGGGCCTGGACAGGAGGACAGACACATGGCCAGGAAGGTCTGGGTGACATAGGGAAGGTACCTGTCTGTCAGCCACACCTGGGAACAGGTCCGTGGCCAGAACAGGTGTGGCCACTGCACGCACGGGAAGATCTGAAATACTGAAGATCCCAAACAAGGGCGTTTGCGCTTTTGCCCCGGGTTTGCGTTCCCGGCTTGTAGGACCCTCACACACCTGCGGTCGCTGATGGACTGCAACTAGCCTGATGCTTCCCCAGGCCCAGCTCCACCAGGGAACAGACTCTATACACGGGCTCTGTGCTGCTGAATCCCAGCGGCGCCTTTTCCCAGACGGGATGAAGGGAAACGGGACTTCGGGAACCCAGGGGTGTCATTCCACACAGCTGAAGACCACTCATTCTCCCCTGCAGGTCTCAGAAAATTCTCTTTCTTCAGACCTTGTAAGAACCTCACTCCCGTTAGCGATGGAGAGCGGACATCCATGCATTTCTCGGATAACAGTTTGACTCAAGCTGTTGTGTCCCGTGTGAAGGAGAAGGACATTCTCTGAAGAAAGCTTTAAGCCCTGTGCTTTATGGCATTTCGGTTAGTATCTTAGACAGGAAGGCTGCTACCGAAATGCAGTTAGCAACATTCTTGGAAAAACATGGGCTCGAAGAGAATTGAAGACCACATGCCATCCACTGAACTTGATGACATAATTGCAGAGGCTGAGGCTGTGAAATTTTTATAGTGAAGCTGTAGGAACACAGAAGAGTTCTCGAGGTGCAGGTTTTGATTTGGTTGGTTCATACAGGGAAACCCCGGCAGAGCTAAGACTTTGTTAAATACCTAACACAGTCCCTGCAAGAAAGGTAAGTACAAGTGTTTAAGCATGTTACCTGCCAGCAAAATGCAGTGAAGTCATTGTAGTGATGGCTAAAACAAGAAAAAGAACCAAGGAAAACTTCAGGAGCAAATTATATGAAAAACATATCAGAATGTGGCCATCTCTGAGTCTTCACCTATGTGTGAGCCACCAACAGCTCTCACCTGGATCCTTGCAAGAACTTCCTAGCTGTTCCCCCTGTCTCAGATGTGTTCCTTTAGGGATTACTTAAAAAAAATAGTTTTATTGATTTCAGAGAGGAAGGGAGAGGGAGAGAGAGATAGAAACATCAATGATGAGAATCACTGATCAGCTGCCTCCTGCACGCCCCACACTGGGATTGAGCCCCCCCCCCCCCCCCCCCCCCCCCCCCCCCCCCCCCCCCCCCTGATGTGCCCTGACTGGGAATCAAACCGTGACCTCCTGGTTCATAGGTTGATGCTCAACCACTGAGCCATGCCAGCCGGGCTAGGGCCTACTTTTAAATCAACAACCAGAATGCTTCTTAAAAAAAAGGTGGAAACAACCCAAAAATCCATCAACTGACGAATGGATCAACAAGATGTGGTCTATCCATGTGATGGCATGAAACACTGACACATGCTACAACATGGATAAGCCTTGAAAACATTGTGTTCTGTGAAAGCCAGTCACAAAAAGCCATCGACTGTATGATTTCATTTACATGAAAGGTCCAGAATCCACAGAGACAGACACTAGCTTAGTGGTTGCCAGGACTGCTAATGGGCTGGGTTTCTTTTTGGGGTGAGGACAATGTTGTGAAACTGATTGTGGTGATGGTTGCACAGTTCTGTGAATATACCAAACACCCATGAACTTGTACACTTTAAAAGAGTATATTGCATGGTGTATGAGTTATACCTCAGTTACAGCTACTGGAACAAAGAAGACGAGTGTGAAAAAGTTGGACTTTGGAGTCTCCGGATTAGCCAGGCTTGAGCAAGAATAAACTCGGTTTGGCGACTGGACATGGAAGAGTCAACAGTTGTTGGAATCCAGTAAGGCGTCACAGAGCTGGAGCCAGGGCCAAGAAGCTGCTTGGGGACACATCAAAGGAGTGACACTCCGCCTCAACGCCTTCCAGGGGTTTCCCTGCCCCCCACACTGACGTTCCTCAAGTCCCCGAGGCTCAGCTCTGGCCCCGCCCTCCTGCCCGCGTTTCCCTCCGCCCGGCCGCGCCCCCTCCTGCGGGAGGGCACCCCGTCCCGGCCTAGTCCCTCGCCCCCGGCCTCGCTCCAGGCCCGGGGTGAGAGTGCTGCCTGTTGCGGGGCGGGCGGGGAAGTGGGGTGCTTTCGCGGGGTTGTGGGAAAAGCTTTCGGGAGACCCGCGCGGGGAAGCTTACTGGAAGAAAGGAAGGCTGCCCGGGCCGGGTCCTCTGCCCACCCCGCTGTGGAGACGTCCAGCCTGCCGCCCCCAGCCCAGGAGGGGCAGCGCCAGGGCGCCCGTGTCCGCCAGCCCCGGCCCGGCCCGGCCGGTGGGTCCGCCAGCCCCGGCCCCGCCCAGCCCGTGGGTCCGCCAGCCCCGGCCCCGCCCAGCCGGTGGGTCCGCCAGCCCCGGCCCCGCCCAGCCCCGGCCCCGCCCAGCCCCGGCCCGGCCCCGCCCAGCCCGTGTGTCCGCCAGCCCCGGCCCCCCGCCCCGGCCCCGGCCCCGCCCAGCCCCGGCCCCGCCCAGCCGGTGTGTCCGCCAGCCCCGGCCCCGCCCAGCCCCGGCCCCGCCCAGCCCGTGTGTCCGCCAGCCCCGGCCCGGCCCAGCCCGTGTGTCCGCCAGCCCCGGCCCGGCCCGGCCCGTGTGTCCGCCAGCCCGGCCCCGCCCAGCCCCGGGGTCCGCCCAGCCCCGGCCCGCCCGCCCCCGGGGGCCGCCCAGCCCCGTGGGTCCGCCAGCCCCGGCCCGGCCCAGCCCGTGCCGCCGCCCAGCCCCGGCCCCGCCCAGCCGGTGTGTCCGCCAGCCCCGGCCCCGCCCCCCAGCCCCGGCCCCGCCCAGCCCCGGCCCCGCCCAGCCGGTGTGTCCGCCAGCCCCGGCCCGGCCCAGCCCGTGTGTCCGCCAGCCCCGGCCCGGCCCGGCCCGTGTGTCCGCCAGCCCCGGCCCCGCCCAGCCGGTGGGTCCGCCAGCCCCGGCCCGCCCAGCCCCGGGCCCCGCCCAGCCGGTGGGTCCGCCAGCCCCGGCCCGGCCCAGCCGGTGTGTCCACCAGCCCCGGCCCCGCCCAGCCGGTGGGTCCGCCAGCCCCGGCCCCGCCCCGCCCAGCCCCGGCCCCGCCCAGCCCCGGCCCCGCCCAGCCGGTGGGTCCGCCAGCCCCGGCCCCGCCCAGCCGGTGGGGCCGCCCTCGGAGCCCGCAGCCGCCCAGCCCGTGTGTCCGCCCTCGGAGCCCCCGTGGCCGCGGCGCTGAGAGCCAGGCGCTCCTTCAAAGTAACCCATCAGCTCCCCCAGCCTTCGGGCTTCTGCTGGGTCCTCCCCCACCAAGCCATTTCCTAGCTCTCCTGGGGTTCTGTGTCCCTTATCCAATCAGATCCTTTCCCCAGGCTAGGCTCCGCCCCTTAGGTCGCCATCTTAGTTCCCACTGCGCCTAGTTGGCCTCCACTGCGCATGCGCCCAGCAGGGGCCTTGCCTTTATGAGCATTGCCCATAGTCTGGGGGAGTGGGTGGGTGCACCCCTGGGAGATTGGAAAGCTGGTCCCTCATCCGCACTCGGGGCTGGGGGGCTGTCAATCCCCTGGGGAGCCTAGCAGTCCTGCAACTTCCTAGGAGGCATGCTCCCTAGCTGTTATGCTTAATCATGTCTGATTCCCTCTGCTCCCCTCCTTTATTGCTATCTAACTACCTATGTTAGCAAAGGCACGTCCCCGATATTTTCAGCTATTCTTTCCTGCTTCAGTTTGCTCTGTAGCACGTATGACCTATTACACAGTTTACTTAGCTTGTGGTTTACTGTCTGTCTCCATCCCCACCCAGAGTGGAAGTTCTATGAAGCAGGGGTTTTCGTCTTTTTTATTTTGTTTTGTTTTATTTTATTTTTACTGGTGTATCCACAGTACCTAGAACAGTGCCTGGTACGTAGTAGACACTCAATGAATACTTGTTGGATGAAAGAATGAAAAGCTACCATGTGTTCAAGCAGTCATTGCTTGCAGCACAGGAGACAGTACCTATTAAAGAAATACATCATCCTGCAAATAGTGTAGGAAAATGCCATGCAAGTTGCCAAATAGATTAAAATGTTCTTTTGAAATTGCAGACCCTGGAGGGTAATATAAAAATAAGGGAAAACATTCCTTTATTTGTACAACTTTCCTCTTATTTCCACTCTACCCCTCATGCAATTGCCTGGAGAGTCATTAAACATCATTTAATAAGTGAGTCTTCAATGCTCTTATCCCAGGATATACAGAGTTGTCCACATGAGATGTAGCTAAATTGCAAGTTAGTAGTTAAGAGTGGCTGTCCCAAGGACCTGAATAGACATTTCTCAAAAGCTGGCATACAGATGACCCTAGATACATGAAAAGATGCTCAACATCACTAATCACCAGGGAAATGCAAATCAAAACCACAATGAGATGTCACCTCACACCTGTCAGAATGGCTACCATGAATAAATCAACAAACAGCAAGTGCTGGTGAGGATGTAGACAAAAGGGATCCCTTGGACACTATGGGCAGGGGTGGGGTAGGAGGGGAGGAGGATGTAGATGGTGCAGCAACTGTGGAAAGCAGTATGGAGGCTCCTCAAAAATTAAAAATGGAAGCTGAGAAACCAAGATGGCGGCATTGGTAAACACCCAAACTGCTGCCTCGCACAACAATTTCAAAACTACAACTAAAAGACAAAACGGACATCATCCAGAACCACAGGAAGGCTGGCTGAGTGGAAATTCTACAACTAGAAGGAAAGAGAAAAGCACACTGAGACTCAGAGGAGCTGCAGGAGGCAGAGGTACTGAGACACGTGCACGGAGAGGACTGGCAACTGAGTGCATGGCTGGCTTTCTCAAGTGGGAGGGAGACAAAAGCTCCCGACTGCGCTGAACTCCAGTTCCGGGCGAGACTCTGGGGACCCAGACTCATACGGGGAGAAACTGGACTGTCAGGAAAGAGAAAAGCACACTGAGACTCAGAGGAACTGCGGAAGGCAAAGGTACCGGGGCGCGCACGTGGAGAGCGGGCAACTGAGTACGCAGCTGGCTTTCTCAAGCAGGAGGGAGACAAAAGCTGCTGACTGCGCTGAACTCCAGTTCCGGGCGAGTTTCTGGGAACCCAGACTCATTCGGGGAGAAACTGGACTGTCTGGCAGTGGGCGGAACTGGAGGGTGGCTTTCTCTCAGAGGTGCTTGCAGCGATTACCATGGGACACTGATACACGGGGGCCTATTAGGGCAGGGCTGACAGGAAACCAATGCTGTCTGCTCCGCCCTGAGACTCTGCCCCATCCAAGCTGAGCACAGAGGCTTTTGCAAGTCTTGTCTCATAAGGGTGTCTCCACAGAAGTTCTCCCAGCATAGACACAGCTGATTCTCACAGCCAATTGGCCTGGAGGTCAATTCCTCCCAGTGATACCAATAGCAATCAAGGCTTAACTACAACAAGACTGTGCACAGCCCACAAAGGGGTGCACCAAGCGTGTCCACCTCAGGTAACTGGGGAGGCTGAGCCACTGGGCCCTATAGGAAACCTAGCACACAAAGCCACTCTATCAACTCAGAGAAGCAGCCAAAATGCAGAGACAAAGAAACAGGTCACAAATGAAAGAAATGGAGGAAAGCAAATGACTGGATATAGAGTTCAAAACCACGGTTATAAGGTTTTTTAAGAATTTTCTAGAAAAAGCCGATAAATTTAGTGAGACCATTGAGGATATGAAAAAGGACCAACTAGAAATTAAGCATACACTGACTGAAATAAAAAATATTATACAGAGATCTAACAGCAGACTAGAGGACTGCAAGAATCAAGTCAAAGATTTGAAATACAAAGAAGCAAAAACACTCAACCAGAAAAGCAAAAAGAAAAAAGAATCCAAAAAGTTGAAGATAGTGTAAGGAGCCTCTGGGACAACTTCAAGCGTACCAACATCAGAATTATGGGGGTGCCAGAAGAAGAGAGAGAGCAAGATGCTGAAAACCTATTTGAAGAAATAATGACTGAAAACTTCCCCCACCTGGTGTAAGAAATAGACTTACAAGTCCAGGAAGCACACAGAACCCCAAACAAAAGGAATCCAAAGAGGACCACACCAAGACACATCATAATTAAAATGCCAAGGGCAAAAGACAACGAGAGAATATTAAAAGCAGCAAGAGAAAAACAGTTAGTTACCTACAAGGGAGCACCCATACGACCATCAGCTGATTTCTCAACAGAAACTATGCAGGCCAGACAGGAGTGGCAAGAAATATTCAAAGGGATGAATAGCAAGAACCTACAACCAAGATTACTCTACCCAGCAAAGCTATCATTCAGAATGGAAGGTCAGATAAAGAGCTTCACAGATAAGAAAAAGCTAAAGGAGTTCATCACCGCCAAACCAGTATTACATGAAATGCTGAAACGTATTCTTTAAGAAGAGGAAGAAGAAGAAAAAGGTAAAGATAAAAATTATGAACAACAAATACATATCTATCAACAAGTGAATCTAAAAATCAAGTGAATAAAAAAATCTGATGAACAGAATAAACTAGTGAATATAATAGAATCAGGGACATAGAAAGGCAGTGGACTGACAATTCTCGGGGGGAAAGGGTTGTGGGGGGTGCAGGAAGAGATTGGACAAAAATCGTACACCTATGGATGAGGACAGTGTGTGTGTGGGGGGTAAGGGCAGAGGGTGGGGTGGGAACCGGGTGGAGGGGAGCTATGGGGGAAAAAAGAGGAACAATTGTAATAATCTGAACAATAAAGATTTATTAAGTTAAAAACAAAAATAAAAAAAATTAAAAATGGAACTGCCTATTGACCCAGTAATCCCCTCTTCTGGGCATATATCCAAGGGAAATAAAGTCAGCATCTCAAAGAGGTAAACCCATGTTCTATGCAGCATTGTTCACAATAACCCAAGACATGGAAACAACCGAAATGTTTTTATATACAGAGATAGTAAAAAAGAAGGAAGTCCTGCTATTTGTAAATATGTGGATGAACCTAGAACACATTGTGCTGAGTGAAATAAGCCCAGATACAAAGACATGCACTGTATGGTTCCACTTATATGTGGGGTCTAACGAAGTTGAACCTGTAGAAGCAGAAAGTAGAACTGTGGTTGCCTAGGGCTCAGGGTGGGAAATGGAGAAGTTGGTCAAACAGTACAAAGTTTCAGTTACGCAAGAGGAGTAGGTCTTGGAGAACAAAGGAGTTTGCTCTCTTGATTCCTTTTGGCACGTGACTCCTGACTGGTGGGCTCCTTTTGCTTCTGCTTCCCTGTGTTTGTCCACATGGCCCATGTGGGCCCCACACGCAATGGGCTAAGGGGCTGCAGCCAGCCTGAGGCTGGACTGGACCCAGTCCCAACATGGGGAGGAAACCTGGATACTGGCTTTGCCTCTAGCTCAACTGAAACCCCAGCCACACGTCTTCTGGTGACTGGACCGAGGGAAATGGGACTTGGATACACAGGGATTTAATTCCATGTAATGAAAAATAACTCGCTCTCCCATGCAAGTCTCAGAAAGTCTTTTTTCTCAGGAGAGTGTGAGAAGTCAACTCCGCAGCACCCCATGGGGAAGAGGGCCCATTTTTGGTGTCATTTCCACCACACACCCAGGGTAACTCTGTGAGGAGGTGGGGATGGTAATTAGCTTGATTGTGGTAACCATTTTACCATGTAGACACATGCCAAATCACATTGTACACTTCAAATATATGCAGTTCTATTTATCATTTATACCCAAATAAAGCTAGAAAGAATATTTTACAAAAAAGGAAACAAAAGAGGGGCTGCCCAGTCAATGCAACAGACCAGGCTTCTATGTACAATACCGATGGCCTTTTCTTGTTGACATAAGAAGCATCTAAACCTGTAAGATTTTTTGTGAGTTTATTTGAGTTGAACTGCTGACAATTGCCAGGAAGCAGAATCTCAACAGATGGAGATAATGCTCCAGAGAATGGCAGTTTACACATTACAGTCAAAGCAGGAGGCATAGGTGGCTACATGAAATTCATTGGTGATGGATTAGGGAGGCGGGAGAAAGCCAGGAGGGGAAATCTCGGGGATTGGCTAAAAAGGAAAAGGAATAGACCCATGCTTCCTTTAGAGGTGGGTACCGGATATTAACAATTGACACGATAAAAATGACAATGAGGGCATCTGTGGTCTCCACAGAGTGGTGTTGCGCTTTGAGGGGTCCGGAAAGAAGGAAATTACTTTGATCTTCCAACGATAAGTTATGTTATCGTAGGTGCAAAAAGACAATAGACAGGCTCAGCGAGGGTAAAGATTGACCTTTGTCAGGGACAATAGTGGCCTAGGACATGACTATCAGCCATGACCTGCCTTTAGCCAGAGCGTTTTCATTTCAGACCATCCTTTGCGGTTACTCTAGGTCTCTGAGTTTGCAGGCCGCCAGGCAGGCCGCCCTGAGCTGTCAGGGTTAGTGTGGCCCCTTTCCTCCACGCTCTGTTGATGGCATGTGAACACATGGCCCGTGTCTCCGGGTCACAGAGGCCTCCCATAAAACTCCAGAGTCCAACACTTTGTCTCTCTGAGACTCTCCAGCAGACACCCAGCTGATTCCCCACTGGCCCCGTACCTTATATTTTACATCAAACCCATCGAAAGCACACCATTCAACTTCGCTGAAAGTCTCTGCGCCGGCTCATGTGACACTGTAAGATAGAGACTCAATTTTCAGCTGGCTGAGACCAAGGATCTTTGGTGTTCGTCTGGCCACCAGACTATTTTGTGTGTGGATCTGTAATGCCACATTTTCTTCATCTCTCAAATTGCATTGTGCGTTTACAAAGCAATCTGTATATGTCAAGGGGTGAGTATTCCGGGAAACATCTGTACTTCAGTTTCTAGGTAAAATGAAATGAGAAAGAATGGGCCTTGTACTTGTGATATATGGAACTGTGAATCCAAAGTTTAAAACAAGGGTGAAGGCTGAGACAATAGCAGGGAAGGGCTGGGCCTGAGGAGGGCTGCAGACCAAAGCCCTGTTCACACCCCGGGGGGTGGGGGGGGTGGTTATCACCTCCAGGGAGGAAGGCTACCACCAGGGTTGGACCTACAGTTCCTTTAGGTGAATTACTTCAGCCCAGAGGAATTTTATAAAGTGCCTCCCCCTGCGTGGGGTGGGCTGATTACCAGAAGGTTGAAGTCCTTTGGACCAGGCCAGATGGCTCCCCCGACCAGAGCGAGGACTGGACTTGTCCCCACTCGTCAGCTTGGCCAGGTGCTTTGTGCGGCGCACACACAGCCCAGGTGCCGGAGCCCAGGGCACCTGCTCGCCCTCCTCATTGCGGAGCTCAGCAACTCGGACGGCTGAGGACAGCATTTTACACTGCAAATGGAGCTCAGGTAGACCTGTGTGTAAATAAGGAATGCCGTCCTGGTGAAAGGTTTAAGTGGGACTGGCAACACCCACCTGAGTCAGGATCTAGAAGCTTCTCTTGAGATTTGCTTATCTGACAACCTGGTTCCTTCCTTAGAGAAAAAAATTAAATGATTTAACTGATGGGGGCTTCCATGACATTTCAGCAGAATTTGAATGTACTTGTGTATATTCTGGGCTAATTTGGAAATTAACACTTGAATATATGTAAGAGGGACCTACTTGGTTTTAAATAGTCTCTTTTATTCTTTGTGGAATATTGGTAACTATGAGTTAATTTAGCCCTAAATGGTTCAAAGCCTTTTCTGTTTGGGCTCTGGGAATAATGTTTTTCTTCTTTTCGAAGGTGTAGTATTTATGCTAACGGTAAAGGAAGATAACAAAGACAAGAACCTTCAGGGCTCTTTGAAGACAGAATGGTATTCGGAATCGGACGTTCATTACCGTGAAGAGTCATCTCTACTCCGGGGCCTGTGACTTGCGGTTTGTCTGTCCGATGCATTGCTTTGCTGAAACTTCAGGTGCACGGATGGTCATTTTGAAGAGCAGAGAGATGAGCAGTTGCTATTTGATCTCTAAATCTTCTCAGAGACATTTAGAGATTTGCCACCGGTTTGGTTAAGTTTATTTTCCATACTCTAAGGCAGTGGTTGGCAAACTCATTAGTCAACAGAGCCAAATATCAACAGTACAACGATTGAAATTTCTTTTGAGAGCCAAATTTTTTAAACTTAAACTTCTTCTAACGCCACTTCTTCAAAATAGACTCGCCCAGGCCATGGTATTTTGTGGAAGAGCCACACTCAAGGGGCCAAAGAGTCGCATGTGGCTCGCGAGCTGCAGTTTGCCGACCACGGCTCTAAGGTGAAGGCAGGATGGCTGTTACCCTCCCCCTACACCTCAGAAACATGGGCGTTTCTTCACTTATACATTCCAGGGCCTCAGAGGAGGAGGGCAGAGGTTCCAGAAGGGTTAGAAGCAAAAGTGGGGGTGGGGAGAGAGACCCTAATTGCCATGGGAACAGGGAACTGTGTGGGAGAGTGCGGTTTAGGATTGTTGGCTTAGCAGTGGATTATTTTACCTAACTCTTGGTGCCGTGATGAGATTTAAGTAAGGTCATGGACACAAAGAGCTTGGAAGTGTCTGGTCGGTGTTAGCTGCTGTGTTATTTATTTGCAGGATTCCGTGTGGGCTCTCCGGTGTATTGGAGGACGTGTGCCCAAGGTGATGGGGGAATGGCTGCGTGGTTGGCCGTTGGGCCCAGTGAGCTCTTAGGATTTAGGCTGAGGAAGGAGTGGAGGCCCTGGGAGAGCCCAGGGGAGGAGACAACTTTGCCATAAGAGCTGGGGACCGGCCACCACTCCGGCAGCTTCTGGGACCATCGCCTTCCAGCTCCGCCCTTGGTGAGGGCGGCGTGTGTGGTGCTGCAACGCCCGGGCTGCTCATGGCTTGCACTCCACTCGTGCAGTTTTGACAAGCTGTGAAGCGTTTTGTTCCTCCTCAAAGCATGTAGACGTACAATCACAGTGTGTTTCCAGACTGATCGCCACCATTAATTTTTAAAATTATACTCCCTTCTTTTGAAACAGCATAAGATTCATGAGTTACACCTTTTCTGTATACCCACCACCCCATTTCCCTCAACCATATTCTCACAACCCTATACAGTGTCAAACCAGGAAATGGCTGTTGACATAATACTACTCAATTTACTTATTAATTACGTAATTGGTTAATCTGGGGATTATCCAGAAGCAGCTACCTCAAACCTTGGAATTCCTGGCCCAAGAAGTTGCAAGTAGGCTCCATGAGAATAGCCAACAGCTTACGCTCTGGAAATTTCCATGGTGACTTCCCCTTGTCGTGCGGGGTCATTGTGGGTTTTCTCACTGTGGCCACTCTTTCTTCAAATCATGAGTGTGGTTCCAGGGTAGCTTGTTGGAGGGAATTTTGTTCTTCATTTGTTTGAGCAAATGAGGTAGCAGTCATGACAGGGACCAGGAAAATCGTGTCAGCTGATCTCATTGTCATAAAATATAATAAAAGATGAGGGACGTTAACTAGACAATAACATTGAAAGGACCTGCTGGTAGTAGAAGAAAACCCAGCTCTTTGCTGAGCTTTGTGGAGAGAATTGCTTTGGATATGAAAGTTGATGGCTGGAGGACTTATGGACTGAAAAGGGGCATGACCTCAGGATTGCATACAAGGAAAGGAGAGGCAGTTTGGGTGGAGGTGAATGGGTGGCAAAGGGAAGACCAACGCCAGCCCAGTTGAAGAATAGCAACATTACAAAGGACAAAGTTGAAGACGTGGCAACAAGGGGAGACTCATAAGAGGGCAGTCATGAGCATTGCCCATTGATGCTCTCCGTGTATTATGCCCTCAGCCAGCACCGGAACCTGCAGAGGTAAGTGGTGGTCTTACTCACAGGAGGAATCGGAGGCTTGGGTATGAGGTTGGAGGCGGTCAGAGAAGAATGGGATTTAAAAAGGGGATGTGGTTGCTGTCCTCCTGACATTCTTGACGCTCTCTCCTCTGCTCTGGACAGTCATTCTCTTTCCAAGTGTTGTCTCGTCTACTTGCAAAACAGGCCTCCAGTCCACCCGCTCCTGTGTGCCTCCTCTGCCATCACTCCTCGATACGTTAAAACCCTGCCCTGCAACGTGGTGGCATTAGGGGGTGGGCCTTTGGCAAGCAACTAGAATTAGATGAGGTCATGAGGGGGAGCCCTGATGAGTGGGATTAGTGCCCTTCTGCGAGTCCGGAGAGAGCTTGCTTCCTCTCCCTGCTCTCTCCCCGGTGAAGACGCAGTGAGAAGATGGCAGACTATAATTTGGAGATGGATTCTCACCAGCGCCCGACTCCGCTGGCAGCCTGGCCTTGGTTTCCAGCCTCCAGAGCTGCCCAGGATACATGTCCATTGTTTACGGGACGCCCGGTCTCCGCTGTTCTGTTATAGCAGCCCAAACAGGCGAAGACAGGGACTCGCCTTAAAATGCCAGTTCTCCAACTCTCCAAGTTAAGTAGGCCTCTGTACTAATTCAGAGTAGTATGTTTTTCTTCACAATGCATTTACAATGCATAGTTATATGTTTGTTCAGTGATTTGTATCATACAGTCCAGGTGGCCAAGCACTTTTGCTCCCCTTTGTATTTCCAGGGCCCACACAGTGGAAATAGGGACTCAATAAATATTTGTCAATATTTATCAAGCGATCAATGAATTAATGAATGAATGACTGACTGGGTATGTATAGGATTGCTGACAATTCTGGCTTTTGGGCCTTTAGTGTCATTTTTCATTTACTTTCTTAAAAAACAGTAAGTTTAAAGTTATACTTTAACCTAGAAGATATTAGTTTGAAGCAAAAATTTGAAATCAGTGATATGTGACAAGTAATGGCTGCATGTCCACACAGCCCAGTGCCCTTGAGCTGTGATAGGACTTTGCCTCCGAGTCTGCAGCGTGAACTTGACCACAAAGACGCTGAGTGCAATGCCAGCCACAAGTGGCAATAAAGCAGCAGTGGTGGTGTCAGTCTTAAAAGCATATGTTATTCTGAGCTGCTGTTTTATAATGGGTTTATCATGGAGCTGCTGAAATGGGCCCAGACCATCTGTCTCCACCTAGAGAAGAGTCTGAGCACGGATCACGTGAAACACCGCGCCCTGCAGAGACACTGCAAACCACTTGCGTGATTTCGGAGGCCAAGCCTGCGTGCGCTCTGCCACGCAGAAGAAAAGTCTTGGTTTGGAGCAGTATTGGGAGAAGTCCAATCAAACAAACAGGGCCAGGTTAGAATCCCTGGAGGAGCATGCAAAGGCAGGAAACCTGGGGCCTGGGGCTGTGGACATTGTTGAAATTATTTTGAGTCAAGAAGAGGCAGCCAAGGTGAAAAAGGGGCCCTTAGTGAGAGGCGCATCAAGTGGGTTCAAAAGGAACGCCCGAGGGCCTGGGGAGAGGCCGGGCAGCCGCTCCAGTTTTCATGAAGGGACCGTCCGCGCCGGCCGTGTTCCTAGGTCAATGTCAGGAAGTCCCCGAGGCTGCTCGTCTGCCCCGAGCCACGGCCGCCCGCCCTGAGCGGGACAGAGGACGCCGCTCTGTGACGTCTGACTTTTCAGGAACGGAAAGACCAGTGCACCGGGGTCTCGCTAACGATTATCTTGAGGGGATTCTCATTTTTTCCGCCGGTCAGCCCTGTGCTCACTCATCAGAACAATGGAGCAAATGTGCCACTGCTCTCTTTGGGCGGGCGTGTTGCGGGCCCTGGGGCGGGTGTGGCAGTCCCGGTGCTCAGTGCGCCCGCCTCGCTCCTCCGTGGCCCGCGGGCCAGGCCGTGCGGCTCCTCGAGAGGGTTTCTCCCGCCCACCTGCGTGCGCACTGCATGCATTTCCTTTTTCCTGTGCTCTCTCTAGGTCAGATTCACATAACGAAATCCACCATTTTAATGACGACTGAGTGGCATTAAGTCCGTTTACACGTGCAGCCGCCATCTCTAGCTTCTTCCCAAAGCCGCGTTCTCCTCTGCGCTCCGGGGCTGCTTTTCACGTCACAGTGTGTCCGAGAGATCGCGCACACCAGGAGGCAGGATCGCTGTCTTCCTCCTTCCTTCCCGGTGCCCTGTGCCAGGCCTGGGGGTCTGCTGCCCAGCTGCCAGGAGGTGCCCTGTGCCAGGCCTGGAGGTCTGCTGCCCAGCTGCCAGGAATACCCCCAGCGGCAGCCGCAGCCACGCCCGGGGAGGCGGAGGGGCCTGCCTGTGCTCTGGTGTTGGCGGCCCTGGGCTGGCAGGCAACTCTCTCAGCTCTACACTGTGCTCCAGTGGCAGCCTCCCTGCCCTCTCCTCCTTCCTCCCCTTTCCTTTCTGGCCGTTCCTCCCTGGTGCACCTCTAGTGCTGTCCTGGCATCCGCTTCTCAGACGCCACCCAGCACGCACCAGCCCGCAGGCCGCCTCCAGCCTGCGAGTGGCCACTGCGTCTTCGCTGCTGCACAGCCGCGCACACGCCGCGCCTGCGGGCCTCTGGGGGGGCTCCCAGAGCTCACGCTGTGGGGCAATTTCAGTTTTGCCTACAAGCTTTGGGTTCACATGGCTGTACAGTCCCATCACGCAGGGAGGAGACCATTGTTCCCTCACACCCTTGTCAACGAAGTGTAGGGTCACATTTAAAATGTTCCCAAATTTATAGGTAAAAAATACAACGGTCCTAGTAATTTATTTATTTTTTAAAATGTTCTTATTGATTTCAGAGAGGAAGGGAGAGGGAGAGAGAGTTAGAAACATCAATGATGAGAGAGAATCATTGGTCGGCTGCCTCCTGCACACCCCCCACTGGAGATCGAGCCCACAACCCGGGCCTGTGCCCTGACCGGGAATCGAACCAGGACTTCCTGGTTCATAGGTTGATGCTCAACTACTGAGCCATGCCAGCTAGGCTGTCCTCAGAGTTTTAATTGCTTTAATTTTTATTATGAGTGAGCTTGAACAGATTTTCAACGGCTTAAAAGTGATGGCAAGCAAAAGAAAACAGGACTTCATATTAAAACAATCGAGTGTGTAAACAACTTGCACTAAAATTTTAAAGAAAAAACAGCCCTAGCCGGTTTGGCTCAGTGGCTAGAGCATTGGCCTTGGCATGAAGATCCTGGGTTCAATTCCAGTCCAGGACACATACCTAGGTTGCAAGCTCGATCCTTGGCCCTGGTCGGGCACGCGCGGGAGGCAACCAATCGATGTGTCTCTCTCACATTGAGGTTCCTCCCCTCCCTTTCACTCCCTCTAAAATTAGGCTAAGACATTAAGTCTGTTTAGTTAAAGATGTACAGTGAGTGGAAATAAATTTTTGTGTGCTGTCACGAGCTGGTGATTAGAATGTACTAATGCCGACCAGTAATTAAACCCCGCCAGCCTCACCAGCTACAGGGCTTTGCAGAGGATCCGTGTCCTCCTGTCCCGAGGAGCCGAGGAGGACCAGGCTCGTTTCCTGTGAGGGGAAAGGCCGAGGGGAACTGTCCTGTCTCAGGATCGGAGCGCGGGTGGAGAGGACGCTGGGAGAGTCCGGGCTCTGGTCAAGGCTGGTGGGATTGGTGCTCGATAGCCATTTGTTTTGGATGCTGTTCTGAGACTCAGCTTCTCTTCCTGACTCCCCAGGAGCAGGAACTGGTGAGGGGTATGTTCGCCTGGAGGCTGAGCTGCCGTCCTAAGGAAGCCTGAGTGCAGTGCTTCAGAAACACGGTTCCGGCTCCCTCCTCCTCCATGTCCCGGCTCCCCCCTCCTCCCTGTCCCGGCTCCCCCCCCCCCCCGTGTCCCGGCTCCCCCCCCCCCCCCGTGTCCCGGCTCCCCCCCGCTCCGTGTCCCGGCTCCCTCCTCCTCTGTGTCCAGCTCGGGTTGGTCCCGGCAGGCAGGAAGCTTGGTCCCATGAACTCATCCAGAGTCGCAGCTTCCTTCTGTGTGTCTGCTTCGCCCGTCCCTGGGCCTGGCCTAGCACCGCACCGCTCCCAGCTCTGGGAGGGACCAGAAGAGGACGACTGACGACGGTTGAGGACCGTTACTCTCCTCCTGAGGACAATGGGGACTCTGACACATCCCCTCCACTCAGAGTTCCTTGGCGAGAGTTTAGTTACGTGGCCACGCTTAGTTGCCGAGGAGTGAGAGTCCAGCAGGTGGCCACGTGCCCTGTGGAACCCTTGGGGGGTACAGAGAGGGGGTGGATGTGGGAAGCACGAGCCTCTCTGCCCCTGAGCTCAGAGTCTGGCGGATGCAGAGAGACAATAATTTTGCATCTGTCATCAGTGCCATCCATTCCAAGCATCCCGAACTGTCCCAGGAGTGGGCAGGACAGTGAGGGAGAGAAGGTGGTGCCGCTTTCTTCTCTGATCCTCTTCTTTCTTTCAGAATCTGTCTCAGGGATGCCAGTTATGTAATGTGGAAGCCATTCAGCCACTCAGGCAATTGATGGAGCACCTGCTCTGTGCCAGGCATTGCCTAGGCGCTGGGCACCGACAGGTCCTCATGGAGCTCCCAGGAGAACAGGGGAAATGGACATGCATCAAAGAACTGCAGTTAGACATCTAACCACAGCCACGATGCACTCCCTGAGGGAAAGAGTAGATTATTCCATGGAAGAGCATGAGGCATTGATCTACTTTATGTTAGAGATCGAGGGAGGTCATGGAGAAAGTGGTATGTAAGCTGAGACCCAAAAAGTGGATGTGTTGTCCTGCCAGTGTGGCTCAGTGGTTGAGCATCAACCTATGAACCAGGAAGTCACGGTTCGATTCCCGGTCAGGGCACATGCCTGGGTTTCAGGCTTGATCCCCAGTAGGGGGTATGCAGGAGGCATCCAATCAATGATGTTCGCTCATCATTGATGTTTCCCTCTTTCTCTCTCTCCCTCTCCCTTCCTCTCTGAAATCAATAAAATTACGTTAAAAATAAAAAATAAAAAATAAAAAATTTAAAAGTAGATGTGTTGGAGTTGACTGGTAGAGGAGGGAGGGAAAAGAGTGATCTAGGCAGAGGGGTTAGAACAGTGGATGGGGGAGAGGGGTGAAGTGTGGCTGGAGGGAGAGGCAGGGAAAGTTCCCCCCAGCCTCTAGGCCATCTGTGTCTTAGCTACACACTCCAAAATGCAGTGGCTTACAGTGACAGTGACTTAGTCGTTTATGGCTCCGCAGGTTTGCGATTTAGGCTGGCTCAGCTGGTTGGTTTTGTGATCTAGGCTAAACGCCCTTTGGCATCTGTAGTCAGCTATGGGTCAGCAGGTGCCTCTGCTTGTGGGGGTAGCTGGCCACCAGCTGGGGCACTCCTCTAGGTGGGCTCTCGTCCCCGCTAGGCTAGACCAGGCGGGCTTGGCCACATGGCGGCAGGGGTCTAAGAGGAAGTGGAAGCAGGCAAGGCCACTTGAGACTTGCTCTCAGAACTGGCACTCCATCATTTCTGCCACATTCTATTGGCCAGAGCGCGTCCCCCAGCCAGCCCAGTCCAGTGGGAGGCATTGCCCCCTCTTGGAAGGAGCTGAGAGTCACATCGTAAAGGGTGGGGTGCAGGGAGGCGTGGACATTGAGGGCATTTTTGAATCACGTAAGGGAGTTGTGTGATTGGAACACAGGACACTTTTATGCAGGAACTAGCAGGAGCAGGGCACGTGTCCGTGGGGATGGGGACTGTGCCGTTCACGTCTTACCTTGCCATCCGGGTGGCGAGCTCTTTGGCTGCAGGTGTGTGGTCCCGTCCATCGGTCTGGACGCAGTGCCCATCTGCCAGCTCAGCCCCTCGGCTGGAAGCGGGAAGGGAGCGCGTTACGCTTTCAGCATCTGCAGGCTTCCCAGCTGGGCGCTGCGGAGGGGGTTGCTGTCTAGACAGCGTAGCTGTTGCAGTTGCGAAGCTAACGCCTCACCATGAGCTGAGCTGCGAAGAATCGCAGACTTGTCTAAATTATAATTTGTTGGTTGGGCCTTGAGAGGGTCTTGAATGCCGGCCCCAAATTCCCTCTCACTACAAACATATTTGCCCAAACAGATTTCTCTTCTGAACATCTTTTAAGGCGTTATGCCACCAAGTGTGGTGTGCTGGTTGTTAAGCTCTTGTCTCTCAATGACCCAGTCCGTCTAGACCGCAGTCTGTGCTGCCAGCTGGGTGTTCTGTTGGAAGGAAGCCGGCAGGGAGGAGGCAGGGGAAGGGACCCCTCCTTCTTATTTGCTTGCTCTCCCAGGAAGCATCACCGGCAATGGCTCCCTTCCTTGGCGGGGAAGTAAGTCACACCCGCAGTGGTCCAGTTCTGTTTCTCTCCCCACGCCCCACAACCAGCCTCAGGACCCTCAGAGAGACCAGCATTGTCTGGGCGTGGTCTCCTCCTTGGAGGTCTGAGCCCCAAATCCGTCTCAGCGGCTCTTCTTTCAAGCTTCTGGGTTCCAGCAGCCCACATGCCGCTCTGCTCCTGCAGGAGGCGGCTGCCCACAGGCACACTCCTGGGCAGCTTGTGCTCCCTGGTTGCGTGTTAGTCTCCCACACTGTTTAAACATGCCGACAAAATAAGCGTGTGCAGTTTCTGTTGTCTTTCCTGAATCTCTACTGTTACACATGGTCTAATAAGATTATTTTAAACTAGAGGCCCGGTGCACAAAATTTGTGCACTGGGGTGGGGGGCTGTCCCTCAGCCCCGCCTGCACCCTCTCCAATCTGGGACCCCTTGGGGGATGTCTGACTGCCACACAGGGATCAGGCCTAAACCGGCAGTCGGACATCCCTCTCACAATCTGGGATTGCTGGTCCCCAACTGCTCACTTGCCTGCCTGCCTGATTGCCCCTAACCACTCTGCATCCCAGCCTGATCACCCCCTAACCACTCCCCTGCCAGCCTGATCAATGCCTAACTGCTCCCCTGTTGGCCTGATTTCCCCCAACTGCCCTCCCCTGCAGGCCTGGTCACCCCTAACTGCCCTCCCCTGCCAGCCCGATCACCCCCAACTGCCCTCCCCTGCTGGCCCGATCACCCCCAAGTTCCCTCCCCTGCCGGCCCCATCGCCCCTAACTGCCCTTCCCTGCTGGCCATCTTGTGGTGGACATCTTGTGACCACATGGGAGCGGCCATCTTGTGTGAGGGCGTGACAGTCAATTTGCATATTACCTCTTTATTATATAGGATGGTACCAAGTTGAACATTTAAAAATATTTGAATGGGTATTTATTTAGCATATTGTGTATTATCAAAAGAAATAGATAACATACATACCAAACTCATTAGCTGTTATATATTACTAGAGGCCTGGTGCACGAAATTCTTGCACGGGGGGTAGGGGGTGTCCCTCAGCCCAGCCTGCACCCTCTCCAATCTGGGACCCCTTGAGGGATATCCGACTGCCCGTTTAGGCCCGATCCCGGCCTAACTGGGCAGTCGGATATCCCTCTCACAATCTGCGACTGCTGGCTTCCAACTGCTAGCCTGCCTGCCTGCCTGATTGCCCCTAACCGCTTCTGCCTGCCAGCCTGATCACCCCCAAACCACTCCCCTGCCAGCCTGATCAACGCCTAACTGCTCCCCTGCCAGCCCGATTGCCCCTAACTGCCCACCCCTGCTGGCCTGTTTGCCCCTAACTGTCCTCCCCTGAAGGCCTGGTTGCCCCCACCTGCCCTCCCCTGCAGGTCTGATCACCCCCAGCTGCCCTTCTTTTCAGGCCTGGTCCCTCCCAACTGCCCTCCCCTGCAGGCCATCTTTGACCACATGGGGGCGGCCATCTTGTGTGTTGGAGTGATGGTCAATTTGCATATTACCTCTTTATTATATAGGATTGTTTAAGATTAAAAAATATATTAGAATGAGCTGAATTGAAGAACAATGTTAAGCAGCCAGTGCACAGCCAAATAGTGGAGATGGGCTAGAATGAGAGCTGGAAAGCACTGAATGAAGCCATCCCGCCTGGCCCATTACCCTAGTAATTAGCTCTTTTAGCAGGAAAACTGTCTTGGTTCCAAAAAGAAACAGGATAGAGGGAAGATGAGAAAAGCCACGGAGTCTGATTTCCTGCATCTCTTACTATTCCCCGGGCCCACGTGTGATCCTACCAGGTTCCAAGGCACAGCCGGGCCCACCTTGCCTGGCACCGGGCACCAGGCACCGGGGCAGCCAGCAGCCGGCCTTCTGGCCCTGCAGAGCTCTCCGCTCAGACCCACCTGCCAGGGCGCGGCGGGCACTGGGAAACTACACTCCTATGGAGCAGCGGGGCTACGAAGAGTTAACGACGGAGTCTCAGACCCCGTGTCCCACCACCATGAAATTGCTGCATGCAGGCGACACTCTGGAGGCCATGCCACACCCAGGAAGACAGCGCAGAGAGGTCGGCGGAGGGAGGGCCACTCAAACCTGTCTCGCCAGTAGCTGAGATGACACCCTGTGCTGAGAAGCCCAACTCCATCTTCTCTTGCTTCATGACAAGGAATCCAGTGGGAGAGCGGGCCACACGGTGGAGGGACTGAGCCTTGGGGCCTTGGCAGGGGGCGGCGCCAGGCGGAGCAGGCTAGAGACATGGATTGTGTGACCTGAGCAGAAAGGAGTGGAACTCGATGTCTTTGGAAAGCTGTCGGCAGAGGCGGGCATGGTGCAGGTCCCTCCGTCACCAGTGCCCAGTGTTGCGGGCCTGGCTCTGATTTCAGTTCTGAGAGAACAGCTGAGGTAGGTGGACGGTGTCGGACAGGAAGGGGTAGGAAGCGTTCTGCGTGGCCCTGAGGGTGACAGCAAACACCTGCACTGCAACAGGCAGCCCTTCGCAGAGATGCCTTGGCCTCCAGGGGAGTCTGCCGGGCAGCCCTTCCCGCTGAGTGCTTGCCTTCAGGCGACAGTCCTCTAGGACCAGAGGCTCAGCGTTAGAGACAAAGCAATGGAACCACAGTTTTCCCAGCTGACTAACAGCCCCCATTCCCCCCAGAGTGGTCACCATGTGATAGGAAGCGCCCCTGGGTTTCACAGGGATGTAACCTCTTTGGAATACTTTCTACACTGTCGCCAAAGGACAGGCTTTCTATTCACTGATAGGGTTTCCTGAATGCCTCGCCACCCAATGTCCTTTAAAACACCGTTTTCTTAATCACAAAGCATCCAAGTGCAGAGACAAAGGACTCAGGGCAATTTCTCCTCCTGGATTTCTGAAATACCTTTGACTTGTTCCTTTCTCTGCCTTATATCTAACCAGTTCTCTAACCCCCATCCTGGGCATTCAGCCGGCAAATGTTTATTGAGTGCCTGACAGGGCAGCCTTCTCTCTCCACCGGAGGCACTAAACCTCTAGTTTTCACTCAGAGCTTTTCCCTGGGGTGCTCAGCTCCCGGGACATGGGGTACCTGCCACCGCACAAGAGCTCTGACCATGCTGACATCAGGGTTAGCACTCAGATGAATATACTGGGTCTGAGCACCCAATGAAGTCACCATTTCTGTGCGGCGGTCCCGAATCCTAATGATGCTCAGTTGAGGTTCTCTGGAGGAAGAAATTTCTAAATATGAGGAGGTGGAGGGAACCCCCTCCCTGAAGTAATCACCACCAAGCAATAGCAGCAACAGCCCCTGGAGAGGAGGGAACGAAAACACTGCATCAGAGAGCACAGTTTGGTCCAACTGGGAACCCGAAACCTACCGAGATCATTTGCACAAGGAAAAGCTGGAAGCATGCAGGTTGGCGTTTGCAGCCCTAGACCACAGGCTCCGAATGAACCTACGGGTGCACCGAGGGTGCGCACCGTGTCAGCGCCCAGGCTACGTTCTCATCGATAGACGTGACGGAAGGTACACCTTGCCATATGCTCAAGGAAACCATCAGCTGAGCTGATTGGGGAAGTATCCTACCTAATAATAGACAAATATGCAAATTGACCATACCTCCAACACACCCACAAGCCACGCCCACAAGCCACAACCACCATCCAATCAGAGAGAATATGCAAATTAACCCATCCAAGATGGCTACAGCCACAGAGAGCAAGGTTTCCCAGGCAACAGAGGGAAATAAGCTTTCCGCCAGCCATTGCAGGCCTAAGCCTCCACTCAAGCTACAAAGTTTCAATTATAGAAGGTAAACAAATTCAAACAGTAATGGCGTCAGAATGGAGCTTGAGAGAGCAGGCCAGGGTTGCCACTGGCAACAGGGGAAGCAAAGCTTTCCGCACACCCTGGCCAGGACCACCCGCTTAAGGCAACAAAGTTTCAATTATAACCCCAACAGAAATGGCTGCCAGCCTCGGAGGGAGCCCCAGGCTTGGCTCCGTTCCAGGCTACAAAGTTTCAATTGTAGAAGGAAAATAAATTCCAGATACCAGGGCCTCCATTTGGGTTGCCAGGAGGCGTGGCCGGCCTGCAAACCACCACAGGCCCCTCGCTCAGGCCGCCCCATGATCAGGGACACCCTTCAGGGCAAACCAGCTGGCCCCCACCCCTGTACCAGGCCTCTATCCTACCTAATAAAATGGTAATATGTAAATTACCATCACTCCGCTACGCCCAGGATTGGGCCAGAGGGAGGCGCAGGGGATGGGACTCGGGGTGGCTGGGGTAGCTGATTGGGCCGGCGGGACGCTGAGCTCGTGTTGCCAGCGGCGGCGCAAGCTCAGCGTCTGCGCCATGGCTGTGCTGCGGAACAGAAGGGGCCTCTGGGGCAGCGAGTTCACGTCCGCTACGGACCATCAAAAGCGGGGGAGCTGGGTGCCTGGCTGCTCCGGCACCAGGCCTTTCGAAGCCTCCGCCGAGCTGGAGGCTTCTGAAAGGCCTGGTGCACCAGCGGACAGGCACCCAGCTCCCCTGCAATCGAAAGCGAAAGCATGGGAACTGGGTGCCTGTCTGCTCCGGCACCAGGCCTTTCGGAAGCCTCTGCCCTGCCGGAGGCTTCTGAAAGGCCTGGTGCACCAGCGGACAGGCACCCAGCTCCACTGCGATCAAAAGCGATAGCGTGTAGGTGACCCTACACGTGCATGATTCAATCATGCACTGGGCCTCTAGTCAGGAGATAAAAGCACAGAGCAACTCATGCATCCTTGGTTTCATCCCTGTCACTGAACATGAATGGGACATCAGGGTTAGCCACAGTGGTTCTTGGAATGCAAACTACTGGTCAGTGGGTGCACAAGACACACAGCTGGAGGAGCGCCTTCCGTCCCAGCTTCCCCGTGGCAGCTTGCCGTGAGAAGGAAGTTAGATGGGGAAAGGATGGAGCGCGGCCTGGACTCGCCTTTGTCCCCGCAACAAAGCTCCGTCTTGGACCACCCCACCACGTTGTCTCACTCATGTTGTCAGACCACCGTGTCTGCGCGTCGGAGATGTTTTGGAGAAGACCTGTGCCCAAGAGATGATCCAGCTGGGTTACGAGTTGGAGCAGAGTCACCACAAAGAGCTGCCTCCCTCACATCACTGCACATGCTCTGAGCCGTTTCCTCCTGGTGTTTTAAAGCAGGAATTGCAGCTCGTCCTTGTCCCTTCAGCCTGAAACGGAATGAAACTGCCAACACAGTCCAGTGGGGTCTGTTCTCACCCGCCCTGTGCGCTCTGGTGCCGTCAGGAGAAACGCCTTTTCGGGGTCCCCATGGAACATTAGTGGCTGGAAATTTTTTTTTTCCAACTATAACTTTAACTGAGAAAACGTCTGGGTGTGGAAGGGAGTGTCTGGGCGTGGAAGGGAGTGTCTGGGCGTGGAAGGGAGTGTCTGGGCGTGGAAGGGAGTGTCTGGCGCTCTTGACAGCACACACGACTTCTCACTGTGCTGGTGGCACTGCACGCGTCCTGACCGTCCCCGTTGGCATCAGAGTTGGACCAAATCTTGTAAGGAGTCTTGCCTAGTGCCATAAAAGCTGGCCTTTTGAGATGTTTTGGTCACAAAATGGATGCATGATATTATGTGTTTCTTATTGAAACAGTTTGTTGCACAAATCCCCAAGCTGTTGATTGAACATTGGACAGATTTCCACTTTAGGCGGGAACGGAAGTCCATGCAGAGCTCGTTGGCTGCAAACCTGTCACCTGGACTGACTGGAAGGACTTTATTGGTGATGGGAATGAGCACATCTTTCCATTTAGGGCCCTTCAGTTGCCATTATGGCTGCTGCAGAAAAACCACGAGTTTGTTTGGCTAAACAAGTACACTGCAGGGGACAACTCGCTAGACCTCCCGAGGCTGCGGTGAAGTGCCGTGCAGACGCCTGCCGGGGATGCTGGCCGGTTCCTGCTGCTCGGATCCCAGCCACCCGAGAGCACCGGGCTGGCTGAGGCCACTGACATTCACTCTCTTCACATGCCATCACGTCGCTTCTTCCCTCTGGACCCAGGCTCCTTAGCATGGGACAAAGAGAGCAATCAGCACGGATGCAACTTAAACTCTCTGGGAGCATTTCGTTTCTGCTGACACAGCCCCACCCTAAACTGGCAAAGGATGCTAATTTCTTCTTTTCCTATGCATTTTTGAGGTTCAGAGTTTGGACTCCTGCTGCCATTTAAATACAAATCTGAAACTGATTTGGTGTTGAAATCAAAGACCACTCCATGATTCCAACTTTTTATGCCAGACAAGCAATCACAGCAATCTCATTAAAATGTGATTACACGAAGATGGGAAAATTTTTGGGTTATGTGCAATTTTAGAGCTATTCCCGGTATCACTCAAATAGACCTTGATCTTAAAATAAGTTATAAAGAAATGAGACCAAGACTTTAAAAAGACTTGTTTTAACTTCTCTATATGCAGAAAATAAATACATTTTCAATGTATAAAAATGTAAATGCACACGTTTTGGTGTGTCCTTTTCACACCTGAGCGCGCTCTGTTCGTTAGCTTAAGCCTTCTCGCCTCTCTGAGGCCTTGGCCTGTGTTCCAGCCGATGCCTCGCTCCATAATCCTAGTTCTCCTACTGCCTGGACACTTCTTCTTTGACTTCTTTATGGGCATTTCATCCTTGTTTCGCGCGAATACACGACTATCCTCAAGATCCAGTACCACCCTCGGCCTGCCTGCCACCTCGCTTCGCTTCCTGCTTCCCGCGGAGACCTGGCCGCCCCTGCGCCTGGCCCTGGCCGCCCCCTGCGCCTGGCCCTGGCCCCGGAGGCGGGCGCGCTCAGGGGGGGTTTAATAGTTCTGCGCTCATTGCAGTGTGGCCTTACCTCAATGGTAAGGAGCGCTGGTCTCCAATGACATTACTTATGTGAAGTTTCTGCTTAAAACACAATTAAAAATTGAGCTGGAAAGCAGGGGTCGGCACACTTTTTCTGCCAGGGGCCAAATAGTAAATGTTGGCTTTCTGGTCTCGGCTGCAACCACTGGATCTGCTGGGTGCAGCCACCTTGGCCTGCAGGCCTGGTCTGCTGTGTCCTGATTTAAAGGAAGTTATGATTGAAACAAGAGTTCAGGGAGTGAGTGCATACAGCAGAAATCACAGCTGGGATGTAAATGCATTCGTGTGTGTGTGGTTTTTAAAAAATACCGTGTGCATTCAGAGAGCTGGGAACGCTGTCGCGGGCCACGTGGTCCTCCTGCCCAGGTCGCTCCCCACAGAGACCGGGACTGCTCAGCGGCAGATCCGGAACGGGATGCTTTGGCCGAGGAGTGGAGGACGCTGTGCCCTGTGAGCCTCTGCCGCTCGGGGGTCAGGAAGGTCCAGAAGGGCTGGGGGAGGCAAGTTCAGGGCAGGGGGCGCTTCCCAGAGAAGGGCGAGAGTTCTTGGATTTCCCAGGGAGCACACGCAGCCCCCCACAGGCCTGGGACATGCTTACCACACGGAATGTCTCATCACTGTGAGCCCCCACCCGGGTGGCTGTTGGCATGCTGACGAAGAAAAGTCCTCCTGAAGGTTGCTGGGGAAGGAGTTTCGGCCCCATCTCAGATCTTTCCGGTGCAAACCGGGTTCTGAGTTGTGGTCCTCGGCTTTGTAGTGGTTCCCGCCGGCAGGCCTGGTTGAAATTTTGTCTTCTTTTTTTCCGATGAGTTCAGCCTGCCTTTGTCAGGGATGTAAGCGGGAGAACACAGTTACTAGAAGCTCCAATATTAACCGTGTGGGGCGCCACCGGAGACAGAGGGGCTGAGTCACCCAGGGACAGGCGGGAGAGCGACAATTCCAGGTGGTGACAGCGACCCAGGAGTGCCGCCAGGCCTGTGCATGTGTGTGCTCCTGTGCGTGTGCGTGGGAGCCTGCATGTGTGTGATGTGTGCGCGTGCTCAGAGCAGGGGCTGTGCTGGTCCTGAAGCAGCCCTTCCCTGCCCTCCGAGCCCCTGGCCTGCACATCACTGCACAGCTTACGTCAGCCCGCGCCCACGTTGTCCATCAGGAAGCAGAGGTCCAGAGAGGTTAGGAATGCAGGTCACAGAGCTGGTAAGTGGGGGGAATGGGGCTTGACCCAAGACCCACACACCTGACGCGATGCCGCCTGTGCCCCAGTTACTGGCTCGGAGTGGGTTCTTCCCTCGGGTGAGTCGGTGTAACATAAACTGGCCCGTCTTTGGGAAATTGCCAACCTTTGCACACGCCCTCAGTGTCCTCCCTCACAGTGTCCGGCCACGGTGACTGGAGCAGTGTAGACGGGAGAGCCTGGCTGGTCCACGCCAGGGCGGGCCGAGGACCTGCTGCAGCCAGAGGCCCGGCTCTGACGGTGATGGCACCCGGTCAGTCCCAGGGGCCAGGGACCCATGCCTGCTTCTGAGCACAGCGACCCTACAGCAGCAGCAACTACACTGCACATCGGGATGCACGTCGCGAGATGTCAGACCCCCCGAGCACTTGGCATGTGCGGCACGAATAGACCATTAATCCGCATAACCATTTGGGGGAGCGTATTCACTTCGCAAACTGCCACAAACGGGGCGGCTTCCAACAACAGACAGTTATTCTCTTATTCTGGAGGCTGGGGGTCTGAGAGCCAGGCTCCCTCCCAGGCTCCGGAGGGCCCTGCCTGCCTCCTGGCTCCCCGTGGGCAGCGCCCCTCGGCTTGGACGGCCATCCCCCCTTATCTGCAGGCTCACCTTCCGAGATTTCTGCCTCTGTCACCCCATGTGGACTCCCCTGTGTGTCTGTCTGTATGGCTCCAAGTCTCTTCTCAGGACCACCTAATCCACGCTCACCGCATCTTAGTGGCGCCTGCAAAGACCCCACTTCCAGGTAAAGTCCCACTCGCAGGCACCAGGAGTGAGGACATCAACATATCTTCCTTGGTGCCATGTGACCCCACTCGGTATGATGATTACTTCCATTCACAGAGGAGGATCCAGGGTCCTGGGAGGTTACGAATCTGCCAGTGACCACACGGCTTTGTTAGCGGTGCCGGCATTCGGCTCAGGTTTGCCGGGCGTCCGTGCTCCTAGCCGCTGTGCTCACAGCTGCCTGGCCTGGCATTTCAGGCACGCCAGCCTCTCACAGCACGTGACCACAAACACGCACTGGATTAGCTTCAGGTCATTGTCCAAAGCCCCGTGGCCTGGTGGGGTGCCTCCCGGGAGCCCAGGAGCCCGAGGAGGAGTTCTTCCTCATCTCGGTCGGGCTCGCAGAGTGGCTGGGTGGGCACGCGCTCAGCTCCGGCTGCACCTGGGCAATTGGTTTTCTGTGTTCATTTTAATAATGACCAATGTTAAAGGAGGCTGGGGATGCCAGGGAGATACAGGCATTGTGGAAGGAACAAAGGTTTTAATGTGTGGAGTCTGCTTCTGGGGAAGATGAGGGACGTGATCGTTGGTTGTTGAAGCAGAAGCAGCTATGCAGTGGTCTTGCAGCGTCCGCCCCCTCGCTCAAGCCGGACGGGCGGCACTGAGTCAGCCGAGATCCAGGCATCCGCTCCGTGGTGCGTTTACATCTCAGATCAGGCTGCTCTGAGGGGAGGAAAGGAATTCCAGGGAAGAAACCTTACTGCGTGATGTAGTTCCTACAGAAAATGCAAACACAGTACAGGCGACCTGGTTCAGTACATCAGCCCAGAACCACGCAGTCTGCACTTTGTATTTCTTGCCATGAGACCATGATTACACCCTCTGAGGACACCCGCCTCTCCTTGCCACCCCTGAGATGTCAGTGTCCCCAGGGTCTGTCTTCCACATCCTTCCCTCTCTCCCGCCTGCCGGGACAGCCTCGCCTTCGCGGCTCTCACCACTGGCTGCTGTGTCCCGAGGGCTTCCAGATCGCACCCCACTAGGTGCCTGACATTGGAGTCCCTTCTCAGTCATTTAAAATCATGTTGAATCGGCACTGCATTTTCAGAGCTGAAATCTAGACAGTGTCAACAGAGTCAGCAAAAATTCTCCCTCCCTCTGTGTCTGTACCTGCCTAGCTTCTTTCCTCACAGATCATTACTGGTACTTAGGACTCCTTCCAGAGGTCCCCAGGAAATATGGTATTTCCCCCTCAAATGTGCCATTTTACACACATATTCTGCACTTCTGATCCTGACAGTGTTTAGAGAACTTCTTCATTTTTTTTCCTTTTTAAGTTTATAATCGCACAGCAGTCCCTTGTCTGCTGCCCCATAATTTATTTCACTGGTCTTCTACTGATGGACATTGGAATTGTTTCCAGCCACTTGCTGTTCTGGTTAATTTTCTGCATCAGTTTGAATGGGGCCCCAAGAAGGGCCAAATAGTTGGTTAAATACTATTTCTGGGTGTGTCTGTGAGGGTGTTTCTGGATGAGATGAATTGACCTCCCCAATTCCAGGTGGTGTTAAGGACATCCTTAGCACTGCCATGGCCCACCGCTGCACTCACCAGCCGTGAGCCCGGCTTCTGGCGGAGTGGCGCTCCCCCTGTGGGAGCACACTGATCACCAGGGGGCAGCTTCTGTGTGGAGAGTCTGCCCCTGGTGGTCAGTGTGCGTCATAGCAACTGGTCGTTCTGCCGTTCGGTCGATTTGCATATTACCCTTTTATTATATAGGATATCTCTACATCTTTCCATATTTATCTGTCTGTGTCTATCTTTCTCTCTCTCTGCCTGTCTTCTAGCTAGGACATTGGTCTTCTTCATTCGAACTCAGGCTCAAATTGGAACCATACCACTCACTCTCCTGAGTTTGAACTTCTGGGTGTCTATGCTCCACAGTTACACAAGCTGATTCCTATAATCTCTCTCTTTCCCTTTCTATAGAAAATATCTATATCTGTATCTACTCTATATCTATATCCACATCTATCTATCTCTATCTCTATCTCTATCTCTATCTCCACATCTATCTATGTCTATGTCTATGTCTATGTCTATGTCTATGTCTGTGTCTGTGTCTGTGTCTGTGTCTGTGTCTGTGTCTGTGTCTGTGTCTGTGTCTATGTCTATATCTAATCTATAGCTATAGAAATATCTATAGAAATATAGATATACTGGTAAGTTCCATAGGGGATTTGGATCTATCTCCATGGTTTTCTCTCCACACATACCTTTCTAGCACCTCTGACAGGTGAGGAGGAATCCAGAGAGAGGGCGTAAGATGTGGGGTAAAGGCTTCCTACCCACGCAGGACACTGCACTCTCCCAGGGAGAGGAACATGCCGACAGCCAGAAGGCAGTGCTGGGGGAGGAAGGTGCACCTGGGGCTGGACCTCCTGAGGTGAGAACCATCACAATCTTGACTGATTTCTCCAGGATTCTGGGGAGAGGAGTCTGTGGATTGTTATTAAAGGGAACACGTCTTGATCCACTGTTGTGTCCCCTTCATATTCATATGCTGTATGTGAAAGTAGAGCTTTAGGTTAAATGAAGTCTTAAGGGTGGAGCCCTTTCTGATAGGACTGATGTCCTTCTAAGCAGAGGAAGGGACACCAGCCCTCTCTCTGGGGCCCATTGGGAAGGCCATGTGAGGACACTGCGAGAGGGTGGCTGTCTGCAAGCCAGGGAGGGAGCCTCACCAGAAACCAACCCTGGCACCTTTATCTTGGACCTCCAACCCCTAGAACCATCTACACTAATAAAAGAGAAAGATGCAAATTGACCATACCTTCGTGACACCCACCAGCCAATCAGGAGTGAGTATGCAAATCAACCCAACAAAGATGGCAGGTTAATTTGCATATGCAGATGCCAAGTGGCCAGGGGCAGTGAGGGATGCAGGTGTTCCACTCTGCCCCAGCAGCTCTAGGCCTGTGGGCAGTGTGGGAAGGCAGAAAGGTGGCTCCACAGCAAAGTTGGAAAGGCGGCTCTGGCCAGATTGAAGGTGGTGCCGGCAGCCAGGGGAAGGAATGCCCAATCTTGCATGAATCTTTGTGCATCAGGCCTCTAGTGAGAAAGTAAATGTTTATTGTTTAGGCCACCCAATCATGGTATTCTGTTATGGATTCTCAGCAGACTAATGTGCCCACATTGTTTTTACTAATCTTAGTTATATGTAAGAGATTCTTTCATTCTCCTTGTGAAAATTAAATATTAAAGAATTTTTAACCAATACCTCCTATTTTGGTTCTCTAAACCAGCAGTTGGCAAACTATGGCCCACAGGGGCCCAACTGGCTCTCTTGAGGGGTCTCTGTGTGTGTGTGTATGTGTATGTGTATGGGAGTTAACATTTCATAATATTGTTTGAACATTTTATAAGCCACTATTCTTTTTTTAAAAAAATATAGCTTTATTAATTTCAGAGAGAAAGAGAGAGGGAAAGAGAGATAGAAACATCAGTGATGAGAGAGAATCATTGATCAGCTGCCTCCTGCACTCCCCCTATTGGGGATGGAGCCCGCAACCCAGGCATGTGCCATTGACCGGAATTGAACCCAGGACCCTTCAGCCTGCAGGCTGATGCTCTATCACTGAGCCAAAGCAGCTAGGGCAAGTCACTATTCTTTACAATTCCTTTCTGTATTTGGGACTTATCGGATATAAACATTAAAGTTAGTGCTTTGGAACAGCACGTTTGAGATTGTATTTGTGTTGCAACATTTATAATGTGTTTCTTAAAGGACCAGCTGGATTCGACAACTGCCAGTTTGAAAGGGCAACCTGGGGACTCGGGACTACCTTCCACCAGGACAACAATGAGAGGCTTTGTTTTCGCACGCTCTACCTGTTTTTGAAATAAAGCTTTATTGGCACACAGCTCATTCATTTGCACATTGTCTGTGGCTGCATTTGTACTCCAAGGGCAGAGCTCATTAGTCACAACAGCAACCAGAGGCCTGAAAAGCCTGAAATAAGAGGATTGCTGACCACTGCTCTCGGCCGTGTCCAGGAGTAAGTGCTGTGACTGGTTTGGTGGGAATTCTTTCAGCTTCTATAGACTGTATTATTTGGTGTGTGTATGTTCCAACATGGTTTGTCATATCTTTCTCTGCCTTTCAAATCAGGCAGCACTAAGTCTTGAAGACTTGCCCATGTTAGTAGACAGAGATCTGCTTCATTGTTTTCTCTGCTGCATACTATTCCGATGCAAACATTATTCACGGACATTTTGGTTGTTTTTCATTCCTTTTTTTTGGGGGGGCCACAATAAACAATGCTGCAACAAATATCCTTATATACACCTCCTTCTGCACTTGTGTGAGTAGTGATTCTCTGACTGATACTGAGGTTGGAGCTGCTGGGCTGTGAGGCAGACATATTTAAAAATGTAGTCCTACTTTTTGACTAGGTCATGATTCTGAAATAAAAAATGTATACAAGGTGTGTATTGGAAACTCTGCCCCTTTCCTAACCTCCTTTGCCTTCCCCTCACTCATAGCTGTTAGTTTCTTGTCTGCCCTGTCAGCATTTCTTCATGAAAATAAAGCAAAGACTGTGTTACGACTTCTCTTGCTTCTTACACAAAAGGTAGCTTCCTGTATATATTCTCTACCTCACTGTCTCCCCACTTGACAAGCTATTCTGGAGATATCTTCATTACCATAAACCTTCTCATATACGTATATAGAGCATTTACCCATCCCTTTCTCCAGGTATTTTGTTTGTGTAGTATTTACATTGATGTACCACAGTTTAACTATTCCCTATGGAGGGTCACCTTTTCCCTGCTATCTTTTGCTACTACAACAAGACATGCACATTTTACATTTTAGTAGAAACAGGCACGTTGCCCTCCAGAGGGGCTGTGCAGTTTGCATGCCTTTCTGGGTACATGTTGAAGCGGCTGAAATGGAGCAGACACTTGCCTGTTGTGCTCGGCAAGTTCAAACTGCTCCCACTCCCAGAACACGACATGTTTTGTCATGTGTCCTTACTACCCTCTTCACTGGCTCTCCCTTCTCCAACCTGCCTGTCTAGCTGACTCTAAAATCTTCCCCTGCGTCTTGCCTTGAAAGTCTGTGGCTCCCTCTGCATCGCACCAATGCTTGCTCACATCGCTGCCTCTGCACTGCACACAGTGTGTGTTTTACCTCTTCACCAGTCTTGTCCTCCTTTCTTCATTGTGGGCTTCTCTAGGTAAGAGACTATATCTTTATTCATGTTTGTATTCCTAAAACCCAAGACAGTGCCTGTGCTAGAATAGCTCCTCAATAAATGTTGGCTGAATGAATAAATTAACATACAAATGATCACTCAAAACAGAGATGAGCCGACCACACTCAATTTGGACAGTGAATTTGGGAGTTCGAGCACGGGGGTGTTTATCTACTCGTCTGCCCATCATGCAGATGAGCTTATCTGTGTGTGCTGATGGGGTTTGATGTAATTTGCATGCTGGCAGGGAGGCTGCCTGCTCACAGAGGGCCTAAGCTTGCCTTGGAGTGCATGCCGCACAGTGCGTCAGCCAACGAGGGGAGACTGTAGCTTTGGAAACAAACATCTGCTTGACGCTGGGTAAATACTATTTAGAGCCTGGTGTTTATGACTGTCTCTGTGATTAATCTGAATCCCAGGTAATTTAGTGTTTGATCATGGGGGACCCACAGAGTTCATGCTCATAACTCAAGTTTCAACTGCAAACACCGTATCTGCCATCCCACACTGGCCTCACGTCTAGGAGATGCTTTCTTGTTGGGGTGACGCTGGGATGGGTGGTTAGAGTCTGTTCAGTGACAGCCGTCTGATGTAGAGAGAGCACCTGACCCCAAGTCCTACCCTGGACAGCCCTGCTGTGGACAGCCATGGAGGCTGGGGACAGGGTGTCATTTGTGGACAGCCATGGAGGCTGGGGACAGGGCATCTGCTGTGGACAGCCATGGAGGCCGGGGACAGGGTATCTCCTGTGGACAGCCATGGAGGCTGGGGACAGGGTGTCTCCTGTGGACAGCCATGGAGTGATGGGGACAGGGTGTCTCCTGTGGACAGCCATGGAGGCTAGGGACAGGGTATCTGCTGTGGACAACCATGGAGGCCGGGGACAGGGTGTCTCCTGTGGACAGCCATGGAGGCTGGGGACAGGGTGTCTCCTGTGGACAGCCATGGAGGCTGGGGACAGGGTATCTCCTGTGGACAGCCATGGAGGCCGGGCACAGGGTGTTTCCTGTGGGCCTTTGATAGTTGGTTGTCCCTTTTCCAGGGAGAAGGAGGTTAAAAGAAATGTGGTGAAGAAAATACATGGATCCATATCCTTTTCTATGGCAGATTTCTTTCCAGATGCTTTCCTCACATTTTCCCCATTTGCAACTCAGAGCACTGTGGGGTCAGTACTATCAATGGCCATTCACACACACACAAGCTGGGTGAGAGGGCCTTGTTCTGGCTCTCAGCTAGCCGGTGCCTGTGCCTGTGCCTGACCTGCCGAAGCCCCTGCTCGTCTCAGGATACTGTCCTGCCATCCCTGAGGATGCAGTCCATGGCCCTCGGCAGAGCCAACAGCTGTGACAGTGCTGAGTCTGCAGATAGTGCTGGCTGCATTGGCCCTCCTTTGCTTCCAAGTAAAATCATCAGATGCCTCGGCATCTTTGCCCATGGAGTTCTTAAGAACATCATCCAAATGCTTTGGTGTAAAGCCCACTGCTGGTGGACTGGAGCATATAGCTTACTAGAGGCCCAGTGCATCGATTTGTGCATGGGTGGGGTCCCTAGGCCGGCGATTGGGGTCGTGGGAGGTTGGCTTGGGGGAGGGACTCCGGGAGGTTGGCCGGCCATGGGATGTTGGTTGTGGGAGGTCATTGACCACCAAAGGGCAGCTTCTGTGTTGAGCGTCTGCCCCCTGGTGGTCAGTGTCCATCATAGAGACTGGTCGACCGGTTGTTCGGTCATTCAGTCGCTTAGGCTTTTATATGTATAGACTAGAGGCCCAGTGCACGAAATTCATGCACGGAGGGGGGTTGTCCCTCAGCCCAGCCTGTACCCTCTCCAATCTGGGACCCCTCGAGGGATGTCCGACTGCCCGTTTATGGGCAGTCGGACATCCCTCTCATAATCCAGGTCTGCTGGCTCTCAACTGCTTGCCTGCCTGCCTTCCTGATTGCCCCTAACTGCTTCTGCCTGCCAGCCTGATCACCCCCTAACCACTCTGCTGCCAGCCTGTTTGCCCCCAACTTCCCTCCTCTGCCGGCCTGGTCACCCCTAACTGCCCTCTCCTGCAGGGTTGATCACCTCCAACTGCCCTCCCTTGCAAGCTTGGTCCCTCTCAACTGCCCTCCCTTGCAGGCCGGTGCCTCCCAACTGCTCTCTCCTGCTGGCCATCTTGTGGTGGCCATCCTGTGTCCACATGGGGGCAGGATCTTTGACCACGTGGGGGCAGCCATATTGTGTGTTGGAGTGATGGAAGTCTGCATATTACTCCTTTATTAGATAGGATAGAGGCCTGATACACAGGTGGGGGCCAGCTGGTTTGCCCTGAAGGGCATCCCGGATCAGGTGGGGGTTCCCTTGGGGTGTGGGGCAGCCTGAGCGAGGGGCCTGTGGTGGTTTGCAGGCGGGCCACGCCCCCTGGCAACCCAAGCAGAGGCCCTGGTATCTGGAATTTATTTTCCTTCTACAATTGAAACTTTGTAGCCTGGAGCGGAGCCAAGCCTGGGGCTCCCTCAGAGGCCGGCAGCCATTTGTGTTGGGGTTATAATTGAAACTTTGTTGCCTTAAGCGGGTGGGCCCTGCCAGGGTGTGCGGAAAGCTTTGCTTCCCCTGTTGCCGGCGGCAACCCTGGCCTGCTCTCTCAAGCTCCATTCTGCCGCCATTTGTTTGAATTTGTTTACCTTCTATAATTGAAACTTTGTAGCTTGAGTGGAGGCTTAGGCCTGGCCAGGGCAGGCGGAAAGCTTGGCTTCCTCTGTTACCTAGGAAACCTTGCCCTCTGTGGCTGTAGCCATCTTGGTTTGGATTAATTTGCATACTCACTCTGATTGGATGGCGGGCGTGGCTTGTGGGCGTGGCTTGTGGGTGTGTCGGAGGTATGGTCAATTTGCATATTTGTCTATTATTAGGTATGATGGTAGATAAGTGTCCAAGGAAATAGAGCATTTGCTAAGCTAAGAATTCTTTCTAGCTCCATAACTGCCATCAGAATGAAAACAAAACAAAACAAAAACAACAACAGCTGGGCCACTGGGTTTCAACAGAATCATCTACAGGGCTTTAAAAAATATTCATGCCTGGTCCCCACCCCCAGATCCACAGATATCCTGATTCCATGGGTATCTTAGACAAGCTTTCCACGCTGTTCTGATGCACGGACAGGCTTTAGAGCCTATGATCTGGGGTATGGGCCATCTGAGTCATCAGACCTTGAATAAGGAAATGAGGATGCTTTCTTTGGATACATCTTTTCTTTGTCACATCAAATCTCTCTTCCTCTCTCTCATGCATTTTTTGCTAGCAGTAAGAAATTCTTAAAAGCTTTTTGCTACTAAACCATCTGCTGGAAAAACCTCCCACTAGGTTTCAAATGCCAGACTGTTCCCAGTAGCAATTTTCTTTATTATTTTGGGAAAAAGAATGAATTACATTTCTTCCCTATGAAAGAAACTACTTTAAAAATAAAAATGTTCACTATGGACCGGTTGCAGTTGCTTACATTTTTAAAAGAAATTGCTTTATTAGACACGTGTCCTGCAAGTTAGCTTGATTCTTGCCTGAGGAGGATGTTTGGATGATCCCAGTGCTGGATGCTCTGGTCGGCAGAGGTAGCGCTGAGGAAGAAGACCAATTTAGCTCAAAGAATTGCAGGGTGTTTTATTGACTTCCCGATGCCCACAAGCTTATGAAAGCAGTTCGTCCACTGCTATAAGCCTCGCTTGAAGGTTCCTATGGTTTGTCACATTGCATGCTCGAAACCTTTCCCATTACTGTCCACCCTGGGCAAGGAGCAGGAGTGTTATAAGAGACCTGGAGGGAGAGACTTGAAAGCGCTTCTTTGCCTCCACTTGGAGGTAGTTTTCCTTCAGTGTCGTGTCAGATGATCGTATATGGCTATGGCCGCTGGCTAGCTATCCACAGCCCTCTGGTCCCTGTCTAGCATGCCATTCCCGGAAAGCATGCCACATGACCCAGCTCTCCCTTGAATCAGTGTGCTGTCCCATCAGTCCTGCCGAAGAAACATGAGCAGAAGTGATGTGTCACTTCTGAGTCAGCATTTTTAAGAATAGGGGGCTTTTTCAATTTCTTTTTCCCCCTCTGCTGACTGAGTGCAGCTAATTCCAACCCCCTGTGGCGATGTGAAACCCTGAGATGGAGAGTGTGTGTGGCCCTGGGTCTCTGCCTGGAAGACTGTTGCTTTGCTCTGAGTGAGAAAGAAGCCCCTCTGGGGCTACAGAGCTGGGATCGGAGTGCACCTCTGACCCTGTGGACTTACCGCACTGAGCACACCCTGGCTGGAGACCTTCCTCCGGTTAAGGCACTCTGACCTCCTGATGCAGAGATGCTCCTGAGAGCAGTGACCCTTCCCGTGCCCAGTGGACAGGTGGGCTGGGTAAAGAACTTTTGTCCTGTGACAACCATCCTATATAATAAAAGGCTAATATGCAAATTGTCCCCTCCGGAGTTCGACTGATCGGGAGTTCAACCGCTCACTATGATGTGTGCTGACCACCAGGGGCGGTGTGGAATGAAGGAAGGCCCCAGCCAGCAGCTGACAGCTGGGGTAAGGAAGATTCTGGCAGGCCTTGATCTCCCACCAGGCCTAGGGACCCTACCCATGCATGAATTTCACGCACTGGGCCTCTAGTTCCAAGAGAAAAATACTGATGTTTGGTACAGGATCACTGTCTGCCTAGAAAAAGATACTAAGGAGGGAGAGGACTAGTGCAGCTATGCCCATTGGGACAGGCAGCAGACAAAGATGAGCACCTTTTGCCACCCTAGGCCCGGTTAGCCCCCACAGACAAGTACCCTCCATGGCGCCGAGCCTGCCGAGACCATGCTGGCCACAGCCAGGGGAGAGGCTCCTCTGCCGAGATCATGTTTCCGTGCCAATGGCAGTGGATATCCTTAGAAGTCACCACAGAGCAGGACACTGGGTGGAGAGGGGACAAATGCCTGTCAGGCCCACGGCTTCAGAGCGCCTACAGGCGGTCGGTGACAGGACGGAACAATGACATGTTTGGGCACACAGGCCAGGAGGGAAGGGGTTGGGAAGGGAGCCGACACAGGCCTCGGGGCAGCAGCGGCCACTCGGAGTGTGCACGGCGGCGGCAGGCCTGCTGAGTCCATTTCTGGGGCTTCCATCTGGGGGATTGCAAGCGAACAAACTGTCTCGGAAGCGCCATTTGCTCCAACATTTGCAAGTGACTTTGGGATTTGGGTACGTCTGTCAGAGTCTGGTACAGAGACGCCGCTTGACATGTGAGCAGTGACCACAGTGACTGCAAATGCTGTCCTGACCCTTCACCTGCTGGGCCACGGGGCGCCTAGGGCACGGCTTGGGGGGAGCTGGAGGAGAGTGGCTTTTTCCAACCCAAACAGATATAGTTCACATTGTAACAGTCCACACAGGACCGAGAATAGAATCAGAAAGAACTAAAACCCTGCCGTCAACAGGGGCACTTACAACCTGATACATGGAGCACCTGCATTAATCTGAGAAATAATTGTTATTTTCAATCTTAGAGCACATATACTTATGTGAATAGGGGGGTAAGTTTCTCATATGTGAATGGGGGTTAGGTTTTTCTTAAGTTTCCTTTTCAAGACCTGTGCGAAGCGATGGAGGAGGTGACTCAGCTGTGAATCCAGCAAGCAGAACTGATAAGCAGGCTCGACTGACCCACCAGGAGTCAAAACATCATCTCACCCACATCATCTCATCCCCTGAGGACTAGAGGACAATAGCTGACGTCTGCGGACCCCCAGGGCTGCGCGTAGCTGCACTCCGTTCCCAGCCTCACCCCAGCCCCTTCCCCGTATAACCCTGTCCCCTGCACCTGCTGGAAGGCAGGATTTGATGCTTGAAGCGCCCTGTCTTCTTGGCTGGCTGGCCTTCCCAATAAACGCCTTATGGGATTCAACCCCGCCTTCCTTATTGGACACAGCGACAGGCAGCCCGAGCCCACGGGGGTCTCCCGGGAACACTGTCAGGGTCTACCTCACAGGCTCCCACCTGCCGTGGGCAACCTAGGGTCTAGCTCCTGCCCTGAAAGCAGTTGGCTGTGCAAACACACTCAGGGCACCGGCTGCCCCCACCCTCCCCTCCACCTTCCCCTGCTGGTAGAGGACCCTGCGCTCGGTGAGCCACACAGAATCACCTATGCGCTTGTTCTTTCTTTTATCTCTTAGAGGTCACGGGCCTAAGTGATGCCATCGCTGACGTGTTTTGTGCCCCCCAGGCTGCCCGCGGCACACACAGCATGCCCACTGGACCGCACTGCCGCAGTGGAGGCGGCCTCTCGGCTTGCGGCTGCTCCCGTGCTTCCCTGGCGCCCCACTCCACAGCCTGCAGGGTGCACTCCGGCCCTGACCTCCTAAGAGAAGGATCCAGTGCGAACCATTCACTTCTCAGTCAGCTCTCCTGCACCTCTCTCCGCATCCGGCCTCCCCGCGGCGTCCTGGCCTCTGCCCGCCAGGTGCTGACCACATGCTTCCCGCTGTCCTGCCCTATGTCTCCTTAGGCCGCTCTCGGGCATCTCACACCAGGAGGTGGAAGGTGGAGACCTTGAATTCCAGACTGCGTGGCTGGTTCTCAACTGTGCGTGAGGGAGCAGGTCCGCTATCCCACGTTCCCGAAGCGCTGTTCAGCCTGGGTCCCCTCCAGGTGCTCGCTTCCCTGAGGGGAAACCCGCCTTCTCCAGCTCACACGGTGTCGCCATACCCACCCCTGCACCTCCAGGGGCTCAGTAAACATCTGCGGAATAAATAACCAGGAGCTTGAGGATCCAGACGAGATGGGCAGGGGCTGAGTGCCCCAGGCCCGGGCGCCTGACTGCCCCCCACGGGTGCTACCCCGGAGGCCCGCAGCTGCTCCAGGGCTCCCGATGTTCCCGGTGGGCGTCGGAGGGGCTGCCGTGCCAGGCGGCCTGGGGAAGGAGCAGGTCTCCGGCCGCAGCACATGGGAAGGGCTGTCTTCAGTCTTTACTTAAGGAGAAGAGCTGGGAATAGACACTCGGCTCAGTGACAGCATGTGTTTCAAAAAGCCTGCCAGCCACCGACAGGAGTCCCTCTGCCTCCCAAGTTCTCAGTTGCCCGTGGGTTCTATAGGGGCTTCTTGTCCCTCTTTCTACCTGCAGTGCCTCGCATGGAGTGTGGTGTGGAGCCAGCCCTTGGCACTGGGCAGGGGCCGGTCTGGGACAGGCGCATGCTGAGGCGTGGCATTCAGCTGGCCGTGGCCAGCTTCCCAGGGCGAGTCACAAGCCCTGGGTGCCAGCGAGTGGGAGTGATGGAAGGAGAGAGAGGGAGACAGAGAAATGGAAACATGTATTTGTTGTTCACTCATTCGTGCAGTCATTGGTTGACTCCTGTGTGTGCCCTGACAGGGTACGGACCCCTGTCCTGGTGTATCCGGACGGCACTCCCACAACTGAGCGCCCGGCCAGGGCTTGCGCCTCTTTAGTCACCTGTTTGCTCAGCTTCTCGTCTCACACAAGCCCTTGTGGGACAGGCGTGTTTCCGGGGAACAGGCTCTGAGCAGGGGAGCAGGGCCCGTAGGGTCCACTGAGCATCCATTTGAACCTGGAAACGTCACTACTTAGGAGGTTGCTGTAGAGATTAAGTAGAATCACCTGTGCCAGCGCCCAGTCCATCCTGACACAGGCAGGTGGTGATGAAATGCCGATCTGAAGAAGCAGTGTGCCGTGGTGGTGATGGTCCGGCCTTTGCAGCCAGGGCCTGGTTTAAATTTCTGCTTGGTCACTCACTAGCGTCGCGAACTTGACAGTTTAGTTAACTTTCCCGAAGCTCAGTGTCCTCATGGGGACAATGGCACTGACTCCAGGTCTAACTCGCGTGGGGTTAGATGCCACGATGCATATTCAGCTCCTGGCCACACAGCCAGTGCTCAGTGAAGAGACAACACTGGCTGACATCACCACGTCCCCGGGCGGGATGGGAGGCGGGGTCTGCTGGCCCTTTGAAATTGTCCGAGGAAATTGGGATTGGAGGAGGTGCACGGTTACTTATCTCCTAGCTGGTCAAGCTGAATCTTCTGTTTTTCTCACTCCCACTTCAGTCCACCAGGTACTCCTGTTGGCTCTGCCTTTAAAACACAGCTGGAACCTAGCTACTGCTCCCCACCCCCTTCTGCCCTGTCCCCTCCAGTCTTTCTCCACACGCAGCCAGCGGGGCCCCGTGCAAACACGCCAGCCCAGTAGCCCCATTTCTGTCACAGTAAACACAAGTCGTTCCAGTGACTCTCGAGGCCCTGGCCTGGCCTGGCCTGTGTGACTGCTCCCTCCCCTCCTCTCTCTCTTCCTGCCTCCCCCCCTGGCTGCTGCCACTCCAGCCACACTAGTTATTTGCTGTTTCTGGAACACACCAGGCATATTCCTGTTTCAGGCTCCTTGTACTGGCGTTTCTTCTCTCCCTCCACTGCCCCACCCTCCCACTCCCTTATTTCTTGTGACTCATTCTTTCCCTTCCCCCAAGTATCTGCTCAAATGCCACCTCCTCCATGAGGCATTCCTTGCCCACCTGTCTAAATACCAATATCCGAAATTCCAACACCTCTCACCCCTGTGCTTTTTCTGTCTTTTTATTTATATTATATTATATTATTACATTATATTATATTATATTATATTATATTATATTATATTATATATATTTCAGAGAGGCAGGAAGAGGGAGAGAGAAATAGAAACATCAAAACATCCATCATGAGAGAGAATCATTGATTGGCTGCCTCCTGCACACACCCTACTGGGGATCAAGCCCACAACCTAGGCATGTGCCCTGACCGGGAATTGAACCATGACCTCCTGGTTCATAGATTGACGCTCAACCACTGAGCCACACGAACTGGGCTATCTTTTTTTTTTTAACACTTATCACATCTAACCCACCATATCCTACCTAATAAAAGAGTAATATACAAATTGACCATCACTCCAACACACAAGATGGCTGCCCCCATGTGGACACAAGATAGCTGCCACAAGATGGCCAACAGGGGAGGGCAGTTGGGAGGGATCAGGCCAGCAGGGGAGGGCAGTTGGGAGGGACCAGGCCTGCAAAGGAGGGCAGTTGGGGGTGATCAAGCCTGCAGGAGAGGGTAGTTAGGGGTGACCAGGCCGGCAGAGGACGGAAGTTGGGGGCAACCAGGCCTGCAGGGGAGAGCAGTTGGGAGGGACCAGGCCTGCAGGGGAGGGCAGTTAGGGGTGACCAGGCCAGCAGGGGAGGGCAATTAGGGGCAATTGGGCCGGCAGGGGAGCAGTTAGGCGTCAGTCAGGCTGGCAGGGGAGTGGTTAGGGGGTGATCAGGCTGGCAGGCAGAAGCGTTTAGGAGCAATCAGGAAGGCAGGCAGGCGAGCAGTTGGGAGCCAGCAGTCCTGGATTGTGAGAGGGATGTCCGATGGCCCGTTTAGGGCCGATCCTACCGGGATCAGCCCTAAACGGGCAGTCAGACATCCCTCGAGGGGTCCCAGATTGGAGAGGGTGCAGGCTGGGCTGAGGGACACACACACCCCTGCATGAATTTCGTGCACTGGGCCTCTAGTACTTATTATATTTATTGTCAGTCTCCCCCCTGCTAGAATATAAGTTCCATAGGGGCAAAGGTCTTTGTTTTGTTCAGTGTTTTATCTTCATGCCTAGAACAGTGCCTGGCACATAGTAGGCATTTATTAAATGTTTGTTAAAGAAAGAGTGACCCAAAGAGAAGGATAACTTTAAAGATTTAGAAATCTAGATCGTTAAAGATCTAAAGATCGAGGCCTGCAAAGCATTTAAACATTTACAAATATTTGCTGCCTACTTGAAAATCTGGTTTTATTTTCCAGATTACAATCCGAATGGGGAATTCTAGTGAGTAAAATGATCTCGGAACGTGGACCCACATTCCCTATTGGCACCTGTGGGCAGAGTGGAGCAGGAGTCCCTGCAGGTCAGCAAGCCCTCTCACAGCTCAGGGGGCTCCCATCCAGCTGGGAGCGTCTGGCTCCGCTCTCCCCAGCGGCTCAGCCAGTAGCTGGCGTGTCTGTGCCCGTCTCTGAGGCAGGTGCTCCTGGGTCTGGCCTCCCCTCCGCCTGGATTCTCTACTCACGTTTTAAGTAAATGGGTACTGGGGTGGCTGACCACAGAAGGTGAGTTCTAACTCACTCCAGAACACACAGCATATTCATGAACACATGAAGTAAACGGCTACTCTGCTGGGACATGGGTGAGCAGGGTGATGCTTATGCAGCGTCGGTAGTTGGATTTCTCCGGGAGAAGTGCAGTGGGCTTGGGTTTATCGGATGGAAAGTGGCTGCGACAGCAGCTCCTGGCCCTGACTGGGTGGCTTCCTGGCCAGGGAGCTGAGCCCCACCAGCAGGCGGGGAGGGCCGGGGCGGGAGCTCACCGGGAGCTGGTGAGCGTGCTCCTCTCGCTGATCTGCAGGGAGAACAGCATCTCTCGCACTTACTTGCGATTGCGAGGAACAGCACGTTTGAGATAATGACCTGTCTCTGGACTTGCGCAAAACCCCCAAAGTACTTCCATGAATGAGTTTTATCTGGAGGGCGGCGGAGGCGCATCCGCCTCACCACTGATACCATCTCTCGAGGACTCTCTCCCAGGTCGTCATTAAGGTTTAATTAAATTTCATGTTATCAATTAGGATTAATCTACATTTAGTCTGAATTAGAGGGAGCCAATTATAAATAGGTCGACTTCTCATTTATTCCTGAACACAAAATGAAGGTTTTTAAACTTCCTCTGGAAAAACCCCACACAAAAACGCAACCCCCTCTGAACCAAATGTGCCCAGGAGGCTGGACATTCTATTAAATGAGGTGCGAAGACGAGAAGGCCGGTGGCAAGGTGCATGGACAGAAAGCGGGTGGTGCGGGGGGAGAGGTAGCCCAGATGTGAGAGCAAAGGCCCGAGAGGCGCTTCCCGAGGCGAGGCGCACTTTCTGTGCCCACACTCCCCGCAAACACGGGACAGCCCGGGCACCGCGGCGCTGTTTCCAGGAGCCTTCGGGAAGCCCGCAGTCTGCGCCCAAGCCGCTCTGCCACGGCTCCGGGGAGGTCGAAGGGCACACACAGGCAGGAAGACTGCATGTGGAGGGAACACGTCAAAGCGTTTCTTCCTGAAATTCGGGCTGATGGAGACTTATCTAAGGGTCATGAGCTGGGAGAACAGCCGTAGCCTTGAGACAGTCAGCTGGGGGTCGCTGAGGCGAAGAGACCTTTCCCTGGCGCAGTGGGGGAGGGCGAACCTGCGTGCGCCACAGGGTTGGAGCACCTGCTTCCAGAAGAGCCAGAGCGGCCTGCCCTGTGGCCACTTCTAATGTTTCCCGTTCTCTTTTGGGCACAAGTAGGACTGCATCTCTCCCCTCTTCCACCTTGAAATCGGACAAGGGCTTGACATTTGTCTGGCCAATGGAATGCAAGAAGCCACGGGATCAGTCCCGAGCAGGCCTTGGCGCGCTTTCTTCCTCCCACCATGGCAACCGTGGAAACGCAGTGCACACAGAGCCCCCAGCAGCCTAAGCTGGGCAGACCTCTTGCCAACCTTCATGGATGTATTGCAAGAACAAGGAGCTTTCATTGTGTGAAGCCAGTGAGGCTGAGGTTTTTGTTACTGCAGCTTAACACAGCTTATCCTGCCGGATAGAACGTCTCTCTGGCACACAGCTAGTACTTACTAAATGCTATTATTGTTGGAGTTGAGGGTGCCTACATATTATGCCCAAATGACCCCACATTGTGAAAGTAGGTTCAAAGTTTATATGTAAACTCTTAGCATTTCAATATCTTGCCTTCCTACCTAAACAGAAGTCCCACATCAGCTACACCTTGATTGCCCTCTGTGACAGAGTTTCTAGAATAGACGCAGCCTTGTCATGCAGACCCTACTTACTTCCTCCTTTTTCTCACAGCACCAACCAATAATCCCAGAATGTTAGATATGATTTAAGAAAACACCGAAATCAACCTTATGACGACAGCTCCTTTAGGGAGGCGTTATATTTTCAGTAAGGATTTGGAGACATACCTGCATGGGCCTTCTGACACACCTGTGGATTCAACAACTCCCTTTTCAAGGAGTTCTTGTAAAAGTAACGTGATCTAACTTGGGCCCATTCTCTGGCTTGGGTCTCACGTAAGTGTGCGCAGCCAATGTACAGGTGTAAACAAAGTGAGGTATAGAGACTCAAATTCTTTTGTGACCAACGTTACAGGTGTGCACCGTGAACTCTTCCCACAGGCTTGGGGTGTTATTGCGCTAGAAACCCTTCAGCAGGGGCGACATGGCAGGAAGCCTGAAGAACATTCAGGAACAACGATGAGACAAGTTCTAACATTACTTGGGCCCAGATTTTAGGATGTCCAGTCCTTTTGGATGGTGAGGTCTTACTCCAGAACCAGGGTGTGGCCCAGCGTGCGCACACTCATGACAGGGAGGGATGTTTTGGTTGCAAGGGACAGAGACCCAGCACCAACCCCAAAGGAAGTTTGTTAGCTCTCACAACGGGGAGATTCAGCAGCCGACGCTCCCAGCTTCAACTATGGTTTATCTGGGTATTCAGTGCCATGGTGAGCTCTTTCTCCCGCCCACGCTGACTTATCTCTGTATTGATTTTTCTTTTCATGGCTCTTTTACATAGCGGCAGAGCTGACTGCCAGTCAGCCATTGCTCTTGGAACTATTACCTCAGCAAAAAGACTGCCTCTTTCCCGACAGTTCCAGGAAGAGGACCGGGGAGGGCTCCAGGGTTAAGTTTACTAATCCACAAAGAATTTCTGCAAATTGAAAAGAGTAAAAAAATCCAGTAAAGAAATCGGCAAAGGGTAGGAGTAAGCAATTTTCAGAAGAGAAAATGCAAATGGCCAACAAGCAAATTACATTATGCTCATTCTTCGGGGGAAGGGGAGGTGCAAATAAAAATGACGGGAAGATAGCTTTAGAAATGCGTTAGGATGGCGAGAGGGACACGCTTCAGACCAGAGCTTGATTGTGTGGCGGAAATAAGGACTCTTGTACTTTGCTAGAATGAGTAAGAATTGCTTTAATCATTCAAAAAAAATATCTGGAAATAGCTACTGAAGTTAAAAATAGATATACTCTTTGACCCAGCCATTTCACTTTGGGCAGACAGAAATAAAAATGCCAGATCAATAGAACAGTGTTTATTATTACAACTATCTGATACTTGAAAAAGTCTGGAAATAATCCACATGTCCAAAAATGGGGAATTATTGAATATATTATATTATTTCATATTCTGGAGTTTTATGCAGCTGTTAGAGAAACAATATGTGGAGATATACCTATAAGGTCTTGCTAAGTAAAAAAAATCAAATGTGTGTATCAACATCCCATTTTTGGGAAAAAAAGAAGAAAAATTTACTCAAGTGATTTTTTTATGTATTAATATTTGCATGAGCCCAGGACAATTATGGAAAGAGAAGTTCCAAAAAACTTGACATTAGTTACTCTAAAGGGAAAGGGTCATGTGAGCCTACATTATTGTTTGAAAGGAAAATTTACTAAAGCATACATAAAGAAGGACAAACTCTGCCTGTGTCCCTGAAGCAAATGTCAACACTGGACAGGTACAGGATGGCATCCTAAATCTTAGGGTAAGCATGGGAGATGTCGTCCACGGTCTACTTCAGGGACCTTTGGTAAGAGCTGTGATGTTCATGCTGCCCTGCTCTGCCAGGAGGGGAAGGTACCATCCATTGACCTTGGCCATGCTGGACCTTCCCGCTGAAGTATGGCTGCCTGGTGGCTGTGCGTCTGACATTTCAGCAAGGATGGCCTTCCTGTGTCTGCACTCGGCAGGCTCTCTTGCCGATGGGGGTGAGGTCAGGGCCTGGTGGTCTCTGCTGTCCATTCGGTCTGAGCAGTATGGTTTCACTTGGTTGTGTGGAGGCTCTTCTTGTGGGTTAGTGTTATCCATAGATAATATGTGGAGGCCTGATAGTCACACTGTGTGCTACAGGGCAGACAACTTTGACTCCGCTTATTTTCCCTTACATTTTGTTGTTATTATTATTTCAACTTAAACTTTTTTTAATGTTCTTATTGAGGGTGACACTGGTTAGCAAATTTATACAGGTTTCGGGTACACAATTTTACAACACATCATCTGTGCACAGTGTTGTGTGTTCACCATCCATGTCAAGTCTCCGTCCATCACTATTTATTCGCCCTTCCTCCCCTTCCCCTCCCCCCAGCAACCACTGCACTGCTGTACCCGCCCATGAGTTCCTTCTTTTTTTTCTATTTTGCTCAACCCCTCTACCTCCCAGCCCCGCTCTCCCACAGCTGTCACCTGCTCTCTGTGAGTCTGTCTCTAGTTTGCTTGTTAGTTCATTTTGTTCATAGCAGCATTGTTTACTGCAGCCACGATTTGGAAGCAGCCCAAGTGCCCATCAGCAGGTGAGTGGATAAAAAACTGGGACATTTACACAATGGAATATGACTCGGCCGTAAAAAATAAGGAAATCTCGCTGAAACCGGTTTGGCTCAGTGGATAGAGCGTCGGCCTGCGGACTGAAGGGTCCCGGGTTCGATTCCGGTCAAGGGCATGTGCCTTGGTTGCGGGCACATCCCCTGTGGGGGGTGTGCAGGAGGCAGCTGGTCGATGTTTCTCTCGCATCGATGTTTCTAACTCTCTATCCCTTTCCCTTCCTCTCTGTAAAAAGTCAATAAAATATATTTAAAAAAAAAATAAGGAAATCTTACCCTTTGCAACAGCCTGAATGCACCTGGAGAGCATATGCTGAGTGAAATAAGCAACAGAGAAAGACAAGCACCATGTGACCTCACTCATGCATGGAATCTAAAGGACAAAGTTCACTTTTGAGACCTCATTAGGTCAGGATTGCCAGGCCTGTGTTTATGCCACAGTCAGTCTGCAGCCAGGCAGCAGGTCCGGGTGCTGGGCATGGTGCTAGCAGCCGCTGGCCTGCTCCGAACGTGGCCTGTGTTTTGCACAGCACTGAACGGCTATTACTACATGGAAATGGGGAAAAGAGAGCATCTCCTAACGAATTGTTGAGTCCAAGGAGAAATAAAATACACACTCAATGACCATTTAGAGAATGAGAATGGGAATAATACATATGAAAATTTGTGGGATAGGGCCAAAGCCCTTAAACTGCTTTTTATTGTTGGAAATAAAAATGAAGTTAGGTTTAAAATCAAGAAGAATGAAAATTAGCAAAAATTTGAAGGAAATAAAGAAAAATAAATCTTCCAAGAACAAAGCAGAAATCCATGGATTCAAAAACAGAAAAGCTCAAGATATGATAACTATATCCAACAGGTGGCCGTCAGGAGAAAACGAGCAATAGAGTAGCAGACACCCCTCTGCTCACAGACTGAGGCGGGGAAACAAAACAAGTAAAATGGCAGGCGACGAGGCCCCCTAAAAGCCTGAGAGGGCTGAACCCGTGTTCCCGGGCACAGCTGTGTGTAAGCAATGAAAAGCTCACCAATGCGCGTTCTCCCGCGAGTATAGGAACAAGATCGCCGCATGGAAAAGCAATGTAATTTAAAAATACAGTAAAAGCTGCATATGACTGAAGAGAAAAGCGGTCATATAAAAGTTACAAAGGGACAGCGCATCGCCTGGGCGCGCCAGCCTTCCGCGCCGGACGCCTTTCTGCCGTGCTGTTTCCATCTCCCGCCACAGCTCCCTCCCATACTTGCCTACGGTTCCCGGTAGAGAAGCACACGGAAAGCTCTCTAACTCATGTTCCGAGGACAGTACACCCACGGAATCCAATCTTGAAGAATGTGGTGGAAAAAAACAAAACAGAAGACCAAGGCACTGGATGAGAAACTATAAATAAAGCAGCAGCAAGCGATTCAATGATATATTCATAGAGGCGTTCACCGTGACCAAGGAGGGTTAGCCCAGAATACAAAGGCTTTTGTTTTTCAGATCATTTTATTACAAAAGAATTAAAATAAAACCTTATAGATGAGCTGAGGCACCTTTTCAAACCCGCCCTGGCCCTACTCTCTCCACCTTCCTTCCCAACCCTGCCCCTTGCAACAACCAGAGGTAACTTTTTCAACGTTGGTACTTACGCTTCTGATCTATGTTTTGTGTCTGTACAACTTCCATCAAAGTCCATAATATTTATCTATGTATTAATTTGCTTGTCCTTAACGTTTCGTACCTGGTTTTATTCTAAACGCATCCCTCTCAGCCTCACGTTCTTGAGACTGACCCCGCTGACCCAGGTAGCTCTTGCTCCTGCGTTGTGCCAATGTGCCGTATTTTATTTCCCTTTTACTTTTACACCAGCACACTCAGGTGCTTCCTTTCTTTTGGAGCTGTTGTAAGCGATGCTGCAACCATACCACACTTCCCGCTTGCAGGCATGGTGTGTGTGTGTGTGTGTGTGTGTGTGTGTGTGTGTTTACTGTGCTCTCCTGGCCTCGGTGTGAGCACTGTCTTCCCGTCCTTGGGCGTGTTGGATGGGATGGTATTCCTGCTTTGAGCTCTCTTCCTATTGATTGGTAGGATTTCTTTATATATTCTGAATGCCGACCCAGAACTATTTAATTACAGGGAATCTATTAACACCTTACATCAGAGAAATAGATTAAAAAAAGATTCCAAAAACTGTCAGTAGATAGCAAAGGCATTCGATAGAACTTGAGAATCATTCCTGACAAAATGTTTGAAACTTTGGGACCAGAAGAATGATGACAGTATCTTCTAAACAAGGCCCACGTCAGACTTGCTGCTGATGCATTCCCATTGGACAAGGACGCTTATCTTAACTGTGCCCGCCCCCCACGCGCGAACATCGTAAGCCTGGGACCTCCGGGTGTGACTGTGCTTGGAGATTCAGCTTTAGAGGTAACCGAGGTGAATGAGGTCTGTAGGGGGCCCTCATGCAATGTGGCTGGTGTCCTGTAAGAGGAGGGAGTTTGGACACAGACATGCACAGAGGGCCAGCCATGTGGAGACACAGGGAGGAGACGGCCTTTCACACGCGCAGGAGAGCGGCTGGAGAGAGTCTCCCTCGCGGCTTGGGAGGAAGCAGCTCTCCTGCACCCTGACCGGGACTGCAGCCTCCAGAGCTGAGAGAAGCGGATGCCTGTGGTCCCTTCCCCCCCCCCCCGGCCCCCCCCACCACTGTGGTGCTTTGCTAGGGCGGCCCCAGCAAACAGACATTCCCCTTTACTGATACTCTACGTGTTATGAACATTTTGACCCCATGGTATGTCATGGAAAGAAGAGATACAACTGTGAGGAAGAAAGAGGCCAGTGCATTTCCGGGTGACATCTGATGAGAGCTAGGGCAGCCTCAATAGGGCAGTTCAGGACGTGGCTGATATCACACAACCCTCTAAAACCCACACACAGGACAGCGATCATTGGCACTAACAACAAAAAAGAAAATAACCGCACTGCTTTAACAGGAGATGTGAAGCAGAAACCATAAACATTGCTGAGTAATACAATGGTTTAAAGAAATAGAGACGTGTATCAATGGCCTGAATAGGAACCACTCTTCCGATATTACTCAACAGACTTAATTCATGAGATTTCAATTTTTTAGTAACTTTATAAAATAACTAGAGGCCTGGTGCACGAATTCGTGCACCAGTGTGGTCCCTCAGCCTGGCCTGTGGGATAGGACTGAAACTGGCTCCCTGACATCCCCTGAGGGGTCCCGGATTGTGAGAGGGTGCAGGCCAAGCCCAGGGACCCCACTGGTGCATGATTGGGGCAGGGGAGGGACGTGGGAGGTTGGCCAGCCAGGGAGGGACTGCGGGAAGGCTCCGGGGTGTGTCTGGTCCGTCTTGCTCCGTCCCGATCAGCCGGACCCAAGCAGCAAGCTCACCTACCTGTCAGAGCATCTTCCCCTTGGTGGTCAGTGCATGTCATAGCAACTGGTCTACCGGTCAACTGTCTGTCCTCTGGTGGTCAGTGCACGTCATGGTGCATATTATGCTTTGATTGGTTGAACGGACGACCAGACACTTAGCATATTAGGCTTTTATTATATAGGATTGTATGGCTCAGTGAGGACAATGTGAGGAAGGAGTCACGATGGGAGACTTGAAACATCAGATACAATAACTCATTACAGTGATTTTCAACCAGTGGCCGCAAGAATGTTTAAAACAGAGGATACCTGACTATCTGGTCAGGGACACTGGCCTCTTTTCCCTTAGATTGTCACATAAAAACATGGCAACAGCCAACACAACAATGGTTGTCTGGTGAGAATGAGTACAAATTGTACCGATTTTTTGTCAGATCAGCAAAAACTATATTTTTTGGTGTGCTGCAGAATTTTAGTAATTAGTTTATGTGCCATGAAATGAAGAAGGTTGAAAATTGCTGACTTATGACAAAGCTCTAACAACTAAAACAGGATGGCATGGCTCAAGAATTCAGAACCAGGTCACTGGAACTGACGCTTAAGCATGCATTACTCTAACAATCAGCAAACACGGCGCGTGGAAAGCAAGTGATGCTAAGGTCGTCTTTGAAAAATCAAAGAGGAGTGGGAGCTGGACAAGGGAGCAAGGCGAGGCAGTCAGGCCGGACAGGCCGTAGGCAGCAGGGCCTCTCCCGTGCGGACTAACCCCTCTTCCCTTCGCATCGCTCCTGTTGGCTTTGGGCCGGGGCTGCACGAGGGTCAGAATCCCCCGCCCCTCCCGCCCGCATGCTCCTTCCCTCTGGCTGCGGAGTGTCTAACAGCCCTGCCCACCCCGCCCCTCACCCCTGAAAGGCTTCGTGCAGTAGGAATCAGGCTTGGGTGGGTGTTTCATAGCACTCACACAGCTCAGGACTCTGTGGTTGGCTGGAGAAGGACCTTGTCTCAGAAATAACATTCATGTGTCTCAAGAAATCATGCCTGGGTGGATGCTCCCCGCGGGAGGCTCTGGCTCATTCCCTCAGCTGTAGACCTGGTCTCAGAGGCACCAATCTCCAGGGGTCCTACTTGCTGTGGCCCAGCCCTCACCCGACCCCACCTCCCCACCACAGAGCAGGCCGAGGAAGGAGGTGGCAGGTCCTGGGCGTCTCATTCAGGGGTCCCAAATTGACTAACCTGTGAGTGGGTGGCTGGTGTGGAGGGCAGGAGAGGAGGGTGAGCCATGAGGGAGCACTTGCGGGCTATGTGCTTCGGAACAGGCACTGAGAAACTGTACGTGGAGGGCCAGATGTCAAAGTCTTGGGCGCTGTAGGCCACACGGGCCCTGTTGCAACTGCTCACTCCGCCCTAGGCGTGCCCAGGCAGCCTAGGCAGTAGGGCAACCAATGGGCGTGGGTGTGTTATTTATAAAAGCCATTGGCAGGTGGGGCTTTGCCCAGGGGCCGCAGTCTGTGAACTCTGGTTTAGAGCTTGGTTTTGCAGTTGCACCCCATCTCCACAGCTCCCTCGTACTGGCTGGCAGGAGATTTAGAGACTGACGTTTCTCATGTCCGCGTGGGCAAGGCCGGGCCCACAGGATCGCCGTGTGCAGTGCGGGCTCCTGCTGTGTACGTCTTGTTCCTATTGTCATTACATGACCGTTCCCTGTGAAGACCAGGGGCACTCTACGGGTCACCCCAGGACAAACCCCCGCCTGGCTGGAAAGTAACACAGACACGATTCCCCTACGCACACTCCGCGGGCCGGGCCTCCAACGCCCCTCACGCACGCTGGCTGGCAGGCTGCTGGGCATCCTTCACAGCGACCCCGACCCCAAGGCGTCCCTGCTCTTTCTGTACCTTCAGCTGGAGGTGAACCAGGTTTCCATGGAGCGCAGACAGGCCCGGCCCAAGGTTGCTTAGGAGAGTAAGTCACTGTCCCATAAATAACGTGTCATTTCCAAGTGTCCGGTGTGGCCAGGCTGTCCTCCTGCACGTTGGCTAAATTGCTTTCTCATTAGGCAATCGATCATTGCTGTTGGACACCGAGAGAGGGGCATGCCTTTTACTTCTCCTCTCTGTGCCCCCAGACCACCCAGGGCTGCCTCTGGGGACCACTTTAGTGGCAACACTGTTCTGTCATGTCAGGAGCCAACATGTGTCTCTGGAAAGGTGGCCCTCACCTGCCACAGGGCCTTTGGCGTTCGATACCCAGATTATTTAATTTTGTTTTTTTGAGCCAATAAATCCGTGTCTGAAGTCTCCTGCAGCATCTCCTGTCCATGTCCCCATGGTCTTAAAGGGACCGCCACCATCTCTCTCCTGGTCACTGGACCGGCCTCCTGACTGGCCTCCTGCCTCTGCTCTTACCAGGCCTCAGCGCGGTCCCGCCCCACCTGGCTCCTCCACGCCGCAGCCTCGGCGATCTCGGGGCGGCTTCCTATGACTCGCACAGTAATATCCAAACTGCCCGTGGGCTATGAAGTCCCGTGTGATCTGGCTCCTGCCCACCTCTTGCCTCAGCCTAGGGCGGGCTTACGAGGTACCAGCCACGCCGGTCAACTTCTCAGAGCCACCAGACACCTCCGGCCTCAGAGCTCGCACTCGCTGTTCCCTCTGACAGTGCTTACGTCCCTCCTCTTGCTGCTGTGACAAAAAACCACAAACTCAAACTGCACACGTTTCTTATCTAAGTTCTGGAGGTCATGAATCTGAAATGGGTTTCATGGGGCCCTGACTGGGTGGCTCAGTGGGTTGGGACGTCATCCCGTACACCAAAAGGTTGCGGGTTCAATCCCCAGTTGGGGCATGTGTGGGAGGCAACTGATCAATGTTTCTCTCTCACATCTCTCTCTCTCTCTCTCTCTCTCTCTCTCTCTCTCTCTCTCATCAATAAACATAACCTCGGCGAGGATGAAAGAAAATAAATGAAATGGGTCTCATGGGGCTAAAGTGGGGGGACTGCTCGCTGCCCTTTCCAGGCCCAGAGGCCGTCTGCGTTCCTTGCTCACCATCCAGGCTCCTGCCTCCCTCGCCCCTACAGGACCTGTGGTTCGCGTGGCCCAGCTGGGCAGACAGCACCTCCCGCACCTCACCATCTTGAAATTAGTCACATCTGCAAACTGCCTCCTGCCACACAAGGTGACAGGTTCCCAGGACCTGGGACTGGGGCTGGAGCCTCCGCCGGGCGGCATCTGCACCGCTGTTCCTCCTGATGGAGCGAGCCTCCCGCCTTGGGTTCCAGCGCCGCCTCAGACAGCCTCCTGCCAGCCCCTCGATGCAGGTCCCCGGCTTTCTCAGCCTCCTTCACAGCAGGCTCCCCCGTCAGCAGGCGCCTGTTGCCAAGCCTTTCTGACGCGCATTCTGTGGCCTATGGCTGAAGGCATCCTGCCGCCCAGACCTGAGAGCCTGCACTCAGCCCTGAGCGCCTCTGGCCGAGGGCCCGCGCCCTCCGAAGCCACCCTGCCTGGCCAGGAGGAGGAGGGGGCACCATGTTGGATTACCCTGTCACCGCCACCTCTGGTCACTAGGCCTCATGTCCAGTTCGGTTGGGACGCTGGGCACAGCCTCCTGACCCCTTCCTGGTGGCACTGGCCTTGGGGCGATCTCAGGGGAGGGTCAGTGCTCCGGCAGCTGGTTCCTGGCAGGACCCGCCTCCTCTCACCCAGGGACTGTCTCCTCTCACCCGGGGCCCACCTCCTCTCACCCAGGACCCGCCTCCTCTCACCCAGGGCCTGTCTCTTGGGGCCGCTGACATCAGGGCAGGACACTCCGCTCAGGCAGAACCTGGCGCTGGGGACGGCTCTCTGCTGGAGCTCGGGTCCCCAAAGCAGGCCCTGAGACCAGCCTTGTACAGTGAGGGGTGGGGGAGCTCCCCGGGGTCACTGGTAGGGGGGGCAGTGGATGGGGCCGGAAGGGGCTGAGAACAGTGTGGTATCCTCAAGCGGCCCCTGGAGGTCAGCGTGGCTCAGGCCCAGGGGCGCTCGGGCAGCACAGGCCACCCTTCGCCATGGTGCCCGCAGACAGAGAGCTGGGGGCTACCTGCCTGTCCATCACCAGTTGGTTCAGGGCTTGCCCGAGGGAAGGGCAGTTCCCAGGGGTGCCAGGCTGTGGGCTCACACAGGCACAGTGTGCGAGTCCTCGGCCAGGAGAGGAGGTGCCGCTGAGTGAAAGCGCACCTGGACCCGGTGCGGTGCAGGGCCCGCAGCGAGGAGGGTCTGGGCACCTGTGGGCGGAGCAGCTTTTAGTCTCTGACGTGGTGCCAGGTGCGGGGAGGCAGGTGACAAAGACATGGTCCAGACCTCATGGAGCAGACCATCAAGTCGGGAGACAGACAGCACGTTTCTAAAAGGTCTGGGACAACCAGGACCCGCAACGGCGCTGGTTCTGCGGCTGAGAGGGACGTGCGGCCCCAGGGTGGCCGGGCGCGCTGGGCCTGGCGGCTTTTCTGAACAAGCGATGCTGAGCAAGAGCAGAGGGATGAGTAAGGCTGAACCAGGCAAAAAACAAAACAAACAAACGAACAAACAAACGAACAAACAAATGAACAAACAAACGAACAAACAAATGGGAGGGAGAACTCTGAGCCAAGGAGCATGTGCCAGGTCCCGGAGCCAGCAGGAGGCGCTGAAGGAAGGGGCCGAAGCTCCAAGAGCAAGGCCAGAGGCCAGAGATCAGCCTGCGGCTGAGAGACTTCTGTCCAGCTTGCCTCCTGATTTCGTCCCGATCCTGCCCAGGTCTCTCAGGCCCAGCCTGTGGGCTGCTTTACTTGGCTGCTGAGGGGAATGGGAACACAGGGAGGATCTCGGCGGCAGCGTCCATTCGCACGTTCGTCTCCCACCCACTGAAGCTCAGAGCGGAATTAATACATAAATCCACAGCTGCACGTCAGTTGTGATAAATAATCCCAGAAGTGCTCTGATTATTTACATTTTTATGGAATCTTGCCTGAGCAAACCCAGAGAGCTCACCAGGCACTTGAAGAATTATGTCTTGTTCAAAACCAACTTAATAGCCACGGGCAATGAAGCCATCTGCGGGCACTTGCAGTGCTGGGCGATTCTCTGCCGGATGAGCAATGCCCGGAGGGCACCCAGCCAACCCAGCCCCGCGCCCCGCGGAGGGGCAGCCAGGCGTGGCGGGCTGTCCGGGGACGTCGGGCCTTGGAGAGCCTCCTGCTTACACGTCAACAGGATGACCGTGCGGGTCACCTCCTGGCGATGTGCGTGGAGCCCTGTGCACCTCGCGCTGACTGGGGAGCGGCTGGCCCTGGGGCAGACAGGCCGCTTCGTGAAGAGGTCCAGAGCCGGGTTTGGGTCTGAGAGCTAAGGTTCGCATCTGGTTCTGCCACTCACCAGCTGCTTCCGTTTTCCTGAAACAGAGTGGGATGTGTTTGTCCCTCTCCCAGCCCACATCCTTCCCCCACCCGACAGCACTGTTTTTCTCTTCTTTCATTTTTTCATAGTTTATCACTTAGTTTTTAAAAGCTCTATTGAAGTACCATTTCCATACACTAAAATTCACCCATTTTAAATGTGTATTTTGATGAGTTTTTAGCAAATTTATGTAATTGTGCAATATCACACACTCCAGGTTTAGAATACTTCCATCAATCCCAGTTCCCTCATTCCTTTCACAGTTGACCCCTACTCCCACCTCCTGCTCTAGGCAACCACGGATGTGTTTTGTCTTTTCTAGAAATTCCATATAAATCGAGTAATGTAATATGCAGTCTACGTGTCTGGCTTCTCTCATGTAGCGTAATGCTTTTGAGATCAACCTATGTTGTCGCATGTGCCCATAGTTGTCCCTTCACTGCTGGTATGGAAATACCACGCTTTATCTATCCCTCCTCCAGTAGATGGGCCTTTGGACCATCCAGTCGCTGGCTGTTAAGAATTGCCATGAACAATTGCAAAGCTGTCTATGTGTTGAACACTTATTCCTCTTAAGTACAAGTGGAGATTGCTGGGTTGTAAGGGACATACTTTTTAAAGAAACTGCCAAATTGTTTTTCCAAGTGGCCATACCATTTTACATTCACGCCATGCGTCTGAGGATTTAAGTTATTCTGCATCCTCACTAAGTTTTTTTTTTTTGTGTCGGCCTCTTTCTGTAACCGTTCTGAGGGGAGTGTGGTTTAGATGTGCATTTCTGTGACGGCTAATGGTGTCGAGCACCTTTCATACACTTGTTATCTGTTGCTATGTCTTCTTTGGTGAGGTGTTTATGCAAATCCTTTTCCCATTAAAAAACAGAGTTGTATGTCTTCTAGTACGCCCTTTATCAGACAGGTGTTGTGCAAATGCGTCTCTTCGGTGGCTTGGGTTTCATTGCTCTTAGTGGCATCTTAAAAGTTTTAAATTTTTATGAAGTCCAATTTGTTACTATTTTTCTTTTATGGATTGTACTTTTAATGTCATATTAAAGAAATATTTGCCTAGCCCAAGGTCATAAGTTTTTTGTTGTTTTCTTCTAGAAGTTTTAGCTCCTATAATTAGATCCATTTTGAGTTAGTTATGTTGTGTGTGGTGTGTGTGAGGTAAGGGCCTAAGTTCATATTTTTGAACCTAGGACGTCCACTTTTTCTAGCATTACTTGTTGAAAGATTATCTCGGGCCCTTGTTGAACACCGTTTGACTATTTACATGTGGGCTTATTCCTAGACTCTCTTAGTTTTCTTTTGATGAACAACCTTTATCCCACTCGATGCAGTTCGCGGGTGGTGACTGGCGACGAAGCCCGCTCGGAGACAAGGAGTGGGCACAGCCATGCTGATGCTTTCTACCCAGCACCGGGGAAGTGATGACACAAAGTGGCTGATAATGAGTGGAGTTAGATTTAGTTAAAATGGTTGTTTCCTATTCAGGCTCATTGCACAAGACTCTCAGTAACTTTAATTATATAAACTCTTTCTATATACTTACAACAATGCCATCAGATGTACTATTATTATGCCCATTTCACTGATGGGAAACCAAGGCAATCTCAGCCTAAGTAACTTGCTCAACCCCAAAGCTAGTACAAGCAGGGCCAGGATTTGTACCTGGGAAACCTGCTTCTGTAGCCCACATCAGGCTATCCTATCTTGGCTGTGTTTGCTCCTTCCTAACCTCTAAAGGTGTCTTGGTCCCTGCCTGCTCCCAGGTCTGATAGCAATCTAGAGGCTACCTTGGAGGGTCTGGTCTCCATTCCCTCCCAGGAGCTTCCCTGTACCTTAAGTTACCTAAAGCCAGTTTCTGTTTCTTAAAACCAAAGAACCCCGTTTAACCCAATTTACAAGGTGATTGTGAGGAGTTAAGGAAGGTAATATATGTCAACCATTAAGCACAGTACCTACACACAGCCCAACAACAGATGTTAGAGACAGAGATGATGAAGGTGGTGGTGATGATGATGATGACAATATAATTTGTGACTTCTCAGCCCCTAAGCCCAGGATTATATAACAAATCCTATATAATAAAGAGGGATAATAATGGGATGTGAACTCAGAGAGTTGTGGAGGTGGGTCATTTGGAGGCTGTATTAGTTTATTGGTGTGCAACACATTAGCCATAAACTTATCAGCTTAACAACAAACATTTACCTCACAACAACTGGGGTCAGGCATCTGTGTGCAGCTGAGGTGGGTGCCTCTAGCTCAGCGTCTCTCATGAGGCTGCCATCAAGTTGATGGCCAGAGCTGTGGTCTCATCTGAAGGCTCGACTGGGAGGGAATGTGGATCTGCTTCCAAACTCACTTATGTGGTTGTTGACAAACCTGAGTCCCTTGGCACATAGGCTTTCCCCAGGGTGAGCGATCTAAGAGAGGGCAAGAGGGAATGCCCGAGATGGAGGCTCTGTCTTTCCAGAACTTAAACTCAGGGTGACAACACATTGCTCTTGCCATTCTCTGTGTTAGAAATGAATCAGTGAGTCCAGCCCACACTCAAAGGGAGGGGATAAAGTGAGGCATGGGTGCTGGGAAGTGGGTATCCTTGGAGGCTCTCTTAGGGGTGTGCACACCACATGACATCTTGTGGGTGGGGACTAGGTTAGGTGAGGAAGTGCCACCAAGGAAGCCAGGAGAAGGGACAACTTGAGAGTGAGTTTGAGTAAAAGTCCATAGGGAGGTTTCCATTCTCTTTAAGCCTGCAGCATTTCTTAGAGCCTTCCCAGAAATGATCTTATTTGAGATAGATCAAGGTCAGCTTTTACATTTTCCTGAGAGGAAACATGGATTCACCTGGATTCAGGTGCTCTTTCATTTACTGCATTATTAAACATCTGCTGAGCATCTGCTCTGTGCCAGGACTCCGCTAGGGATATCAAAGTAAATCAGACACACATTCTGACCTCAAGGAGTTCAGAATTCTAAAAAGAGAGGGGGGTGGTGACGTGAGGTTAGATAATTGCAATGTAATACAACAGGACTATGTGTAAGGTACGCAGTGGCACAGAAGGGTGCCTGGGAAGTTCAATGAATGCTTCAGAGGAATCACTGAGGCTGGGTCTTGCGGGTTGCACAGGAATTCACCAGAGAATTGGGATGGGCGAAGACACAGGAAGAGGAGGACATGACAGTGGACATAGCATGTCCAAAGGCCTAGTACATTGAGGGAAGGTGACATCGGTTAGGGTTGAAGGGAGGGTGAGAGTGGATGGAGTAAAGAGGGTAAATTTGAAGAGGTAATTTGGAGGGCGCTATATCCTGCAAAGGATGCTTGACTTCATCCTGAAGGGGACATGGAGTTGTTGAAGGCCATTACATCATGGGAGAATGTTGTCAGCTGAGCATTTCCTCTGCCAGGTGGGGTCTTCGACAGTGTTAGTCTCCAAGGCTGCTGTAACAAAGCACCACAGACTGGGGGGTCACTAGGAAACAGGAGAGATTTACTTCTCACCGTTCAGGGGTTGGAAGTCCAGGACCAGGTGTGGGCAGGCCTGGTTCCTCCTGAGGCCCCTCGCTCTGGGTCGCAGATGGCCGTCCTCTTGCTGTGCCCTCACGGGGCCTCTTCCCTGTGTGTGTGCACCCCTGGTGTCTCTCTTCTCCTTTTAAGGGCACCAGTCACATGGGACTGGGCCCCATCCTATGACCCCATTTAACTGTAGCCACCTCTTTAAAGGCCCCAAATACAGTGACATTGGGGGTACAGGCTTCAACATATGAATTTTGGGAGACATAAATTTTTCATAAATTTCCTTGTCTCTGTGCTATGTAATTCCCATGCAATCTTTCATTTCATCTCTATACTAGCTTTGTAACATTGGATAACTAACTTAACTTCTCTGTGCCTCAGATTCCTCATCTGTAAAATGGGGATAATAAGAGTACCTGCCTTATAGTATTGTTATGAGTATTACATGAATTAATATATGTAAAGCACTCAGAACTGCATCTGGTACAAAATGCTGGTTAAGTATGTAAATAAACCCTCCTTATGATGTAGACAGAACTCATATCATAATTTTATACACGAGAAAACTGAGACATAGAATCAGGAAACACCTGCCCAATGTCAACTGGCAGAAACACTTGAGTTCAGTGCTCCATAACCACCACTATCCCTGTGGCTCTTTGTACAGGGCTCTGGGGGTCCTGGGGTTGTGGCGGGTTCCGGTGTGTTTTTTAAGGAAAAGAGCCTGGCCATTGTCATATTGGGAGAACAGGACGCATCAAAGCAATCGTAGCTGCCAGGCCTGTCTGGCACCAGAACTGGCACACCCATTGCTTCAAATAACCAGTAGGAAGTGTCCAGGTGACAAAGCTGGAGTATTGTGCAGAGCTGTGCGTTTGGAGAAAGAGCAGAAATTCTAGTGGGGCTGAAGCAGAGGGAGCCTGTGGGGACGAGGGCAGGGCAAGGGCACCAAATCAGAGCTAGTTGGGACTTGCATATCCTGACTGCCTTTTGTGTTGTAGGCCACAGGGGGACATTGGAGATTTAAAGCAGGGTCACTTTATCAGCTACAAAATGGATTTTGGACAATTTAGAAAAAAAAATCAATTAAAATGGAAACAGAAGTCCATCATGCCTTTAGAAAGCGCTGCCCCAAGGATCTAGGCAACAGGAACTAATGGAAAACTCAAGGCACTTCTGTTTCTCTCTGCGGGACACCCTCCAGACTCATTCCAGGGAGGGACAATCTGATTGGTCAGATGACCAGCGCCTGGAGGGTGGAACCTCTTGATTGACAGTCCCACCAGAATGTCTCCCAAATGGGAAGGGGTGTTCCCCAGAGTAAAAATGGGTGCTATCACCTGAAGATGGGGAGTTGTTTAAAACACCAGAGGAGAGGCTGGAGCAGACTCCTAGTAACAGAGCTGACCTGGGGACCAGGCCAGGAAAGAGCGCTCTGAGCACTCGCCAGCCGACGTTAGCCCCACGCCTGATTTTAGTTGTGATTCTACGAACGAATATAAACTTTCCAATGTTAAAAAGAACTAATGGTAGGTAACTAGATACATTTCTGTCCATATAGAGACAGAATGTGTTTTGTAAGGAAATTTATATAACAAATCCTATATAATAAAGAGCTAATATGTTAATTAGACCGAACAGCAGAACAACCATCTGGATGACCTTCCGGACGAAGCTGGGGCTGCGAGGGCCGAGCCCCTTGCACGAGTTTCATGCATCAGGCCACTAGTTTAATTGATAAAGAAATTTATAAAGAAATTTAATATTTTGAGGAGCCAATACTTGAATAATATATTCCGGTGGTTCAAAAACCAACATGGTAGAAAAACGTGTGCATGGGAAGGTCTCCTGCCACTCGCAGGCCTGCAGGGGAGGGCTGCTAGTTTCTGGCGTGCTCTTCCGGTATTTTTAAAGTTCTGCTGCACGTGCTGATGATTATGCATCGGCAGGACATGCCTGGCTTCCTCTCTGGGAAGTGTTGGGGGCCCTGAGGGGACCAGGGAAGCGGGGTCTGTTTTATCATCCCAGCTCCAACCTCCTGCTGACCTAGGTCTTTTGTGGGGCCTGGGACCCCCAGAGTCCTCGGGCTGCACTTCCTCTCCCTGGGCAGGTCCACGCAGGCCGGAAGGGGCCTGTGTTAGTGGACTGTTCCAGCTCATTGGGGCATCCAGGGCTCTGCCCAGTCTCCGAGTTCCTCCAAGTTCTCTAGGGCAGGGGTCAGCAAACTGCACCCTCGGGCCAGCCCTGTTGGCCACTTGTTCTGGGGAGTTTTACTGGGGCCCAGCCACTTACCCACCGTGTGTGGCAGCTTTCCTTTGTGACAGAAGCGCTGAGTACCAGAGATGGGGTGGTTTACAAAGCCCAATGTGCCTTTGTCTGCCCTTCACAGAAGACCTCAGCCACCCCTGTGCTCGGGGCTTCCAGTGGTTACAGAAACCCTGCAGTGAGGAGGCCATCGCTTCTGAGAAGGGACAGCTCAGTCAAAAAGTCTGGGGCCCTGGTCGGGTGGCCCAGTTGGCTGGAGCATGACTGAGCACCAAAAGGTTGCTGGTTTGATCCCCGGTCAGGGTGCATACAGAAGGCAACCGGTCAATGTTTCTCTCTCACATCCATGTCTCTCTCTCTCTCTCTCTCTCTCTCTCTCTCTCTCTCTCTCTCTCTCTCTCTCTCTCTCTCTCTCTCTCTCATCAACAGGACACGTCCTCTGGGATTAAAGCAAGAAGTCTGGGAATCATCCTGTCCCCTCCTGTCCCTCATTCTCCCGCACCCACATGCAGTCAGCATCAATGCCTGCTGCTTTTCCCTCTGAAACAGTCCTAGTTGCGTCCACGTCTCTCCATCTCCAGCAGCATCATTGCTTCATCTCTCGCCTGGACCTCTGACGTCCCTTCAACCCCCTCTTCCTCCTGCGTTTCCTGCAAAGCAGTTTCTATCCGTTCTTCACGGAGCAGCACCGTGATCTTTGCCAAGTGGAGATCTGATCAGGTCGCCCTCCGCTGGACACGCTTCAGTGGCTTCTTCCCGTTGTTCTTAGAAGTGACCCAAGTCCACGCCGGCCTCTGCCGGCCTCTCCGGAGCCCCCTGCAGCCGGGTGCCCCTCTCTGCAGCCTGGCCGCACATGCGGCGCCCTGCTCCCGCCACAGGGCTTTCGCTCCAACTGCTTCCCCTCCCACACGTGTCCCTCCTTTCGCTTTTCCAACCAACGCCTTCTTATCCTTCAGCTGTCCCCTTGACCATCACTTCCTCGCTGAAACTTCCCTGGCCTCTCTGACCAGGGGGAGCCCTCATCACAGGCTGTCGCATGGCAGCCCCTCCTGGCGGAGCTCCATGCTACATTTATTTGTTAATTTGTTTTGTCTGCTTTTCTTACGAGAGCTGACACCCGTATCTGACTTTGCTGACCACGGTGTCCCAATGCCTGGTTCGTAGAAGACCCTCCATAGATATGTATCAAACCGATACAAAAAGAATCCTGTTCTGTCTGTCCTCCTCGGGGTGCCGGCACCGTTCGCTCTGCAGCGCCTCGGCTTCCTCCCCAGGGCTTCACCTCACATTTCACGGGGCGAGGTGGCAGAGCCAGGGAGGCAGCGAGGCTGTGCTGATTGAATGCCACTCAGGCAGCAGCTGCCGGTGCCTGCCAGCCGGTGTCTGCAGCCCAGACAGCGTGCACGCAGCAGCTTCCCAGGCTGTCCCAGGCCCCGGGCAGCAGTCCCAGCGGGAGGAGGGCTGCTCCACACGTGCTCCCCGCCCTCCAGGCCGGGCCTCCGCGGGACCCAGCCTGTGAAGATGCCCACGAGGAGACAGGGACAGGGTCCGCGCCCTCTGCCATTGGTGAAGTATTCCTCGGGCCCTGGCACAGGGTTTATCTGTTTTTCTGGACGTAAGCTGCCAGTGATTGCTTTTTTCAAACCTCCAAGGAGAGCTGGGTCCTTCCAGCCACCGATAAGGGGCCAGGTGACAGGGAGATCAGCATCCCGACACATAAATCTGCAACTAATCCTCGGGAATCGATATTTTTCATTAAGAACCTGCGTGAGCCGGCCCTTCTGGGGAAATCTGTTCAGGCTGACACCTTGATGAAGTTGCTCAGTTCAGGGGCTTAAGTCACTGAAAGGTAATAAAGCGCGGAGCGCTCTCGGGCTGGTCAGGGGAGAGACGATGGGAGTGCTGAGCTCTCAGTCCGGTGAAGAACAGCCTCCTGATCTATTGGGGAGCGAGGCGCCGGCCTCAGGGCAGGCTGGCCAGACCGTGGGTGTGGCAGCACCGCGCTGCCCGCCTCAGCCGCCAGCAGCCACTGCTGCCTGGCAGTGGGAATACTTAGGAGTCTTGGGATATTCCCAGCATCCTCTAAGTCCCACCCTCATCCTCCTTCACATTCTGGACTTCCCCCATGGTCACGGGGACAGGGCCCTGAAGTGTTCTCAACACGCACTTGCCCACTTGCCTCCCTCTCCCGTCACCTGTCCCTGGCTTCCCATGCCTGGTGGCATATGCTGGGGTGCCTCAGCTTGGGACCCTGCAGTTAGTTGACCTCCCTAAGTTACTCAGACCCCCTCAGCCCCCCGGCTGCACATCCTCCCCTTTCCTGCTCTACTCTCAGCTCTGCACGCCATCTCGGCTTCTAGTCACTGGCAGCTCCATGACCTTGGGCCTGCCCTGGACCTCATACCAACTGGACCATCTCTGTGGTTCTGCCCGAGGGGAGAGGGATGGAGATGAGATACAAATGCAGGAGAGACAGGCAGAGCTGTTTCTGGGAGAGGAGTGGGGGCTCTAACTCTTATGCTGTTGACCACGATTTTCAAGGAGGACATGAGGTCTTAGAAACTGGCCATGAAGATACGGAAGGGGAGGGAGCTAAGCAGGGACACTTAGATGCGGGCCTCGCGGTGGGAGCCCACAGCGGCGGGAGGGCTTCCCTGCAGCCTTCGCAGCCCACGCCATGGTGTGATTTCTCCGCCTCTGCCTTCCCTGGGGTGGGAAGGGAGACACGGCCGCAGGCAGGCTGGTTGGTATCCACCCTGTGTTATTCTGCCACACGTTATAATTATTTATTTGTCTCTCTACCCGACTAGTCTGTTGAGGACATTAGATTCTACGTCTTACTTTACGGGATATGAGTGTTTGATGAATATCTCCTTTCAGCTCTGAACCCTGATTTTAACTGTGTGCAGTGTGTCTTTAAATTCTGGGTGCCCCTTTCATGAGTCATCCTCCATGACCCCCAAATCCTCACTGGAAAAGATTTAGTTCTTTATAAAATGTTTTAAAAAAAGTTTAATCCTCACTTGAGTACATGCTTAGAGAGATAAAGGGAGGGAGAGAGAGAGAGCGAGAGAGAGAAACATCGATCACCACCCTCCATTGTATGCGCCCCCACTGGGAGTCAAACCCAAAACACAGGCATGTGCCCTCATCAGGAATCAGACCAACAATCTTTCGGTGCATGGGATGAGCTCAACCAACTGAGCCACATTGGCCAAGGCAAAAGATATAGTTTTTTTTAAACCATCTATATAAAAAATTAATTTAGCCATTTAAAATTAGTCAGGCATTTGATAGAACAAGAAATCCCAACCTGGAATAGCAGGGTTTTGTCAGCCTGCTGCTGTGTTACTATAGCTACACCGCCAAGTTCCTTAGCGATTTGGGATACACTGGGAGACACTGGGAGAGCTGTGGGTTCTTTCCCTTCATCCAGGTGGCAGCGTGGAGTCATGGTCAAGCCCATGGATTTTGGAATCAGATTTTCTGGGCTCAAATCCTGGCCCTGCCACTTAAGAGCTGAGTGACCTGGAGCGAGTTCCTTAGCTTCAGTTTCCTCATAGATAAAAGAGGTGAGAATAGTAACTTCCCGGGGCTTGTACAAAGAGCCTAGGATGTAATTGGCACTTGGTAAGTCTGGGCGATGGAGCAATTGCCCAGATGCCGATGCTGACAAGCCCGTGACTGCTCCACGGAAAGCCTGGCCCTGCGGGGAGGGAGGAGCCGCCCTTCCTGCTGCTGGCCAGCTCTGTAGGTATTGATCAGCGTCACAGGGCTGGGTGGGAGACTGTTCTAGAGCCTCTCCCTTCGATTCCTCCTGGTCCCGCTAGGAAACGAACTGGGAGTTGATCCTGATGGATGGTGCTGTGCCGCCTGAGGCTGGCCAGGAGGGGCTGCGGCAGCCGAGGCTCTGGCCGCGGAGGCCCATCAATAACAGATGGGCCAGCCCCGCGAGGGAAGCGCTGGCTGCAGGTATGAATTATGGATGCCGTTTTGACTAATGCGCATCTATCTCAAAGGTTCCGCTCAGTTTATGTGCTAGTAAAAGCGGGCAATTTGCTTGTGTTCCAGCTATAATTTGCGCTACATTAAGAGGCCCTCCTTGCCATAACGGCCGGCCATGTGGTTAGAGGCAGGCGCAGTTGGGCTGGAGGACAAGGCCGCTCGCGGCCACGGGAGGGCCAGGCCAGGGCAGTCGCCCCCAGCCCCATGCAGGTCCCGAGATCCCCGGCCACACAGACACGTGCTGGTCTCCGCTCATTCAAGGCCCCGGGAAGGACCGGCACTGAAACCCACGCCCTCTGTGAGCCGCCCATCAAACGCTGCGATGTTTGTTCCAGCCGAAGAGCAAAAGGAAGCGTGTGGGCGGAAAGCCTGGGCAGAAGGGCCCAGGTTTGCAAGAGAAGCAGTAGGCGAGAGGGCTAAGAGCCCAGATCCTGGAGCCGGGCTGCCTGAGTTTGAATTCTGGCTTTGCCGTTTCCAAGCTGTGTGACCCTTTCTGAATCACCCAGCCTCTCTGTGCCTCAGGCTCCTCCTCCTTAAAATGGCAGCGGTGCTATGGACCAATTACATGCTGAGGCCAGAGCAGGCTCAGGAAAACCATGTGGAATTATTAGGAAACTTGTGAACGGGTTGTTACAATCAGCCATTATTAAAAACTAAATTTTATAAACTTGTTGTTAAGTTGTAGTAAACTAAAGGTAATAAGTACTCAAAACTCATTATTCCTAATTATTTTACTATTATTGATCTCTGGAAGCTACTTATGTCTGTTGTACCTGTGTGGTGGCCGTGACACAATGCTGTGCCAATGGGCGTCTCTTCCCAGATCCGCATCCATGACAGCACATTATAGCTTGAGATGCCCGTGGTGATAGCGTTTACACCAGGACCATTGGCAAATCCACAAAGCGGCACTTTCCTCTGAGAGCTGGCTGATAAGCCTTTAAGAGCATGCTATTAACACGGACCTAGGGAAGTTGTTTGGAAGGTTAAATAGTTAATGTTTATAAATTGATTAGAACAATTTATAACACCTAGTAAGCACCATATAAACATCTGTGATGTTGTAACCGGACAAACAATGGGTCCGTGCTGCCTGTCACTACTCGAGCCAATGAAGCAGAGACAGGGTTGAATCATGCATGAGCGTTGATTCCAGTCCTGCCAGCAGCACGGGGAGAGCAACAGGTCAGCCATAGACACCTGCCCTGCCCCCACCATAAGCCGGCTGCTTATGTAGTAAAAGTACAAAGGAAAGTAGGCAAAAGGGCAGCTTACAGATAGCGGGAGGACTAGGGGTCTTCAAAGGGCTGAGTGATGTGCAAGGGCTGGGTTAAAGGGAGATAGCCAAAGGGAGTGCCAGGTGGGCAGTTCACAGGTGAGCGGGCTGGAGGTCTGCAAAGGCCTGCGGGGGTGCCAAAGGGCTGAGATCTTCAAGGGCTGGCGACTGGTTTCTGAGCAAAGTTGCTCATCGTTCCCTGATGACAGGCAGCTCCAAACGGGGAGGAAGGCTGCCTCTCCAGGTGAGCTCCCGCCAGGGAAGAAGTGCCTTCTTTAATCAGAACAACGCAGCCATGGCTAGCAGAGCAGGATTAATATTTCTCACAATGCTTCCTCCCCTCTTTCAATTGGTTTTCATAGATCTTCACAAATTCTAGCGCAGGTCAAATGGCCACTGTGTTTGAGTGGAGCTCCTTCCTTGCCAGACCCCGTGATCCAACAGCCTAAGGAAGACCTACTGACTCCCCTAGGGGCGAGGACACACTCAAATTTTGGAGAAAAATTCGGCTCAGGTTTGCACATTCTCCTTAGCTTTTCAAAGTACTTTCCTTCAGCGCGGGCAAAGATTCCAGTAGGCTGACTCTGGAATCTTTGAATTTGAAGAAAGAGAGCACCCACCCTTTCCTGGTGAGGGGCGGAATTCTGATTGTGTTTCCTACTAATTTGAGCAAGTTCTTTCACCTCTTCTACCCTTTCCTGGCTCAGTGGTAAAAAGAGGGCAGTAACAGCTTCCTCGTGAGTTTGGGTTGCAAAGGTGTGAGAATAAAAGAACCAGTAGAATCTCTGGAATCTGTTTGCCTGGGTTCAAATACTACCTGTAGCGCTTGCTGGCCCTAATACCTTGGGGAAAACCCTTAATTTCTACTAGCCTTGCTTTTCTCATCTGTAAAACTGGGGTAATCGTTCTATTCTTAGTTGTGAGATGAAATGCGATAATGTGGTTAAGGTGTTTAGCACATTATCCAGATATAATAGGTGCTTAATAACTATTATCAGTGACTATAGTCACTGCCTGGAAGTGCTGCCTCTCATCACCCCTGACAGCCTGGTGGGTTTAGGCTGATCTCGCTGGCTGGCTGAGGACGACTCTCCTTCCTTCTTCTCTCCCACAAGGGTCTCCTCCTGTGTCTGCCCTTAGCTGATGACCATTCCATGCTGAGGAGCAGAGTGTAGCAAAACACTGGGCTCCTGCCCAACCTCCTCCGAAACCTCCCCAAGTTTGTGAGAATTAAATGAGATAACCCCGGTGTGATAGACACTTCATGAGGAATTCAATATGGCCGCATTGCTGGTGAAGAATGAATTGTGCCCTGTTCCCCGGGCTGCAGGTTCACCAGGAAAGGGTGGGTGCTCTCTTTCTCTCTTGTTCAGAAGGATAAGTCCATCTTATAGTTTGAGTTTGTATTTGCTTTGGGCAGAGAGTTAACAGACTTTCCTCAGGCTGTTGGATCTCAGGAGTGGGAAGGAAGGATGGATGTGGGTCCTCAGAGAGCTTTGCTCAAAAGTAGTGCCTGGGAGGTTGTCTCTGAAGAGCAGGCACTCTGGGCAGCGGTCTGGGGAGTCCTGGGGAATTTACCATGAGGCCAGGCTCTGGGGCGGGGGGCAGTGGTACCCATTCACCTCCCCCAGGAAGCAGAGCAAATGGAATCATTGGATGCTCAGTAGGTGGCCAACCACTGATGGGACCAGGGCTTTCAGGACCCCAGAAAGACAAGGGGGTCTTGAAAAATGATGGTGGGAAGGGCCTCATCAGTGACTGCTAACTCAACTGCTTGATAACCCTGTTTTCTTGGGTGGAGTGGGGCTTGAACTGGATTATATTTGGTTTAAACAAATAAACATAAAATTACTTGATATGTGTGACTCGCGGAAGTTGCGTCACTCATAATAGCTGCTGGATACATGGCTGTTCCGTTTGCTCTTCTGTTTAGATTTTATCTCTTTTAATACGAGCCCCACAGCAGTTTGCAGGTTGAGACCTAGGTCTCTAGGGCCAGGTAGACCCAAGTTCAAATCCTTGATCCACCACTTACTGAAAAATGTGAACCTTGGGTAAATTACTTAATCCCCACACACCTCCGTTACACCAGCTATAGGACAGGCACTAAAAATAAACGGTGCTGTTTGTGAAATGAAATGACTCTTCGCCCAGTGCCTCAAACGTCAGTACTAGCTAAGTAAATGGTGGCTATTACTGTATTACTAGAGGCCCGATGCACAAAAATTCATGCAAGGGTAGGTCTTCCTTCCCCCGGCTGCTGGCACCGGCTTCCCTCTGGCACCCAGAATCTGGGCTTTGCTCCGGCTGTCGCTGGCAGGCACCCGGAACCTGGGCTGGCTTCCCTCCGGCCCCAGCTTGGTCAGGAAGGACGTCTGAAATGACATCCGGAAGATGTCTGGTCTAATTAGCGTATTACCCTTTTATTATTATAGATTGTATGTTCCCTGAGTCAAGTGGGACAAAATAAGTTCCATTAAACAAAGGAAGACATGGAGACACAGAGGCCAAATGTCTCCGTCGAGGTGAGGAAGGACTCGGGTCTCCTGCTATCTGAGCCAGGATGCAACGCTTTGCTCCTAGGACCTCTCAGAGCAGGAATTCCACAAGCTGAGTGTTCCACATCCCCCAGGCTTCCCAAACCGCAAGTGAGGATGGAACTTCCTGAGAAATATGCTGAATCAGGGCTTTTGTCTAAGCAGACAACTTTGAGTGGCCTTGGCTCCCTTTCTCGCTCTCCGTTCCATAAATCCATTGTTTAGTTCACTCTGTGGTTTCTTCTAGAATCTTCCAGAGTCAGTTTCAGCTTTCAGAGGAGAGGAGAGTGGATGCAGGATGCAGACTGTGAAAAGGCCCCGTGCAATCTGGCCAGAGTTGCTAATGAAGCTGATGGGGCTGTTGCTTTTAAAATTTAAGTGATTTGTGTATACTTATTCAGCTATTTTTAGAGTCAGTTTTCTGATTATAAAAGCATTATGTGGCAATTATGAAAAATTTGCCAATCAAAGATTCCATATAGTATTTCCAAAGGTAAGCAGTTTATTAAAAACCCAGTTCCCTAAGTCCCTTTGGATTTTGAAAACAACCCTTACAGAATTTATAGTTTTTCCAATTAATTAATCAGTAAATCAATTAACCAGAAAATCTTTATTGAGTGCCTTTTAAAAATATATTTTTATTGTTGATAATATTACAGATATCTCCCATTTCCCCTCTTCCCCCTTCTCCTCCCAGCCCCTACCCACCCCAGGTCTTCATTACCCTATTGAGTGCTTTTTTGTATGCTAAGGCTGATGCTGGGAATGTGGGTGAGATAAGAAAATGAAAAGCTTCAAACCAATAAAGGTCATATTGTCCCAGAGGGAGACCAAGCTAATGACAATTCAATTAGTGATCCAGGGTTTGTTCCTTAGGGATGGCAGGAGTTGGGACAGACAATAAATGTTTGCAAACAGGAAGACAAATGATCACCAAGGTGACAGGAAGGGCTTGCTGAAAGAAATCCAGTGCGGAAATGTCCTGCTTATAGGCCACAGTGAAGAAAAGATGACTCCATCCATCCATCCACCCATCTACCTATCCATCCAGTTAAACTTTTTTATTATGCTTAAATAGGCTTTTTGAGGTATAATCAAAATATAATAGATTGCATATATTTAAAGCGCAATTCAGTAAGTGTTGACCTCTGTATACATCAGTGAACCCACCACCACCACTGCTGAGATAGTGAGCATGCTCACCACCCTCAGAGTTTCCAGTGTCCCCTATAGGTTGTCCCTCCCACATTCCCAGGCAACCACTCATCTGCCTTCAGTTTGCATTTCCTATCTACAGTAATAAAAGAGTAAGATGCAAATTGACCGTACCTCTGCTACACCCACCAGCCAATCAGAAGTGAGTATACAAATTAACCCAACAAAGATGGTGGGTTAATTTGCATATGCAGGCATGGAGTGAAGACTGAAAGCTCCGCCAGAGCAAAGACTGAAGACTGAAGACTGAAGGCTCCACCCGCGGCTGGAGCCTAGCCTGAAGGCTGCAGCCTGGGTCCCAGGTGCCGGAGTAAAACCAGTGCTGGCAGCCAGGGGAAGGAACGCCTGCATAAATCTTTGTGCAATGGGCCTCTAGTAATTTTAAAAATATGAAATAATACAGTATGCACTTATTTTTGTTCTGGTTTATTTTATTCCCCATCATTATTTTGAGATTTATTCATGTTGTAGCATCCTATATAATAAAGAGATAATATGCAAATTGACCATCACTCCAACACACAAGATGGCTACCCCCATGTGGTCAAAGATGGCCACCTCCATATGGACACAAGATGGCCACCACAAGATGACCAGCAAGGGAGGGCAGTTGTGGGCGATCAGGCCAGCAGGGGAGGGCAGTTGGGGGGGACCAGGCTGGCAGGGGAGGACAGTTAGGGGGGACCCAGGCCTGCAGGGAAGGGTAGTTGGGGGAACCAGGCCTGCAGAGGAAGGCAGTTGGGGGGGGACCTGGCCTGCAGGGGAGGACAGTTGGGGGGAACCCAGGCCTGCAGGGGAGGGTAATTGGGGGGGGGGGACCAGGCCTGCAGGGGAGGGCAGTTGGGGGTGACCAGGCCTGCAGGGGCGAGCAGTTAGGGGTGACCAGTCTGGCAAGGGAGGGCAGTTAGGGACAACCAGGCCAGCAGGGGAGGACAGTTAGGGGTGACCAGGCTGACAGGGGAGGGCAGTTAGGGGCATCCAGGCTGGCAAGGGAAGGAAGTTAGGGGTGACCAGGCATGCAGGGGAGGGCAGTTGAGAGTGACCAGGCCTGCAGGAGAGGGCAGTTGGGGGGACCCAGGCCTGCAGGGGAGAGCAGTTGGGGGGGACCAGGCCTGCAGGGGAGGGCAGTTGGGGGTGGCCGGGCCAGCAGGGGAGGGCAGTTGGGGGCAACCAGGCCTGCAGGGGAGGACAGTTTGGGGTGACCCGGCCAGCAGAGGAGGGTATTTAGGGGCAATCGGGTTAGCAGGGGAGCAGTTAGGTGTTGATCAGGCTGGCAGGGGAGTGGTTTGGGGGTGATCAGACTGGCAGGCAGAAGCGGTTAGGGACAAGCAGGCAGGCAAGCAGGTGAGTGGCTGGGAGCCAGCAGTCCTGGATTGTGAGAGGGATGTCCAACTGCCCATTTAGGCCTGATCCCGGTGGGGCAGTCGGACATCCCTCAAGGGGTCCCAGATTGGAGAGGGTGCAGGCTGGGCTGAGGGACACTCTCCCCACCTCCCTGTGCATGAATTTCATGCACCAGGCCTCTAGTATATCAATATTTCATTCTTTCTTATAAGATATTACTCATTCCAAGCTGAGTAATATCTATTGTATGGACACAAGTCAGTTTTATTGATCTGTTGGTGGATATTTGGATTGTTTTCATTTGGGGGCTATTAAAAACAAAGCTGCTATGAACATTCCTGTACATGTTTTTGTATACATATACACTTTCACGTATTCTTGGATAAATCTCTGGGAGCAGAACGGTTAGTTCACATGGTCAGTACATTTTTTACTTTTTAAGAAACTGACAACTGTTTTCCAAAGTGATTGTGCAATTTTACATGTCCACCAGTAGCGTATGAGGGTTCTGTTTCCTCCACTCTCCGTATGACCAGTCTTTTAAGTTTTAACCATGCAGGAACACAGGCAAAGGAGTGAACGTAAGAGAAACAGAAGAAACAACATAGGAGCAAATGGCTGGTGCCCTATGCAGCCTGTTGTTTGGAACCCAAGTCTCTGAGTCTCTGTCTCATGCTCCTCATCCCTCCTCCTTTTAGGAAAATGCTGATCTTTGCCCCAGTTTCACTCTCATTCCTGGGACTCTGCCCCACCCCCCAAGGTTGGTGGGACTGTCTTGTTTTGCTCAGATGCTGTCTGTTTTCCACACCAGATTGTTTCACACTCACCATTCCTCAGACCAGAATGCTCCCAACAATGCCTTTGTCCCACCCCCATGCCACTGCTCAGTGTGTGGGGAAAACTGGCCTGACCGTGTGGGTGGGTTGGGTCTGTTATCAGCTCATCTCTGCCCATGTCAAGTGACCCCTAATGCCTCCTGGTTATCTTTTTACTAGAGGCCCGGTGCACAAAATTTGTGTGCATGGGGGGAGGGGTCCCCTCAGCCCAGCCTGCACCCTCTCCAATCTGGGACATCCCTCTCACAATCCAGGACCGCTGGCTCCTAACTGCTCACCTGACTGCCTGCCTGCCTGATCACCCCTAACTGCCCACCCCCTGCCGGCCTGGTTGCCCCTAACTGCCCCCCCTGCCAGCTTGGTCACCCCCAACTGCCCCCCTCTGCTGGCCTGGTTGACCCTAACTTCCCCTCCCCACCAGCCTGGTCACCCCTCACTGTCCCCCCTGCCAGCCTGGTCTCCCCCAACTGCCCCCCCTGCTGGCTTGGTCGCCCCCAACTGCCCCCCTGCCAGCCTGGTTGCCCCATGCAGCCTGTTGTTCAGTCATTTGGTCATCCATCACTAACCCCCCTTCCAGCCTGGTTGCCCCACGCAGCCTGCCGTTCAGTTGTTGGGTTGTCCCTCACTAACCCCCCTGCCGGCCTGCTTGCCCCATGCAGCCTGCCGTTCGGTCGTCCGTCTGGTCGTTTAGGTCGTGACGGCCCCTGGCTTTTTATATATTAGGATGTTTTTAGGTGATGAAAAGTTGTCTGTTTAAATGCACATAGCTGCTTCTGCCTTTTCCTCCTGCTTCTGGCCCTTTCTCATCAGATGAGCTTATCTATTTTATTGATATAACAATAATACCCCAAATTATTGACCACCTACTATAGGTTAGGTGTTATGTAAGTCCCTAAGATGAATTATCACAATTATCACAATAACTCCTACGAAGTTGGTGCTAGTATTACCCTATTTTCCATGTAAGGCCAGTGAAGCTCAGAGAGCTGGAATTTGAATCCATGTTAGTCTGATCCTTAGGTTTACGTTCTTACTCACCTTAGTGCAAAATAGTTTAGATGATGATGATGATGATGATGATTATTGCAGGGAGAGAGAGTGCGCACGAATGATCGGTTGCTTCCCATACATGCTCCGACTGCGGCTGGAACTGCCACCTGTTGGTGCACAGGAGGATGCCCCAAGCCACAGAACCACCCGCCGGCCCATTTAGATTTACTGCACCTGCTTCTTACCTCTGCACAGTCAGTATTTGTCAAGAAGCTTCCAGGCAACCCCAGCATGGCACTAGTTGGTTCCCCCAATGACCTGGAGCCAGGTGGCTGGCTGCTCCTCCCATTTGACCCTGCGTGGCACCCGGATGGCTGGCTGTCTCCTCCTTTTGGAACTCCTCCCTGCTTAGGAGGCTCGGGTGCTCCTGGATGGCCGGCGGCTGCCTAAGCCTCTCACGACTTCCTTCCTCTTCCTGCCGCCTGTCCTGGCTGCCCCGGAAGGCCACACGCTCCTGGTGAGCCCATCTCCTATTGTAGCTCCAACTCTCATCCTCCACCAATGACTTCTCTGTTAATGTGTTAGTTGATTTATTTTTTTATATTATTTATTTTTATTTTTTTTAAATTTCTTTATTGATTAATGTGTCATATATTTGTCCTCATCCCCCCATTCCCATCCCACACCCCTTCCCACGGATGCCCCAACCCCCTGTTGAACTTAACCATTGGTTAGGCTCATATGCATGCACACAAGTCCTTTGGTTGATCTCTCCCCCCTCCCCCCACCCTCCCCTATCCTCCCTCTGAGGCCCGATAGTCCGATCGATGGCTCCTTGTTTCTGGTTCTGTTCTTGTTCATCAGTCTATGTTGTTCATCATTTCCCCTAGATGAGCAAGATCATATGTCACTAGAGATATACTTATAGGAACTGAATGTGAGACGAGCAGTAATAGTTATGCTGACAGGCAAATGAATCAGTCTGTAGTGAGTTTCTTTCTGGACCAACAGTTCTTTTGAGACCCAATATCAATGTCCACCAGTTCCTTATGTGTACATGTCGGTACTGACCCCTCAGTTCTGGATGGTGGACAAATGGTGGTAATGCAGGTCCGACACCCTCTGTTTTGGTCTTGGCCGGACCCAGGGGCATGGCTTCACCTGGACTCAGGGGCACGTGGCCTCACCCGGACCCAGGGGGCGCATGGCCTCACCTGGACCTGGGTGCGTGCGGCCTCACCCGGACCCAGGACCCAGCCTCACCCGGATCCAGGGGCACACGGCCTCACCCGGACTTGGGATGATCCAGCTTCACCCGGACCCAGGGGCGCGTGGCCTCACCCAGACCCAGGGGCACGTGGCCTCACCCGGACCCAGGGGGCGCATGGCCTCACCTGGACCCAGGTGCGCACGGCCTCACCTGGACCCGGGACCCAGCCTCACCCAGATCCAGGGGCACACGGCCTCACCCGGACCCAGGATGCTCCAGCTTCATCCGGACCCAGGGGCGCGTGGCCTCACCCGGACCCAGGGGCGCGTGGCTTCACCCGGACCCAGGGGTGCGTGGCCCCACCTGGATCCAGGGGCTCGTGGCCTCTCCCAGACCCAGGGTCGCGTGGCCTCACCCGGACCCAGGGGCGCACGGCCTCACCCAGACCCGGGATTCAGCTTCACCCGGACCCAGGGGCGCATGGCCTCACCCGGACCCAGGGGCGCACGGCCTCACCAAGACGCGGGATCCAGCTACACCCAGACCCAGGGGCACATGGCCTCACCCAGACCCAGGGGCGCGCGGCCTCACCTGGACCCAGGGGCGTGTGTCCTCTCCCGGACCCAGGGGCGCGTGGCCTCACTCGGACCCAGGGGCGCGTGGCTTCACCCGGACCCAGGGGCGCGTGGCCCCACCCGGACCCAGGGGCACGTGGCCTCTCCCAGACCCAGGGTCGCGCGGCCTCACCCGGACCCAGGGGTGCATGGCCTCACCCAGACCCGGGATCCAGCTTCACCCGGACCCAGGGGCGCATGGCCTCACCTGGACCCAGGGGTGCATGGCCTCACCCAGACCCGGGATCCAGCTTCACCCGGACCCAGGGGCGCATGGCCTCACCTGGACCCAGGGGCACACGGCCTCACCCGGACCCAGGGGCGCACGGCCTCACCCGGACCCAGGGGCGCACGGCCTCACTCAGACCTGGGATCCAGCTTCACCCGGACCCAGGGGCGTGTGTCCTCTCCCGGACCCAGGGGCGCGTGGCCTCACCCGGACCCAGGTGCGTGCGGCCTCACCTGGACCCGGGATCCAGCTTCACCTGGACCCAGGGGCGTGCGGCCTCACCCGGACCCGGGACCCAGCGGGGTTTCGTCTTCTTGATCCCAATTCCTGTTGGTCAATTCCCTCTCAGCAATTCCTTCGGCCATTTTCTCAGAGCTCCGGGGCGGCTGCCGCAGAACTCGTTGGGCTGCGGGCTCAGCGAAGCTCCAGTGTGCCCGGTGCGCGGTGGCGGGCTGGTCTGGGGTTGCTGCGTCGGCCCTTGGGTCTGCAGCGGTGGCCAGTCGCCGAGCGTGCGCACCTGGCCGCTTCTGGGGCGTTGAGATTCTTGAAGGACTCGGAGGTCAGCAAGCGCGGAGTCTCCCACCCCATGTCTCTCAGGGGCTCGTCTGTCCATGCTTGGCAGCGAGTGGAGCCATCCCCTCAGCCGGAGACCACCGGGGGAACTGCGCCTAGCACGTTCCAGGCTGCCATTGTGTCGCCTGAGCCGTAGTTCTTAAAGTGTGATCTTTGGGTCACCAGCATCAGCATCATCCCGCGTACCCCTCTCTTTTATTCTGGTTGTAGAGCATCTGCTCAGCCAGCCCTCCGGTGGTTCTGGATGGTGTCTGCTCTGCTCTCCTCTCATAGTCTCAAAATTGTTGTGGTAGGCAACAATCAGGCTTCCGCCCTATGCCTCCATCTTGGTCCTCCTTTGTGTAGTTAAGTCTTGATTGTTGTTGGTGTCACTGGGAGGAATTGTCCTCCTGGCCAATTGGCTGTGAGGACCCACTGTTTCTATAAAGGAAGAGTTGCTGTGCAGGAGACACGTTTATGGGCCGGATCTTGTTGCAGCAAGGCTTTGGTGCTCACTGAGTCTGCCTCTTGAATGTGTCCCTTATGCGAGTGGTTGAAATCTGGTGTCATCTCACACCGACCACTAGATGCCCTCGTTTCTGGGTCTCCAATGGGGTGCAGGTCAGCTACTGTCTGAGGCCACTCAGCAGGAGTTACAGTAAAAACTGCAGTTTCCTCCTCCTGCCTGAGCGGCCCTGGAGCAGTCCGACTAGAACTGCAGTTAATCTGGTCAAGCTGCCACAGGGCAGGCCACCCACATGCAAAAGCCGTTGCTTGGAGCCCAGGTGGGCTTGCAAAACGTGCGGGGCAGGTCCCAGGGCGGGGCGGGTCTCAGGGCGGGGCGGGGTCTCAGGGCGCCACCAGGCCATGGCGTGGCAAACCGCAATGGCTGCAAGTCTGCTTTTTCTGCTTTCCACGTTTCTAAGCCCCTTCGTTCCGCACTCCAGCGCAGCAAACACTGATTGCTGGGCGCACCTCCGCAAGGAAGTTACTCCCACTCTCCGACATGAAGGCCGAGAGTCCAGCCTCTCCCCGCAGGTGTCTGGGTCTCCCGTGCGTCCCCAGAAGCTGGATTTCAGAGTGATGGGGAGCTAATCTCCCCTAGGGTTGGAAAAAAAGCCGCACGACCCTTCCCCCGCCACCAGTCTGACCCATGCGCCTCTGCACCTTAGCCCTTCCGAGTTCGCTCTTTCCTCTTCCCTCTTAGCTGTAAATCCACCCTTCAGCCAGCTCTCCTGTGGTTCTGGGTGGCAGACGCTCTGTCCTCCAGTTGTATTTTTGAAATTGCTGTGCGCGGCGCAGTTCATTTGTTTAACTTTGCCGCCTTCTTGGTTCTCCTCTCTCAAAATGGCTAAAGGACTTGAAATCCTAAAAATCTTCCAAGTCGGTGTCGGCGGCCTCCGGGGCCCCGAGGATCTCACTGGGCAGCTCGGCCAGGTCGGTGACGCGGATGGGCCCGTCCTGCAGAAACATGGTCTCTTCCTTCACCGAGAGCCACTGCGCCGAGTCCGCGGCCGCCGCCATAGCAGCTGTCGCGGCCGCCCACGAGCTCATGGCCCCGGCTGAGGTGCTGACTAAGAGGAGCAGCCGCCTGGCCTGGGGAGACGTGAGCAGGAGTCGCCACGCTCACCAGTCCATCTTTTAGTTGTATTTCCGAAACTGCCATGCGAGGCAACAGATCAGCCGTTCAACTCCGCCGCCATCTTCCAGAGCCGTAGATTTAAAAGTGAGATCTTTGGGTCACCGGCATCAGCATCATCCCGCGTCCCCCTCTCTTTTATTCTAGTTGTAGAGCATCTGCTCAGCCAGCCCTCCGGTAGTTCTGGATGGTGTCCGTTCCGTTTTCTAGTTGTAGTTTCAAAATTGTTGAGGTAGGCAACAATCAGGCGTCCGCCCTATGCCGCCATCTTGGTCCTCCTTCCAGTTGATTTACTTTTTATTTGCTGTTTCTGGACTGTATTCTCTGCCACGTGAGTGTTCTGGGATATTTCAAAATCAGCTTGTAACTTAGCCTCATCTCTCTGCCGTGCCCTTCACTACAGGCCCAGCAGTGCATCCACCCCACCAGTCTGGACTCTAGCTACCAAATTCTGCTCATTTAGCCATGACATTACTAATAATTATTTCTCTGGAAAGACCCTGTCCCAGCTCAGTTTCTTATTACCTGCTGATTGGACTATTGCAATAATCTCCTAAAAGTTTCTCTGCCTTCCGTATCTTTGTTGCTACCCCTCCCCACAAAAACAGACCCGTTTATATTACTTTCCATTTTGAATTTTCTCACTGTATAGTTAATAAATACCACATTTATTGGACGAGCAGTCCATGATCTTCTCATATTGCCCAAAGTTTATTTAATTATTATTAAAATATACTTGGTAATTATAACATTTCTTATAAGATTTCTTCTTTAGTTGGTTGATATAATGGATTACAGTGATAGATAGTTGATGTTAAGCAATCCTTGTGTTCCTAATGTAGGTGTGCTAGTCCTTGATGAGCTCAATTTTCTACCAATTTATTTACAATTATCTAGCTCCATTGTAAGTGACTTTGTGCAGTGCTTTCCTGTTTATGTTTTTAAAACTCAGGCTTAGATAATAAGGTGATTTGATTTAATGAAAGTGCGTGTGCGCGATAGAGATGGGCCTGGTGCGGCTGAGCGGCAGCTGGCTGCTGGTGTGGGGCTCCCTGCTCCACCTGGTGGGGCAGCCGCTGGCTTCGGGCTCTGCCCTGCATCTCAGCCCAGAAATAGAGCTTCCCACACAGGGTGCCATGCTGTCCCACTGAGCTCTGCCAGGCCCTGGGACCCGAGACTGTACACACTTGGTCTGCCGTCCAGGGCCCAGGGACTTACTTCCTTAAACAACTACCCTGTAAGCCACATAAGCTGTTTCAATACCAGATAACTGTGATGAAAAGGTCCCCCGAACCATGCACTCCAGGCCATGAGGAACATCACTCCCCTGAGCCCAGGTTCAGTGAAAAGTAAAAGCAAACAGGAATCCATAGCTGCGGTCCGTGTTGGCCTTCCTGTGGTTTTAATAACCTGTGCAAACACCGGTCATGGAAACAGAAGGCCGTCCAAGTGCAGGGACCCACCTCTTCTGTTTGAACATCCAGTTTCGTCTGGGTGGGATGTTTCCTTACCAAGTCTAAAGATACCTACCTTTTTCCCTCTTAAATGTTTCTGACTTGGAAACCTGGGGGTAGAGCAGCTGCTGGCAGCTGGAACACACAGAACCAGTTCTTCATTCTTCCAATCTTTCATTTGTTCACTTAAAACAGTCACAATGCCCTGCTGGCGTGGCTCAGTGGCTGAGCATCCGTCTATGAACCAGGATGTCACGGTTCGATTCCTGGTCAGGGCACATGCCCGGGTTGCGGGCTTGATCCCCAGTGGGGGGCATGCAAGAAGCAGCTAATTAATGATTCTCATCATTGATATTTCTCTCTCTGTCCCTCTCCCTTCCTCTCTGAAATCAATAAAAATATTTTAAAAACAAAACAGACAAAAAACAGTAACAACAATACAAACCATTATGGACAGCCCACTGTGTCCCAGGTGCTCAGCACGGGGTGCCCTGTTGGTACTCAATGTCATACTCGGCAGGGAGGTATGAGGCCATGTTTTCTATCCTTAGAGGTAGTCACAGTTCTCTTGGGTTGCCCATCAACAGTTGTGTGGCCGTGGACACTTCACCTACCTCTCCGTGCCTCAGTTTCCCCTTCTGTGAAGTGGAATTCATAGCAGTACTGGTCACAGAGCTATTGTGAGAATTTCATGAAATAAGACATGTAAAGCTTAGAGAGTGTCTCCTGCACAGTGAGCACAATGCTCAATTAGTCTTATCAGTGATGACAATGATGACAAACGCATAGTATTCTGTGGAGATTTTGAGGAAGGAACCACTGAGTTGATGTTGAATTAGATCTGGAAGGTCATTAACAAATGAGTGATGTTGGAGGGCAGCGCTGGACTGGGTGGTCCAGGGAAGGCTCCTTTGAGGAGGGGAGGTTTGAGCTTAGACCTGAATGACAAGAAGAAAGGACGCTAGACAGGAACTTGGGGAAGAGACTCCAAGCAGGGGGACAGGAGGTGAGGGGCCTCGAGGAGGAATCCAGTCTGGTTCGCTGAGGAAACAGTGGGGAGGTCGTGTGGCTGCCACAGACTGAGCAGGAGGGAGGGTGGTAGGAGGGGTCAGATCATACAAGGTCCTGTAAGCCATGGCAAGGAGGTTGGATTTTACCTGGAGGAGTTGCAGTGTCTGAAGCGGGGGTGTGCCATGATCTGATTTTAAAGGGTCATTCTATGGAACATGGTATGGAGGCTCCTTAAAAAATTAAAAATAGCAATTCCACTTTTGAGTATTAGTGTGAAGAAAATAAAAGCTCTATGCCAAAAAGATATCTGCACCTCACGTCCATTGCAGCATTATTTCCAGGACATGGAAGCCCCCTAAGTGTCCACTGATGGGTGGATGGATAGAGAAAAGGTGATATATACACAGTGGAATGTCACTCAGCCATCATTTGTGACAACACGGATGGACCTTGAGAGCATTCGGCTAAGTGAGATAAGTATGATCTCACTTATATGTAGAATCTTAACCCCTTTCCCCCCAAAACAAAGTCATAGAAACAGAGATTAGTGATTGCAGAGGTGGGGCGGGGGAGTGTTGGGTGGAGGAGGTGGTAAGGCACAGACTTCCGGTTATAAGGTAAGTCAGTCCTGGGTGCCATGCACAGCATGGGGACTAGTTAACAACACTGTGTTGCACATTTGAAAGTTGCTAAGAGAGTAGGTCCTAAAAGCTCTCTTCAGAAGAAAAAACATGTATAACTATGTGTGTTAATTAAACTTATTGCGCTAATCACTTCACAATATATAAATGCATCAAATCTTACATTGTACACCTAAAACTAATATGTCAAATGTATCATAAACAAACAAATGATTAAATAAAAATAAAGGTTTGCTCTGACCATTCTGTGGAGAATGAGCTGTAGGGACAACACTGGAAATGTGAACAGAATATGCCGGGCAGAGGGGCATTTGGGGGGATGAGATGGCACAGTCAAAGGCCTTGCGTTGGGAATGAACATCATTTCGGGGAACAGAAAAATCTCAGGGTGGCAGGAACCTAGTGTGCTTGGAGGAAGAGCATCTACAAATATAACTTGGTCCTGGATTTTGAAGAAATGGACATTCCGAAGTGTTTGGAGAAAAGGTTCTGGGAAGTTATTAGGCAGGGGATTGATGGGAAGGAGCAGTTGGTCAATGTCTAACCGGCAGAACAGAAACCCTTTTAGGCATTTCCAACGGAAGTCATTTCATGCAGGGAAAGCTGAGAAACCACCGCGGGCGGAGCAGGCACAGGTGATCGGCAGCAGGAGGTGGGCATGGGAGGTGCTGATGCTGCCAGAGCCGGAAGCTGGCGGTCCAGGAGGAAGCGGGTACCTGGTGGCAGCTGTCCAGCCAGGCTCATGCCACAGGAGAGCTGCCAAGCTGCCAGACACTGTCCCGGCAGGAGCCCGCCCTGTGCCCCCACCAATGCCTCCCACTGGCCAGACCAGGCCGGAAGTCTGGCCAGGGGCTGTGGAGCGCCATGTGTGGTAGAAGGCAGGGTGATCTGTGGTAGGGAGGACATGGCTGCCCGTGGGCGAGTGTGCTGTCGGGGCGAGTGCACCGGCACCTGCGTCGAGGAAGGGCGGGTCACTGCAATTTTCACAGGATTCCGAGGCGTCCGGGATGAGAATGTGAACTTGGCAAAGGCTGTCGAGATGGAGCTGCGGGGTGGGTTTAAGGAACATGCCTCGGTCTAGGTGACCCCTTGAATGTCGGGAGTGAGAGGGGAGAGGAGGGAGCAGGGGAGGCCGTTGGGGCCTCTAATTTGGGCAGATGTGCAGGGAGGGGGGGAGGAGCGATGGTAGAGAGCTCCACCCCAACATCCTGAGTGTGGGGTCCCTGCAGGCCACCTATGGCGACCGTGTCCTGCGGAGCCTCCGTGTCATCTCTGCTAAAGGATGATGCGTGATAATGGGCAGTGTTCATGGATGTTTACTACGTGCAGGCGGGGCTCCAACCACTTCATTCGTAATAACGAATTTGCTCTCCCCTGTCAGGTAGGTAACCTTGTCACCCCATTGGATGGCGAGGAAATGGAGGCGCAGAAGGTAACGCCTGCCTGCGCTCACTTAGCTGTGCGCTGGGATGTAGAGCCAGGGCCTTGCTCGCCTGCCTCCCCTCCTGGTGCTGTCGCGAGGGTTAACTGAGGTAATACCACAGAGTCTGACGTAAAGCAATTGTATTTTGGTTTAATGTTGTCAGAATACGTTAACTTTTGTGGAAAAGTTTGGTCCCCATGACCTTTACTATAATATCACCCTGTTCCCGAGAGAGGGAGAAGTGAGGGCTGAAATACCGAGTATTTGAAGTTCAATAGACTAGAACTCAAATATGGTCTGTTCCTTGACATATCGGTGACCTGGAGTGAAGGAGCTTCAGCTCTCTGAGCCTGGGCTGATCCCTTGTAAATGGGCCCAATCTCACCTCCCTGAGTGCGCATCCTGGTGGCCAGTCGCTGAAGGGCTCCGTTCCCGGTGAGTTTCTTGACCCAATAAAACAAGAGGAACGTGGGCTGTCAGCCCGGCTCACGATGGGCTTGTCTTTGGGTGAGTCCTTTCCACTCTTGACCTTCATCGCTCCTCAGCAGGGAGTGGGAAGAGACCTCCAGGGCCCCGCTCCCAAAGCTCAGCCACCCCGGCTGTCAGAGGGAGCCGGCCACTGCCTCCACGCAGGCGATGGGGTTCGTGGAGAACGTGGTCTTTGCAAGCAGCAGTCTGTCCGTGGAGGCCATGGCTTTGACCACCTGAGGACATTCCGAGGCTCCTCAAGCCGAAGGAAGAAGGTTGGGGACAGACTCAGCACTGGCATCATGTCTGCAAGAGTTTTCAGCATCTCAGAGGGGCAATCCATTCATAAAGCATCATGTTGTCACTCTACCGTTGGCTGAGGGTAAATGGGTCGAGTTCCTCGTACCTTCATTTCTTTCTTGGTCAAAAAATTACTGAGTACCACCCGGGCCGGGTGGTTCAGTTGGTTGGAGCGTCATCCCATACACCAGAAAAGGTTGTGGTTTGATCCCTGGTCAGGGCGCCTATGGGAGGCAACCGATAGAAGTTTCTCTCTCTCCATTCCTCTCTCTCCAAATCAATAAACTTGTCCTCAGGCGAGGATAAAAACATGACCAGGCACCAATTACATGCCACGTACGGCGAGAGGTGCTGGAAACAGCAGACGGAAGTCCTCCTGGAGCTCACCCTCCGGCTCCGGTGGCAATGAACACGCCCACACAGGACAGTGAACGTGATACGTTTTACGTGGAGAATAAGAGACGGGTCAAGTGTGCTTGAGAGAGAGGGTGGGAAGGACTCGGGGAAGATAATGCCTGAGATGAGACCTGGCGAGTGAGGAGAGTCGGCAGAAAGTTAGGGGCAGGGCATTCCAGGCAGAGGGAACAGTAGTGCCAAAGCCTCAAAGCGGATGAGCTGGGAGCCGACGGTCAGAGGGAGCGAGGAGCGGCGGGAGCACGTGTGTCTTGGAGGCAGACTGCATGTCTTCCCGCTGCACAGGGACTGCCGGGAGCTCCGGCCTGGGGGGGGGGGGCGGCCCCAGGCCCCTCCACATTTCCCGAGTGCTCAGACGCCTCTGCAACTTCCTCTGCTGACTTAGGAGGATTAATTAGTCCATGTCGCACGCGGCACTCGGGAATCTTGGAGGGCCCGAACAGCTGATTATTATTGCCCCACTGAGGCTTTGGAAATGCAGGCCCGGGCCTGGGGTTCCTGCTCAAGGAGGCGGAGAGGACGAGGCACGTCCCTGCTCCGCCGACAACCCGACTTCCATTGTTATGAGGCCGGAGAGGGATGGGAGCAGGGCCAGTTCTGACTGTAATTAATTTCTAAGAAAGGCATTGCCTGCACTCTCACAGAAAGATGGGGAGGTGACGCTGTGCCTGTCTCCAGAGCTCTCGCAGCGTGGCAGTGAGCTTGGACCTCTCACCTGGCTGTGACCCGGGAGGAAGCCTGCTCCCTCTTCATTTTTGTTTTTCAAACACCTAAGAAACCAGGTGCCCGCAAGCGTGGGAAGCCGCTGTCAGCGCTGCGCCGCTCTGTCCCGGGCCTTCCCACCCGGGTCCTTCCTTCTGAGAGTGGATGCTGCTGAGGATGTCCATCCTGCCTCCTGCTCCCCAGCAGCAGCGCTGCGGCCGGGCTCCTGTGCGCCTGTGCGCTCTCCGGCATCCTCTCATTTGACTGAAGATTCCTGAGATCTGTACTAGATACCGCGTGAGGCACACGGGCGACGTGCCCAGCGAGGACCGGCACATGAGCGACGTGCCCATTAGAACCAGCACACGGGCGACGTGCCCAGCGAGGACCGGCACACGGGCGACGTGCCCATTAGAACCAGCACACGGGCGACGTGCCCAGCGAGGACCGGCACATGGGCGACGTGCCCATTAGAACCAGCACACGGGCGACGTGCCCAGTGAGGACCGGCACACGGGCGACGTGCTCAGTTAGAACCGGCACACGGGCGACGTGCCCAGCGAGGACCAGCACATGGCGACGGTAACGGGCTCTGGTCCTGGCCCTGCCCTGGGTGCGGGTCTGCAGGGTGGATGCTGGTGCTTGGCAGTCACCCACTCCGCTGGCCGTTTCCATGGAGGGCCACTGAGTTGCAGGGTGGCTCCGGTTGGTGCCTGTCCGTGGTGGGTCCCACAGAGACCCTGCACCCCGCAGTGCCCCAGACTCTGCGCAACGTGTTCCCTTCCGTGTCCCCAGGGCGCATCCCCTGCACCCGAAGCCTCCTGCCGGACCACACCCGGACCGCACACCACGCCCCGCTGGGACTCATCCTTCCCCACTGTGTGGAGGATATTCGGGGCCTGGGGCTGAGAATTAGAAGGTCCCACCATTCCAAAGGTGCGTAAGACAAGCCCACGCAGACTGCAACCAGGGAGGCTGAGAGCGGAGGCCCCCAGCCCAGACGGTGCACAGCGCCGGGTTCCTCCCGCGGTGCGGGGTAAGGGCGGGACTGTGTCTTGTTTAGCAGAGGTGCAGGAGGGCCTTCTGGGAGGCAGAGGTGCACGTACAGATGAGGTGCAGGGAGGCCCGGAGGGTAATCATGGACATTGAGGATGGAGCAGACCAGTGGGCTTGAGTCCTGGTCCCCTGATCGCCAGCTGTGTGACCTTGGACATTCTCCTCACCCCTCTGTACTCTCACTTCGCCAGCTGGAAGACAGAGAGTAGTGATGGCGTCTAACTTTCGGTTGTCATGATGATGAGATCGTTAGCAGTACAACTAACCAAAAAAGAAAACCAGTAGAGAGGATTCTGGGATCTTATTCTCCAGCTGGAAAGATGGGGAGACTTGGGACCAGGCTGCAGGGTGGTGAGGGGAGAGGGACGCCTTGAGGCCCACAGCTGGGGGCTGTCACTCTTACAAAGTCTCCCGGCTGCCCCTGCGGGTCGCATTGATAAGGAGGAAAGCCAGTGATGTTGGGAGAGTGGAGTGTTGGGCTAAATAATATGCATGTACAAAGTGCTTGTGCACACAGACCGTTATGATCAGTGTCTGTCTCGTTGAGGTGACTAAAGGCAACCCAGGATGGGGCTGGTCCAAGGAAGACCCAACAACAGGAGTGGCTGCTAGTAGCTGTAAGGTCGGGTTTAGAAGCAGAAGCGATGCCCACGTTAAACAGCAAAGCTGAGGACGAAGGCAATGCGGACGGGGCAACAACCGGAATCGAGGTTGGACGGGGTGAGCCAGGCGCGGTCCGAGCCTCCGCAGGACTAAACCTCATACCGACCCAAGGAGGGGCCTCAGGTGTCCCACTGTGTCAAGGAGGAAACCACGCACAATGGCCCATAGTGGTCTGGCCAGGCCTGGACCGCAGCGGGGACGAGCCTGCCTCGGAGTCCTGGCTTTGCAGAACCTGAAACCAGAACTGCAGGTGGGACGCGTGCGCCGTGGTTCCTGGTTGGTCCTCCATGTGGAGTGACATGTTTACAGTTTCCATCTTGGTCAGGGCGATGCAGTTCTAAATAAACCGTGTGTGTGCGTGTGTGTGAGAGAGCTTCATGAAGTCTTGAGCTGAAAACCCCTCCAGCGTAGAGCTGGGAGGCGAGGTCTGGGCAGTGAACTCTCCGCCCCCTGCAGTGGCAGGCTTTGCCCGGGCCATCGCTCTGCACAGCCGCTCAGACCCCCGAGCCGTCTCAGGCGCCTGCGGCTCATGCGGCCGGAGCTGGAGCCATACTTCCTTTGAATCTTCTTTTTCAGTTGGTGGCTCCACCATCCTCTGTCACCCGGGTATGAAACTGGGTCCTCAGTTCTCCCTCTCACTCCCCACCCCATGTCCACCTGGCCATGGAGCCATCAGGTGCTGGTTGGTAAACAGTCCTGGCCGTCCCCATTGCCACCCCCACGGGCCACACAGGCTCTCCACCAGCCATTTCCAACCGCTGACTCTGCGGTTTCTCATCTTGTTTGTAATGTTTCCTTTCTTTTTCTCTCTAAATTGTTTTGATTTCTGTTATCTTTTGTGAAAACTTGGAAGACCCTCCCCTAGACAGTAGCTACCTTAAAGACTTTTAAAGACATTCTTACATCTATTAAAATCAATTACGGAACTGCAGTTTTGGGGTTCTCCTGTTTGGGGGGAGATGAAGATTTTCACTGGGGAATTTCCCCTGCTGCAGGCTTTGTGGATGGCACCCCGTCACGTTTTTAATGACTAATAAGAGCTCTGTGGAGACGGCCCACCGGTGTCCACACAGAGCCATGCTTTAGAACGGTGACCTCCACCCCGCTGAACCGGCTTCGGCAGACAGCACGCCCCTCCCGCGCTGTTTCCTGCTCTGGTGCGGCCCTCCGAGCGCGCTGGTTTTCTGGCCCGTCTCCCGGTGCGTTATCAGGATGGAGCCCTGCAGGTCGGAGAAAATCTTCCTGGCGACAGCCCCCCGGTTACCCCTGGCTGGGTGCCGGCGCCTTTGCTCAGGACTCCGGGGCTGCGTCACCGATGTCCCCGTGTTGCTGGCACCTGGTGTGGAGCGCGCCTGAAGCCAACACGTTGCCCAGAGCCTCATGGGAAGGAACAAGGAAACGTGCTCCCGTATTTCTATGTGTGGGTCTTACTGCCTCAACCAAAGCCCGGTCTCCATTTGAAGCCGTTATCTTTATGGCATCCCAGGTTTTCCTCTGTTGGGTGACAGTGTGTCTGCTCCTCTTGAGACGCCCACTGCTCGCTTCTGCTCGCTCCCAGGGTTTTGCCGTTTCGTGGGCGAAGGGAGCAAGCTTGTCAGGGTTGGCGTCCACTTTGCGATCCCATCATCCACGCGGCCCTGGCTCCTCGCGCCTCCTCCGAGCAGCCTCTGGGAGATTGCTATGCTTCTCATCTTTAGATGACCCTTCCTCACACCGGATTCATTTCTCACCATGACCACTTGCTCCCCACCCATCGGTGAAAACACGTTTTGGATCTTGTTGAGATCACAGATTGTATATTGTAACAATATTGTTCTCCTTCCCTTCCTCCCTCTCACCTTTCTCCTTTTCCTCTTCATCTTTCTCCTCTTTCTCCTCACCCTCTTCCTCCTCCTTTTCCTCCCTCTCCTCCTCTTCCTCTTCCTTCCTTTTCTTCTTCTTCTGGCTGTAAATCAATTCCGCCGACTCTGTAGAGGAGTTCCCCTCCTTTGAACGGCAGACTATTTGTGGATGCCTCAGACGGCCTCTCCTGTTTGCCCAGATTTTATAAGAGGGACTTTCAGATCCACACTTAAAGAGAAAAGGGAGCCCTGGCAGGTGCTCAGTGGTTAGAGCTGAAAGCCTGAAGTTAGAGCCTAAATGTTGAGGTTTGATTCCAGGTCAAGGGCATGTGCCTGGATTGCAGGTTGGATCCCCTGCCCCGGTCAGGGTGTGTGAGAGGAAAGCAACTGATGTGTCTCTCTCACATCCATGTTTCTCTCTCTCTCTCCTGTGCCTCTCCCCGCCTCTTCCCTCCCTTCCACGCTCTCTCTAAAGATCAATGGAAAAGTGTCCTCGATGAGGATTTTAAAACAGAGAGAGAAAGGAAAGAAAACCAGAGGCCACCTGTCAATGGCCGGGTTTAGGAATCCAGAAGCTTGTGTGTGTGGGGGGGGGGGGAGGAGAGGAGGGGGGGGTAAGGGGGTAACGGAAGGCGAAGAACCTATGGGAGCCTCTGCAAGGGGCTTTGTCACAGGAAACCCAGGAGCCCCGATGGCACACCCAGGACCGGACACACAACGCATATGACACGTGTCAGGGAGGCAGAGGGCTCCCTCCGACACGAAAGACCTCCCTAACCAGCCATCTGCAGTAGGAGGTCTTACTGGACCGAGCACCAGTGGAGAAGTGGTTTGGCTAAGCAGTTCTGAATCTGGGTTTTTTAAGTCACCGCCCATCCCTGCCTCAGTTAGGGAAGTTGCATTGCAAGCTTAGTCTCCCTTGAAGTATACTTGAGATACACCCAGTTACACTGTTCTGGGTGCTGGGGATGCCATGGGGAGACATGGGACGTATACTCAGTCATCATAGTAATACATGCAAGCCAAGGGTGGTCACAGACAGAGTGTGTAACGAGGGAGAGGGTAGTCGGGGATGCTTCCGGAGGAAGTGGCATTTGAGCTGCGATATGAAGGATGGATAAGGATGAAGCAGCCCAAAGTGGGTGCAGCCAGAAGAGTATGCAGGCAGGGGGGCAGCACGTGCAAAGCTCTGCGAGGGGAGGAAGCCTGAACTACTGGAGGAGTCTGAATAAAACCTCCGTGGCTGGAGTGTAGGTGGGCGAGGGTGGGCGATGGGGGTGAGGGGCCAGTACCAGCTGAGATCAGAGTGGTGGCTGGGTCATAGGTGAGGGCCCAGGCTTCATCCCAAGGGCAAGGGGACCTGAGAGCGTTTTTCTGTAGGGTGGACCTGGCAGGGGTGGGAACGCAGTCAGGTCCTGCTTTCAGAAAAGGGCTCGGAAGCAGAGACCCAGGCGGGAGCGGAGAAGCCGGTGGGGAGGAGCGGGCCTCCGGGGGATGGGCCAGGACTGAGGCGACCCACTGCTGCGGGGTGCTCCCTGTTCCCCCCAGTGCTGCGGGGTGCTCCCTGTTCCCCCCCACTGCTGCGGGGTGCTCCCTGTTCCCCCCACTGCTGCGGGGTGCTCCCTGTTCCCCCCACTGCTGCAGAGGTGCTCCCTGTTCCCCCCACTGCTGCGGGGTGCTCCCTGTTCCCCCCCCCACTGCTGCAGCGTGCTCCCTGGCCCCCCCACTGCTGCAGGGTGCTCCCTGCCCCGCCCCCCACTGCTGCTGGAGTGCTCCCTGTTCCCCCCACTGCTGCGGGCCATCACCAGGAAAGCTGTCTTGCAGGCCAGGGCAGGGCTCCCGAGACCTCCAGGAGGGGCAGGAGCCCAGCCTCTCAACCTACTCAGGCCTGGAGCCCACACCCCTCTGACTTAGGGGACACGGGAGGGGGAGGTTCTAGAAGGTTCTCCCCATTACTTTCCAACACACCACCTCTCCAAGCAGGGGAGCCCTATATCAGACCTCCCAGAGCTCCTTCCCTCGGTCCTGTCCACGCTGCCCCGGCAGCAGCTCCTCAGAGCGCCTGGCATGCCACTGCCCCCGACGTGGCCCCTCTACCAGCTACGGTGAGTGGAGGCATGGGAAAGCTGTGCTCAGCACGGAGAATGAGGAACATGAAAGCATTTCTCTCACAACATAGCCTTTCCTAAAAGCTTCCGCGGCTCAGAACAGGACACAGGAGCGCCTGCTCCGCTCTCCATCGCTTGCTGCTTACACACCTGCCTCTTTGCGGGAGGAAAAGGGCATCTTGCTTAGATTCGAAGGTCTCTCTGCGGTGTGAGTGTGAGTGTGAACTGCATGTCCTCTGTCATCCAAGTGACAAAGGGTTAATTGAAACCGGCCTGGCACCCCAGGGGAGCCTGCCTTGGAGACACGGGAAGGGGGAGGGAGACCCTGAGCTCCTTCAAGGTGGTCAGAGGCGAGCTGTGAAATGTCTTCATTGCTGGTGGCTTCGGCAGGAGAAGGGGGGCGCCCGGCTTCCCCAGGACTAACTGGCGGCTCTGTGCGCAACGAGAAAAAGCGCTCTTGGAGTCTGTTCTGTTGTAGGTTTTTACTTTTATTCTGCGGCCGAGGCTTGTTATCACTAGAAAACTCAATAAATTAGTGGATTCTGCAAATCAATAACATAATGAGTAGGTCACTTCCGGGTGAAAAGAGTTCTCTGCGCTGAAGTGAGCATGGCCAACGCAGGGCCGGCGGGGCAGGGAGGCAGCTGGGTGGAGGAGGCCGGCAGGGTGCAGAGGCTGGGAAGGAGGTGGGAGCACGGCTCCCGGCCGCCCTGCTGCCCGGCTTTTCCAAACAAGTTGGACGTCTGGGTTTTCACATGGCATTGGTTGGCAGCTAAATTCAAAATGCCCCCGAGGTCACACAGGACGTAAATGATATCGCTCACCACTTTGCAACGTTAGGTCTGGGCTGCGAAGCGAAGAAGTCTTTACTCCGTGATTTACACCCGCCTGGGCCTCACAAGAAGCGGGGAGATTAAGGGCTGGGTCCCATGACCTTGAGAGTTTGTTTTCCTTTTCTTGTTGGGGGGAGATGGGTGTCAGACTCTGCTCCCAAGGACTCTGTGGTCAAAGTGGGGAAATCTCTCCCTCGTCCAAGCCCTTTGCCCAGCGGGACGCACAGGGGACCTCCTCTCGACCCGGGCTGGTGATGCTGCCAGGGGGCGGGGCAGGCTGCACACTGCTCCCCTGGGGCCTCGTTCACAGAGCAGGGGTGTGAGGGGAACCCCCTGGGCTGTGCGATGGTACCACACAAGCCCACCCGAGATCAGCCGTCACCTGTCCCGAGTGGACACCGATCACGCTGGGTGTGTGCTTAGTGCGTCTGAAGACACTCAGATTAACAAGAAAACGTGGCAGCACGGAAACTTACCAGACGGCTCTGTTTATGAAATCCTCCTTAAATATTTCCTGTAATGACCTTAGTTATTTTTAAATTTCATTTTTCAATTACAGTTGATATTCAGTATTATTTGATTAGTTTCAGGTGCACAGCATAGTGGTTGGACAATCATATACTTTACAAAGTCTCCCCCTGATATTTTTAGTTCCCACCTGAGACCATGCATAGTTATCACAATATTATTGCCTATGTTCCCTGTGCCGTACTTTACATCCCTAGGACTATTGTGTAACTGCCAATCTGTACTTCTTAATCCCTTCCCCTTCTTCACCCATCTTCCAACCCCCCACCCCCGCCCCTCTGGCAACCATCAGCCTGTTTCGATGTTTTTGTTCTTTTATTTTGTTCTTTAGATTCCACATGTAAGTGAGATTATATAGTATTTGTCTTTCTCTGACTGACTTATTTCACTTAGCATAATACCCACTAGGTCCACCCAGGCTGTCACAAATGGTAAAATTTCATTACTTTTTTATGGCTAAGTCATATTTCATTGCATATACCACAGCTTTTTGTCCACTCTTCTACTGATGGGCACTAGGGCTGCTTTCCTATCTTGGCTATTGTAAATATCACTGCAATGAATATAGGGGTGCATATATCCTTTCTGATTGGTGTTTCTGGTTTCTTGGGCTATATTCCTAGAAGTGGGATCACTGGGTCAAATGGGAGTTCCACTTTTAATTTTTTGAGGAAACTCCATACTGTCTTCCACAGTGGCTGCACCAGTCTGCATTCCCACCAGCAGTGCACGAGGGTTCCTTTTTCTCCGCATCCTCGCCAGCACTTATCGTTTGTTGGTTTGTTGATGGTAGCCATTCTGACAGGTGTGAGATGGTACTTCATTGTCGTTTTGATTTGCACCTCTCGGATAATGAGTGACTTTAAGCATCTATAATAATAAAAGCATAATATGCTAATTAGACCAGATGTCCTTCCCGACGTCCTTCCTTCTGGACAAAGCTGCAGTGGGCGGGGGCCAGGGCCAAGGCAGAGGCACAAATTTCGTGCATCGGGCCTCTAGTCTTTTCATGTATCTACTGGCCATCCGTATGTCCACTTTGGAGAAGTGTCTATTCAGGTTCTCTGCTCACTTTTTAATAGAATTGTTTGTTTTTTGGTGCTGAGTTATAAGTTTTTTTATGAGTTTTGGATATTATCAGATGTATTATTGGCAAATATGTTCTCTCATTTAGGAGGTTGTCTTTTCATTTTGTTGATTTCTTTTGCTGTGCAAAATCTTTTTAGTTTGACATAGTCCAATTTTTAAATTTCTTCATTTGTTTCCCTTGCCTGAGAAGATATATCAGACAAATATATTGCTATGAGAAATGTCTGCGATTATACTGCCTAGATTTTCTTCTAGGATTTTTATGGTTTTGAGTCTAACATTTAAGTCTTTAATCCATTTTGAGTTTATCCTTGTGTACAATGTAAGAAGGTGGTCTAGTTTCATTTTTTTGCATGTATCTGTCCAGTTTTCCCAGCATCAATTATTAAATAAACTGTTTTTTTTTATGATTTGCCTCCTTTGACAAATATTAATTAACTATAAAGGCCTGGGTTTATTTCTGGGCTCTCTGTTCTGCTCCATTGGCCTACATGTCTTTTTATGCCAGCACCAGGCTGTTTGATCACTGTGGCTTTGTGGCATAGCTTGATACCAGGTGGTGTGATCCCTCCAACGTTGCTCTTTTCCCTCAAGATCGCTGTTGTTACTTGGGGCCCTTTGTGACTCCAGATAAATATTTGTTCGAGTTCTGTGAAGTACACCATTGATAGTTTGGTAGGAATTGCGGTGAATCTGTAGACTGTTCGGACAGTATGGGCATTTTAATTGTGTTCATTCTTCTTATTCATGAGCATGGTACATTACCTTTATTTATTTGTATGTTCTTCAACGTCTTTCTTCAATGTCTTACAATTTTCTGAGTAAAAGTCTTTCACCTCCTTGGTTAAATTTATTCCTAGGTATATTCTTTGATGCAATTGTAAATGGGATTGTTTTATTAGTTTCCCTGATAGTTCGTTATTGGTATCTAAAAATGCAACCAATTTTTTAATATTAATTTTGCATTCTGCTACTTTGAATTCATTTCTCAGTTCTGGTAGTTCTTTTGGTGGAATGTTTAGTGTTTTCTAGATACAGTATCATGTCATCTGGTACTAATGATAGTTTTACTTCCTCCTTTCCAATTTGGATGCTTTTTATCTCTTCTTGTCTGATTGCTGTGTCTAGGCCCTCCAGTTCTATGAGTAAGAGCAGTGAAAAGTGGACATCCCTGTCTTATTCCTCATCTTAAGGGAAACATATTTAGTTTTGGCCCATTGAGTATGATGTTGGCTGTGGGTTTGATTTTGATGGACTTTATTTGAGCTATGTTTCCTCTATCCCTATTGTGCAGAGAGTTTTTGTCATAAATGGATGCTAGATTTGTCCAATGCTTTTTCTGCACCTATTGATACTATCATATGATTTTTATCCTTCATTTTGTTTATGTGATGTATCACATTAATTGGTTTGTGGATATTGTACCAACCTTGCATCTCCAGGATAAAGCCCACTTGATCATGGTGTATAATCTTTTTAATATATTGCTGAATTCTGATTGCTAATATTTTGTGAGGATTTTGGCATCTATGGTCAGCAGGGATATTGTCCTATAATTTTCTTTCTTTGTAAAGTCTTTGTCGGTTTTGGAATCAGAATAATAGGAAGGTGAAGACACCAGATTTAACTTTGCCATTAGAGTGTGAGCTACTTGAGAGGAAAGAATTTATATTTTTCATCCTTTTAGGTCCAGTGATTAGCACAGTGCTTGGCACACAGTAGACACACAATAATTTTTTTCCTGTATAAAACTGGGTGTATACTATGGAGAGTGTTAGATGTACAGGTAGGGATTTGTGAGTCATCAGTGACTTCTCAAAGTCATTGGAGTAACTGAGGTTGCTGGGGAGAGCATGGGCAAGAGGGGCCTGGGCTGAAGGAGGAAGAGAAGATGAATTCATGAAGGAGGTTGTGAGGGGATGGTCAGATGTGTGGAATGAGAATAGATATTGCCACGAAAGGCAAGGACCCACCTTTGATCCCCATCATCATCACATAATAAATATGCTCAGGGAATATTTGGTAAATGAATGAATGAATGAATGAAGTAGTGGGCAGTGTCAAATGCAGAGAACTCATGTAGAGTGAAGATTGGAGGGAGGCCACAGGGTTGAAGACAGGGGTCAGAGAGCTGCTGCGATTTGGAAAGACAGTAGCAATCTCCATAGATGCCTCCGTGTCCTTTCCTCCGGAAAGCACTCCATGAGCTCCCCGTCTCTTCCCACCTCCTACAGAGCTGACGCTTTTCTATGTCACCGTGTTCCACACTCAGTAACATGCTTACCACCCAGCACTACACCTGCCTGCCCTTCTCTATGTCCTCTACAGCGCTGCCAACCCGACGAGTGCTGAGCCCTGGGTGCTCCCTGCAGGTGCAGAATCCTGGGTCCTCCCTGAAGGTGCAGAATCCTGGGTGCTCCCTGCAGGTGCAGAGCCCTGGGTGCACCCTGCAGGTGCAGAGCTGGTGAGTGCATGCTTACCCTTACCCTTGGGGCAGTGCTCAGAGCTCCCACTCTGCCTTGCTCCTTGGGCAGCCTCAGGGCTGATGGAGTGGTAGAGTGCAGAGGTTCCCAAGGCTGACAGAAGAAAAAGCAAGGGCCACTCTGAGCGGGGGACAGGGCACCAGCTTAGCAGGAGGAGGAGCAATCCCTGACCAGGTGAGGTTTTAGGTGGTCGTTGAATGAAGAGATCAGTTGGCGAGGAACCTGCACAGACAAAGTCCTGGAGGCTGAAGAGGTTGCTGTCCAGAGGGGCGAGGACCTAGAGGGAGCGCAGTGAGGGCAGGCATGATGGGAACAGGAATGCAGAAAGTGACATAGAAAAAGATTTTAGGTCCAGATGGCGAAAGCCATTCACCACATGCTTTGGGTCGGCATCGTGGGGCCGGATTGGCTTGGTTTCTGCATGGATATTCAACCAGAAGCTTCATAATCGGAAGCAATGGCCACCAGCTCTGCCATAGCGCCCGTGCACCAGCTGTGCATCCAGCGCTCACCAACACGCCTGAGCCATGTCAGAGAGCACCTCACAGGCAGACAGCACATTGGATCTGAAATTGGAAGCCATTTCATTCAGATACGTTACATGTCACAGGGAGCGTGATTATAAATGGTGTTTACAGGCTCATTTGCGAGCAAAAGCATTTCTGCTCTGCTGAAGCTCCTTAAAAATTTATAGCAAGATCAACATTATAATGCCGACAAAGGGAAGGTTGTGAAAGTCCAAACCAGTGAAGAAATGCAACCTGTTAAATTCTGTTGATCATGAGCCTGTGCTAGAGATTTGCTAACATGGAATAAGAGCCCTTTAAAAATGTTAAATGGAAATACTATGTGCTCATTATTTAAAAAAGAGAAAGAAAGCAACAAACAAAAATAGTACAGAATAGTTTTTAATGAAAAACAACATTCTTGCCCTACCCCTTGCTACTCTCAATCCCATTTCTCAGAGACAACCCATTTTAACTGTTTTTGAGAATTTCTTTTTGTGGTTATCTTGTTATCACTAAACTAGAGTCCCAGTGCATGAATTCGTGCATGGATGGGTCCCTCAGCCTGGCTGGCGATCAGGGCCAATTGAGACCATCTCACCCAGTCCCTATCAGGGCAATTGGGACCAGCCGGGGGGGTGGGGGAGGGACTGAAGGAAGTTGGCAGGGTGGAGGTAGGGGTGCAGGGGGAGAGGGATGTTGGCCCACCACAGGAGGTTAGCTGTGGGAGCGCACTGGCCACCAGGGGGCAGCTCCTGCATTGAGCATCTGCCCCCTGTGCATGTCATAGCAACTGGTTGACTGGTTGTTCAGTTGTAACGGTTGCTTAGACTTTTATATCCTATGTAATAAAGAGCTAATATTCAAATGGTTGTCACGCCATCATGGCTCAGATACTCAACACTGGGAAGAGAGGAATGGGGGCCAGACAGGCACAAATGGCTCATGAGAGAGGAATAGGGACCAGCCAGGCACAAATGGCTCATGAGAGAGGAATGGGGACCAGCCAGGCACAAATGAGCTCGCGAGAGAAGAATGGGGACCAACCAGGCTGCAGCCCAGGAGAGGGACAAGCCACTTTTCCTGTGGTCCTGGAGTGGCAGTAAGTACATAGTCTGAGAAATGCCAGGGGCAGGCGTGTTTTGAGGCAGTCTGGCAGGGGGATGGAGGACGGGTACAGAGAGAAGGAGGATGGAGGGGAGTGTTTAACAGTCAGATGGCATGAGTTTTGGTTAAAGAACAGGAGATGTTGGAAAGAGAGAGGCTGTGAGTCCAAGAGAGAGAAAAGTTAATGTGGAGAGAATGTCCCAAAGGAGAGAGCGGGCGCAGATCAAAAGCGTGAGTGAATGAAACAAAATTAATTAACAAGTTCACGCCTGAAAGCCATCATTTTCTCTCTGTGATAAAAGTCAGGGGCTAGCCCAGCGGCATGGCTCAGTGGTTGAGCATCAATCTATGAACCAGGAGGTCACGGTTTGATTCCCGGTCAGGACACATGCCCGGGTTGTGGGCTTAATCCCCAGTGGGGTGCATGCAGGAGGCAGCTAATCGATGATTCTCTCTCATCATTGATGTTTCTATCTCTCTCCCTTTCCCTTCCTCTCTGCAATCAATAAAAAAAAATAAAAATTAAAATGTCAAGGTCTAATCCAAGGGGACTGGCTAACCCAGGAGGCAAGAGGAGGTGGCAGTGTGGGTTTGAAGCATGCCAGCTGCTGAGAGGAGCAGGAGAGGGGTGATAAGGAGCACTAAAGGGTTGCCCTGCCTCCTGAGGTCCAGGCAAAGATGGAGACCTTGAATTTGAAGTGCCTTACCATACATGCTTGCTTGCATGGTTTGACCCCCCCCACCACCACCACCCTCAGCAATGCCTGGCAGTCCTTGTGTTATAATGATAAAATAATAACTAACATCTAGTAGAGGATTATCATTTTCCCCATTTTACAGATGAGGAAACTGAGGCACAGAGAGGTTACCAGCCAGTTGGTGATTGTATTAGGCAGGGTTCTCCTGAGAAACAGTACCAATCTGTATATATAAAAGCCTAAGTGACTGTTCAACTGTTCGACCATTCGACCATTCGACCATTCGACCGGTAGCTATGATGCACACTGACCACCAGGGGGCAGACGCTCAATGCACGGGCATGGAAACATGGAACAGACTGATGAATCTCAGAGGGAAGGGGGGAGGGAGGAGGGCAGGAAGAGATTAACCAAAGATCTTACATGAACACTAGAGGCCTGGTGCATGGATTCATGCACCAGTGGGGTCCCTCGGCTTAGCCTGCGGGATCGGGCTGAAACCAGCAGTCTGACATCCCCCAAGGGATCCCGGATTGCAAGAGGGCACAGGCCAGGCCAAGGGACCCCACCAGTGCACAAATCTGTGCACTTGGCCTCTAGTAGAATATATATGCAGGTATCTTTCTCTATCCCCTTCTCTCTCTCTCTCTCTCTCTCTCAGCTAGGGGGAAAGAATTGAGGAAGAAGTAGAGATAAAAAATCAGGAAGAGACATGTCTCCCAGATGAGGGCAGGAGGGATGGAATCTTCTCTCAGAGAGAGAGAGAGAGAGAGAGAGAGAGAGAGAGAGAGAGAGAGAGAAAGAACCAGCACTCAAGCACTGTGGGTTTCAACAAACATTTGTTGCATAAATAAGGAGTGGGCAAAAGTAGGTTTGTAGTTATGAATATGCAAAACACAGCTTATTCTTGTATTATTATTTATTAATTATTGTATTATTTATTTATATTACAACTGTAAAACTACTTTTGCCCACACCTGTAAATGAATGAATTAGGCTATTTTGCTGAAGATAAAAAAAAAAAAAAAGAGCAGGTAACACCATTCATTCGTTAGCAAATACTCTAGCACTTTCTGTCCTAAGGACTGGAAATACAGCAGTGAACAAAACAAACCAGCAGAGTAGGTGGAAGCTACATTCACCTGCTCCTGGCTCCAAACTGATTTACAGATAAATTATAGAACAATCAACCTGACTAAGCAACTGAAGGCTAGCTGAACTGAAATATTATGACCAAAGATTTACACAAGAATCCACAGAGAGACTGGTAAGAAGGGTGGAGGTGGGGAAAGGGCTGGCCCCTGCCCTCAGTGTGATGGTGGCTGAGAAGCTGGAAGGGTATCACAGATGCAAAACTCCCTCCCCCTAGAAGTGGGGGGCGGGGATCAGCCCCAGGCAGCAGGGATCTCAACCCAGAACAGCAGAGATGGGAAGATCCCATATAGCATCTGGTGGTGAAAATCAGTGGGGATTCCATCCTCCTGGGAGACGAAGATGCCACCTTCCCAGAGACAAGCTCTCCCATTGTTTCAACAGCAGCCTGGGGAGAGCGCTGCTGTCTCTGACTGTGGGGAGGCCTTGCTACTGTACCCAGGTCCTGCAGAGGGGCCTGCTGGTGGTATCCAGCAGTGACTTTAAGGGGCCCCCTTCTTCTGGGGAAGCTTTTGGCAGAGACTCAGGCAGTGATTAAACGTTGTAGCTTGGGAAAGAGGGCCAGTCTCCCCCACCTCAAGCACAGGCCGGTGCTGGGGTGTGTAGCTACATCATGGAGTTCGGTGGCCACTCCTCTCTCCCCAGTGAGCTCAACTGCCCCAACCCCTAGAAGGGGAAGAATTGCCTGACCCCATCCTATAGGCTGTGGGCACCACCCCCAATGGGAAACTGTTTGGATCAGTCCTACCAAGTCCTGGATACCCCACCCTGTTGGGCTCAATTCATAGGGAGAAGGAAAAGTAGCTCAGCGCTAGGACATTCAAAGTGTGAGTCCTTCAGAGGTTATTGTCTGGGACCAGGACAGAGAGCTTATCCCTCTCCTATAGGTTGGGCTGGCATCACCCACAATGGGAGACTCTTTTGGTCTGTCTCCCTGAGCCCAGGGTGGCTGAGCTTGCTCCTGCAGAGGGGCTGGCTGGATGCACCCAACCTGAACCTGCAGTGAGTCCCCATAGGGGGAACCAGAGTGGGAGATTATGGCAGACTGAGTAGTTTGATTCTAGATGAGGGGTCACTTTCCCCTCAGCAAGTGCCTGACTGCGTGATCCTAAAGTAGAGTACCTGCTAGCCCTGTCCTCATGTCCCTGGTTGCCCCATGCTGCTGAGCTTGCAACCTGTGGAAGGGGCTGTGGTTCATGGCCAGGCTGGGCCCATCCTACAGTATTTCTTCAAAAGGTTCTGGAGGAAGACCAGGCAACTTCAGGGGGAGGAAGACCTCAGGGAGCCATGGTCCTTTTACAGATCTGCCGCCAGCTCCAAGCTGCAAGAAGCCAGCCCTTTCACACAGATTGGCCCCTTCCACACACACCAAGGTCCAGTAGATGGAACACAAACAGTGAACAGCCTGCTAGCTCCAGATGGGTAGCCCAAGGCCAGTTATACAGAACATCTGACATTGACCTGCTCCTGAATCCTGCCCAAGTGGACCCAGAACCAACACAACCAGTGGTGGGCTTCAGACCACACCAGAGCTTGACCCAACTAGCCACACAAGTGGCACACACAAAAGGGTATTCTGGCAGGCTACCAGACCCTACTGGGAACAACTCTGCTTCATGGAGCAGCCCTTGCACAGTGTCTCATACACGGTGATCAAGATTTACTCTTATAGCCAGCCAGCCTGAAAGCTTAACTCCACCCACAAAAGGGCCATTCAAGACACAACTACAACAGGAGGGTGCACATAACCCACAAGAGACATTCCTGGAGCTCAGGTGATCTAGAAGATTGTGCAACTGAATCCCACAAGATGCCTTCATCATAAAGCCATCTTAACAAGTTTGGGAGTCACAACAGATCTACCTAATACACAGCGACAAAATGGGAGAGAAAGAAATATGCCACAAATGAAAAAACAAGACAAATCCCTAGAAAAAGAATTAAATGGAATGGAAGAAATCAAAATACCACATGCAGAGTTTAAAACAATGGCTATAAGGATTCTCAAAGACCTTAGGGGAAGAATGGATGATCTCAGCGAGAACTTAGACAAAGAGATAGTGAGCATTAAAAAGGATGTAGAAACCATAAAAAAAGAACCAGCCAGAAATGAAGAATACAATATCTCAAATAAAGAATACTCTAGAATAGGGGTAGGGTGTTGGAAACTGCCCATTGCCTTCACTGGCAGAGAGGTGTGGACAAGGAACCCGGAAGGCTGGAGACCTTGAGCTCTGAAAGGTCAGAGCCAACCACCCACTGTCTAGTTGAGACAAAGGGAGCTAAGCAACTTCCACCTTTTAGTTTTATGTAAATTCTTGCTGATTGGCTATTATTGGAATTGCCTGCCTAAAGGCTATGGGTGTATCCCATAGTCTTAACAAAAGAGATAGCAAGGCCAGAGCGGGGTGGAATCCTTCCCCTTGAGTTTGGCTCCCGCCTGGCCCCCAATATTTCCAAATTAATATTTTCTAGTCTCTTTCATTTGTGTGCGGCCTTCTCCAGAGCCCGAACCCTGAACCACGCGGGTCATGGGGAGGGGGGGGGGACACTCACAACTGGCAGCCCAACATAGGGTACTCACAAGTGGCAGCCCAACATGGGACACTCACAGTAGAGAACCTTTTTTCTGCCAAGGGCCACTGGATATTTATAGCATTATTCACAGGCCATACAGAATTATCAACTTAAAAATTAGCCTGCTATATTTGGTCTAACATTTAATTAACTCACCCTTAATGCCTTGGCAGGGCCAGACCAAATGATTTTGCAGGTCTTATCTGGCCTGTAGGCCAGACATTCCCCACCCCTGCTCTAGAAGAAATCAACAGCAGGTTAGATGAAACAGGATTGAATCAGCAATTTAGAGGACAAGTTAACAGTATGCACCCAAGTAGAGCATAAAAAATAAAAGAGAATTTTAAGAAATGAGGAAAGTCTAAGGGACCTCTGGGACAACATCAAGAATAACAACATCTACATCATAGGAGTACCAGAAGAAGAAAGTGAGCAAGGATGGAGAACCTGTTTGAAGAAATAATGGCTGAAAACATTCTTAACCTGGTGAAGGAAAAAGTCACACAACTTCAGGGAACACAGAAAGACCATTCAAGATGACCCAAAAGAGATGCATGCCAAGACACATCATAATTAAAATGGCAAAAGTTAAAGTTAAAGTCAGAATCTTAGAGATAGTTAGTTACTGACAAGGGAATTCTCATAAAGCTGTCAGCTGATATATCAACAGAAACATTTCAGGCCAGAAGGATGGCATTAAATATTCAAAGTGATTAAAAACAAGTACCTATAATCAAGGCTTCTCTATCCAGCAAGCAAGGCTGTCATTTAAAATTGAAGTTGAAATAAATAGCTTCTCAGACAAACAAACAAACAAAAAGGCTAAAGGAGTATATTACTACTAACCCAGTATTGCAAGAAATATTGAAGGGCCTGCTTTAAGAAGAAGAAGAAGGGGGGATAGAGAGAAAAAGAGAGAGAGAGGAACATAGGTATAAATAATAAAATGGCAATAAATAACTACCTAACAATAATACCATGAATGAAAGCAAATTAAATTCTCCAAACAAAAGACAGGATAACTGAATGGATAAGAAAACATGACACATACATATGCTATCTACAAGAGACCCACCTCAGAACAAAAGATACACACAGACTGAAAGTGAAGGGATAAGAAAACATCATTTTATAAAAATGAAAACAAACAAAAAGCTGGGGTGCCTTTGTTTTGAAGTCTATTTTGTCAGATATAAGTATTGCTACCCCACTCTTATTCAACATAGTATTGGAAGTCCTAGCGACAGCAATCAGACAAGAAGAAGAAATAAAAGGCATCTAAATTGTAGAGGAGGAAGTAAAACAGTCATTATTTACAGATGACATATTATACATAGAAAACCCTAAAGACTCCACCAAAAAACTACTAAATCTAATAAATGAATTTGGCAAAGTATCAGGATACAAAATTGTTCAGAAATTGGTGGCATTTTTATAAACCAATAATGAACTATTGAAGAAATTAAGAACACAATCCCATTTATTATTGCAACAAAACAAATAATGTACCTAGGAATAAATTTAATCAAAGAGGTGAAATACCTACACTCAGAAAATTACAGGACATTGAAGAAAGAAATTGAGAAGATACAAATAAGTAGAAGCATATACCATGTTCATGGATTGGAAGAACTAACATTATTAAAATGTCCAAGCTACCCAAAGCAATCTATAGATTCAATGCAATTCCCATTGCATTGGCATATTTCACAGATCTAGAACAAATATTTAAATAATGTATATGGAACCAAAAAAGATTCTAAATAGCCACAGCAATCTTGAGAAAAAAGAACAAAGCTGGAGGTATTACAATCTTGCTGGTGGATATCATCTTCTTTCATGCAAGGAAGGCATTCTAGGGACCCATGTATGGGAGGATGTGGCATGGTAAGGTAAATTTGTGGTGCTAGATGCAAATTCAATGGAGTGCCCCTGGGTTCCCAATGCCTCATCTCTGCCTGCCCTGCCATGGAAAAAGTCCATTCGGGCCCAGAAATAGACCAGTGTCCAGACAACTTGTGCTATTGGTTCAGTCCATGTCCCTGTCCCAATCTGGTTAGCTTAGTATGGTGCTGTGCTCAGGCCCACACAGTCTGTTCTGTGCCCCAGGTGGCTGGTAGGGCTACCTGGTTGCTATGGAGAGAAAATGCATGAATGAACAGGGCCAGTGCATGTCACTGAGAGAGAAAGAGAGAGAGAGAGAGAGAGAAAGGCCTTGTCTTTGTTGGCTCAGGTTACATTGTTTGGCCTTGGGAAGGACCCGAAGGTTCTTCAAACTAACCAATCAACTTCCCAAGCATTATGGCTTTGTGCTGGGCTGGCCCTCTAACCAATCTGTTTCCTAGATCTTCCAGGGTTCTATGTCCCTTATCCAATCTGATCCATTCCCCAGGCTAGACTCACAGGCCTATATGGTTGTCATCTTGGCTCCGACCTCCCCCCATACTCTGGGTGAGTGGACTGGGGAAACTGAAAAGCCATCCTCCATTGAGGGGTGTTAATCCTCTTGGTAGGGCAATGCTGTGATCCTTGGGGTTGCTGAATCTGTAGCTTCCTGGTTGAGCAGGTTACGCTCTATAGTTAGTTGTGTTTAATAATGTCTAATTCCCTTTGCTTTCTTCCTTTATTAATATTTAACTACTTACACTAATAACAATACCTGACATCAAACTCTACTACAAGACCATTATAATTCAAACAGCCTGGTACTGGCAAAGAACAGGCACATAGACCAATGAAACAGAACAGAGACCCCAGAAATCGACCCACACCTTTATGGTTAGTTAACATTTGACAAAGGAGGCAAGAGCATACAGTGGAGTAAAGACAGTCTCTTCAATAAATGGTGTTGGGGAAGTTGGACAGGTATGAAACTAGTCCACCAACTTAGACTATACACAAGAATAAACTTAAAATGGATAAATACTTAAATGCAAGTTGCAAAAGCCATAAAAATCCTAGAAGAAAACAGAGGCAGTAAAATCCCAGACATCTCTCATAGCAATATTTTTGCTGATATATCTCCAAGGGCAAGAGAACCAAAGGAAAAAAGTAAACAAATGGAACTACATCAAACTAAAAAGCTTCTGTGCAGCAAAACCATCAACAAAATAAAAAGGAACTCACTGAATGGGAGCACATATTTGCTAATGATGCATCTGACAAGGGGTTAATTTTCAAAATATAGGGTGTCCCAAAATATGTATACACACACTTTGAGTAATTACAAAAGCAGTGATTATTAACATACATTTCATTTTCAAACTTGAGCTATCAGCTGTTAAAGGGTACATACATTTCTTTGGACACCCTGTATATAAAGAACTCATACAACTTAACAGAAGGAAGACTAACAAATCAATTTAAAAATGGGCAAAGGACCTGAATAGGTACTTCTCCAAAGAGGACATACAGAAGGCCAAGAGACATATGAAAAGATATGCATCACTGATCATCAGCGAGATGCAAATTAAAACTACAATGAGGTATCATCTCACACCAGAATGGCTACCATCCCAAATCAACAAACTACAAGTGCTGGTGAGGATGTGGAGAAAAGGGAACCCTCGTGCACTGCTGGTGGGAATGCAGACTGGTGCAGCCACTGTGGAGAACAGTATGGAGTTTCCTCAGAAAATTAAAAATGTATCTGTCTTTTGATCCAGTGATCCCACCTCTGGGAATATATCCTAAGAATCCGGAAACACTAATTTGAAAGAATATATGCACCCCTGTGTTCATTGCAGTAGTATTTATAATAGCTAAGATCTGGAAACAGCCCAAGTACCTAGATGAGTGGATAAAAAAGTTGTACATTTTACATAATGGACTACTAAAAAAAAAAAAAAGGAAATCTTACCCTTTGTGACAGCATGGGTGAACCTGGAGATTATTATGCTAAATGAAATAAACCAGTCAGAGAAAGACAAATACCACGAGATCTCACTTATATTTGGAATCTAATGAACAAAATAAACTAACAAATAACATAGAAGCAGAGTATAGATGCATATAACAGCCTGACAGTTTGTCAGTGAGGAGGGGCGACGGGGTGAAAGAAGGTGAAGGGGTTAGCCAAAAACATACATACAGAACCCACAGACACAGACAACAGTGTGGTAACAGCCAGAGAGGAAGGGGCTGGGGCTGGGTGGAGGTGGGCCACAGGGGGGAATGGGGATGGAAAGAGACTTGGATTGAGTGATGGGCACAGGGTGCAGTGTGCAGGTGATGTTTTATTGAGTACATGTGAGACCTGTATGTTTTGTGAACCAATGTCACCCCGATAAATCCAATTAAACACACACACACACATTGCCCAGCCAGCGTGGCTCAGTGGTTGAGCCTCGACCTATGAACCAGGAGGTTATGGTTTGATTCCCAGTCAGGGCACATGCCCAGGTTGTGGGTTCGATCCCCAGTGTGGGGTGTGCAAGAGGCAGCCAATCAATGGATCTCTCTCATCATTGATGTTTTTATCTCTCTCTCCCTCTTTCTTCCTCTCTGAAATCAATAAAAATATATTTAAAACACACACACACCAAAATTGCCATTCTCTTGAGGAGTGAGGCTTAAAATAAACTAATAAGTTTATAACAAATATTACGATGTCCCATTCACTATAAATACCAATAATAAAAATATAAGAGAATGGAGAGACTGTGAATGGTTGGCAGGGGGAGGCAGGGTACATTTCAGACTGAGTGACCAGGGAGGGCGTCTTTGAGGAGGTGACTACTCTCCAGAGACCTGCGTGAAGCGTATGGGCTAGACTGGGAGGTGTCTGGTGCAAGAGCATGACACTAAAAAGAACAGCACGTGCAAAGGCCCTGAGGTGCCAGTGTTGTTGGAGGAACAGCAAGAAGGCAATGTGGCTGAGGGGGGTGGGTAAGCCTAGGCGTGACAAAGGATAAAGTGAGAGCGGTGGCAGGTGCCAGCCCACTTAGACTTATTCGGTTTAATCCTCAGTGGAAAGGAGGCCACTCCAAGAGTGTTCTTCAAAGCTTTGAAAATGATCGCTGCACCTTTCGAACGATTCCGGCCACAGGAGGCAAAAAGGCCTGAGTGACATTGAGAACACGGGCCAGCGGGGTCAGAGCCCAGCGTTCCGAGACTTCGGCCAAAGGGCCTTCAGAAATCGGTTCCTTCGCTGAGTAACAGCCGCACGTCCGCTGGCTCACCACAGAGGGAGTAAAGCGCTCTTCTGGGCCTCCTTCCAGACCTGGAATTGGTTTGTTTTCTGTCTTTTGTCACAAACATCCTCTGCCCTTCGCTGTGTTCCTGGTAACGGCACCTTTTTGTTTTGTTATAGTTTAATCTGCTTAGTACATGCGGCCTGTCTATCTGGCCCCACAAATCACTGGTTATCATCACAGTCAATGGTCTGTGTCCAGCCAATTTCACAGACAAACACCTCTCCCCCGGTCACCGGGCTGGTGTGGGGAAGTCTGAGTTACAAAGTCAATAAAATGCATTCAGGGAATTGCTGGGCCTGCCGGCTTACCAGATGAGATTAAAATCTCCAAGTTCAGGACAATGCATCATTTAACACAGGTAAGGTGGCAGGCGGGCTATGGAAATGCCAGCTGGGCAGGGACAAGCCCGCTGGGAGCGGATTTATTGGAAGACAAACAAGACTAATTGATTAATCACCTCCCATGCCTTTCCCTGCATGGCCTGGGGAACAGGTCTCAGAGTATATTTCACTGGTCACTTTGGAGAGCAGACAATTCTTCATAGTGGGAGATCTAGAACAAAATGTAGGGCATTTTATCAGGACCTTTTTAATTAAAAGTTTCTCTCACTGCCAAATGAATGTCTTTGTTTTAGGTGCTATGGGCCGGCTTACCTGGAGCGCAGGCCTGCGCAGAGGGAGAGAGCAGGCTGCGATGCAGCTGACCCGTGGAGAGCGGAGCCGGGACTAAGGCTGGGGCCAGGCCGCTGTGCCCGCGAGGGCCACTCCTGGCTGAGGATGTCCCGGGCACTGTGTGTGTGACCTGGGGGCCGGGAGCGTCTGGGCTGGGAGGTGCCGGCAGCCAGCACTGCCGGAGCTGGTGGAGGCCAGTCCTGGAGCAGCTGGGCATTTCAGAAAATACAACACAAAGAATAAAACAAAACCTGACCCAGAACCTACTCACCTGAGAAAGGATTGTTACCATTTTGGGGTACATGGTCTCAATCTTTTATATCACACAGATTCAAGTATGTACAGAAATGTTTATTGTGTGTGCACACAGACATACACACATACACCCACATGCATATGTGCAAAATGAATCACTGGGGATTCAAAGATGTGGGTGAAACTTGAGGGGGTAAATAAATTACTGGGCCTGCAGATTGGACCCCATCAGACGCAGTGGTAATCAGCGGGCGGGGAGCAGTGACCGAGCGCCAGCAGCGCGCTCGGCATGGGCAGCACCTCTCAGGCCGGTCTCCCATGTCTCATGAGGAGCCCAGGATCTTACAGACGAGGAAACTGAGGGTTAGAGAAGGCCAGCCCCTCCCCCGCCCAGGGAGTGCTGCCAGAGAGACCGGAGGGCTCCCAGCTGCATTCAAATCTCAGAGACGCATGTTCAGAGACACTTAGACCCCAAAATTATCTATTATCTAAAATTAAAATTTAACTGTGTGTGCTGTAATTTTTATTTGCTAAATCTGACAACTGGCATTTGGACCCAAATCTGTCTGACTTTATAGAGAGATTCTTCAGACCTTTTAGGGCCAGTGCGCCAGAATGCTAGAGGCCCCGGAGAAGTTAGTGTGTGCGTGCATGTGTGTGTGTGTGAGTGTGTGCGCGCGCACGTGTGTGTGTGTGTGTGCACAGAGTGGAGACAGAAGGAGGGGGAATCTTGCACCTCTGCCCCCCAGATGCCTGAAGACAGCAGCTAAGCGGCGCGATGAGGGCTCGCGGCGCTGCTCCATCCGCAGGGAAATCAGTGATCTAGTGAGAGCCTCAGCGCCTGCTGCTGGGGTGGGGGCCATCCCATGGAGCTGTAAACGGGCAACAATTTACACTCCCAAGGAAGCCCCAATAAACTGCGCCGTGGCCCTGCCAGCAGCAGGCTGGGTGAACGCTTCCTTTTGGTGAGACACGCGGGCTGGCTGGCACCTGCGGGGCGGCACTGGGCGCACCGCCTCCTGGCCTTGGCCCGGGTGCAGGGCGGGCGGGTCACTGCACACCCCTCACCTGCTCCTACCCACCGGTCTGTGCCCCAGCAGTCCGCATACGGGAGGGAGGGGCCTGGGATTGCAGGCAGGCGACCCCGCCTGAAGGCCGGGCCTGGTGTTCTCCCGCCGGTCCTGCGGGAATATCGGACCCCAGACCCGCCTGGAGCAAGGCTGCGGGAGTCAGCGCCTCCCCTGGCTGTGACCACGTAGCTAACTCAGTCTGTTCCTCACCGCACCGTTTGGAAAGGAGGGATAGTAATGCAACTGGAGGGGTAAACAAATCCCTGTACGGGCTGCCGATTGGTCCCACAAGACGCAGTAGCAGTAATCAGAGCCGGGCAGGGACAGGGACCGAGCGCCTGCAGCAACGCAGCATCGGCAAGCACCGCACAGGCCGGGTCTGCCCATCTCAGGAGGAGCCCGCCGCTCGGAGGCGGCACAGGGCGTGGCACAGAGCGAACGCCAGCAGCCCTCACTGTGGCTCTATATTAAAATGCATGATATACTATGGGTAGAGACTGTGAAGTTCTCACACATAATAAATGCTTAGTAAATGGCATATCTTTACTATTATATTGCATATAATTATTAATACTAATAAGCCATTTGAGAAAGACCTTTATAACTTTAAGACAGAGTTACATGGTTGTACAGTCTGCCCATTGCCCTAGCTCCCTTCTCCTGAGGCTAAACAGAACACTCTCACCTGCCGCCAGGATGCGCCCTCCCAGGGCGCCCTGCGGTGTGTCCCTCAGGCGAGAGTGCAGGGTCCCTTCCACTCTTCCCGACACCCAGCCTCGGCTAACCTGGGCACGCTGACACTCACCTCTAGGACACTCACCTCTAGGACACTCACCTCCGGGAGGAGAACCGAAGCCTGACACCCAGCCTCGGCTAACCTGGGCAGGCTGACACTCACCTCCGGGAGGAGAACCGGAACCTGACACCCAGCCTCGGCTAACCTGGGCAGGCTGACACTCACCTCCGGGAGGAGAACCGGAACCTGACACCCAGCCTCGGCTAACCTGGGCACACTGACACTCACCTCTAGGACACTCACCTCTAGGACACTCACCTCCAGGAGGAGAATCGGAGCCTGACACCCAGCCTCGGCTAACCTGGGCACGCTGACACTCACCTCCGGGAGGAGAACCGGAGCCTGTCAGAGCCCCAGCGTGGTTCTGGCACCAGCAGTGCTCTTCCCTCCGCCCCCACCTGAGCGCGGCATCGCTGCCCGCGTCCTGAGAGCCAGCCCCGCGCCTGGCTACAGCGCAGACTCCGGCGCCAGGCTGCCAGGTCCAAAACTGGCATCATCAAAGCTGCGGGGACTGGGGCACGTTGCTTCCCCTCTGCTTGCCTCCCTTACTCCCCTGTGAAATGGGGGTCGTAGCCCTGTGCCTGTGCCGGTTAGCTGAGACTGAGGCAAAGCACCCACACGGGCCGGCGAGCAGCAGGCCCTCGGCCAGCAGCGCCCGGCTCTCACGGTCCCCAGCGAGCCACACAGACTCCAGGCACCCGAGGAGAGGCCAGCTCCTGGTTTAGCCCCGCATCAGGCCCGGGCCTCGGCCATCGCCTCCCGCTGCTGACACATTCTGAGTGGATGGCTTTTGCACACAAGCTACCACTGGGCATCCAGCCTCTTCTCTTGTCCCCCCAGCTGCTACTTCCTTTGGACTCAAGTGTAGGCCTTCACATTCATCCCTGTTTAATTCCACCCCGTGAGCTTTGAGCTGTGATTATGATTATTCCAGAATCTTTGGGAGGCTCACCGTGCCACCCAGCACTGGCCGGCTCACCTGCTACACGGGATGGTGGCAAAGTGGGCGTCATAACCAGCAGGAGGAGCCAGAGCTTGTGGTGCATTCACGTTGCTCCTTTGGGCCTGGAATTCTGCATTTCCTCTTCCTTTAGGGAACCACGCCTCTCCCATGGCGTGAGGTTTTGGTGGCTTGTCATTGGGTGCAGGGGAGGGTGCAGGTCCCTCCCAGCTGGGCCAGGTTTCTCTTCTCTGCAGAATGACACAGGACCCCTCTCCACCCACAGGGGGAAGTCAGAGCTGCTGCTTAGAGACTGTCCACCCAGCGGGTCCCGAGTGCTGCCTTTTGCTGTCCCGCCAGGGCCTGGCTCTCTAGCTCTGCCTTTGATGGCATATACCAGGTACGTATTGCCACAAGAATGCTGGGTAACAAACTTATGGGCTCAACTGTGTCCTCCCCAAGTTCATATGTTCAAACCCTAACCCCGGTACCGCAGATGTAACTGTATTTGGAGGTAAGAGCCTTTAAAAGGTGACTAAATTTAAGCAAGGTCGTTCGAGTGGGCCCAAACCCAATCTGAATGGCTTTCTTGTAAGAAGTGGAAAGTGGGTCACACAGAGACTCAACAGCCAATGTGGATGTCAGAGGAAAGGCCCGCGGACACGATAAAGAGCCACCGCCGACTGGCCAGGCAGAGGCCTCAGGAGAAGCCCACCCGCTGGCCCGAGCTCAGACCTCAGCCTCCAGAGCTGAGAGCAACGGGTGTGTGTTTAACCCCCGTCTGCGGCCCTTGGTTATAGCAGCCCTAACAAGCCATAGACAAACCATCCCAGAATTTAGTGACTTGAAACACGCAGCGTTTATCCAGCTCGCAAGTCTGTGGATCACCTGGGTGGGCCTGCGGGCCCGGGCCTGCGGGCCCCGGTCGGGAGCAGTCGTGAATGTATGGTTCTCTGAAGGGCAACTAAACAACCCCGCTGTGCTTGGCGGGGTTCGCTCCTGTGTCTGGGGGTGGGCTGTGACTCCGGGGAGTTCGGGATGACCTCAGCCGGGACAAATGGGGGGCTCAGGTGCTCCACCCTTCAACGGTGAGCGGCATGTTCCCGGGTGGAGGCAGAGGGCCAGGGAGGTGGCAGGTGCCAGTGCGGGCTCAGCCTCCGCTTGTGTCCTGACTGCCAGCCGTCCTCTGGCCAAAGCAGGTTCCAGGGTGAGACGCCCTACAAGCCACGTCAGAGTGTGGCCACAGGCGGGGGGAAGAACTGGAGAGAGAACAGAATCAACCAAATGCCAGGCACTTGTGCAAAACCTCTTCATGAATTCATGCCCCGTCTCCTCCCGAGTGGGTTTCTGTTGCTCTTGACCAGGGGTCCTCAAACTTTTTAAACAGGGGGCCAGTTCACTGTCCCTCAGACCGTTGGAGGGCCAGACTATAGTTTTAAAAAAACTATGAACAAATTCCTAGGCACACTGCACATATCTTATTTTGAAGTAAAAAAACAAAATGGCAAAAACACCCGCATGTGGCCCGCGGGCCGTAGTTTGAGGACGCCTGCTCTTGACTAAAGAGCTCTCCCTGATGCAGAGCGCGATGGTAGAATGGATTCGTACGGTCCACAGAGGCAGATGTTGGACGTCAACTGCTATGAAGACAAGGAAGGCCCAGTGTGTGTACAAGAGCATAGGTTACCTGTCACCCCGGGGAGACTGTTCCTATGGAGAGGTGGGGGCTGAAGTCAGTGGAGGCTGGCGAACGCAGAGGAAGGGAAGGCTGAGTATAGTCAACTCTTTGAAGAATCATGAGCAGTAGAAACTGGAGGGGGCTGTGGGTTAGGAAAGGGTTTTAAGATTTGTGTTTAGAGGGGAGAAACATGCAAAGGAGCCGGCAGGGTGGAAAGTCTAATTCGAAGCGGTTGAGCTAAGGATGGACTGGCCCAGCCTCCAGTTGCTGAGGCAGGCATTCCTGTACTCCCTGTGTTCTCACTTCCCTGATGCCTGTCTTTACACAAATGCCCCATCTCTGTTTTATTGCCCCCTGTGAACGCTGTTCCCCCACGCCCTCAGGGCTCCCCAGGACAAGCCCCCAGGGGGCCGGGCCAGGATGCTAATGGAGTGGTGGAAAAGCCTCTCACATAACACTCCAAAGGGACTAGTAGATTTCCAGCTTGAGATCCCCATCTATTCTGTTGGAACAGCAATGACACCCAGTTACATAGAAATCCTGGTAAACTCAGAAAGTGAGAAAACTTACCTCTTATACCAAATTCTATCTGGGGTGCAGCTCCGCTGGTGGGGGAGGGGAATGAAAGCCAGTTCCAGGGAAAAGAATGAGGGAAGGGATTCTAACATGTTAATTTGAGTTCTCTATGAGGGCTAGAGCCAACTCATGGGAGAGATAAGGCCCAGGCAGCGGCATCATTCTTGCTGTGTGACCTTTCATGGGGGACTGACTGCTCTGGGCTTCATCCTTACGGGGTTGTGAGAATTAAGTAAAATTTCATTTGTAAAGTAGCGCGATGCCTGCCTCGTAACCCCCTCTCTTTTCTTTCATCCACTGTGTGGTTTTTAAATGATCATCTCTCAGCTCCACACCCAGCCCTTCTGTTCAGCTTCGTGTACTGGGACCCGAACACGGCAACCACATTTCGTCTCTGCCAGCTGCTCCCTGTGGGCTGTGTTCAGGGGCCGCTAGAGGGAGGCCGTGGGGGAAGAGGAAGGGAGTCCCATGGGAGAGTCCGGCTGGCTGGCACCATCCTCAGAGATTAGGGTTCCAGACCACAGGGCCGAGCTTCTGAGTGTTAATGCCTTCATCTGCTTCCCTGATGCTCAGCTGAGTGGTGGAGCTTCCTGCCGGGCTCTCTCTGGGGTACTCAGAGTCACTGTTTCCTCTTCCAGTTACCTAGGTAGCAGCTTCATGCTTTGTAACAATGCCTCGTTCCAGTGACTGGTGTGGCTCCCGTCTCCCGAATGGCCCTGACTGACCGCACACTCTCAGGGGTCAGCCCCACTGTCCCCAGTTCTTTCCTTGTATCCCCATTAACATGGGCTTTCCCATCCCAGGGACTCTCACCCCGCTGTGTCAGGATCTGCGGGACCTTTGTTAAGATGTCTTCTGGGGGCCCCGCTGACTCGTTCAGGAAGCCTGAGGTGACCATCTGGAATCTGTATTCCTAATAAGAGCCCGGGTCTGGGAAAGAATTTTCCTGCTGCCAGGGACCAGGTTTTCCATCTTTCTTCCCAGGACCCTGGCACTGTGTGGCCTCTGCATGGAGGCTCGCTGGGGTGCGGAGGTGCTGTGCTTGCTTGCTCTGTTCTGCAGAAGGAGCAGGGGGAGCTCCCAGGAACGGCACGTGTTTCCTTTAGGTGAAAGGATGCATTAGGGGGTCGGAGAAGAGAAGGAGTCCTCAACCCTGCTGGCCTTCAAGGTCAGGGATTGGCCTAGAAGCCCCAAGCCCGAGGTGCACTAAGAATGAAGCGCAAATCCTTCGGAGAAGATGTGCTTAGAATAACAGCTCGCTGTTTCAGGAAGCGCCTCTTCCAATGGGGCCAAGCTAAACTGCTCGGTTAACTGCTCTGAACAACTTTGGAAGTTTTAAAATATCTGGTGGGAAAAGCTAGCTTTTTGGCCCCCAGAGTTTCACTTCATTTGAGGCTGTGAAAACAGGTTATGAGTCCCTTCATCAGTACAAACTGGTTTGGAGAGAGCGGTTGGGAAGCTCCTTAAGGCATGGGGGCTGGGAGGGGAGGGGAGGCTTGTACTAGCTTACTTCTCATAGTGGGAGAAAGCCATGAGATGTTCAGTATGAACCAACATATGCTTGTCCCTAAGTTAGAGAGTGCTTAGCCCAGGTTGGTTTGAACTCTGTTAGATTGTAACAGCAGGAGAAATGGCTGTGAGCTGGTGCATCGGTGTTAGCGCCCCCTGGACGAGGGGCTCCTGAAGCTAGAACCCTTTCCTTCAGGTGTCAGCCCTGGAGTGAGGGCGCGGGAGTAGCCACACTCCTGTCTGCACACAGCTTCCCGGGCCGTGTCTGCACACAGCTTCCTGTGGCCGTGTCTGCACACAGCTTCCCGGGACGTGTCTGCACACAGTTTCCCGTGGCCGTGTCTGCACACAGCTTCCCGGGCCATGTCTGCACACGGCTTCCCGTGGCCGTGTCTGCACACGACTTCCCGTGGCCGTGTCTGCACACGGCTTCCCGTGGCCGTGTCTGCACACGGCTTCCTGTGGCCGTGTCTGCACACGGCTTCCCGGGACGTGTCTGCACACAGCTTCCCAGGACGTGTCTGCACACAGTTTCCCGTGGCCGTGTCTGCACACAGCTTCCTGGGCCATGTCTGCACACGGCTTCCCGTGGCCGTGTCTGCACACAGCTTCCTGTGGCCGTGTCTGCACACAGCTTCCCGGGACGTGTCTGCACACAGTTTCCCGTGGCCGTGTCTGCACACAGCTTCCCGGGCCGTGTCTGCACACGGCTTCCCGTGGCCGTGTCTGCACACAGCTTCCCGTGGCCGTGTCTGTACACGGCTTCCCGTGGCCGTGTCTGCACACGGCTTCCTGTGGCCGTGTCTGCACACAGCTTCCCGGGACGTGTCTGCACACAGCTTCCCGGGACGTGTCTGCACACAGTTTCCCGTGGCCGTGTCTGCACACAGCTTCCCGGGACGTGTCTGCACACAGCTTCCCAGGACGTGTCTGCACACAGTTTCCCGTGGCCGTGTCTGCACACAGCTTCCCGGGCCATGTCTGCACACAGCTTCCCGGGACGTGTCTGCACACAGTTTCCCGTGGCCGTGTCTGCACACAGCTTCCCGGGCCGTGTGAGCTGGGAGTTCAGAGCCGGACACTCACATGCCCCGGGCTCCTGCGGCAGCTCATTTCTCTGCAGGTGAACTGGACAGATCCAAGTCGGCTCCTCAAACCTTGCGCGCCTTCCACCTGAGGAGCGAGGCATCGCCGTGGGGAGGAGCACTAGGAAGCCACGGTGTGTACGCGGAGGTTTGGGGCATGGGCGCCACGCGGGTGGGGAGGCTCCTTCTCCTGAAAGACGCTGATCCTGCAAGGCGGCAAGCATTGTGTGGCGGTCTGCAGGTTGGGGGCCTGGCTCCCTGTGGTAAGAGGAAGCTCACCGAGACGCCAAGGAAGGGCAGGCGCAGTGTGCTGCGGCGGAAGAAATGGAAGGGTAGAAGCAGCCCGGGCCCAAGCCTTTGGCAGAGGGGCAATCGGAGCGGCACCCTCACCAGAGACGTGGGAGTGTGACCAGCCAGGGCGACGGCGGGCTCCCACAGGCAGGGAGGCGCCTAACAGCTCGCAGGTCAGGAGGGTGCAGGGCGGGCACACCCTCGTAGGCACTACTTACCTGTAAGGCCAGGACTCACGCTGGTCTCCAGTGATGTCCCCTCTCCCTCCGGGAGCACAGCCAAGGAGTGTGGGAGGAGCCAGCCCGAGATGAAGCTGCAGCCCTGTCTCGCTCCGTCCTGCAGGCTCCTCCGCTTGGCAGGAAGGCGCCTGCATTTAGTCTGTCGGGGTGATCAGGGGTGGCGGTGGAGAGCATTTCAGGGGCAGAAGCCGTTGGACTGGGCATGCTGGTGCTGACTCAGAACAGACAGAGCGGTTCCGTGTGAGGCAAAGCGGACAATACAGGAGGTGGCCGTGCGGAGGCAGGCAGTGGCTCCCGACCTGTGCCCGGGGCGCGGGCCTTCCCACAGGAACTCTGCCTGGCGCTGGCTGTGCCCGCCAGCCCTGCACACGGCCCACCTCCACCAGCTCCCAGAATCTGGGAGCAGAGTCCATTTAGAAAAGCAAATACCCCGGGGAGTGAGCCACACGATGGAGTGGGCACTCCATCAGCTGGTGTTAGTCTCCCCTAACCGCCCCTCTGCATGCCCCCTCTGTCTACGTCCAGTGACACCCACCGCAGCGGTGTTACCCGTGGAGGAGGTGACGGGAGTGGGAATAGAGGGGAGAGATCCGAGAAAGAGAGAGGGCGAAGGGAACAGACGTTTCTTGATCCACAGTTAGGGGTGGGGCTGGGGAAGTGAGTGGTAAAAACGACAGTTTATGAAACTCGAGCATGTTGTTTTCCGGGTCCTCGGGGCAAAGGCGTCGCAGAATCGGGAAGAACGCCCTTCTCCCTGTGCCTGCAAGAGCCCGGTGCCTTCCAGGGTCTCGCGTTCCGGGCACTTTACGGGGAGCCTGGGCAAGCAGAGCAGGCCTGGCAGCACATTGCCAGAACTTCTATGAACTGGAGAGACCAGGGTGGAGAGTGGTAATTGGACAGCACTGTGATTCTAGAAGAATTCATGTGTGACCACGGCTGAGTCCATGGTCTGTGTCAAAGGAAACTGAGGCCCGATCAGGTAACAGGGCTGAAGCCCATTGCCGTGAGTACAGGCTGAGCAGTTTCTTAGGAGTTTGGGGGTTGGTTTTTGTGGGCGTCCAGTCATTGAACCCTGCTGGTAGGACTGGGGCACTTCCAGCCAGATGCCTCCCTCCCTCGATGGGAGAGTTTCGTAGGCTGACCTTCCTGGATTGACCTGGGTCACTGACTCTGCCAATCAGGGGTCTATGCACATGTGACGTGATCCTGACCCCTCCTAGCAACAGCTGACAGTCCAGGGGCAGACACTTAACCCAAGCTAGACCAATCAGCTTCTCCTCTGGGAGTCTGCAGTTTTGTAAGGACAGAGGTCAAAGGTCACACTGTGTCACAGTCCTGCTCTGAAGCAGCAGGTCTCCCACGTGCCCACAGTCAGCAAGGGCAGACTCGGTCAGGAGAGGGCGAGGCCTGAAGCTCTGCATCCAGCACGTGTCCCACGAGGCCCTTGCTGCTGGTTCCTGGACCACATTCTCAGTAGCGAGGGCCTCCTTCTTTTTCTGATAGAAAATTTTTATCATACACCCCAATAATTGTACATTTATTTATTTCCAAATTGTACAAATATGATAGTTACTATTATGTATATTCTAGAACATACAAAAATAGAAAAAATTAACATGAGATAAAACTAAGTAGAAATAGAAATTTGAATATCTTGTCCTGCATCTCAGTGGATGGTTTGTCCCCCCATGGCTTGTACACACCACTCTGGGGGCCACCGCTCCGGAGGGAGGGTGCGCGAACCCCCTGCTGAGAGCCTTCGCGTTTTCCTGGCTTCTGTCTTCCAGGGCTTTCCCCATGTGTTTCTGTTACTTGCAGCCAAAGGAACCTCACTGGACTGGATATTTGTGCCCCAGCCCTAAATCCATATGTTGAAACTAATCCCAATGTGATGGCCTTTGGAGGCCAAGGTCAGGCCTAAGAGGATTGGGGAGGCTGCACTGGGGAAGGTGAGTCAAGGAGCAAGAGGACTATGGAGCATGAAGTTGATCAGGGCAAGGGGGTTAGTGCTCAGGCCCTGGACAGCATGAGGGTGTCCCAGGCCTCTTTTCATGCTTCGTGCAACCTTCAGGGATGGGCAGCAGTCACTAGCAAAGGCATCTGTCTCTCTTCTACAGGTAAACGATCAGAGCTGATCCCAGGCCCACCCACCTCACGGTCAGGGGAGAGATGGGGAAGACCCATGCTCTAACACTAGTAGAATCCTCCAAAATAGTGCCTGGGAGGAAGGTGAATCAGCGTGGTACTGATTCCATGGGAGGGAGTCTGCTCCCCCCCGCCCCCCCCCGCCCCCCCGCAAATTTGAAATATAAAAGGCAAACAAGCATATGAAGAGATGCTCAAGTTCATTAGTAATGAGAGAAATTCAAATTAAACAATAAGGTATCACTTTACACCTACAGACTGGCAAGATGAGAAAGCTCCATTTTGCTATGTTCTGGGTGGGGAAGGGTGGTTTTAGGAGCTTCCATCCTGGGCGTGCAGACCAGCGCATGTGCTGTGAGCACCTGGGCGGCCCCAGGCAGCGGAGCATCTCCGCCCTCTAAGTGCAGCCTCACTATCAACCAGGCCGTAGGGTGTTGTGAAGACTGACAAACAGGGAACTGTGTTCGGCTCTACATTCTGTGTTTAGAAGGCAGCTAACACTTAGCTCTAGACCATTAATACCATTAACCATGGCCTACTGTTGCAGAAATTCTAACTTTTCAAGAAAAGCTAAAAGTGTTGGTTCTTGTGTGAAATGCCTTGATTTGTACTTTGATTTTATGTTTTGAATGATGGCAACTATTCTTCCAAATATAAAAGCATACGAGGACCAACATGTGCAGGTCCAAGAAGACACGTCGGTGAGGCGGGCGTGCCCTGTGGAACTGTTTGCACCCTTGATGTTCGTGTCTTCGCAGAGAGCATGTGCCCAGCAAGTGAGGAGAGGGCGGGCATCAGCCAGGCTCCACCTGGAACACAGATGGCATTAAATCAGTGCCATCTGAGAAAGATTTATTGAGACAAACCGATGGCAAAGGCAAAGGTGTGAGTAAAAAGGCGGGGCCTCAGGAGAAGGTGGGCTTGGGGCTGGTGACAGTGGAGTTGTCACCGCCTCTGCCCCAGAAGGGCAGGGAGGGAGAGTTGTACAGAACAGACCTCTTTGAGGGTCACCTTCCCTTGAGGGACATGGCCAGCCCAGGGTTACCTCTCAGAGAGAGAACCAGAGAAATAAGTGTCCTGACCTCCTTCCCTCCTGCTCTTGGGGCCTCCCCTTGAGCAAACCCAGCTGGCAGTGAGAGGACATGGACACCATGGATGTAGTGCATTCCGCCAGCCTCTGGGGCAGAGAGAGGTGGAGGGCGGGGAGGAGGTCTGCAGGGACAGATGGAGACATCTGGCAGAGGCAATGGAAACAACAGATGTTTGAGGATTTCTTTAAAAAAAACTTTTTTTTTTTATTGATTTCAGAGAGAGGAAGGGAGAGGGCTAGAGACTGAAATATCAGTGATGAGAAAGAACCATTGATCGGCTGCTTCCTATGCGCCCCCTACTGGGGATCAAGCCCGCAACCCAGACATGTGCCCTGACCCGGAACTGAACCATGACCTCCTGATTCATAGATTGATGCTCATAATTTTGGGGGGGGGGGCGCGGGGAGGAGAGTGGGGGGGCGCTGTTTGAGGATTTCTAAGGCTTCTTTGGTCAGGTCCAAACTCTCACCATTGCTTTCCACACAGTCAAGTCACCATCCTACCCACATTTCACCGGGGAGGAGAGGGCCTGGGAAAGAGGGCTGCTGTCAGGGAGCTGGCCGGTAGGCAGCTCAGGCCCCGGGAGAGGACCCATCCTCTGCTAAGGAACAGAGAATTGTGAGTGCAGGAGACTTGTCAGCAGCTCCACAAAGACGGATCTGAATCTACTTTGTTCCTTGATGTATCCAAAGCAACTCAAACAGTGCCTGGCATGCAGTCGAAGCTCAACAGATAACCTGCTGAATGAATGAGATGTTTGGGCAAAGGGTGGCCATCTGGTTATATTCTCCATGGAGAGCCATCCTGCTATATTTCTCAGCACGCAGTCCTCCCAGGACTGTTGAGGTGTTCTGATCTTTTTAGGAACTGCTCTTGGAGGAACCCCAGCATCAGAAGGGCCTGAATGGATAAACCACAGCCCAGTATCACTCTGGGATTCCCTGGCTCAGAGAAAAGCCCCTTGCCCAGCTGTCTCCTTCTCCCCAGCTGGAAATAACTCAGCATGAATGGCTTGTGTCTCTGCATATTTCTTGCTTGGCAAGTCAACCAGCAGTTGGATTAGAGGATTAGGCACTAAGTGACTGGCTTGTGAGAGATGCTGCAGGGAGGATTGGAGCAGGTGGCAGGGATGGGGCTGAGTTAACTGAGGCAGGTCTCAGGCCTTGGTCCTGGAGAAGCCCTGAGCAAGGGGAAGAGATACATCTATCCTTCTTCTTCCTGAAGGTCCAGCTCGGCTGATATCTTAACCTTTTCTTGAGGATTGCTAAATCGAAACAAAGAATTAGATCTCATTCAGTGACCTAATTAATATTCATTAAACCGTTCCCATGCGCCAGGCACTGAGGACAGGACAATGGGTAACGCTAGCATTCTTCCCACCCTCGTCTGAGGGCACAGCTGAGAGTATGTATCAGAACCACATGGAACTGTCATAATGCAGATTCTGGGCCACGTGCCTGGATATTGTGAAAAGTAAGTCCAGAGCGGGGACTCAGAATCTGTATGTTTAAAAGCAAGCACGCTGGATGGCTTTGATGTGGTAGGGCCCAGCCACATCTTCACAACCAACTGGTCTACCAGGAATCGTGCACATCGAGAAAGAGTTCCCAGTCCAGAAAACTAGCACCCTGCTTGCTTCCCCAAACTGGAATTCTGCCTCATCTTCAGGACATGAGGTTTTCAAACAGGCAGAACAAGGAGAAAAATCTCACATTGGCAAAATGACCCTTGAAATTGCTTAGGATGGCGCATGTGATCTTTGAGAAAGACCAGCCCAGCCAGTTTCCCTCCACGCCGGGGAGAAGTCTCTGTTTCTGCAGTGGACATCCAATGAGTGGCCGGCCTGGAGGTCCTGCTGTTTAAAAAGGTGGCAGCCTTTAACTGCTCCCCACGGTGTGGCAATCTCTACAGGGCACACAGGGAGCAGCAGGCTCGAGGCCACATTTCATGCTCGCTCTGGGTGAACACATATCGAACGAAGTGGCAGAAAGAATTGCCTGTGTTATTTAAGTTATTTCTTTTTCTTAAGTTTTTTTAAAACCAAGGAGTTAGGTATGCAGAAATTCAATGTGCATGTGATAACACGGAACAGACCATGACAGATGTCTGCCACTTGCATTTCCCCGTTTTGAGAAAGCTCAGCGTCAAGCCCACCACTCCCTCTGAAGACCCACAGGCTCTTGCACCAGGTCACGCGCTGCACAACCTTTAGGACGCTATTCACACAGACTGCAGTGTGAATGGCACCCCCCACTTGGGCCCTAATTGTACCCAAAGGCGTGCAGGCAACTCCAAGAATCTCTTCCAGGCCTTTGATTGGGTAGGTGGGGAGTACACTTGTTTCAGTGCTTTCAAACAGTACAAAGTGAAAACGCAGAAAAATGAAACACCCAAGAGAATGTGAGTATTTGTATTTCCAATTACACGGAACATGCATTCCTCACCAGCAAGAGTGCCAATTTTATTATTCTGAGTTCCACTGAAATTGGCCCAAGCCCCTCAGGCACTTCTTGCCTACTTCCACTTGTTACCATGGGATAATTGGTCTAAAACTGATTACTGGGTCACTAATTATGCGTCCTATTGACAATGTATTTCAGTTTAGGGAAGCAATTAAAAAGTTCGGCCTAATTAATCAGGGGTAATTAACAGATTTTAAATTTTGTCAAGAGATTAATTATCAAGAAATCCAGAACAAATCAATGTGTACTCCAGGAGGGGGAGGAAGGGCTCAGTCATTGGAGCTGGAGGTTATGTGGGCCATTCATTCATTCAACAAATGTTTACTGAGCACCTACATGGTGCCAGGGACTCCCGTGTCTTTGCTGATGGGGCCTCCCACTGGACAGGGAGTGTCAGGCACGTGACCAGGCACTTTTTCAGATGGTTGCAGAGAGCCTCTCTGAAGGCATAAGAACAGTGATACTCCTGACCAGTCGTTTTGAGCATGTATGCTGTTCTGCATGTGGTGCTAAGAGCTTCCATGTTTATTTCATTAAGTATGTACAGTGACTATTGGACATAAAAGGAAATGCATTCTTCTATTTGTAGTCTCCTGCAAAGCGTGGTTCCACTTTCCTCTTCTGTGAAATGAGCGAGTAATGGTACCTCAAGCACTATTTTAAGATGATTCAAGGAAGGTATTTTAAATAGTTCTTGACACATGGTACGTGCTCAGTAGGTGTTAGCTGTTGATATTTCCTACTGTCTTCTTACAGACCCAGAGGCCCTCGGCCCGCAGCAGGCCACGCTGTGCGGTGCAGGCAGGACTCCCTGGGGCCAGAAACAGCGGCGGTGGAATCCAGGATGGTGCCCAGGAAGGCAGAGGAGATGGCCAAACTGTGAAGTCCTGTGTCTCACCCAACGTATTTCGGTTTTCAGTAGGAAATGGATTTTGCGAAATAGAAAAAGTATACTGGGTCCTTAGGGAAACTTGTGACATCTATGATCAGATACTCCACAGGCGCGGCCAGGCTAGCTGGGCGATCTCCTCGCCAAACGTGCCTACGTCCTTATAAAACACATCGGGCACACACTGCTCACTGCCGGAGGCACCCTCTTTTTTGATGGATATAGGAAATGATGTGATGAAATATCATTCAAAAGTCTACAACTACCTTACAGCGTGGGAAGAGCCTTGGCCGCCTGGGGAAGAGCCCACCTGAGCATGAAGCCAACAGGGGAGGGAGAGAGTAAGTCCTGATGCCATCACTAGGCCCCTGGACCTCGCTGGGGGACTGCCTTTTCATGGGAGTGAGCCCCTTTTGCTCTGCTTGGATTCTTTTAACCCATGTGTCTGTATTGTCTTTTCAAGGCCTAAAAATAGAGACATTTAGAAAAAGAAAAGAAAATGGCCACTTGTTTCAAACAACGCCGGCTTAGAGGAAAGCTCTGTACCTGGGTAGTTAGCGATGAAGGCTGAGCCTGCCCTGGAGAGTTCACAGACCCCCGGGACACGGAGCTGCTGCCCCAAGAGGGAGCAGCCAGCACCGGCCCACACCACCGCCCTCGCTGGGCTCAGGCTGCAACTGGAGGAACCCAAATGGAGGTTTCCTCTTGATGGCGGCCCTCCCAGGGGCCCCTCCGTGGGGGCTGTTCTCTTTGCTGGCTCCCTGACCCAGATCCGTAAAGCTTAGGCCGGTCCGCTCTGCAATCTACTCAGTAAGATGAAAATCTGTCCCTTCTTTTTCAGGCTTAAGTGGAATGATTAATTTGGAGGGTCTGGCTCGGCAGGGGGCTGGCTGCAGCCTTTGAGCTAAAGTTCCTTTGCATCATGTCCTGTGATTTGAGAACCCTGGTCTCTAGTCCCCGGACACTATGGCAGCTGTTTGGAGCAGGGGCGTCGGACCCAGGGAGGACGGGGCCTCCAAGGTGGATGAGGACTTCCAACCAGCTAATGAGAAAGCTGGGGCTTTCTTCTGAGTCCAAGGTAATCCTGGAGGGATTAACTCTTATCCAAGAACTTCTTAATGAGAGTCCACTTACCTCCAATTTTAGAGACTTTAAAGCTCCTGAAATTTAAAACTAATCAGCAAGCTGGTCTGCTTGGAATGCGAGGACTTCACACAATCAGAAGTTCAAAGGAAAAGGGAGCAACTCAGTAGCAGCCGTGCCAGCAGAGTGGAAAATATTAGCTGAAATTCAGCAAATGGCCTTGCTCTGTGTCCCTGCAAAAGGCACAGGGGTGGCAGGTCGGGTCTGAAATTGGGGTTGTGGGGGCTGGCTCTGACTTGCAGATGTGTTTTGTTTAGTTCACAAAATAATTCTAAATTTTCAGAGATTTCTTGTGTAAATGTAGTTTCGGGCTTCTTTGTAAAGTAAGAAGCTCTAGCAGGAACAGGCCTGTATTCCTGCAACGGTGACAGTCTCCTTGAGCTGCCTGGTGGCTGTGCCTTTGCGATGGGCTGTGTGTGCGCATTTGCCACAGTCTCTACCTTTCCCTATCATCCTTCCAGCTGACAGCCAGCAGGAAACCAAGGCCCTCAGCCTGACAGCCCACGAGGACCTGGATCCTGCTGACACCCACCTGAGTTTGGAAGATGACTCTGCTCCCAGTTGAGCCTTCTGATGCAACCACAGACCTGGCCAACGCCTTGATTGCAGTCTTGAAAGACCCTGAAGCATAAGAATCAACTAAGCTGTGCCCAGACTCCTGAGCCACAGTAACTCTGAGGTAGTAAACATGAGTTGTTTTAAACTGCTAAGTTTCTGGTAATGTTGTTATGTATCAACTAATGTACACTCCTCTTGGCTTGGAGTTTCAACAACTACATCCCTTCTCAATTTGGCCTTATCTCTACCTCTAGTAATTTTACTCATGGTGTAGAACTGCTAAATGGTGTAGATTCTCCCACATCTGGATCATTTGCCAGGACTGACTTGTTTGAGGAGGAGGGGGAGAGTGTGATGACGCTCAGTTCACACCTTTTTTGTGTCACTCACCAAATGCATTGCACAATGAAAGGTGTGTTTCTTGATGGTAAGGACTCTGTCTTGTTCGTCTTGACATCTGCGGTGCTAGATATACTGATATGTGTTCAGTAAATAGCTATTGAATGAGTGGGCATAGCTGAGTGGCTGAATTATCCATCACAGGCACTTTCCCCCTCCAGGTTTATTCTTCATGATTAGATAATCTTCTGTCCTTTGAAGGTGCCAGAGTTTAGAGAGTTAGATTCCTTTTGGCATTCATCCCATTTCCCAATTTTTTGCTAATATAACCAATGCAGCAATTAAGCATTCTAATAGTCAAGTATTTGTGTCTATTTATGATTATTGCTGGGTCAAATTATATGCACAATATTGTGGTTTTTAATAGTTACTAGGATTATATTCACCTTCTTAAGATATTCATTTTCCCGAGCACCTGCCAAAGCTAGATAGTTTTTTCTCTTGCCAATTTAATAGCTGGAAATGGTAGCTTGTTTTTATTTGCATTTATTTGCTTATGAATGAGATAGAGTATTTTTATTAACTGTTTCTATTTCTTTTATAAATCTACATTTCATGTCCATTAACAATTTTTCTATTGGAACAGTTGCTTTTTATCTTTACATATTAGGGGTAAAAGATTTACACCACTTTTTAAAATTTTGTTTGGAACACATTACGAAGTTTCTATTTGGTGAAATTTACCAGTTCTTCATTTTATACTTTCTATTACACATAGAAAATTCATTTTGACCTTCAATATTTTACATTCATATTCCAGTCTTTTCTGTAGGGAAGTGGTTGATCTACATCAGACCTGTTATTAAGTTCTGCAGCTGACGTATGGACTTTCTCTGTATTAGTAATGTTTTGCTTAAGCGTAATTGAAATCTAGTCATGGAGAATCATACATGGTCCCCTGCAGATTCACACTCATAGATTTTTAATTAAAGCCTGCTTTCTCTAACCAAGACTCTAGAGGCGTTCCCCCCTTTTCTAATGGTGGAAGCCACTTTATACCTTGCACTAAGTCCTGGGAATGAAGAGATTCCTTGGAAGACATACTCAGCCATGCGAGTGAGGGGCAGCAGAACTGGGTCGGTGACATCATTAGACAACAGGTAGCAGCCTGGACAAGTGTTCAATGTTGAGGATCCTATAGGAAGTGAAAGTGTCCTGATAGGTGATCAAATGGGATCAGACATTGGTTGAGTTCAGGCTCAGTGCTATGGACTATGCCAGTGTCTTAACATCCACTGTGTTATTTAATTATCCTACTAACTCTACAAGGTAGATATTATTATCCACATTTTAAAAATGAAGGACCTAAGACTCAGGGTTTTGATTTAGGCTTGTATATCTCTGAAGCCCTTTCTACCACCCTAGACTGCTGCTTGTTTCCCATGTGACACAGGTGATATTCAAGGGTGCAGCTGGCAGGAGCAGAATGGCCAGCTGTGGGCCATGTTTCTGGTGAGATGCCATGGCTACCAAGATGGGCATATAAAGGAGAAATTGATGAGAGCTTCATGAACTCAGCCTACGGCAGAAATGTCCAGTCAGCTGCCCTGGCCTGTAACTGCACATTGACTTTCTTGCTAGAGCTTTCTAAATGCGTTTTCTTATCTAGGGATGGGTCATCCTATGTTAACCTGCACTTGTTGTGGCAAATTGCGTTGACCCCCCTTCTTTAACCTGTAGGATTGATGTCATTTTCCTTGGGGGTGACCCATAAGTGGACCCAATGTCCTCTTCAGTGTCGAGTATTGGAAGTGCTATGGTGTATCTGTCATTTCCCTGGTGCTTATGAGTAGCACTCACAATCCCAAGGTTGCTGAGGGATAAGGTAAGTCACCACATGGATTCATTGAAGACGAACAATCCTGAAACCACATTTCAGTCATGTATCCCACAAATATTTATTGAACACTTACTATGTGCCAAGAACCATTTTGACTCTTGGACTGCATCAAGTGAATAGATGCTTATAACATATCAAATGGCCCAAACTGAGAAAGAACTCGCCCTCAAAAAGCTGACGTTCTAGCAGGGCCGGGGAAAGGAAGAGGAGGTGAGGTCACAAAAGTAATGGGTGGGAAGAGCGTGCAGGGCCATCTAGCTCTTCCTTTGAATGACAAGAGAGCCATGGCAGGGCTTGTGCAGAGGACAGGACCTGACACGTTTCACTGGGATCTGATGCTGCTGTACTGAGAATAGATTGTAGGTAAACGAAAGTCGAGGCAGTGAGGTTAGTAGGAATCTGGTGGAAAGCTGTGAGCTGATGGTGGTGTAGGCAGGGAGACAGGAATGAAAGTTGGGTTGCGAGTGTATTCTGAAGCAGAGCTGATGGGATTTCCTGACATAGCAGATGTGGGATGTAAAAGGAGAGCAGTCAAAGTTGACATGGGCTGCCTTTAACTAGGAGAGGAAGGCCGTGGGGGGCGGGTGAGGAGGGGGAGATAAAGAGGTCAGTTTCGGACATTTGAAGGCCTCTTGTGCCCTTGTAATGCTCAACACTCAATCACGGAGTGTGGTTGAGGTGACAGGAGCTTAGACAACTCAGAGGGAACTAGGAAACGCGCAGAGGAAGCGGTGGGCTGTGCCCACAGGACTCTTTTCTGAAAGTCCCAGGAGGAAGCTGCGAAGGGCCCACGGCACCACCGCACTGACCCTGCGGGGTCTCCAGAGTCCGCCAGGTCTCCCGAGAGTCTTAAAGCCACACGATGTCTGTCCTCTCTCCATGGAGCCAGAGGGATGCCTTGCTACTAAGCTAAGATGTGGCCAGGGCTTCACTGACAGAGCAAGTGTAGACTGAGTGAGATTTGGGACAAATGACGAAGACAGCGTCGCAGGCCCAGGAACTAAGACCCAGATCCAGGTATGGAAATGGTGGTCTTCTCTTGGGGGCACTTCTAGTGCTCACCCTCCTCTGGCCCTCAGCACGCCAGAGGGGACACAGCCCTGTCCCCATGAGGTTGGGCAGGGCCATGTGATTCGTTCTGAACAATGAGCTGGAATGGAAGTGACTTCACTTCTGGGCCAAAGCCTTTAATTGTCCCTGTCCCTCTGGCTTCCCCTGCGCGGTGACGAAGGAGGCCTATGTTCCAGATGGTGCAGCCACAAGGTGTCAGGACCTCTGTCATCAGGCCCCGGCATGACTCCGCAGAGCAGAGCCCCCGCTTGCCTTGCACATGTACAAGGAACTCGAACTTGTGCTGAGCCACTGGCATTCCAGAGTGAATATGTCACCACAGCAAAAGCTTGACTCTCTCGACTCGAACAGCTCTTAAAGACAGAAGCAAATTACACCTTACTCTGTTTCCTCCTTCATCTCTTATCCTCTTAAGAAACATAAAAACTGTTAACCCTCTTCTAATGCTTGTGATAATACAGCAGTGTGTCAGGACCCCATCCATCCTGAGGCCCCCCGCCCCCACGGCACTCAGCGCTGTTACCTCAGTTAGAGCACTGACCACATCCTATGCAAACAATCTGTGTGCATCTGAGTCTCCCACTGGACTGTCAGCGTCAGAATCCTCTTTCTCTCCTAAGAATTGGAGGGGACAAAGGAAGGATACAGACAAAAGGCGCTGCACTGGGTCTCTGCCACCTTCATCGCAGTGCTTTTAGTTGACTGCAGGTACTAGAAACCCACTCTTGCTAGTTTAAGTGAAAAAGGAAATCGATTGGAGGGATAGAGTAGTTCTTGGAATCCAAGGGAAAGAATCCAAGGACCTGGGTGACCCAGGACGGCCCTGGGGATCTCACTCAGTGACAGGACTTTATCAACATTCCCTGCACTGCTCTCCAGGGCTCCACACAGCTTCCCACTCCCCGACTCTGCAGCTGTCAGGTGGACTTCCCAGGAGAGAGAAGCCAATGGCCTGGCTGTGTTAGGTGTCCCCTCCTGACCCCAACACCAGTGACAGGAGAAGCGCCAGGGAGTAGAAACACAAAGGTGTGGCCTTGCCATGTGAGCGACAAGCGGCTGGAAAAGAATCTCACAGAAGCTCATGTCAGATGGCAGCTGGTCTGACCTCCAGGAAGAGCATCTGGTGCCTCACAGCTCTGCAGACTCTCTCAACATGACGCTGCCTCATAAATGCCGGCCAAGCGTATCCCTGGAGACCGCCTTCCATGTCCCAACTCACCCTGAACTTCTGCAGAAATACCTGGACACACATCTCTCTTTAGAGACCAGAATATGCCCAGAAGTTTGGGTCATCTTGTTTGAACTTAGCTGGCTCTTCTGTGGCCCCAGCAACTTTCCTCCTTAATGTTTCTCATATCCAGGACACCTCGCTCTTCTCATGGGCTGTGTTAGCCCCTGCTCAGGCTGATGTCTCAGCCAAGCCCAACTGTTAGCTGGGAATTGACAATGACTTTCTCCGTAACTGGCCCATAGGAAGTGTTGGCTGAATTAAGCTGAAGTGGATTACAAAAGCTAGCTGTGTCTCCTCTCCCCCTTTCCTGGAGTGGGAAACTGGAAGTGAGCTGGAGTCCACAGGGGAGAGTGTGTGCAGCATCAGTATTGGAAAGAGATCACCCCCACGTCCTGACCATTCATTCCCATTTATGCATTCACTCATTCATTCAACAAACATTTCCAGGTATCTATTATGTCAATGTTTTTCTAGGTCTGGGGATATTAAAGTGAAACAGATCTTATCTTGCCATTAACTCAAATATAGTGGGGGGTACAGACATTTAAACAGGTAACTGAAATTCTGGGTGATCAAATAGAGAGTAAAATCTTATTAAAAGAGTATGGCTTGGGAAAAGACCTTGACATGTCCTAGCTGGTTTGGCTCAATAGATAGAGCATCAGCCTGAGGACTGAAGGGTCCTGGGTTTAATTCCAGTCAAGTACACATGCCCAGGTTGTAGGCTCGATCCCCAGTAGGGGGTGTGCAGGAGGCAGCCGATCAATGACTCTCTCTCATCATTGATGTTTCTATCTCTCTCCATCTCCCTTCCTCTCTAAAATCAATAAAAATATATTTAAATTTTTTTTTTTTTTTTTTTAAAAAGAGACCATGACATGAATCCTGCCTCCATCACCTCCTGGCTCCATGGCCTTAGACAAGTTGTTTGATCTTTCCAAGTCTTCGTTTCCTGTGACAAAGGAAGGCAGAGTAATGTCAGCTTTGCAGTGTTGTTGTATTAGATATAACACATAAAGTATCTAACATATAATAGATTGCCAGTAAATGGTAACTATTAATATCATTATATAATCCAGGGTATTTTTTACATACTTATGCTTTTTCCATAATTTCCAGGACCTATAATATTGCCTAGATCATAAGTCCTCAACAAATATTTTTGAATGAATGAATAAATGAATCAATGAGCCACCATTTCTTGTGTACTTACCTCATCTTAGGCATCCGTGTGTGTATCTGTAAAACAACTTAGAGAAATACAGTAATAGGAGTTAAGACTTTGTCTTTGGTGTTGGGGATATTGGGTTCTGGTTTACTGTGAACTTGGGCTCTGTCTGAGGTGGGTCCCTAGAAGCAGAACCCAAGGAGGGGTTTCTGCAAATGCTGACGCTTTCTCCAGAGAAACTTGTAAGAAAGGAAGGAGACGAGATAACGCAGCGTAAGAAGCTAGACGAAGGCCTAGCGGTTTCTGGCGCCTCAGTCTGGCCTCTACGGAGAGCTCTGGAGAGTGCATTTCACAGTCAGTACTGTCCTAAAGAAAGGGAGCTGGCTTTTGTACCCCCACATCAATCAGCTGTTGGCTGGGGTGGCCTGGAGGAGCACCTCACAATTTCTGAAGTAACCCCGGGCATGGTGGTTCCCGCTGACTCCAAGGCCATACCTAGATGCTAGAGAGGAGCTGGGTGCTCGGGGTCCGGGTGCGGAGCCGGGAGCAGGTGCTATAGACTTCCAAGTACTCTCATTGAAACGACAGCCCCTGCACCTGATGGCACACGACGGAACCAAGAGGTCAGAGCTTAAGGGACGCATCAGAGGTTACCCAGCTCTAGGCAAGAAGTGAATCCTAACAATATCAAGTGTTCATAACAATATCAACCATTATTGAGCAGTCAGGTTACCGTGTGCTGATCAGGGGAGAAATGCTGTACTTGCGCCATCTCCTTTACTGCCCATCACAAACCTAAGGGTAAGTTAAAACGGGGGAACAATGCTCAGAGGGGTTACACAACTCGCCCAAATCACACTGCCAGCAAAGGCATGGCCAGGATTTGAAATCAGACATGTCAGTTTCCAAAGCCAAAGGAAATACTACGAAGTATTAATGTGGTTTTTATGTGCTCCACAAATTTCCCGTCCCCTTATCCCATTTCCTGCCCTGTATTCGAGCAGGGAGCAGTCTCTGCCCCCTTCATCACAGGACATTTGTAGTGAAGTGGAAATCAGAGAAGAGGGTGTCCTTTTGGGATTTCTCCCCTCCCCTCCTCCCCGAAGTCTAAGTTTTAGGGAAGGGGGATCTAAGAACACAGAGTGCAATGGCTTGTAGAAATGGGAAGATTTATTCTAGTAGAATTAGGGTCTGCTGGACTGCGGAAGAAGGGGGTAGGGAGAGGAACAGAGAGGGCGAGAGGGAGCGGGGTGTAGGGGAGCGTCCTTTGGATCCCTGGGCAGCGGGGAGGAACCCATTCCTCAGCAGCACAGAGAAGGAAAGCTGTGTCGTGTTTCCCAGTAGATGGACCACAGGATGCCTCACTAAGCCTGTCGCCCTGCAAGCATTACAATGTCACAGAGGGAGCAGGCGAGAAGAAGCCATGCAGACGGCGACGGGGATGCACCCGAGATGTGTAGACAGATCACTGAGATTCAAACACGGCCACCCTCCGATGCAAAGACATGGATGTGGTGACCCTAGGAAGGACCAAGCTAGCTTTCTGCAGATCAGAGGGACAGAGAGCATGCATGGTCAGATAATCAAGCTGAGCTGGAAAACAAAAGGAACATTTATTGCACACCCGTCTGAAGTTTGAAACCTATACCTATGACCAATGGGAAGAAATTGGCCTTAGGAGACAGGGAGGCTTGGCCTGTGTTATGGTGAGTGGGGAGAACTTCCCTGCACTGAAGTCAGCATCACTGGTCATTGAAAGGCAAGCGTTTACCTCTCTGTTTGGGTTTCTCTACCCACTGTACCTATTATGAGAGTGGGAGGTATTGAATACTGAAGTCTAAGTAAGCTAGAACCCTGATAAGAGTATTGCCTCAGTGGAAGGGGATTGAGAAAATTGTGCTCATCATCCGCCCAGGGAAGTAAATTGAGGAATTTGTCAGTAACCAAGGCTCTGCGTTAGAAAATTACAAAGCGAACTCACTCATGGAAAACAGAAGTGCCAAATGTGCAACTCATGTTGATGTTGAAAATCAAATTATAGCCCAGCCATTGTGGCTCAGCGGTTGAGCGTCGACCTACAAACCAGGAGGTCACGGTTCGATTCCCGGTCAGGGCACATGCCCGGTTGCGGGCTCCATCCCCAGTGTGGGGCGTGCAAGAGGCAGCCGCTCACTGATTCTTTCTGATCATTGATGATTCTCTTTTCCTCTTCCTCTCCCTTCCTCTCTCTGAAATGAATATAATAATAACTAGCGCCCCAGTGCATGACATTTGTGCACTGGGGGGTAGTCCCTCAGCCTAGCCTGTGCCCTCTCGCAGTCTGGGACCCCTTGGGGGATGTCCGCCTGCTGGCTTAGGCCTGCTCCCCAGTCCTTAGCGCTGCCACGGAAACAGAGGTGGGAGAGGCTCCCGCCACTGCCGCTATACTCGCCAGCCGTGAGCCCAGCTTCTGGCTGAGCAGCGCTCCCCCTGTGGAAGCCCACTGACCACCAGGGGGCAGCTTCTGCATTGAGCATCTGCCCCCTGGTGGTCAGTGTGCGTCATAGCGACCGATCGTTCTGCCATTTGGTCAATTTGCATATTAGCCTTTTATTATATAGATAAAAATAATAATAATATATGTGTGAAAATCAGATTATACTCCTGGTAAGTGCCAGATTTCTAAAGTGATAAAGTCACATTAAAATTTGTTCTAGAGTGATAAAAACCCCAGGGCTCTCTGAAGACATAAATACAAAACCACTCTGTAATACCATTACTATAGCTCTAAGTTCCATGGGATTCCCCTGATATAAACAGTACCCACCAGGATTTAGCTATAATTAAAGAACTATAAACTGTAGCAAGAATCGTCAACCATGAGAAAAAGTCAGCAGACAACACACACAGTAAAATTAACTACCTCAAGAACTTTAAGTAGCAGAATGGCAATCTAAAAGACACTCTAAGTCCATTTAAAATTTTTATTAAGATAAAAGAAAAAAATAGCAATAATCCTAAAAGAACAAGTTAATATAAAAATGATAACAAGCAGACTTGAAAAACAATCAAACAGAATGTTTGCCAATAAACTATGTGGGCACAGAAAATAAAACCTCAATAAACATGTTAGCAGATTAGACACTGCTAAAAAGAGAATTATTGAAGTATAAGTTAAAGCTGAGAATATTACCCAAAATAAAGCTCACAGAGAAGAGGATATGGGCAAGATGAATAAATGATATGGAGGACAGAATATGCAGAGAGTTCTAGAAGGAAAGAATAGAGATGATGGGAAACAGGCAATATTCAATGAGAACTTTCAGAATTTAGGAAGCATAGTGAGTTCTGAACATAAATATATATCTACATATAAATCCAACAGGTTAAAACTGAAAAAGAACAAAGAAAATACTAAAAACAATAAAATTATCTGCAAAGAAAAAACAGATTGATAGCCACAACAGAAACCCAGAACAATGGAATAGTCCCTTCAAACTCCTGAAGAGAACCCTGCCAATCTATAGTTCTATACTTAATGCAAATAACAATAGTGAAAGACATCTCCAGACAGAAAAGATGGAGGGAGTTTAATGCTCCAGGAATGTGTTTCAGTAAAAGGATAGTGAGCATGGAATGAAGAAGTAGGATGCCAGAGCATTAGTGAGCAAACAAACTGGTGGCATCTGGGAGTAACTAAGAAAGCATCTCTCTTTAAAAAATAGTAGTTAATATTGGGGAAGATGGTAAAAGCCAGGTGGGAATAGAATAACCAGGTAACAAAATGAATCAAATGAAAGGAAGGTGATGAGAGTTAAAGCTTCCCAAGGCCTTTGTGTTGCTCTGGAGCAGAATAGAAACGGCAATCAAATGCAGAATCCAGGATGCATATTAAAATCTTAAGGGAAATGGCTAAGAGAATAGAAATAAAAGCATAACTTCTGAAACAGCAGAAAGGAAAGAATGCCTGATTAAATCAGTATGAAAATAGGACATATAAACTATAAAACATCCTATCTAATAAAGAGGGAATATGCTAATTGACTATCACACCCTCACAAAGGTGGCAGCACCCAGTCCCCTCAGCCCTGCCTCATCCAGCCGAAGTCCCCCAGTCCCTTCAGTCCCGCTGGGGGGTGGCAGGCACTGTGCGCCTCATCCAGCCTGAGTCACCCAGTCCCCTCAGCCCCGCTTCATCCAGCCTCAGTTCCCTCAGCCCCACCTCATCCAGTCTCAGTCCCCCAGTCCCCTCAGCCCTGCCTCATCCAGGCGGAGTCTCCCAGTCCCCTCAGCCCCACAGGGGAAGGCAGTTGGGGGTGATTGGGCCAGCAGGGGAGAGCAGTTGGAGGCGAATCGAGCCAGCAGGGGAGGGCAGTTGGGGACAGTCATGTTGTCAGGGGAGCAGTTAGGTGTCAATCAGGCTGGCAGGAGAGTGGTTAGGGGGCTATCAGGCTGGCAGGCAGAGTGGTTAGGGGCAATCAGGCAGGCAGGCAGGTGAGTGGTTAGGAGCCAGCAGTCCCGGATTGTGAGAGGAATGTCTGACTGCCAGTTTAGGCCTGATCACTGGCAGTCGGACATCCCCCGAGGGATCCCAGATTGGAGAGGATTCAGGCTGGGCTGAGGGACACCTCCGCGCCCCCGCCCAGGCCTCTAATTTATAATATAAAATAAACTCACTAATATTGTCAACTGTGAATGAAAAATTAAAAATATCTCAAAATAAGATGGTCAAAATAAATCCAAATGTACAATCGCAATCAGTGTAAATGGATTTTTGTTACCAATGAACACACTGGGATTTTTGGACTGGGTAAAAAAAATATATCTATATGCTATTTATTAGAGATTTACCTAAAAGGCAATTTTTGAAAGTAATGGGATCAAAGAAGATATCCCAGGTAAATGCTAACCAAAAGGATGGTGCCTCTGGCTCTGCGGCATCTGTCTGCACACAAATCTGGCGCGGGGAGGGGGGGGGAGATGGAGCGCCTGGACACCGGGTGCTGGGTGCACAGCCGTGGTGCTCACTGTCTGGCTGACACGGCTCATGAAGAGCAATTTCACAATGAAAGCGATCTGAATGCAAGGCGTGCCTTCGAGCAGCATTTCCCAGCGGAGGCCCCAGCCAGCAGCTTGGCTCAGCTGTCTGCAGGGAGCTTGCGGGCAGTTAGCGGGGCGGGGGACAGAACGTAAATGTATATCACACATTCCCACAAATCCACAGAGGTAAGTGCCGCTCTAAATCCACGGATGTGCACAAAAGCACGCAGGCCTATAGAGAAGTGTACGCGCAGAGCAGGGGCTCTGGGGTCAGGATCACTCCCGTCTGCTTGTCCCTCGGGCTCCTGGCGGTCAGACCGCGAGGAATGACCGTTTTGCTTCCTGACACGTGTGTATGAAATCTGACCCTAGATTGGGATCACAGGTTCTGGAAGCTTTATGTGTCCAATGAGTTTTTGCTGATCTTAAGGGCTTGTCGGTCCTGTCTCAGCCTACATGCTGGACACGGTGGAATGAACTCTGATTTCGTCCAGGGGAATGAACCTTAGTGATTCAGAAACGCTGAAATGCCGCTTCTCCTACCCCGCTTCCTTGTTTTATTTAGAAAAAGGCGAGAAAGGGGAAAGCAGGCATTTGGGAAAAGGCTTCAGTGATGGCTGTGTTTCTCTCCTCAGCTCACAGGGCAGTCACGCCAAATTTGGTGACTGATGGCCCGGAGGACAGAGCGGAGGGCCTCATGGGCGCCTCTCCAGGCCAGAGAGCTGCCCACGAGGTTCCATCTAAACAGATTAAAGCACGCAGCACGGTGGATGGCTACAAAGCCAGAAGGTGCCGAGAGACTTACACATTACAAAACAATTGAATTAGCAGTGATATTTTTTGGCCTGAGGCTTTTTTCCTGGCTGTGGAAATAAAGACAAACTTTGATCTATTCCACTCGGAGCCTGAGGAAGACAGCGGGCCAGAATATTGCCTCTAATCTTATAGGCTATTTCCAGACGTCGCCATGGCTTCTTGAGGTGGGGGCTGCGTGCATTCCGAATGGACGTACCCTGCTTCTGGTACAGCAGCCCCAGGAGAGAGGTCAGTGGGCTCAGAAGGGGCCCCTGAGACTTGTGGGAGGCAGCGCTGCTCCCTAGGTAGGGCATTTACTCGCTGTTCCTCAATGTGCACACACCATGCCTAGTGGAAATGAAATATGAAAGAGGTGTGGGAAATGACAGGAAAACAAATATCCTAATATATAAAAACCTTGGGTCCATCACATCCACAACCACTGGAAGCTCAACCAACCAGAAGTCACTCCTGCAGTCAGCTCTGGGTTGCCTTGGTGACCCAGCACTGACTGCTACAGCTGCAGGGCTGCGAATCAGGCCCAGAGCTCTCTGAAGAGAGAAGCGGGGTCTGATCCATAGCCTCTGTGGCAGCTGTTGATCAGCACTTGCCTGTCTCTTTCTTTCCAGGTCTGGCCAGCAGCTGCACCTCCATTTCTCTCCAGGCCTCCACCAGGGCTGCTGATCAGCCCCGCCTTTCTGATCAGGCCCCATTGATAGGCCCAGAGATGCTGACTGGCATAGAAACTGACCAATCAGAACCATATTGGCTGGCAGAGGAAAGCAGTTGGGGGCAAGATCAGGCCAGCAGGGGAAGACAGTTAGGGGTGATCAGGCAGGCAGGCAGAGGCAATTAGGGGTGATCAGGCCTGCAGGGGAGGGCCGTTGGGGGTGAGATCAGGCCTGCAGGGGAGGGCAGTTGGGGGCAACCAGGCCAGCAGGGGAGGGTAGTTGGGGCAGACCAGGCCTACAGGGGAAGGCAGTTGGGGGGAGACCAGGTTTGCAGAGGAGGGCAGTTGGGGGTGACCAGGCTGGAAGGGGAGGGCAGTTGGGGGCCATCAGGCCAGCAGGGGAGGGCAGTTGGGGGTGAGATCAGGCAGGCAGGGGATGGCAATTGGGGGCGACCAGGCCTGCAGGGGAGGGCAGTAGGGTAAGGTGACCAGATCATCCCACTTTTTAACCATTTGTCCCACGTCCCAATTTTTGGAAAGATTTCTTTCCAAAAATAGGGACTTTTTTAAACGCCGTGGGACGTGGGACAAATGGTTAAAAATCGGGACTGTCCCGCCAAAAGCGGGACGATCTGGTCACCTTACAGTAGGGGGCTATCGGGCCGGCAGGGGAGCAGTTAGGTGTTAATCAGGCTGGCAGGGGAGCGGTTAAGGGGTAATCAGGCTGGCAGGCAGAAGCGGTTAGGGGGAATTAGGTAGGCAGGCAGGCGAGCTGTTAGGAGCCAGCAGTCCCGGATTGTGAGAGGGATGTCCGACATCCACTGAGGGGTCCCAGATTGGAGAGGGTGCAGACTGGGCTGAGGGACACCACCCCCAGTGCACAAATTTCATGCACCGGGCCTCTAGTAGAATTATAAAAGACAGAACAAGCAAAAGTTTTCCTGTTCTTAAATAAAATACAATTATTTTTCCAGGAAAAAAAATTAATGAAAGGAGACTTGCCACTAACTCACTCTAAAAATGTATTTTACATTTTGAAGATGAAGAAATTATGCAGCAAGCACTCAAGCAGGAAAATAATTATCTTCAAACACAAAAGGGAAACACAAAATATATATTTAAAAGATCGGGTGGCCCAGAGCTGCCCCTCGGTAATTAGTGTCAGATAGACTGGGTGGTGCCTGTCTGGCTTTGAGAAAAGAAGACCGTTCCTTGCTAGATGCGCACCCTGATGGTGTTGAGGAAGGCCTGACAGGGAGCCCGGCAGAGGGCACGTGTTGCAAAGCTCTTCATGGGAAAAGACCCTGGCATGTAGAACTGTGAACCCTGCCCTGAGGGCCAGGGCTTTTTCCTAAGGGTGGTAAGCAAAGAGCTGTTGTGATTTGATGGATGTTAAAATACACACACTCTTCTAGGGTACATGAATGAGGAGGTTTTGCATGCACTGAGCAAGAAGTGGTGCAGGCCTGGACCGGCACGTGATGGTGGGATTTGAGATCATTCTAGAGCGATGTTGAAGAGAACTTGCTGAGAGATTGCATTAGGGTGGGGTGGAGAAGGTGAGGGTTCAAAGAATTCCAGATTTCCATGGGAAACCAAGAAGATGGTTGTGATTTACCAAAGTGAGAAACAATGGTGAGGCATCAATTTGGGATTGAAGATCAATGAACTGACTTTGAACCTGTTACATTTGAAGGACTAAGACTTCCAAATGGCATGACCAAGGAAGCACTTGGCTCTGCATGTCTGCACTCACGTTCTCAGCCCCATACGTCTCTGTATCCACTACACCATTCTCTCAAATCTTTCCATTGACCCCCTGGAACTCCTATATTGTGATCAATGAATCCCCAACATCCTCAGCCACCTCTGCCCCACCCCTCCTGCTCCTCCCTTGGTCTTCCTCATTCCAGTAAATGGCGTGTCCACACTGAATTCTTGACCCCCACGCCCCTCACACCTGCTTTCTCCACAAGCACCTCCGACCTGCCAGCTGCTGAAGTCCAAACCTTGAAGTTATCACCGACTCCTCTTTTTGTCAACACCCCACATCCTACGCTCCAGGAAATCCAGTGGCTTTCCATATGACTCAGAATACAAACCAGAGATCTTTCAACATCCCATAAAGTCCTGCCAGATCTGGACCCTCTGATAGTATCCCTTGCTCTTCTCTCTTTCACTCACTTTGTTGCAACCACATTGGCTGCCTTGCTGTTGCCTGAAACTCTGAACACCTCGCCTCAGGGCCTTTGAACTGGCTCTTCCCCTGTCCGCAGCACTCTTGCCCCTTCCCCACTTATCCACGCGGGCCCCTCATTTCCTTCTCGTCCTTCTAGTATCCCCTCATCGGTGAGGCATGCCTTGATCTGATATAAAGCAACATCCTTTCCCTTCTTATCACCACTTGGCATACTCTCTATATTTATTTGTTTACTTATTTATTGTTGTTTTTCTCCACTAGAATACAAGTCCCATGAGACCATTATCTTTGTGTTTACTGCTGTACCTCCACAGTGCCCAGCCCGTGGGAGATGCCCAATCAATATTGTTGCTATATGTTGTTGCTAGTGACTAGGAATCAAGTAATCTGAAATTTAGTCTCAATTATAACCTCAAGTATCTTCCCTGAGATTAGTATTTCTTAGCTGGGAGGTGGGGAGAGTAATATCTGCCCTGCCTAGGTCATGAGGCTGCTGTGAAGATGGCTTAGATGTTAGACAGAAAATCTAGACATTTTTATAGGCCATAGTCCCGTGGCCAAAAATGCATAGCAGAATGTATGGAACTCAACAAAGGGAAGACTGGTAATTTCTTATGCAATCACTATGGGAAAGAAAAAAGAGTGAGGACCCTAAAGAAACTAGTGTGTTCTCACAGGGAATTCTATGACAAGTTCTGATCTTAAAATGATTGGTCCATAAAAGATGGAAAGGCAAGCACAAAACCAAAGATGAATACAAAAGAGTGGTGAACAGGGACAAGAGTGGTTTTATGGAGGCTGTGACAAGAAAAAAAAAAGAGCTAAGGTTTGCAAAAAAGCTAAGGATGAGAAAAATTGATTTGGGGACACATTCAAAGCAAGAAGATAAATGACAGGATTGTGCCAACAGATGACAGATTACAAACAGAACTCAGATCTTAGTTTGCTTGCAACACCGAAAATGGTCTTCAGATTTGAAATAATAAATCCTTAAAAATGAAATTTAAAGAGCCCCTGAGGTAGGGAAAGAGGCCAAGAGTATTGTTTCATTAACTGACATTGAGCCCCGAGACCCAAAGTAGTAGTCAATCTAATCCCCCACTTCATTTCGGGGGTCTTTTTCTACTCTCCCCAAGTTTGGCAACCAGGTCACCCATCTGGTTCTGGGCGTATTCCCACCTCGTTCACAGCTCAGTCTGATAAGAGATGACCAAGGAGCCATCTCATGTGTGTTGAAGAGTTTCTTCTTGTCCATGACCAGACCCGAAGGGCCCTGAGCAGGTCCGCACCCATGTGCTTGGTTGTGTGTGTATTTGTGCACAAGCGTATTTCCTTACCAGGGGGACGAGGAGTGTGTCTTCGGATGACAGTGAACTAGGCTTCATTGTTACCCAGTATCTTGTCCACCAGAGGCAGGAGAGTTTGGGGACCATAAGGGCTATTGCTCCCCTGCTACTCACAAGTACAAGATAGATAACATTTTTGGTTTTCCGGCTTCCTATTAATACTCCAAGAACTTTACCTATTTTCTCCCCGATAGGCTGACCTTGACTGTTGTATTCTGGCTGGCCACTGAGTTTCCATGTGGTCATCTGACCATTGGGACCCAACTCTGTACCAATGTGTACCCCACTTCCCAGTTTATAGGAATGGGCTCCCATTTTGACTTCCCTTGTTTGCTCTTATTCTCACTCCAACGGGGTACTGGGACCTGCCACCCATGAGGACACTTCCTAGACACTGCCCGCTGTCTCCCTGGGCTTCTGAGCACTGCTCCTATGGGCCTTCCTCACCAAGCTCTCACTCTGCACAGCCACCACCATGCCAACCATGGCCATGAGGGTCATCACCTTGGGCACTGTGCCCTCCGCTGAGCCTGGGAGTCAGCCCCTCCCCTCTCCCTACCATTCTGTTTGTACAAGGAGACCCTACTGTAGGTCATGGTCTATTGGACCTATCTCCTCCATTTTGCTGTGAATTCCGTCCTTCATGACTCACTTAAAATGTAATAGTTCTAAAACATATGAAAAGGGGACTCCCAAACAACTGCCAAGGAGAAGCAATTTGACTCCGTGAGGGGCAGAAACTGAGCCTCATTCATCTTTGTAACCTGGGACAACAAGCAGCCCTAAATTTTACAGGGAGAAAATCCAGAGATTAGAAAGACTCTAGTCTCTATTTCCAAAAGAGACAAATTCCCCGATGCCAGAAAGAGTTAAATGCAAACCCTAAATGCATCCTACAGCTTTGCTTTGTGAGGGCTTGGAAGACAAAGACATGTGTGAAGCTGACCTGGTTTCCAGTTCTGAGGGGGTTCGTCTCAGGGCTGCCACACAGAATTTGTGAATCTCAAATCTTTTAAAACTATGTAATGTATTAAAAGCGTTTGAATTGTGGTAAAACATATATAACAGAACATTTACAATTTTAACCATTTAAGTGTATGTCTTAGTGGCATTAAGTATACTCATATTGTTATGCAATCAACATTACCATCCCGCCACCTATAGAATTTTTCAGCTTCCCAAATGGAAACCCAGTAAGCAGTACCTCCCCCAGCCCCTGGCGACCGCCATTCCACTCGCCGGGAATGTGTGACTGCTCCAGGCACCTCGTATTGGAGGGGCCGTTCAGGATTTCTCTGTTTGTGTCTTGCTTATTTCGCTCATGTTCTCAAGGTTCATCCATGTTGTAGCCTGCGCCAGGATTCCCTTCCTTATTGAGGCTGAATAATAGTGTACGTGAGTTTTAACAAGACCACTTTTCTCCCCATTCTGTGGGTAAATGGTAGGCATGTGGATGCGGGAGGGGACATGGAAGCATCACTGAGTCCCTGTAACCACAGAGGAGCTGTCCGGGGAAGTCCCACACTCTCCCCGCCAGACTGCCCAGGACAGCATTTCTAACAATGACTTCACTGAGGACACGGAGGGCTGCCAGGCTGTGTGAATGGCACAACAGTGGGCATATCAGCTCTCCTGTTGGATGATAAATATGGAATCAAAACCTCTAGTCACTAGGAAGATACATGGAAACCGAGGAGATGAGATTTAAGAGCAGTAAGTGCGGTGTGCTAAAATTAGGTTAAAGTGCACGCGTGCATGTGTACCGTGCCCCCTCCCCCACCCCTCCCCGCAGCAAATGAGGATGGAATAAAACGGGTCTAAGAGCAACATGGCCAAGAGTTGTGGGTTTTAATTGACCACAAGCTCAGTCTGAGTCAACAGTGGGATGTGGTTGCCAAAAAAGCAGCTAATGGGATCAGAGATGCACTAATAGAAGCAGCGCCTGCGAGGCAGGAAGTGGCCGCCTTGCTGGGAGCCGTGCCTGGAGCGCTGAGCTCAGCTCGGTGCCCAGTGGGCGAGGGAGTCCGGAGCCCGGGGGCGCTGGGCAGAGGACAAACAGTCTGGGAAACAGTCGTGTGAGGAGCAGGAAACACATCAGGGACTTGGCAGGTGGGAGAGAAGACTTCACTTCAAGATCTGGAAGGCCTGCTCTGGGGCGGCGTTGGCAGAGGGAACGGCCAGTCTCGGCTGGAAGTCTAGGGAAGGGTGCGTTCCACCGAGAAAAAGAAAGCACCTACCAGACCCGGGAGTGACTTCCTCACCCCTGGAGACGATTCATCGGGCTGTTTCAGAAAAGTGGTTCTTAGGGGCATGGAGCCCTTGGTCGTGGCCACCACAGGGAGGCACCACGCTGCTAGCCTCTAGGGGGCCGAGACCAGGGATGCTTCTAAAGGTCCACACTGAAGGCACAGGACGGCGCCCGGACAAAGCGCTGTCCTGCCCCCGTGTTCATCGCCCTGAGTCCGAGGACCCTGCTTTAGAGGAAATGGCCACTACCATGTGTTAGCCAGAGGCCAAGCCTTTCTAGCCAGAGGCCTGTCTTTCTACGTCACGTGCCACAGTTAAGAACCCTGCGATTCCACGTACAGACCTGGAGTCCTAGCCTTCCTGCCTCGACGCCCTGCGCTCCACATGCGGGCACCTCCCTGCGTGGCGCAGGGCTTGTAGTGAGCAGCCGGTGCGGGCCTGGGTAAACCAGAGCTCTCACAGTCCCCGCCTCACTCCCGGCGTGGCCCACCGGCTTGTGAGTTTGTGACCCCTGTGCCCTCAGTCCAGGGGTTCTCAACTGTCTTTGCATTCAGATGACCTGGGAGCTTCAAGCCCCGGCCAATAGCCCGAGCCTCTGGGTGGGACCCAGGCTCCAGATGGTTCCAGGGTGAGTGAAGGACAAGAACTCAGCCTCCTGCTGGAGCGGCAGCTGCCGGAGGAGGTTCTGAGGCAAAGAAACTCCTGGCCAGTGGACAGAACTTTTGTTTGTTTGTTGTTTTATGATTTTTAATGAAACATTTTAGCAAACTGTTTCATAAACTGAAATTAAATTTAGTATAAAAATACAATCACCTCATTTTCTTTATTCTTCAGTTTTCTTTTTTTTAATTATTGTTGACAGTATTACAGATGTCTTCCATACCCCCCTCCACCCAGCCCCTACCCAGCCCCCTAGGTCAGTAGATAGAACTTTAAAAAATATTTTATTGATTGATTTCAGAGAGAGAGAGAGAGAAACATAACTCGCTGTCCCACTTACTGATGCAGTCACTGGCTGATTCTTGTATGTGCCCTGACCAGGGATTGAACCCGCAACCTTGACACACAGGGGCAATGCTCTAACCAATGAGCTGTTCTCTTGGCACCTGAACTTCTAATCATCAAAGAATTTGAACAACCGACTGGGCTGCTTCAGAAGTGAGCTCCATATTTCTGGAGGCAACAGATCAAGAGCATTTTCAAGAAGAAATCCCTACTTTGAAATACGTGAAGGGGACGATGAAAACCTCCGAGTGTCCCTGAGCACACGGGCCCAGGTTCCGTCCTGGGCGCTTAGACCCCGGACAAGTCGGGTGAGGGCTGCACAGGTGCCGAGAGAAAGCTCCGTGGGTGGGGCGGCCCGCGCCGGGGGAGCCACGACCTCAGCCTTGGCAACGCTCGGGTCCTTCAAGCACCTGCGCGCCTCTGCTGCACGCTGAACTAGAAACACAAGTGGCGTGGCACTGGGGTGGAGGGAGTGTTTTAGCACACACGAGGATGAGTTTGGATTGAAAGTGCAAGGTTCTCTGAGTCAGTCTAACGCAGAGGCCTAATAGATTCAAGGAAAGAACTGTTTTCTAGGTTCTAGCACTTTCTCTGACACACTTGACGTGTGATGTTTGCTTAAATAACCTCTCGGAAAGCAGCTGAGATGCTTGTGTGAGAGTTCTTAGCTTTGCAGCAGACCCTGGTGCTGCCTGCTGTGAGCGAAACAGAATTCCGTTCAGTGGGTGCCTGACAGTGTAAGAAGGTTTTGAAACATGCCTGCTTAATAAAGAGCGACATGTTGACGCAATGACTTATTAGAAACTATTATACGGGTTAAAATGTATTGGCATGTGAAAATATCCACAATGTAGATCTCTGTGAGAACGTTAGGTTATAGAACAGGATTGCAAAGTCTGATTCAATTTATTTTTATACTAGCATATATTTCCATTAATACTTACATACAAAATCTGGGGGAAATCTGAACCTCACATCTTATACAAAATTAACTTAAGAAGGAGCGTGAACTTAAATATAGAATGTAAAGCTATAAAACTTTTAGAAAGAAGCATAAGAGAAACCGTTAGGATCTTGGACTCCAGGCCTGGGTGCTGGGGCCGCGGGCCGTGTGCCAGGCTGTAGAAGGGAACACCGAGGAATGTGGCTTGGTCAAATGAAAACGTCTGTTTTGCAAAAGGACTGTTAAAGAATGAAAAGGCCAGCTGCCGACTGGGGGAAGGTATTTGCAAACCACGTGTCCAACAAAGGACTAGCATCTAGAAGATATAAAGAACTCTCAAGACTCAACAGTAAAAAAAATAAAAAAGACATGAAGAGACTGTCCCCCAGAAGAATATGCAGATGGAAAACAAGCACATTAAAAGATGGTGGACATAGTTAGCTATCAGGGAAATATGTTACAACCACAGAAGGCACCAGCACACTTCTTTCAGAATGGCTGAAATAAACAACAGTGCCAACAACAAATGCTAGGGAGCACGCAGAGAAACTGGGTCCCTTGTACACTGGAACATGATACAGCTACTCTGGAAAACGGTTTGGCAATTTCTTATAAACTAAATATGCAATTTCATTTGATCCAGCGATTTAGCTCTTGGCCATTTATCCCAGAGAAATGAAACTTATGTCCACATAAAAACCTGCATGAATCTTCATAGCAGATACGTTTGTAACAGGCAAAAATGCCCTTCAATGGGCGAGTGACTAAAGGAACTATGGTACATACATACCATGAAATACTGCTTAGAAATAAAAAGGCATGAAGGATACAGCAACAATGTGGGTGGATCTCTAGGGAACTGTGCTGAGCAACAAAGTCAGTCTCAAAAGATTACCTACTGTCTGATTCCATTTGTGTAACATTTGAGAAAAGACACAGTTTTAGAAGTGAGGGGCTGCGGAAGGGGGTAGGGGTACACTTTTGAAAGGGTAACATGAAGGGCCCTGTAGTGATGGGTTTGCTCTACATGTTGACTGTGCTGGTGGACACATAAACATGAGATAATGTTGTGTGGCACTAAACACACGCACACACACGCACACACATGCGCACGCACACACACATCAGTACAAGTAAAACTGGGCAAATCGGAACCAGGTCAGCGGGTTGTATCAACATCAACACCTCATTGTGATGAGGTGCTATAGTTTTGTGAGAGGCTACCATTGGGGGAACTGGGTATTTGGATCTCTTGTTAGTTCTTACACCTGCATGTGAATCCACAGTTATCTCAAAATTGAAAGTTTTATTTAAAAAAGAGAAATATGCATTGGCATGTAAAGATGTCCACAACATAGAATTTCATAGGAAAATCAGGTTTCAAAATAGAATACAGATACAATTTATGTTGATCCTTTTGTGCATTTATATGAACAGATATAACATCTGGAATATATGTGAAGTGACACATCAATTAAAAGAGAATACAAGGCTGATGTGTCATTCAGAAAAGCGCTGAGCTGTCTGGAGAAAGAGGAGGTGGGTGCAGCCAGTGGCAGCAGCAAGGCCGCCAGGTCCCTCCGGCTGGAGCCACCGCTGCTGCCCAGAGCTGCTGCCGACGTAGCTGCCCATCAGCATCACACCCAGGGTAATGGACTCTGGGTGTCCCCACTCCCCCTGCTACCACTTGCTTCTAGAACTTCAATGTGGCTGCAACCATTACCGCAAGAGAGAGCAAACGGGGGGAGGGGAGAGAGAGCAAAAGGGGGGAAGGGAGCGAGAGAGCTCATGTTCCTGTATCCTTTGCTCCTGGCTCAGCACCTGGGCCAGGGCACAGGCACATGCTATCATTTTAAGGACCTGCAGCAAGGACACAAATGGAGGCCCACATACTCTCTGCTTACACATCGGACAGCTACCAACCAGATCTACAAACTATTAAAGAAAATAGATTCTATTATCCGATCCTGACATGCAGCTTCAGAGCACCCTGGAAGGCTGAGTGCAGACTTAGAATCTGACTCTGGAGTCCTTCACTTGAAGATGACAGTATTGTTGTCGGAGAAAGGCGTGGGTGGTCTTCCCCTGCTGTGACTGGGAGTGGGGTTCTTGGGGTGCTGCTGAATAAGCATCTCTGGAGGCCCCATGGGAGGGTGAGGTATGGCAGGAAGCTTGTTTCTATGAAATTACACCCCTGTGTTTCTAAGTCCCATTTCCCTCGGTCCAGTCACAGAAGACGTGTGGCTGGGGTTTCAGTGGAACTAGAGGCAAAGCCAGTGTCCAGAGTTTCCTCCCCATTTGGGGCCAGGTCCAGTCCAGCCTCAGGTTGGCTGCAGCCCCTTAGTCCATTGTGTGTGGGGCCCACGCAAGGGGAGTGTGCCCCCAACAATACAGTCCCAAGAACATCAGAGGAATCAAGAGATCGAACTCCTTTGTTTAGGGGATTAAGTATTCCAAATGTCACGTCCTTGCAGTGGCCACACCCATTCTGGCCAATGACTTGTTCCCAGGTGTGATTGACAGCAAGCACCTTCGCTACTCCCCCCAGCTTTACTGAGCATGCACCTATCTTCCCTTTGCTCCTTGTCTGCTATTAGTAACTAAGTGAATCACAATGGTGTCATTATGGGGCAGCCAGCCCTGGTCTATAGCTCGCCCCCCTTCTCTTTCCACCCCTGGCTCACCTCCACTTCCAGCTGCCTCACACACAAACATGGAAACATCCAAGCTCCAGCCCCTACCGGAAAGCTCCATTTCTGGCCCCCCTTTGGGCCTCGGGGTATGCACGCTGGCGGCACAGCCCACTCTCAGGAGCAGGCCTCGGGGAGCTGGGTGGGCCTGGAAATGAGGTGAGGCTGTTGAGCCAGGTGTTTCCGGACCCAGGATGCCTGGAATGTGATGCCATGCAGGACTCACAGGCAGGCACATGTCTTTGATCCTGTGGACGCCTCACTTCACGGGAGGGAACACAGCCAGAGCCTGGGTCTCCCGGGCTGCAAGGGAATGCAGGAACGTGAGATCTGACTTCCAGCTTCTTAGCGGAGGATAGGTTTTGCCTGCCACCAGGCTCACAGCATGAGCACAGGGAAGGTTCTCAGAGCTGGGCAGCCTCAGAGAAGAGACAATGTCCACCAGGATGCTTTAGCTCCTGGGTGCTCTGCATGGTCACCTCGGCGGTGCCCAGAAGACGATGCAACTAATGGTGGCGATGGCGAGGAGGGTGACGACGGAGGCTGGCGTTTACTGAGCATTCACTCCGGTCAGGCACTATGCCAATCTTCGTGTACATCATCTGATTGGATCCTCACAACTCTAGGCTGTAGCCCTTTGTTACCGACCCTCCAGCAGAGAAAAGAAACCTGAAGTGCTAAGATAGCCTGGTCAGTCACTGGGCAGCAAGCAGGAAAGACGGGACTGAACTCAGGCGTGCGGGGCTGCAGGGCCCTCGGGCTTTCCCGCTGCCCTGGCGTCCTCTGGAGAGTCCACCGCAGAGGTGATTTTGAGCCTAAAAATCAAAATGTGTGTTAGCAAATAAGGGCCTTGATTACGGAAACCTCGAATAACGCCCTCAATGGACCTCTGATCCTGAATGAGGGTACCCACTAGGATGAGGTCACTGCACGAGTGTCCCCTGGGCCGGCTCTCAGGCTGACTTCAATGCATTCAGACACCCTTTCCTCTCACCAGCCTTCTTTAGGACCGAGGATTCCCAGCGGTCAAAGTTCTGGAGACAGGGCTATGAACCCTCAGGAAGAGAGAGCAGACGGGAGGGAGCACGTGTGTCCTGGTGGTGGAGGCGGCGGCTGGCTTTTGTCTCTCTCTCTCTCTCTGTCTGCCCCGCCCAGGTGGAAGGCTGGGGTGGCGTGGTTTGGGGGACCATATGAAGAAAAGGCTTTTCAGTTCTGCAGGTGGCTGTAAGAGAAGAGAGGACTCTGCGTGGCGGTGGTGTTTGGGGCAGATGAGATCGGGCTGACTGCGGGGGAGAGGTAAGATCTGGGCTCTGGGTGCGGGAGGGAGCTCACTGTTTCAGGAGCGATCCTGAGCCAGGCTCCAGGATGGACGAGTGTCAGTCAGTCACGGAACACGCTTTGAAATGACAGCTTTCGAGTCAGAACCCAGTCCTACCGAATCAGGTCTCTCAGGGGGGCTACTGGTCAGCAGAAGGTTTGCCTGACTCAAAGGGAGAAAGATCCAAAGCCATGTCTGGGCTCACCTCTGGAGAGGAGGCAGGCGTGGGGCACTGAGCTGAAAGCAAGCACTGAGCTGGCAGTGTCACCCAGGCAGGGACTGGGAGGGAGGCACCAAGGCCCTGTCAGGTGTCACAGCACCAACTCACAGAGGACGCTGTGCTTCCACCACGTGGCCTGTCCTGCCGATGGCACCGAGACGCCCAGCCTCGCTCCGTGTCCTGTGCATCGCCCCCCGCTCAGCTCCAGGCAAGGAGAGCAGGTCCCACACCCACCTCCAGCAGGCAGCCCTGGCTGAAGGAGGCCATAGTACTTGTTCTTTTTTAATATATTTTATTGATTGTTTACAGAGAGGAAGGGAGAGGGATAGAGAGTTAGAAACATCGATGAGAAACATCGATCAGCTGCCTCCTGCATGCCCCCTACTGGGGATGTGCCCACAACCAAGATACATGCCCTTGACTGGAATCGAACCTGGACCCTAGAGTCCGCAGGCTGAGGCTCTATCCACTGAGCCAGACCGGTCAGGGCGCAGCTTGTTCTTTATTTGTGTGTGCTTTGAAGGTTACCTTCAATTTTGGGAAACGATACTGGTTTTTTACTTTTAGTCATGATCAAGATCACCTTAAGATACCGATTTAAAACTATCTATTTAAGAATAAAAGGTGAGATCACATAAAGACATTTTATAGAAATAATTATCTTGTTGGTATCTGGGTGTGCAGAAATTATGCAGGTGCCATGTAAATGATGGAAATTTTGTGGAAACTGCCTTAGAATATCCTTCTCATAGGAATCCGAGCACGGGAGAAAGGGTGCAGGAAATTAAGGAGCACTATCCCCATCTTCCCTTTCCCTTTTCTTCTTTCATCTTATACTTAGAAGGGGTGGGCACTGCACATCACCTCCTTCACTACGTGACCTGAAGGGAATGAGCTGGGGTCCTTGCATTAGACAGGGGTGGGGGGGAGGCAGAGAGGGCGGGGGGGGGGTAGGGGAGAGGCCATCGCTGATGAGGACGAAGAAGCACTTCCAAGGCCTGTAGTGAAGCCATCCCTGTGGGAGCGGGAGGTGCTAGGAAGCTGTGCAAATGGCAAACCTGTTACTGAGGCGGAGGAGAAGGGAGCAGAGGCTGAGGTGGAGAGGAACATGCGGGAAGGAGGAGGGACCCCAGGGGGTGCGAGCGCCACTGCAGGTGGGAGCCTGTGCAGGAGTCTGGCCGTGCTCAGTTTACAGGCCCAGGGAACGCAGCAGCTCGCCTCCTGCGCCTGCTGCCGCACCCCCATCCACAGGGGGAGGTAATACAGAGGCTAGAAATGGAAACTAGAGCTGGTGCGAAGCTTTGTCCTGGCGGCTGGTCACAGAACAGTCAAGAATCCCTCACCAGTAAGTGTAATTGTCAAGGTCACCTGTGACCTCCCTCCTATTCAATCTAACAGACACTCGGCCGGCGGGGATGCAGCTTGGCCGCTGGGAGGCCAGTCACTTGGGGCATGAGGCTGACGCCGCCACTTGGGATCAGCGGGCTGCAGCAATGGTTTGGCTTCCCGTGGGCTGCGGGAGGCTGTTAGCTCCCGCTTGGGTCAACAGCCTACGTAAGTAATCAGCTTAAACGCAGTGCTGGTGAGCAATGGTTCCTGACCCTGGCTGCACACGACAATGACCCAGGGAGCTTATAAAAATAATACCTGTCCTAGAGCTCACCCAGGACAACTGGTGAGGCTCAGAGAGCAACAGGCCTTTAAAAGCACCCAGGTGAGTCCAACGGGCAGCCAGGCTGGAACCACTGGGCCAGATCAATAGGCCAAGTTTGGACACACACGGGGTGCCGATCTGTTCCTTCTCTAACCTGTGACCTCCTCTTAGCACACTCTGATTTGGGGTGGGGATTGGAATTAAGAGAGCAAGAGGCTATAATCTATTCAAACAAAAACCACTTGTTACAGTTTTAAGATTGCTTCCAATTTTATATTTTAAAAAAATGCTGTAACACACCAGTCACCACATGCACACACCTTTGTGCACACCCAAAATCTGTCTTCTCAGATAAATTTTTACCCAGAGGAAAAAGGTACCAATACTTTCTAAAGTCTAATACACTCTATTGTCTTTTGCCAAATTGTCTTTTAGAATATTTTTTCCAACTGACAATTATTCAACAGTATTCTACTTTGCACTTCTTTAGTGATCAATTTTCCCACTTTTATCCTAGTCATTTGTACTTCCTCTTTTCTGGAACAGCTCTTCACGTGCTTTCACCATTTTTCCATTTGGAATTCACTCTTTCTTACTGATTTTTAAGGACCCTTTCTATATGAAGGGTATTAAATGCTGTGTGTCATGTACATTCATTGACAATATTTTTCTTCCTGTCCTTTTCTAGTTTTTTTGAGATGTTTTTGATTTACAAGTGCAAGCTGTTTAGCCAAAATGTACCAGCTTTATCCTTTATATATCTTCCACTGCTTTTATGTTTAAAAGTTCTTTTTCATCTCAAAATGTCCTTATAATTATCTTACGCCTAATTTCTAACATTAAATACTTTCATTCATCTGGAATTCATGTTGGCAAACAAATTGCCTCAACTCTAACACCCGAATGCCAGCTCCATTACGCACTGAACACAATGTGTGAGCTTTCTCTTGCGCCCTATTGATCAATGTGTCTGTTTGGTCTTGATCTGATACCGCACTGTTTCAATTACTATAACTTTATTGTTTATTTTAAGATCTCACATAAGTACATCATTCTCACTTTTATTTTCAAAGGCATTTTGTTTATTCTTCCTGAAACTTACTTGAATGTTTTGGAAAAGTCTTATGAAGTTATGACAAAATTAATGCATGTTAAGACAATATTGTTTGCAAACATTAGCAAATAGGTCTATGGAACCAAAGAGAGTACAAAGATGAGAAACGTATTTTAACCTGTGAGAAAGGAGAGGACTATTCAATAGTTGATTTTGGACAATTTCTTATTCAATGGAAAAGCATTAGAATGCTGCCTCAGGCTATGTAACAAAGTAAGTTCCAGGAAAACTGGCAAAGTCCAGTTTGAACAGTTGATTTACAGAGAAGGGCTCCTAAATGGCCACGAATTATGAAAAGATTCTTACTCTCAATGATGATGAGGGAAACGCAAATACAAGCAATTAGGTAACATTTTGTCCTGCCATATGATGGGCAAAATTATTTTTAAATATAATTCCTTAATATGTAGAGTTTATAAGATTGGGGCAATTGCTGGGAAGTCTGGGTTAACGTAGTCATGTTGGAGGGAAATTGGGGGAGTTCTGTTAAAATGTGAAACACCACACCTGTGGCCTGTGAATCACCCAGAGAAACCCCAGGATCCACACCCAGCAAGAGCAAGTATAGCAGGGCTCTATCCACCACTAACAGACAGACATGCCCTCTTTTGGTTGACAGATAACCCCAACCTGACCGCCTGCAAATGATCCCGGACCCCATCTGCCAGGTCGCTTTAACCTTTTCCCTTTTAACCCCATACTGTCCTGTGATCCAGCAAATAAAGAGTTAACGAGTTAAGGACTAGCACAGAGTGAGCTCTGGGGTTCCCCTGCCCCTTCCGGCTCCAGCCCCAGCCCACAGCCCGTTCTAGCTGGTTGTGGACAGTAGGCTGTGATCCCTGTGTTGGATGTTCATCAAAGTATTGTTGTAAGAACAACAGACTGGGGACAACTTGAGGCAGAGACTGCTCACTGCCTGCCAAATGTCCACTTCCTCCTTCACACCAATAGAACCTATCATCATCATCACTGTCCCTCAGAAGAGTGCATGTCCCAGCTTCCCTTGCAGCCAGCTGTGGCTGTGTGAGTGCGTGTCCCAGCTTCCCTTGCAGCCAGCTGTGGCTGTGTGAGTGCGTGTCCCAGCTTCCCTTGCAGCCAGCTGTGGCTGTGTGAGTGCGTGTCCCAGCTTCCCTTGCAGCCAGCTGTGGCTGTGTGAGTGCGTGTCCCAGCTTCCCTTGCAGCCAGCTGTGGCTGTGTGAGTACATGCTAGCCAGTGAAAGCTGGGATTTCTGGGAAATCTTAAGAGGGTCCTCAAGCAGTCTCCCAGCCTGAGGATGTGATTGTGGGAACTGCAGCACATCTTCAACAAAAGGGGGGACACATCCAAGTTCCCCAAGGGCTGGAAGCCTGGGTGCCTGGAAACGTCCTGGAGGCTTCATGCAGACCCAGACTGTTGGGGACTTCTCTGAAATGGGAAGCCTTTTGATATCCTATTCAAACTGCTGAAGCTTTGTGTCTCTCGGTGAGATGCAGCCAAGTTTAATCATAATGATGCGAAGCTAAATGCCTATTAACAGGGAAATGGCTAATTCAATAAATAAATATATATGAATTGGAAACAAGTGGAGATGGTATATATATGTGATGAAATACTTTGCAGACTGAGTTAAATATACAGGCATTACAAGATCTAGAGCAACCCAAGTGCCCATCAAGAGATGATTGGATAAAGAAAATATGGCACGTATGTACCATGGAATATTACTCAGCCATAAAAAGTGAAATCTTGCCATTTGTGACAACATCGATAGACCTGGAGGGAATTACGAAGTAAAGTAAGTCAGACAAAGAAAGACAAATACCAACTGATTTCACTTACATGTTGAATCTAAGGAACAAAATAAACAAACAAAACAGATACAGACTCAAATAGAGAGAAGAGACTGATGGTTGCCAGAGGGAGGGAGCTTGGGTGCTGAATGAAAAAGGTAAAGGGAGTGAGATGTACACATTGGTTATAAAATATTCAAGGGGGTGTAGAGTACGCGTAGGAAATACAGTCAATAATATTGTAATGACTAGGTATAGTACCAAATGGGTACTAGACTTACCGGTGGGATCATTTCATAAGTTATAAAAGTGTCTAGCTGCTATGCTGTATACCTGAAACTAATATAATATTTAATTAAAATTGTAATGAAAAATGAAAAAGAGAAAAAATCTGTATGCATTAACATGCTGAATGAAAAAAATGAGTTATAGAACATCCTAACTATTTATGTGCATTGCTCCCCAGAGCAATAAAGTGCTCTGCTTTTCCTTACATTTCCATACACAAAAGTATAGAAACAAGCCTGGAAGTATGCTCCCCAGACTGTGGTAATGTTAGTAGCTCTGGGAAGTGGACAATAATTGCGGGGGGCTGGTAAAGGGCACCTTATCTTTGGCTGCACTATGCCACACTTTTATAAAAGGAATGGTTCATGACGATTTGGATGGTATAAATTCCCACCTACCCACCAGCTGACCTTTCTTTTGTTGTTGTTAACCCTCACCTGAGAATATTTTTTCCATTGATTTTTAGAGAGAGTGGAAGGGAGGAGGGGAGACCCACAGAGAGAAACATCAATGTGAGAGAGACACATTGATTGGTTGCCCTTGACCGGAATCGAACCCGGGACCCTTCAGTCCTCGGGCTGACGCTCTATCCACTGAGCAAAACCAGCTAGGGCCCAGCTGACCTTCTTGAACTGTGTACCTGCCCACGGCTGCGGCCCACAGGGTCTGCCTGGGAGAACTGCCAGGGCTGACGATGTGGACCTGGAGGGGCAGCCACCAAGCACTTTGTCAGGAAAGTTTGAGGTTCTTTCAGAGCCCCTCTGTCACAGAGACTGTTCCTATGACACTGCTGTGTCTGAGGAAGGGTAACGGTATTAGTCTACAAGGACAAACCAAGTGAGAGGACACAGCAGCAAATGAGAGATTACAGTAAGAACTGGAAGCAGCACGTGGCCCAGCAGTGGCCGAATGCCTGAAATAGGAAATGCCGCCTGCCCCCCAAGAATCTTGAAATGGCTCAGTACTTGGAGTGTCAGGTGCTGGGATGAGGTTCAAGGAAGGAAGAGGTACAAGGCTGAGCAGCTGGACTCCGAGGCATTCCTTGCCATGCACACAACAAGGAAATTGTGCTTCATTCTAGACACCGATTCTATAGACCCGTGGTCGGCAAACTGCGGCTCTTTGGCCCCTTGAGTGTGGCTCTTCCACAAAATACCACGGCCTGGGCGAGTCTATTTTGAAGAAGTGGCATTAGAAGAAGTTTAAGTTTAAAAAATTTGGCTCTCAGAAGAAATTTCAATCATTGTACTGTTCTTTTTCATGTTTGAATGAGGCCAGTTCCAAGACTGCTAGCTGCTTAGAATAGTTTGGGGACAGGGTGGAAGGCAAAGATTTGGGCAGTTGGCAGTTTTTTTTTGGGGGGGGGTTATTGTCTCAAAATAATTTTCACGAGGTTGACAAGTCTTTAGCCCGAGGGGTGGATCGTCTCTCTAAGTGAGACGAGAAGCCACAGAGGGTTTTAACATAAGGACCCCTTTAAGGGTTGAGACGACTTTAGGAAGACCTGTTGGGACTGTATCAATCTGTGTCCACTCAGGAAAACAGAACCACTCTAGGTATTTCAAACAGAAATAATTTAATACAGGAGATTGGTTCCAAAGTGGTGGAAGGGTGGGAGGAGTCAAAGGGAAGGATCAGTTGCTTAGCAAGTAGTACTTAGGCTTCAGACACCAAAGGGGAGATGATGATACCAGAGCCCATGACTGTTACATCACTGTGATTGCTGGAGCATCTGCTACTGTTACTGCTGCCTCGGGAACCACAGCCACATTCACCTTGCAGGAAGCCCAAGGTCACTAACACTGCAGGATCCTGTCTGAAAGGTGCAGGGTCTGTTACTCCTGTGCAGTTTGTGCTACTGAGACTACAGAAATGCCCACTTCAACCTTCATGCTACATGAACAATTAATTTGAAACCTACACTTAGCCAACACTGCAGTTGCTCCTAATGCCATGTGAGCTAATTCTAGGAGAACATGGTCTCTCCCTTCCATTGTTTGCCAGTGTCCTGCCAGGGCCTCCCATTGGGCAAACCTAATTGAAAAGCAGTTGGCAAAACCAAAATAGCTAGCCAGGGATGCTGGGGAGTATCATTTTCAGGTTCCCAGCACTTTGCAATCCAAAGGGGAGCATGGAAGAGAGGGAATAGAAATGAGAGGGGGAAAAAGACTGGGGGTGGCTATTGGAGGAATTAGGTGAGAAAGGAGGGCGGCTTGGACTAGGATGACAGCAATGGAGGTGGTGAGAGGAAGTCAAATTCTGAATATTTTTTGAGGTAAGAATCAACAGAATTTGCTCACATATCAGACATGGAGTATGAGAGAGAGAGAGAGAGAGAGAGAGCGAGCGAGCGAGAGAGAGAGAGAGAGAGAGAGAAGCTAACTGGGTTGTTCTTGGTCTTAATGAAAGATTAAGTTCCTATGTACTTAGATGACTAAGAGCATGATAAAAGCAGGTCTTAAGGAAGGAGGAAGTTCAGTTGTGGACATGTTTAGTTTGAGATGCCTATGAGACATCAGGTGGAGACACTGAGTAGACAGTTCAGGGAAAGAGAGATACAAATCTGAGATGTAGTCGTATGTAAGTGGTATATAAAGCCATGGGACTTACGATGTCACTGTGGTAGATAAATAAGAGATGATGCCCAAGGACTAATCCCCATGATACTCCAAGATAAAGGTCATGGAGGCAAAAAGAAACCATGAAAGGAGGTTTAGAAGAAGCAGAGGGGTGAGAACACTAGAAGAACGTGGCATCTTGAAACCCCAGAGAACAAAACCTTTTAAGAAGAGTGTCAATTGTGTCAAATGCTGCTTATAGGTCAAGTTCAACGAGGACCATGAATTGACTTGAGAGTAGCACTGTGGACATCATTGGTGACCTTAAGAAGAACGGTTTTAGAGGAGAGGTGGGAGCATAAGTGGGATTGGAATGGGCTCCAAGATGAGTGGAGAGAACAATTTGGAGGCCCTGGTGAGTAGAGATCCAATGCCTACCCCCATGCTGCTGAACTATATGTTTATCCCTATGTATTTATCCAGTAAGCAAATGCTGGACAGCCACGCTCTTGAGGAGCTAAACTTTGTGTGTTGATGGGAAGGGCCCAGTGGAGAGGGTTAAAGCTGGATTCAGGAGGAAAAGGGAAGGACTTCTGGAGTCACGTCCTTAAGAAGACAAGAATGGACTGGACCTAGTGCACAAGTGGAGGTGTTGGCCTTATCTAAAATCAAGTCATTACCAGGAGAGAAAAATCAAGCATGTGAACATAGCTACAGGTAGGTGGGGGAGGTGGTGGTAAAAGTTCTCCTCCATTTGCTTCTGTTTACCAGTGAAGTTGGAAGCAAGGTCATCAGCTGATGAGAACAGGAGAGATGTTAGAGGTCTGAGAAGAGGAGAGAAGGAACTCCATCAGAGAATGGGACCGCGAAGGGGCTAGGGAACTAACTGTAGGATGATTGCAAGGAAGTGTTAAGGGTCCACTTGAGATTAGAAATGATGAGCTTTGAGTGATTCTGGTCATCGTGCTCGTGCATTTGCTGTGTTCAGCAGCGTGGGTGTAGGCACCGGGCACTGGCTGGGCAGAAAATTGATTTTAAGCAAGAAATACAGCACAGTGAGAGAGTGCTAAGGGAGTTGATGATATAAACAACAAAAAACGAGTATCATGTTTCTCCATGGAGTTTAGACCGAGTAAAGAGGGAAGAAAGGACAGGAAGGCAGTGCTCAATAAACAGAGATTCACCCCTTTAAGACAAGTTGCACTAGATCCTCATGACTAAAATGGCTGTCCTCCAGGTAAATGGGGTATTTGAGGGTCTTCCCTATATATTTACCCAACAAGCAATGTTGCACACTTGTCATGAGCTATGTTACTTCCCTAGAACCCCTTAAAGTATCAGGGAGATAAGCTGGAAACGAAGCCGGAGCGGTCTTAAGTGATTACGGAGAACAGAGATTGATTTGATTTGATTGCCAATAAAATCTTCAAGTAGGTTGAAAGATGCAAATCTGGTTGAAAGTACATATCTGTATCAATGAAAATGGCTTAAATCCAGAAGATAATTTATCGATGGATATCATTTAAAACTTTGCAGCATAACCATGGCCAATGTTTATTGAGGGCAAATTGTTCGCCAGGCCCTGATGAAGTGCATTGCATCTGTTATCTTGTTTAATCCCAGCAGCAGAGCCAGGACTGGAGGCATCTGCTTCCAGAAAATGCACTTCTAACCACTGCACTCCTGAGGAGAGCTTCAGGCAAAGCTGGATCCAGGGATTCGAACCTTATTCCCGGACTCAGTCTTTCACTCTCACTCTGCTTACTCCGTGTTGAATGAATTCCCATGCATGTCAGGTCCCCTCCATTCATGACAGCTCAGGCTTAAACGATCCTTGTATTTAGCATTTCAAGAGAAAGTTGTTTTCCTCTTCTGAAAGTAGTAGATCTACATCAGTCTGTTTGTAATGTTAGAAAACAGATTCACAATATTGTTAAGTAAAAAACCCTCACGCTTTACAAAACAGTAGATATGGGCTGACCCATAAATAAATACATTTACAATTGGAAAGATATAAATAAAACACTAACAATAGTTATTTCTGAGTGTTATGATTTGGGGGACTATATTTTATTTTTGCTTCTCAGTATTTTCATTTGTTTCTACATTAAGAATATATTATCTGTATGATAAAACTATTGAAGGTAAACAAAAACTCAATAGCAACAAACAAATGTATCTCTCCATATTGTTCTCTGAAGCTAGGTCCTTCCCCTCTCAACCCATCCTGTGCCGCTAAGTTCTGTGTCTCAGGAAATTGATAAATTGGGGTGGCGGCACCCTAGTGACAGTCTTACCTGCTTCCATTTGGTTAAAGACGAGAAGAGGAGGAGGAGTAGCCCAGGCCAGCTCTGCCACATTAGTATTTATTTATTTATTTTTAAATCCTCTCGGGAGGATATTTTCCCATTGATTTTAAGAGAGTGGACGGGAGAAGGAGAGACAGAGAGAAACACACCAATGTGAGAGAGACACATCGGTTGGTTGCCTCCCGCATGCCCCGGACCAGGGCGGGGATCCTGCATCCGATGTACATGCCCTTGACCGGAATTGAGTCGGTAAACTGACGCTCTGTCCACTGAGCCAAACTGGCTAGGGCTCTGCCATATTATTGAACATGGGAACAGGCTCAGTATCTTCCCTGACACTATAAGCACTTTGGGTCCATTTTGAAATGGAATGTTAGTTCTTCCTGGCAAGCCCTCACGAGGTAGCATTCAGTGGTGCATCACGAAGGAGAGAAGACAAGTAAACCAGGGGGTCCCCACTGAACATGCAGCCGAACTCCAAGTACCAGGCTGACTCGGAAGGAGCTGTTTAGTCCCTGCCTCTAAGGAGTGTCCGTCTCATTAGGAAAGCAGGGCAGTAAGGTAACGTGGATTAAATGATGCAGGAGGGAGGTGGTCTCCACAGTGCTGACCCCAGGGGAGACCACGGCGAGAGCTGGTCGTCAGCCTCCCCATTCATGCTCCAGCACGGGCACCCCATTCTCCAGCCTGCAGTGCATATGAGAACATGGAAAATCCACCCTGCTTCAGACTGCTTCCTAATTTCTCAAGTACAGATCGGAATAATCCCCTTCCTACTGGCATAGGGAGAGGATTAAACTGGGTAATGCAGCTAAATGCTTAGCCTAGTACCTGCAGCTGAGAAAATGCGCAGTAAATGGTGCCTACCATTATTATATGTTCACGAACAGCAGAAGTAAGCCAACATGGAGATGACAAAACGTCTGGAATCTTACAAAGTACTTAAAATGGCTCCTAATCTTGTAGATCTGGTTCCTTCTGCAGGCAGTATCTGGTTTCTTGAACCTTTGCCCTGTGATTTTATCCAGGGTACGGAGTGTACTAGTATGTAAAATCATCTCGCCCTCACTCCCAGCCTCCTTCCTAAATGTGGAATATGCATTCGCATCCTCCTGGCTCGGATGGGAACTTGGCACCTCACACAACCTGCAGACCACATGGCTCCAATTCACAGTCCTGTGCTTCATAAGAACCACCCTCTTTGGAACATTTTCTCACATTTCACAGAACTCAGCTCGAGAGAGGAAAATGTGAAACTTATATTGAACTAAAACGGAATAATAAGGCTTGATTGGTCCAACGACTTTAGGAAAAGAAAATGTCCTTGTTTTATAATTTTCAAATTCAAGGTCTGAAATGCAGGGTATCAGAGTGAGAAGGGAGATTCGTGATAATGCTGATGCAAAAGAGACAAAGGCGTCTCAGCGAGGGAGGAGCAGTGCATTCTGTGCTCGCCGTTCTGTGACACACCAGCTCCTCAATCCTGTGAGCTCTCCCAACGTTCTTTTCCGGTATGGGCTATTCTGAATTCTTCTTTTTGCTTACATTAGCCAGAGTCCATTTCTGCTGCTTGCAACTCAGTAACCCTTACTGATTCCTAAATAAAGGGGGGGTTGGGGGGGGCAGGTATGAGTGAGAAAGAAATGAATAAGGAACAAAGAGCAGCAGAGAAAATGGAGAAAGCAGCTAGATCCTATGACTGCTTCAAATTTTGAAGGGTTCCAGTCCTAGTCTAAACGTATCCTTTAAAACAAGTCTCCACCCCACCTCCACCGTCTCCCATGAAAACAGTCCCTGTTCCTTGTTACTGATGTGACTACTGTTTTGGTATTGATCAGGACTCTTTAATTGCAAGTAACAGAAAAATAACTAATCAGCTGAAGCAAAAAAAGTCCAGGGACCATGCTTCTGGCGTGGCTAGGCTTAGAGTTGACAGGGTGCTGTCTGAGCCGCCACCTTGCAGTCTCGCTGTCCTCTATGTTTGTTTCAGGCCCATTTCCCCTCCTGATGGCACAGGTGGCCACTGGAAGCTCCAGGCTTACTTTGTACCAGCTCACCATCTCAGACGAAAAAGAGTTTCTCTTTCCAACAAAAGTCCTGTGGATGATGCTCACTGGAGATCTGAGTTGCTTTCAATAAAGTATGATTAGAAAATTATAGTTGTTCGGGCTTGGTCATATGCCTGCCCTTGAACTAGGATCAACCCACACAAACCACAGGAAAAGAATGAGAGAAAACCTTTTCTCCAAGGACATTAGCATTACTATTTGCTCTCCATAACTTTTCTTCAGTTCTTTCTGGATGACCAAACACCCAAATGATAGCCAGGCATCGAGCCACGCAGAGTGAAGACTGCAGTCCAAAGGATCTCCCGAGGCTAGAAAGCCTCGGGACAGTGTTCTCACTGACTGAATATAAGTGGCAGCAATGGATGCAACGTCCAGGAAATGTCCTCAGAGCGATGTGCCATGTCCTTCTCGGTCCTTGCCTCTTGCCTTTGTCCGGAATGTGCTCAGATGGCTGGAGATGAATAAGGCACCTGGACCCCCCGGCCATGTCAGAATGGAGGAGACACGTGTTGGAGCTTGGGTCCCTAGCACTGTGGAGCCACCAGCCCTGACTCACCTTCTCCTTCTTCCAGGTGACAGAAAAAGGAACAGGAGTGTCTGACAAACCATAACCCAACATAACCCTCCTCAGTCCCTCCAAAGGAAGCTCATGGTGCTGCTGTGAAAAGGGGTGAGAAGTACCAGGCAGGCCTGTCCCCTGTCTTACTCCCTGAGACACTCTACCTAAGCCATGGTCGTTACTTTGGGTGGAACTTTGAAGATGCAAAGCTGCTGGCTCTGGTGTATTAGAATACCCAGAACTTCAGAGTGTACACATTCAAAGGAAAAATAAGTTTAAAACGGAGCCAAGCACAGAGTTGTGAGAAGAAACTACACCCATGTTTTCCCCACTAAGATCAAAATGCTGGTCAGAGTGGGATAATCTACATTTAACCTTGTAACTTTAAGAATGGAGGGCAGAAATAGCAGGTTCACATGTGAAAGTGCCTATTAGAACCCCTTTCAACATATTTGTGTTGACATTTTTATTAACAACTTTAGTGAGGAATTAAATTGTAATCAAACACAGATATGACATGATGCCAATAGAAGGGTTGTCTTGAATAACAGAACCATAGAACTACACATCAGAACCCAAAGAGGTTTTTGAAGTTAATCTTGACTCCTCATTTTACAGGTGAGAAAACTGAGGCTCGGAGAGGTCAACCAACTTGCTCCAGGTACACCTGGAATCAAGGGTGAAGCTGTCTGGATTCAATCTTCCTACTTTCTCTTTTTGAATAAATGAAAGCTATATCATGATTCAAGATTCAAGTAGACATTAAAAATAAAAAATGGAAGCAGTGAGCTGATGAGACCAGATACAATGCAATCAGGTCAAACGTGTAAGGACCTACATGTTCGGTCCAGAAAAGCCCAGTGTGCAGCTGATGTGCCTCAATCAGCAGCACTTGTAAGAAACACTTAGGGATGTGAGTTAGCTGCAAGCTTGAGGTGTCAGCAGTGTGATGGGGCTCCAAGAAAGAGATAAAGCAGCCATAGAAACAGTTTACAGAAGACGGGTCTGAGTCCTGTGAACCTTTCAATCTATACCCGTGATTCCTCCTTCAGTCCCAGGTGTCAAGAGTTTAGAAATGATCTAGACAAATTAGTTCAGCTCTAGAATGGCATAGCATGAGGAACGGTCAAAGGAAGTTGGGGAATGCAAAGCACTGTGACACAGAACTCAAATCTGGGAGTCACACCGCCTGTGCTTCATCCCAGCTGTCAGTTACTGAGGGTGCGCGCATTAAGCCTTGATCCCACTGTCCGTAAGTGAGAAATGATAACGGGGCCCTATCCCTTTGGAGGCAAAGGAGGTAATGATGTCATGTGATTTGCACATTACTGGCACAAAGCAAGCACTCCATAAATGTGAGCTACTATCGGGATTAAGGAAGCAAAGTGATGTGGGGATAATGGTAACAACCTAATAGGCTGTGACGAATGAGTTAACACATGCCGAGGGCTTGAAACAACCTTGGTAGCAATTATTATCTGCAACAGAGGGACTGGCCTCAGGTTTCCATGGATGGGCCTGGTTTAGGGGCAAAGTATACCCTGACAGGCTACGGTCCACAGAGCCTGATCACAGGTGTGTGTGTGTGTGTGTGTGTGTGTGTGTGTGTGTGTGTGTGGAGGGGTTGGGGAAGGGCGTGAGGGTGGTCACTCAGACATTCTATGGGGGTACTCACTTGACCACCTGGGAAGGGCGGCTTGGCATTGTCATGGACTGACAGCCGCTTTCTGGGCCATCGTCCTTTAGGCCTGTTCTGATGACCTCTGAGTAGGGTTGGTCACTCAAGTTTGCTCCGGTCATGGCCACTGAGGCTTGCCTGGGGGCAGACACAGGGATCGCTCCAAATGGGGATGCTCCTAAGTCCTCCCCTCTCTTTCCTTCTCCCTGGGCCACCGAGGGAGCAAGTCTCTAGTGCCCTGGACCTGAGAGACCCTATGGAGCCAGGACAGCTCCCGAGCAGTCCGCCGCTGGGGGGCGGCCGCTAAGAGGGAACCCGCCCGCCCGCCCGCGCGAAGTCCGCTCCTTTAGGGTTCGCGCACCCCCCTGCCCAGCGCGAGGTGGAGTGACGGTGGGTGGGGGCGCACGCTTCATGGGTGTGAGACAGCCAGTCGCCGGGTGTGAGTCAGCGCGTGGGGGGAGGGGGCGAAGGAGCTCCCTGAATAGTCCCGGATTCACACTCCTGCTCCGCTCCTCCACGCATCCCGTCTAGAGCCTGTGTCCCCGTCTCGCCGTGTCCCCATCCTGCGTGTGCTCCCGCGGACGGCACGGTGCCTGAGCCCAAGCTGAGTCTGGCTGGTGAGGTGGGGAGGGAGGGAAGGCAGTGTCCCTGTGGGTGTGTCTAAGCCAGGTTAGGGGATTTCTTCCTCCCCACTCCACGTGGGTGTGGGGGTGTGTCCCTGCATGTGCGCGCGTGTCCCCGCGGTGGGACCGCTCAGTGCAGAGCGCTCGCGTCCGCCCGGCCGCGTCTGGGTCCGGATGCTGGCGCCATCTCGACCCAGGCTCCCACCCCGGCGTCGGGAGGCCAGCGCGTGGGGTGTCCAGCCTGCTGACGGAGCCAGCGCCTCCACACCCTCCCTCCACACCCCGCGCTGGCCAGGGCGCCCCAGGGCGCGGCCTGCGTGTGCAGGGCCGGGTGTGTGTCCTGGGCGGGACGGAGGTTGGGGGCGGGCCAGGTCCCGGGCGGGGCGCGGGCTCGGGGGACCGCGCGGCTGACGTCAGGCGACTCCTTAAATAGAGCCGGCAGCGCCTCGCTCGCCTTTCCGGAGGAGCCGGAGCGCGGCCCCGCGAGCGCCCCCGAGCCGCCGCCACCGCACCGCCGCGCCGCCGCCGGGTCGGGAATGGGGCTGCGGGCGCCGGGCGCGCTCCCAACGCTTCGCGTCGAAGGGCCGAGAAGCGCCGGGAGTGGCCCCGCCGCCTAGGACGGCGCGATGTGGGAGGCGCTGCTGCCGGTGCCCCCTGGAACGACCGCCCCCCGCCCCCCGGGCACGGTGCGCGCCCCGCCGGCAGCGCCTGGAAAAGACGGCAGCCCCACGGCTGACCCGCGTGGCCCGGGCGGCGCCGCCCGAGCCCTCTAGGCGGCCGCAGGGCCCCGGGAGCTCGCCGCCAGCGCCCCCTCGGAGACCATGCCCCCCGGCGCGGGCCCAGGGAGCCATGGCCTTTAGGGTCCCGGGCCGCGCGGGGCCACCTCAGCCGCGGAGGGCGCGCAGGCTGCTCTTCGCCTTCACGCTCTCGCTCTCCTGCACTTACCTGTGCTACAGCCTCCTGCGCTGCGGCGACGACCTGGGCCGGAGTCGCCTCCTCCGCGCGCCCCGCGGCCCCCGCGCGGACGTCCCGCAAGTTCTCCCGGCGCCCCGCCCCTGCGACCCCCCGGGGCCGCCGCCCCGCGCGCCCGCCGCGCCCGCCCCGCGCCTCGCGGCTTCCAACCTGTCGGGCTCGCCGAAGCCGGGCACCAAGCGGCTGCCCCAGGCCCTGATTGTGGGCGTGAAGAAGGGGGGCACGCGCGCCGTGCTGGAGTTTATCCGTGTGCACCCGGACGTGCGGGCCTTGGGCACCGAGCCCCACTTCTTCGACAGGAACTACGGGCGCGGGCTGGACTGGTACAGGTAAGGGGCAGCCCCGCGCCGCGCCTGCTTGGCACCCGGCTTCGTGCTCAGAGCCACCCCTGCCTTTCTCTTCCCCTCCGCCCGGCGGGTCGGTGGGGTCAGGCCGACACGTGGGGCATTACCCAGAACTTGCGTTTCTTCTCTGCACACGCGGTTTCTGGACCGGCCAAGGGCCCTTGTCCCTGGAGGGAAGGGCGGGCTCTAGCCACCCTCAGGGCGGGCAGCGGGCTGACTCCGGTCCAGCCTTCGGGATGGAGCGCGGTGCCCAGGGAAGGGCAGCGAGGACGCCTCTCACAGCCCTCCCGGGCCTCCTCCGCGGGTCTTCCTGGCCTCTGAAGGGCCCGAGAAGGATGGAAAGTAGAACAGGAGGCCCTTTGCGACAGGGCTCTGTGCTTGGGGACGTGCCCACAGTTGCCGGATGAGCGAGGGCATGGCAGAGGTGCCGGGTGAGGAAGTTCCTTCTCAGGCTCACTTCCAGCCCCGGTTTGTGCTTCAGCTGGGCTCGGAGCGGCCCTGTGACCGGGCTCCTGGTCTTCCCTGGGGAGAGGATGCTGGATGTGAGGCTTGGCTCCCCCTCAGCTTGAGCAAATTCCTAAGACACTTGGAGCCTCGGGTTTCTCGTCGGCCACACGGGGCACAGAAGCAGTCTGTGCCCCGCTGGCGCCAGGCCTTTCTCCTGCCGTTCAGTGCCACCCTGGGTGACGCTTCTACAGCCGCCAAGATGGGCGTTTGGGATGCTGCTGAGCTCTCAGATGAAGGTCGGCCGGTTGTAGGGGCAGCCAGTCCACTGCTCCGCTGCACTGCTGAGGGTGAGCGTCACCCAGGTTGGTGGGTCTGGGGGTAGCCTGAAGCTTCTGGAAGGTGGCAGCTGCCACTGTTCAATGTCCGTTTACCTCCCAAGCCCTGTTTGGTGCTGAGGTGCAGGCCTGGCCCATGTGTTGGCTGAGCGGGGTATCCTGGGGATGGTATCATGTATAGGTTCCCCATAACACATGGCTCCCCCTGACCCCGTGAAGACTTTCTAGAAAGGTCTGCCTAGGATTGGAACTGGGGAGGGTAACATGGTAACTGCACAGTAGCTGAGGCTAATTTTTAAAATTTGTATAAAAGTAAACCCATTAGGAAGTAGAAAGTCCTAAGTATATTGGGCAAAGGACAACTTTATTAGAAGGACCCCACTGAGCTCATAATAGGGGGCCCTGGATTTGCAAGAAGCGGGGCAACGGGCTGACGTACACCTTTGCCGGTTAGCCTTCAATGGGCATGGTTGTGGGAGCAAGGGTGGCACATATGCCATCCTCGGGAGACAGGCAGGCATGCAGTCTGTCTGTCTCCGGGAGAGCCCAGCTGGGATAGCAGGCTGGGGGTGGCCCAGCGCCAGTATGTTGGCTCGGTGGAATAGGGTGGCCCAGAAAGGCAGGTTTGGTGCTTTCCAAGCTGTGACCCACAGGTACCCATCTGGGCATCTGAGGTGAGCAAGGGCAGAGCCGGAGCCCGACCCCAGGCGGGGACGCCAGTGCATGCGCCCGCAGAGCCCTGTGTGGGTCAGCCGTGGCCACACTCTGCTGCACAGCAGGGTTCCCTGGGGGAAGGCTGGAGATCATTAGGAAGCCCTTTGCCAATGTGAAGTGCTTTCTATGTGCAGAAATCACAAAATGCTGGCACCTGGCCGTTAGATACTGTGTCCACCAAACACCGTGCCCTGCACAGGCTGTGCGCCCTCTTCCCGCTCCACCCCGGCGCCGCGGCCAGGCTTCCTTCCCAGGGCCGTGCCATTCAGGGATGGCTGCTTTTTATTTTTAACCTTGGCATGTGTGATTCGAAGCCAGCTTAGCTGTGAACCTTCGAGATGGAGCCGTGCTTTTTTTTATGTAGCACATTTGGATTCTGCTAAAATTCTCAGCTGAGTCTGGGTAGGTTTTATTTAACATCAAGCACGCTGACAGCTCCACGTCTCAGGGTCTGACTTACCCTCCCTTCTCCCTTCACGTTTCTGAAAGAACAATTAGCCTGGGGGTCTGCTTGTGGATTGCCACCGATGCTAAGGTAATGCCATTTGGATCTTGTTTCCATTTGGATCTGTTTCCATAATTTGCAGAACATTTCTATCGTGTATTCTAACCTTCGTCATCACTCAGGTAGGAAGCATGCACTGCAGAAATGCAGGGGGTTTCTGAGGTCCTTGAAAGCCCACGGTCCCACGTGATTCCCGAATTCCACAAGTTGAACGGCAGGTGACGTGATGCTGCTGCCTGCCTGCTGCCCCGACTGTGTCACATGTGTGAGAACTGGAACCCCGAGGAGGAGCATGTGGACCAGGGTCACAGGCAGACTGATGGGAGTTAGCACCAGAAGTCCCTGGCACATGGGTGTGCCGGCACATGTGTGTGCCAGCATGTGTGCATTCCAGCAGGTGCTCTAACCACGGCTTGCCACCGGGAAGCCAGGGTCCACTGGCAGACTTGCCCAGTGTGCCTTTGTGCCCTCGGTGGTGGACTGTTCTCCAAAAGTGGAGTTGCAGAGTTCCTGGCAGTGGGTCTCATGTGACTTGTCCCTGCTAAGCCCCTGAGGATAAATTCCTGGGGCCGAGGCCCAGATTGGATGGGCAATGGGAAAACTAATAGCTTCACCCTCAACCCAAAGGAGAGAGTTTTTGCTGTGGGCAGACAGATAAACCAGGAGGTGACAAGCAGTGCCTGCAGGCGGGTGACACAGCTGGAGGGACACCCTCTGCAGAGACCAGGAGACAGAATGTGCACCTTCCTTGCTCCCAGCCCGAGCTCTCTCTCTTGGGAACAGCCCAGGTCAGGCCACCCAAGCAGAGCCCGCCCTCTGCAGTGGTACCTCCTTTAGGGATTTCCTGAGACCCCCTCACAGAAGCTCTCCCCTCACCTGTCCCTCTCGCCTGGTTCCCTTCTTTCAATTTCCTTCCCACGGAGGCAGCTGGGCCCGCAGGTGGGGTCGGCTAGCTGCCTGCCTGGTGGGCAAAGTGAAACCTCGCTGATGAGGGACCGGGACAGCCCCTGCCAGAGGCTGGGTGTGGTCGCCTGGATGCTGTGATTGGAGGCAGAGTGCTCTTTCTGAATCTCCGGGTGCTGGGCGCAGGAGGGCACCTGCCTAACTCTCACAGGGGGGGTTTTGAAGAGTGGCTGAAACACTTTGTGTGGAAGTGCCTGGAACTCTGGTCCACAGAGATAAGGCAGAATGTTACCGCTGTAGCGACTGTCACCCTACCCTTGCACTGCCCACACTCTTGTGACCACCTCAGTACTATTCGTATACAAGGATGATTTCTGCTGGGCTGCTGTCACCAGATGGGGCTGAGGAGTTAACTAATTGCTGGGAAACTTGTTCCATGAGACGAGCAAGGGTCCTGGTCTTAAATTCTCCTTTCAGTTCTGCTTCAATTTAATTTTCATTTTTGCTCCCTCCCTTCGATAAAAAGTCACTTCACGTTTCTCGTTGTCCGTTTGCTCACCTTTAAAGTGGAAATGCTGCCTGACCTGCTTCGCAGTCTTGTGAAAATCTGTAAGACAGCCACGTGACGATGCTTCCCCCATCTAAGGTTCCGCTTAGCAGGCTGCCATCACCAAGGGCTGGGAGTGAGGCTGATCGTCAGGCTCTTCATCTTTTTATTTTTTTAATTGATTTCAGAGAGGAAGGGAGACCGGGAGAGAGATAGAAACATCCATGCTGAGAGAGAATCATTGATTGGCTGCCTCCTGCACGCCCCCTGCTGGGGATCGAGCCATGACCAGGAATCGAACCATGACCCTCTGGTTCATGGGTTGATGCTCAACCACTGAGCACACCAGCCAGGCCAGGTCTTCATTTTTATAAAGAGATAAGAGCTGTACCTCGTCCAGTAGTTTTTGGCGTCTTGGGGAGGATGAGTTTGCTAGTTTCGGCGATGGGTGGGGAGCGTTGGGAAGAGGAGGTGAGCCTTCTCTAACACACTGAAATGCCGGCAAGAGCAGGGTAATATGTGGTCACTGACTCTGTGCTCCGGTGGCTGCATTGGGGAAGATGAGCCCGTTCTGTAAATTTTAGACTCCAATCCACTGCATATTTATTTGTTCATTGTGGATGGTGTTCTGGGACCATGTGAGGAAGACACAGTTTTTGCCCCAGAGGCAACGTTCATATAAGAAAGAGAATAAAAACACAGAATAAGGTGTATTGCTTTATCCAGCTCACTGCAGTCAAGAAATTAATCTTTAAGGACAAACTTTAGGAAGGAATAAAACCAAAGGCAGAGGCCAGGGAAATACTTAAAATACAGAAGGCTTGAAGCATCTTTAACAAAGTGATCAAGACACAACACACACTTATCCACGCTTGAGTGTGCACAGATGCCTGGGCGGGCACACCTGCACCCACACGACACACACTTATCCATGCTGTTGAGTGTGCCCAGATGCCTGGGCGGGCACACCTGCACCCACATGACACACACTTATCCACGCTGTAGAGTGTGCACAGATGCCTGGGCGGGCACACCCACACAACACACACTTATCCATGCTGTAGAGTGTGCACAGATGCCTGGGCGGGCACACCCGCACACACCATTACATGTCCGTGCAGACTCATCTCCGTAAGGAGTGTCGCAGCCTTGGACCAGGAGGATGTCGCACACACTGATTAAATGAAACCGCCCATAAATCCCCACTCGCCTGGCAGCTCCTTCGCGGGAGCACGCTGGCGATACAACAGTCCCTCCACGCGCCCAGCTGTGGCCAGGCCCTGGGTGAGCAGGACTGTCTTTTTGAAGAGCTGGCTTTGCTCCCCGGAGCTCAGAGGGACAGTGGAAGAGGTTGCAATGAAAATTTTTTAAAAAGCACGGCTTTCCCCAAAGCCTTGGTTAAGGCTGTTAGGTTAAAAGGCGAAAATATCACCGACTGTGGGTTCTGAAAAGCACACCCCTCACATTTAGCATCTGACATTAGGGTCTACCTGACGATGGGTGGGGTCTCAGCCTCCTGAGATACCAGCTTCCCTGAGGGTGGGAACCGCTCCCAGAGGCCGTCTCCCCGGAGACCTGGCGATGCCTGGCTGGGCGGGACCCACTGCTTGCTGGTCTGCAACCAGCAGGCCTCTCTGGCCAAGGAGCTGGGCCGTTTTTGGTGCTGATTGTCACCCTGCCATCTCCCTGAAGGCGTCTGTCCTGAATGAGGGAGCGTGCGGGCATGTTCTTCACGGCTGCTGGCCGCCAGCTGCCTGCAGGCCTCCAGGCCTCCCAGGTGAGCGGTCACCTGCGTGCTGGCTGGTGCTCCCTGCACAGGCATGCGGGCGGCAGAATCACCCCTTCCCGGGAGAGCCCACACATCATTCCCGAGTGGCCGAGTAGGGGGGAAGCACAGGGCTCTCTGTTGGGGGTCCCCTGAGGGGCAGGGGGGTAAGCGTGGGCTGAGTCGGGCCGGAGGGTCTGAAAGGTCGCCCAGCCAGCCTACCACTGGGACTCACAGTCCTCCAGGCTCAGCTGGGCGGGTTCTCCATTGAGCTGTCAAACGCCCACCATGGCAGGCGCAGGGCCAGGCCGGCTCCGCCACTGTGTTCACGGCGGGCGGCGGCAGCCCTGGGCAGCTTGACGAGGTGGGAAAGCCACCGGCGAGGGGAAATAACAGCATCTCAGAGGTAGTTGCTGCCTGTCACGCCCACAGCTGGGCGGCCGGAGTGGCTGCGGTGCTCTTCCAGGGGCAGGGCAGGGGCCGTGGGTTCCTGCTGTCCGTCTGCCGTTTCTTCTCCAGCTTGAAGCCAGAGGCACTCACAGTGGCTCCGCCGCCCCGGCTCCAGGCGTAAGAGACCTGGGTCTGTTCCGGGAGAGGCCGGCTCCCCTGCCCTGACGGCGGGTGTTACAGGCTTCAGATGCCCTGGTGCTGCCTTCCTGATCCCTGCCCACCTGGCACGTCCTCTGTTGTTATTCTCTTACTACCGTTGGGTAAGTTAACACATTCAAAATTGTAATTTTTCCATAAAGAACTGGATCATTTCCCCTTCGGTGTACATACTTTAGAATAGAAACGATGTTCTCATAATGCAAAGTGCAAAAGTGACCGAGGAGAGCTAATGACACTGCCCTCATTCCCACCGTGCCCGCCACGCGCTCCCTTTCCTGGGCACCCCGGGGTCCGTTTCTGTGTGCCCTCCCAGGCGTGCGCTGTGCATTCGTAAGCCCAACATACATCATGCAAATATAGTTAAAATGCATATTTTTAAAAACAACCTCATTTGAAAACCACCCTAAATGGAAAGCCAGTGTTACTTGCCATGATTAGAAAGTAATCGTAAAAATAAATAGATTGAAAACAAAACAGCGCTCTTGGATTTTGCTGCCTGAGGTGGCCAAGAGGCCCGGCCTGCGTCTGTTTAAAGGAGGACGTTTCGGAAAGACCAGTCAGAGCGGTTAAAGAAACACTGACAATGCAGGCGTTCCCCCGTCATCAGAAGGCGTGGGAGTGACGTGGGAAAGATGATGCATTTCCCCATGAGATTCGGCGATGGGTAGTAGGTCTTGGTCGAACCTAAAATGATCGGGATGGGTGCACTCCAGCCGCACGGGAGCCTGCTGGCCTGCAGAAAGCCCAGCTCAGTGAAGCCTCCTGCTTCCAGCTTTCAGTTTCTCTGACGTGTTAATGAAGGAGGAGACAAGCCCAAGGAAAACTCCCAACAAACTAGCTTTAGGAGAAGTACTTGGGCCCTGGCCATGAGGCTCAGTTGGCTGAGCGTGGACCCTGGCACTGAAGGGCTCCTGGTTCAGTTCCCAGCCAGGGCACGAGCCCAGGTTGAGGGTTCGAGCCCCGTCGGTGCTTACGGAGGCAACCCGTCCATGTTTCTCTTTGACATTGATGTTTCTCTCTCTGTCTTTCAAAAAAAGAAATCAAGAAACATTTTTAAAAATGCATTTTGACTTGCAGTAGTTGAAAGATAGTTGGCCTTCCGGAGAGCGGGGTTCCCTGCATAACAGCATGGCGGGTGCTGGAGGTTTCTTCACTGCTCTCCCTGGTGGAAAAGCGGCAGTGTCCCCACGACTCTCCCCCTAGGTGGTTCCGTACCCGCAGGCGTCAGGTTGCAAAAGTCAGCAGCAAGTCCAGGGAAAGGGGCTCATACCTTTGTAAGAATGATGAGGCTTGTCGCAAGGAATGGCCTCCCACCATCTGACAACACGGGAGGACCTAGGGGGTGTGATGCTGAGTGAAGTAAGTCAGACAAAGACAAACACCACACGATCTCACGTATGTGTGGAATCTAATGGACAAAATAAACTGGCGAACAGCATAGAAGCAGGCATGGAAGCATGGACAGACTGATGGTTGCCAGAGGGGACGGGGTGGGGGACGGGGGAAAAGGGGCGAGATCAGGAAGCACACACTGGCAGTTACAGAATAGTCACGGGTGTGAAGTACAGCCCAGGGAATATAGTCTGTAGTGCTGCAATAACTACGTATGTGCCATTTGAGTACTGGAAATATATAAATAACTAACCACTCTGCTACATACCTGGAGCTGATATAAAATAATACTGAATGTCAACTGTAATGGAAAGATAAAATAAAATGGTTGAATCGGGATTTAAAGTTACGAAACATAACGGAAGTGTGAGGCCCACGTAGGGCAGGGTGTCTTTGAAAGCCAGGCTGCCACATTGCGCTCCGCTCCACGCGCCGGGCATGGGGCTTGGCGCGTCCAGGGCAGGGTCACTTCGCTCTCCACAGTGTCATCTCAGCGAAGGAAGAAGGAGGCAGTGCTGTGTCCCTGGACACAGAAAGGAGCGCCACTTGAGGAAGTTGCCGGACGTCCCGTATGTTCAACGGAAGCAGCTCCGAGGGCATCTGAGCACAGCCCCCAAGCTTGCCTCTCGTCGGGCAGGTGGCCATCGGCGCGGAAGGGAAGGCCGTGCGAGCTCAGGGTGCCTTGGCCTCGGCTCACTGCTGGGTGCGGGAGCCCCCAGGCCCCCTTGGCTGTCTGGGAGCTGCCTGTGGAGGGAGGGGGAGCATGGATGAGATGCCCTCAGGGGAAGGACGGCAGCATTGCAGCAGCGATTCAAAGCTTGGCTCTTGAATCAGATGAAGAGTGGAGACCTCAGTTCCACCTGCTGCCTGGTGTGTGTCCACCAACCCATGGCTTCGCTGTGCCTCAGTCCCCGTGCACACGGGGACGTCACAGTACCTGCCACGCGGGGCTGCTGCGGGGAGGACGGGCCCGAGCATGTTACCGTGCTCAGAAATGTCTGGCATGTGGAAGGTGCCCATGCGTGTTAGCTGTCATTGTTGGTCATTGATGTTTGCCATCGGACTTTCGCTGAGCTAAGTGCTGAGGATCTAGAGGTGAATAGGACGCAGACCCTCCACTGGGCCTTCATGTTTGATGGCGTCATTACTTGTTCATGGAAGTTTTTACGGAAGTCAGATGGTGGCAGGAATCATAATAGAGATACATGAAGAGGAGACAGAAGCCACCTGCAGGGAACACGTCCTGGAGGAGGTGGCGCGTCACTGGGTCTCCATGGGCATAGAGGAGGACTTTTGCAGGGGATGGTGGTCTTGTAAGGATGTTTTTTCTAAATATATTCATCCCATGACTTCACCTTTGCTTACAATCAAATCATAAAATAAAGTTGGTTCAGATTACTTGAGTTCTGCATGCATTTATTGACCACCTGCTGTATGCCAGGCACTGAGCCAAACCCTGGAAAAATGAAGATGAGAAAGAAGATTCTTCTTTAAAGAGCTGAAGGGGCAGAGAAGTCCGATAGCAAGACTTGCTGAGAGAGAGGACACTGCTGGCAAGTGGGGTCACAGGGAGGGCTCTGCCTGGGGCAGGTCAGAGAGGCTGTGGGGGAGCTGAAGCCCAGCTCTAGGGGCTTGCACTGCTGTCGCCTGGATCTGGTGCTTCTCATCCTGTGGTCCCAGCTCACATGCTACCTCACACACCTTCCTGAGCCGCCCGCGCTGCTCCCCTGCCAGCATCACCTTGTTTTATTTACTCCGTCCTTCTTGCTGCAGTCTCAGATTATCCTGTTCTTTGTTTTGTGTGGTTTTCTGACTCTCGCCCACTAGACTCTAAAGAGAGGAGGGATCTTGTCTGTCGTGTTCATGCCTGTACCCCAGAGCCAGAACAGCGTCTGGCAAACAGTGGGTGTTCAGTAGACAGCTGTTAAACGTATACAGTTAGGTTTAGGGATAAGTAGGAATTGGCGAGTCTGCGCCAAGGCTCTTTTGTAGGCTTTTCACACGTGGGTCTCGAGAGACTGGGTGAGAGAGCGAGGATCCGGATGCTGTGACCTAGCCCTCATTTCCACAGGTGTTTATTGAGCACCTACTCTGTGCTGGGTACTGTCAGAGTCCCTGGGGAGAGAGCAGTGAGAAACAAAGCCCCTGCCCCAGGTGCTCACTTACTGTGGGGCGGGAGCAGAGGGACAAGAGATGGATACGCACGTCACATCCATGGCACGTGGGACCAGCACGGCCTGTGGGGAGCACGAGGGAAGAGGTGAGGTGGCAGGAGGGTGCAGGTCTAGGCAGGAGGGAGGAAAGGACTCACTGGGAAGGGGCTGTGCAGCCAAGACCTTACATTTCCCAAGGCTCTCGGGCTGCCCTGTAGGGGGTGGAGGCAGGGCAGCCGGTCAGGAGCTTTTGCAGTGGCCACGGTCGGGGAGAGATGGACAGCCGCAGGATTGCCAATGGGTGCGTGGGCAAAGGCGGCGGTGATGATGACCTCTATCAAGGGTTTGATGTCTTTCCAGCCCTCACAGGTGACGGGCTGGCGTTTGAATCTAACATCCTTCCCAGGACAGCCCCTGGGTGACCGGCAGGCCCCTGTATGTAGGTGCCCTGAACCAGCGAAGAGAGGCGGCCTGTCCTGCGGTAACTCAGAGGCCTCCAGGCCCCCCGTGGTCCCTCTTGTTGGGGCTCATTGAGGCCTTTTATAAGGCGCTGCTCTTAGGCAACCTCTTTAGGTTCTTGGACGGTTCAGGTAGCTTTGTCGCACAGAAAAAGGCACATGTCACTCAGCGCTCGCTCTTGTTCCAGCCTCACAGACACGCACGGCCGGGGAGTTGCCTTGATGACGCTGCTAGGTTTAGGGATTTGTGTGTGTGGTTTCCTGCGAACAGAATGGAGCACCGTAGTGGTTTCCTGCGAGCTGCCTGGGACCCGAGCCCCCCGACTTCCCCAAAGCTGCCGAGAGTGGAGGAATGCTCTCTGCTTTGGCAGCCTCTCTGCTCTGTGTTGCTGCTTTGATGGTTTTAATGAAGATATGCAATCATCTCACAGCTTTCATTCTGCTCGAGCGGGGTGGCTTAAAGTGGAGGTGGCATTTCCCAGGATCAATCCGCATTTTCAGAAGTGGTTGGTAAGCCCTCCCCAGCTTATGGCCACTTCTGGCTGAAATGCTGTGGAACCTGAATTATTAATTCCGTGAAAAATGGGTTAAGTCATTGCAAAGCTCTATGGTGGCAAACTTGTACTTTAAGCTCCTTTCTTGTATTTTCTCTGCAAACCAGACATTCTGGGCCACGTGGCCACTCTCTCTCTGCCAGCCATTTCTCTGGGAGGGAGAGAAACTGACTTCATTCCATTGTTCTCCCTGCCAAGGATGAAGAGGAGGAAATGGGCATAAGTGACTGCGGGAGGTACTTATGTCAAAGCCATTTTTATAGGCACTCAAACCTGGACCTCACTCAGATGACAGCTGTGCAAACAAGGCTGTCTCTACAGCACGGAGCTCTGAGCTGTTCAGCTGGCGGCTGCCCGTGGGGCGTGCAGGGGGACGGGCAGCCCTGAGCTGCTCTGGGCACGGCCTGCGAGCTGGGCACAGTGACCAGCTGCAGAGCTGGCCCAGGGAGAAGCAGCTTGGAGCAGTGATGGCATCACAGATTCCACATCCCCAGGGACTCTGGGCACGAACAGGAAGAATGACGCTGGCTGTGGGATGATTGCGCGGGGCGGGGGGATTGTCCTATTTAGACAAATCCCATTTAGAGAGAGTGCTGGTCCCATTGGAGGGTACTTGTCCCATTTAGAGGGGACGACAGCTAGTCAACCCCAACAGGCTTTTTGCCATCCCTATATTGCCAGATCTTCTAGGTTTTATTGTGGGTTTTGTATTTAAGAAAAAAGCTTGAAATATGGCATTTAAAAAATGTGAATTGTCAGTTTATAGTTGTGTCTGACTGACTCACGACTTTCGTAGAACACGTGGACCCAACAGGGCACGTTTGTGGCTGGTGTTCCTGTCGGCTGTTCCTCCGTTACCCTGCAAGGCTGGGCCTTACGCTGTCTCCCGGCCTCTGGCGCCCAGCGCTGCGGGGTGAGGCGGCACCTGTCTAAGCTCGGCTCTCTTCATGTGAGACGAGGGTTTCCAGCGTTCCCGCCTCCTAAGGTTGTGGGGACTCAGCGTCATAAGAACATGTTAGGTCTTATTCCTGGGTTGTGTGTGGAGGAGGCATGACCCTCACTACGCTGATGGGTATGCCTAGAAGACGAGAGCCTGACATGGACCTTGGCCAAGGTGAGGAGAGTGGGGTCTTTGCAGGCCGTAGGGAGCCTGGAATCCCTGCTGCTCCTCATGTCACTCATGTTCGTGCCCACAGAGTCCCTGGGATGTGGTATTTGTGATGCCATCACTGCTCCAGGCTGCCCTCCCCAGCCGCTCTGCAGCTGGTCACTGCCCAGCCCGCAGTGCTGGCCCAGAGCAGCGCACGGCGCCCACCCTCCCGCACGCCGCTGTCGGCGCGGGTCATCGATAGGGCAGAGGTGCTCAGAGGTGCGCGGCTTAAAGACAAACTTGCTTGCGTGGACGTGGGCACCTCTGTGAGTCGGTGGTTTGGTGTGGATAGAAGTCCAGCTGGAGAGGGGGGTCTTGCTAGCAAGGAGAGGCTGAGGGCTGGGCCGGAATATCAGCTGGGAGGAGTTGCTGTTCACCCTTGACCAGTAGTGGGCACCTGCAGGGTGACGGGAGAACCTTGGGATGGCGGTGCCAAGGAGGCTAGAGGGAGAAATGATGGAGCAAAGAGGGCAGCCGCCCCCCAGGAGGACGGATTGTGTTAGAGGCGACAGAATTCCCTTTAGCGCCAGCCGAGCTTGGGTGTGAAGGCGGCTCCCTGGGATCGGGGCCCCTGACACGCGGAGAGAGCTGCGTGAGCACAGGGCCGTGGTCTTGCCTTGGGCGGTCTGTCTTAAGACTCCTCCCCAGTCACCGTGTCATCAAAGTTCCACCTAAAATCTGACACGTTGTTCCTCAGCCTTCAGCCACTTGGGTGCCATCTTCACGGTTTATTTTGGATGCATCTAGAAATACTTCATCTCCTTTACATGGTATTGATGCCCACTCATACCTTTTGATTTAACTTATTTACTTAAACATGAAACTTTGAATCACCGTCCTAAATGAGAGTCACCCATTGTTGGAAAGAGAGTAGTCATAGAAACCAAACGATGCAATGAAGTCCCAGCCTCACGCTGCTGCCTGTGCCATGTTCTGCCCAAGGCAGCCCCTCTTTCCTGTTAAAGACAGAGGATCACAGCTGTGAGCGGGTGTTAGCAACATGCCAGCACCTAAGACTGTCTCCGTGATGTAATCTAATGCTTCGGATAGAATGAAAAAGGGAAGGCAATTATTTCCTGATGATGTGGTGATGTGGCATTGAAAGCCATGCCTGTGCGCCACCTACATGTGTTTTAACCATTAGTGCTTCATGCCCCGCGCTTTGGGAAATGCCAGCCTAACCACCCAGATCCTTCTCGCTTTGAGGTCACTGGGTCATTTTATCATACTTGAGTGTCATGGTCCAGCAACAGCTTGGGGGGACTGGCGGACACTCCAGAGTCCGCGTGGTTTGCAAAGCTGTGGTTGCAGTTTAATTGCAGATCGGTGGGGCATCCTGGGGGAAGCGAATGCCTCGGAGGAGCTGCAGGAACAGACCAGCCATGTGGTGTTTTCAGGTCTTTTTCCAGGATCAGTTTCATGTAGTTTGGGACTCTGGGTTTGATAAGCTGCAGTATGTGCTCTTGAAGATATTACCTGAGGCCTAACCCAAAGTTTACTTACAATCCCAACATAAATGACCCAGGCAAACCTTTATTTATTGTTTCTTTAAAAAACTGTGAAGGTTGGCTCTCAAAGGCATTGTGCTGAGTGAAAGGAGGGTTGCGCTGTAGGATGCCATTTACATGACACTCACGAGCAGAGACTGCTAAAGGACAGCAGAGAACAACCTGTGGGTCCCTGTTGGGGCGGGGGTGGGAGGGTGCTGTGACCATCAAGAGGCAGGTGAGGGAATTGGAGGCCATGGAATATTCTGGACCCTGATTGTGTGGTAGTAACATAAATCTACACATGTTACAGTTCATAGAGCTGAACACCAGTAAAAAGTCTGTCTTACTGTAAGATACTTAAAAATATAAAATAAAAGGTAGCATTTTATATTAAAATATCCATGTGCCCTGGCCAGTGGCTCAGCTGGTTGGAGAGTCCTCCTGTGCACTGAAAGGTCATGGGTTCGATTCCCGGTCAGGGCACATACCTAGGCTGCAGGTTGGATCCCCGGTTGGGTTGCATAGGGGAGGCAAAGGATCCATCTCTCTTTCTCTCTCTGTCTGTCTCTCTCTCTCCTGCCTCCTTTTCCCTCTCTCTAAAATCACTTAACAAGTTCTTGTGTGAGGATTACAAAATAATAATAAAAGTTAAAAAAATTAAAACATCCATGATTAGGCAACTCAGCTACTGAAGGGCATCATACACCCCTCAATACTGATCCTAATCGTCAAAGAGACCCAGCTCCCAATTTTTCTAGTTCACAAACCTCCCTAACTTCCATCCAGGTTATTAGTTAGAATCAAGGATAGTAGTGGCCTTTAAATCTTCCCAATCACACGTCCACACTCGGGGGCTGACACTGTGGTCTGAAGCAAAGGTCCAGAAGATTCCATTTAGGTCTGGGGCCACCGTGGCCAGCACAGACACCCAGCAGGCACTTCACAGTCTCCTGACAGCATGTCTGTCCTGGTTATAACCAGCCCAAGGACTGAGCTAGAAGCGTCGCCCTGTCCACCCCACCCTGCACCCTGAGCCAACTCAGCGGGGACAAAAAGCTCCTGGAACGTACCCTGTCCAGCCAGAGCTGGGAGGAGCCCCCCCAGACGAGAGGCCCACACTTTCCTCTTCCCAGCCCTTGGTAAGGACCCCATGCTCCCACAGCCCCCATGCCACAGACTCCACTCCAGCCACTGCTAAGGTGGCCTCCAGTCGTGTCCTCTCTTCCCGTGGCATCTGAAATTGGGCACAGAGACCACGTGAACAGCACAGTGGTCATTGAAGCCTGGCCTGGAGCTGGCACTGGATGCCACGGCGCCCTGTGACCCCCACCGACCCCAGGCTTTACCGAGTTGGCTGAGTGGGTTTCTTTTCCTTGGGTGACTGCGTCACTACCTGGTTGGTTGGGCGGAAGTCACCTGGGCTGGAGGCAAAAATATGAGTGTTACCACCTGTGGGTGATAATGGAACTCAGGAGCCTGTGTAGCTGAAGAGGGAGGTCACAGGTGGGGCGTGACCAGGAAGTAATTTAACACAGTGATGGGATGCAGTGATGGGAAGGTGGAGGGTGGGGCAGTTTGGTCGTAAAGCTCAGTAGAGCAGGAGTGTGTGCACAGTCGGTTCAAGGGCCACCCTCCGACGCCCCTTCCTCCGTGCCAGCTTTGGGGAGAGCTGGATTATGTTGTCAGGTGCTACCACTTCCCATGACTGGTCTGCTTGGTTATTCATAGTAACTGATTTCAAAGGTGATGATCATGCTACTTATCAAGACGCCTGGCATCTGTTATGGTCACCATTGTCCCCAACATATAAATACTTGTACTTTTTCTGATTATAATCCTATCTAATAAAGAGGTAATATGCTAATTGACCACCATGCCCTCACAAAGATGGCGGTGCCCACAGCCAATAAAGAGGGAATATGCTAATTGACTGCCACGCCTTCACAAGATGGCGGTGCCCACAGCCACAAGATGACGGCGCCCAGTCCCCTCAGCCCCGCCTCATCCAGCCTCAGTCTCCCAGTCCCCTCAGCCCCACAGGGGAAGGCTGTTGGAGGCGATCGGGCCAGCAGGGGAGAGCAGTTGGAGGTGATCAGGCCCGCAGGGGAGCAGTTAGGCATCAATTAGGCCGGCAGGGGAGTGGTTAGGGGGCTATCAGGCTGGCAGGCAGAGTGGTTGGGGCAATCAGGCAGGCAGTCAGGCGAGTGGTTAGGAGCCAGCAGTCCGGGATTGTGAGAGGGATGACTTCCCTTGAGGGGTCCGAGATTGGAGAGGGTGCAGGCTGGGCTGAGGGACACCCCCCCATGCACGAATTTCATGCACTGGGCTTCTAGTTTATAAGTAAATAAGTAAGCAAATAAGCAAATAAAGGTATATCCACATGGTGCAGGCAGCTTGGCAGCTAAAGAAATATACATATACACTGAATTGAAAAGTTCTGAAGACTATAGCTCAGTTAAAAATAACAAGGTGAAGAACGCATACTCTCTTATGTGGAGAAGGTGGGAAGGAGCAATATGTATCCCAATGTGGACATTAATGCGTAAGTTAGTTCTGAGAGGACACAGAGGAGGAGACTAACAGCAGCAGTTCCTGGGGAGCTGGGCACACAGGACCAGAAAGGGGGCTCCTCCCTGCCTGCTGGGTGTGGGAGCCATGTCAGTATATTCTTCGAAAATTAAAATGAGAATTGTACATTGTGGGAAAGTAGGAAATCGATAAAAGAATTAGAAAGTTACCCAAAATAGTACTTCTGGTTGTAACTGCTGTTAGAATTTTCTTTGTACCATTTGAGACAAATCTTGTGTATGTCTTACATACCGCTTTACATATAGATACTTACATGTGTATATTATTATGTTTTAGACATCGTTTTATAACTTGCAATTCACTTAACAGCATGGCCTGGCTGCCTTGCCGTGACAGTAAGTGTGGATCTACAGAATCATGTTCAGCGCTTACACAGCACTTAGCTCTATAGCCATACCATTAGCTGTTTAACCACATCTCCTAGCGATGGAAGTTAGGATTGTCCCCACATTTTATTATTAAACAATAAAAACGACAGCAGCAAGCATTCTGTCTGTTTCAGGCTCAGGAGAACTCTCTCGCAGAAGAATTGTGGGTTTGAGAAGAAGCCTGCTTACACACAGGCACACGGGTTTTGCCACAGACTCCCCCCCGCCCCCACCCCCATCCACCCGCCGGGACACCGCCTTACAGCGCGGGTGGCAAGCTAGTCGGTCTTCGCAGTCTGACGCGTGAACACAGTCTCCTTTTAACTGGGAAACTTCTGGCTGCTTTTAAAAATGTTTATTGCCCATTTGCATTTATTTTCTGAAATGTTGGCTACTGTTTTTCCTGCTGGAGATTTTTATTTTTATTTTAAAAAGGGGATGCTTCATGCTTGAGGCTCTTATTTGGGTTGCCTCTCACTGTCATCACCTCAGACATGTTGCTGGTGGGCGAACAGGCTTTGGCTGCCTCTTAGATTCTCATCTAGTCTGACAAGCACGTCTCCGTAAAGGAGTTCACATTTTTTGCGTGTTCTGATTATCAAGATATTTGGACATTTTTCTATCATTTATTTTGTTCATTTTCATTGTTCATTCCCTCCTCTCCTGACTCTCTGTTATTGAATTAGTGGGGAATTCTTTTTTCTTTTTCTTTATTGAAGGAGCAATGGTTTATAACATTAAAAAACTTTGAGGCGTGCCACAGAACCTGAGGTCTGTACCACCACGCCGTGCCACAGCCGAAATCCAGCGGCCGTGGCGCTATGCCGGGACCACCACGAGCTGTTTGCCCTCCCCCTTCCCTCTGCTAACCACCCATCTGTTGGCAGCCTCTGTGAGCTCTTCTGTTCATTTTTGAAAATATTCCACATATAAGTGAAATCATCAGTATTTGTCCTTATTTTACTTAGCATAATACCTCAAGGCCCATCCGTGTTGTCGCAAATGGCAGGATTTCTCATGATTTCAGCCATCATTCTCAGGGCCAAATAATAGTCCATTGTATACACCCATGTCATGGCTATTGTGGCCTCGTGGTTATTACCTCTCTTAAAAGGCTTGGAATTCCTGGCGTGCGTTAAACGCATCTGCAGTTCCCAGTGCCAGCACAAATTTCTCCTATTTTTGTCATTAGCAGGACCAGGGAGGTGGGTGGGGAGCTGAAGCTGGCACTGGAACCGTCTTTTACGTCCTGGAACTACAGGGCTTATTTGTGGTGTTTCTCCCTGGGAGCTGGGCCTAAATTCTTGGTCTCATGCTTATCGACAGCCTCTTTCTCCTCTTTCCTCCCTCACACCATTGAGCCTTCAGTGCCCCTGTGTCTCGCCGAGGGGGACAGTGGCCTCATCTGCCCAGAGTTCTCCCCAGCACAACACGCACCGGCTCCTTATCGGGACAGCACGGGGCGTGGACATTCTTGACCTTGCCATAGGTCTGGGTTTGGATTTTCCTGAAACCAAAGATGGAGCCAGGAGTGTGAGCGCAGTAGTTGATTTAGGAGGTGATCCCTGAAGGCAGGGGTCACGGAGTGGCAGAGGGACATGGGAGGGGAGGTCGATTCTGAGCGCTGCCGGCCCAGTGGTGGCCGGGACCCAGTCCCCTGGGGAGTCTCGGGGGCGCTGGGGGGCCTCAGGAGTGCCTCAGCGTTGTCCCTCCAGGAAACTCACTGGCTGAGAGTTTCCCCAAGGTGTTTTCTTCCTGGCGGCTCTGGCCTGGCCTGTGAGGGAGAAAGGCCGCACCTCGGCCCTGGGGAAAGCCCGCGACAGCCTCAGAGAAGGTGGGAAGGAACAATATGTATCCCAATGTGGCCGGGTGCTGCGGGTTCACAGGACCTACCACCAGGGCCACTGGAGCCCACGGCAGGCAACCCGGGGGGGGGGCGGGGGCGGGCGGGCACAGGCGTTTCTGACAACGCGGCAGCGCCCTCTTGCTCAGGAGCTCGAAAAGAAGCCCGGTTCTCAGACTTGAAGGACATCAGGAGCTCGAAAAGAAGCCCGGTTCTCAGACTGAAGGGCTCCCCGGGCCCAGGACCTCAGCACCCCAGGACCTACTTCGCTGCTCAGTACTGATCGCCCAGCAATGACCTTTAAGCCCAGTTTCCAGGCTGGACTCCGTCTGGACAGACGATCCGGTTCTCCTCCGACCTTGGTCTCTGGCTGAAGGCGCCTGTCCGGCCTGCGATGCTCTGCCTATCCCACCAGGCCTCCTCCTCCGGGCTGGGTGCCGTGCGGCAGTGCCAGCGCAGCCACCGCTTCCGGGCTGCCAGCCCCTGTGCAGGCGGCGGTGATGGGGATGGTGGGAGCGGCCGGGCCTTCACACACGAACACGGCCTGTTCCCCTGAGGGGTGAGTGACACTCGCAGCCTGCCCCCCAGGAAGGAGCTGCTGTGCAGAGCCCTCAGCGCTGGGTCCGGGGATCCATGTTCCGGGTCCAGGAAGTGCACCAGCTGCTCGGACTGGGGTAAACGACGCGTGTGCTCCTACTGCTTCCATCTGTAGAACCTGAGTGTCTGACTGGACTTGTGTATTCTGAGTGGATCTTAAAGAAAAATAGGAAGTAAGAGCGCAAGAACATGGCCAGAATCTGGGGGTCGCCTGTGAGGGCCTGAACCTGGAGACTGTGGGCTTCCAGGTCCGCTGTCTGCCTCTAGAATCTGAGCAAAACCGCAGGGAGCTGCGGGGACGCGGCGCTGCGCCCTGGCGGCCGGGGCGGGGCCCGCGCTGCTGGCCTGTGGCTGCGTCCCCGTCCCCGCAGGCCCACCGAGCGCCCTCAGAGGCAGGGGCTCGAGGAGGCTTTTCGACAGTTGGTGGGGGCTTCTCTCTCCTCCGGCCGCAAAGTGAGTCCTTAAAAGCCACGCCGCCCCGTCGCCTCCTTGGCTGCTCCTACGCCCGTTTCCTTCAGTGCAGGTGGCTGCCGCGGAGCAGCTCGGCCAGCCGCCTTGCCGGGAGAGTCGTTCGGAAGAGCTGTCAATTAGGAGCCCTCAGCTGCTGACACCCGGAGCCGCATTGAGGGCAGGGCAGGGGCACAGAACGGGCAAGACTGTGGTTGAGAGTGGCCTGCAGAGGACAGCGGCCTGCAGAGGCAGGGGCCTCCGAAAGTCTCTCCTCCTCCTGTCAGCTGGCAGGGCGGGTGGGGCGAGTGTCTGCCAGGCGCCCAGTCCCACCCGAGAGCCCGGCGAATGCTGCTTCTTCCCAGGAAGCCCCGCCTGGTCTCTGACCCCAGGACTCGGGCACGCGGTGCCGCCTTCCGTGTGCACCAGCCACGCGGCCCAGCACTGCCCAGCCACCCACACCCGCCCCCTGCTCCCTGCACATCAGCCGCCTCCGCCCCCGCCTCTGGGCCCCTGGTGGTGACCACCCCGCCTCCTTGCGATGCTGAGCCACCGCAGGACCTGCTGTTGCTGTGACACGACGCACGCGCCTGCCGCTGGCCGCCTCCTCTGTGCCTAGGAAAGTGCTGGCACCGTGGCACGGAGCCCGGGGCTGAGTGAACAAGTGATGCCTGTGTGATGACCGGGCAGGGCTCAGGCAGCTCCGGGCAGCCGGCGAGGGCGGGAGGGCGTGACCTCTCGGGCAGCCGGAAGGAGCTGCTAAAAGGAACAGGAGTGTCAGCATGGAGTGTGACCGTGTTCTTTTCCGCCTGTAGCTGGACAGTGGCTGCCGTCGGCGCGGCCTGCCAGTCACATCTGGTAACCTGGACCACCTGGCAGCGGCGTTTCTCCCGCTGCACTTTCCTGGCACAGAAGCTGCGGACTGGGACCTCCGTGAGCTCAGTGAACGGTCCTCTCCGCGCCCGTTTCCTCTGGCTCAGGCACATGTTCTGTGCTTTTCTGAAGATGACACGGTTTTCTCCCTCTCGCCCAAAGATTCCGAGATGCCCTCCAGGGAGTCAGAGCTCATCGTGTGGGTGCTTCTAGCTCCACTTTGCTTATCGATTTCCCTGAGAATGGGGTGGAGGCTGTGCTCCCGTCCCCCTCAAACTGACACACACACACATGCCACATTTTCAGACCGTTCCGCTTCCTGAGATGGAATCGACTGCTGTAGTTACTGCCGTCTAAATATGGTCTCCTCAAAGAGCTGTCTTTTTACCTCAGCTTTTTCACGTAAACGGGAATGGTCACTTTCTGGGGGGAAAAAACAGCAAGCCTCAAAGTTGTGCAAAGTGAGACAAAGAGTAGCCTTTAACTTTACTCAGAAGTCCGTTTCCACCCTGGCCGGGTAGTTCAATTGGTTACAACATCACCCCAAAGCACCACGGTTATGGGTTCGATCTCTGGTCAGGGCATGTACAACGAACGCACCAATAAGTGGAGCAACAAATCGATGTCTCTCTCTCTCTCTCTCTCTCAAATCCGTCCGTTTCTTCTTTTGTTGTTGTTAATCCTCATTAGAGGATATTTTTTCCATTGATTGTAGAGAGAGTAGAAAGGAGGGGTCAGGTGGAAAGAGGTGTGAGAGACCCACATCAATTGGTTGCCCTCACACACACCCCAACCCGGACAGGGAATTGATCGGAATTGAACCCACTATCCTTCAGTTCAAGGGCCAATACTCTAACCACTGAAACAAGCTGGCCGGGGCAAAAGTCTGTTTCTGGAATAACACTGGCCCCAGAGGAAGCTGAGGTGGCGGTGCCGTGCACGGGTCTTTGACAGCAGAGGCATGGGGGAGCTCTGCCCCGGGGGGTGGGAGCGGTGGCCTGGTGCCCAAGGTGCCAGATTTCCTCCTCACGTTGACTTCACACCACCTCACTGCCTCTGCACTCCTGTCGGGGGGTCACCTCCAGCCCAGGCTGCGTAGATTCCGGAGACATCACTTGCTTTTGCAAGTGCCCAAAGGAGCTCACAGAATAAGGGTCCGTCGCTGTGTCCGGGTGCACTGGGAGGCAGCAGCAATGCCATCCACTGCCGAGAGTGCGAACTCACCACTCCCCATGCCCTGCCTCACGCCCTTAGGAGAAAGGCCCCTGTGGTCTGGAATTTATCAATATTTTACCTTCTTCCCACACAACACCAGAACCTTGGTATACGAACCTCTACAGCGACCCCCATCTACTATGTTTTTGTCTAGGATTTTACTTACAACTTGTTTTTACCAACCCATATCCTATTACTATTACTTCCTTTTTAGAAAATAGTCAACATCTATGTAGATTTACCTGGAGGTTCTTTTAAAAAAATATATATTTTTATTGATTTCAGAGAAGAAGGGAGAGAGATAGAAACATCAATGATGAGAGAGAATCAGCAATCGGCTGCCTCAAGCACGCCCCTTACTGGGGATTGAGCCCGAAACCCAGGCATGTGCCTTGCCCGGGAATTGAACCGTGACCTTCTGGTTCAAAGGTTGACACGCAACACTGAACCACACCAGTGGGCGATCTGGAGGTTTCTGAGTTCCTTTTCCCTCACGACCTCTGACACGCCCTCCCTCCTCCAAGTCCCATTGCCATCCACTGAAGTATGGCCTTCGGTATTTTCTCCACTGGTACATTCTGTATCTTTATTTTCTGAAACTGTCTCTATTTTGCCGTCAGTCTTGGTTATTAGTTATCTCCGCATGGAACTCTAGGTTGTGGACACTTACATAGTGGGCGGCTGCTCTCCCTCTGGTCCTGGATAGGGCACTGCCAGCGTCTTATCTCTGGCTGCTTTGGACTAGAGCCTCGGTGTTCTGTAATTTCACCCCAATGGGTCTAAAGTATGGACTTGTTTAGTTTGATTTTGATTGGAACACATTTTGCTTCCCAAATCTGAGGACTAATGCTTTTTTATCAATTCTGGAAAATTATCAGCCATCATTTCTTTTGAGTATTTTTTTTTTCTGTTCTCTCTACTTCCTTCTAAGAGCTCCTGTTAGATGTATGTTGTGCCTTCTAATGTATTTCTCCCATTTCTCCCATTCTCCTATTTCCTTCCTTCAATTTCTCTGTATTAAACTATAGAAAGTTTCCTTTGTGTTTTTTATATTTGTGGGAATATTTATTTTTAACAAGAAAAAAGCTCAATTTGGAAAGACTAGAACTTTTGCCAAAACTTGGATTTACCCATTTTCCCCCCATAATGTGTTATCCTTTTATTAATATTTCTACTTTTTCTTTTAATCGCTTAAATTATGTTAATTTTACACTTTCTTTTAAATTGCTTTATTATCTCAAGTTCTTGGGGAGATTCCATTTCCTCTCTGTCCTGTCTTCTTCTCCATCGTGGTGGATCATATCCCAGCATGCTTTGTGATTTTTTACATTTCGATCATCTTCGCTGCAGTTGCTTTTGCATCTAAGTGCCACGTGGAAGTGTTCCCACTGAGTGGCTTTGCATGTGCTGCTGCTGCGCTGGGACACACTTTGGTGTGATTCCTTGCCTCGAGATTCCTGTACCATGCCAGACACAAACTCAGTGTCTCAAATTCTCGGACTTAGTTTTTCCTCACAGGGCCCTGAGTGAAGACAATGGTCCTTAGAATTCCGGGGCAGTGGGAAGAGTTACTCTTGTCTTCTGCCCCAGAGATGGGAACCCTTGTAAGAGTCCCAGCTCTGTGCAGGGACTCCCGACAGCACTCACTGACCTCAGGTCACACCTCAGCCCTTCTGGGGCAGGACAGGTTGTCAAGAGTCCTGCAGTGAGCTGTGTGCCTGTGGGCTCCGGGCATCCTCTGTCAGTGCTGCCTTCATTTCTGGCAGTCGGGGACTTCACTTTCTTTTTTGTGAACTCTGTGTTTTGTATTGCAGTATTTTATCCAGCATTTCTATTGACAGGAGCACTTATGTTGGCTCAGGCTGCTTTGCTCAGGGCCTCATGGTGGCTCTTTAATCAGGGCTCCATTTGCTTAACAATACAATAAACAACTTAGTAGGATACTGAAGGTAAGGCTTTGTGCTAGAGCAAATTCAACTTTTGGTACAGCTCCAGTCTTTTCAAATTGAGTTTTCTTCTCATTAACAAGCGACGCTATTGTCTGATGGTATTTCAGCATGGGCAGATTTGAGTTGGCCCTTCAGGGAGGTGTCTGCATTGGGCGCAGAGCCCAGTCTGCACTTGCGAATATATTATTATTGGCTTTGGATAGTCGTGTCCCCAGCACATCTCATTTCAAACCCCTTCTGCCTTCCCCCTGTAACGCCTCCCATGCTATATGCTTGGCCCTACTTTGTGCCCTCGTGGAAGTGTAGTGAGATCCTGGATCATGTCCCATCCATGGGTTTAGTATCACCCATGGTGCCAAGCATACAGTAGGCAGTTAAAAAAACAAGTGTATGCTTTCTAGGAGCTCATTTGTAGATATTAATACTAAAACAATTTGAGACGTCCTTTCACACCTATTATACCAGCAGAGTTGAGAAAAATGCCCCGTGTCAGAGTGGGCAAGAGGGTATAAGAGCTCCTGTGCACTGCTGCTGGGAAGGCAGGCGGACACAATTCTGAAGAGCAGTGTGACGCTACTGTCAATCACACATGTCACGCTCAGACATTCTCACAGAGCTCCACAGAAAGCTATGCCGAGAGCGATGTGGCGTGGTGGTGGCGGAGGCAGGGAGTTAACCCAGTCCTGGTGCCCGTCCCGGGGAAAGTGGAAGGTGGGGACACAGCATGGGGTCCTGTGCGCACTTAGAATCAGCACATAGGTGAATTCAGAGCAACACGGACAGACCTTAAAAGTACAGCGTGAGTGAAAGTGCAAGAAAGGGACGGAGACGCTCGGCACAGCACCATTCATGTAAATTTTTAAAAACCCACATGCAGAGTAATACACATTTTGCAAGAAGAGACTCAAGAAAAAAGATGCATGCCAGACATATGAATATAGACTGCCTATGGGAGATGGGTATGAGGAGAAGAGTGGGTTCAATAATTAATGAATGCACAGAGAGGGGCACGCACAGACCAATGATGATAAAGCACAGGGCGCGGAATGTGATTAACTCAGGCATGATGTTTAAAAGATAATCAGAAAGAAACATTTGTTCAGTTGGGAGTCTCACTTCTCTGTGACTTGCTGCCAGCCCATGTAGTATGTAGAATCCTGTCACTTTTATTTTAATATTGTCCTTCCCTTCCTGCTCACGGAGAAGCTCTTTAATTGCAGGCGTTGGATCTTATCTGTTGTTACATGGCTGCAGCAAGATGTAGTTGAAAGACGAGTTCGGGGATCAGGTGAGCCTCTTGAGCTGACTCTGTGACCTTGGACAAGGTCATGTCATCTTTCTGACCCTCAGTTTCCTCATTTGGAAAACAAGGGTGAAAAGACCTCTGAGGCCTGTTAAAAGGACTGAGTATTTGTGTCCTGCTGTCTCCCGTGTAGTGTCTACAGTAGCTGCTCAACCTTTCCTTGGATGGTAGGAGTTCTGTCCAGAAATGAGCTTTTGTTCACCACAGACCGAACAAAAGAACTTGGCTTTAGGTCTGGCTAAAACAGGACTTCCAACAGAATTTTTTAAGCACCAGGATTGCTTCTGAGTACAGTTGTGCAACATTTTCCTTGGAGTGCCACCAGGGAGGAATTCTCTGTGTTCACACCCGCCTCCACCATCCCACGCCCCAGCCCAATGACTTCTCACTCTCCTTCCTCCCGCTGGTCTTGGGAGCGAGCCCCTGTGTGTTCGCGCTGACCCCTCTCTCCTTTTGTGCGCTGTCTGAGAGAGACCTAACTCACATAGGGCCGGGTGATTGCCTGCGCCTGCTGCACGGGGAGAGACCCTGACCCTGGCCTGTGGACCATGGCACTTTATGAGGCCTTGGGACTGATGTCAGTCATCTTCCCAGCAGGTCACACATGCTGTAGAAGTACCCAGGTACTTCCCAGGGTCTTGCATTTAACCTGAGACGCGTCTTTGAAGGCCTTCATATTTTGAACATTTTGGAAAATGCCCTGATTCTCTGTGATTTGGGGGTGTTTGCACCCTGTGCGCCTTGTTTTCCTTGGCTAGGAAACAGGAACGATGGCGTGCTTAACCAGCCAGAGGGACGTGAAGCATGCCAAGTGCCCTGCATCGCAGAGGTGACAGCTAGTCCCACTTTGTGTCAGTGATCGCTCTGATCCATGTCATTTCAGCAAACGCATACTTCTCTAGAAGAATCTGTCCTCTGACTCTTTAAAATAATATAGCCACCCAAAGACTAAGAATATAAATTGAGTGGGGGAGGGGAGGGCGGTTACTAAAACGCTTGCCTTGTGGCAGTGTTGCAGCCCACCTTCTCCATGTGGTGGAGTTCTCACTCTGATTCAGACACACTGAATAGGCTGGGTTGTGCTGCAGTAACGAACAGCCCCAGCGCCAATGGCTTGCATAGCAGAGGTTTATTTCTTGCTTATGCTACGTGTCCTCTGGGTATGGGACCTCTACTCATTGTGGACTCGCAGGGACCCAGCTCATGAAAACTTCGCCTCAGCATGGGCTTCAAGGTCACCCCAACGTGGGAAGGGTACGTGGTGCGTGTGTGCTCTGGCTCTTAGTGTTTCTGCCTGGAAGCAGCTTCAAGAAAAGGTTGATTCAGGACGAATAGGGCCCTTATGCTCCATCTTTTGGGTCTGCTTCCTCTGAGCTATCTCAACCCTGAGGTTCTGGCAGTCCCAGGCATCACGTCAGCACAGCACCCAGTCCTCGAACAGAGCCCCTTGAGCAGTTTCCATACACATCCTGGGAGCCCCCGCATTGCCATCCTGAAGTGATTTGATGACCACGGCTGAGGTGATACAGTGCATTGCCATCAGCTTAATGGAGCTTGTCCCCACTCCTGGGCCTCAGCGTAGGAGTAGCGTTGCTCCCATAACATAAAATGCAGGATGCCCAGTTAAATTTAAATTTCAGATAAACAACAGATTTTTAGTGTAAGTCAGTCCCAAATATTGCAGGGGACATACTTACACTAAAAAATATTCATTGTTTATCTGAAATTCAAATTTGACTGGATATCCTGTATTTTTATTTGCTAAAAATAGCAACTCTATATGGGCACCCCTTCCCAAACCACATACAAGAACAGGTGGTTCCTCCAATGCAAAATCAGATGCTGTGTTATCAGAACAAGAGACAATGTCTACCGGGTGGTGTAAACCACAGTTGTTCACAATGACTATGAGGGGCTGGATGGGTGTGATCTCGCTGAGGTGTATATGTGGGATCTGGTCCTCAAAGAATACCTCCCAGTAGTACGAAACTGCACCAGTTACCCATTGCTGTGTAACAAATGCCCCAAAACGTAGCCACTTAAATGAGTAATTACTTCTCACGGCCCCACGGGGTGACGGGCTTACACGGCATCGCTCATGTGGTTGAGGTCAAATACCAGCGGGGGCTGTGAGCTTCTGAGCCGTCTGCTGGGACGAAGGTCCCGGACGGCTCACGTGGCCGGCAGTCGGCTGTGAGCTCAGGTGTCAGGCAGAGTGACGGCACGTGGCCTTTCCACGTGGCTTGGGCTTCTTAAGAGAAGAAGCATCTCGAGAGCAGGTGTTCCAGGAGGTCCAAGCAGAGGTTGCAGGATTCCAGAAGTCCCAGGACATCACTTGCGCTGTGTGCTGTTAGTCAAGCAGCCACTGGGGCCGGCCTAGATCCATGGGCAGGGCAAGTAGACCCCGTCTCTCATGAGAGAAGCAGCACGTGTGTACAGGAGGGAAGGAACGGACGGGGTCGCCTTGGAGACTGCCAACCACACGTACTTTGTGTGCATTGTGTAACTTACCCTCACGTTCACTATTAGGTAGAACTGACGGAGCCCCGTTTTATAGATAGGAAACCGAAGTCTTAGTGCAGCCAGGGGACTTGCTCGAAATCAGACAGCTCGGAAGTGGCAGAAAAGCACTAGAACTCAGGACTTCTGACTCCCAGCTAGTATTTTTCTGTCCACTGCAGCCCACCGTCCTCTAGAGGGGAGCGCCACTGCATGGGTTTGAGGATAAAGATGCAGCTCCCTCCTCCTGCAGGAGCACGCTCCCAATATAATGCGTGTTCTCCTGTCACGTGTGCGTGTCCACCCCCTGCTTGTTGTATCTGGGTCTCCGCTAGCATTATTTTTGATAAAAGGTAAAGAACATCTCAGACTAATTGTAAAGCAGTGATGGTGTCGATGGCTGGGCGAGTGTGAATCATTATTCCATAAATACCCCTCCCCTCTCCCTTCCGTGCGGTGCCGTGTGCTCCCTTACCTCATCGGTGCTGAGTGTGGTCACGTGACATATTTTGCCCCAAAGGGATATTAGCTGTTGTGACATGATCAGAGGTTGGCAATGTGCTGTGTTGCTGGGCTTGCTCTGCAGTCACCATAAGAACATGCCCCAGGGAGCCAGCTGGCCCTGGAAGGACGGGATGCACCTGAGGATCCCGGGACCCGGCCTGCGGCTTAGACCCCCGCCCAGGTGAGCCTGGCCCCGCTCAGCCTGGACAGAGGTCCTCCACTGAAGGGAGCTGCTTGCCAGGGAGCACGTGGCAATGTCTGGAGGTAGTGTTTGTTGTCACAACTAGGAGGAGGGTGCCATGGCATCTGGTCGGTAGAGGTCAGGGGTGCTGCTGAGCACCCTAGTGCACAGAACGGCCCCCGTGACAAAGAACGATCCTGCCCCAGTGTCAGCAGGCTGAGGCTGAGCACCCTGAGTGGACTCACGACGTCCAGCCCGTAGAGGCGTGCGCAGCAGCAAGAGACTGTGACTGGAAACCTGTGAGTTTGGGGCAGGTGTTCAGTGAGTGTGATTGGCAATGGCAGAGGGAATGGCAAAGGCGAGAACCATGTTTTGCGAGGCAAGCTCATAAGTGGTTCTTCCCGGGTGGACTTTGCCATCTCCTTGCTGGCTCTGGGCCCCAGGCACGTCCTCTGGCCACGTGTGGCCCAGTGATCAGCTCAGACCCTAGGGCAGGAGAGCACCCTCCTCGGCCTCAAAGATTCTTCCTTCGCGCGTCCTGTCATCCTCTTTCTTGACTCCCGAAGCCCTCAGTGTCCATCTGCCTCCAAGGCCTCCCCCCACTCCTCAGTCACATTCAGCTGGTCTCAGGGATTCCCCCAGCCGGTCACCAACGCTTGTTTCTCCCGAAGCCTTTTCCCGAGTCCTCTCTGGCGGGCCTCCCCAGCCCCGATGCCTGTATGTCCTCCACGGTGACTCATGTCCCCCCGGAAAGGAATTCATTCTTTTCTTGTTAAGGAAAGACGAAAGGTGTTCCGTTTGGTCCTTTATAAAATCTCTTAAGATATTTTTACATAATCTTGGTTCCCAAACTGAGAGAAGGATCAGGTTCTGACTGCTCTGCACCAAAGAAATTATAGAAACCATTTCACTTACTGAACATACGATCTCATTTCATACCCTTAGCTGTTTCGCTCACTTTGAGGGACTTTTCAAAAATTGAGATAAATTTGCATATAGTGAAGTAGACAAGTCTGATCCATTTTTACACCTGTATACACCTGCGTAACCACCAGCCAGATCAAGAACATCGCAGCAGCTCAGCAAGGCCCCTGTGCCTCTCCCCACAGTCACTACCCACAGAGGTCATCTTAGTCTGTCTTCCATCACCAAAGGTTAATTTTGCCTGTTCTTGAACTTTACAGTGTATCATAGCATTTACTCATTTTTGTCTGTCTTTTCGTCCACATTATGTTTTCAAACTCATCTACATTGTTAGGTGTGTATCATTTACAGGATTCATTTTTTTGTTTTGTTTTTAAAACAATTTTCACCCTGGCCGGTGTGACTCAGTTGGTTGAACATCATTCCATGTACCAAGAGGTTGTGGTTCCATTCCTGGTCAGGCACATCTAGTAGGGGGCGTGTAGGAGGCAGCCAATTGATGTTTCTCTCATCAGCGTTTCTCTCCCTCTACCTTCCTCCCTCTCTAAAATGAATAAGAACTTGTTAACATTTTTTTCAATTACAGTTGATATACAATATTATATTAGTTTCCGGTGTATGCATAGTGGTTAGACATTGTATAACTTAGGTCATGTTGTCCCATAAGTCTAGTACCCACCTGGCACCATACATAGTTATTACAATATTACTGACTGTATTCCCTCTGCTGTACTTGACATCCGTATCCTAGTTTGTAATTACCAATTTATACTTCGTAACCCCTTCAACGTTTTTTTAATCCTCATCTGAGAACATGCTTAGAGAGAGGAAGGGAGAGAGAGAGAGAGAGAGAGAGAGAGAGAAACAGCAATGTGAGAGGGAAACACATCATCCGTTGCCTTTCCTACGTGCCCCAACGAGGATTCAAATCTGCAGCCCAGGCATGTGTCCTGACTGGGAATAGAACCGGCAATCCTATGATGCACAGGACGGCCCACTTTATCTTTTTCACCCATTTCCCCAACCCACTCCCATCCGGCAACACCGGCTTGCTCTCTGTCTGTGAGTTTGTTTTGTTTTTGTTTCTAATATGTTTCTCACATATTAGTGAGATCATGTTATTGGTCTTTCTCTGTCTGACTTATTTCACTTAGCTTAATGACCTCAATGTGTATCCATGCTGTGGCAAATGGTAAGATTTCGTTCTTTGTCCCGGCCTAGTAATACTCCAGCGCACATACTAGTTAGTATGCACCTCCTCTTTCTATCCACTTGTCCATCGGTGGGCACTCAGGTAGCTCCCATGTCTTAGCTTATGTATAATTTGAAGGCTTTGGAATGGCTTTTCCACAGGGACGAGGAAGGATTTGGTACAATGTCTACCACTCCTCTTTCAGGGGTCCAGGAATGGAGGAGAGGGAATTAGGGCTTCCGGCGAAGATGGGCATCTAAGTCTTTTCCCCATCCCACACTCCCAGGACAGTGATCAGCACAATAGGAGGGAAACGGCTTCACCTGTTTGGTTGAAACCTCAGGGAATCCCGCGAGGCCGGTACCGATGAGGCTGGTCTGAGGGTGCCGTGGAGGGCAGCGGCACTTTCCCCAGGGCAGGCAGAGATCCCTGATGCAGAGCCAGCATGGTGGCTGGGCTTACTCCGGCGCTTGGAGGCCGCCATGAGCAGAAACGCGCCACGGAAGGCACCTCCCTGCGCTGGCAGCCAAAGCAAATACAGATCTCCGGGGACGGGGTGCTCAGAGGCTGGCTGTCTGGCCGAGCAAGAAGCCTGGCGCACGCATTGGCCTAAGGAGGCTGGCTCTTCTGTAGTCGATTTGATGATCTGTTCTTCCCTGGAAAAACACCCATTTCATCCAACTTTTCAGTTTATAGGCAGGGACACAGGTGATCCACATGAGACACATCCATTGGTTGCCTTCTGCCCCCGACCCGGGCCAAGGATCAAACCTGAAACCCAGGTACACCCCCTTGAATCCAACCCACAACCCTTCAGTGTGCTGACCGACACTCTAACCACTGAGCCACGCTGGCCAGGGCTCACAATTGTATTTTGAATCAGCTGATAGTTGGCTGGAGTATCAACTCAATGGTGTGGAATGTGAGTCTCGAACTTTCTGAGCCTTGAGCTGCTGAGAGTACCTTCCTGTGCCCACAGGTTTCTGGAATCTTCAACGCGGGCGTATCTCCTATCTGGTGCACAGCGGGGAAGGCAGAGGCAGCCTGAATGTCTCCCTTTATGGGTAGAGTTCTTTAAAGTTACAACATTACTGGGAGACATGTCTAGGTTCAGTGTCTTTTTATCAATATTTTTCTGATTACGATTTTCACTCTTGAAACAGAGTTGTTGTCATTAATTCAGAAAACTGTGTATCTCATATTGAATATTGGTTTTGGCATCCTATTCACGGATATAAATTCTCTATGTTCTACATCCTATTCCTGTCTTTAACACCTGCCACCTCTCACCACTTCCCCTCTGTCCTTTTCCTCTGAATCCCGGGAACCCTCGCTAGGCTGTCCGTGTCGTCCCTTAGCTGCTCTCCTGCATCGTTCACTTAGCCGTGGGGGATCAGGTGCACTTTTAATGGCTTACGTCACGTCATTGCCTCGAAGCCACACTCAGTCAGTCTTCCCCTCTGTCCCAGCTCTGTTCTTGTTCCATGGGGTCTGCATTTTCTTTCATTTCCGGCGCACTCGTTGTCCTCTGCCCGTGGTAGGACAGAGAGCTGCACATTTTAGATTGCTTCTACTTGGTGAGCTCTAGATCCCGCACCGGCATCTCCTCCCAAGCAGAGGGCATCGGGCTCCTCTAGTGACCTCCCTCCACATGGGTCCTGGGCGGATTCTGCAAGTTCGGGGACTGAGCTGGGGGACAGAGAAGGAAGGCGCGGCCACAGGCCACATGTGACAAGGCCACATGGCAGGTTCCAAACGCCCCTGGTGTCCAGACACCTCAAAATCAGGGGTTTTGTGTGGCTCAGGACTCTTAGTACAAGTGACATTAAAAACAAACAAACTGGCTTAAACGGAAGACAAGTTATCTCGCCCAGCTGAGAAAGTTCAGGGGTCATTCTGCCTTCGGGATGGCGGGGTTCAGGGGTCATTCTGCCTCCGGGATGGCGGGGTTCAGGGGTCATTCTGCCTTCGGGATGGCGGGGTTCAGGGGTCATTCTGCCTTCGGGATGGCGGGGTTCAGGGGTCATTCTGCCTTCGGGATGGCGGGGTTCAGGGTATAATGCAGTTCCCTCTCCCCCACCTCAGCTCCATGGGCTGGCCTGGTCCTCAGGCCCTTTATGGTGGGGTGATGCCTCTCACTCAGTCCTCATAGCCTCACCTTCCAAGTTCAGCACGAGGGATGTCTTCTTCTCTCCCGGCATCCCAGGAAGAGCTTCGACATAGATCGTTGCTCTGATTAGATCACATGCTCACCTCTGAGCCCCTCATCACCTCCTGGAGTGGGGCCTTCTCCCTGGTTCAGCAGCGTCGCACGCCCGCTTCTCAAGCAGGGCCTGGAATGTGCCCCGTGTACATTCTAAAAAGAACTATTGGGGTCCTGTTACTCTACGGGTGAGTGGATGGCAGGGCACAAACAATAGACGTGCATTACAGACGCTGTCTCAGTTAACGGTGAGCCCACTCCTCCCGCAGCGGGCCAGTGTGGCCTGCATTACAGACGCTGTCTCAGTTAACGGTGAGCCCACTCCTCCCGCAGTGGGCCAGTGTGCCTGGCCTCGCAGGGCTGCGACGTACACTCGCAGTCAGGCCGCCTCCACATCCAGGGCCGTCATCCCACGGCCGGACATGTGCACACCTGCCACAGTTCTCAGCAGACGGAGTGCCAGGGGGCGCCTTTTGCTGTGGCGTGAAGGTGCCTCACAGGCTGTGTCACGTGGCAGGCCTCTCGCCGTGGCTCCTCGGCAGCTCTTTCCGTGAGCTGCGAGCTCTTTCCCCGCGCTGCCAGCCTGGACGCGGTTTCTTTGGCTTATTTTTGCATGTTTAAGTATGTAAATCCTCAATCTTGTGTCATTTTCCAAAAATAGAAACCTTACTGCTGACATAGGATTATTCTTCTCCCCGGCCCCCAGGTCTGGTCCTGAAACATAGACCCGCACTGAGGAAGCTGGCTCCCCGCACCTCCTGGGTGCCGAGTGTCAGTGGCGGGGAAGACGCTGGGAAGTCCATCCTGGGGCCGGTCGGCCAGGCTCTGGGAGAGAATAAAAACGCGTCCGTAGATGCTGCATGATCTCAGTAGGAACCCTTCCTCGATGCTGACATCTACTACAGCACATGCTCTGGGGTTTTACATGCGCTGTGTCATCTAATCCCTGCAACCCCCACAGGCATATCTAACACCACCCCAAAATAAGGAGAGGGAGGCTCGATAATACCTGTTTGTTTTAAAAAATGTGTATTTGCCCTAGGGCCTACCCCATTGCTCAGTGGTTAGAGCCTCGGCCCCCAGACCAAAAGGTCACAGGTTCAATTCCCAGCCCAGGTCAGGCCTCGTGCTAGAAGCAACCAATTGATGTGTCTCTCTCACATAATGTTCCTCCCTCTCTCTCTCTCTCTCTATCTCTCTTCTCCTCCTCCCTCCCACTCTCTCTAAAAATCAATGGAAAAATACCCTTGGGGGAGGACTTTTTAAAAAGTATATTCAGTTAGGTCTCAAACCCATAACTTTATGTGAGATTTCCTGGTGTTAAGTGTGGTGACAAAAATAATATTAACTTGAATGATTCAATGCAGATGTGGCTGAGGGTGTGGTATGGATTCAGACCGGCTGGGTTCAGGTTGGGCCTTGGGCACATACTGCCGTTGGGACCTGGTGCCTTTATTTGCTCTTCTGCAAAGTGGTAGCAGTCCTGGCCTCCGAAGATGGTCAGGAGGCCGAACGCGTGGTGGCCGCCTGGCAGTGGCGTGAAGGCTCAGCGAGTGCCGCCCTCGGTCTGTCACTTCATCTGCTTGTTACCCTTGGCTTTCCGCAGTCGGTGTTCGTTCTGACCGAGAAGACAGGAACGCGGACACGTACCTCGTCGAAGGACCAGTTTCTTTCCTCGGGCCCCGCTGATCCCCGCAGAAAGCCCGGCCGGCGCTTCCAGGCGTCTCCAGGAGGGCTCCAGATGACTCTAAGCATAGCCGTGGGAAGCGTGTTGAGATCATTTCCATCCAGACCCGTGTCAGGATGGAAGGGAAATGTGTTTGAGGAAAATTCACCTACAACTTTAGCCAGGTGCCCAACTCTCACAAGAACAAACCGAACGAGGTCTAGCTCTGGATGAACCCCGGCTCTCCGGTTGTGTGCTGGGGGACGTCTCCGTGCCGCCGCTAATGATAGCCCGGACGTCAATAATAGAATGTGAGAGACAAGCTTCTAATCAATTTTTTTTTTTTTTTTTTTGCTGGTTTAGATTAAAGCACAGAAAATGCCCAAATGCTCCATCTGCTTCCTCTAAGATTTCTGGTAGGCTAGAGCCCAATTATGGCTGCCTTATCCATTTTTAATAATCTTCCTATGACATGCAAACGCAGGGAGGGTGCGATTATACCCACGTCAGCTTCTGTTTTAGAGCTTCCATTTCATCCATAATTAATAAGCCACTCGGCGGCTGGAGGGGAGATGAAGGAGAGACGGGAGGGGTCCCAAGGCAGGCCAGCTGCCCCTCCGCTGCTCACGCCCCCACTCTGCCAGCCTCTCCCGCCGCCTGCCGCACGGGGGCACCGTGCCGGGCACACAGGGCTCTGCTGTGGCCTCTCGGCCGCTCCGGACGGACATCCAGGAAGAGGCACAACCACCGATGTCAGACCAGCACGCTCAGCTGCCGAGACGCCCAGGGTGGCGTCTGCTCTGCCTTGTCAAGTGCGGATAGTCCCGGCCGCATTCCCACCTAGATGGCTGCAGCTGGGCCTTGGCACCGGCTTTGTTGTCAGAGGGCCGAGCTGTCAGCTTAGAGAGGAGACGGCTGGTTGGACATGGAGCTCAGTCACACAGCCTGGCTCCAAGTCCCTGCGCTGCTCTGGGTGACCTCAGACAGGTGCCTTTCTCCCTGCCCTGCTCCTGATAGAATCGAGGGCACGCCTGCCGCACTGGGTTCTCCGTGAGCATGGGCTCCAACCGCCCTGGGGTGGCAGAGCGCTGCATCGGCATAATAAAGAACACGCGGTGTCACGCAGCAGAGATACGAGACCACTCTGTCCTTGGTTTCTGATCCTGCCCACCCTCCTCCCGGTTCGGTGTCCCCGGGCTCTGGAAAGACCCACGCTTCACACTAGAGCAGGCGTCCTCAAACTACGGCCCGTGGGCCACATGCGGGTGTTTTTGCCGTTTTGTTTTTTTACTTCAAAATAAGATATGTTCAGTGTGCATAGGAATTTGTTCATAGTTTTTTTTAAACTACAGTCCGGCCCTCTAACGGTCTGAGGGACAGTGAACTGGCCCCCTGTTTAAAAAGTTTGAGGACCCCTGCACTAGAGACTCGTGTGGAGTCGGCTGTGACACGGTACAAGTTGCTGCTCTTGTTCACACACCGTGCGACTGCCTCTAGTAATTCTTGGCGCAAGTCTTTCGGGGACTCACAAATTTGCAGAAGCCTAGACTACGGGATCCAGTAAGTTCTCTTGTCGTTTGCTGAAAATGTAATTGAATCAACAATTTACTGCTCGTTCTCATGTTCGGTGCTGCGGCTGCCAGGGCTGCCAGGCCTCCCTCCATCCTTCCTGGGTGGCCTCAGGAATCCACCCCCGCCCCCGCCCTACAGCGTCCTGGTTGGGCGGAGGGTCCTCCCTGCCGGAGCTGGGTTCTGAGCCATCTCAGGAGGTCTCCCTCTCCTTCAGCGTTCCCACTGCCAGTCACGGGCAGCCCAGCAATCTGTAATCTGTCACCTTTTGCTGAGTTGGACCTCAAACACTCACCTCTGGAAGAGCCGAGCACTGCCCGATGGTGGTGGTGTTTGGGGGTGGGAGGGCGGGGCAGAATCAGAGCTGTATTTCTGAGGAACGAGGGTCACCTTAACCTGCTTGGGTCCCGGGGCCTTTCTTGGGGATGGTGGTGGTTCACCTGAGACTGATGGGGAGGCAGGATGTGGGCAAGAGGCGTGGGAGTGGGAGCGGGAGCGCTGATTGCCCCAGCTCCCCCGGCCCAGACGCCCGCTGCCCCCACGCACACCCAGCACCCCCCACCCCCACGCATGCCCAGCACCCCCTGCCCAAAGCCTCTGCACCTGCTCGTCCAGCTGGACTTTCTGCCCCAGGAGGCCACCTGGCTGGTCTCCTGCTTCACTCAAATCTCTGCCTCACTGTGAGTGAGACACTCCCCGCCATCTCACCGCACACATTCTGGAACTTCCCATTCTACTCTGTGCTGCATTTTCTTCACAGCAATCCTCACTTTCTACTGCACTTCGGGGAGGGTCTCTCCCGGTCTCGGCGGGACTTGCTGAATTCCCGGCTCCTAGGACCATTCTGACACGTGGCGGGTTCCAGTGTCTGTGGGAGGAGCTGGGAACCAGCCACGTCTAGTTCAGCTTCAGGTCTGTAAGCTGCTTTTCCGCCTCCAGAACCGGCGCTCTCTGGTCCCTCCGGGACTCTCGGCTTCACCCTGGTCTCTGCTTGCGGCCTGGGTGGCTGCCCCAGCCACGGCCTGAACGGAGCTGGACCCGCTGGCTGCTGGCGCCAGCAGGTGTTGATGCCATGTGCCTATGGGGCCTGGAGGCGGGCTGTGCCCCGGGAGGTCTGTGGGGAGGCGAGGTGACAAGGGAGCTAGAGGAGCTGCGGTCCCAGGCCAGCCCTCGTGGTCTCTTGTAGACAAGCCTCTGCCATCACCTGAATATAATTAATTTTTAATCCAGAGATGGGAGGGAGCCGCCCTCCAGGAGCCATACGTCAATGGAACTTAAACAATAAAATACAGGCCTCTCACTGTGGCCTCTACCACCTGGCCACTGCCCCCCTCTGCCGCCTGGTCCCCTGCCCCTTCTCACCTCTCTCCATGGGGCCCCTCTGAACCTGGGAGCTCTCTTCCTACCCCAGGACCTTTGCACTTGCTCCCTACGATGCTCTCCGTCCCAGTTGTATCCCTTTCATCCTTCAAACCTGAGCCCAGCATATCCCATTGGAGAGACTTTTCCTTCTTAAGGTAGACTCTCCCAACCTGTTTAATTTCTCCGTGACATATTCTGCCTACTTGTTTAATTTGTATTGCTTGTCTTCCTGCCCCTCCCCCCAGGGGAATGGAGCTTTGTGAGAGTGAGAGTGAGGTCCATTTACCACTGTGGCCTTAGCGCCTAGCGAGGCACCCTGCACGTCACAGGTATTCAGTAAACGTGTAGATTGGATAGATGAAGGGACGCACCAACAGGCCACATGAGCGTTCGGGCTCTAAAGGCACTGGTGTGGTGTGTGTCCATGCCCGAGGCAGAATCAGCAGCAGAGGTTGCTAACGGGTAGACTGTGGAGGAGGTGGAACGTGTGGTTTGTTGAAAGGATCTAATTGGCCTCCCAGAGTTTTTAAAGGCAAACTAACAGGCCCCTGTTATTCTTGCAATCCCAGCTGGTTAGCATCAGTTGTCTTAGACTCTTCCCGTAGCACACGTGTCTGTTACCTGCCTGGTTTAGAGCTTACTGCCTTTGGGCCTGGTTTAGAGCTTACTACCAGCATGGGCTCACCTTCCCTGGGCCGCCGGGTCATTTGGACTCAGAACACAGACACCTGTGGCTTCTACTGTGGTCTCCCAAGAAGCTGGCGAGAGCCACTCTTCTCACATAGCAGCGATGGCCCCAGGCTCAGAGGTGAGCAAGGTGGGCTGGTCTTTATGGAGAGGATGAGCAAGGTTGACAACCAAGAGGAAAGAAAATGGGTGAAAGGTAAAGATTTGGGGCATCTCCTGTGGGATGTGGGAGGCAGCCCCTGAGAGCAGCAGCCAGGTCTGTTTGGTCCAGGGCTGGTAGCTGGGCACCAGCACAGCTTGGAAAGTTCCGGATACGGAGGAAACACGGGCGGTAACTTTTTAAATGGCCAGGGCTAACACGGCTGTTCGCTTCTGAATTTACGGCATCTCCCTGAGTTAGGGTTCACCACTTTCCCCATCAACCTGGTAAAAGTGGAGACAACAGATAGTGATTTGTGTCCTGTGTGCCTTTAAGACACGGTGGGGCAAAAGTGGCATCGTGTGTAGGTGGCCCAAGGTATGCATGTCCTTAAGCTGCTGCAACAAATTACCTCAAACTGGTGGCTTAAAACAGTAAGAGTTTGTTCTCTCACATGTCTGGAGGCCAGAAGTTCACAATCAGCAGCCCCGGGCTGAATCGGTGTGGCAGGGCCACACTCCCTCCGGAGAGCCTGCCTGCCTCTTCCAGTTGGTGTGGGACACTCCCTGCATGTCTTGGCTTCTGGGCACATCACTCTCGTCTTCAAGGCCAGCTTCTGCAAGCCCCTCGCTGCTCTGTCTTCACATGGCCTGCTCCTCTGTGTGTGTCAGATCTCTCTGCTCCCTGTTAGCTAGGTGTGTGCTTGCATGAGGGACTAGTGTCAGTTTAAGCCCCTTCGGGCCACCTGCCCCACAAATGGATGCCAGGCAGCAGTACCACGGAGTATCTTAGCTAAATGCCCAGCACTAGGGTAACCTTAAAGTATGGGGCACGCATTCTCTTAGTAATAAGCAGGGTGAAAATTGAAGTCTCAGGTAACATATCAACTTAAAAACTAAAAGTACAGAGGGGCTGTCAGAGTCGTCCGGTCCACACCGTCGCTGCAGCCAAGGGCACGCCTCACGGTCAGCAGGTAATCTCTCCTCGCAGAGCTGGTGCTGTGACGATGCGCTTCTGACCCTCTCGGACTGTCCTAAGTTGGTTACAAACAGCTGGTTACAAACAGCAGGAACCTATTCAAATTAGGTGGAGAGGGGACTTACCACACAGCTGCAGGATCTTTCCCGGAACCAGGAGCCAGTGTGGGAACTCCAGGGCCACAGGAAGAGCTAGCCGGGAACCAAAGCAGCGTTTCTGATCTTGATTCCAGGTTCCAGGAGAGAGGGTCTGACTGCTGTAGTTTGGACCCAGTCCACAGCTGGCCCAGTTCAGTCCAGTCCAGCCATGGCTGCAGACCACTCCTGTCATGAAGGGCTGCTCACGGGAGGAGAGTCAGACCCGGCCGACAGACCCCGTGTCTCTGGTGTAGTTCCTGAGCACATGCACATCACATGTTGCTACTTCTGGGAGCGTGGCCCTCAGACACTATGGTTAATAAATAAACACAGTGCTGCTTTTAAAAAGGCAAAATAGGTGTCTTGATAGGTAAATCAAGGGGGAAAAAAACCCCGAATGTACAATATTAGAAAAACCAAATAACATATAAATACATACTAGAGGCCCGGCGCACGAAATTTGTGTGCGGGTACGGTCCCCAGGCCTGGCCTTCAGTCAGGGCCATCTTCCCCAGCTGTCCACAGCCAGCCCTGCCCCCCGCTGCCACCCACCCCCGGTGCCCCATTCGCCATCGGGTGATTGGAGCCTGGTGGCTGGGGGACGAGACCAAGAGGTTGGCTGTTCCTGCTCACTCGCTGGCCCCGCCCCCTCCGCGCGTGGCCATCAGGCAATCGGAGCCTGCCGGCCAGGGAAAGGGACCGAGAGGTGGTCAGTGCACCTCATAGTGACTGGTCCAGCAGTCGTTCTAGTTGTTCTGCCATCAGGGTCTATTTGCATATCACCCTTTTATTATATAGGATAGAGGCCTGCCCTGAAGGGGGTGCCAGATTGGGGTGGGGGTCCCAGCTGGGGGGCGGGTCTGGCCTGGGCTTGGGCGCTGCTGAGGGTTTTCAGGCCAACCACACCCTCAATTGGGGTGGGGGTCCCCACTGGGGGGCAGGGCCGGCCTGGGCAAGGGGCCACGAGGGGTTTGCAGGCTGGCCACGCCCCTGACCAGGATGGGGGGGTCCCTGCTGGGGGGCGGGGCCGCAGGCAGTTTTCAGGCAAGCCACACCCCCGGCTTTGTCAGGAAGGATGTCCAGAATGACGTCTGGATGACGTCTGGTCTATCCAGTCTAATTAGCATATTACCCTTTTATTAGTGTGTGTGTGTGTGTGTGTGTGTGTATATATGTGTGTGTGTATATATATATATATATATATATATATATATATATATATATATATGTATATATATGTATATATATAGTATAAAGTGGCCTGGTACACGAAATTCATGCACATTAAAAGGGAATTAATTAGAGGAAATATTTTAATATTGCTATTTGCCCTTCGGTCAGAGATTAAAGAAAATTAGTAAAATGTATATGAAAATCTCCCTCCTGTCAGTCAGGGGCATGTCGCGGGACCCAGAGTCAAGTCCCTGCCCACCCACACGCACCTCGAAATTGAGACCCAGACCCAGCCAGTCCCACCCCCGTCAAGCCCCGCTGGGCAGGAGGTGCAGCCTCAGGTCCCCTATCAAGCCCTGCCGGGTGGAAGGCACAGCCTCAAGATCCCCGTCAAGCCCCGCCAGGCAGGAGGTGCCAGGCCGGGGGGCACAGCCTCAGGTCCCTCAGCCCTGGCACAAGGGTGCAAGGGCACGAGGGTGGGATGACCATTTGCATATTACCTCTTTATTATATAGGATTGCATTTATTAAAAGGTAAAACCTCATTTAAACAGACGGTTTTTAGCGGGGAAACTTGATTCAAGAAGGTGTAGAAAAACTGAAAATATGCTAACAATTTTACATGCATTTGAAAATAATGTCCAAAAAAAAAGTTGCAAGACCAAAAAGATTTTATGTGTGAGTTTAATCAAAACTCAAGGACCTACGTTATTTATGCTGTTCAGACATATAAAAAATGCACTTTCATGTTTATCTTAGCAAATTGGAATTCTCTGACACCAAACTGTGAATACAGATGCATAAACCCTGCATGATAGAGGCGTAAATAGTGTTCAGCTAAATCAGCAAAAAGAAATCGTAGCTAGAGAACGTGGGGGTGATGCATCCAGGGGATGTCTTCCCAGAACGCAGGGACGGCTCGTTACTCGGATGCACAGTCACTTGGATGTCTTTTCGATGATGCCTTAATGGAAGTCAGTGGTCATTTATGAAAACGAAGTAACTTTGGACTAGAAGTTACCTGCTTTATGCATCTGACTGGCGCCCTACAGTGTGTTTCAGCAGCATGTAGATGTAACGCCTAGAACAGCACCAGGACGGCAGTGACAGCATTGTTCTGGAAGGTAGAGCCAATGTAACAGACAGGAAAGAAGGTAAACAGTCACAAATCCTGAAAAGAAGTGACCTCTTTCTTCTTCAAGATTAGCGGATAATGGTGTTACCTGCCCACAGAACCCAAGGGGATCAACCAGCAGTCTCTTAAAACTAGTGAGAGTTTGGCAGAGGGGAAAATACACACACTCACACACACTCTCACACACACTCTCACACACACTCACACACACACACACACACACACACACACACACACACACACACACACACACACACACACACACACACACACACACACACACACACACACACACACACACACACACACACACACTCTCACACACACACTCACACACACACACACACACACACACACACACACACACACTCACACTCACACACACACACACACACACACACACACACACACACACACACACACACACACACACACACACACACACACACACACTCACACACACACACACACACACACACACACTCTCACACACACTCACACACACACACTCACACACACACACACACACACATCAATTCAACAATATTGTGTGTGTTGGGGAAGCAGGGTTGTTTACAATGGAAATAAAATCCTTAAATGCACAGAAAACATCTATATGAAGAAAACGACAAAACTTTACTAGATAACGTAAACAACAGTGGAGGACATGGCGTGTATCTGGATGTCAGTTATTCTCAAATTAATTAACTGATTATTTTTAATCCTCACCTGAGGATATGTTTCCATTGATCTTAGAGAAAGGGGAAGGGAGAGGGAGAGGGAGAGGGAGAGGGAGAGAGAGAGAGAGAGAGAGAGAGAGAGAGAGAGAGAGAGAGAGAGAGAGAGAGAAAGAAGCATTGACTGGTTGCCTCCTGTAGGCACCCTGACCGAGGACTGAACCCCAACCCCAAATCTGGGTATGTGCCCTGACTGGGAATCAAACCCGCAACCCTTTGGTGCACGGACAATGTTCCAACCAGCTAAGCCACAGGGCTAACTTATTCTTTTATTCAAACAAAGGGGAAACATATTCCTGGAGATCGGTGAAAATACTGAAAAAATTTTGAACATGGAGAATAAAGTTATTATATTAAAACATAAGTTTATAATAATTAAAAGTATAGTACTACTATAAAAAGCACCAGTGGAATAGAATCCATAATTTAATATGATAAAGTATTTGAATCTGTGGGACAGACTTACTAACAAATGGTGTTGGGACAACTGGCTAGCTATTTGGAAAATATTCTTCTCACACATATATCAAAATGTCTCAACGTGATTACAAATTTAAATGTTAAAAACACAGTGGTGCCAGGACTTGTATGTGGCTTGCATGGTCACAGGTACCAGACTGCAATCATTTCTTTCATGAGTAAACCCTTTTTGCTGAGGAATACCTGGGTGACATTTTGGTTTATGATCAACACATTTAGAGGCTCCAGAGAAGACCCACCACCCCCACAACATCTCTGGAGCTCGTAAGCCAACAGCTGAAGTGCCCACAGACTGGTGGCCTGGCTGGCTGGCTCCTCACTCAGGAGCTCGAGGGTGCCCTCCCAGGAAGACGGCACGCACCTGTTAAAACTTTTGGCCTTAAAGGGACATACATTCTCTAAGGAAAAGTTGCGGTTTTTCAAACCCCAGCTCCTCACGGTTGCTTAAAACTGACAGCTCCTCTCCTGGCCCCTCAGGATGCCCTGCAGGAAAGTCCTCTGGGTCACACTGACTGCTCCTGGTTTACAGATGGTTCCCATTTAAAGTGTGAAAATATGTGCTCCAAGGAGCTGAAAACCCCAAACACCACGCTCTGCAGCCTAGAGATACTGTTCACTGGAAAAGCACCTCCAGCAAGGCTCCCGCAGCCTGGCTGCAGGCCGGGCAGTGCTGCCCCTGCTGCGTGCCAGCCGGGCAGTGTCGGGGCCGTGCACTTTTCCTTGTACGCGAGTCAGACCCAGAAGGGCCTTCCTGGCACCAAGGGGCAAAGGGCCATGAGGACCTGACTGTTGATCAGTGATGCTTTCACAGAAAAATCTCCATCGAAAGGGGGAAATGTTAACACTGACAACCGAGGCCGGGTTTGGGAGGGCCTTAGGAGGAGCGCTTGTGCCCTCTGTCAGGTGCAAGGCCCTCTAGGAAGAACTCTTGTGGGTATAACAGCCCCTCCCCTCCGCTCCCCTCTGTGCTAGAACTTCCTTTCCTTTGTGTCCCTGGGGAATTGCACCTGACTCACCATGGTTGCACATACCAGATTGCAATCTTTTCTTTTTTCCAAAATAAGTCCTTTTTGCTGGAGAAAAAGAATACAGTAGTGCCCTTATCCATAGTGATACATTCCAAGACCCTCAGTGATACCTGGACAGTGGATCTGATGACCGAGATCGCTACTGAGCAACTAACACTGGACAAAGGGAGGAGTCACGTCCTGACCAGGACAGAGCAGGACTACGTGAGATTCCATCACACTACTCAGAATGATGTGCAATTTAAAACTTATGAATTGCTTATTTCTGGAATTTTCTATTCAGTATTTTCAGACCATGGTTGCCCACAGGTAACTGAAACCATGGAAAGCAAAACCGTGGTAAGGCTGGGACATCTGATAAAAATTTTCCGAGAATGACACCCATGACAGAGAGTGTAAAGGAAAAGACTAAGAAATTGGGTCCGTAATTATATAAAATAATTTTTACTCTAAAAATATAAAGTTAAAGCAGAATGGGTAGTGGTATATTCAACCCATGTTCAAGAGTTAACTATCCTTGGAGAACCAAGATGGCGGCATAGGTAAATACCTGTACCTGCTGCCTCCCACAACCACATCAAAATTACAACTAAAATACATAAAAACTATCATCCAGAACCACGGGAAAGCTGGCTGAGTGGAAGTACTGCAACTAGAGTGGTAAAGTAGAAAGCACATTGAGACTGGTAAGAGGTGCAGAGGCGTGGAACGGGCTGGCACCTGGGTGCACTGCTTTTTAAATTGGGAGGGAGATACAAGCTCCTGCTTGCTCTGAGCTCCAGTGCCAGGCGAGACTCTGGGGGACCCAGACACATACGGGGAGAAACTGGACTGTCTGGCATCGGGGCAGAAACATGGAGGCGGCTTTCTTCCAGATGGAGGTGCTCACAATGGTCATTGTTCTTGTGCTGGTACCTCCCTGGTGCAGGGCTGACTGGAAGCCATTGCTGTTTGCTCCACCCTGGAGTTTCCCTGAGACCCCCACCCTACCCAGTTTACAACCCCACCCAAGCTGTGCCCAGCAGCTTTTGCATATGAATGGCCTGTCCTTTCTTAGCCTAAAACCTGTTAAACAAGCTGCAGCTGGGTCAGGGAGCCCCAAAGATATCAAAAGAAGGCCCAAGGCCTGCACCACCAGCAGCCTGCCTTGCTTCACAGCTGGGCCTTGTATGGGCACTTCCAAACCCGATACAAAGTGGAGGAATCTGCAGATCTCTCTGTAGCTCCTGCTGGGTGGCCCCAGGCAGTGGCTGACTTTGCACCTCCTTGGAGATCCAAGAGCCAGTGTACCCAGTGGTCAGTGTGAGACCATACCAGATTACAACTCTTCATATCCATAAGCAACACACTCAAGGGGCAGACTCAGTGAGCACCAAAGCCCCACTGAAAAAAGCCCTGACCCATAAGGGTGTCTCCTGCACAGCAGTCCTTCCATTGTAGACACAGCTGGTCCTCATAGCCAGTTGGCCTGGAGGCCAATTCCTCCCAGTGATACCAACAGCAATCAAGGCTTAACTACAACAGGACTGTGCACCCAGCCCACAAAGGGGTGCACCTAGAGTGTCCACCTCAGGTAACTGGGGAGGCTGAGCTACTGGGCCCTATAGGACACCTAGCACACAAAGCCACTCTGTCAACACAGGGAAGCAGCCAAAATGTGGCGACAAAGAAACAGGTCACAAATGAAAGAAATGGAGGAAAGCAAACTACTGGATATAGAGTTCAAAACCACAGTTATAAGGTTACTCAAGAATCTTCTAGAAATCTCCAAGAAATTTAGTGAGACCCTCAAGGATATGAAAAAGGACTAATCAGAAATTAAGCATACACTGACTGAAATAAAGAATAATATACAGAGATCCAACAGCAGACTAGAGGATCCCAAGAATCAAGTCAAAGATTTGAAATACAAAGAAGCAAAAAACACACAACTGGAAAAGCAAAAAGAAAAAAGAATCCAAAAATATGAAGATAGTTAGTGTAAGGAGCCTCTGGGACAACTTCAAGCGTACCAACATCCGAATTATGGGGGTGCCAGAAGAGAGAGAGCAAGATATTGAAAACCTATTTGAAGAAATAATGACAGAAAACTTCCCCCACCTGGTGAAAGAAATAGACTTACAAGTCCAGGAAGTGCAGAGAACCCCAAACAAGAGGAATCCAAAGAGGACCACACCAAGACACATCATAATTAAAATGCCAAGAGCAAAAGACAAAGAGAGAATATTAAAAGCAGCAAGAGAAAAACAGTTAGTTACCTACAAGGGAGTACCCATACGACTGTCAGCTGATTTCTCAACAGAAACTATGCAGGCCAGAAGGGAGTGGTAAGAAATATTCAAAGTGATGAATAGCAAGAACCTACAACCAAGATTACTCTACTCAGCAAAGCTGTCATTTAGAATTGAAGGTCAGAAAAAGAGCTTCACAGACAAGAAAAAGCTAAGGGAGTTCATCACCACCAAACCAGTATTATATGAAACTAGAAGCCCGGTGCACGAAATTCGTGCACAGAGGGGGGTTGTCCCTCAGCCCAGCCTGTACCCTCTCCAATCTAGGACCCCTCGAGGGATGTCCGACTGCCCGTTTAGGCCCGAGGGATCGGGCCTAAACGGGCAGTCAGACATCCCTCTCACAATCCAGGACTGATGGCTCCCAAATGCTTGCCTGCCTGCCTTCCTGATTGCCCCTAACTGCTTCTGCCTGCCAGCCTGATCACCTCATAACCACTCTGCTGCCAGCCTGGTTGATGCTTAACTGCTCCCCTGCCAGCCTGTTTGCCCCCAACTTCCCTCCTCTGCCGGCCTGGTCACCCCTAACTGCCCTCTCCTGCAGGGTTGATCACCTCCAACTGCCCTCCCTTGCAGGCCTGGTCCCTCTCAACTGCCCTCCCTTGTAGGCTGGGTGCCTCCCAACTGCCCTCTCCTGCTGGCCATCTTATAGTGGCCATCTTGTGTCCACATGGGGGCAGGATCTTTGACCACATGGGGGCAGACATATTGTGTGTTGGAGTGATGGTCAATCTATATATTACTCTTTTATTAGATAGGATAGAGGCCTGGTGCAGGAGTGGGGACCAGCTAGTTTTCCCTGAAGGGTGTCCCAGATCAGGGTGGGGGTTCCCTTGGGTTGTGGGGTGGCCTGAGCGAGGGGCCTGTGGTGGTTTGCAGGCCAGCCACGCCCCCTGGCAACCCAAGTGGAGGCCCTGGTATCTGGAATTTATTTTCCTTCTACAATTGAAACTTTGTAGCCTGGAGCGGAGCCAAGCCTGCTGCTCCCTCCGTGGCCAGCAGCCATTTCTGTGGCAGTTAATTCACCTTCTACAATTGAAACTTTGTAGCCTTAAGTGGAGGCTGGGCCGGAGAGGGTGTGCAGAAAGCTTTGCTTCCCCTGTTGCCACTGGCAACCCTGGCCTGCTCTCTCAAGCTCCGTTCTGCCTCCATTTCTGTTTGAATTTGTTTACCTTCTATAATTGAAACTTTGTAGCTTGCGTGGAGGCTTAGGCCTGCAACAGCTCACGGAAAGCTTGGCTTGCTCTGTTACCTGGGAAGCCTTGCTCTCTGTGGCTGTAGCCATCTTGGTTGGGTTAATTTGCATACTTGCTCTGATTGGCTGGTGGGTGTGGTTTGTGGGCATGGCTTGTGGGTGTGTCGATGGTATGGTCAATTTGCATATTACCTTTTTATTAGGTAGGATGCTGAAGGGTATTCTTTAAGAAGAGGAAGAAGAAGAAAAAGGTAAAGATAAAAATTATGAACAACAAAGTGACAACAAATACATATCTATCAACACGTGAATCTAAAAATCAAATGAATAAAAAATCTGTTGAACAGAATAAACTGGTGAATGTAATAGAATCAGGGGCATGGAAATGGAGTGGACTGACAATTCTCGAGGGGAAATGGGTTGGGAGGGCAGAAAGAGATTGAACAAATATCTTATATGCATGTATGCAGTACCTATGGACAGGGGCAGTGGGGTGGCAAGGGCCTAGGGTGGGGTGGGAACTGGGTGGAGGGGAGCTATGGGGGGAAAAAGGAGGGAGATCTGTAATAATCTGAACAATAAAGTTTAAAAAAATAAAAGAAAGAAAAAAAAAGTTAACTATCCTTAACTTGTACAGATTGATAACATATAAACAAGAAAGTGACAAATATCCTAATAGCAAATTGGGCAATGAGCACAAATAAGCAATATGTATTTCTATCTACAAATGAAAGAAAAATGCTTGATTTTGTAGTCACACAAAAAAGATAAATAACAGCATCTTTTCACCGGTGAAGTGGGAAGTGGGAAAGTACCCTTTTGTGGGCTGTTGTGAATGTCAATTGTGGAAGAAAAAGCCTTGGACTCAGTCACACACAGAAATCCTGCTTTTAGAAAACAGTTTCAAGGAAATAGCAGAGTAGACACATGATGTTTAATAACTTTTGTTTAAATATTTAAAAAGGCCAACAAATCTCCAACGTAGGAGATTGGCATGGAAGACCATACAACTGTTGAAGAGAGGAAGTACATGGATGCAGGCTGTTAACACGGGAGATTACCTATTGTGCAGTAACGCGCTTTAAGAAGTTACAGAACAGCACGTTCTTTTAGTGGGATTCTATTTCCTTTCTGGAAACTACTGTGTGTGCACAAAATCCTACAAATAGAACCATAAAAGGTCTGGGAGAATATACCACACGCTGTTAATAGTGTTCATCTCTGTGCCCGGCGATACAGGATCTTGGTTTTTCCTCTTTCCTTGTCCGGTGTGCTATTTCCACCGTCAGGCAGAGAGTGCGGTGTCAGGAAGTATCTCCAGTCCGCAGCAATTAAGTTTCAGATCCATTTCTGAGCCTAGGCCCTGCCCCGGGCTGTGGTTCATCTAAAGAGGAATCCATCCACCACTGTGCCCCACCCTGCAGTTCCGGGCGCTGATGTGTTCCTTTTCTGAGTGAGCTTTGCTGCCACAGCACCCGGAGGTCTCCCAAGTGGGGATGCCCGCCTCATGCCAGTCCTTCGTGCCCCTGCCAGATTTAGCCAGCGGTGCAGTGCTTTTCCTAATTGAATAAAGCCCATCGTTTCATTTTTAAAGCACACGGGCCCATTAGTGTCAGTAATTAGACATTAGCAAATATGAAGATGGCCCATTAATGAAGTGGCGTTTTAGGAGCTCGCGGGGAGAGCGCAGGGCGGGGGGGCTCATGCACAGATGCTGCCCTGGAGGATGTTGACGGACCTGTTACATCATCACAGCAGCGGGGGTGGCCTGTGCCTGGCAGGGATTAAGCTGGAAACCTGCTGCTGGGACTGGCATTGTCAGGCGGACAGAAGGACGCCCAGTGAAGCCTCACGAGGGGCCTATGAAACTAGCCCTTTGGGGCCGGGCCGACTCTGCCTCGGCGAGGCCACCCTCCTTGGCCTGTGGACAGGCCTCTGAGCCTCAGGTCTTCCACCTCATGGGGAGGCCGCATGGCTTGCGCATCCGCCAGCTGAGGATTCAAACCCAGCTCTGCCACTTTCTAGCTCTGACCGTGGGCAGGTTACTGCCAAGTGTTTGGCCCACCCAAGACTCGGTTTCCTGGTTCAAGATGATAGCGTAGGTCTGAGGTGAAACCCCAATCTCCGGCCTCCGCTGCATTTAGGCCAGGGCGCAGGCGGAGCCTTGCATGCCATCGTGGTCCAGCGGAGGTTGGAGAGAGCCTTAGAGGCCCAGCCTTATTCGGGCCACTGACCCCTTGAGAAAACCGGGTAAACACAGCGAACCTGCCAGTATACCAAACACTTACTGTGAGGGTTTACACACGCTCACATGACGTTTATAGGTGGGCACAGTTATTAACATCCTGGAGCGTACAGTGAGGAGACAGACGTTCAGAGAGCTTAACAGCTCGCCCAGGACGACAGGACGTGGCTCGGGTAGAATTGGAATCCAGGCCATTCGCCTGCAGAGCACAGTCTCCCACTGGGCTGTCCTGTCCTGTGCACAACCCCCAGGTGTTTACATACACAAAACAGCATTTCTCAGGTGGTTCGGGGTCCAAGGACAACTGCCAAAGCCCGCAGGGATGCCCAGTGCTCTGTGCTGGTGGAACACTGAGGATTGGGGGTGTGTCTGCAATCTGACCAGTTGTACTCGCTGCGGGAGCCACCCCTGTCTCTGTCATGGTGACTGTCAGCAGCCTGCCTGCTCCCCTCCGTAGCCCCGAGACCTGCTGGACCCCACGGGCCAGGTCACTCCTCTGCCTCTTGTTTCACTCAGAGGAAACGTGGACCTCCATCTACGACCTCCGTCCCACACCCCTGCCTCTTCCGCTTTGTCTCTGACCTCCTCTCCAGCTGCTCCCCAACTCCTGCCCATCCCAGCAGCCTGGCTTCCTCGCGTCCCCGTGCACAGCAGCGCAGTCCCCTGGCGAGCACGTTCCTCTGAGAGCCCTGCGCCCGCTCCCTCGCTTTTTTTAAGTCTCTGCTCAAACACCCCTCTGGGTAACGCCTCCCCTTTGCAAGATGTTAGCCTCCCTCACCCCCCAGCCTCCCTCTCCCTGCTTCATTTTTCTCCTTATCATGTGTTTAACATGCTGCGTAGTTTATTCGTCTTGTTTATTGTCCATCTCTCCGTAGCAACATGGTTTCCATAAAGGCAAAGATATCTGTCTCTTGTTCAGTCCACCCCTGGACTCTGGAACAGTGCCCAGCACATAGTAAATGCTCAATAAATATTTGATGAATGGATGAACCTGGTCCAATACCCTTCTACCCGCAGGGCCCTGGTATTGGAGGCAAAGTCCCAGGGAAGCTAGCACGTTGACTCCGTTGGGAGCAGTCGGGCCAGTAACATTTCCTGGGCTGGAAGTCTGTGTGGCTCAGACTCCGATGTTGGCAGCGACGAGGACTCACTTCCAGGACCAGGGTGGCTTCCTGGGAGGGGCAGGCAGGCCTGGAGCAGCCCTGTGGGAGCCAGGGGGATGAGTCCAGATGGCGGCTGTGCTTCTCGGCAGTCTGTGTAGTTGATGGAAGTGAGGTCTGTGCCTGGAGGGGCCCGAGGAGCACAGGAGACACTCATGAGCGCTGCAAGCTTGGCCTGTAAATCTCTGCCCAGATGCGGACCGTCCTCTGCTCTGTCACCTGAGCATTAGGATGTCAAGTGCAGCCCTGGAGATAAAGCGGGGGGAAGACTGTTTAATCCACCCGTCACTTCTCTCATCGACCGCAGAGGTGATTGCTCCAGACTTATTTTCCTGAAGATAAGTTCCCCCTTAAACACATCCTGATTTTATTGTCATTTACCCCGAGTTTTAGCTTCCTGCACCAAATATAGCAAATGCTGCTCTTGTGCAATATTTGGCCCAGAGAAGTTTTATTTGGCTCACATGGTATTTGAGGAAAAAAAGTATTGGGCGCCAACTTAAAAATAAAAACATACCACAAAATTGAATTTCTGGCTTGTCTTAAAAAGGGGGGGAGTTGGGCAGCAGCGGACCCGTATTCCTGCTGGCTGGAGAGAGGTGATCGCTCTGTAGATGAGCTGAGCACCCCACCTCCCTACCCAGCTCTTCCCACCGTTTCCTGCCTGACCCATGGAAGTGTCTGAACTGGCAACGCTAGCCTCCGCCACTGGGTCTGGGCTGCTCTGCTGAGGGCACAGTAGGGGCAGCTCTTGGCTCCAGAACATAAGATTCTCCCAAAATTCCTCCCAAAGAATCCGAAATATAGACGCATTAAGCAATCTTCACCCTGCCTGAAGCTCTTGTGTTTGTAAGAGGCAAAATGAGAAGGAGCTATTTACATGATTTCCAGACGTGTGGCCGCTTCCACGGGTGTGCTCTCAGGGAAGAAGGCTGGTGTCAAACCCTTCCACCTGCACACACGTGACCGTGACCGTTTCCTAAGCTCTCCATGCCTCGGTTCCCGCATCTGTCAAGTGGCGATAACTGTAGTTCCTGCCCTGCTGGATTGGAGTTGAGAATTACAATGTTCATGGAAGGCACTCCCAGGCACACGAGAGGTAGGTGGTCGACCGTGTTTGCTGGAACAGGGACCCTGCACTGTCACGAAGACGCTTGAACTTGGCGTCTTCAGGGAAGATTCCCAGGCCTGCCCCTCCGCTCTGAGGGAGACACGCCACTTCTCTGAGCCTGGGCTTCCAGCGCCCCTGGTCGCGGAATCCGCCACGTAGGTTACCACATGGAGCTGGTGGAGGCAAATGAAGCTGAGCATGTCCAAACCACCACACTCAAAGCCTGGCACAGAGGAGACATTCAGATGCCCAGCAGATCTCTCACTTTCGTGGCAAGTTTCGTGGACTGTTTCCCCTCGACTTCTACTTACATCTGACACTCCAGGCGACAGACAACCTAGACCGAGCAGAGGGGGCAGTGGGGGTGGCTTTTGTTCCTGGCACAGGGAACTTTGACTACTAACCACCCCTTTGTTCTTTAGCTTTTGTGAATGACCATGCAGGGGCTTCTGGGTGGGGGTGTCTGGCCTCTGGCTGGGTCACACACGTCTGCTCTGTGGCAGTCTCCGACAACAGACAGATCCACGTGCTCCCGTCGGCTTTTGTTGTGTAACCAACCACTCCAAAACGTTGTGGCTTACAACAACAGCCTTTACTACACCCAGCTACTCTGCAGGGTGGGATTTGGCCTGAACTCACCTGGGCAGTTCTGTTCTGGGCCGGGCTCTCCTGAACTTGGCTGGACTCACTCATGCATCTGTGGCCAACCAGCGGTCAGCCAGTGCAGACTAGTGTCTGGTGGCTTTGGTGGCTTGGTCCCGGATGCATGAGATGATGGAGCCCCACCTCCCATAGGTTAGCCTGGGATCACCCAGCAGGTTAGCCTGGGCACGCTCAGTGGTAGCGACGGGGTTTGGGAGCAGCAGGAGGATAGGCCTTGATGCATGAGGATTTTTCAACTGTTTGCATGTGTCACATTTGCTACCACCTATTGGCCAAAGCAAGTTATGTGGCCAAGTTTGGGTCATTGTGGGAGGGTTCTACCAAAGGGAGCTGACATAGGAAGGGGAGTTTCTGTGGCCAGTTTTCGCTGATGGATGCCACCGTGACCAGTCGGCCAGCTAGCAAACTGCTCCCTCGACTTGAATTGAGTGGAAAACCCAGAGGGTGAGGGCTCTGCCCCGCATCCCGTCTTCAAGTTCTCGGGCTCACCGGGAATTTGTTCCTTGGCGACTGCACCAACCAGCACTCCTGGGGCCCGCACCCTGCTTCCCCCAGCCTGGTCCACAGTGATAGCGATTCCAGCCTCCAGCCCAGGCTTCCCGCGTAGCCCAACATGGCCAGAGTCACGCGGGCAGTGGGCCCATGTGTCTGGCAGTCTGTGCCTCTTAATGCCAAACCCTGCCAAGGCCATATGCTGTCTGGGAAAAGGCATTGTTCACTAGGAACATCACTGCTGAGAACCGACAGAGGCAGCTGCCGGGGCGGAACCTGTCACCGTCGGGACCCGCGCTGGGACCTGTGTGCCTGCAGGCCCAGGCCACGGCACCGACTGGACCCACCCCCGAGTTCCTGGTTCTCCTCAGTTCTCTGGACCCCACACCCCTCAGCTGCTAGCACCAAAGGGGGCAGTGTTCTGAGTCCCCAAGGCCCTCTGGCGAGGTTCACCAGTGTTTACAACCCCCAGAACATGGCCAGAATCTGGACAGTCTGGGGCCTGCCTGATCTTGCTAGAAACCCTGTGGGGAGGCAGCGTGGTTGAATCCCCGTGTCTGTTTCCCCCGGGCTGGGCTGATGTGGGGCAGGACTCCTAACTGCAGCTGGAATGGGGGGGGGGGGGGGGCACCAAGAACAGGAAAGGGCCCGGAGGCCAGGGCTGCAGAAGCATGCCCAATGGGGCCTCAGCACAGCAGCCAGCATGGCAGTACTCACCATGTGCCTGCACGGTGGGTACTGTTGGCATTGCTACTTTAGAGAGGAGGAAACTGAGGCACCAGGCACTGTGCTGGCTCAGCCAGGTGAGTGGAGGGAATGACCAGCATGCCCTGGTCCGTCCGTCACTACGCCGGCTGCCGGAGTTGGGAGAACGAGGTGGTCGTGGGAGGTTGGAGGGGGACTCGGAAGGACAGAAGCGGGTAAGGGGAATGAGTGAACTCAGAAATGGTGCTCTTGCCATGGTGGGGTTGTCACACGAATCGTAGCCCCTTAAAGAGGCTGGCACCCCAGAGCTTGGCCCGGATGGTCTCCGCAGCACCCCAAGCTGGCCCTGAGGCAGGTTCCCTCAGGTCCTCTGCCGGAGCTGACCTCTGGCCTCTGTAGACTTCCAGGACTTCGCACTCTGTTGAAGGGGAGTTAGGGGTGGGGGCAATAATACATTCTTCTCCCCTCCCAAGCTCAGAACTGATCGAGTGGAATCAGACAAATGGCAATCAAAAGTCAGCTCTGTCACTGAGGAAGGGGCTTCAGAGTGTAGTCAGAAGAGCCCGCTAATGGGCCTCTGAATTAGACTCACCCCCTGGTACAGCACAGCTGGGGGGCGCGTGGCAGTCAGGCCCAGAGGAAGGGGGGAACACCTCTGTTTGGGGGAGCTGGCTCCAGCAGGGCTCGGGGAGCGGGCTGCCCACAGCGTGGTTGGCTACTTCCCCAAACTTGCCAGCTCGCTAAGTCCACATGGGGAGGGACTGAGGGGTGGGAGGGACCAGGGCTGTTAGTCTAGCGGGCCTTTCCACGTGCTCACAGCGGGCAGGGAACGGAGGTCCTCACACGCCAGGTGGCGCAGAGGCGGGAGCGCATGGCCCTCCGCGCCGGGCTGGGAGCTTCTCACGCGGACGGAGGAGAGGACCTGAACGCCCTAGGGTCATGGCCGGCCCTGAGGAGGGTCAGGCCAGCGTCAGCTTGGATTTCATGCCAGACCCTCCCAACCCCAAAGCGCCAGGCAGTTAGAGCGTCCCGGGGAGTTCCGGGAGCTACTGTCTCACGCAGCATGGCTTAGTGCTGACCTGCGCCAGGCCTGGGGCGGGCGTGGTGGGTGTGAAGGCGGTGCCACGGACCGGGGCACTAACAGCTGTATACCATGCGGCTGAGTGCTGTCCTGCGTGAAGAACAGCTCCTCAGAGGAGGTGACGCCGGCGCTGACTGCTGAAGCAGGAGCAGGCGCTCGCGGGCACAGCGCTGGGGCCGGCGCCGGGCAGGGCAGGGCTGTGGGAGCCGCACCGAGGGCGGGACCTGGGCCTTTCCGCAGTCAGGGGTGCGTGAACGGCAGTAAAAGACCGCAAGTGCCATCTGAGTGCGTTGTTGAAGGTTTCTAGAATGTGTTGCATGTGTTAATTTCTTAAACTTCTGTCCTTCTTGTAGCCCTTCATGGTTTTTGGGATTTAATATAGAAAGTAAAATGTTATCACTGTGGTAAATGGAAAACTGGTATCTCTTGTCAAAGAAATACAACAAAAACAAATGAAGCTATTCACTTCTGATTGGACGCTGTTGTCTGCCAACGGCTCAGAGCCTGAGACCTGCTCTCTCTGTCAAAAACGTGTTCGAGACTTTGTCCTTGACTAAGCAGAAGAGGGCCTTTCTGGTCTGTGGATCAGTTAGTTCATGCTGAGCCCCAGGACCACCCCAGTCACCCCATCCTGTGGGAGACCCATAGCCAGTGGATTCCTGGAGGATATTAAGCGTCACATAATCCAAACAACAGAATAAGAAGCGATGGAGTATATTGAACGTTGGTAAGTGGTGCAGAGAAATAAAATAAGACGTGAAGATGGGGAGAGCCGGGGTAGGGATTGCGGTTTTAAATACGTTGATCAGGGATGTCTTCCCTGAGAAGCTGGGCTCGCGTACAGACTTAGAGACGTGATGGGAGGCGTGGAGATACGAGGGAAGAGCTGTGCTCCCACCCAGAGAGAGCAGCAGTGCAAAGGCCCTGCGGTAGGAATGTGCCAGGTGGGTTCAACTGTGTAACAGCCAGTGAGGCTGGAGTGGAGTGAGGGCGAGGGGAGATGACTGGAGGTGAAGTCAGAGGAATAAGGCGGGGCGGGGCGGAGATGGTCTGCTGGCATTTGCCCAACGTTTGAGGAGGGAAAGTGGAAACTTTAGTCAACCATTTTGTATTTCATTTTCACGAGATGAGCACCAGCCTCCCCCTGCCTGTGCCAGGACCATCTGGGCTGGCTGCACACTCGACATTAGTACAATGTCGTCAGCCACCTGGCGTCTGTGTCTAGACAGCCCCAAACTCAGCGTCTGCTTTCTGAGCGGGCACCCAGAGTGACTGGCTACTTCTGGGATTCCAACAGGAGCCCCCAAGCGTTTCAGCGTCTCATCGACCAGCTCAGGAGCCCCAGTGCCCGAGGCCCCGCTGAGAGGGCTGAGGCGTCAGGAGCTGTCCCGCTTGCCGGCTCCTGGGCGGCCCAAGGGACAGGATGGCGCTCCTCTGTGGAGTGGGTTCTTGCCAGGGCCTGCGTGTCCTGGGCCATGCCCTCGGGAAGATGAAGGCAGACGGTGGGCGGAGTGGGTGGGGGTGGGCACCCTCTGCTGTTGGTAACCCAGTTGGGACCTCCCCCCCCCCCCCCCCCCCCCCCCCCCCCCGCTCAGGGATGAGCTATGAGCTGCTTTAAACCGCTGCCAACTGGATGGCACGGGTCACGTGGCGGCAGTTCCCTCCCCGGTGGAAAGGCAGGCAGAAGACTGTTCCCATCGAGCCTTCTGCCTCGATTCCTTTGTCCCCACATACCCTCCGCCCTGAGCCAGTGTGCCAGGGCGCTGGCCCCGCCTTACGTGACACTGACTGTGTCTAAGGTGTGGCGAGGGGAGGAGACGCGCTCGGCGCTCACAGGCTGAGTCCGCAGCAGCGCTAATGCGGCCACACACAGGCCTTGCCATCCCTCCGTCTGCCAGCTGGAGTGTAAATTAATCTGGAGGTAGCGATGCAACCTCCGAACGCTCCAACGATGCCTGAGTGTGAAATCTCTTCCTCGGCTCCCCCAGCTTTCATCTTCTGCCCCAAATCATGGGATTTTCCATGGCCACGTGCCTCAGACAGGACTCGGCCCCTGGCCTGGGAGGGAGACCGTGGTTGCCAACCCTGTGCTGGGCAGGTCCAGGTGAGAGAGAACAAGGAATCGCCCAGCGCCACCAAGCTCCATGCGGCCTGTGGGCTATCTAGGGACGGTCTGCCTCCTCGGTATTAGTAAGTAAGCGAATGACCAAGGGAGGGCTCCGATTGGCTGAGTCTCCTGTCTCCGTGTGTCTGTGTCCAATAAAGGTGAGGGAAAAGCTTGCATGTCAGAGAGAACAGGCCACCCGTCGGTTTTGCCTACCCAGCATCCCTTCCCCTCTCTGGCTGGTGCCTGCCCCTGGTTTTCCTCTGGGGAACCAGCTTTGTGCCATGTGGTCTTGGTTGGGGGGTATAAGGCAGCAGCCCATCCACTGAGGTGGCACAGGACCTAAGCTGGCCAATCAGAGGATCCCTTCCCTTGGCCATTGTGATGTGCTCAGGGATGGCATGTGACTCAAAATGAGTCAATCGGCATTTCCCTGAGATGCTATGTGGACTCGGCTAGAAGTCAGTCCCTTTTCCTGCGGGAGCTCAAGTGTGCCCAATGGCCGTCTACCAGGCACACTCAGGGGGGCGCAAAGTGCAGGCTGGGAGCTGCTCTTGGTCCTGCCTCTCACCTGTCTACTGCTTCCTCCGCCCGCCTCCCCTGAGGCCAGCCCGCCCCCCCCGCCCCCAGCATGCTCCAGCGAGGGCAGCAGGATGCACATCCCACCGTGTTGGAATGGCGGGGATCAGGGAAACCATGTTTAGAGAGAGGACAGCGTGCAGGAAGCTGACGGGAGGAGAAGAAAGGTGACTTCCGTGGCAGAACGTTAACTTCTCACCAATGACGATGCTGGGTTTCCAGGGCCCGTGGGAAGCTGGAGAGGACACTTCAGAGCATCTCAGAATTTAACTGTTTGCAAGATCCTCAAGTTCTCGGCATGTAATTGGCCAGTGCTGAGCGCACAGGCTGGGCACCGGCAGCCAGGAGGACACGTTTGAGTTGGTCCTCACCATGTTTTTGTAGCTATTGATATTGTTTACAACCCCTTGCCCAACTTTTATAATTGAGAAATTTCCCATGAAAATCTTTATTTCTGACTTCACTTCTTTTAAAAAGCAGCATATGTGAGCTTTCCAAAGAGCATGTGAGGGTCAGCGAGGGGGGCGAACTTCACTGCGCTCAGGTCCCCAGACCGCGGTCCAACGCTGCCAGCCAGATGCTCCGCGTGGGCAGTGCAGACCGGGGTCCAGCGCTGCCAGCCAGATGCTCCGCGTGGACAGTGCAGACCGGGTTCCAGCGCTGCCAGCCAGATGCTCCGCGTGGGCACGTGCAGAACGCGGTCCAGCGCTGCCAGCCAGATGCTCCGCATGGGCAGTGCAGACTGCGGTCCAGTGCTGCCAGCCAGATGCTCCGCGTGGGCACGTGCAGAACGCGGTCCAGCGCTGCCAGCCAGATGCTCCGCGTGGGCAGTGCAGACCGCGGTCCAGCGCTGCCAGCCAGATGCTCCGCGTGGGCACGTGCAGAACGCGGTCCAGCGCTGCCAGCCAGATGCTCCGCATGGGCAGTGCAGACTGCGGTCCAGCGCTGGCGGAGCGCTCTCTTCCAGGACAGATGCCGCTCCCGAGCACGTGCCCTGTGTGCTCCCCGCTCTGCGCTCTGCGTCTCGAGATGAGAGGAGACAGGGAGGCGCAGGCCCGTTTCCAGCCGAGTGCCGGCCGGTGCCGGCCCAGCAGCAGCCCAGGGCCCACCCTCTGAGAGTGAGCCAGGAAGTGGAGCGGCCAGAGAGGGGGTGCGATGGGCAAGAACTGAAGGAAGACGAGCCACTTTGCCAGGACAACAGAGTTCTAAGACAGAAGCCTTTGAGGCCAGTGCATAGCAGGCCCACCATGCTGTGGGAGATGGAGGGAAGGTCACGGAGACGCAGGGAGCATGACCGAGAAAGTGAGGGGGCTGCCTTGGGACGTCATTAGAGTGGCTGGCACAGCCACTTCACTGGTTGGGGTGGGGTGGGGTATTTTTGTTTTGCTTTTTGGCTTGACAATAAAATATTAGTGCTGGCTGAGCTGTACACTTCCTTCCGTTGTGATTTGAAGTTAGCAGTTAATCACACCCTCCTCACTGCCTCGTTCCAAAAGGTAAACGCATAGATGCCATGGAAAGGAACATGGATTTCTACTTGCCTCCTGGCCCGACCAAGAGCAGGCGTTCTACACCGACCACCATCGCTGACACCTGACCTTAGGGCCAGCCCGCAGGACAAGTCGGGTGCCCAGCCAGCCGGCCACAGAGAGGATCGCGCCTGCCTTAGCCGCGTGTTGGTCTAGTGGAGAAAAGCCGAGGTGGCGTCCAGACCCGCCTCCAGGGACCAGGAGGGCTGGCCCCTGGCCTAGAGGATAAGGCTCCATTTCTAGGCCGCTGGAGACAGCGGGGGAGGCATGAGGGTGAAGAAAGAAGCTGAGCCACGTGACCCAGATGTCACCACATCAGTGTCCCTTCCGAGCTCTCACAGAGCACGCGGGGACTGTTGTACAGGCGTCGCGCGACCCGTGTCACTGTGTTACCTTGTTCAACCCTCGTACCAACCTATGAGGCACTAGTATTGTCTCCATTTATAGATGAAAAACTGGCTGAGGACACACTGGTTAGAGGTTGAGCTGAGCTTCAAACCAGGCTCATCTACCTCCAAATGGGAGCTCCCCACACAGAGGGCACGGGGCTCCCCACACAGAGGGCACGGGGTTCCCCACACAGAGGGCACGGGGCTCCCCCCGCAGAGGGCAGGCAGGCAGAAGCCTCCCTCGGGGACTTTGGCGGGAGCTCAGTGGCCCTGACACAGGACGTCATAAGAGGAGCTTCACATCCTGTGTCCTGGCCCAGGGCGGGGCCCGCACACCGCTCCCCACACGCAGGCTCGGGCAGCTGGAGCCTCGTTTACTGGATGGCTGGGTAACATGGGGCAGTCCTCCCCGCTGGGAAAGGCAGGCCAGTCTGATCCCACTGAGACACCCACCTCCATCCCTTTGGCCCCATACTTCATCCGCCCTGCGCCAGTGTCTTCACTCCCATATGCGGCACCGCCCGAGTTTGTCTCTTTAAGGGTCCGTGAGAGGCGGCCTGGGAGAGGAAGGCCGTCCACCCTTGTTCTCCCAAACCTCCAATTCGGGACAGGCCCCCAGACGCCAGCTCAACCCGGAGATGCCCCTCTTCCGGGGTCAAGGGGGAGCCTTCCCTAGAGGAGCAGCACCTGCTCACCGTGGCGTGTCAGAGGGAAATGAGGCCTGGGGACAGCACAGGGGCCAGGTCAGCCCTCTGGTCCCCGGTGGGCGAAGGCTGGGAGTCAGAGGTTCCGATGGACCATCCTGGCCCGGCCTGGCTGTCTCTGAGGGTCAGGTCATCGGAAACCAGGCTTGGTCCTCTGGCTCGTGTGGGAGCCGGGCTTCCTCACACCCCAAGACCGAGCGCTGCGGGTGCCTGGCTGAGAGGGGAGAGAGTATCTGTAAGCAAAGGGCCTGGAGGCGCACTCGCTTCCCCCTCAGAACCTCCAGGCCGAGGGGCTCCGCTGTGCGGCTCGAGCTGGCGGCACAGCCACACCCAGAGCGGCCGCTGGTGCAGAGCGGGTCTCCCAGCGAACACAGCCAGGCCCCAGGTGCTTCAGCGCAGCGAGCACCTTGAACCACCGCTGTCGCTTCCCTCCGATGCCAACGGGAAGGGGTGCTGGGAGCTAAGAGCGCCTTCGCATTACCCTGCACTCAGCTGCACCCATTCTCCCTTGGCTGGGCACGCGAGGACTTCCAATGCGCCTGAAGCGGTGTGTGCGCTGCCCACAGAGCACCTGTTTGTCCCGGTTTCAAAACACAAGACAAACCAGTGGCCCAAGGGGACACTGGCCCCCGCTCCGGTGCCAGAGCGCATTTAGAGGTGCGTTCACGTGGATTTATGAGTCACAAACCTCCCCGAGCCCAGCATCTGAGTGAATGTCTGTGCCGGGCTGTGTCCTCCCTCGCTTTTGGCGGACACAGCCCTCGCACCCCGCCCTGGGGACTCGCGACCTGGGAGTAGGTGCTGCGCCCCAACTTCTCCCTGGCTCCTGGGGGGCCTGGCTCGCACCTGGTCGGGCATGTTATCTGACCCTCTCAGAGGCCCCTGCGAGGTTGTCTTCGAGGTTCTCCCGAGACACCAACCAGGAGGCCACGTGGAGAGGCGCCTGCGAGGGAGCCGGGCGCTGCTGGCTGGTGTGGTCACGGAGGCCCAGAGGCCACGGAGGCCCCGAGGTCACGGAGGCCCAGAGGCCACGGAGGCCCAAGGTCCGCAAGCTGAGACCCGGAGAGCCCGGCCCTGGGAGCTGGAAGCCGGGGGTCGGGAGGCAGGGGGAGCCTGAGGCGGAACTCAGCCCAAGTCTGAGGCCTGAGAACCGGGGGAGCCGACGGTGCAAGTTCCAGGAGCCCTGGCACGGGGGGGGGGGGGGGGGGGGGGGGGGGGGGGGGGGGGGGGGGGGGGGGGGCAGAAAAGATGGACGCCCCAGCTCGAGAAGAGAGAGCTCACCCTTCCTTTGCCTGGTGCTCCCTGGGGGCCTCGGTGGATGGGATGATGCCCTCAATGAGGGACCCTTTTTACCTAGTCAACCTGCCCACATGCTCATCCCTCCCCGAAGCGCCTTCACAGACACGCCCGGAGTGATGTTCACCAGCCGCCGCATCCCTCACGAGCCAGGTTAACGCACAAAATTACCCGTCACACCCGGCCGATGGCTCAGGCGGTTGGAGCGCTGTCCCATCCACCAAACGGTTGCAGGCTTCTCTCTCTCTCTCTCTCTCTCTCTCTCTCTCTCTCTCTCTCCCTCCCTCCCTCTCTCTCTGCATGCCCTCGGGTGCGGATAAAAGTTATCCATTGCAGAAATATGTCACTTTCTCCAAAGTGTGCGTGTGGAAAGACTCAGAGCAGGGTGACCTGCTCCGTGTGTACCCCCTCCCCCGGACCCCCGGGCCTGAGTGCCCGGCCCTGGGACAGTGCTTTGTGGGTTGAGCTTCACTGACCCGCAGGCCTTTACCACAGCTGGCGGGTGGGGGGTAAGCACTGAGATTCGGGGGATTGCTTATAACCCTTCTTTCTGGGAAATACTGAGCTTGTGACAACAAGATTTCTCTTTTTAAAACATTTTAATGACATTTATTAGGGCGGCATTGGTTAATAATATTCTATCCGTCTCAAGTGTCCATTTCTATGATACATGATCTGGATCTTGCACGGACTGCCCGGCACCCACAGCCCAATCTTCTCCCATCACCACCTGTCTGACCCCCTTCCCCTTCCCTACCTCCCAGCCCTCCCCTCTGGCCACCACCACACTGTTGTCAGTGTCTATGAGTTTTTGTTTGTTTTTCTAGTTTGTTCATTTGCTGCTTTCAATTTCATGTCCCACATGTGAGTGGAATCAAACCGCCCCTAGCTTTTTCTGTCTCACTTATTTGGCTTAGCATGATATTCTAAAGATCCATCCATTTTGTCTCAAATCATAGTATTTCGTCTTTTCTTAGGGCTGAGTAGTAGTACATTTGTATTTACCAGAAAAAAATTTTAAAAATGTATTCAAAAAGACATATGTGCCCCTATGTTCACTGCAACATTATTCACGGTGGCCAAGACGTGGAAACCACCAGTGTCCTAGGACAGGCGATTGGGCAAAGAGGATGTGGTACAAGAATATTTCCTTACAAATATCAGTAACGCAGACTGCAGTGCCGCCTTGGAGCAATGGCTGGTCTTAGGTTTGGTTTCAGACAGAGCAGTGCAGTAGCCTCTCCCTTCTGCCACGCCACCACCCTTCTGGGAGAGTAAGGAAGCACCGCTCCCCTGCCCCCACGACCCTGTCAATCAGGAGGAGAGGAGCCCTCACCTCCCCCTGCGGCGCCTGCAGACCCGGAAGGTTACTGTTCTCACACGTGCAGAGCGCTAAATGACAATGACTTACCTCCCCTTGAAAAAATACTGACACGCGAGGTCCCGTTACATAAGCACAGTAAACGTGGGCTTGGAGCTTCCTAGAGGAGTTTTATTAAAGGAGCATTGCTGCATTTTTATTTTTATTTTTAATCATTGGAATTTTTTCACCATAATGGGATCAGACCTTTAAACAGATTTCCACCTATTTTCCTTCGGGGGAATATTTAATAAGCAAATTGTAAGCCTGCCTCAGAGGGCATGTGCGTGTACTTTGCCACTCTTTCTTCTGGTCGCTACAGGGTTCGGCCACACACGTGTTTCTGCAGCAAGTGAGCGCTCCACACCTTCAAGAAGATGCCGTCTTCCCTTTGCATCTCCCAATGAAAAAGCGCGTCTTTGTTTTGTTACAGTTGCTTGAGGCCTTGGGGAGCATGAGATACTGTGCAAAGGACATTTAATTCTCATCCTTAACCTCATCCCGAGTTATTACAACCATTATGTGACGTATGCACCATAATTGGTCCCATTTAACAGATGAGAAAACTGAGGTTTCGGGTGGTTAAATAACTTGCCCCTGACTTCTCAGTTAACGGGATCAATTCGAACTAGAAGCCAGGCCAGGCCGACTCCAGAGTTTGTGGGTTCAATCACTGAGTTATGGTGCCTTGTTCATTTAAAGAGCTACCACACTGGCCTGAGGCCTGAGGAAAGCCTTCCAGGGGCTTAAGTGAACTGAGACTTTGCTGGTCAATTCCCCAGGCATCTAGGATCCTGCCAGCGGCTGGGGGTGGAAGAAATCGCCTGTTTGGTGGGAGAGGGCCGGGTCTGCGGACAGGTTAGTTAATCGCATGGAGATTGCTGATGAGGATTCTGGTTAATTAGTTGTGGAATTTCTAAAAACGAGCAGATGTGCCGCAGAAATGCATTTTACTCCCCGCGCCCTAGGGAAAGCTGTGCGCTCTCACCCGTCCTGGCTGAGCATCGGCGGCGTGTTCTGCAAGACGCGGCTCTCCTGGCTGTGCCCCAGCAAGGGCCCCTGCGTTCTGCGCCAGCCGCAGGCAGGCAGCTCCCGGCCCGTCGCCATCACGGGCCCACCAGCGCCTACTGCGCACCAGCCCGCCCTGGGCCAGGTCCATGCTTCATCTCATGCTTCCCATGTTCGTTGTCTCCCTTGAACACAGAAACCGAGGCTCAGAGACAGGGTAGTGGCTTCCGCAAAGCCACACTGATGACAACACAGGGTTCAAACTTAGACGTGCCAGGCCCCACAGCGTGTATTTTTCCCTCTTCTGCACTCCCATTTAGAAGAAAATGCACTTGACAAACCAAGTCCAGGGATCTAATGTGCCGTTTAAGGCCGCTGTTGCCTTGTTGGTTTTGTCTGGAAGATCTACCAGTGAAGACAGTGGGTGTTAAAGTCCCCTACTCTGGCTGTATTGCTGTCACTCTCTCCCTTAAAGTCCTCCAGAAGTTTGTTTTTTTATATGTTTGGTGCTCCTCCTGTATGGGTGCATATGTGTTCACCAGGGTTATGTCCTCTTGTGGGGTCGATCCCTTAGTATTATGTAGTGACCTTTGTTGTCTCTTGCGGGCCTTTGCTTTGAAGTCTATTTTGTCAGATATGAGTATTGCTACTCCAGCTCTTTTTCTTTTCCATTTGCCTGGAACATTTTTTCTATCCCTTCACTTTCACCCTGTGTGAGTCTTTTGTTCTGAGGTGGGTCTCTTGTAGACAGCATATAGTTGGGTCATGTTTTTGTATCCATTCAGCTACCCTAAGAGGACATACAGAAGGCGGAGAGATATATGAAAACATGCTCAAAGTCACTAATCATCCGAGAGATGAAATCAAAACGACAATTCGGTACCACCTCACACCTATTAGAATGGCTATCATCAACAAAGCAACAAACGATAAGTCCTGGCGAGGATGCGGAGAAAAAGGAACCCTCGTGCACTGCTGGTGGGAATACAGACTGGTGCAGCCACTGTGGAAAACAGTGTGGAGTTTCCTCAAAAAAATAAAAAGGGAACTGCCATTCAGCCCAGTGTCTCACTTCTAGTAATATATCCCAAGAATCAGAAACACCAATCACAAAGGATATATGTTCATAGCAGTGTTATTTACAATAGCTAAGATCTGGAAACAGCCCAGGTGCCCATCAGTAGATGAATGGACTAAAAAACAGTGGTACATTTATGCCATGGAATACTATGCAGTTATAAAAAAGGATGTCTTATCCTTTGAGACAGAATGGAGGGACCTGAAGAGTATCATGCTAAGTGAAATAGCCAGGCAGAGAGAGACAAGTATCACATGATCTCACTCATATGTGGAATCTAATGAACAAAATAGAGACATGGAAGCATGCAATAGATTGTTGAATCTCAGAGAGAAGGGGGGAGAGGCAGGAAAAGGTTAACCAAAGAACTTATATACATCTATACTAATAAAAGAGTAATATGCTAATTAGACCAGGAGACCTTCCAGACGTCCTTCCAGACAAAGCCATGGTGGCCGGGCAGAGGCAGAGGCGGTTAAGGGCAATCAGGCCAGGAGGGGAGGGCAGTTGGGGGTGATCAGGCCAGCAGGGGGCGGCAGTTGGGGGTGATCAGGCCAGCAAGGGGGGGACAGTTGGGGGCAAGCAGGCTGGCAGCAGAGTGGTTAGGGGTGATCAGGCAGGCAGGCAGGTGAGCAGTTAGGAGCCAGTGATCCCGGATTGCAAGAAGGATGTCCGACTGCTGGTTTAGGCCTGACAGGGATCAGGCCTAAACCGGCAAATATCCCCCAGGGGGTCCCAGATTGGAGAGGGTGGAGGCCAGGCTGAGGGATCCCCACCCCCCCACCCCTCCCGTGCATGAATTTCGTGCACTGGGCCACTAGTATATACATAACCCATGGACACAGACAATAGTGCTAGGAAGGCCTGAGGAGGTGGCGGGAGCGGGGAGGAGGGGGTCAGTGGGGAAAGGGAGTCTGGGAGAGATACTGGTAATTCTTTCAACAATAAAGACAATTTTTAAAAATAAATAAAAGAAGTCCAGGGATACTAAAAGGCTCTGCAGTGGAGAGTGTTTCCCCAGCCCGCCCCGACTCCTGCCCTAGGCTCACCGCTGCGTCCTTCCGTGTGTCCTCGGGGTTCCGTGTGTCTCCCCTTGTTTCTTCTCTGAGGCTGCGGTGGTCGGTTGTTTGGCTGCAGCGGGCACGGGCTCTGTACGGAGGTTTCCTATTAGGATTCGTGATGCCTTAGGAGCAAAGCGGGGAGGGCTTTGCGGGCTACCAAGGAAGCCCAGGCTGCTCCACGCTTTCAGGGAAAGCCACCACGCAAGCAGGGTGCAGGGTGGGCTTACAGTCATGCGTACACGCAGCAGAGTTTATGCTTGTATTAGTATCTGTTAGTTATTGTGTTATTTCCCACAAGAACAACTGTAAACCCACTTTTGCCCACCCTGAATTGTAGGGAGAGTGAGAAGATAGCAGAATGGGGCAGCTTCCTGTTGCCTCTGGGCACAGGCACATGGCACACACATGGAGACCAGTCAGCATGCATGCATAGTACTTTGTGCCTACATAAGATTTTCTGTTCACTGCTTTGAGTGAATAATACTCTGTGGGGCATCCCTTTACAATATGTATAGCTTTCTGCAAATATCTTAATATTTTGACAGGATAAACGGAAACTTCTTAGCAACCCATGCGTGCCCTGTGCCACGGAGAGTGTGGGCCCTGTGCCCTGTGCCATGGAGAATTCGTGCCCTGTGCCATGAAGAGTGTGTGCCCTGTGCCATGGAGAGTGTGTGCACTGTGTCATGGAGAGTGTGTGCCCTGTGCCATGGAGAGTGTGTGCCCTGTGCCATGGAGAGTATGTGCTCTGTGCCATGGAGAGTGTGTGCTCTGTGCCATGGAGAGTGTGTGCCCTGTGCCCAGTGCCATGGAGAGTGTGTGCCCTGTGCTCTGTGCCATGGAGAGTGTGTGCTCTGTGCATGGAGAGTGTGTGCTCTGTGCATGGAGAGTGTGTGCCTTGTGCCATGGAGAGTGTGTGCCATGTGTCAAGGAGAGTGTGTGCCCTGTGCCATGGAGAGTGTGTGCCATGTGTCAAGGAGAGTGTGTGCCCTGTGCCATGGAGAGTGTGTGCCCTGTGCTCTGTGCCATGGAGAGTGTGTGCTCTGTGCATGGAGAGTGTGTGCTCTGTGTCAAGGAGAGTGTGTGCCCTGTGCCATGGAGAGTGTGTGCCCTGTGCCATGGAGAGTGTGTGCCCTGTGCTCTGTGCCATGGAGAGTGTGTGCTCTGTGCATGGAGAGTGTGTGCCTTGTGCCATGGAGAGTGTGTGCCATGTGCCATGGAGAGTGTGTGCCCTGTGCCATGGAGAGTGTGTGCCATGTGTCAAGGAGAGTGTGTGCCCTGTGCCATGGAGAGTGTGTGCCCTGTGCTCTGTGCCATGGAGAGTGTGTGCTCTGTGCATGGAGAGTGTGTGCTCTGTGTCAAGGAGAGTGTGTGCCCTGTGCCATGGAGAGTGTGTGCCCTGTGTCAAGGAGAGTGTGTGCCCTGTGCCATGGAGAGTGTGTGCCCTGTGCTCTGTGCCATGGAGAGTGTGTGCTCTGTGCATGGAGAGTGTGTGCTCTGTGTCAAGGAGAGTGTGTGCCCTGTGCCATGGAGAGTGTGTGCCCTGTGTCAAGGAGAGTGTGTGCCCTGTGCCATGGAGAGTGTGTGCCCTGTGTCGAGAGTGTGTGCCCTGTGCCATGGAGAGTGTGTGCCCTGTGTCAAGGAGAGTGTGTGCCCTGTGCCATGGAGAGTGTGTGCCCTGTGCTCTGTGCCATGGAGAGTGTGTGCACTGTGCCATGGAGAGTGTGTGCCCTGTGCCATGGGGAGTGTGTGCCCTGTGCCACGGAGAACAAGACTGATGGCCTCATGAGAAGCCAGAATGCTCTTATTGGAGTTAATTGTGCGTCTTTGAAATGTAGTGGATGTGGGCATGTTGACAATTCCGTATCTTCTTTCAGGAATTAGGTCTTTTCCTCAGTTTTCTATTGCTGTGTTTTTCTTATTGATTTGTAAATCTCTACATATTGAAGATATTGAATAGACTATTGTGTATGGAACAGAGTCATGGGGTTTTAGCATTTTACCTCCCACGTGATTTGTCTTCCCAAACTCTGAAATGTTTCTGTGGTCACATGTGCATCTTTGCTTCCTGCCTTTGGCGTCGTGGTCATAAACCTCCCAGTTCTTAAGAGTGCACACACGTGTCCTCACACTCAGTCTCCCCTCCACTGTGTTCTCAACACGGGAAGGAATCTTAACCTGAACTGACCCTGGCGTGGGTGTGACTAAGGAAGCCCGACTCCATTTCTCCCAGGTGACTGCTGATTGCCCAGTAACGTCCCGCTGATCCAGTTTCCCAGCCGGTGGAAATGCCACCTTTATTATGCGTGTTGTTGATAGTTGTGCTTTTTTCTGGCTTTCAGATTCTGTTGTATTAATCCATTTGCCTCTTCCTGTTTAAACCACTGCATCGCCCTTTCCTACCCAGGATTCTTCCTTCTAACACAATCTTATCTTCAATGTATACATCCCAAAGAAACTTTATCATTGTAATGTCAAATTCAATTTTTAAATCCTCTTGGGGTTGAGTTGGAATTACATTTGATTTATAGATTAATTCGAGGAGAATGGATGTCTTTCTAATATTACGACACTTTCCATCCCCCATTTATTGAAGTTTTAATTGAACTGTCTATAAATTATAGAACAATATTAAATATTAATCGTGTTAGCAGGCATCTTTCTCTGGGCGAACTTGAACGAGACTCCGCCAGGCAGTGACCCGCTCAGGCACTGCAGTCAAACCGGCGGCTCTCGTCCTGGCTCCCGGCCGGCCCCGGGGCCTCTGGGAGGGCACTTCTGTGCCCAAACTCCTTCCGTGAACAGTGAGACCAACACCAGCACCTGCCTGGTGCCAGCTGCTGCCACGTGGCTCCCGTGGACTCTAAGGTTGTTGCTCTATTAGCGCTGAATGGGGAATTACTGAGCGCCTTTTTGGAATCTGTTGAGAACGACCGTTTTCCTCTGCCCCGTTTCTGTGCTGAAGGATGGCCCTGTATTAGATGCGATGAAGTGGATTTCCGTGGGGCCTGCAGCTTCTCTTTCCATAAACTACGCTTTGGTAGGTATTGCTCGTCATCTTGATGGGTCAGTTTCTCTTGCGGATCCGCCTGCCCGCGCTGGCCTGCGGTGTCCTGCCCCGGCTCCTGGCCGCCACGCATCGCCGCTCCTCCTGGCAGACAGGAGCCCTGGCAGCTCTGCCCATCTAGCCGGCTAATGGAGGCCTCCGCCATCACCTTCTCCGCACCTCTTTCCCTACCGGGTCCCTGGCACTGCAGCTCCAGAGCTACAGGAACATTCCGTGGCAGGAATCCCCTTCCTTTCATTAGTGTCACCCCTGCTCCCCGCAGCCCCTGAACCATCGTTCCAAGCCCAACACGCTTCATGTGTCACCTCCCTTCTCCAAAATGCGCCTCCGTGTGGTGCCTGCCACCTGTTCTCACACTTCCTCTCGGCATTTCGACTGAACACTTTTTGTCCTTCAATTGACCCAGTGGGAGTGCCGTGAGCAGCGCCCGCCCTGTCCTGGGAAGCCCTGCCTGAGCCGGCCCTGTCAGTCCCCGCAGCCCACTCAGGTCTCCTCTGCTTCTCTGCTTCTCCTCTGCTTCTCTGCTTCTCCTCTGCTTCTCCTCTGCTTCTCTGCTTCTCCGCTTCTCCTCTGCTTCTCCTCTGCTTCTCTGCTTCTCCGCTTCTCCTCTGCTTCTCCTCTGCTTCTCTGCTTCTCCTCAGCTTCTCTTCTGCTTCTCCGGGTGCAGAGCGCGGCGCCTCCAGGCCTGTTCCAGCCGTCTGGGCCCTGGGTGGTCCCGTAAACACAGACATGACCGCTTTTATGTTAGAATGAGAAATTTTTGTTGATGGTGCTTGGCCTATTTCCAATCATTTTTAATATTAACACCATCAGCCCCACTGTTTCTGCAGTTTTTTGCTATTTTTTTCTTACTTTCTTTCCCTGTCTCTCTTGTTACACGAGCTGCATTTTCTTTGCTTTTGTTTTCCAGTGTTTTGGAAGGTACGTGTCCTGCTTTTAGTTCTGAATGTTACGTTTCCCCGGCAGAGGAAATGCGTCCCTTTTGGTAAAAAGTCTCTTGTGCTTCTCTCTGCCCCTTCCCTCCCTTGTTTCTCTGCTGCCGACCTGTCTTTGCTAAGTTAGCCTGGGAGTCTGGATTTAATTGATCAGATTATTGATTTTTTTCAACTTTATTGAGGTGTAAATTATCAGTTTTTATCTTCTTTTTACAGGAAAGTCCTGATGTTAGAACTAAATGTATCAGGTATCAGACTCAGAGCTTCCTCCGATCCCAGTCACGACCCTTTCACGCACAGCACGCCGTCTCTGAGCCCGCCGCCCCTCTCCAGCCTCGCGTTTGCTTTGCAGGGACACCGTGGAGAGGAAGTGGCGAGCGTGCAAGCTGTGGCGTGTCCTGCAATGCTTTGCTTTTATCTTCATAAGCAAGTCCTCTAAGTGCTAAATATTGGAAGTCACAAACTTTCCTCCAAAACTGGACAATCTGCATTTTTTCTAACATTTAGTTATGCTATAAGCTCCTCATCTGGCATGTATTTGTAGAAAAAATATTTTGTTTGCTTTATCCATCCTGGTAGCTATATAATAGTTACAGAACTTCTGCATTTCATGTATAATATAAAATGTTTGGTAGAGATAGATGATGGGTGGACAGATGGGTGGGTGGATGGGTTCGTGGATGTGGGTTTTATTTTGTTCAGACTAAGCTGGCTGTTTTATCCCTGGAAATGTCTTTTTAATGAAAGCTTTGCCAATAGCTCTGTCCAATTGGTCTCAGGTTTCTTCTTCGATGACACTGCACATGGCATGTTGCCCGTGGCCACTCCGTCCTCCATGTCACCTTCTCTGCCATCAGTTCAGTCTCGGAGACCTTCATGTGAGGAGCCCAAGGTCAAGCTCAAGTTTTTCTGATGGTTGTTTTCTGCATCAGGTTCTTCCCTTCACTGCTCTCAGGGCAGTTTGCTAACGCAACTTCAGATTCTTTGCAGCAGCATCTGACCTCGTCCACACCTGGCCGTGTCTCCTCCTGTGTCTGTTCACCCTGTTGTCTGCTCAGCATTGGCCCCTCTGCTGTTTCTCTGAGCTCTCGGCTCTCCTTTTACCTGCTCTCTTCCTCATCCACCCCAAGTTGTAAGTGTATGTTTATTTATTTGTCCATTGTGTTGTCTCCCAAGCGAGAGGCTCTATGAGGGCGAGTGCTCATCTCCTCTATTCAGAGACACGACTTCAGCCCTGGCACAGTGCCTGGCGAACAGTCGGTGCTCAGTCGTTGTTTGCTGAATGAATGCCTGTCCACGTTACTCTGGCCTGGATTCCCTTTGGCTGTACCCACATTGTTTTGAGCCAGAGGTTCCCAAACTTTCACCACCGAAGCATCGCCTTTTTACCACATCCGTGTGCTGTAGGCACCATTGTTTACTAGACGTTTGTCTTTAGAGCAGTTCACACCCTAAGCAACAAAATTCTGCAAATAAAGGTGATGTCCTAGTTCCCGTTTCTAAAATGCATTCACATAAACGCGTAGCTGGAAAACGTGTAAATTTCATCCATGATTCACTGCACCCCTCCGGCGCCCCGTGGCCGCACTGGGGACCTTTCTGAAGAGCCGGCGGCTGCGTTTCCGGGAGGAGCCCAGGCCCTCCAGCGTGAGGCTCTGCTCCTCCCCTCGTCAGTCCTTTCGGGCCGCCCTGGCGGGATGGCAGTGACAAGGACCGAAGATGGCACAGTCAGCAAGGAAGACACCTTTCCTCCTGATGGGGTGTGGAGGCTACCGGGGGAGAGCCAGTGGAATGAACAGATATGCAAGACAAGCACAGATTGTGCTTAGAGCTATGGGGGACTAACCCGTGGGGTTTAGAGGGTGACATTCGAGTGGTGACATTTGAAGAGACTGAGGATGAGAGGGACTGGGCTGTGGGAAGAGCCAGGGGAAATTTGTCAGGCAGAGAGACGGGCAAAGGCCTGAAGACAGAAAGGACAGGGCTGGAGGACTCCAGAGTGTCTGCTCATCTTGCGGGAGTCCTGGATGCCTTCAGGGCTGAAGCGCAGAGCTGGGCCGGCCCATGTCACAGCCCGACAGGAGCCCAGGTGTAGGTGTAGTGGGCCTTGGGCCTGAAGAAATATTGTTACTCAACAGCCATGCATGCAGCTTTGGAGGCCTGGGCAGTGTGAGCAGCTGACTTCCCAGTGCTTTGCCAGCAGCGCTGCCCACTGCTCTTCTGGCTCCCGGCATGAACAACCGCCCCTGCTGACCCTTTGCACGCACAGAGTTTAACTATCCTGATGCACTTGCACCTGCGGGAGACACAAAGGAAGCGACTCCTGTCTGGATAATTCCTCCCAGGGAGGCGATAGCTGCACTTGGGTCACCTCCCACTAGGGGGCACTTACTCAGAGCTGCTTCCGAGGGCGTGGGTGGCAGGCAAATGTGATAAACTGAGGAGGAATGTGAGGAGAGTAAGTGGAGGCTTTGAGCTTTATTTCAAGAACTTTGGGAAGAAAATGAGGTATACAGGGCTGTAGCAGGAGAGGGTGAAGGGAAGGATGAGTGGCTTTTTGAAAAATCAAAGAGACCTCAACTGCACAGCATTCTAACTGTCGTCAATGACACTATATTATACTAGAGGCCCAGTGCACAAAATTCATGCCTCGGGGGGTGGGGAGGCTCCTCAGCCTGGCCTGTGCCCTCTCGAAGTTCAGGAGCCCTCAGGGGGTGTCCGACTGATGGCTTAGGCCTGCTGGGGAGTGGGCCTAAGCCAGCAGTCAGACATCCTTAGCGCTGCCGCAGAGGAGGGAGAGGCTCCTGCCATCGCCGCTGCACTCACCAGCTGTGAGCCCGGCTTCTGGCTGAGCGATGCTCCCCCTATGGGAGTGCACTGACCACCAGGGGACAGCTCCTGCGTTGAGTGTTTGCCCCCTGGTGGTCAGTGTTCATCATAGTGACCAGTCATTCCACAGTTGGGTCGATTTGCATATTAGCCTTTTATTATATAGGATATTTGTAAGTTGCTAGGAGAGACCTTCAAAGTTCTGATCACAAGGAAAAAAAATGTAACTGTGGTGATGGATGTTATCTCCACTTATTGTGGTGATTATTTTGCAATATATTCAAATATCAAATCACACTACACACCTGAAACTAATGTTATATGTCAATTCTTAATAAATAGGTAAATAAACTAAAAAGAAAAACTAAATTACGTTAAGAGGAACCCAGGAGTGGCTGGTACGGTGCTTACGGCTCACACGGGACTCACAGGTGTGCCAGCTCAGACCGCAGGCAGCCGGTGGAGTCTGCGTGAGCACCATCCACGCGTGCAGTGAGGAAGCTACTACGGAAGCCACAGGCCAGGAAGTGGAGAAGCTAGACTCAGTCTGGGTTTTCTGTTCAAATCGTCCACAACTCACTGCCCCAAGGCCTGCTTCTCACGGTGTGGCCATGGACCAGCAGGCCCCTCAGGGTGAGCCTGCGAGAAGGGCAGCGCCTCGGGCACAGAACCTGCACTGCAAACTGCCCAGGCAGTGGAGTGCTGTCCCGTGTGAAGGGTGACCGAGGGGCAGCTCCAGAGGAAGCGAGGCGGGCTTACGTGTGGGGGAGAAAGGGGAGTGGTCCTGTTACCCCAGAAGCTGTCCTGGGAGGCCCCACGTCAGGCCGGGATAGCTGCAGGTGGTGCCTGAGAAACTGAGGCCCAGTTGCCTGGGAATTTATCAGTGTACATCAGCAGTAAAACCGCTGCTCCACACCCAAGGCCGCCTCCCCTCCCCCCCTCCTCCCTGAGCCCAGCTTGCTGAGGAAGGAGCTGTGTTCTGTCTCCCACACAGTGGCCTCCCACCTACACCGCAGCCCCCGAGACGTGGTCCCCCCCCCCGCTCACTCCACACAACTGCTTCCATACCGCCTGTCTTCTCCCAGTGTCAATGGAGATCTCTAAACGTGGTTTTTCATCAGCTCGTTTTTTTAAAACTCTAAAGAATACATGCTCATGGCGGGAATCTAGTGAGTGCAGGAGGTGAAGGTGGGAATTCAGCTCCACTTTGCCCTGCAGCCCACCAGGTCCCCGGGGCCACTCCCCAGAGGTGAGCCCAGGTGGCGGTGTGCTGTGCGTCCTGAGAGGAGGTTTGTGCACGTCTGCACTGGCACGTGTGTGTATATTTTGTAGGTAAATGGCACACACGGAACTCACTGTCATGCAACGTGCTTTTTTCACTAATTACTCCATCTAGGGTTCCTTTCTGTGTCAATATCTGTAGGTCCACCTCATTTTTTAACAGCAACAAAATAATCTGTCTGGCCTCACTATAGTTTATTTAGCCATAGGAACAGACATGTGGGTTATTGCTGGTCTCTTTCTGCTACAAACATTGTTTCAGTAGTTAGGTTAAAGGCAGCTGCTGTAACCGATAGGGGGACTTACAACCTGATAGATAGAGCACCTGCATTAATCTGAGAAATAATCATTATTTTCAATCTTAGAGCACATATACTTATGTGAACAGGGGGTTAAGTTTCTCATATGTGAATGGGGGTTAGGTTTTTCTTAAGTTTCCTTTTCAAGGCCTGTGCTAAGCAATTGAGGAGGTGACTCAGCTGTGAATCCAGCAAGCAGAACCGATAAGCAGGCTCAGACCGACCCACCAGGAGTCAAAACATCATCTCACCCACATCATCTCATCCCCTGAGGACTAGAGGACAATAGCTGACGTCTGCGGACCCCCAGGGCCTGCGCGTAGCTGCACTCCGTTCCCAGCCTCACCCCAGCCCCTTCCCCATATAACCCTGTCCCCTGCACCTGCTGGAAGACAGGATTTGATGCTTGAAGCGCCCTGGCTTGGCTGGCTGGCCTTCCCAATAAACGCCTTATGGGATTCAACCCCGCCTTCCTTATTGGACACAGCGACAGGCAGCCCGAGCCCACGGGGTCTCCCGGTAACATAACAAACAGACTCCGAGATCCAAGTGTCTTTCTTGCTCACCACAGTTCAGAGGGTGTCTCCTGGTTGTATGTGGTCTCCCATGCCCCTCTGCTTTTTGGACCTGCCCCCTTCCAGGGCCACAGAGTGCCCTGCTTTCAGCTAGTGCCGTGATCTCCACCGGTGGCCGCAGAACCTTTAACACCTGCGATACCTGACTATCTAGTCGGGGCACTGACCTCCCTTCCCTTAGATTGTCAAGTAAAAACATGACAACAGCCTACACAATAGCTGTCTGGTATGAATGAATCAAAATTGTACCTAGTTTTTTGTCAGCTCAGCAAAAAATATATTTTGTATATGCCACAGAATTTGAGTAATTAGTTTACTATTAATTCGTTTACTATTCTATGTGCCATGAGGTGGAAAAGGTTGAAAATCGCTGAGCTAGTGGACAGAAAAGATAGTGAAGAGGGCACACCTACTTTGTGAGCAACTTGGCCTAGGAGGTAACAGGACTGTACTACCCACTCTCCATGGTACCAGCCAGCCACATCACCTCACCTGGATGCGGGGGTTGCTGGGAAATGTAGTCCTTGGCTGGGCAGCTGCCTTCTAGAAGCAGAGCTACACCTGACAGGGAAGAGCAGGAATGTTTGGTGGACACCTTCCCCATCTCTGCCACAAATGCTGCCTCACACACTGTCTTTACGTGCCTGCACAGATAAATTCCCGGAAGTGGAATTGCTGGGTTAAAGGGTACGTGCATTTTACATTTGGGTAGATAACATCGAATTTCCCTCCTCAAGACGGCGTTGAGTTATGCTGCTACCAATATTGAAGAGTAAGTTCTACACACGCTTGCCAGCAATAACTGTTATAATACAGGGTGTCCCAAACATGTACACACACTTTCACAGCTGAGAGCTCAATTTTGAAAATGAAATGTATTTCAATAAACACAGCCTTTATAATTATTCAATGTGTGTGTATACATGTTTGGGACACCCTATATTTCAAAATATATTTTCCATTATTATAGGTGAATAATATTATTCATGATTAATTCGCATTTCTCTAGTTTTAAGAGAGATGGAGTACCTTTCATACATTTCTTTCCACTCGCAGCTCTTTTTCTATTAATCTTCTCAGCCTGTGTTCCTAGTCCACCGGCTGTTTCTCCTTTTCTTACTGATTTGCAAGAACTTTGAAAAAATATAATTGAAATTATCCTTTGTTTCTCAAATACTTTTCCAGCTAGTCATTTTCTTTTATTTTACTTACCATATTTTTCCATCCCAGAGACTCACGTTTGCTCTGTAATCTGTCTTTTTCTCCATGATTTTGTCTCCTGCTTGGAAAGGCTGTCCTTGTCCCAAGACTGAGTTCACATTCTCACGTTATCTTCTACTGCAACAGTCACACTCGAATCCAGGTTTTGCGACTTGCTGTGTTGCTTTGGGGACTGGCTGTTGTTCTGCGTGTCCCAGCTCCCAGAGCCCACAGTTGGGCCTGGGGACAGTGCTGTCTTCATTGAGTCAGTGTGAGACTGAGCAAGGTGGCTTGTGGCGGAGCTGAGCACAGCCGCTGCACAGATGTAGCTTGTTTATGTCCAGGGCACCAATGCCAGGCCTCAGTCAGTGTGGGCTGCTACAACAAAATCGCCGCAGACTGAGGGGCTCAAACAAGACAAGTTTATTTCTCCCAGTCTGGAGGTTGCAAATCCAAGACCAAAATGCCGTCGATTCGGTTCCTGGTGAGGCTGCCTTCCTGCTGCGCCCGCACAATGGCAGAGGGGAGAGCTCATCGCTCTCATGTCTCTTCCTAGAAGGGTACGAAGCCCATTCCTGAGGGCTCCACCCGCATGGCTCCCCAAATACCATCACCTGGGGGCTAGAGCATCGACGTGATGTGCAGGAACACGAGGATTCGGCCATAGTGACTAGGCGGTGGCTGATTGATGCTGTGTGCCCGCTCTTATAGATATACACCATGATGATGTAATGTACTACACCTTGCGAAATGATTGCCAAATCAAGTTAAGTAACATATTCATCACCTCACAGGGTTACCCCTGTGAAGATCTAGTCTCTTAGCAACTTTAGAGCATATAACACAGTATTCTTAATGACAGCCACCGTACCGTACGTTAGACCCCAGTTATAAGTGTTGTGGAGGGAACGCGAGTAAAGACCACTGGAGTCCAAACCAAATTAAAACTTAGGGAAACTTTATTGCCAGCCGGCGGCTGATCTGCCTTCCAGATAGGAAGGTCAGAGAGCAGCAGCGACCCTTTGTGCAGGACCACTTTTAAGCACATTAACCACATCCTGTTTTTGCAGAACAAGTAATCCTAAGACAAAACAGTTTTTCCCAAGTAACATCAAGATTATGCCAATGACGACCATGTTACTCACAGGGTCATCCTGTTTTTCAGAAAGCTGACAGTGTTCTATCTAGCAAGGCTATTTTGTGAGGTGCAGGGGGAAGGGGCCATGAAGCCATATCTCAAGGCCTGGCCTGGTGTCAACACTGGCAACTCTATCTGGGGCATAAGCCACGGCCTCTCCGGAGTGCTCAAAAATTCCCACTCTCCAACAATAAGATTCCTCATCTTATAGCAGAGTTTGTACCCTTTGACCAGCATCTCCCCCTTTCCCCAGCGCCTCAGCCCCTGAACTACTCTCTAGCTCTGAGCGCGACACATGGATTGCACCTGTAAGTGAGATCATGTGATATGTGCCCTCCTGTGTCTGGCTCCTGCCATTTGTGACAGCATGGGTGACGCTGTGTTCGGGGCAGTAAGCTGTGCCATTTCTCTGGTTACCGAGCAACAGAACTCAAACTCAGGTTTCTCGGATTCTAAGTCCCTTGCTCACCCCCGGCCCTGAAGTGGCCCACTACCCCGCCGCCTCTGTGTGCCTCTGTCACGCAAGGAGGATCCCTTTCTAGTCTCTGTCCATCACCAGACCGGCTCAGGACAAACCCCACCGCGCACAGGCGTGGGAGGAGGCAATGGGCGCTCGGGAGGGAACGGGCAAGCCGGGCCTCGGTAGTACAGGCAGGCGTGGGGCACTCTCTTCTCACCATCACCCCCAGGGACGTGCCGGGGTCTGGACAAACTGGCTGGACACCGCAGGGAAGGGACTCTGCCCTCATACCTCTGTCAGCTCCCCACACACGACAGGGCTGAGCAGCCTCGCCAGGTGGGGAGACCAAACGACTGGGACCAGGCAGGCTGGGCGCGGGGCCCGCTGTTTCCAGTTCTCTGGAAAAGCCAGCTTCCAGCACGGGGACCTTGGCGCCTGCCCACATGGGCACAGCGCACCCCTACGGCCAGAGGGAGGGCCCACCCTGTCTGTGGGAGCTGGGCACAGCGCACCCCTATGGCCAGAGGAAGGGCCCCCCTGTGGGAGCTGGGCACAGCACACCCCTACGGCCAGAGGAAGGGCCCTCCTGTGGGAGCTGGGCACAGCACACCCCTACGGCCAGAGGAAGGGCCCTCCTGTGGGAGCTGGGCACAGCACACCCCTACGGCCAGAGGAAGGGCCCCCCTGTGGGAGCTGGGCACAGCACACCCCTACGGCCAGAGAGAGGGCCCACCCTGTCTGTGGGAGCTGGGCACAGCATACCCCTACAGCCAGAGGAAGGGCCCTCCTGTGGGAGCTGGGCACAGCACACCCCTACGGCCAGAGAGAGGGCCCACCCTGTCTGTGGGAGCTGGGCACAGCACACCCCTACGGCCAGAGGGAGGGCCCCCCTGTGGGAGCTGGGCAGAGCACACCCCTATGGCCAGAGGAAGGGCCCCCCTGTGGGAGCTGGGCACAGTGCACCCCTATGGCCAGAGGAAGGGCCCCCCTGTGGGAGCTGGGCACAGCATACCCCTACGGCCAGAGGAAGGGCCCTCCTGTGGGAGCTGGGCACAGCACACCCCTACGGCCAGAGGGAGGGCCCCCCTGTGGGAGCTGGGCGCAGCGCACCTCTACGGCCAGAGGGAGGGCCCTCCTGTGGGAGCTGGGCACAGCGCACCCCTACGGCCAGAGGGAGGGCCCTCCTGTGGGAGCTGGGCACAGCACACTCCTACGGCCAGAGGAAGGGCCCTCCTGTGGGAGCTGGGCACAGCACAACCCTACGGCCAGAGGGAGGGCCCCCCTGTGGGAGCTGGGCACAGCGCACCCCTACGGCCAGAGGGAGGGCCCCCCTGTGGGAGCTGGGCACAGCACACCCCTACAGCCAGGGGGAGGGCCCCCCTGTGGGAGCTGGGCGCAGCTGCTGCTCACACCGGGAAAGGGCCCAGGCCGCTGTGGCTCACATGCCATTGACTCCCTGAGAACAGAGGCTACACCGGCTTATCGTTCCGTCCTCACAAATGCGTGTTCAGTGAGCGCATGCCAGGCACACGCCAGGCCCTGTCAGCATGAAGGTGGGACAGTCATGGTCCCTGCCTTCTGTGATCGTACACTCCAGGGTGACAGTAGATGAGGTAATGTGTAAAACAGGGGCGATTTCGCGTGGGCACCATGGAACCACAGGGGTAACAGATGCCTGACTCTCCCGGGAAGGGGGTCGATCAATAAGATGCAGTCAGGAAAGGCTTCCTGGTGGAAGTGATGATGAGCTAAGAGCTGAGAGAAGTTTTGCCTAACAGGCTACAAAGGGCTTCACCCAAAACACACAATAGGCCAAAAGCCTCTTAGCATGAAAAATGCAGAGTTGGGGAGTTGTGAATAGTCCCGTGTGGCCAGAGCCTGGCGGCCATGGGCCAGAGTCAGGAGAGCCACGTAAATCCCGGAGGCCTTCCCTGTCAGCAGCAAAGGATTACGGCTGTGCTCACGCTGGGACTCGTGTTTGTTCCTGGGTCAGGTCAGTGTAGGATGTGGGGCTGAGGAAGATAGAGGGGCTGCACCCGCCTCAGGTGTGGGGGGTGAGCAGGTTGGTTTTCAGAACCAATTTCTTGCAATAAAGGCTTTTCCCTCCTCTCCCACTCCTAATTGCCCCCCTGGAGACTGCGATGGTTTTCAAGGAGGCTGCTGCCCAGTCAGGAGCTAATGAGTCACTAAAGAGCCCCCAGGCAGCCAGGTCTTCCCGAACACATCCGCGGGGTGAGCAGATTTAGCAGAAAATACCATCTTCCCATCACGCTCAGGTGTGCCCGCCCCGCAGGCTCCCGGGAGACCTGCCCGCGCCGGCCCAGGGCTCACACACACGCAGGGTGTCCCTTGTGCGGAGGGGTGGCCACGGGAGCTGTCTCTGCCCCGCTGGGTGGGTCAAAGCTGTCACTTCCAAGCTGACAAGGACGTAGGGAGGTGTTTTCTTTTGTGGGTGGGGCCGCAGGAAGCCTGTGACTTTTCCTCGGGAGGAAGACGGGCTGCAGGCTTTGTGGCATGGGAGGGCACACGTCTCCCCCGGTACACACCAACGTGCTGCTGCTTCTTTGTGCCAGACGAAGGCTTGCCCTTGTGTTTTCCCTTCAACAGGTATTTACTGCAGCCCTACTAAGTGCTCATCATCTCCTTGGAGCTGAGAACACAGCCGTGTCTAAGACAGACCAACCCTATTCTCTTGGAGCTCTTAGTCTACGGCCAGGGCAGGTCTGGGCAGAGAGAAACATACAAACGGAATTTGATAGACAGTAAAGAGTGCCATCGTGTTACTGAGTGCACCTTACACGGCTGCACTTTCCAAGCTTCTCTGATCCTAAGAATCATGGTGGCGGGGGAGTAAAAATGGAGGGTCCCAGCCTGCACCCCAAAGCCGTTGAACCAGAATGTACAGGGAGGGGCCTGGGACTCTCTTTCTCTAGGGCAGGCCGGGGTGATACTCAGACAACTGCTTTAAAGGCTGAGTGGCTGAAGGAGCACTCGATGTGCAGCCCAGGTTCTTAGCTCCGTGGCCCCCTGGGAGCGTCTGGGCGCTTTAAAACTGCAGGTGCCCAGTCCGCGTGTCCAGCCTGAGTTTCTGATTAATGAGTCTGGCGCGGCCCCGGCACTTACATATCTTCAAGCCCTCCAGGTTGGCCCCAGTGGGCAGCTTGACTTGCCCACCACCTCGCCTCGCAGCCACAGGCAGAGGGACCACAGCCCGTCCTGAACACCAGGGGGAGCCATGGCCAAAGGGCCGTGTGCAGATAACAAGGCAGAAATGGCACAGGACCTGTTCTTGGACATCTCACTTGACCTTCTTATATTTGGAGTGTGGACTCCCCTCAGTCTGTGAGCCTGAGCCACGGTGAAATCTGAGCACTGGCACATGGACGCCCCCTCCCTCCCCGGGACTCTCTGCTGAACTCTTCCTCTGCCCAAAGTCAGAATGTCAGGAAAAGGCTGGGCGCCATAACTAATGCGCCAGTTTCTGAGGCCTCAGGATGACCTCTCAATGCCTTTGACACTGGGTCTCTGATCAATTGGCTGAGCACCTATGGTATGCCAGGTATTATGCCAGGAGGGCAAAAATTAATAAGAAACACGCCCAGTTGCTGAGGATCTGTTGATATAAATGGTTCCACACACTGGGATGGGGTCCTCGCAGCTGGAGGCACAGAGGGCCATGACACTAACGGAAGGGCTCACAGAGGATGTGACTTACGGGTTAGACTTGGAAAGGTAAGTCAAGGCTCACCCCAGTGAGGGAGATGAGAAAGATGATCCCGAGGCTTAGAGGGTAAAAACAAAAACCTCAGCAAGTGCAAACCACATGAAAGAGCGAGACTTTGTGTTCAGCGTGGCGTGGGCATTGGGTTGCCAGGAAATAGCAAGAGATTAATTCTGTAAAGGTAGGCACTGGCCTTCAGACCAAGTCGGAGAACTCGGACTTTATCCAAAAGAGGAATTGATAGCTGACAAGATTGGGTTTGCTTTAGAAAGATTTCCCTGGTGGACACAGAGTACGGATGGGTTAAAAGGGAAGAGAGGATGAAAGCATGGAGGTCAGAGAGGAAGCTCTCGTTGGAGGAGGAGATGACAAGAGCCTGAGGGGGAGACCGGAAAAAAGTTGGGGAGGTAAAGCCTCTGAGAATGAGAGACGGATGTGAGATGGAGTCAGAGTGACGCAGGTTTCTCTGCTCTCTGAGTGGATTTAGGGTAATGGCATCTGTAGAAACTGGCAAAGGAGAGAAGTGAGTTGGGGAGGAAAAAGTTAAGTTCAGTTGCTGAGGCAGGGAACCAGTCCACAGACAGCCAGGCATTCCAGCCCAGAGCAGGGGGAGGCTGGAGTTGCTGCTGCAGACACACGAGTCGGCATCTCACAGGCGGTGATGGGAGGCCCGGGAAGGAATGAGCCCCTCCAGGAAGGTCACATACAAGGCGGGAGGTGGGAACACCTGTGGGCAGGCCCAGAATGGCCTGAGCGTGTGGAGAACTTGAAAAGGGAGGGAGGGCCTCAACGCATAACTGAATTAGACTGGTTGTTGGTTTCATTGTAATCTCAACAATATCGATGGAGACCTTATTGTGTCATAGACTATGGTAGACCCTGGAGAGATAGGTGTAGGGAAGGTGCACCCTGCCCTCGTGGAGTTCATGTTCAGTGGGGTGAGCATAGCTCCCACCTGGAGGAAGCCAGGGTAAGTTATGTTCTTGGGTTGCAAGCAACAGCTACCAACTATGACTAATGTAAAGTAGCAAATACCTTTTTGGAATGCAGATGAAAGTGGAAGAACCAGGGCCAGAACTAAGATTGCTGCAGGGATTTGCTAAGAGAAGCTGATGAGGAGGCTTTTCCAGGCCCCTATACCTGGTGGGAAGGTTCAGTCCAAACATTTCAGTCTTGATGGCCCATTATTAGTCTTTATGACACAACTAGAGGCCCGGTGCATAAAATTCATACACTGGAGGGGGGTTCCTCAGCCTGGCCTGCTCCCTCTCATAGTCTGGGAGCCCTCAGGGGTGGGAGGCAACTTGGTGATCAGGGGAAGGCAACACCACCATCACATCTCTGCTGCTGCCACTGCTGGCAGCACAGCCTTGGGCGGCCCTGGGTGGCTGGGCAGCCGACATCCAAGGCTTGCCTGTGCCTCAGGCTGGCCCTGGGTGGCTGGGGGAGGGTCCAGCCGCACCATGTGCCTGACCCTCCCCCCCCACAGGGCTGAAAGGACTGGGGGACTCCGGTGGGACTGAGGGGACTGGGCACCGCCATCTTTTGTGATGGCGTGATGGTCAATTTGCATATTCTCTTTATTAGATAGGATTGGCACTGATTGGCCTAACTTCATTCATGCACCCACCTCTTGGCCCATCAAGATTTTATCCAAAGCAGGAGTGGTGGTTCCTCAAATAAAAATCAGGGGCTCATATCAGATGTAGAGAAATCATTGCTGAGCAGGTTAAAATAACAGGTGGGAGGTAAGTCCAAAGGATGAGTGTCAGACCATTATAGTAATTTTTGCAAAGCTACATAGAGAATAAAGGAGGCTGAAGCTTAAGAAGGTCATAGGCTGTGTGTTAGCAGCTGGAAGCAAGTAAGTGAAACTTAAACAATGACTTGAAGAGGAAAAATGAGCCTTAAGGAAAAGTGTATGCCCAGCCCACCCGGGCGAGCAGGCAGCCACACAACCAGGTTCCGCGCGCTCCCCTCCCACAGGCTCGGCGCTCTGTGCCAGTGCCGCGCAGACATACCACGTGAGGGTGTTCCCGAGGAGAGAGAACATCTGAGGCGCACAGGAGCCGTTTGGCCCTGGCACGGCGACATGAGTGGTGCTGCTTGCAGTCTGGTGTCTGAGCTCCCTCGTGTTTGAGGGAGGGAGACACTGCAGCTGACGTGCCACTAGGAACTGGAGACAGGGAGCTTCACTGCAGTTCAGAACCCGGGGACGGAGTGATGCTCTGCAGACCCCTGGGACTGGTCGGAATGTCCCCAATGGCAACAGTGCTCCTGGCAAAGTTCATCGCCCATCTTATCTAATAAAAGAGTACTGTGCAAATTGACCGTCACTCCAAGACACAAGATGGCCACCCCCATGTGGTCAAAGATGGCTGCCCCTGTGTGGACACAAGATGGCCGCCATAAGATGGCCTGCAGGGGAGGGCAGTTGTGGGCAGTTAGGGGTGACCAGGCCAGCAGAGGCGGGCAGTTGGGGGGAATCCAGGCCAACAAGGGAGGGCAGTTGGGGGGAACCCAGGCCTGCAGGGGAGGGCAGGGGGCGATCAGGCAAGTTGGGGGGACCAGGCCTGCAGGGAGGGAAGTTGGGGGACCAGGCCTGCAGGGGACGGCAGTTGCGGGGGACCAGGCCTGCAAGGGAGGGCAGTTGGGAGAGACCCAGGCCTGTAGGGGAGGACAGTTAGGGGTGACCAGACTAAAAGGGGAGGGCAGTTAGGGGTGACCAGGACGGCAGGGGAGGGCAGTTAGGGGCAATCGGGCTGGCCGGGGAGCAGTTAGGCATCGATCAGGCTGGCAGGGGAGTGGTTGGGGGTGATCAGGCTGGCAGGCAGAATCGGTTAGGGGCAATCAAGCAGAGGCAGGTGAGCAGTTGGGAGCCAGCAGTCCTGGATTGTGAGAGGGATGTTGGGATTGGGCCTAAACGGGTGGTTGGACAGGGACACCCCTCCCCCATGCAGGAATTTCGTGCACCAGGCCTCTAGTTAGTCTCATAAGCTCGGGAAATGCTGTGTCCCCACTTCCTCTAGGGTATTCTTTAGTGTTTTCAAGGGAAATCTGTTTCATGGCTTGTCCAGTCGACTTATTTGTGTTTGGTGGATCGCCTTTATATCAATAACCCACATGGAGTTTGAAAGTCCTTAAGTTTAAATATACTCTCACATTCATGTAATTCTGCCTACTTTCATCATAAAGGCCAACGTGTAATTACAATGTATTCCGGGGTCATAATCTAACATAGCCAGATGTATAAGAAAAGCTGGCCAGAAGATTCTATTCAAGTGTATGTGATTGTTAGCTAATAATGATAGCCGATTAGAAAGTGACCTTCTCGGTGTTAATAAATACTATGGAGACTTTCAGCTCACACGGGTTCATTATAAACACTGGGCCTGGAAGCAAAATAGCAATTGTGTCTGCCTATCTGTTGTGCAGTGACTGAAAGTTCAAGGGGCTAACAGGCAGGCTTGCAGGGAAGGCAGCAGAGGAAGAGATCTGAGAGTGCAGGTGGACAGGAAGCTCCTGCCTGCCTCTTCCTCGGAGACCAGTGGAGGGTGCAGGGTCGGTGTGGGCAATAGTTGCAGGATAGAGAAGAGAAAAGTTGAAGGTATGACGGTTTGTGTCTTCCTCATGCAGTGGGAGACTGGTTGTGTGTTAAGGGTGGGTGCTTGTGGTGAGAATTTGGAACACCTACTCTGAAGAACAATAAGGGGCTGTAAAAACAAATATACCAAATTACTGAGCAGTGTAAGGCTCAAGTGAAGACAGAATTAGTAACCAGGAAGGATCCAGTTGCTATGGTCAGCAGTTTTCTCTCCTGCTGTTGGGCAAACCAGAGACAGAATTAAAAATGATGAACGGCTGGGAGGATGCATTATTAGGGACTGGAAGAGCAAGTAGTACAGTAAATGGAGGAGGAGGGAGGAGGAGGAGGAGGAGGAGGAGGAGGAAGGAGAAAGAAGAATGATTGTTTGTTGGGTCCAGAGAAGGTATGCAAGAAAGTGAAATCAAGAAGATCATAGGTGAATTTGAAGGTCGGGTATAATACGTTTGATACTGTGGTAAATGCATAAAGAAATAAGGTTGCAGTCCATTCGTTTCCTTGGCATTTCTTGGCGAGTAGCTATATCGTTCCATGGTCTGCCTTTGTCTTCACACTGCCTTCTCGGTGTCTCTTCTCCCCCTTCTGTTGTCTTAGAAGCATATTCCTCACCGGACTTTGGGCCCATCCTAATCCAGGATGATCTCATCTCCAGACCCTCACCTTACATCTGCAAAGACTTTTCCAAATAAGGTCTTCATAGGTTCGGAGCGGATACATCTTTCGGAGGGTCACCATTCAACCCACTACATCGTCCTAGAGTGGAATTTCAGAGTGAACCATGTCAGAATTAGGGCAATTCCAATGACAGGATCCAGGAGTGAGAATTGCTAAAGGAGAAGAGAAAATGGAGACAGTTAGTCCAAGGACTCTGAAGCCAGGTCATTGAGTAGGGATGCTGATGGGGTCTGGGATGAAGAAGACTAGGAACCAGGAGTCTGTATTCCAGAGGAATGTGAAGACGAATGCTTTGGGGGTTGGTCAGTCATAGTGTTAGGAGTGAGAACCCTCTACTGGAACCAGCTGAGGAGTTTTAAAAATATCCAACCCCGAATAGCTTTAACCGGCCGGTCCCGGAGGGGCCCAGTCATCTGTATGTTTTTTAATCCCTTGGAGTCTAATGTGTAGCCAGCATTAGAAAAACGAGTTTAAGGTAACACATGACGTCCAGACAGAAGTCACAACGCGGAGCCAGGGGGTCCCCTCCATCAAGGTCTGAAAGAGACACAGCTGGGGAGGAGGTCCATCAGCATCTCCGGGACCCTCAGGCAGAGCCAGGAGAGTAAAGCGGGGCAGCGAGAGGCTCAGCTCCGCCTGCGAGACCCGCTGGCTTCTGCGCTGCCTCAGCTCCTCCCAGGGAGGGCGTGCAGCAGGGATAGGAAAAGAACGCTTTCTTCTCTTTTCAAACAGAAAGTGCTGAGACTTTGTTTTGTTCCCAGTTAATGATGAAGGGATACTTTATTTTATTTACTTATTTATTTCAATTACAGTTGATGCTCAATATTATTTTATATTAGTTTCATGTGTGCAGCATAGTGGTTAGAACTCATTTCTAAAATACTTGCTCTACCTACAAAACCAGCCTTTCCCACCCACCCCCCCAAGAGATTTTCTAACATATTTGGAGAAGTCTCTTTTGCCAGAACAATATTCGGTGCCTTCCTCTGTATCTTTTTTTTTTTTTTTTTTTGTAATTCTTTCCAAGGATATTTTTCCTTTTTTGGGGAGCGGGGGGGGGGGGGGGGGGGGGGAGAGAGAGGGGAGAGGAAGACACAGAGAAACAGCGATGTGAGAGAGACACATCGACTGGTTGCCTCCTGCACGAGCTGACCAGGAAGGGAGGAGCTTGCAGCCCAGGGACGTGCCCTTGACTGGAATGGAACCCACAACCCTTCGGGCGCAGACCAATGCTCTATCCACTGAGCCAAACCGGCTAGGGCTCCTCTGTAACTTTTGAATATGTAATAGCCACGTTAAACATTTCAAGCAGTGTACAAGGTTATACAATAAAAGTCACTCTCTTTCATCCCTGACCCCTCCCTGGCTCTCCCCAGAATCCACTGCGTTTGTCAGTTTCCCTAGATGCTGTCTCTCCTGTTTTCATTTAATGCTGCACCCTGGAAATCACTCTATATTGGTGCACATAGCTCTGCCTACTCTGTTAACTGGCTATTCCAGCATTTATTTAACCCAGTGGTCGGCAAACTCATTAGTCAACGGAGCCAAATATCAACAGTACAGCAATTGAAATTTCTTTTGAGAGCCAAATTTTTTAAACTTAAACTTCTTCTAACGCCACTTCTTCAAAATAAACTCGCCCAGGCCGTGGTATTTTGTGGAAGAGCCACACTCAAGGGGCCAAAGAGCCGCATGTGGCTTGCGAGCCGCAGTTTGCAAACCACGGCTTTAACCCATGCTGACGGACACTCCCTGTCTGGAAGCAAACTAGTTAAAGATTAAAAAATATCAACTAGTGGAAAAATGGATTCCTCGGCAGGGGAGAGCAGGTGAGCCTCAGAGGCAAAGAGGAGAGAGGCGCCCCCACTAGGGAACTGGGAGCAGGGGGCTGACCCGCACCCCGCCCCGCCCCACAGCCTGTCTGACCTGCTGCTCTGCCCGCAGGAGCCTCATGCCCCGGACGCTGGAGAGCCAGATCACGCTGGAGAAGACGCCCAGCTACTTCGTCACCCAGGAGGCCCCTCGGCGCATCTTCAACATGTCCCGGGACACCAAGCTGATTGTGGTGGTGCGGAACCCGGTGACCCGCGCCATCTCCGACTACACCCAGACGCTGTCCAAGAAGCCCGACATCCCCACCTTCGAGGGCCTGTCCTTCCGGAACCGCACGCTGGGCCTGGTGGACGTGTCCTGGAACGCCATCCGCATCGGCCTGTACGCGCTGCACCTGGAGGGCTGGCTGCGCTACTTCCCCCGCGCGCAGATCCACTTCGTGAGCGGCGAGCGGCTCATCACCGACCCCGCGGGTGAGATGGGGCGGGTGCAGGACTTCCTGGGCATCCGCCGGTTCCTCACCGACAAGCACTTCTACTTCAACAAGACCAAGGGCTTCCCCTGCCTGAGAAGGACAGAGGCCAGCCTCCTGCCCCGGTGTCTGGGCAAGTCCAAGGGCAGGGCTCACGTGCAGATCGACCCCGAGGTCATCGACCAGCTGCGGGAGTTCTATAGACCTCACAACATTAAGTTCTATGAGACCGTTGGGCAGGACTTCAGGTGGGAATAGGGTCTCGGTGGGTCTCTGCCTCAGGTTTGTGCTTAGGGCCTGTGGCCCCCTCCCCGAGCAGAGCCGGGCTCCAGCGCCTTCCCCAGCTGGGACTCCATCAGCCTGGGACCAGGGAGCCCAGCCCGGGCGAAGCGTTGGGGCCACTGCCGCTAGCTCTGCCCCGTCTGCCCAGGCAGCGCTGACCCGCTTCTGGCACGTCCAGCCAATTCCGAATCTCTTCCCTCCGGCCCGTAGGCTGCCTGGGGAAGCTGCTTCCGGAGGAGTGGCTCTCCCCGTTGTGTCCGCTGTCACCCGTGGTGATGGCTCTGTTGCTGTGAGCACAGCGGTCTGTCCCTGTCGCTGTCCCCCCCAGAGTGAGCTTGCTAATTCCGAGTGTCATGTACTTCCCTCTGAGCTTTCCTCTCCCCGGCTGGTGGCATGGGACACCATCCTCGTCCTCCCGCCCTCAGCAGCTCATCAGGAGACACAGAGCGGACACGGCCCCTGGCCACTGCGAGGAGACGGGCCCGTTGATGATGGAATAAACCGGAGCTTTCTAAGGCTGTGGCCTCAGCCCTGCTTGAAGGTGGCAGTCTTTGAAGAACACTTGGTGACTCTCCCGCTCCCTGTGGACAAAAGCACATAATTCTGCTGTTACGGGTACTTGCCTCACGTGAGCTTTCATGTTCAGCATGCAACAGAACATGCTTGTCCATGTGAAATAAATATGGCTCCCTCGTGTCCCGAACACTGGCTCTTCTCTGTAAGTGGGGGCAGGAGCACAACTCGTTCATTCAGGGCGTCCAGGCAGGGTGGGCTGGTCCGGGGTGGGCTGGGAGGGAGGGAGAGGTGCAGGGGGACCAGCGAGGGTGAGGAGACGGGAAAGGAAGCCCTTGCTGGGGAGCTGGGGCAGAAACGTCACCCAGGGCTGTGGGGCCACCTGCTGAAGCAGGAGTCTGGCTCTATCACTCCGCTGAGGCCTGACATCCCTGGGGGCCCAGGGGCTGAGAGGACATCAGATACACATTTGCTGGGCCAGCAGCATATTTTGGAATAATTTCTAACATTTAAAAATTGGGAGGGTTCGTATAAAAATACGGATGTCGGATTTATTTTTAATGGAAGCTTGCTACACAGAGCCTGCCCGCCAGCGCGGCAGCAAAGGGCTGCTGCCGGCCTTCCGGCCCCCACCTGGCCCTCCCCACGGATTCAGTCCTCTGCCTGGCCCCCGGGCACGGGTACCAGCCCAGCTGTGGGCGACCTCAGAGTAAAGTTCAAGTGGCGCCAAGGTAACCCAGGTGACAGTTTCTGGGTCATCTCCTGCTTCTCCTCCCTCACTTCTGCTTGGCCGCACAGACCTCTGGGCCTTTTCCTGACTCTTTCATGCCTTTGGCTGGCCTGTGCCCCACCCCATCTCTCCAGATAATGGAAACCCCCTGCCCCCATAAGACTGCACTCGTGCCCCTTGCTGGGCATTTGTGGGACCGTCCCCGACCACGCTGAGTTCTCTGCCCGCTCTTCAGTGTTCACTTGGTAGCTTGTACATATCTCCGTCACAGCTTTTTTCAGATAAGATCATCACTGTTTGTCCACGTGACTGTTCCCAGGGTAAAGCTGGTAGCTGGCTAAGATGTAGTAGGCACACAGCAAATGTTGAGTGGATGAATGTTGTGTGAGTGGGTGGATGGATGTGGGGGGCCTGGAGGCATGGACAGGAGTGTCCCAAGGACCTGCACTTGGGACACTTCCCAGCTAGCTCCACAGTGCCCACGGTGGCCAGGAAAGTGCTGGACCCCCAGGGCCACTTTGCTTTGTCTGCTCCATTGGGCATCATGCAAGTTCCCTGAAAATGAGAGGCTGGCTTAAAAGGCTGTAGGACACAAAAGACATCAGTTTTGTGCCTCGGCCCCTCTTCCTGCCCCAAGCATATCACGGGAGGCAAATAACTGTGACCAGGTACCCAGAAGCCAGTCCTGGGAGCCTGGCCCCTCTGAGCATCCCCACAGGCCTGGTGAAAGGGACAGCTAGGCCCATGCGAGCCACTGCCTCCCTGGAGCTGGGGCCCTGAACTTCGGTGGCCTGAAGGACGGGTTGTATGTGGACATTAATGAGTTGCCCTTACATTCCTCCTTCCAAGGTATTGGTGTCCTGTGATCCTGGCCCACCTGGGGGCCAAAGCTATGTCCAAAGGAAGACAGAATGACATGGGGACACAAAGAAAACCCCCAGGAAAGAGTTGGTGAGATTTGCTTGTTTATCCTGATTGGGGAGAATCCAGTCCGGATGAAAATTCCGAGTTTTGTGTGCACACAGGCAGCTCATTCCTTTGCATTACAAGCATTCTCAGACTAAGCAGCCCCCTACATGAATGAGTAGGTCAGAGTCTACTGTGGAGATTCCTTCCCAGCCCGCCCCGGACCAGCCCATCCTCCCCGGAGGCCCTGAATGAACAAGTTGTGCTCCGGACCAATTTACAGAGAAGAGCACATAATCAGCATAGGGATCATTGTATGCCAATGAAAGATGCTCGAGTACCTCGGAAATCCTAGTTTAAATCAGTGATACCTGGTGTACATGAATCTGCTCAGCAAAATCTGATTCTTATTCCAGTATAAATGTACCCTTTCACCCAGGCCTCCCCAGGGCAAACTTGCACAAGTTCCAACTATCTGTGTGTCCGTGTGTGCATGCATGTGTGTGTGTATGCGTGTGTGCAGTGAGAGTGTGTTTCTCTCTCACTGCCAGTCAGGGTGCCTGGTGCTTCCACAATAGCAGCGATTCTGGCTCCCTCCCTCCCGGTGCTTGGCACCCTGCCTTGCGCTCAGCAGGAGGGAGTGCAGAAATGGACGGAGACCACCCAAAGGAGCACAAGAGCGCCTGCGGACTCAGAGCTGCGATGGCCAGGAGCCTGTGGTGAGACCTCTGGTGTGCCCTGGAGGGAGGCGTGGCAGGGCAAGCTGGCGGCGGGCTAATTAGAGGCAGGACACCCCATGTGCTTGTTGGCGGGCATATGTGACCTCCTCTGGTTGGTCCTGAGCTGGAGGCCGATACATAAAAATCGGAATGCTGGCATCATGGACCATGCCCTGACCATTCGGGCCAGCGGCTGCAGAGGCTGCCGGCCGGTCCTGTTGTCAGATTTGGTCTCACTGTTGTCCATTCCGGCACCCAGTCTATTCAGAGCAAGTGGGCTCGGGCAGAGCCAGCCTCTTCCATCCGAGCTTGCAGCACCCTCTCTTCTCACGGCTTCTTAGTGCTGTGAATGTGTCTCCTAGGTTTGGCAAGGGTGTGGGGCCGCTTTGGCTCATATTCCCTGGGGCAGAACACAGTTACCTGGTTGCGTTAGTTGCAAGGGAAGCTGGGATGCATGACAGCGTTAGTCCTCGTCCCTGCTCCCGGACCAATGAGGAGGAGAGCCACATCCTGCTTCCTCTATAATGTAACAAGCCGAAACCATGCTGAGGGACACCGGGAAGGGAGCTGGGACTTTGCTGGAGGAAGTGACGGGGAGCCGTGCCTGACGATGAGTAGGAGTTCCTCTTCAGGAGAAGCGTGGCACATGCCAGTCTGAAATGCCCTGGGGCGTGGTTTTGCTAGGTGGGGTCAACTGGGAGCTAGGATTAAGGGCACTGGGCTAAATTCTGGTCACTGGGCCCATCTACACCACACCCAGTTTTACCCCAAATTCAGAGGGGACCTCACACCTGCCTGCCTGGTACTATGGACAGAAATGGAGACTCACTCTCCAGGGTAAGGTGAGCCACAGTCAATGCAGACGCCCCCGAGAGTCTCTCTCTCGCCCCACATCTCAGCTCGTAGACTGGAGAGCCGAGAAACCAAGTCAGGTGGATGAGCAGGTGCCCGTGGGCTCCTCACACTGTGACAGTGAGCCTGGCTCTTGCTGAACTTGGCTTCCTGATAAATAAGAACATATTGCTCTTATCATTTAAAAAAAGAAAGCATATGTATCTCCACTCCCAAAACAAACTTAGAACAAATTTTATTCCATTTTTCTAGTGAAAAATGTAATACAAATGTGCCATTTAGGGACTGTACCCCTAACTGCTTTTTACTGATAATTGTGCCTTAAACAAATTAGGGGTTCATTGTCTCAAATGAAAGCCGTCAATGAAAGAAGCGCTGAGCGGGACAGCGCAGGCCTGGTGCGATGGTCGCGCCATTGTTATGCTGTCAGGGACTCGGCCCCTTTCGTCTTTCTGACCCGTCATCCTTAGTCCCCGGCTCGTGTCCTCATGGCCCGGGATAGATGCTGCTGCTCCAGCCGCCACATTATGTTTCAGTCAGAAAAAAGAGGGACAGACAGAAGACAGGAAACTATTCCTCTTGACCAAGTCAACCCATTTGAGGAGATTTTCCACAAATTCTACCCAGTCCTTTATGCTTCCATCTCATTGACCACCTCTACCTGAAAGAGAGGCCAGCAATATAGTCTCTTAACTGGACACGCTGTCTCCCCCACAGCCCAGGACTTCGATGCTGAGTAAGAAGGAGAGAGTGGACGTTGGGAAGACAATTAACAGTCTCTGTTACAATGAAGCTCCAGCAGTTTGAAAAAGCTGCCTCTTAGATTACCAACACCTCGCACTCGATTTTCCAAACGGCTCTGATACCTCCCACATGGGAGCCCCCCAACTTGTCTCCTACCCCTTCCACTTGACTTCACAACAGACGCCCCGGTGTCAGGTTCTCCCTGCGCACCTGTGGGTGTGGGCAATGCCCAGCTGCCCCAGTGGGACGGCCTGGAGCGGAGTCCTGAACACTCTCTCCAGAGGCTGCACAGCCAGCTCTCAGGAGTCGGGGGAGCTGGCTCCACACAACCTGCGTCACCTCCCACCTCCCTGCTCCCCGAGCCGCACGTGTCCGAGAGCCTGGGTCAGAGGCCTGGGGCTGGAATGGATCTGCGCCCGGGGCCTGGGACCCAGAGCAGCGCACACCTCCACAGCGCGTCAGACTCATCTCACCTGCTGATGTGGAGGGTCGTGTTCTGAGCGTTTAATTCACCTAAAGGCAATTATATTCTGTTAGAGAGAGGAGAGAGAAGGCCCAAACCACGTGAGTAGTTTTATCTGACACCTTGCCCCCGGGACATATACCCCAGGAACGTACACCCATGACAAGGCACCACAGACCTTTGTTCCCTCCATCCCTGCTGCTCGTCGCAGTACGAGCATTTTGCCTCAAAGATTGTGATCCTAATGTTGATTATCACTTATTGTACACACTCCTGGCCTCTAAGTGCAAGCGAACTCCTTCCTCCGGGCCAGCCGGTAAGTAAACACACGGCAGGTGAAGGGGCGCGTTGGATCCAGATTCCTCAGGCGATTCTGCCTCTCTCAGGGGCCTGTTGACTTTATAGCCCGGTCTCTGAGTGAGAGGCAAGTCCATTTTCTTTGCCCCCATCATGTGGCATCTGCCTGCCCACCCCCCCCCACACACACACACACACTCAGAATGCAGCAGAAGGGACAGACCACGAGTGGAAAGTGGCAAGAGAGAGGAAGGGGAGGGTGTAAGGGCTTCCAGCAGCCTCTTAATTCCTGAGTCCTCCTTGGCCTGCATGCTTCCGTGGGCCCTGGTCGAAGCCCCGTCCCTCAGAACTCTCTGGAAATGCATGTGTGTGACTGGCTTTTCTTTTACTCCACTGACACGTGTCTGGCTGATCCACATCTGGCCAGAACATAATTGGCCACATGTGACTAACTGGGTCTCGGCCGCCTGACTTTGGCCTGTGGGAACGGCCGACCCAGACCCTCAGTATGGAACTTGTCTGAGGAGTATCAGTCTGATGGGCACCTGCCCGTCTTGCAGTGGGGCTGGCATCTTGCCCCCTGCTGCTGGGTCTGCAGCCCTGCTCTCGGGCTTCTGGGAAGGGGCTCTGTTCCTCTCTAGGCCTGGAGCAAAGGGTGCATTTGTAGCTTGGCCCCAGCTGCTCCTCAGCCCCAGCTGCTCCTCGCCTCTGGCCTTCCTTCCGTGCTAGGTATTTGGCTCCCTGGAGCCCAGTATGGACTCTGCAGTTCTGTCTACCAGATGAACCCAGTTTTCATGGGGTCAGTTCTAGAGTCCTCAGAGCAGCTTTAAAGGCATCTCATGCCACCATCAGAGTCCAGAACCCTCCGTCCAGAGGCTGCGGCGGGGCAGCCATGGGCAGAGGCAGAGTGAGAGGTCTCTGGGTGACACAGCCACAGTGATAAACTGGCAGAGGCAAAGTATTCAGGAGACAAAAGTATTGACACAGGACTCCAGTCTTTCTCCTGAATTCCAGTAATGATTACATGACTTTACATCACTTGCTCTTGGTAATAACTAGAATTCTTATTCCCATTTTGCAGAGGGAGGAAATTGAAACCCAGAGATTTTTATAAAATTCACTTGTCAAAGGTAACAATGCCAGGACTCAAATCTATAACTTCTAATTCCAAATTCCTTGTATTCATAAGGAAGAAACTAAAATTTAAGATCTTTTGGGAAGAATTTGACATCAATGAATGTTGTTAGGCCTGGAAATGAAGACCAGATATGCATGTCTTTTAGTCCCAGATATTAATATCTGAGAAATGGAGATGATAAGAAGAAATTGGGCATAAACCCTGTTGTTTTGTTTGTGGCCAAGAGAGGGGTGAGGATTTGACCCTAGCACGTCTCAGAAATCACACTGACATGAGGAGAGCAGATCAACATAAAACTCCAGAGCGAAGTTAAATCTTCAAGACGGAGACAGACGTTGTCAAGAAATGTATGTCACGAAGGTTTCCAGGTCACTGAGTCCGGACTCAGTTCTGAGCCTCTCAAAAGTGAGTGAGTAGCCCTGACCCATTTGGCTCAGTGGGTAGAGCGTCGGCCTGGGGACTGAAGGGTCCTGGGTTCGATTCCAGTCAAGGGCACGTACCTTGGTTGCAGGCACATCCTCAGAAGGGAGTGTGCAGGAGGCAGCTGATTGATGTTTCTCTCTCATCGATGTTTCTAACTCTCTATCCATCTTCCTTCCTCTCTGTAAAAAATCAATAAAATATATTATATAAAAAAAAAGTGAGTGAGTAGTGTGCCTCGTGGGACCCAAGGATGTGAGCTCAGAGGGAGAACCAGTTTCTGAGGAGGTTCTTTCCTAAGACCTGACGGTCAACATGATGCATCCTTGATCATCATGTTCCCAGGAAACCCTGGGGTCTTGTTGTGAACCAATCTGCCAGCTCTCTGCCATGCTGGCTCCCAGTTCCCTGGCCCCGTCCCAGCATGTGAGGGCAGCTGAGCTTTCTGGTCGTTGATTGGGAAGGGTGGAGTCACCATGCAGCCACAGAGTCACCTTACATCTCACCTAAGATGAACTTCCAATGGCATATCTGCATCCAACGCGTGCACGGTGAACTCACATCGCACAGAACAAGGACTGCATTCGTGTTCCATTTCTCCCCCTTCTCTGTCAACAAGTCCAACCGGCGACCTACGTCAACTTCCCAAATGAGTGCTGAGTCTGCTCCCAACAGTCCTCCATGGTTCAAGGTAAAGTAACGTAGAGACTGTTCTTTAATACAGAGCCTTTATAAAGACTCAAATATAAGATACTACCTTTTCTGAGGGACATTTTCTCAGGTGCGGGGCACGGGGGAGCTGTCAGATTTTATAAATGCATATTTGGAGACAACTTTTCGATTTTAAGCCCAAGTGCACAGCCATTAACCTTTTGGAAAAATTTGGCAGCAAAATGGCCCCCAGGTAACCGAGTGAATGAACCTTTTGAGTAGGATAACTTAATGTTTCCCATTTGGAGGGTATGGTTTTTCCCCAAAATGCAGGTTTTCTTTTTGGCATAATTCACATTTGGCTAATTCTACCTGCACCATTTAGCCAGCAGGTTTGCTGCTTCGTGTTGTCTCCTGGAACCTGTGACTACAACCTTAACATCTGGTGGATAAGAGAACACTGGTCTACCCGTCTGCTATGGCAAAAGAACACGTTTCCACTTCCTCTAGAAACAGCATCAAATTGTTGAAAGGCACAGTCTCATGTTATGCCATTTAAAAAAAAAATAAAACTTGCTTTTCTACCCACTCTGATTCTTGCAGGGAATCTAGAAAAATGAGAAGGAGAGATAGGGAATTAAAAGCCTTAGATCAATATGATTAAGATCAGATGACTGGAGCCATGAATGATTTATATATATGAAATCCAAGCAATAACATATCGAGGGTCTTAGGTTATTCGCTCTAACCTCTCTCTGTTGAGTGAAATAGAGTCAAGCCATGATCAATGGTCAGATAAGTGAACCAAAGTTGCTGTCCTCACGGAGAGTGTGAGAACGAGAGACCCTAATGTTTGCGAAGATTAGATGTGGCATCGAGATTTCAGGGACTATTCACTGGACCAGTGTTGCCCAAACTTTAGACATTTGAGCATCATCTTTACAATTTTGGTCATTTCCACATTCCACCTGTGCTATTATTACCTTACTCTTTTCATCAACTCCTTCCTATTTATTTTGAATGGAAACCTTATGTTTGCACTAGCAGCCCAGTGCATAAAATCGTGCAGGGGTGGGGTCCCTTGGCCTGGCCAGCGATCGAGGCTGATGGGGGCTGTTTCACCCAGTCCCAATTGGGGCTGATCAGGCCAACAACTGGGGGGAGGGTCCGCAGGAGGTTGACTGTGGGAGCACACTGACCACCAGGGGGCAGTTCCTGCATTGAACATCTGCCCCTTGGTGGTCATTGTGTGTCATAGCAACTGGTCATTTAGGCTTTTATATATATAGATCATACATGGAAAACCAGTCTCACAACCCTGATTAATTAAAATACAGACACCTAACTATTCCTATGAGGGTGTGTCTTTGCCCCATTCCTTCAGTTTCCAAGAGAAGGGGTTTTCACAAACAATCCAAGATTCTTGTCTACCATCTCTCCTCTTCCTAGTGTGGCAAGAATTTACCTGGTTGGTAAGTGCAGTCATTGGTCCACATTTGGCTGGAGCTTATTTATCAAAATTAGCTCCTGATTGTCTTTTTCTCAGTGGTTCAGAATTCATAGGGAAAGAATAATAATACTTTATTGGGTCCTTCAAATCCTAACAAATATGAAAAAAAATTTTAATCATCAATATGTTACCTAAAATCCTCTCAGTACCAACAATGAGGCATTCCTCCCATTTTGAAATCTCTATATATATAAGCCTATTTGTGCCCTCGGGAGTTCGACTGGGAGACCAAGAGTTTGACCACTCGCTATGATGTGCACTGACCATCAGGAGGCGGCGCAGAATGAAGGAAGGCCCCAGCTGGCAGCCAGCAGCTGGGGAAGTGAGGCCCCAGCCGGCAGCCGGAAGGCCCCAGTTGGCCCTGATCGCTGGCCAGGCCTAGGGACCCAACCTGTGCACGAATTTCATGCACCAGGCCTCTAGTATTGGATAATGATTTGGGAACTTGTAGAATTTTATCTTTTTTCTAGCTAGAATAGATTACATTTTGAGTTTACCCTGATGGATTCTATATAAAGAGTTACTGATAATAATTTGTGATATTGGGGCAGTAAACCCTGAGACCAAAATCTAAAGCATTCCAGGGACCACATGTTTGCTCCAGGAGCAGCATGATATTCAGATTTCAAAACCAGGACAGCGGGGCATCCACAATGGCAGCAGGTGGGAGTCGCACTCGCCTCCTCCCAGGTCCAAGGGAATTACAACTGAATTATAGAACAATCACCCTGAATAACCAACCTAAGACGAGCTGAACAGAAGTCTTATAACCAAGGATTTACAGAAGAAGCCACATCGAAACTGTTAGGAAGGGCAGGGAGTGAAAAGGAATGGCCCCACACCCACCTGGGGTGGCTGAGGATCCAGAAGGATCTCTCACCTGCAAAGGTTCCCCCTGAGGAGGGTGAAGGTTCCCAACGCTGGCGCATCCCGGACCGTGTGCCAAGCCACGCAGAGTACCTCTGCAGCGAGCGCCTGATGACAGGGCACTGAGAGGAGAGGGCAGGGCCCTGGAAGCTTTGGGAGAAAACTGCTTTGCCAGCAGGAACACCTCCCATGCAAGGCTGACTCCCCTGGAAACGCTCCCTACTCACGGCAGGTAACCAACACCCAGCAATCCAGCCGAAGAAAACTACAAAAGTGTAAGTGTTCCCATGTCCCTTTTGTCCGAGACAAAGAGCCTGAACCAGGACCCACAGGATCTCTGACCTATTTGTTAAACCCAGGGGTGGACAAGAGGGTCCCCCTCTGTGAAGATGCCCAAGGAGAGAGAAATGATGGGGGTGGAGGGGGCACTGAGAGAAGATTCAGAAATTTAAAGAAAGGTTGTGCGAGAGGGTCCTTCTTAGACTTAAGGCGAGAAAAGCGGAAAAGTGTTTGGTAATAATTCCTATTTCATGTTTTCTTGAGATTTGAAAACACATCACCTTTTATAAAAAACAAACAAACAAACAAACAAACAGGAATTAAGAAATGCTATCTTTAGCCAAAAGGCTCCAGGGTGGTTAATGGGACAGGCTCGGGTTTGGACAACCCAGCTCAGATCTGACTGTGCTTTTGTGAGTGGTGCGAGCTGGACCTCTCTGCCGGCTTCCATCTGTACGGAGGGCTGGTAATGGCAGGTCCCGGCACAACATTCTCGAGAAGATGACTGAGATGATAGATGCCAAGTGTTCGGCAAAGCAGTCACTAATTGACGTATTCTTTTTTGAGTGTTTAAAAAAGGAAAAAACTTACCAAATTTTAAAATGAAATGCACAGCTTCTGGCTTCCTGAGGGTGAATTTAGCCTACATGTTTACCTCTATTCTCTCTCCAAATACCACTGAGATGATAAAAAGCAAAAACCTTTGTAACGCAGAAGAGAGAGAAAGCTATGACCAATAGATGCAGAACTCTGGGGAACTCCTGGGAGATGGGACATGGATACAGACAGACGGACAGAAAACTCCAAGAGGCTGAGCACGTGGCTCTGTGGGTTGGGGTGGGGGCAAGGAGTCCTTATGGCCCTCCCCTCCCAGTGCTGCTAGCGGAGGAATAGAGAGCGGAAGCTGCTGACTCAGGGACTGATCAAGGATGGAATAAGCTCTTCAAGAATTTTTCAAATGTTTCCTTGAGTCCATGGTGTGTGTTGGTTTTTCCTTCAGAAGGCAGGAGTTACACAGTGTGTTTGTGTGTGTGCGCGTGTGTGTGCGCGTGTGTGTGTGTGTGGGCGTGTGTGCGTGTGTGTGTGTGCGCGCGCGCGTGTGTGTGCACGTGTGTGTGTGTGTGTGTGTGTGTGTGTGTGTGTGTGTGTGTTCCAGTCCTTGGGCACAGCAGCCTTGTAGGTCCTGTCTGTGGAGGGTGACCAGATGGACGTGTGCGGAGCACTGGAGAACGGAGCCCTCTCTCCCTCAATACAAAGGCAGCTGGCAGGACAGGTAGTTCCGGACTCCCTGGACTACCCTCATTCCTCCAGGGTGCACACACCTTCCCCGGAGCAGAGGGCTCGGAGAGACACTGCTGCTTGTTAGTGCTTTCTGTCATCCTCGGCATCAGCTACTCAGCCAGCAGCCTACTCCAGAGAAGCAATGACAATTTATAGCTGCTGTTAACGGGCTGTTTTATAGGAAACCACAATTATAATTGGGTGTCAAGTGTTGTGCATCTCAGTAGATGAAAAGCACCAACCACTGAAGCCTGGTGTTTAATGTTTTAATTGGATGATTAAATTTCCCATCTCCTCGCTCCTCTAGCTTCTCAGTGTGGCTTCCAGCTGTGGCCCCATCTCTGCCAATACTATCTTCTCCAGCCCAGAATCCAGGCATTTGCTTCTGTAAACCTATTTCTGGTCTATAACTCTTTATTGAGCATGGGTAGACAGCCACCCACTGGCCTGGACCCTGGAGAAATAGGGCAGCTACCAACTTTAATGATAGAGAACCTCCCCCCCGCCAAAAAAAAAAAAAAATCCAGCTATGAAAGCATCCCAGGTCCCTAAGTTTGCTCAGCTCACTTTGCACAAACTGAACCCCATAGCATTTGGCCTGACAAATCCAGTCCGTTCAGAAGGTTACAGTGGGTTTTCTTCAACCCACTGGCTACAGGCTCTTGGCAAGGACTATCTTAGCAGTTTACAGTCAGAATCTGTCCTTGGAGTTCTCCTGCTCCAGATTCTTGGGCATAAATTAATATAGTAGTTCTTGTGTCAGGGAAGTGATATAGTTATTTGGGGAAGTGGCAAATAGATTGAGGCACATGCCAAGCATGCCTTTAAATGTCCACTCCTGGGTGAAAGAGAAAGTATGGCCTCTTCTAATGAAAGTGAGAAAGACCTCCTAGGAGATGCAATGTTAGGAGCTGGCTGAGCAAGAGAAGGAAAGGACAATCGAAGAGGGATGTCTCAAAGGCAGTAGTCCTGAGCCCACCTGCCTTATCATCTCAATATCAGCTCAGCCAAGACCCTAGTGTCCAAAGCCAAGTGTGGAACCTAATGGAGACAGGAGAACTCAGCGAGGCAAGGAGCTAACAACTCCCAAGGAACTCAGACAAGCCAAAGTCTAATCCAAGTCTAACCCTGGAGCCCTCTCCATAACCCATTCTAGAACAAGGCCAAATCCAGAACTCTGAAATAGTAGCTCTGAATTCAGTCTTGCCTAAAATCCATAACCAGGGCTCAAGTCCCAAGCCCATGTCAAGATAAGGAATAAGGTGGGAGCCAAAGGCATCAAGTTATTGGAAACCATCAACCAAAATTATTCATTATTTAAATCCAGAACCCTCTGACCCGGTATTTCTCTACTAAAAAGAAACTAAACTCTGAATAGACTTGTCTGATAACAGCCCCGAACACCTTATTTAACATGGCCTTCCCATTCTCTGGGGAAAGACACTGTCTTCCATTCAACTAGGAAACCCCAAGGTTGACACAGGTCCCAGCATAATAAGTGTTCACTCCATGACTAGACGGGAAACATGAGTCAAGTTAGAAGAAGGTGGTCTTTGGAGTCCATCAGACCTGGATGAGGATCCCTGCTCTTCCCCTTCTTAGCTGTGTGACCTTGAGCACATCTCTCCCCTCGCCTCACCTCAGCTGTGGAATGGTGTCCACAGCGTAGCTGTGAGGAGAAAACAGAACACTGAACCTCAGCTACCTGGCACAGGATGTTGCTTTCCTTTTTCTTTCTCTGAGGGCAACATCTCTGAGGATGCTATTAGATAATACCTATGTTTTCTATCCATCTCTGAGTGCAGAATCCTCAGAGGGTTTCAGATTCCTGGAGTCCGTGTGGCCAGCCTACTGCCCAATATCCTATAGCGCATCTTTGCAGCACTTTCTGTATCAGTTATCTATTTCCACAACAGAACTGTGTGACAGACAAGCATAGAACACCAAGGTTGTACAACAATAAACAGTGATTGTTGCTCATTGGTCCTGGATTGGCTGAGCTGTTCTGCTGATCTGGGCCATCTTGTGCATCTGCAGTCAGCTAGGTCATCAGCTCTGCTCCAGGGGGTTTTCATGCTCCAGCCGGCCAACCTGGGCTACTTCCCATGGCGGTGACAGGTTTAAAGGGGTGAATAGAAACCTACAACAGCCTGTGAGGTATGGGCTCAGACTGGACACACCGAGAGAGAGAGAGAGAGAGAGAGAGAGAGAGAGAGAGAGAGAGAGAGAGAGAGAGAAACAGCTCAGGTTCCAGGATGAAGTGCCTCTTGGTAAGAACTTCAGAGTCACCTTGCAAGAGAAAAGGATTCAGAGAAGAGAAGGATTGTCACCGTTTTCTGTAATCAATTCATTATACCTTCTTTGTCCTCCTCCTTCAGGCTCTTTGGTTTTGAGAAGGTATCATAAGAGGCTGGAAGGAACGCTATGCTTGGAATGAAGAGAGAAACACTGGGTTCTAATGTCAGCTCTAGTGTAACTTAGCCTTTCTGGACCTCGATTTCCTATCTATTCCGTGATGTCAATAGTAGGACAAGTGATGCCTTGGCCTATTCCCATTACTCCATTGGGACATGCCCAACCCCTGATAGTAAGCACAGAAAGGAACATCTAAGCAGCAGATTGTCGAAATCACTGGTGTTGGCCCTAAGCCTACCCACCTACAGAGGCAAGGGCTGTCCACCTCAGATCCCCACATCAGCCATGACCTGGGACACCCCAGAGTTCAAAGCCAAGTAAAAAACCATGGGGCACCAGGAGGTGGTCTTTCACCATTTCCCAGGAAAATGTTTCTCCAGGCAGCTCTGCCAGCGGTAAAAAAGGAAGTCAATATGGATAAGCAACTGCATGATTCATTCACCATCCATTTTTTTATCGAAGTCTGGGGGGAAACCCACGGTACATGCCATCTGAGTTCACTCAAGGTAGTTCTTGTACATTACATGTGTGTTTTCCCCTCTGCCCTCATCTACTATCTCCCTTCCCTCAATGCAGTTCCAACAGCCACACACAGCTCATCTTCTAGTTACTGTTCATTCCATTTGCATTTTCTCATTATAATGTTATCATCCTAAAGTGGAAGTCCTATTACTCAGGCCATCAGACATAGTGCCTTGCAGGTTCAGTGACTACTGACATCTAAATTCCCCTTGGTTAAAATCCACTCTTGGGGTCAAAGGACAAAAATCATCCCACAGTTCCACATGCCTTAGTTCCTCACTTTGTCTTTCTCCAGACAAGACTTAGCTGACCTTCATGGCTCCTCCTGAATGTACTCCCATAATTCACTTTCCTTCTCTTCAGCAGCCACAAAATCTATCTCCTTCTCTAGGTAAATGCCCCTCTGATCAATACCGTCGACTCAAGACCTACCTCATGGGGCTGGGGAGAGATTAAATGGATGATGCATTTCTGTTCTTAGTACGGTGCTCAATACATTGCAAGTAACTCAATAAAGATTAACAACCAGTCCTGCTATTAGTATTAATGTTAGTGTCAGAATTAGTCTGTCACCGGCCCCCGTAGAAGCCACTGCAGTCTTTGTATTAGTTATTTCCACATCCTACATCCTCGCTTCAAGGCAAGAAGCGTCCTCCCACTCCAAGTCCTCTAGTGCCCTCTTCTTGGGATTTGCCCCTCACCTCGCAGGCTTCTACCCCAGCAGCTCAGGAAACTGTTACTGTCTCAGTAGGCAAAGAAGCATCTGGGCCATGTCCTGGGAGGAGGAAAGAAGCATTTTCTGTGCTTACTCCCGAGCCAGGCGGAAGCCGGTGGTCCTGGAGAGGCACGGAGGGGCCTCCCTCAGAACTGAGATGAGGAAACAGCAGCTGGCAGGAAGCAAATGTGATCCCACACTCTGCTGGAATGGCTGGAATGGCTGGAATGGGGAAGGTCGATGGTGTGGAGAGGAGAGCGTTTTAACAGCGGTGTTCTTTGCAACATCCTGCTCACACCTAGTTTTCACCAGACATTGTTTACACAAAGGAAGGTGTGATGGTGCTTATGGCGCCATTAGGCATGGGTTACTCCTGAGCTGTAAGCGTGGAAGCTAAGGCAATGCCACTTCTCTGGAGCTCCTCAAAGGCATCCTGGGACCAAGGACAGGCTCTGCCACCACCTGGTCAACCAGAAGCACAGCCATCGCACCCTCAATCGTCTCTCTCACTCTCTCAGTTATTTCTTTTTTACGATAAAGCCAACTTTATCTTTTAAATTTATCTTTATTGTTGAAAGTGTTACAGATGTTCCCCTTTTTCCCCCAGTGACCCCCTCACCCTTCACCATCCCACCCCCCAGGCCTTCACCACACTATTGTCTGTGTCCATGGGTTATACAAAGTTCTTTGGTTAATCTCTCCCCACCCACCCTCCCCCGCCTTCCCTCTGAGATTCATCAATCTGTTCCATGCTTCTATGTCTCTGGATCTATTTTGTTCATCAGCTTATTTTTTCATTAGATTCCACATATGACTGAGATCATGTGAAGCTTGTCTTTCTCTGACTGGCTTATGTCACTTAGCATAATACTCACCAGGTCCCTCCATGCTATCTCAAAGGATAAGATATCTTTCTTTTTCACTGCTGCATAGTATTCCATTGTGTAGATGTACCACAGCCTTTTTATCCACTCATCTACTGATGGGCATTTGGGCTGTTGCCAGATCTTAGCTATTGTAAAATGCGCTGCTATGAACATAGGTGTGCATACATCCTTTCTGAATAGTGTTTCGGGTTTCTTAGGATATATTCCTAGAAATGGGATCACTGGGTCAAATGGCAGTTCCATACTTAATTTTTTGAGGAAACTCCATACTGTTCTCCATAATGGCTGCACCAGTCTGGATTCCCACCAGCAGTGCACGAGGGTTCCCTTTTCTCCACAACCTCTCCAACACTTGTCATTTGTTGGTTTATTGATGGTAGCCATTCTGACGGGTGTGATGTGCTATCTCATTGTCGTTTTGATTTGCCTCTCTCGGATGATAGTAACTTTGAGCATTTTTTCATATGTATGTCCACTTTGAAGAAGTGTCTAACTGGTCCTTTGCCCATTTTTTTTACTGGATTGTTTGTCTTCCTTTTGTTAAGTTGTATGAGTTCCCTATATATTTTGGAGATTAAACGCTTATCAGATGTATCATTGCAAATAAGTTCTCCCATGCAGTGGGCTCTCTTGTTATTTTGTTCCTGGTTTCTTTTGCTGTGCAGAAGCTTGTTATTTCGATACCCTCCCATCTGTTTATTTTCTCAGTTTCCATCTTCTTAGGAGATGTATCAGTAAACATATTGCTGTGAGAGATGTATGAGATTTTGGTGCCTATGGTTTCTTCTAGGACTTTTATGGTTTCACATCTTACATTTAAGTCTTTTATCCATTTTGAGTTTACCCTTGTGTATGGTATATGTTGGTGATCTAGTTTCAGTTTTTGTTTTCAGGTACCTGTCTAATTTTCCCAGCAGACTGTCTCTGTTCTAATGTATGCTCTTGCCTCCTTTGTGAAATATTAATTGAACATAGTGGCTTGGATTGATTTCTGGGTTCTCTGTTCTGTTTCATTGATCTATATGCCTGTTCTTGTGCCAGTACCAGGCTGTTTTGGGCACAGTGGCTTTATAGTATAACTTGGTATCTAGAATATATATAGAATAACTTTGTTCTTCTTTCTCAATATTGCTGCAGCTATTTGGGGTCTTTTTGGGTTCCATGTAAATTTTTGGAGTGTTTGTTCTAGGTGTGAAATATGCTGTTGGTATTTTAATAGGAATTGCATTGAATTGGGTAATATAGACATTTTAATTATGTTGATTCTTTGAATCACATGGTATATTCTTCCACTTGTTTATATCTTCCTCTATCACTTTTTTCAATGTCCTGTAGTTTTCCACCTACAGGTCTTTTACCACCTTGGTTAAGTTTATTCCTAAGTATCTTAATTTTTTTTGTTGCAATGGTAAACAGGATTGTTTTTTCAGTTTCTCTTTCTGAGAATTCATTATTGGTGTATGAAAATGCCATTGGTTTCTAGGTGTTATTTTATATCCTGCTAACTTGCCAAATTCTTTTATTAAATCTAGTCGTTTTTGCTGGTATCTTTAAGGTTTTCCATGTACAATATCATGTTATCTGCAAAGAATGAGACTTTTACGTCCTCCGTTCTTATTTGATACTGTGATTAAGACTTCCACTAATATGTTGAATAACAGTGGTGAAAGTGGACATCCCTGTTTTGTTCCTGTTCTGATTTTATTTTTGCCCATGCAGTATGATGTTGGTTGTAGGTTTATAAAATACTAGAGGCCTAATGCATGAAATTCGTGCAAGGGGCTCGGCCCTCACAGCAGCGGCAGCTATCGCTGCCATGGCTTTGTCCAGAAGGTTGTCTGGAAGGTCGTTCAGCCATCCAGTCTAATTAGCATATTACACTTTTATTATTATAGACTAGAGAGCCTGTGCCTCTAGTGCCTCTCACAGTCCAGGAGCCTTCAGGGGTGGGAGGCGACACCCCCATCACACCTCTGCTGCTGCCACTGCCAGCAGTACAAGCCTCGGCCTGCTCTGGTTGCCTGAGCCTTGGGCAGCCCTGCTGGGCAGCCACCATCCAAGGCTTGCCTGCACCTCTGGCGTCAGCTGGGCAGCCAACATCCGAGGCTTGCCTGGCCTTGGGCCAGCCCTGGGTGGCTAGGGGGCTGAGGGGACTGGGGGACTCTGGAGGCAGGTGTGCAGAGCGGCCGGACCCACCTGGCGGCAGGCCTGGCCATGCCGCACTCCTGCCGCCCTGGCGGGGCTGAGGGGACTGGGCGCTGCCATCTTGTGGCTGTGGGCGCCACCATCTTTGAGGGCATGGCAGTCAATTAGCATATTCCTTCTTTATTAGATAAGACTAGAGGCCCGGTGCACGAAATTCGTGCACGGAGGGGGGTTGTCCCTCAGCCCAGCCTGTACCCTCTCCAATCTGGGACCCCTCGAGGGATGTCCGACTGCCCGTTTAGGCCCGATCCATCGGGCCTAAACGGGCAGTCGGACATCCCTCTCACAATCCAGGACTGCTGGCTCCCAACTGCTTGCCTGCCTGCCTTCCTGATTGCCCCTAACCGCTTCTGCCTGCCAGCCTGATCACCCCCTAACCACTCTGCTGCCAGCCTGTTTGCCCCCAACTTCCCTCCTCTGCCAGCCTGGTCACCCCTAACTGCCCTCTCCTGCAGGGTTGATCACCTCCAACTGCCCTCCCTTGCAGGCCTGGTCCTTCTCAACTGCCCTCCCTTGCAGGCCGGGTGCTTCCCAACTGCCCTCTCCTGCTGGCCATCTTGTGGTGGCCATCTTGTGTCCACATGGGGGCAGGATCTTTGACCACATGGGGGCAGCTATATTGCGTGTTGCAGTGATGATCAATCTGCATATTACTCTTTTATTAGATAGGATAGAGGCCTGCAGGGGTGGGGGCCAGCTGGTTTGCCCTGAAGGGCGTCCCGGATCAGGTGGGGGTTCCCTTGGGGCGTGGGGCGGCCTGAGCGAGGGGCCTGTGGTGGTTTGCAGGCAGGCCACGCCCCCTGGCAACGCAAGTGGAGGCCCTGGTATCTGGAATTTATTTTCCTTCTACAATTGAAACTTTGTAGCCTGGAGCGGATCCAAGCCTCGGGCTCCCTCCGAGGCCAGGCAGCCATTTGTGTTGGGGTTATAATTGAAACTTTGTTGCCTTAAGTGGGTGGGCCCAGCCAGGGTGTGCGGAAAGCTTTGCTTCCCCTGTTGCCGGCGGCAACCCTGGCCTGCTCTCTCAAGCTCCATTCTGCCGCCATTTGTTTGAATTTGTTTACCTTCTATAATTGAAACTTTGTAGCTTGAGTGGAGGCTTAGGCCTGGCAAGGGCAGGCGGAAAGCTTGGCTTCCTCTGTTACCTAGGAAACCTTGCTCTCTGTGGCTATAGCCATCTTGGTTTGGGTCAATTTGCATACTCGCTCTGATTGGATGGTGGGCGTGGCTTTGTGGGCGTGGCTTGTGGGTGTGTCGGAGGTATGGTCAATTTGCATATTTGTCTATTATTAGATAGGATGGCCTTTATTATGTTGAGGTATGCTCCCTGTATTCCCACTTTGCTGAGAGTTTTTATCAAAAATGGGTGTTGGATTTTTGTTGAATATTTTTTTTGTGTGTCTATTGATGTGGCCATGTGATTTTTGTCTTTCAATTTGTTTTGTGATGTATCATGTTTATTGATTTGCGAATATTGTACCAGCCTTGCAACCCTGGAATAAATCCCATTTGGTCATGGTATCTGATCTCTTAGTATATTGCTGGATCCAATTTTATAATTTTTGTTGAGGACTTTAGCATCTATGTCTACCAGGGCTATTGGCCTGTATTTCTCTCTTTGCAGTGTCTTTATCTGGTTTTAGAATGAGGATAATGCTGGCCTCATACAAAGAGCCTGGAAGAGTTCCTTCTTCTTGGATTTTTTTTTTTTTAATAGTTTGAGGCATACAGGTGTTAGTGCATCTTTGAATGTTTGGTGAAACTCCCCTGTGAAGCCATCCAGACAAGGGCTTTTGTTTGCTGGGGTTTTGTGTTTGTTTTTTTGTTTTGTTTCATTTTTTTAATTACTGCTTCAATTTCATCAGTTGACCTATTCAGAATTTTTATTCTTCCTGATTCAGTTTTGGAAGATTGCATTTTTCTAGGAATTTGTCCAGGTTGTAGAGCTTGTTGGCATAGTTGTTCATAATATTTTCTTACAATCCTTTGTATTTCTGTGGTGTCAGTTACTTCACTTCTTTCATTTCTGATTCTATTTATTCGGGACCTCTCTCTTTGTTTCTTGATGAGTCTGGCTACACGTTCATCAATCTTGTTAATCTTTTCAAAGAACCAGCTCTTGGTGTCATTGATCTTTTGTATTTATTTTTAGTCTCTATGTCATTTATTTCTATTCTGATCTTTATTATTTCCTTCCTTCTACTTACTCTGGGCTTTTCTTGTTGTTCTCTTTCTAATTCTTTAAGTTGTATGGTTAGATAATTTATTAATAATTTTTTGTTCCCTTTTTGAGGTGGGCCTGTAGTGCGATTATGAACTTTCCTCTCAGGACTGCTTTTGCTGTGTCCTTTTCTGTGACTTTGGGTTGTTGTGTTTTCATTTTCATTTGTTTCCAGCAAGTTTTTGCTTTCTTCCTTGATCTCATTGGTAACCCATTCATTGTTTAATAACATGCTATTTAGCTTCCATGTATTTGAATGTTTTGGGGTGTTTTTACGGTAGTTGATGTCTAATTTCATGCCATTGTGATCTGAGAAGATGCTTGATATGATTTCCATCTCCTTGAACTTGTAGAGACTTGTTTTGTGTCCTAACATGTGGTCTATCTTTGAGAATGATCCATGTGCAATTGAGGAGAATGTATATTCTGCAGCTTTGGGGTGAAATGTTTTGGAAATGTAAATTAAATCCATCTGATCTGGTGTGTTATTTAGTCACTGTTTCCTTGTTGATGTTTTTGTTTGGAAGCTCTATCTAGTGAAGTCAGTAGGGTGTCCCCTGCTATGATTGTATTGCTGTCAATCTCTCACTTAAAGTCCTTCAGAAGTGTTGTTTTGTTTTGTTTGCGTGTGTGTGTGTGTGTGTGTGTGTGTGTGTGTGTGTGTGTATTTAGGTACTTGTATATTGGATACATATATGTTTACCAGGGTTATATCCTCTTATTGGGATGGTCCTGTTAGTATTATGTAGTGAACTTTATTGTCTCTTGTTTTGGACTTCATTTTGAAGTCTATTTTGTCAGATATAAATATTGCTATCCCAGTTGTTTTTTTCAATTCCATTTGCATGGAAAATTTTTTCCATCTCTTCACTCTCATGCTATGTGAATCTTTAGTTCTGAGGTAGATCTTTTGTAGACAGCATATATTTGGGGCATGTTTTCTTATTCATTCAGCTACCCTTTGTCTTTTGATTGGTGCACTTAATCCATTTACATTTAAGGTTGTTATTGATAAGTACTTATTCATTGCCATTTTAATTCTTTATGCCTATGTTTCACTCTCTCTATTTCTTATTATTACAGCAGTCCCTTTAACATTTCTTATAATGTTGGTTTGGTAGTGAAGAACTCATTTAGCCTTTTTTTTTTTTTTTGTCTGGGGAACTCTTTATTTCACCATCTATTTTGAATGATAGCCTTGCTGGATAAAATTATCTTGATTTCAGATCCTTCCTTTTAATTACCTTGAATACTTCATGCCATTCCCTTCTTGCCTGTAAAGTTTCTTATGAGAGCTCCTTTGTAGGTAACAACTTGCTTTTTCGTGCTGCCTATAAGATTCTAGTTGTCTTTAATTTTTTACATTTTAATTATGATGTCCAGGCGTAGGCCTGTTTGAGTTCTCTTTGCTTGGGACTCTCTGTGCCTCCTGCACATGGGTGACTTTTTCCTTCACCAGGTTAGGGAAGGTTTCTGCCATTATTTTTTCAAACAGGTTCTCTATCCCTTATTCAGTTTCTTCACCTTCTGGGACTCCCTTGATGTGGCTATCATTACACTTCATGTTGTCCCATAGCTCCCTTAAACTGTCCTGTTTTTTAATTGTTTTATCTTTTTGGTTCCTGATTGAGTGATATTTTTCTACCCTGTCCTCTAATTTGCTGATCCTATCCTCAGACTCCTCTAATCTGCTTTTTATTCCTTCCAATGTATTCTTTATTGCTGCTATGTCATTCTTCGTTTCTGACTGGTCGTTTTTCATAGATTCTATGTATTTTCTCATGCTGTTGACCATCCTTGTAATCATTTTTCTGAACTCTATATCTGATAAATTTCTTATCTCCATTTCATTTAGCTCTTTTTCTTTCATTTTGGGGCTTGTTTTTTTATCTCCTCATTTTGGCTGTCTGTTTGGGTTTATTTCTGTGTATTATGGTAGATTTTCTATGACTCCCAGTCTTTTTGGAGGACCTCTGATGCAGGACAACGTTAGATGCTGTTTGTGACTGGCCCTGGTACCCTGTTTGGAGCTATCAGCAATCTGCAGCTATGGCTCACTCTGCTGGGGCATTTGGACAGGACCAAGATGAGCACCAAGATCTGCTTTTCCTAGCCCAGGGTCCAAAGGCAGATCAGGCAAAGACTCAAAGCACCTGGAGATCTGCCTCTGCATACAAGCTGATTATTATTCTCAGTCTCTTAATGAACCTTATGCTGGATCCCATAACAAGGCGTAAACTCCACAGGGTGGGATGAGAGGCTTTCCAACATGGTGGGGCAATTGCTTCCCCACCCCACCCCCACCCCCACCCCCTGGCAAAAGCTGTCTGATGGTTAAGGTCTGCCTGAAAAAGATATCCTTGGAAGTATGGGAGAATGTCTTAACACATGAATTCTGGTGACTGCTCTCTGAGCTCTATCCCGAGAGCCCCCTACCCTGGATTCTCCTCACACAGCTCTAGTCCACTCTGCCAGAGCCCAAGGTGAGTGTCTGAACTAAATTTTGTGTGTTGGCCCTTTAAGAGGGTGCCTACATTTCTAGCCATCTCTCCCTGACAGACAGCAACCCTGCTGCTTTTCACAATCAGATATTATGTGGCACCTTTATCAGTTCTGGTGCTCAGGGTAGTGATTTTTTTCTACCCTGTCTTCTAATTTGCTGATCCTATCCTCAGACTCCTCTAATCTGCTTTTTATTCCTTCCAAAGTATTCTTTATTGCTGCTATGTCATTCTTCGTTTCTGACTGGTCATTTTTCATAGATTCTATATATTTTCTCTCTCTGGGGAGCCTAGCTTGGGGTTTAGACCCCAAAGTTCTTAATGGAAACCCCCAACAGCTGATGTATCCCTCCAGAATTTCAGCTGCTGCTCATGGGAGCTCAGCCAGCCCTCTCGCACCTCCACACTACCAGTGTCTATGCAGTCTCCACTTTCCATCCTTGGTTTTCAGGGTTCTCTCCAGCTAGTCTTATGTTGATTATTCAGGATGGCTTTTAGTTGTAATTCCAGTTTGGTCTTGGTAGAGTGTCACTGAAGCTTCTACTTAATTAGCCACTACCTTGGAATCCTCTCTCACTCAGTTCTTAGCCCACCAAAAATAAATATAGAGTGGATATGAATCTCTTTTCAAAAGTTAAGAATAGTCACATCTCAGCTCACACTTCAGACTTCCCTAAAATCTCTCAAACAAGCAGCATCTGGCCTTTGCATGCCCTATACCTCTTGTTAAGTGTCCCCAGACTGAACACTAGTGGGAGAGGCCTTGGTTCACAGTTTGGCCCCTCCAGGGCACCTCCAAGCCCAGCACAAGTAGCAAGAAGCTACTTATTCATCTTTATTGATTGCTCTGTAGATCAATCCAAGTGGCCCTGAGCAGAACACAGACTGTGGCTCACCTTGCCCTGCACCTCCTGGGAAGACCAGAGCCAGCACACTCAGTGGACAGGTACAGACCACATCGAAACAATACCTAACCACCTCCACAGTGACACACGTAAGGCGCAGAGTCAGCAGGCACCAGAGCCCCCTGAAGTAAGTCCTGCTCTATAGGGCAGGCCCCTGCACAGCTGATCCTTCATGGTTGTCAGTGGTCTCAGCCAGCCCTAGCAGCCAATCAGGTTGGGGATAAATCCCTCCCACTGACATGCCAACAGCAATCAAGTTTCAAGTACAACAAGAGGGTGTACACAGCCCACATGGGGTGAGGGGCACAAATGGAATGCCCAGCTGGGGTGATAGGGGAGGCTGTGCCACTGGACCCTACAGACCACCTAGTACATTAGGCCACTCTACCAAGTCCAGGGGACATGGAAACTCTTCCTAAACCATAGGGGAGAAAAACACAGGAAAGCTGCCAAAATGAGGAGACAAAGAAACGTGTCCAAATGAAAAAAAAAAAAAAAAGAAGAAGAACTAAACAAAATGGAGACAAGCAAACTACTAGAGGCAGAGTTAAAAGCTGGTTATAAGGATGCTCAATGAACTTGGGGGAAGAGTAGTTGAACTTAGAGAGAACTTCCACAGCATAAAAAAGGACATGAAAACAAAACCATAGAAAGAACCTGTCAGAAATGAAGGATACACTAACTGAAATTAATAATGTACAGTATAGTAGATGACACAGAGAATCAAATCAGTGATTTGGAGTATAAAGTAGCAGAAAACACCCAGTCATAAAAGCAAAAAAAAGAAAAAAAAGAATCCAAAACAATAGAGACAGTGTAAGGAGCCTCTGGGACAACTTCAAGTGTACCAACATCCGCATTGTGAGAGTGCCAGAAGGAGAGAGAGAGCAAGAAATTGAAACCTAGTTGAAAAAAATAATGACAGGAAACTTCCCCTACCTGGTGAGGGAAATAGACATATAAGTCCAGGAAGCACAGAGTCCCAAACAAAATGACCCCAAAGAGGCCCACATCAAGACACATTATAATTAAAATGCCAAATGTTAAGACAAAGAGTGAATCTTAAAAGCAGCAAGAGAAAAGCAGCTAGTTACCTATAAGGGAGTTCCCATGAGACTGTCAGCTGATTTGTCAACGGAAACTTTGCAGGTCAGAGACATTAGCAATAAATATTCAAAGTGATAAATAGCAAAAGCCTACAATCAAGATTACGCTACCCAGAAATGCTATCATTTAGAATCAAAAGACAGTTAAAAAGCTTCCCAGACAAGAAAAAGCTAAAAGAGCCCATCACCACCAAATCAGTATTACATAAATGTTAAGGTGTCTTCTTTAAGAAGAGGGTGGGGGAGATAAAAATATGAAAAACAAAATGGCAATAAATAAATACAGATTTATCAACAATTGAATTTAAACAAAAAAAAAAAAAAAAGAAGTAGAACAGAAACAGACTGATAGATACAGAGGACATTATGATGGTTGCCAGATGGGAGGGGGTTTGGGAAGATAAAGGTGAAGGGATTAAGAAGTACAAATTGGTTGTTACTGTAATTGAAAAATATAAAAATTATTTAAATTTTTAAAAAGGTCCATCTCTTTATTTTCCATAGACAACCTGATTTTCCATTCTGAGCCTCCTGGTGCTAGCAGGAACCTCCACCTTAGTTACTCAAGGCCTCCCGCCACTCAACACAGGCTACGGTGTGAAGGGTCTTACACAGCCAAGGCCTGGGGCCCAGGATCTTCAGTCATCAGCTTCCCCTGAGAGTCCTGCCCTCCCATCTGGGTACTGTCTCCAACTCTGAGTTCTCTCTGCTGCTTCCACCTCTGTGCGCCACGGGGCTACAGAGCTATGCGGCCAGGCTGGGAACACCGTCCCTACAGTCTCTGTCTGTGGGCACATCATGCACCCATTTCTCCCTGGGGTGGTTCTGCCTTCCCGCTGTTCCGGGGACCCACTAGCCTCTGTCCTTCTCCCCAACTCCGGGAGTATGTCTTTTGCTGAGTTTGAGAGAAGCACCTCCCTCTCCTTCCTGAGTCTTCAACCCCCTCTGCTCCTCCCACAAACTTACCCTCAATATCTTTAGGTTTTTAGCAACAAGAGAAATCTCAGGGAATAGTTCTGTCTTCATCCCTGAAAATTCCTCCACTGAGGCAATCCAACACCAAACCTGCCACCTGCCTGCATGGGAGAAGAAAAAGGGAAAAAGTACAAATTAACATTTCATAATACTATCTGAACACTAGCCTTTAAAATAGTCTGCCTACATGTTAAACCCACCCAGATGGCCTGTCCTTTCAGGAGCACACCTATACACTCAGGGAGTTGATGGTCTATTGAACCAGACCTTGAAGATACTCACTTGCCTACCTGCTTCTTGCTGGATCAGCCGTCCATGCTGGAATGTGTGAGGGAGGAGGGAGGTGGAAGAGTTTTTGGAAGCGCAGGATAGGGCTGAGCAGGATCCCTCATGGGCTGACCCCATCCTGTAGTTCCCACAAAATTCTCTCTTGAATTTCAGCGACCCTCTAAAGGATAAAATCACCATCCTGTGGGTACCCATGATGTAAGTGACAATGTGAAGCCATAGCCAATCTTGGCAACCATTCAGTCACTCCACAAAGTCAGTGGTTGCCTGCTCTGCACCAGAGCCTGGGAGAGCTCCAAGTATCCATTCATTCCCCCTGCTTCACTGATCTTCTCGAGTGCTTGTTCTGTGCCAGGCACTGTTCCGGGCTCTAGCGACACAACAGCAGAGGGGAGATAGCCAAGAGAGCTATAAAGTGGAAATAACACGTTATAGGGAAAGACATAAAGATAAACAAGTAAGCAAATAAATTGATGACAGAAAATGTAATATAGCAGGGTGATTGATAGGGTCTCTATTTTACATAGGCTGACCAGGGAAGGTCCCCTAATGAGGCGACCTTGAGTGGTGATAAGAATGACAAGATGACGGGAGGAACAGCATGCGCGCAGAGGGAGAAGCAGTGGGGTAGTGCTGGGTGCCAGTGTGGCCGAGCATGAGTCGCAAGGACAAGAGGGCTGGAGCTGAAGTCAAAAGACAGGAAAGGGCCAGACCTACGGAGCCACTAGTCATAGCAGGAATTCTAACTGTATTCCAAGGGCCACGAGGAGAGTTTTAATCAGGCAAGCACATGAGTCATATCAAAATGATCTTTCAGGCTCAAGTGCGCAGAATGGATCATTCTAGAAAGATGAATATTTGTGCTCCCTAGTGCCTGCTTGGTATGCCTACTTGGGATGGAAGTGATGATAAATGGAATCCTCATCCAACATCCCATTGACACCAGCCTGTGATGGGATGCTTACTTCCAAGATGGTCCATTTTTACTACCAGTTTGATTTCCCTAGTAACAGATGTTCTTTGAACAAAATGAGTTCATATATATCTTGCTTGAACTTATTTTCCTTTAATGCAAAAAGAATTTGAAAATCAGAAAAGTGAGATCATTATAAGAGCCAGAGATTGTTCTCTGTACAATGCCTTCCATTTCGTCTCACTTTTGCTTCATCTACTAGATGCTCTTGTGGAAGGTAGTCCTTTTGAGGGAAGGTGCGTTGAGCCCCCCCACATGCGTTATGACAGGGTGTATTTGTCAGGATGGACCAGCTGCTGTAACAAACACACCAGCTTCCCAGTGCTTAACAATAAAACTTTATATTTTGCTTGTCATATAGTCGGTGGCAGAGTGAATCTTGGCCAATCCTTCACCTGAAAGTACGGTCTTTTTCCCTTCCCTCAAAGCTGGGTTGGCCAATGGAGTTTGGAAGAAGTGACACTGTGCCAGGTCTAGGCCTGGCCTTTAAGAGGTGCGCAGCCTGCCATGATATCGCAAGTCCGGCTACCCTGAAGCTTCCATGCTGTGAGGAAGTCCAAGCCAGCCATGAGGAGAGGTCACATGAAAAGAGAGAGAAACGGGGCAGGGGGTTTGCTGGCCAGCATCCAGCCAACATGTGAATGAAGACGCCATGTTGAACATTCCAGCCCCCTGCCGTACATTCTGTGCCTCCCTCACCTCAGCTTCCAGTGACCACCCCAGCCCATCCCTCTTGGCCATCACCTTCATGAGATGACCCCTGCTTCTGTGCAGAGGCATCTGGACAGCATGGACTTCCTGGGAGCCGCTTGGGCCTTTTTACTTTCTTACAATGATACCTCCAACAGGTCCAACAATACATAAAAAGATCATACACCATGATCAAGTGGGATTTATCCCAGGGATGTAAAGCTGGTGCAATATTCACAAATCGATTAATGTGATAATCACATAAACAAAAGATAAAAATCACATGGTCATATCAATAGATGCAGAAAAAGCATTTGATAAAATCCAGCACCCATTTTTGATAAAAACTCTCAGCAAAGTGGGAATAGACAGATCATACCTCAACATAATAAAGGCCATATATGACAAACCTACAGCCATCATCATATTCAATGGGCAAAAACTAAAAGTGTTGCCCTTAAGATCAGGAACAAGATAGGGATGTCTGCTTTCACCACTGTTATTCAACATAGCAATGTTACTATTGCAACAACAAAAAAATAAGGTACCTGGGAATAAATTTAACCAAGGAGGTAAAAGACCTGTACTTGGAAAATTACAAAATAAGAAAAAAACTGAGGAAGATACAAATACTGTGTTTATCAATATGAAAAATTAACATCATTAAAATGTCCATACTACCCAAAGCAATCTACATATTTAATGCAATTTCTACTAAAATACCAATGGTATATCTCACAGATACAGAACAAATACTCCAAAAAGTATTTATATGGAATCATAAAAGACCTGAATAATCTCAGCAATTTTGAGAAATAAAAACCAAGTTGAAGGTATCACACTACCTGATATAAAACTATACTACAAGGCCATGGTAACCAAAACAGTATGGTGCCCTGGCTGGTGTTAGATCATCAGCCTACGCACTGAAGGTTCATAGGTTTGATTCCTGGTCAATGGAATGTGCCTGGGTTGCAAGTTCAATTCCTGGCCTGTGCAGAAGGAAAACAATCAATGTGTATCTCTCACACTGGTGTTTCTCTCTCTTTCCCTGCCCCCCTCCACTCTCTCTAAAAAAATCAATGGAAAAAATATCCTCAGGTGAGGACTAACAAAAACACACACCCAAAAAAAACCAACCTGGTACTGGCACAAGAACAGTCATATAGATCAATGAAATAGAATAGAGAGCACAGAAATAAACCCACACCTTTATGGTCAATTAATATTTGACAAAGGAGGCAAGAATATACAATGGGGTAAAGACAGTCTCTTCAATAAATAGTGTTGGGAAAATTGGACAGATGCATGCAAAAATTTGAAACTAGACCACCAATTTACACTATACATAAGAATAAAACTCAAAATGGAAAAAAGACTTAAATGCAAGTTGTGAAACCATAGAAATCCTAGAAGAAAATATAGGCAGTAAAATCTCAGACATTTCTCTTAGCAATATGTGTACTGATACATCTCCTGGGGCAAAGGGAATAAATAAGCAAATGGGACTACATCAAACTAAAAAGCTTCTGCACAGCAAAAGAAACCATCAATAAAACGAAAAAGGAACTCACTGAATGGGAGAACATATTTTTCCAATGATGCATCTGATAAGGAGTTAATTTCCAAAATATATAAAGAATTTACATAACTCAACACCAAGAAGGCAAATAACCCGTCTTGTCCAGTGTGGCTCACTTGGTTTGGCATCATCCCATGCACCAAAAGGTTGCTGGTTCAATTCCTGGTCAAGGCACATGCCCGGGTTGTGGGCTGGATCCCCAGTTGGAGGTGTGCAGGAGGTAGCTGATCAGTGTTTCACTCTCACATTGAAGTTTCTCAGTCTGTCTACCTCTCCCTTCCTCTCTCTCCCTCTCAATAATAATAATAATAATAATAATAATAATAATAATAATAATTTTTAAAAAAGGAGACAGACAACCCATTTTAAAAATGGGCAAAGGACTTGAATAGACACTTCTCCAAAGAGGACAGACGGCCAATAGACATATGAAAAAATGCTCAACGTCACTGATCATCAGAGAGATGCAAATTAAAACCACAATGAGGTATCACCTCATGCCTGTCAGAATTTATCATCAATAAATCAACAAATGACAAGTGCTGGTGAGGATGTGGAGATAAGGGAACCCTAGTGCACTGCTGGTGGAAATGCAGACTGGTGCAGCCATTATGGAAAACAGTATGGAGTTTCCTCAAAAAATTAAATATGGAACTGCCATTTGATCCCACCTCTGGAAATATATCCTAAGAAACCTGAAACACTAATTTGGAAGAATATATGCACCCTTATGTTCATTGCAGCATTATTTTCGATAGCCGAGATCTGGAAACAGCCCAAGTGCCCGTCAGTAGGTGAGTGGATAAAAAAGCCGTGGTACATTTACACAATGGAATACTACTCGGCCATAAAAAAAAGAAAAAAAGAAACCTTACCTTTTGTGACAGCATGGATAGCCTTGAGATTATTATGCTAAGTTAAGTAAGCCAGTCAGAGAAAGACAGACATCATATGACCTCATTTATATGTGGAATATAAAGAGCAAAATAGAAATGGAGGCATGGATAAATGGAACAGACAGACCGCTGTCAGAGGGGAGGGGGTTGGGGGGCTGGATGAAAGAAGGTGAAGGGATATATGTGTGTGTGTGTGTGATATATATGTGTCTGTGTGTGTGTGTGAGAGAGATATATGTGTGTGTGATATGTGTGTGATATGTGTGTGACATATGTGTGATATGTGTGTGATATGTGTGTGATATATGTATGTGTGATATGTGTGTGTGATATGTGATATATATATGTGTGTGTGATATGTGTGTGTGATCTATGTGTGTGTGTGATATGTGTGTGATATATATGTGTGTATGTGATATGTGTGTGTGATCTATGTGTGTGTGATATGTGTGTGATATATATGTGTGTGTGATATGTGTGATATATGTGTGTGTGATATATATGTGTGTGTGATGTGTGTGTGATATATATGTGTGTGTGATATATGTGTGTGTGATGTGTGTGTGTGATATATGTGTGTGTGTGATATATGTGTGTGTGATATATATGTGTGTGTGTGTGTGAGAGATATGTGTATGTGATATGTGTGTGATATATGTGTGTGATATATGTGTGTGATATATGTGTGTGATATGCGTGTGATATATATGTGTGATATGTGTGTGTGATGTGTGTGATATATATGTGTATGTGATATATGTGTGATCTATGTGTGTGTGATATATATGTGATATATATATATGTGTGTGTGTGATATGTGTGTGTGATATGTGTGTGTGATATATGTGTGTGATCTATGTGTGTGTGATATGTGTGTGATATATATGTGTGTGTGATATGTGTGTGTGATATATATGTGTGTGTGATATGTGTGTGTGATGTGTGTGTGATGTGTGTGTGTGATATATGTGTGTGTGATATGTGTGTGTGATGTGTGTGTGATATATATGTGTGTGATATGTGTGTGTGATATGTGTGTGTGATGTGTGTGTGATATATATATGTGTGTGATGTGTGTGTGATATATGTGTGTGTGATATGTGTGTGTGATATATATGTGTGTGTGATGTGTGTGTGTGATATATGTGTGTGTGATGTGTGTGTGATATATGTGTGTGTGTGATATGTGTGTGTGTTTGTGTGTGTGTGTGATATATATGTGTGTGTGTGATATGTGTGCATGTGTGATATATATGTGTGTGTGATATGTGTGTGATATATATGTGTGTGATGTGTGTGTGATATATGTGTGTGTGATATGTGTGTGTGATGTGTGTGTGATATATATGTGTGTGATATGTGTGTGTGATATGTGTGTGTGATGTGTGTGTGATATATATATGTGTGTGATGTGTGTGTGATATATGTGTGTGTGATATGTGTGTGTGATATATATGTGTGTGTGATGTGTGTGTGTGATATATGTGTGTGTGATGTGTGTGTGATATATGTGTGTGTGTGATATGTGTGTGTGTGTGTGTGTGTGTGATATATATGTGTGTGTGTGATATGTGTGCATGTGTGATATATATGTGTGTGTGATATGTGTGTGATATATATGTGTGTGATGTGTGTGTGATATATGTGTGTGTGATATGTGTGTGTGATGTGTGTGTGATATATATGTGTGTGTGATATGTGTGCGTGTGTGATATATATGTGTGTGTGTATGTGTGTGTGTGTGTGATATATGTGTGTGTGTGATATGTGTGTATGATATCTGTGTGTGTGATGTGTGTGTGTGATATATGTGTGTGTGATATGTGTGTGTGTTTGTGTGTGTGTGTGATATATATGTGTGTGTGATGTGTGTGTGTGATATATATATGTGTGTGTGATGTGTGTGTGTGTGATATGTGTGTGTGTGATGTGTGTGTGATATGTGTGTGTGTTTGTGTGTGTGTGTGTGATATATATGTGTGTGTGATGTGTGTGTGTGATATATATATGTGTGTGTGATGTGTGTGTGTGTGTGTGTGTGTGTGTGTGTGTGTGTGTGTGTGTGTGTGTGTGTGTGTGTGTGTGTGTGTGATGTGTGTGTGATGTGTGTGTGATGTGTGTGTGTGATATATGTGTGTGTGTGATATATGTGTGTGTGTGATATGTGTGTGATCTATGTGTGTGTGATCTATGTGTGTGATGTGTGTGTGTGTGATATATGTGTGTGTGTGTGTGTGGTGTGTGTGATGTGTGTGTGTGATATCTGTGTGTGTGTGATATGTGTGTGTGTGATGTGTGTGTGTGATGTGTGTGTGATATGTGTGTGTGTGATGTGTGTGTGATATATGTGTGTGTGATCTATGTGTGTGTGATCTATGTGTGTGTGATCTATGTGTGTGTGATCTATGTGTGTGTGATATGTGTGTGTGATATGTGTGTGTGTGTAATGTGTGTGTGTGTGATATATGTGTGTGTGATATGTGTGTGATGTGTGTGTGATATATGTGTGTGATCTATGTGTGTGTGATATATGTGTGTGATCTATGTGTGTGTGATCTATGTGTGTGATCTATGTGTGTGTGATCTATGTGTGTGTGATATGTGTGTGTGATATATGTGTGTGTGTGTGTGTGGTGTGTGTGATGTGTGTGTGTGATATATATGTGTGTGTGATATGTGTGTGATGTGTGTGTGATATATATGTGTGTGTGATATGTGTGTGTGATATATATGTGTGTGTGTGATGTGTGTGTGTGATATATATGTGTGTGTGATATGTGTGTGTATGTGTGTGTGTGTGTGTATATGTGTGTGTGTGTGTGTGTGTGTGTGTGTGTGTGTGTGTATGTGTGTGTGGTGTGTGTGTGTGTGTGTGTGTGATATATGTGTGTGTGGCAGGGGTGGGTGGTGGGTGGATCTGGGCAAAGGGGGATGAATGGGGACGGAAGGAGACTTTGCTTGGGGCAGCAGGCGCACCATGCAGATGATTATTTGTTGAGTTGTACACTTGAAACTTGTATGGTTTTGTGAACCAATTTCTCCCCAATAAATTCAATAAAAATGACTTAATTAATTAATAAAAAGATGACACCTCCAGCCTCCAGGTGTGGGGTGGGGGTGCGTTACATGGGACTCACCTGCCACCTAGACCTTTAGGCAGGGGGCCCTCCAGGAGCTGTTAGAGGACCCCAGAGCCAGAAGTGACCCCAATCAAAGATCAGCAAGGCCCCAGGAAACATTATACACAAAACTCGTATTTTTTTCAAAAATCACTCACTATTTAAAATTTATTTTGCCTAGCCTTATTCAAAATTTCTTCTCATGAGCATTTTGGTTCCCTTCCCAACCAAATTATTTTATTGGCCATCGATAATTCACTTCCCAACTGAGGTGCTGCTTACATCAACAACCCCTGCCATTCAGTCACCGAGTCTCCCTGGGGGCTTTGTATGACCGGCTGCAGAGCAAAAGACCCAAGGCTGAGAGCCAATTGCCTAGGTTTGAATCCAGGCTCTGCCCCTGACTAGCTGGGAGACCTTGGGCCAGTCGCTGACATCTATGGTCTGCTTCCTCATCAGGAGTGGAGGGGCAGGAGGAGCTCCTTCATAGAGTTACTGTGAGTCAGTGAACCCAGGCTCAGCACAAGTGTTAGCTACTGGTGATGTGAGAAGGCCACTGGGACAAGGGTCCTGCTGAGTTCTGATTGGCTGAACTGTTGTGAAATCTGGCCAGACCTAATATCGGTGATGGCAGTTGTCCCAGACTGGGTCCCCAGAAGCCGGCCTCGAAACAAGGATTCCCGTGAAAGCCACTTATTAGACGTGCTCCCAGGAAGGTAGGCCTGGGCAGGGAGGGTAAAGCATGGGCAGGCCATCAACCAGAGTAGTTTTGTTTATGCAGCAAAACCTAATCCTAACTAAACAATGACTCACGCCCGCCCCTACCCCACGGGCTGCAGTCACTGCCGTCTTACTGCAGTGGCCACTGACTTGAGCAATGCCATGTCTAGGTCCTGTGCCAAGTATTTTACATACATTAATTAGTTCATCTAATTGTCAAAACCTGATGAGCTATCGCATCATCATCATAGATCCTAACAGGTAATGATTCACCAGAGTGTGTCCCCAGATATAGCATCTTCCTCTAAATAATGGCTGGGGAGAGTGCACATTGATTCTTAAACATATTGGCCGATGCAAACTTCTCTATTGCAATGGACGCTGGATGTGCGCACCTGCAACGCGGCAGGTTATTCGGTCTGAAGTGAGATGGAAAGGGTGCCATTGTGATGCAGCTTGAAGCCCTGGGTCTGGCAAGGCGGCGGGCCAGTGGCGGCCTGTGGACTGAAGCCTGACACCAGCCCTAATGGCCGACACTTGAGGCAACAGCCAGGCTCTCTGCAGGAGACACTGCCATTGATTAGTCATGTCTGTGAGGCTGTGGGACTGTGTTTTAGTCCTTCAGCTGGTTTACTAGTAAAAACTCATAAACGGGGTGACTTACAAACTACTCTTTCTCGTAGTTCTGGAACCTGGGAGGTCCAAGGTCCCGGCACCAGCAGATTTGGTGTCCGATAAGGATGTTGGTGAAGGTCTGCTTTGTGGTTTAGAGACCGTCCCCTTCTCACTGTGTCCTCGTGGGGCAGAAAGGCGAGAGAGAACTCTCTGGGGTCCCTAAAAGGGCACTAATCCCATTCATCAGGGCCCCACTCTCATGGCCTAAGCACCCCCCAAAGGCCCCTCCTCCTAATGTCATCACATTGGACGTTAGGTATGGACATGTGGATTGGGGGCGGGGGAGTTTGAGAGGGGCACAAGCATTCAGCCACAGCAGGCTGGGAGTGAACTGAATAAACCAAACCCATAAGAACACATCAACTTGAGGAAGCCACTTTAGCAATTCTATTTTGCAGGTGAGGAAATTGAGGCCAAATAAGTCACTTCCCCAAAGTCACAGTTAGTATGAGGCAAAGCTTGAATCACACGCCTCGCTTGTTGAGTCCAGGGCTAATGCTGGCAATCGCTCTCTTATCATGACGGCCACCAAACTGGACACCAGGCAGGGAGGGGGTCAATGGGGACTGCGTGAGCCACAGCCTCTCTTCAGACCCTGGATCCACTCCATCGCTGCCAGCCCCACCCGATACACCCCCCGCAGCCTCCAGGACTCCTGGGACCAAGGGCTGCAGCCCCCTGTGGGACGATGCGGCGTGGTCTGGGTGGCCCTGCCTGCCCGTCCAGCAGTGCAGACCCGTCTTGGCCTGACACACTCCCCGCACCGCCCACCCCACGGCAGGGCCCCAGCAGTGCAAGGGAGGGCCCTCTATTGATCGCTGCTCTCTGCAGCTGCCTCTGCCCAGAGCTGCAGTTTACCTCACAGGAGGGGCCCTGCTGCCTGCCCGCCCTTCCGCCACGGAGCCTTTGGCCACTGCAAAATCCATTTTTAAAGGGCCATTTCGTGAGTCACAGCGCTGCCTTCACAGGGGTGGGGGGGGGGCGGTGGAGAAGCAGCGGAAGCCAAGGGCCTGCCAGCCCTGGAGCCCCCTTTCCGGCCCCCAGTCAGGCTGCAAACCCCAGAACGTCTACTCCCTCCTCACCTTCCCAGACGTTTCAGGAGCCAGCTGCTCCGGCCTGGGGAGCGCCCCCAGGCCCCCAGGTGTGCAGACGGGAGCAAGATGCCTCCATCTTCTATGTAAGCCTGTTCACAAAGACCACCTGCAACTCATCCCGACCCCATGAGAGCCGGCGCCCTGCCCTGTGCAGGCCCCTTGGCGCCGCTTCCCTGCCCCCTCTGCAGCACCTTTGTGGGGGGGCGGGCGGCTACGATGATCTTCACACCATTTCTCCGGCTGAGGGGCAGCTAAGCAAGCGACTTCCTCAAATGAATTTGAAAGCTGGTAAGCAGCAAAGCCTGCACTGAAACTCGGGACACACACATGTCGAGGAGGCGAGGCCATCACCTGGGCCGGTAGCGTGAGTACACGCACATGCGCAGCGCGAGGCTTTGCAGCAGGAGGTGAAGGCCGCCGCCTGAGGAAGGCCTGTCAGGCTGCCCACCAGCTCCGCTGCTTCCTTCCTTCCTTCCTCCCTTCCTTCCTTCCTTCCTTCCTCCCTCCCTCCCTCCCTCCCTCCCTCCCTCCCTCCCTCCCTCCCTCCCTTCCTTCCTTCCTTCCTTCCTTCCTGCTGGTGGCCCCTCCAGCCCTCCCCACTCCTGGACTCCTGGTCAGCCACCGCCACCTGCAGGTAGACTTGGTCACTGCCTCTTTTGGGCCCCCTGACTTCATTCGTTCATTCATTCATTCATTCACTCACTCACGTGATGCCTACTGCACAGACACGATGACTTCTGGTCTGTGCCAGGAGCAGGGAACTGGGCTGGGCACAGGCACCCACAGTCCGTGGAGGAGACAGACCTCCCCGGGGTGGAACGAGGGAGGGCAGCGCGGGAGGGAGGGCCTGCGGTCGGGTCTGAGGATGAGGGAAGCTCCTCCTGTTCCAGGGGAGGGCAGAGTGCGGGAGACGCAGCGGGAGCTCAGGCGCAGCCAGGGTGGCCGGCGCCATCGACAGCGTTGGCTTCCGTGCTTTCTGTCCTCCCCCACACCCCCCCCTTGCATTCTTTGAGATGGACAAGGGGGTGGTCGCCGCCTGGGCAAAGCGGTCAGCTTCCCCGCCCCTCTAACGCTGTGTGGCCTCTCACGCGGGCGCGGTGCCTGCGGAGAGGACCGCGGTGAGGCGCGGCGGCAGGTCCTACAGGCCTGGGAGCCAGGGTGCTCGCTCGGCGCCTCTCCAGCAAAGCGCAGATGACAAGCCTCCGGGGACTCAGTGTCGGGACCCGACCCGATTCTCCCGCTCACAGGTCCTGAGCACAGTGACAGCCCGGGGAAGCCGGGGCAAATAATGATGCTTTTCCCATTAGAAATCTTCTGCATTCTTCGTCTTTTTTAGAGGAGTGGGAAGGAGAGGATGTTTGTGCCCAGCGCCACCCATGGGTCTCGCTGAGCCCTGGGCAGGACCAGCAGGAAGGTCCAGGCCGAGCTGCCCTGTCTGCCAGGCTTTCCAGCGCTTCCAGCTGCCGCGTCAGCGTCCCCTCCTTTCCACGCCTCCCGCTGAGCTGCTCACCCCGCCTCTCCCTCGGGAGTTTGGGGGAACCCCTCGCTGCATCCAGCGCTGCCTGGGAGAAGCTCCTGCCTCTCCGGTTGGGTCTGACAGCCGGGCTTCCAGGCCGAGCTCCACCAGTGTCCCGCCCTCTGCAGCTGTCAGTACTCCCCATGCCCCGCTGCCAGTGAGCACACCGAGTGTCCCCCCTGCACAGACGACCCTTCCCCCAGCGCCGCCGCCTCTCCCTTCTCCACTGCGACTCTGTTCTTCAAAAAAGCTCCTCTGCTCACAGACCCTGTGTCCTCTCTCTAGGGCGTGGTCTAAGCCCAGCAAGGCGACCGGCCTATGCACTTGCTGTCGCCAGCTTGTGTCCCTGCGTGTGCGTGAGCCATTCATTTCTCACTTAACCATGTGACTGGGATCATCTGCATTTTACAGGGGCCTCCGCGGAGGGGTGAAGGCACGCGCTCAGGCACGCCACGGTCTACCCCGCCTCTAAGCACCGCAGTGAGCCCTCTTCGTGGGCAGACCGCCACTCCCACTGTTCCCTGGAGGAGGAGGCACTCGATAAACAGTTGTTGAATGAATGAATGTTCAAACACTTCAATGACTTTGTGCCCGCTTGTCTAGAAATCTTTTCTGCAAATTTTTATAATTTACTAATAAATATGTCTGGTAGTAATGTATCAGTGTGTCTCCCAATCCCAGAATACCTTTATGAATTAAGTATCTTGAAAAATAAAATAGAGTGGAATTCAATACAATTCTGAGCTTCCTCCTTCCTGTCAAAATGCCAGTGCTTTCTTAGACAGGAGAGGACGCAGGCTACATGCTAATTTGGTTGGGCTCATGTATACTCAGCCCCCACAGTGCAAACAAAACATCCAGACACAGAAATAATCAAAAGAGATGAGCTTGGGAAATCCTGTACAAAATGCTGCCGGTCTGAAAATATTTATTGGGAGAAACATATACATTAAAGAAAGGTTACTCAGCAGAAAGGAGAGAAAAAAGACACAAGAATAAAAATGGTACACATTTAGAAAATGTTTCAAAAAATTAAATGAAGTAAAAAATTCCCTTAGGCAAATTGAAGAAAATACCCTGGTAGTTGTGTATGCACACGGCATCTGGGTGAGCTACATCAGATAATCAGCTGGTATCATCAGCAAGGTCAGCTTCCGAGATGGAACGACCTTCAAAGCTCAGGCTTAACGTGCAAAGGTTTCTTTGCGCTCACCCCACACTCCAGCACAGGACGTGTCAGGCTCTCCCCATGGTTCCTTCACAACAGTCCTGAGCACTCTGTCTAGTCTCTCCTGTAAGTCACTCGATGTCCTGACCCCCATATAATATCAGGGGTCCCGACACCAAGTAACAACAGTGAGCCGACACCGGAGGTTGTGCTGTGACCTTAGCAGGGTCAGTCCAAACTACAGACACATCAGCACACACACACGCTAGTACTGGGGGTTGACGAGCTGAAAGCCCAAGGGCCTCCTCTGTCCCCCGGTCCAGGCCATTAGCAGAGCGGTGATTACTGGTCAGTCCGAGTCCCAGAAAGCTCGGTGTCCAGAGGACGGCTGCTGGCCCAGCTGGGGACAGCACGGCCCGGGATAATGAATGGCCACCAAGCCAGGCCCGAGCGGTCAGCGCAGCTCACATGCAGGAGGGCGAGTAGCAAATGTCGCTGTCCTTACTGTCACTCCTACCCTCCTCGCAGAGTGTCTCCTTTCAGCTGCACGGGGTAGATCAGCTGGTGGTCTCTGAGCTCCGCCCTCGAGGTCCAAATCAGAACATGTGGCCACGTCCTCGGAGATGCGTAGCCATCGGTATCGCTTGACCCTGTGAGTTGCTCCCTTTTGCTGGCAGCCCCGGACGTGGCTGCCGGCCCAGACTTCTGTGTGTTCAGATCATCGGATTCAAACACAAGTCGGACTTGGTCATGCTAACTGCTCTCCACAGCCAGGACCAGACTGATGCACAGCCTCTGCGTGGAGCATTACTGAGACGTAGTAATGAAACCGGACAATCAGTGGGTCCGGGCTGCCTGTCATACTTGAGCCAATTAAGCAGGGACAGGGTTGAGTCATATGAGCATTTATTCCAATCCTGCCGGCAGCATGGGAGAGCAGCAGGTCACCCACAACATCTGCTCTGCCCCCACCATAGCCGGCTGTTTATATGGGTAGACAGACAAGACTGTGTGGGGCAGTAGGAATTACAGGCAAGGGAAAGTGGGCATGGGATAATCACTCCAGGCTGTAAGTCACGCGGGCTGGGGGCGTCACAGAGACAGGCACCCCGGGACCAGATTACAGGTAATAGGGGCTGGGGGAGTGAAGAGCAGGTGCCTCCAGGACTAGGCGCCGCGAGGTGGTAAATCTTTCCAAAATGACAGGCAGTTCTGGGAAGGAGGACGGACTGCATTCCAAAGTGAGCCCCCATGTCCCAGGGCGCGTGACTCCCAGCGAGGCGAGAGTGTGCTTTCTCTGATCAGAAGAGAAGCACCACGGTTCACAGAGCAGGACTGATATTCCTGTAATTGTAGTTAATCGCTAATATTCTACTTCCGCCTCTAACAGGAACAATGTGCTGGCAGCAGGGGTTCTGCTGAGAACTGGTGCACGTCCCTTTGGCTCCCATTTGATTGATGGGAGCAAATCCCTCTGCGTTGCCTGAGTTCCCCAGGGCAGCGATGTCTCACTCTCCTACAAGGAGGGCGTCACAGAACAACCGTCCCTCAGGCAAACCGGGTTTAGATAAATGGTCTGTACCCTCCCTCCTTTCTCCCCAGCCTGTACATTCCTTCTTTCCTTTAGATCGCAGGGTGTTATGTAACGTGCGCGACACCACTGAGGGCTGGTCCCCTGGGGTCCGCATGGTCCCCACAGCGACCTTGATGTCTGGGAAGAAGGAGCACTTTGAGCAACACTGATTTTATCTCAGCTGGAACTTGCTGTCTGGATCGTCTCACACTAAAGGACCTTTCCTCACTCCTTGCGCAAGGTGCATGCAACCCAAACCCCTCTACACATCAGTGGCCCGAGCAATACAGAAGTGGAGTTTTCTCTTGCAATAACAAGAAGCCTGAGACAGGGGGTCCAGGACTGCTCTGGTAACTCCGTGCTTATCAGGGACCCAGAACCCTTCTATCCCGATGTTCCGCTGTCCTTAGTCCATCCCCCTCGTGATCCTAGGCGGCTGCCTGTGCATAGCCATTGTGTCCATATGCTAAGCGCCAGAAGGACAAGAGGAAGGAGGACGTGCCCCTGTCCGCTTAAGGAGACTTCCTGGGAACCCTACACACTTCCCCTGCCATCTCAGGCCATACTTCCCTATAGGAGAGAACGGAAGATGGTCTTTTATTCCAAGTGGCAGTAAGCCCCCAGGATACCAGGAACAGGAGTGGGCCTCTGGCAGTCTCTGCCTCACAGCTCTTGCCTTTCGGCTGTACTCCTCAGTGTTGGCATCTCTACCTTCTCCTACCACCCCCCGCCCGCCCCCCCTGCTGGTAGGCCTTCAGGCCACGACTTCTGGCTCCTGGGGACTGGCTTCTTCCCTCCTCCTTCACCTCCAGATCATCTCTCCGCTTCCTGCTCTCCTTGCTCAGAGGTGATATTGCGCCACATCCAGCAAAAGATGTGATTTGCTTGGCTCATCAAGGGTTGCTCTTATGGTTTTTAAGTTAATGCATTTCTAACATTTACATCAAACTAAAGAGCTTCTGCACAACAAAAGAAATGATCAACAGCATGAAGAGGCAACCTACAGAGTGGAGGAAATGTTTGCAAACCACGTATCAGATAAGGGGTTAATATCCCAAATGTGTAAGGATCTCCTACAACTCAATAGCAAAAAGATTAAAAATTGGCAGATGACCTGAACAGACATTTTTCTAAAGGAGACACATTTTTCTAAAGGAGCCAACATGTACATGAAAAGGTGCTCAACATCACTCATCATCAGAGAAATGCAAATCGAAACCACAATAGATATCACCTCACACCTGTTCGAGTGGCTATCCTCAAAAAAGGATAGTGCGTGCTGGTGAAGATGTGGAGAAAAAGGAACCCTCGTGCACTGAGAGCAGAAATGTAAATTGGTGCAGCCACTATGGCAAATAGTATGGAGGTTCCTCAAAAAAATGTAATATAGAACTATCATATGACCCAGCAATCCCCCTTCTGGGAATATATCCTAAGGAAATGAAGTCACTATCTGGACGAGATACCTGCACCTCTGTGTTCACTGCAGCGTTACTCATAATAGCCAAGACTAGGAAATAAGCTAAGTATCTGTCCACAGATGAACGGGTTTAAAGAATGTGGTATCTATGCACAATGGAATATTATTCAGCCATAAAAAAGGAAGAAAATCCTACCATTTACAACAGCATGGATGGATCTTGAGGGCACTGTGTCAAGTGAAATAAGCCAGAGAAGACAAATATTGCATGATATCACTGACATGTGGAATCTGAAACAAAATACAAACCTATAGAAGCAGAGAGCAAAATGTGACCAGGGTGCGGGAAGTGGGAAGGTATGATCACAGGTCACAAACTCCAAAGCTACCTGTAAGCCCTGGGAGCCTGATGCTCAGCATGGCAGCTATTGTCGACAAGACCGTATTATATACTTCAAAGTTGCTGAGAGAATGTCTTAAATCTTCTCACCACACACCAAGACAATTGTAATTATGCAATTGATGAATGTGCTAACTAACCTTATTGTGGTAATCATTTTGTAATATATACGTGTATAATCGTGTTGTGCACCTTAAACTCACACAATGTTATATGTGAACTAGAGGCCCAGTGCATGAAATTCATGCACAGGTAAGGTCCTAGGCCTGGCTGGCAATCAGGGCCCATGGGAGCTTTCCAGCTGAAGCATGGGGCCTTCTTTCCCCAGCTGCCTGCTGCAGGCTGCTGGCTGCTGGCAACAGGCGGCACGGGCCTTCCTTCATTCTGCACCGCCCCCTGGTGGTCAGTGTACATCATAGAGAGCGATTGAACTCCCAGTCTCCCAGTCGAACTCCCAAGGGCATACTTTGCATATTAGCCTTTTATATATATAGACTAGAGGCCCAGTGCACAAAATTCATACAGGGGAGGTGTCTCTCAGCCCGGCCTGCACCCTCTCACAATCCAGGACCCCTCGGGTAGGGTCTCTAGGCCTGGACAGCGATCAGGGCCTATCGGGGCTTTCCTTCTCCCAGCTGCTGGCAGCTGCACCACCCCCGCCACTGCCACTGCTGGCCATCTGTGCCACACTGCCTCCCCCTCCCCCACCACTGGTCACCTCCCTCTGTGGGCCACAGGCGTGGGGTGCAATCACTTGGCTGGCCTGGGCCTCCCTCTGCAGAACAATCGCTGGCCGGCCCTGCACACCTGCCACAGCATCACTGGCCAGTGGCCTGGGCCTCCCTCTGTGGGGTGATCGATCATGGGGCCCCCAGATCTATCGCCCCACAGAGGGAGGCCCTGCCCACCTGGCCGGGGCTCCACAATGGATCACTGCTCAGAGGGTGGCCTGGGCCTCCCTCTGCAGGGCAATTGTTGGGCAATGGCAGGGCCCCCGACCAATCACATCACACCCGCTTTGGCTGGCCTGGCACCAGTGCGTTTCATAGCGTGGTCATCCGGAAGGTCGTCCAGACGGTCATTCTGCTGTTCGGTCACTCAGTCCATTTGCATATTATGCTTTTATTATTATAGATTATATCTCAATGAAACTGGGGAAAATATTAGAAATCAGGCTCCTTCACATGGGAACCCATATTCCTGGTTTCTCTCACAAGCTTGGAAGAGCTGGCCCAGGCAGCTGAGCTGAGCAGTCATCCCCAGAGGTGATGTGCCAGCTCCCTACACTCAGTGCTGCGTTTCCAGCATCTGGTACCCCCTCCTGCTCCCAGAGCCATTTTCATGTGGCCTGGGATTCTGCTGGGTTCCACGCTGTGGGCCTCGGGTGAGTTATTTACTCTCCATACTCTAACTCATCTGGGTGTTTGTTTGTTTGTTTGTTTTTTTTATTTGAGTGAGAGAGAAACATCAATGTGAGAGAGAAACATCGATCAGCTGCTTCCCACATGTGCCCAACCAGGACTGAACCCGCAAACTGGGAATGTGCCCCGACTGGGAATGGAACCTGCGCCTTGGAGTGCCAGGACAATGCTCTCACCAACCGAGGCCGCTGGGGCTAACGCATCTGCTTTGTAAAAGGCATTAGAAGGCACAATAACATCACGAACCCTGGGGGGGGTGGGGAGACGGTCCACTGAGAACAAAACATCACTTCTATTCTCCCCGAATGCATAATAGAACATTTTAATTTAATCATGAGAAAACATCAGATTGAGAGACAGAAGGACTGACAGGTGCTCATCAAAAGTGTCAAGATTATGGAAGACAGGGACCTGTCACCGCCTGGAAGACATTAAAGACACAGCCACTAAACGCGGTGTGGGGTCCTGGGGCAGGCAAAGGGCCTCAGGGCACACACTGTGGGAGGTGGGGTCTGTGGTTACTTAGCAGAACTGTCCCAGGGTTAACTTACTGGTTTTGAAAATGGGACTATGGTTATGTGAGGTGTTAACATCAGGGGAAGCTGAGTGAAGGGATACAGAACTCCCTACACCGTTTCTCAACTTTTCTGTGAGTCTAATTTTATTTTAAAATGAGAAGTTAAGAAATGAAGTTATAAAAACATTCATCTCATGGGGTCATGGTGCAGTCAAAAGAGGTCACATGGTCCAGAACGTGGAGCTGTTTTCGTCCTCTGTCCGGTGCAGGGGGCTGCCTTCTGCAGCTCGAAGTCAGGGCTTAACCAATGACTTCGCTTGAGAAAAAGAAAACTAACTTCCTTTAAGTCAACAGTGCGTTCCCACGATAACCTGTGAAGAGGTGCTGTGATCCTGCCTTACAGACAGGCCAGCGAGATGCGAAAGGGCTTGTGGTTTACACACGTGAACACTACCTGCTGCTCCACGGCCGCAGTGAGACCGCGCCCACAGCACTTCCAGTGGGATTCCTCACTCCCCCAGCACCCACCCACCCACTTCCATCCGGGACTCCCCACTCCCCCAGCACCCACCCACCCACTTCCAGCTGGGACTCCCCACTCCCCCAGCACCCACCCACCCACCTCCAGCCGGGACTCCCCACTCCCCCAGCACCCACCCACCCACCTCCAGCCGGGACTCCCCACTCCCCCAGCACCCACCCACCCACTTCCAGCTGGGACTCCCCACTCCCCCCAGCACCCACCCACCCACTTCCAGCCAGGACTCCCCTCTCCCCCAGCACCCACCCACCCACTTCCAGCTGGGACTCCCCCACTCCCCCAGCACCCACCCACCCACCTCCAGCCGGGACTCCCCACTCCCCCAGCACCCACCCACCCCCCACCTCCAGCCGGGACTCCCCCACACCCACCCACCACCTCCAGCACTCCCCACTCCCCCAGCACACACCCACCCGCTCCCAGCCTCCTGGCCTGTGCTGTCCCAGCCAGGGCTGCCTCTGTGGGTTTCTGCTCCCACACTTCAATTTCATCAGCTGAGTCTAATGGGACTCGTATTCACTAGCCCAGCGGGCAATGAGTTAGGCTTCTCCCAGCTCCGAGTCTGCGCACTGCCTCTGCCTGAGAGAGAGCACCCCTCAGCCCTCACTCCCGGGCACTGAGCCCTGCCTACGCGCTTTCCCGGCTCCCGAGTCCCCGGGCGCTGCGCTCTCAGTTATTTCTGGGGGGGGGGGGGGGGGGGGGGGGGGCTGCGGGGGTGGGTGGTGACACGGCCCCTCTGGGCCTTCCCGGCTCCCGGCCCCCGGAGAAAGCCTCCGATTGCCCGCTGCCAGCCTCTCGCCTACAACAGCGAGCCTCAGCGGCCGCCAGGAGCTCAAGGCGCCTGCCTCCTTCTTTCTTCGTGTAACATTTATCTTCATCTTCCCTGCTCCTGACAAAGAAGGAGTGTGTGTTCATTGCGGAAAAATCAGTTCATGTAAAAAAATCACAAAAGGAATAAAACTCAACCATAATGCCACCAGCCAGAAATGAGCAGTGCTAATATATGGAGACACAAGAGACCCTTGACCTTTTAAAATATGGCTTTTGTGCAAACTGCATATTATATGTTGAAATACCTAACTCAGAGACCCAGACCGCAAGCGAAAGCAGGGGCAGGCCGCCCACCGCGTGGGGCAGGGCTGTGGCTGCTCATGACGAGGGGCCTGCGCAGTCCGTGCAGCCGCCGGGCGGCGTGGACAGGGCCCGGGAGGGCAGCAGAAGAAAGTCAAAGGCAAACCAGAGAGCCAGGCGGCTCCTGAAATCCGTCACACGGAGGGAGCTGTGGGACCAGTAGAGTGAGAATCCTGTGAATTTTCAAAACGGGCTAGAGATCGGGATTTTAAATAAAATCGCCCAGTTTTTAAATGCTGGCACCAATTCAACGTCTGAACAAACGGGCTTCATCTGGGCGGTGGGATGTCTAGGCCTGGAAGGATCTCAGGTCGTCCCAGACCTTCCTCTCCTGGCCAGGCCGCTCCTCCCCTCCTGCCCTGCCTCCTCCATGGCGGCCGGGAGCCCTGACTGTCCTGGGCCGGGCAGTGGAGGGGACAGTCAGCGAAGGATCCACTCTTCCCCTGCCTCTGAGGTGACGGGGGAGGACTGGCATGTCATCCTTCCACATTTGGTTCACCGGCAATTCCTTCCAACTGATACCGAATTTTTGGACTGGACCCCGGATTCTTTGTCCGCCGGAATGGAAGAATGAATCCACGGACAGAAAGTGGTATAGCAAAGGTGGGGATTTATTGAAGAACAAGTACAGACTCCCACATGGGGAGAGGGAAAGAGTCCCACAGAATGGACTCCCACGTAGGGAGGAAGATTCCCACTGGGTTCCCTTTCCCTATGGCTTACATAGGCTGCAGATCCTGGTCCCTGATAGCCCCTCTGATTGGTCACTATTCCCTTAGACTGGTTACTATAGTAACTCCTGGGCTCAAAGGTTAAACTTCACATGGGACATGTGAGGTTCTCCCCCTCTTTCCTTATTGTTCTCCTATTCCCTGTGGGCTTTCTTCCTCTCCTTCCGAATGAAGGTCTTCCTTCTCTTTATTTTGTAAATGTGACCTTTCTTCCAGTTCCCTTGTCTTATGGAAATAAACTTGTTGCTGCCTCCTTGTCCTATGGAGATGTAACTGCACCTGGCTTCCTTGTGTTATGAAATGTACCTTCTTCCAGTCTGTGGCTCTATGTTTTTTCCATGGACACCAATTCTGAAAAATCCCTAAGCCTGCCTATGTCCCCCTAAAATTCCTGCTTCACAACCATCCAAGCACCACCCTGTGGGAGGAATTCTGAGCACAGTGCTCAGTAGCAGCAATGCTGTGATGGCCGCCCCCGATGTGTGTTAGGTGGGAGGTTTGAGGTTGGGGACTGCCACCCACCAGCCCTGGCTCCCAGTTAGCGGAGGGCAGCCAGCAGGACCTGCGTCCGGGGAGCAGCTAAAGCCATTTTCCCAGTGGTCCCTGAGAGGGGGGGCCATGGATGTGTTCTTTTATTTGAGGGTATTTCATCCATGTGATTATTTCACTAAACTCATTCCACCCACTGGACTTGAGCCACAATAAGAAATGAGTCTGGTTGGACTCCCTGGTATGTCTCTGGTGCCCAGCAGAGGCACTGGCACATAGTAGGTGCTCAGTGAGCGCCACTGAGTGAATGGAGGAGGCACCGTGTCCTTCCCATCAATTCCTCCTACCCTTGGTCCAGGCAGAGCCTCTGCAGATCCCCATCCATGTGACATGTGAGGCAACCATAAGTCGGGAGCTTCATTACTGTTAGCTCTCTGGGAATAGGAATCCTTGGTAATCTGTGAGCCTACTGTTTCACCTTCAGAGAGCCAACTTCCAAATACCTCTAGCAAAACATCTATACTAATAAAAGGCTAATATGCTAATTAGACCGGATAGACCAGATGTCTTCTGGACGTCCTTCCAGAAAAAGCCACAGTGGCGGGGCCAAGGCAGAGGTAGTTGGGGTGATCAGGCCAGCAGGGGAGAGCAGTTATGGGTGATCAGGCCAGCAGAAAAGAGCAGTTATGGGCAATCAGGCTGGCAGAGGAGAGCAGTTAGGGGCATCAGGCAAGCAGGCAGAGTGGTTAGGGGCAATCAGGCAGGCAGGCAAAGTGGTTAGGGGTGATCAGGCAGGCAGAGGCAATTAGGGGCAATCCAGCAGGCAGGGGAGCAATTAGGGCCATCAGGCAGGCAGGCAGAGTGGTTAGGAGCAATCAGGCAGGCAGGCAAAGTAGTTAGGGGTGATCAGGCAGGCAGGGGAGCAATTAGGGGCATCAGGCAGGCAGGCAGAGTGGTTAGGGGCCATCAGGCAGGCAGGCAAGTGGTTAGGGGCAATCAGGCAAACAGGCAAAGTGGCTAGGGGTGATCACGCAGGCAGGCAGGTGAGCAGTTAGGAGCCAGCAGTCCTGGATTGTGAGAGGGATGTCTGACTGCTGGTTTAGGCCCAGTCCCTGCGGGATCGGGCCTAAACTGGCAGTCGACATCCCCCGAGGGGTCCCGGATTGGAGAGAGTGCAGGCTGGGCTGAGGGACCCCCCACCCCCTGTGCACGAATTTTGTGCACCAGGCCTCTCTAGTCCTATATAATAAAAGGCTAATATGCAAATTGTACCCTCAGGCGTTCCACTGGGAGACCAGGAGTTCCATCATTCGCTATGATGTGCACTGACCACCAAGGGGTGTCAGGGAACATGGCAGGCGACCAGCGGCTGCAGGGCGCTGAGGGAGTGAGGGAAGGAGGAGTCGGGGAGGCAAGGAATCTGATTGGTCCTGATCACCAGCCAGGCCTAGGGACCCTACTCATGCATGAATTTTGTGCACTGGGCCTCTAGTTATAAAAGTGAGGAACTCTGTAAATATTCTTTCAATATTTTTATCTGTGTGTCTGTGTATAATACTTTGTATTTCAAAATCTTATCTTTCATATAACCACATATTATAACTATCTTCCTGGGATAATAAATATGTTTCTGTAAACTTATTTTTAACAACCACATAGAATTACATTGCATGAATGTACCATATTTCTTATTGATGAGCATTAAGATTGTTTCCAATTTTTTTATATTATACATACATTGGTGGTAAACATCCTTATCCAGAAAAGCTTGCCCATAGCTCTGATTATTTTATTTAAATTGTAAATTTATTTATTTATATTTTTGATTATAAACTATCTGGTCAAATGATATGCTAATTTTGATGCACAAATTACCCTACCTAAATATTGTGCCAAATTTTCACATACTGTGGCATTTCCCACCCCCTAGTTCACAGTGAAGTTAGAGCTAGATTATGGGCAAGACACCTAAACATTCATCTGAGGTATCAATGGAAGCATTGCATGTCACTGAACATTGTATTCACCAAAATTCCTCTCAAATGAGGTTCTTATGCAGTTGAAGAAATATGCTGAGACATTCATAAAGGAGAAGGGGAGCCCCACAAGAGGTTTACTTGAGGAACAAATAGATGGTCATTAAACTACTCTCTGAGGAGGGTGGGTCCACATAATGACTGGATGTTATTTTGCTTAATGGAGCATGCAAGTTCAGGGCCAGAGCTGAATTGTTTCAGCATAGACAAAGAGGCTGAAGACTACTGTCAATAGTGCTCCTTTTCCACTCCTCCCCACACAGCGCTCAGCCACTCCAATTTTTAACTCCTGAACAAGCAAATGTTTAATGAATGTCAGTTTTAATCACGTTGAGTGCTTTGCATTAACTGGAAGGGTATCAGTGGTAAACAGGTAACTGATAAAAGCAAGCTGAAGAACATTATATTTTGTATTTCCCACTTTTTTAAAGGGAACCTATATAAGCACTTATATGTTTCCATATGTTTATATAAGCAAAGGAAAATATGGAATATACAACCTTTTAACGATGCCTATTAGGAATATTAGTTTGTAGAGGGGAAGATCAGATTGTTTATTTTATTTTAAACTAGACGCCCGATGCACGAAGATTCGTGCAGAATGGGCCTTCCTTATCCTGGCTGCCGGCACAGCCTTTGCTCCGGCCCGGAGCCGCCTTTCTGCCTTCGCTTTGCCCAGAGCGGCCTTTCCGCCTTCTCACACTGCCCAGAGGCCCGGAGCAGCTGGGGCAGTGCAAAATGCCCCCAGCTGCTGGGCACCTGTGTATGCAAATTTACCTGCCATCTTTGTTGGGTTAATTTGCATACTCACTCCTGATTGGCTGGTGAGTGTCACAAAGGTACAGTCAATTTGCATCTTTTATTAGTGTAGATGCTTGAATTACATCAATTGTTTGAATTGTTTCAACAAGCACATACAACTTAACTAATTTAAGTATTTAGTTTTTTAAATTTGATTTGAAGAAGCACTCTCAGAAGAGGCCACAGTTCAGACCACCTCTGACTAATACTACCCTTAAAAAACTTTGCTTAAAAACTTGGCAGTATAAATACTGATGGTCTGGAAATATAACCGGCATCCTTTTGCCCTTGTCCATATAGGATTATATCTAGTATTTTTATTCTGATTTAATGCAGATGTTGTTTTAAAATAGAAATTCTTGAAGAAAGGAATCTGCCAGCAGATGGCCTTTGGAACCAGACTGCAGCTCCTCCCTGGGTCTCCAGCTGATGGCTCGGATTTTGAACTTGCACCTCCACAAACGAACCAATTCATTGAAAGAAATATCTCCTTCTCTTTCCCTCTCTCTCCCACTCTCCCTCTCTCCTTCCCTCTCACCCCACCCCCACCCCCCACCCCACCCCCACTCTTCCCTGCTCCTCTCACCCTGTCCAGTACAAGGACTGAAAGATGAGCTAGGCAGGTCTTTAGGGGTAACAGTCTCGGGAATCGGGGTGAGCCTGGGCTGGCTGGGGGCAGAGGGGCAAATCAGATTTCCACTCCACCTGGGAGGAAATGCAAGGTAGGGAGTTCCCCGTGGCTTCTATAAGCAGCCGTGGGAAGGAATGTTGAAGCTAGCACCCGTCATTGCTCAGTAAGTATGGTCAGATGAGTGGTGAGTGAATGAAAGTTGTGAAGGGGGGCCCAGCCCTGCCCCCACTCAGAGCCCTGCGCAGGGCGGGGCACATTGGGGTTCTCAGTGGAGCCTCCCAAGGTCAATCGCCTCCTCCCACCAGACCCTGGAGCAGAGGTGCAGCAGACACCTGTGCTGACCTCAGAGCACTCACACTGGGCGCCTGCAAGGCTCCCCAATGAACCGGGAGTGTGTTTGAAGTCCCAGCACCTCCTAAGGATTCAGTTTAACAAGCTGGGTGCTGCAGACACTTTGGTGAAAGATGCTAAATAAAGACATGAGATAATTACCAGTTAAAGCCATTTTCTTAGAAATAGGAAGGTCCCATTTGCCAAGAGTAAAAAGTGGGGGCAGGCCCTGCCTGGGTGCAGGGCCCAACAGCTGGGAAAGTCATTCTGGGTGGGCTCAGAAGCCAGTGTGAGTCAGAGCGTGGGGTCAAGTGGGGCCAGAGCACCCCCAACCCCAACCTCAAGGGTGAGAAGTCAGCAGAGATACAGCAACAGGGCCCCCGAGGGGCAGGAGGGGCCCTGTCCCCACCGCCCGGCACTGCCTGGCAATAGTGAAGGGATTACTGGACAAGCGTGGCTGGGGAGGCCTCAAGCTCGGGGACTCCCTGGCATCTTCTTCAGGATGTAATTTTGATGAAGAGACAAACAAGGGGAAGCTGGCCCCATGCTCCCTGTTCATTAATTTTACGAATATCTTTCTAGCATCTCTGTGTGACCCTGGGTGCTTGGGTGCAGCGTGGACAAGAGACAAGCATGCCTGCCGCCCAGAGCTAACCTTCTAGCGGCCAAGCCTCCTGGGGCTTATGATGGACCAGACACTGCGTCCACCGCTTTCCCAGGCCACGCCCATTTTACTCTCACCCCAAGCCTAGGAAGTGGTCTGTTAGGGCCCCAGTTACAGAGGAGGCTAAGTGACTTCCTGAGATCACCCAACTAGTGAGAAACCTCAGGCTCTGAACTATTAACCTCTACATCTGCCCTGCCTGGCCTGAGAAAAAATAAAATAGAATTTCTTCATCATAATTAGGAACTATACTTTATTCCAATTTCACCTGGGCTTGTTAAGAAAAAATGAATATTAATGATTATCACATTTTAAAAAATATTTTATATGTTTTGATTGACTTCAGAGAGAGGAAGGGAGAGGGGGAGAGAGGTAGAAACATCAGTGATGAGAGAATCATCAATTGGCTGCCTCCTGTGGGGACCGAGCCCACAACCTGGGCATGTGCCCTGACCGGGAATCAAACCACAACTTCCTGGTTCATGGGTGGATGCTCAACCACTGAGCACACTAGCCCAGCAATTATCACATTTTTAAAATAAAATCTACAGAATTGATCATTTAGCTTTCCTCTTTGTACTTATTGATGCAATCAAATGAGTTAATAATTTTTCTGATATTAAGCCATCCTCGTATTACAAGACTAAGCTTGATTGGGTCATGTTTTATTGTACTTTTAGTATAATGTTCAAATAGATTTTATTAGAATCAATTTAATGGCCCTAGCCAGTTTTGCTCAGTGGGTAGAGTGTTGGCCTGCAGACTGAAGGGTCCTGGGTTTGAAACCTGTCAAGGGCACGTACCTCAGTTCCAGGTTCCCATCTCTGGTCAGGGTGCATGCAGGAGGCAACCAATAGATGTGTCTCTCTCACATCAATGTTTCTCTCTGTCTCTCCCCCTCCCTTCCACTCTCTCTAAAAATCAATGGTAAAATATCCTCAGGTGAGGATTAACCAAAATAATAATAATAATAGAATCAATTTAATGATAACTTTATTTAGGAATTTTGCATCAATATTCATAAGGAAGTTTGGTTGGTAATATTCTTTCTGTGGTGGCTTTATTAGATTTTGCTACCAGTTATGCTAACTTCATAAAACAATTTGAGGAACTTTCTTCTCTTTACCTGCTCTAGCTATTCAAGTAGTCTAGAAATGACTCACTCCTTATATGTTTGAAAGAACTCATCCATAAAACTGTCTGAACATGGAACCTTCTGGAAATTAGAGTTTTGTTTGTTTGCTTACTACTTTTACTATTTCTTTCTTCCATCTACATTTTCCCCCTTTTTCTTTAGTCAGTTTTATTCATTTGTATTTTCATTGAAAATAATCCAGATTTTTCAAATTCATTTGCATTGTATTGTAGTATATCCTTTGATAAATCTTTAAAAATATTCTCTAATTCTATATTTCTAATTCCCTTTCCATTCAGAATTTTGCTTATTTTCTTAGACTTCCCAGCAGTTGGTCTATTTCACTGGTCTCTTTAAAAAACACTGGGTCTTGGAAGTAGCTATTAATTTTTATAGGTCTTAGTTATTCTAGCCAGATTCAAGAAAAATAATTGTCTTAAATTCTTTAGTCATTAAACAAGTAAAAACTGAAAATAATGATCATTGACATCAAGAATTAGGAATAGAAGGCCAACAAAATAAACACAAGGAAAGCTTGACCTTCTATTCCTAATTCTTGATGTCAATGATCATTTATTTTCAATTTTTGCCTGTTTAATGACTAAAGAACTTAAGACAATTATTTTTCCTGGTTTTAAACTTATCTCAAAAAATCGAAGATGTTGCCTTTCATTTCCATTCTCTTTTAAATGGTTTGTATCCACAGCTGAGCTTTTAGGAAAGAGTTGTTATGGTTACTTTAAATAAATAAATAAATAAATAAATAAATAAATAAATAAATAAATAAATACTGTTTCAGAGATTATTTTAGATTAAAAATAGTTTTATTGTACAACACAAAAATCACCCAGAATTCTACCATCTTTCCAATCATTGGTGCAGATGGTTACTTCCCGGTTTTCCTTTCAAAAAATCATATTATCTATTTTATCTTAAAAGCCACTTTCCTGCCTAGACATTGTGTGTGTGGTTATCGGGACCTCTTGCTACTCTTCAGGGCTGTGAGCTTGGGGGGTCTTACCGTAGTTCATGTGAACATGAGATTGTTTGACAGGCACAGGTCAGATCGCATCGGGGTCTCTCTCCTCCCTCGTGTGAGACAGAGAGAGGACCTGCGACAAATACGAGTTTATCTTCGGAAACGGCCACCTCATCAGCTTGAAGACACCGGAAACAAGGCTCCTCGCGCCTCCTGCCCGGGACCTGCCTCCATCCCAAAACTGACAGCAGCTCCATCCTAAACCGACCGGGCAAGTCACACCACTTCCTCGGAGCCCACTTTTCTCGTCTGTTAATGGCGACAGGGCCTGGCTGGCCAGGCGGCGGTGAGCTGTAAACTAGCAGTGAACACAGAGCACTTAGCGCTGAGCCGGCCGGCACGGAGCCAGCCCGCTCCGTCCCGGACTCACAGCAGCCGGCCCGCTCCGTCCCGGACTCACAGCACCCGGCCCGCTCCGTCCCAGACTCACAGCAGCAGGCCCGCTCTCTCCGGGACTCACAGCAGCCGGCCCGCTCCGTCCCGGACTCACAGCAGCCGGCCCGCTCCGTCCCGGACTCACAGCACCCGGCCCGCTCCGTCCCGGACTCACAGCAGCCGGCCCGCTCCGTCCCGGACTCACAGCAGCCGGCCCGCTCCGTCCCGGACTCACAGCAGCCGGCCCGCTCCGTCCCGGACTCACAGCAGCCGGCCCGCTCCGTCCCGGACTCACAGCAGCCGGCCCGCTCCGTCCCGGACTCACAGCAGCCGGCCCGCTCCGTCCCGGACTCATAGCAGAAGGCCACGGCCTGGGCTGCTCCGCTGCAGCTTCCAGAAGCAGGAAAGCGGCCTGTGACCCAGCCTCTCCGTCCTTGGAGCCGAGGTGCCCTGGAGCGAGGAGCCAGTGCCCTGCGCTCCCGGCTGTTCGCTGTGCCAGGGAGGCCGCCCGGCTCATTACCGCTGGAATACGGCCCGGCTGCCGCGGCGGTAATCACTAACCAACCGCTCCCAGTAACTGTGCGCTCCCGGGAAATGAGTCCATCAGGAACGCGCGTTTGTGTCTAAGCGATCCCAGTCCTGCCTCGGCACCGGCACCGGGGCTGCTAATGAGGGCCCGCTCCTGTGGCCAAGGCCCTGCCCGCCACTCCTGGGAGGCTCTCGGTGCCCGCTCCCCTGGAGCGAGCCCTGGCTCACCGGCCTCCGCCCGGCCGGCCGCCCCTCCAGGAAAAGACCTGGTTCTCCCCAGAAGGCCACCTTCAGAGGGGCCTCTGGCAGCAGCCTCCCACTCTGCTCTTCTTCCCTCAGCTCCAGCTCCGCCAGACGTCATCCTGGTCCCAGGCAGCATCGATTAGAAAACCGGCCTGACTTCCGAGAGCCGCCTCCCCGCCCGCCTTTCCTCCAGGAGCCGCGGCGCTGCCTTGAGGTCCAGTGGCTTCCTGGCTCACGCCTGCAATTAGGACAGCGTGCACCCCGCCATTTCAGTCCACAAACTAGGGTGCAAGAAACTGAGCTTTCTGGATGATTGCACAGCTGATCTTTACTGGTCTCCCAAGCCCCGTTTCCTGTGGGTAGTGGAAACACAACAGCAATTGAGAGAGGCCCCCCACTTGTTTTCTGGATGGGTGGGACACCTTATTCTGGGGGCAGAGGGCCAAGGGCCAGAGGGTGGGTCTGGTCCTTAGTCAGTGCCACTGCCCATGCTGGCACCTTCCCGCCACCCGTGCCCTCCTGTCTCACTGTCCTCCGTTGTCCGTGCAGCGTCCTTGCTGGGATCTTCCCATTGTCCTGGCAGTCACACTGCTTGGTCATCCAGCTGTTTCCAAACCATTCTCCCCAAATAGCGCCCACTCACATGCTTGCCTGCTGTCCTGGTCCTCCTCTGGGGCGCTAGAAGCCACTCCGTGGCCGAGGAGGGACAGCGAATCCTTGGTTAAAATCTAAAATAACGATTCTCCCACGTGATCCAAAGTGAAAGTGGTGGGTGTTTAGGGGTGGATCAAGGGTCCACAGGGAAGACCCTCACCACTTGGGAAGCATCTGTAAGTGCAATTTTGGACACAACTTGCTCCTGGAGGGAACGAGAGAGGTTGATGCTTGTACTAGGAGAGCCTGTGATGAAGGTAAAAGCAACCATTGCCTCTGACCCAAACAGCAACGAAGTTCTGCTCTAATGGAGTCTGGACTAGGACACCATTGCCATTGCCCGGGGACTGTTGCAGAGGTCCTGAAATCAATTTCCCGCCGCCTCACGGTGGCGCTTGGCGAGGGCATTCCTCACAGACCTCCACTGACCACTGTGTCTGCACAAGGGCCTGCTACGCAAGGGCTGAGCACGATGGAGGGATGCGTTCCAGGGCAGTGTCGGTGCAATGTCCAGGGCGTGCTTGCCTCCAGGGTGAGGACAGGGCCTTCGCTTTGGCAGCAGATCTCCCCATCTTTGGGAACTAAGAGCACACCAGCATCGTTGCTTATGGGCAGGACTTCCTCACCTGGTCCATGGAAGTGGTGCCTGAGGGGGTCCAAAGAAGCAAGCCTTTCCCACCAGTCCAAGCACATAGGAGCTCTCTTGTTAGATGCATGTACTATGTGACACTCGGCTTCCTTAAACAATGACACAGCTACACTATCCAGATACAGTTGAGCCTTACTGTCAGGCCATGGATCAGTCCAACACTCAGCCCGCATGGCTGCCTTCGGAGACCCTGAGCCATGTCACCCCTTGGGGCCTGAGTGGTGGGACTCGCTGGCTTGTCTGTCTTTAGTACTCACACTGTGATATGGTCACCCCCCCCCCCCCCTCCACCCCCAGGCAGCAAATCCAGGCACATGCAATAAGAAGTGAAGCATGGGAGGCCAAATTGGGTGCATTGGTGGGGATTGTACCCACTGTGAGCTCCCAGAGATGAGTTCCCGCCATAGTCCTCATTAGCATTTGATACGAAATGAGATAACAAAGGACTAAAAATAGAGCCTGAGGCATAGTAGGTGCTCAATTATGGCTGGCTGGGCAATAATGTTAGGCAGTGTCGGATAGTGGCATGAACTCTAGAATCAATTCCTTTTGTTCACAGCCCAGCTCTGATGTTCACATGCTATGTGACGTTTACCTAATTACTTGGCTCAGTTTCTCTGCCTTCGATGGGGATAAGAATAGTCACAGCCCCCACTGGATTGTTGTGGACAGCACTATCTTACAGGAAGTATGTGTTGGCTAATTTTATTAAGCTGACAATGATGGTATGCTGATGACAATGACCTTGGGAACCTTTGAGCCCCACTTGCCCTGCAAAACGCTAGCCCTCTGCCCAGATGCTGGGGAGACATTTCCCTGATTGGCTGGGTTGGCCTCTGAGGTGCATTAAAGATGGGCACAACGTCTTTGGCACACACACCCCTCCCATGAGGAGTGGGCTCTGAGTCCCCTGCTCTTGACTATGGGATGCTCGTAGTGATGTGCCTGAACCTCCGGGCACTGCCGGCAGGGCCCGCTCAAGCCCTTGTCATGTCTGCCCGGAGACAAGGGAGCACCCTTCACCCAGGGCCTCTCAGCTGGGGCTCCCCGACTAGAACCACCGGACAAAAGCATGGGAGTGCGGACGGCGCCCCGCATTCAACCACTCCAAAACATACTCTCAGACATCCTTACATGTGTTAATTTCTGTGTTCATTACATACGGGGTAAGTGGTGAAAATACATTCTTTTGTACTCACTGCACTTGTGTGGAACTCTCTGTGTACCAGGCCCCATTCTGAGAATTTTTAAAATATTAACTCACTTAATGCTTAAACATTTTAAATTGCATGATCTACTTTTATCCTCATTTTACAGGTGAGGAAGCTAGGCACAAGGAGGTTAAGGAACTTTTCTTAGGTTGAACAATTAAGAGGTGAGGCTGAAATTTCAACCTAAGTAAATGTGGACCATAATGGTGCTGGTTACAGTCAGCATGTGCTATGCAACAAACCATCCAGAAACAGACGGCTTTAGACAGCACACTGACTGTTTCTCCGGACTGTGTGAGTTGGCGGCTGGTTGGCAGCTGGTCCTCCTGGTCTGGGCCAGTCAGTTATCACTGTGGTCCGCTGGCAGGCTCCCCAGACTTCCCCCAGAGGTGGTCGCACGGACAAGGTGAACCACAGAGGGAGGGGCCCAGTGAGGAAGTGCGTTGGGGGTTTCTGCTTGTACGATGTTTGCCAATGTCCTATTGGCCAAAGCAAGTTACAGAGCCAGCCCAGAGTCCCTGTGGGACCCAGGGTCCTGGCCTTCAGGAGGGAAATAAAGACTATGTTTACAATCTCCACAATAGTCTTAGATCTGAACCACTCACTAACCTGCCTCTTAGGCTTCCAACAGTATTAACCCAACTCTGGCTTTCAATGGAGCCCAGAGCAAGAACAGCCAAGGAACCTGACAGCCCACGTCATTCCCCTTCTCCCAGTGGCCCACCCAATCGGCAGCCCACCAGGGGTGCAGAGAGATCTGACTGAGTGTCCAGGGAAGGAAGAGGAAGTGGACTGATGTGAGCCCGGGAGTCTGAGTTCAGTTACCTGAGCAGCTGTGGGGCCTCCGGCGGCTCCCCTCACCTCCCTGGGCCTCAAGGATGTGGTTGTATTCAGTTCAGCAGCCCCATTCGTTCAATGACCATTTATGCAGCTCCCACTCTGCTGGGTGTCGGGTTGGACAGCACAGACACTGTGAGAACAGGCCTCACTCACCCATGAGCATTTAGCACAAAGAAAGCCAGGGGCTATATAATAATCTCAGTAATGAACATGTCACTGTAGACGGAGGCACGTGCTTGGGGGACAAAAGCCCGGTTTTCTGAACAGTTAGCCCCAAGACATATGGTGTAGACCAAGCATGTCAAACTCATTTATACGAGGCATGCGGCCCGCCGGCTGCGAGTTTGCCATGCTTGGTGTAGACCACGGGGGGGCCGAGGGGGATGAAAGAAGGTTCCTTCCACCGGAGGCCAGCGGGGGGCAGCTACCTGGAGGGCCAGGGAAATGACTTGGGATCAGAGTGACTGGGAGACAGCTGTCCACAGGCTGCGTGCACACCCTGAAAGCTGAAGTCCTGACTGCGGGTGTCCCGGGCCAGCTTTTCAAGGGCATTCCCCTTGCCAGCAGCCCTGAAAGACAGGCATGGCCTCTCCTTGGGGGCAGTAGGCAAGAGGGTCATGGCCCAGGATAAAGCGCCAGGCTCCCCAAGCCCCGTTTCCTCTCCTGTAATACAGCCACTGCGTGTACAGAGCCACCTGGTCCAGCTCACCCTGTGGGAATGGAGCTCAGAAAACCAAAGACGAGGCGGGGCTCCGGGCTCCGCCGCTGTGAGCAAGAAGCAGTGCGCGGCGCCGGTGCCGGGTCTGCTGCCAGCATCGGGGAGCCACCCAGCTAACAGGTCAGCTTCAAGGACGGCCAGGCTCAGACCCTCCTCCCTTCTTGATGCTCACAGCTTCCCAAACCAGTGACTCAAACTGACACCGGAGGATGGAGAAGGAAGGAGGGACAGGGTGGCCACAGAGCACAGGGCGAAGAGCTGCCTGGCAAAGGCGTGGGGGTGGCGGAGAGCACTACGTGTTAGCAGGTGGGCGCAGAGGGCTTGAGGAGGACATGGAGGGAGGGAACCACAGGCCTGGGAGGCGGCGGGGCGGCCGCAATGACTGAGGCGCTGTCCCAGCCAAGGGAGCCAGGAGCGCTGAAGGGCACGAGGGGCAGGCTAGACTCACAGCCCCTTCAGGGAGCTTCTGAGTGCCCCGTCTCAGCCTCCAGAACCTGGGTACCACAGCATCCCCCAGAAAATAGCTGGGGTTGCAGCACAAGTTGGCATAGCAACCGATGAGATGACTGTTTCCACCATAATTTTATTCCCACCGGCTCTGACGGTCGAGCTAGCCCTACGTGTGTTCGGACAGGCACAGGGTGCTGAGTGGGGAAGCGGGCGAGGTCAGCCTCCTTCTGGCTGAGGGCTGGACAGTTCCAGGAGGTAGTTTCTTCGGGGAGACAGATCCCTAACAGTCCTTCCTGGCCTGACAATCCCTGCTGGTCTAATCCATCTGGAGAGGCAAGGCAGCCTCGGCCTGGAGCCCCCAATCGAGGTGAGAAAGGTCACGCCTGGGCTGTGGGGGGCTGAGCCCTCCTGCGAGTGTGCCCAGGAGGCGCTGGGCCTGAGCCGCAGCGGCCGGACCCCCACCCACCAGCGCATGACTGCCTGTGTGTTCATTCACTGCTCTGCGCCTGTTTCCCTGTCAAGTGGGACCTAATCCTCAGGGCGCCGTGAAGATTAAATGAGGGTGAAATATGTGGTGTTTAGGATGGAGTGGCACACCATATGGGCTCAGCAAGTGGGAGCATGTGTTCCCGGCGTGGGGTGTGCCTTCCCACAGCCTGTCACTCAGGGTCTCCAGCGCCCCAGCAGGCTGCGCGCAGCCCCAAGCACCGAAGTCACCAGGGCGTCTTATTCAGAGAGATTCAGTCCAGTGGGCCACTGCCTTCCCGGGTAAAACCGTGCCACAACAGCACCAACTTTGTTGATGGCTCCCAGTACTTACAAATGGTCCTTCCTAAACGCCTGTGCGGCCTGGCCTTTCCCACAATTGTCCTTGGGGCCGGGGTTTTCCAGCGGGCGGCCCCTGCCAGCCTCGGGACAGGAGCAAAAGGAACCGCGGCTTTAAGCCACGAAGTGCTGAGGGAGGCGCCTCCTTCCTCAGGCCAGACAGCTGACGTCGGACACACACGCACGGGGCCCGGCGGGGGTCAGGGACGCTGTTTGCTTGTTCACACGGCTCCCCTCTCAGGGTCCCGATCCTCCCCACCCCTTCCCGCTTTTCCTGATGGTAAGGGTCACCTGGGGAGGAGGCTGGGAATTGAGATGCACAACGGCCGGGCTACGAGTGACACAAAACTCGGGCCAGTTTCTGCAGCACAGCCCAGGAAGCAGCAGCCATAGCCGGCGCCCGTTGACCAGGACTTGATCAATCGCTTCCCTAATGTTGGGCCCCCCTTCCAGTTCAGGACCCAGCAGAAAGCCACATGCATCTCCTGGCCCATCGCAGGAGGCCCAGTCCCCGCCCACGGCTCCTACCCGGCACACCTGGCTCCCTGCTTTCGTCACGGCACAGAGTCCACACGCCCACAGGCCCCGGGTCTCTGCCCAGCACAGGGCCAGTGGCTGCCTCCCCGCTGAGCCAGCTCTGCACCAGCAGACTTTGCTGCGCTCACTGGTGGCCTTCACTTATCTCCAAAGAATTTATAGACGTAATGGGAACAAGGGATTCTTATGCTGGGGAAGTCGGAGAACACCATCCCGGCCCCTGGGGCGCAGAGTGAGGTCCCCAGGGTGCAGTGAGGTCCCCGGGGCACAGTGAGGTCCCCGGGGCGCAGAGTGAGGTTCCCCGGGGCGCAGTGAGGTCCCCGGGGTGCAGAGTAAGGTCCCCGGGGAGCAGCACCACCCGGAGCCTGTTGGAAGCGCAGCACCTCGGGCTTGCCCCAAAGGGACTGAGTCAGACCTGCAGAGTGGCCAGCGGTGGCCCTGCGCACACCCACGTGTGAAAGGCGTGGCCGGGAGCGGATCCGGGGCAGCAGGGCCCAGCCCTGGGTGCGCAGAATGCCAGAGTCCGTCCATATCCAGCGCATCTGCTCTCACGGCCCTGGCAGGGCTTGGGCACCACTGGTCTTGAAGGCGCCTGGGGGATCCTCGCATGCAGCCGGTGCTGAGAACCGAGGGCCAAACCTGAGTGCGTGTCAGTCATCGGGAGAGCTCGCCTTGGTGAAGGGGAGACCCGGGCTTGGTAAGAATGGCCAGGGGACGCAGACCAGTGGTGCTGGAGAAGCCCTGCGAGTGCGGGGCCCCGGAAGCCGCCCACGCAGCTCTCTGCCCTGCCTGACCGCAGCTCCATCCTCAGCTCCGCCCGGCCAGCACCAAAGCGCGAGGAACGGGAGAGCATCAGGGGCGAACGCAGTGCACGGCGCGCGCCTGTGTGTGCACGTGCACGTGTCTAATATGCACAGGTGTTATCTTTAAAGCTTTAAATGCATTGCCAGCATTTTTTATTGATTTCAGAGAGGAATAGAAAGGGAGAGATGGAAGCATCAATGATGAGAGGGAATCATTGATCGGCTGCCTCCCATACACCCCACACTGGGGATCAAGCCCACAATTCAAGGAATTGAACTGTGACCTCCTGGTTCATAGGTCAATGCTCAACCACTGAGCCACAACAGCTGGGCCATTGCCATCATTTTTAAAAGGAGATTTTATTTAGAAATCTAGATTTCTGGATCCTCCTGGAAAATCAGGGGATCTTGGAGCAACCGACCCACGTTCCCGCATGGTAACAACTGCCTGGAGCTAACTGCCCCTCAAAATGAGGCGCGTGCTCACCAGCTGCCCATAGTCCCTGCCTGCCCCCATCACTCATTCTTGTCACCTGACTGGCCCTGCAAGCATTTGAATTTGGAGCCTTTGTGTAGAGAGAGTCCAGCCCCAGAGGAGAAAACCAAGCCCCACCCCCAATAGCACTCCAAGTCCCTGAGTCCTGGCCAGTGCTAGGACTGAGGGTCAAAATTCTGACTGCTTGTGGGGCTGAGAGTCTGCCTTCCTGAGACCTGGCTTCCCCACAGAGGACAAGGACCTAGACCCCCACCCCGGCCCCCACTCAGAACTTGAAGCACCTTGCAGTATAAACAGTCTCTGCTTTTGACCTTGGGCTGTCACATACTCCGACGTACCACACCTACGATTTACGTAACCTCTCTAAGCCCTAGTGAACTCACCTACACAGTGAGAATAACAATGTCTGATCTAGAGGGCTGTTTGAAGGTTGAATTAAATTGTGTTTATAAAACAACTAGAGGCCCAGTGCACAAAATTCGTGCACGGGGGGTGGGGGGTCCCTCAGCCCAGCCTGCATCCTCTCCAATCTGGGACCCCTCACAATCCAGGACTGCTTGCCTGCCTGCCTTCTTGATTGCCCCTAACTGTTTCTGCCTGCCAGCCTGATCACCCCTAAACACTCCCCTGCCAGCCTGATTGATACCTAACTGTTCCCCTGCCAGCCTGTTTGCCCCTAACTGCCATCCCCTGCCAGCCTGTTTGCCCCTAACTGCCATCCCCTACAGGCCTGGTAACCCCCAACTGCTCTCCACTGCAGGCCTGGGTCCCCCCCCCCCAACTGCCCTTCCCTGCAGGCCTGGTCCCCCCCAACTTCCCTCCTCCGCCAGCCTGGTCACCCCTAACTGCCTTCCCCTGCTGGCCTGGTCCCCCCAACTGCTCTCCACTGCAGGCCTGGGTCCCCTGCAACTGCCCTTCCCTGCAGGCCTGGTCCCCCCCAATTTCCCTCCTCTGCCGGCCTGGTCACCCCTAACTGCCCTCCCCTGCAGGCCTGGTCCTCCCAGCTGCTCTCCCCTGCTGGCCATCTTGTGGTGGCCATCTTGTGTCCACATGGAGGCAGGATCTTTGACCACATGGAGGCAGCAATCTTGTGTGTTGGAGTGATGGTCAATCTGCATATTACTCTTTTATTAGCTAGGATAGAGGCCTGGTGCATGGGTGGGGGCCGGCTGGTTTGCCTTGAAGGATGTCCCGGATAAGGGTGGGGGTTCCCTTGGGGCATGGGGCAGCCTGGGTGAGGGGCCTGTGGTGGTTTTCAGGCCAGCCACACCCCCTGGTGACCCAAGAGGAGGCCCTGATATCTGGGGTTTATTTATCTTCTACAATTGAAACTTTGTAGCCTGGAGTGGAGTCAAGCCTTCTGCTTGCTCCATGGAAACAGTCATTTCTGTTGGGGTTTATGTATCTTCTATAATTGAAACTTTGTAGCCTTAAGCGGAGGCCTGGGCAGGCCAGGGTGTGTGGAAAGCTTGGCTTCTTCCATTGCTGGGGCAACCTAAGCCTCCCTCCTGCTCTCTATGGCTGTAGCCATCTTGGTTGGGTTTATTTGCATATTCCCTCCTGATTGGCTGGTGGGTGTGGCCTGTGGGCGTGGCTTATGGGTGTAGCAGAGTGGTGGTTAATTTGCATATTACTCTTTTATTAGATAGGATATTCTGGCCCCTGGGAAATAGGAAGGGCTCTGCAGTGAGCACTGAATACTATTAACAGTTTCTCAATGTCTGTGTTCATGTGAGAGCCCCTCACTGTCTGGCATTCACAATGCTCACGATTCTGTTTCTTCCAACCCCAAACTTAACAAAGCAATGTGTTGAGAGCCCCTATTGAATGAACAGCTTTAGGCAAAGCCCTTAACTTGCTAAGCCTCATGTTTTTCATCCATGAAACTGGGATCATAGTAGCACACACTCCTCAGAGCTGTGGGAAGTTTAAATGAGATAATGCTTGTAATGCACCCATCACAGTGCCCAGATCCCAATAAACTCAAGTTTTGACTCCTCGAAGCAGGGTCGCCACCTAGTGGTTTAGGACAGTAAGTGCAGGCTCTTCAGGGCATAGGAGAAAAGAATGGCCAAAATACAGCTGCATGGGCAGACTCAGAGATCCCATTTGACAGTGGGAAGAGAATTTGGAAAGAGGTACCTGCCACTCACTGAGCTTAGGAATTCCCCCAGGTCCATTCCTGGACCAGTCTGTGCCATCACCATGACAATCCTGGCTTGCCTTGGGGTCTCCTCTTCACGGTGGCTAGCTGGCCTCTGGACTAAGCTGCTTGGCCCCAGGCATGGCTGCTGGAGATGTGGCTGCTGCTGGACCACGGGATCGGTGAGTTGTCCAGTGTCTGTCCCTACTGTTTGGCTGTTGGCTGCTGTGCATGTTTGGGTCCTGATTTGGCCAGGACCGAGCTCTCTTCCTCTGCAGTCGCCCAGCTGTGGTGGAGACCTTCAGAACCCTGGGTTTGAGCACCCGGGGAACATTGTGTGTGTGGCGCGGCCTGGTGCGTGGCCCTCTCTGTAAGTGCATTTCACATGCCACTGCACCAGGAGGACTCGCGAGCCCAGGCTGCCTGAGGGAGCCACATCCCAAGCGGTGACCCTGGAGGGACCGGAGTCTGGGTGGCGCTGCAGGGAGGCTGCGTCTCATTGGACGTTGTGTCCACATGTTTATCCAAGGACAACCCCCGAGACTGCCCCAGGATGAAACCAGACTGCCCTCAGGGGCTCCCAGCCCTGACCAGACTGCTCTCCCGGCTGCCCCTCACCTGTAGCCATGGGGAGACTTGAGACAGAGTTTATCAAAAATGGAATGCGCTTTGACTACCTCAGCAGGTGGTGTCTCAGGAACGGCCAGCCGTACAATTCCCAGGCGGGAGTCAGTCTGGCCACAAAGCTTCTTCCACCCCACGTGTTCATTAGCAGCCCTGAAATCAATAAACAGCCCTGCCAGCCCCAAGAAATGCAGAAACAGCCACAGCCCCGGCCAGGTCCGCCCGGGCGCAGGAGCCAGAGGGGAGCGCAGTGAGGTGAGAGCACACTCCCCGGCCCCTCGGGGGCACCTGTGCACAGGAGGTCCCTCGTTCTCTCTGTCTCTGTCTCCGTGTGTCCGTCCCTCACTCGGCATCTCTCTATTTGTCTCTCTCTGTCTCTCACACACTGGCGAGCATGTGCAATGAAAATGGTGTCTGAGACAGTCAGCCAAGGAGAGAATGTTGCATGAGCAAGAAACTAGAGACCCAAATCTGGGACAAAAGTTCAGGGAGTGTCTTAAGTTATCATTAAGATGCAGTAACAATAAGGATGTAATTGTCTGTTTGCCAGGGGGGGAAAAATCATTTTCAAAGTGAAGAAATTAACCCATATGTTTAACTTTGTAAAGAAATTTTTTAATAAAATAAAACCTCTTACAGAAATATACAAAGAGATAGGCAAAAAATTTCATTTATAAAAAAATGAATATTTATCTGCACCAAAATATGTTCATTATATATTGTTAAGAAAAGAAATGAAATAAAACAACATAGAACTTGCATTTCTAATAAATTAATAGATTCGATATCCTGGAAAAAAATCTCTAACACGAAACACATAGAAAATTTAAAAAAATAAATACATGAGCTAGCATGCAAATAACAGGAATTGCCGGATACCAAAATATGAAGTGAGGGCTGACACTCAGAGTGGAAAATGGGCACTGAGGCTTCACGGGCTTGGGGACATTTGCCTATCTCAGTGACCAAGAGGTTCTTGCAGTATTACAGATTTTAACAGGTACACGGGGACAAGTGGCCTCAGTCCTAGACCTACGCCTGGTGGGAAAGGACTATACCCTGGTGAAAACTTGGACTAGAGAATAATTCACCCACTGGCAACGAGGTAAGACTAAGGACTCCGTTTCCGGTCTGGAATCTGAAAGGGAGACAGTGTTTCCTTGAGAATTCATACCAAGGAATTATTCTCACATGCATTTGGGATTTAAATTGTGCTCCCCACATGGTCTGGAAAACCCCAAGACAAAAATTAGTAGAGTGATGCCAGAGTGCCCAGGAGAAGAGAATGCCAATTCTCTCTAGAGAATTCTCTCCAGCCTCCTAGGAATCCACAGAAAGCACCTCACTAAACATTAGCTCACTAATCAAAACTAAAAAAAATCTGAATAAATAAGCCACCATGAATGAAAATAAGCAAAAACATTAAACAGCAGAATTAGACCCCCATGAACTTCATAACATAGAATTGTCAAATTCAGAATACAAAAATATGTATTGTTTAAAAATTAAAAATAAAATATGATTCAGAAAGAGCCTAGGCAAGAATGAAAAATAACTTTAAAATAAATAAGTGATATTTATATGAATGAAAAATAACTTTTAAAATATCACTTTAGGAAATAAAAAAAAGAACTCAAGTGAAAAACTCAATGAACAGAAGATTAAAATGTATAATGAGAAAATGATGACATAGAAAATAGATCTGTGAGGAAAAGCAGTTTGGGTTCCCACCACAGACACCATCCGGACCAACCACTCAGTGAGGCAAAAGCCAACAGGAAACCAAGCACCTGCAGCTGACACCTGCGGGGCCAGCTCCATGGGGGAAGGGAGTACAGCTCAGAGGGACAATCAAGGTATGAGACTCAAAGCAGACCCAGCCTCTGGGCTAAGGAGTCCCTGACCATTGGACTACTAAGGGCTTCAGCATCTCAGACCTCAATCAGGTTGCCCAGGCCCAGAAAGGGACAGTGACTGACATTCACCTGCACTAGAGAAGCTCCCAGGAGGCCCAGGACAGACACACCAAGGATCAGATTTAACAACGTCAGAAAAAAATCCAGCAAGCCCCACAAAAGCAGACCCAAAACACCTGTATAACAGCTGGTACGACAACATTGTGGTTGAACCACACTGGCACAAGTCAGAGGGGAGACCCCTCCCACAAACAGGACATCAACAATCAAGCCCCAATTCCAACAGGAGAGCCCAAACAATGCACACAAGGGGCTCCTAAAGCATCCAGCTCAGGAAATCCAAGAGACTGCACCACTGGACCCCGCAAGACACTTTCTACATAAGGCCATCCCTCAAAGACTGGGAGGTATAGCAGTTCTAGCTAATATATAGAAACAAATACAGAGAGACAGCTAAAATAGGGAGACAAAGAAACAATCCCAAAATGAGGGAAAAGAAGGAATCTCCAAAAAAAAAAAAAGAAGAATTAAATGAGATGGAGCAAGCAACCTATTAGATATAGAGTTCAAAGATTCTTAAGAAACTTCGTGCAAATTACAACAGCATGAAAAGGGAAATAGAGGCCATTAACAAGAACCAGACAGAAATTAAGAATGATATATCTGACATCAAGACCACACTGGAAGGTGTTAAAAGCAGACTGGATGAAACAGAGGATTGAATCAGCAATTTGGAAGACAAGGTAGAGATAAATACCCAATTAGAGCAGAAAATAGAAAAAATAATTAAAAAGCAGTAAGATAGCTAAGGGAGCTCTGGGACAATAATAAAACATAAAAACATCCCCATTACAGGAATACCAGAAGGGAAAGAGTGTGCGCAAGGAACAGAACCTGTTTAAAGAAAATATGATGGAAAACTTTCCCAACCTGGTGAAGGAAAATGTCACATAAGTTCAGGAGGCACAGAGAGTCCCAGTCAGGAGGAACCCAAAGAGACCCACACCTATACATATCATAATCAAATGGAAAATGTTAAAGACAAAGAAAGAATCTTAAAGGCAACAAGAGAGAGACAGAAAATTACCTATAAAGGAGGTCCCATTAGAATGTCAGCTGACTTCTCAATAGAAACACTTTAGGCCAGAAGGGAGTGGCATGAATTAATCAAATTAATGAAAAGCAAGGGCCTAAATCCAAGACTACTGTATCCAGTGAGGTTATCATCTAAAATTGAAGATGAAATAAAAAGCTTTCCAGACAAAAAAGGTTAAAGGAGTACATTACCACCAAGCCAGCAATGCAAGAAATGTTAAAGGGACTACTTTAAGAAGAAGAAAAGGAGAGAGAGAGGATCATAGCCATAAAGAAAATAAAAATGGCAACAAATACCTATCAATAATAACCTTAAATGTAAATGGATTAAATACTCCAGTCAAAAGACATAGGGTGATTGAATGGGTAAGAAAACATGACCCATATGTGTGCTGTCTACAAGAGACCCACCTCAGTCAGAACAAAAGACTCACACAGACTGAGAGTGAAGGAATGGAAAAATATATTCCATGCAAATGGAAAGGGGAAAAAAGCTGGGTAGCAATACTCATATCAGAAAAAAAATAGACTTCAAGACAAAGGCCATAACAAGAGACAAAGAAGATCACTTCATAATACTAAACGAAATGATTCAACAAGAAAATATATCCCTTCTAAACATATATGCACCCAATATAGGAGCACCCAAATACATAAAAAAAACTTTTGATGGATTTTAAGGGAGAGATTGACAGCAATAGTCAGAGTATGGAACTTCAACACCCCACTGATATCACTGGATAGATCTTCCAGACAAAAAAACATAACAAGGAAACAGAGGCCTTAAATGACATACTAAATCAGATTGATCTAACCAATATTTACAGAACATTTCACCCCAAAGCAACAGAATATACATTCTTCTCACATGCATATGGAACATTTCAAAGATAGACAACATGTTAGGGCACAAAACAAGTCTATACAAATTCAAGAAGATTGATATAATACCAAACATTTTCTCGGGTCACAATGGCATGAAGTTAGAAATCAACTACAATTTTTTTAAAAACTCTCACAAATTCTCAAATATATGGCAGCTAAATAGCATGTTATCAAACAATTAATGGGTTACCAATGAGATCAAGCAAGAAATTAAAAAATTCCTGGAAACAAATGATAATGAACACACAACTACCCAAAACCTATGGGACATGGCGAAAGCTGTCCTGAAAAGGAAGTTCATAGCACTACAGGCCTACCTCAAGAAAGAAGAAAAAGGACTAATAAACTACATAACCCTACAACTAAATGAATTAGAAAGAGAACAGCAAGAAAAGCCAAGAGGAAATAGAAGGAAGGAAATAATAAAGATTAAAGTGGAAATAAATGACATAAAGACTAAAACACAGTACAAAAGATCAATGAATCCAAGAGCTGGTTCTTTGAAAAGATAAACAAGATTGATGGTCCTCTTGCCAGACTCATCAAGAAGCAAAGAGAGAGGATCCAAATAAATAAAATCATAAATGAAAGAGGCAATATAACAATGGACACCACAGAAATACAAAGGATTGTAAGCAAATACAATGAACAATTATATGCCAACAAACAGACAATTTGGGTGAAGTGGACAAATTCCTAAAAACATACAATCTTCCAAAACTCAATCAGGAAGAATCAGAAAACCTGACTAGGCCAATAACAATTGATGAAATTGAAGTAGTAATTTTAAAACTTCCAGCAATAAAATTCCTAGACCGGATGGGTTTACAGATGAATTCTTTCAAACATTCAAAGAAGAATGAATACCTATCCTCCTCAAGCTATTCCAAAAAATTCAAGAGGAAGAAACACTTCCAAGATCTTTTTATGAAGTCAGTATTATCCTAATTCCAAAACCAGATAAAGACACTACAAAGAAAGAGAATTATAGGCCAATATCCCTGATGAACACAAATGCTAAAATCCTCAACAAAGTATTAGTAAATCGGATCCAGCAATATATTAAAAGATCATACATCATGATCAAGTGGGATTTATTCCAGGGATGCAAGGCTGATACAATATTCACAAATCAATAAATGTGATACATCACATAAACAAATTGAAAGATTAAAAAACACATGATCGTATCAATAGATACAGAAAAAGCATTCAACAAAATCCAGCACCCTTTTTTGATAAAAACTCTCAGTAAAGTAGGAATAGAAGGGTCATGCCTCAACATAATAAAGGCCATATATGACAAACCTACAGCAAACAATACTCAATGGGCAAAAACTAAAAGTGTTTCCCTTAAGAACAGGAACAAGACAAGGATGTCCACCTTTACCACTCCTGTTCAACATAGTATTAGAAGTGCTAACCACAGCAATCAGACAAGAAGGAAAGGAAGAAATAAAACTGTCATTATTCACAGGTGACATGATATTTTACATAGAAAACCTTAAAGATTCCTCCAGGAAGCTACTAGACTTAATAAATGAATTTGGCAAGGTAGCAAGATACAAAAGCAACATCCACAACTGGTGGCATTTTTATACACCAATAATAAGCTCTCAGAAAAAGAAACTAAAAAAAGCAGTTTCATTACCTTTGCAACAACAACAACAACAAAAAGATACCTAGGAATAAACTTAACCAAAGAGGTAAAAGACTTATACTCGGAAAACTATAGGACATTGAAAACTATAGGACATTGTATACAGGAAGATACAAACAAATGGAAGCATATATCATGTTCACGGATTGGAAGAATTAACACCATTAAAATGTCTATACTACCCAAAGTAATCTATAGATTCAACACAATCCCTATTAACATACCAATGGCATACTTCACAAAGCTAAAACAAATGCTCCAAAAATTTATTTGGAACCATAAAAGATCCTGAATAGCAGCAGCAATCTTGAGAAAGAAGAATGAAGTAGGAGGGATCACAACACCAGATATCAAACTATACTACAAAGCCATTATTAACAAAAAGCCTAGTACTGGCATAAGAACAGACCTATAGACAAATGGATCAGCGTATAGACCCCAGAAATTGACCCACACCATAATGGTCAATTAATATTTGACAAAGGAGGCAAGAACATAGAATGTAGTAAAGACAGACTCTTCAACAAATGGTGCTGGGAAAACTGGACAGACTCATGCAAAAAGATGAAACTAGACCACCAACTTACACCATACACAAGAGTACACTCAAGGTGGATAAAAGACTTAAACGTAAGGCATGAAACCATAAAAATCTTAGAGGAGAACATAGGCAGTAAAATCTTAGACATCTCATGTAGCAATATGTTTATGGATACATCTCCTAAAGCAAAGGAAACTAAGGAGAAAATTAAAAAATGGGACTACATCAAAATAAAAAACTTCTGCACAGCAAAAGAAACCACCATCAAAATGAAAAGGAAGCCCACTGAATGGGAGAACATATTTGCCAATGATACATCTGATAAGGGATCAATATCCAAAATATATCAAATACTCACACAACTCAACCAAAGGAAGACAAACAATCCAATTAAAAAAATGGGCAGAAGACCTGAATAGACATTTCACCAAAGCGGACATACAAATGGCCAAGAAACATATGAAAAAAAAAGCTCAAAGTCACTAACTATCAGAGAAATGCAAATTAAAACCACAATAAAATATCACCTCAGACCTGTCAGAATGGCTATCATCAAAAAAAAAAAAACAAGTGCTGGCGAGGATGTGGAGAAAAGGGAACACTAGTTCACTAGTTCACTAGTTCAGCTGGTGGGAATGCAGACTGGTGCAGCCACTATGGAAAACAGTATGGAGTTTCCTCAAAAAATTAAAAATGGAACTTCTGTTTCACCCAGCGATCCCACTTCTGGGACTATATCCTAAAAACCCCAAAACACCAATCAGAAAGGATATATGCACCCCTATGTTCATAGCAACATTATTTACAGTAGCTAAGATTTGGAAACAGCCCAACTGCCCAACAGTAGATGAATGGATTAAAAAGCTGTGGGACATTTACACCAGGGAATACTATGCAGCTGTAAAAAAGAAGGATCTCTTACCCTTTGGGACAGCACAGATGGACTTGAAAAATATTATGCTAAGTTAAATAAGCCAAACTGAGAAAGACAAGTATCACATGATCTTACTTATTTGTGGAATCTAATGACAAAGTGAATTTACCAACAAAATAAGACCTGAAGCATGGAGGCATGGAACAGACTGACACACCTCAATGTGGGGTTGGAGGGATGAGAAGAGATAAACCAAAGAACGTATATACTTACTAGTATATGCATATCCCATGGATACAGGCAATAGGGTAGTGAAGACCTGCGGGGGCGGGGGGCAGGGAGAGTAGTGGCTTGGAGGGAGAGGAGGAAGAGGGAGAAAATGGGAGATATCTGTAATACTATCAACAATAAAAATACATTCATTTAAAAAGGAAAATTGATCTGAAAAATCACCCAGAATACTGCCCAGAGAAATAAAACGATGAGTGGTTAAGGGACTTACTCTAGAACATACCACAATCATACTTTCAGATGAAGGAAGAGGAGCTGTAAGGTGATATAAGCAAGAGGGCGGATAGGAAGTCCCAGCCCCCACAGAAATACTGGTTCTGACAACCATACGTGGACAGGAATACCTCTCTGGGAGGTGATATAAGCAAGAGGGTGGATAGGAAGTCCCAGCCCCCACAGAAATACTGGTTCTGACAACCATACATGGACAGGAATACCTCTCTGGGAGGTGATATAAGCAAGAGGGTGGATAGGAAGTCCCAGCCCCCACAGAAATACTGGTTCTGACAACCATACGTGGACAGGAATACCTCTCTGGGAACCCATGAGTCCAGTGGAGAGACTCCAGCACTCTATTCAAACAAAAAAATCCCAAAACAGATGCATTAAAGAGGGAAAGAGGGAGAGTTTCTCTTTACCTGCATCATCCCTTCCCTGGGACAGCCCAGTTTGGTGCCAGGAGAAGCCCCTGCCCAGCAATTTCCCCCATGGTGGAGAGTGAGAGCAGAGCAGTGCCTGGTTTCCCCAGCCTTTGCCTCCCCGACCCAAGTACCTCACAGGGAAAATAAACAGAGGCTCTCTGCTGCTGGCCTGACATTGTGAAATGGAGAGAAGGCACACACCCTTGAAAAGAAGGAAATAGAAGAATGAAAAAAATGAGTCCTTGAAGAAATAATGATTGAAAATTAATGAATTAATTAATAGATAAATAAATTGATCAGCAAGCATGCATATTCAAAAAATTTTTTTAATCCACATCACAGTGAAACTGAATAATATTCAAACTAACCCTCCCTACTCTCCACCAGAAGGAAAGATCTTAAAAACATCCAAAGGAATAGAAATTTGAGTAGCAGACTAATCAATGGCAGCAATGGAACCCTGTAGACAATAGAATGAGATCTCAATGGGCTGAAAGAAAATACTGTCAACTTAGAATTATATACCTAGCTAAACTGTCATTCTCACAGAAGAGCTAAGCAATGTCACTTAAGACCAATAAAATAAAATGATGTCTTCACCAAGGAATTAATAAAGGAAGTATTTCATGAAGAAAAAAAACAATGAATCTAATAAGAAAGGTCTAAAATGCACAAAGAAATACACATACAAGCAGGTCTATGGATTTGGTGGCCCTGCATAAGTGTGGTCAGAATCATAACCGCATAAGGCATCTCAATGGTGTCCTAAAGCAGGATGGTCAGGTGGTCCTTTGAAGATGCTAAAATGTGCAGAGGCTCCTGCTCTGAAACATGCTGGTCCAGAAAATCGTTTGCAACCAGAAATTTAGAAAAACTTTTCTCATGGATGCTCCACATTTACTCCACTGCCCCCAGGGTACTGTTTGCTCAGGATGAACTCAATCCACAATTTATCCTTCCTCATAGTTACAGAGTTGTTCATTTTCCAGATAATCCTTCAAATCCATATGCCAGCTTTCTACCCAACTCATGAAAATTCTGGATAAAACAACCTGATGCCGCCCTAACCTGTTTGGATCACTGGATAGAGCATCAGCCTGCGGACTCAAGGGTCCCAGGTTTGATTCTGGTCAAGGGCGTGTACCTTGGTTGCCAGCACATCCCCAGTAGGGGATGTGCAGGAGGCAGCTGATTGATGTTGCTCTCTCATCGATGTTTCTAACTCTCTATCCCTCTCCCTTCTTCTCTGTAAAAAATCAATAAAATATATATATTTTTTAAAAACAGCCTGATGCCTCAGATAAGTAGCAAATGTATTAAATACAATTATATTCACACAACATTTTCTTTGCCAAGAGAAAAATGAGGCTGTTGGAAGCTTCTGTTAGTTTTTCTCAATAGCCTTTGATTCCATGGATAGGATTTTCCAAGATCTAGGAATTTCAGCTAAATCTTCAGGCATTAAGTATCTAAAAGGTCTGTATCTTCATTTCACTATTAAAAAACAACAACACAGAGAGAAAATAAGACTAGTTGGAGGCAAGTCAAATCTTCATTTTTTTAGCCAGGTCCCCTAATTAGACCTTGTTAGCCTGACCAATTGCTTCTCCATGAATCGCAACCATACTGTTCTTCCATAGCAGATAGGAAGGCAAGCACATGGCCATATGCTGAGAGCATGGTTTTATTATCCTGAAGATTTATTTACATGGACCTCATGAGACAAGTAACTCTGGTACTTAACTGCAATCATAAAAATGTAGATCGATATCTGTCTTGTAAAAAGTAAAGTTATTGTCTTTGGTACACCATCCTCAAACTCATTTGATCAATATTAAATACCAAGTTAACATTGTTGGGTATCTGTGTATATTTTGCTGCTAACCTGACCCAACAGGCTCATAGGAAGACGGAGGTGTCTATATCAAATGTGGAAGCATGACTGAGGTTCCTGACCCAGACAGAATGACAGTCCATACAGATTCATGACAGCAAGAAACAGCATGTAAACACTGCTGCTGCACGAGTGGAGGGGATTGGCATGCAAAACTGAAGGAATATCCAAAGCGGCACTACACCATGCTGACAAATGTGAAACTATCCTGTAACTAGACTTCTACCCAAAGGCTATGGACTTTGGAAGTAGCATGAAGACACTCGTGTCAAAAAGCATTGGTTATATTTAATGCAGCATACAAAGGTAACTGTGTAGCTTTAAAATCATTCTGATCTCTACTAAGGAAAAAATCTTATTTTTTGGAAGAAGAAAAGTCAAACTCAAAGGAAAATAAAAGGAAGGAAATAACTGGGGCTCTCAAATCTCATTTCTCACCTGGTGCTTGATATTTGTTTCATCTCTGAAAATGTTCTTGCCCCTTTTTGCCATATGCAAACTCCTATCCATCTCTTAAGACCCAAATCAGGCACAAGTTCTGTGAAATACTTCCTAACTGCTCCATACTTACAGTATACCTTGTGTACTATAATATTTCAGTTTTTGCCATTGTTTTTACACATCTTTCTCCATCAGTAGACTGTGAACTTGCTAAGGACAAGAACTGGTTTGGTTTTTATCTTTGTATCTCCAACTCCAGCAACAGCATCTGACATACAGTAAGCATTATTCACCACATTTATTGAATGAATGAATGGCCTCCATGACTCTGGATTTACAGATGACATGATCCAATCAATACAACTATTCAATCACTGGGTAATCAGGTCCTACACCAATTTCCTGTGTCCTGGGAAGAGTCTAGCTCATAAAATGTAAATACTTCTAATGGACTGGGAGGAGTTGTGCACCACAAAGTAGGGACTAACCCTCAGCGATATCGTCATATTGATGCCCCTATAAAACCTGGGTCAAAGCTCCGTGGCAAGGAGTAATAAAACATTGGGCCCTGGGACTGGAAGAAGTGCCGGGGCTCTCACACCTTCTCAACCGCCATGGTCCGGGGACATTTATTGAGAAATTTACTTATCCGGGTGAGTGACCTCTAGATTTTGATTTGTCTGTCTGCTTTCTAAGCCACTCATTAATCTGCAGGAAGTTCTCAGCCTTGATCATTACTGCCTGATTAGCATGTCACTAATTTCTATATAAAGCCTGGGTCACAGGCCGTCATTTTGGCACAGGAATTCCGCAAATGCAGGGAGGTGAATCATTTAAATTTCTGAGCAGAAATGGAAAGATAAGCCTCCAAAAATGGTCCAGTGACAGCAGGACAGGAAGCTCTTTGAGTGAGAATGGTGTTTTGTAGAGTAGGAAAGAGAATGGCCAAGATCCCAGGCAAGGACCCAGTTAGCGGCGAGTGCCCCGAAAGGCCATTTACAGGGACAGAGAGCAGATCTGTGGTTGCCCTGGGCGGGTGTGGGAAAGGAAATTAAGAGTAAATGGGTTTTGTGGGTGATGGAAATGTGTTAAACTAGATTATGGTAGAGATGCACAGCTCTGTCAAGTTACTAAAGATCACTGCCTTATACACTTAGAACAGGTAACGCTTATGTATGGTATGCAAACGACACCTCAATAAAGCTGGGATTGTTCATGGTTTTAGCACCTCAAAGCTGAAACAGTTTGGTCAGCCGTCATGGTAGCAGCCGCGGCCCAGCCACACCCAGAATTAAGGAGAGGAGCCTGGGAGGAAGCCGGGAGGATGCCTGCTGCAGCCACGCTGACGTCTCAGAACCGTCACGCCTGCAGGAGAGAGGATGGTAACACAGGCTTAGCAATGACCCCACGCCCGGACAGTTCTATTCCATAGGAAACCCCACCCCTGCCATCTCACCCCAACACTGTTATACAGCTCTGTATCTTTTATTACAGAAAAGGTCAGTACAACAACCTCTCCCACCTTCAACAATAACCAGTACGTGGCAGTCTTGTTTCACTCCCCTCTCTCCCCCAACCCCTGTATTACTTGCAAGCATATCTCATTCATATCATTTCATCTGCAGATGTTTCATTAAGTAATCTCAAAAGGTGAAGGCGTTGCTGTCTTAACATGCCGCAGTACCACACTGCACCCTAACACAATCCACAGTGTCTTCCTGACAATGGTACCTACTCGGTGTTCTGATTTCCAGTTGTATCATACATGTCACAAACATGTCTTTTCAGAGTTTGCTTATTTGAATTAGATCCAGGGAAGGGGCACACATTGCTACGTGTCAAAATACCTCTCAAGTTTTCGTCTGTAACCTGTCTCCCCGCCACCACCTTCTCTCATTTTCTTTGCAATTCCTATGCTGAAGAAACCCGGCCATTTGTCTGTAGTGTTTCTCACAGTCAAGGTTTGGCAGCGCTATTTTTAATAACAAAACATTGGAACCAGGAAATGCTGTCCATCAAAGGGAAGTAGCTAAATAAATGAGGATATAACCATGTATCGCGGAATTCATAAGAGTTGTGTGGTTAATTTTCATCTAACAGAAAGATGCAACAGGTATGTATTAACCGTGGACTCGGTGCCAGGTTCTGTTCGTGGGTCAGAGGCGGCATGGCAAGTGCAAGGACACCTCTGCCCCCTGGCGCCTGTGTTAGCATGGAAGGCTGCAGCACACACACATACATCAGCACACTCGCAGGTGGTGGCACCTACCCTGGAGAGCAACTCAGCGGAGAAAGCCAGTGAGGAGTGTGAGGAGGGGGCAGGCAAGGCTGCGGGTTCCAATCAGCTGGCAAGCGGGGGGTGGCACCAAGGAGAAGGGTCTGCTGTCAGGAAGTTCTCCAGGGGAGTGGGCAGGGGAGTTGGAGGGGTCCTGTGGTGAGACCCCACCTCCTGCAGTCTCGCTTGGGGCCAGCAGTCAGTCTGTGCCCCACCCCCACCCCCGTGCCCCCTAGGCAAACGAAGCTGCTGGAAGCTGCTTTGGTAAATGATTACATTGCTGCCCGGGCACCCCGCTCACTGGCATACTGTCCCTGGCAGCTTTCCGCTGGGCAGAGTTGGGTGGAGACCATGTAGCCCCACAGCCTTCAGTCGTCACTATCTGGCTCGTTACAGGAAAAGCCTGCCCAGCCTGCCCCTCCCAAAGGCCAGGGCCCCCGAGCGAGGTGGTTCTGGGTCCTTGGAGAGCCCAGCCTGGTTCCAGGAGGCTTCGAGCGAGCGGCTTCTCCATTGGTCTGGGTGGGTCTCCTGAGAGGGGGTGGGTGCATGGTCCCTCTCGCTCCCTCCCCTTCTCTCCCACTGTGCACCGGGGCGAGTGGGTCCTGCCTCTCTGCGCATCCGGAGCGAACCCCGCACAGTGTAGGCCTCATGGATTCAGACCCCACAGCAGCCTGCCTGGGAGAACCGCCAGGTGCCCGCACTGTGCCAGCCTCTTACCCCACTGGCTGAGCCAAGGAACATGCCACCAGGATGCAGCTGTGGACACTCGGTCCCTGGCCAGCATGGCACTGGGGTGGCAGCGGAAGCAGGGGAGACAATGGAAGCAGGGTGCCCAAAGCCTCTTCTGAGAAGGAGCCCCCCCTTCCCACACCCCATTGCCATCTCCAGAACAGAAGCGAAAGGACAGAGGGTGCTCGGTGACCACAAAGAATGGCCAGCCGGGTCTCTGGCCAGCCGCCCACCTCGGACAACCTGGATATGACGCGGACGATCGAGGTCTTGTTGGAGGGGAAGAGATGTTGGGACGGACGAGTTTTTCTGCCCAGCATCCTGCCGCCTCTGTTCTGACCCAAGCGCTGTGTTTGCTTTTGTGAAACCACTTTCCCTCCCTGCCCCGCTCTCCCATGAGCCTGTAAGCCCTGAGGTTGAGGTGGTGCTGCACGGCCTCCTGCTCAGGGGTGGGCACGTGGGCAGGCTGGCAGCATGGGCTGTGTGTCCTGCGCGCAGGGATGGCTCTGGATGAGCAGCTGGCCCACGGGAGCCCGTCAGAGCCTGCAAGTGCCACCTCGGAGCTTCAGCTGGAACCAGGAGGCAACGGCTCTCTTTCTCCTAGACATGCTGGCTAGTGGCATGTGAGCCTGGAGCCCCGGCGGGGGGCAGGAGGGTCATCCTTACCATCCATTGCGAAACCCACCTGGACCGTCAGCAGAGAGGAGATAAGTCCCAATGGCCTCGCCTGAGCCCCTGAATCCAGCATGTCTAGGGCCAACATGCCCCTGACCCTCACAGCATCCCCAATACATCCTCTCTTCCCGTCACCTTCATGGAGAGTTCTGCCGATGGAGGTACCCAGGGAGTTCGGAAGGGGTGTTTTAAGCATCCTTTCCATCCAACCTGCGGGCAAGCTTTCTGAGCACTTAGACATCCCTGTCTTTTGAACCCCGGAAATCGAATATGCTAAATGTCTTCCCTTTCCGTTGGCATTATCTAATGAAAAGGGGACGGAGCAGAGAGGAGCGTTCCTTGACACGGCACAAAGGAAGTCTGTGTTGGCTAAGTAAGTCACTCAGTTTGGTAAGAAACTCATCACAATCTCAGCACAGACATGGGGAAGGCAAAAGCCATGTGTGTAAGCGCCGGGCCGAGAGGCGGGAGGGCCAGCCCTGCCAGGTGGCAGCTTCCCGGAGGCTGAGGAGCCTCCACGCGGAGGTCCTTCATGGTTTTGCTTCTCATCGCTCTTCCGTGCCACTGCTCACGGGACACGGGTTGCGTGGAAGTGGCGGGAGGCTGGAGAACAGGCAGGGAGAGGCTGTGAACACTTTTCTACGTAAAAACGGTTGTCCGATCTGTGCAAGTTTTACTGAACCCGGTCCCTTCGAGCCAGGCCTGCGCCGTTGATTCCTGTTCCCATGAGCCCAGAGGGCATACAGTTTGCGAGAACAGTGTAAGCCGGAGGGGCCTCGGCCTTCACATGACCCTGAGGTCCAGGCCGCCTCTGACGAAGTAGAGGAGGCTCCTGGGCTCCCACCAGCTCACACCGACTCTGCCGGCCGGTCCACGCCGCGCAGCCTCCTCCCTCCCGCTCGGCATGGGTTTCTGGAGTACAGCGGTTCAAGGGTTGACCTCCATGGAGTCCCAGCGCCCCCACCTCTGGGGCAGGGGGGAGGGGGCTCACCCTCCACGCACATGAGGAAGGAGCCAACGAAACCTCTCTTCTCAGGCCACAGACACAGAACTCCCCACTCCCACACAGCTGTGGCCCCCATACAGCATAAGACCTGTCCGGCACCCGCTGCGTGGCAGCCCTCAGACAGGCACGGGAGGACAGACGCGCCACGCTTGGCTCTGCCCGAGGAGCTCGCAGGAAGACTAAGCAAACGGGAGGAAGATGCCACCCACATGGTCCCTGCTGTCAACAGGGTAATTCCGTGTCCAGCCCTGTGGCCAGACTGTCCACCTGCCTCCCTCCCACCGCCCCTGTGCTCCACTGCGTGGCCTGTCACTGTCCACTTGTCGCCCCAGCCCCACCCCATCCCACCCACCCACTCCTTCCTCCATGTGCAGATACGGTTCCTTCCGCATCGCCCCAGCCCTACAAAAGCCAACCTTCCTGGCAAGGGCACGCTGTTAAGGCTCTGAGCTTCCTGGCTGTGCCACAGCCGCTGTCCTGCCCCCACGCCTGCCCTGGGGTGCGCCCTAGTCACAGACCCAGACTTGGAGTTACTTGGCGTCTGGGTGCCCCTGCACTCACTCCAGGCTGTCTCCCTGCCTCCCGCCCACTTTTCTGTGACTGATCTGAAATCTGGTGCCCAGGGATCACTGCTGTGCCATGCCCTGAGCCAGCACCACCCTCCCGCCCCCTGCCCCCCCCCCCTGCCGTGTTCTCTGCAGCACCCCTGCCTGCCTCGCTCTCTCTGGCAGCCGCGAAGACTAGAAGCACATCCCTGAGTCCTGCCACCAGCACGTGTCAAGGAATGACTCCACCTGCACAGACAAATGGGATTGCCCGTGAGCAGGCCTGGGGGCTCAGGCTCCTGGCTGTGAGCTGGAGGGGCTAGCGTTCCCGGCTCTCAGAGGTGGGGTCGCAGCTCACGTCCAACTTCCACAAGGCTTCCGGTACAAGAAGTGCAGGCTCCTGCAGCTCCCGCACAGCTGGTATCTAAACATAGGCTGCCTTCTATTTCCAACTCAAGGCTGCTGATTCAAAGGAGCTATGAAAAGGTGGAGACGCAGGACCCGACTCCGCCCCAAAGCACAGCCCCACGCGTGGAGTGAGAGAGTGAGGAGACGGGCATTTCTTGCCTCGTTTTGGTGGCTCTAGACTTGCATGTCACCCTAACAAAGCTGCTCCTCACCGTACCACCTGCCCTTCACCCTCACTCCCTTGGTCCAGCTTTTCTTGGAGGGTACCTTAGTCCCCTAGGGGCGCTATAACAAAGTACCAAGAGCTAGGTGGCTTAAAACCACAGCAATGTACTGCCTCATGGCTTAGAAGTTCAAAGTCAAGGTGTCAACAGGTCCATGCTCCTCCGGCGGCTGCAGGAGAGAGTCCCCGGCCTCCGCTGTCTGCTGAGGTTTCCTGTGGTCTCCGGCCGTCCTGGCCTGGAGAGGCCTCCCTCCAGTCGCAGGCTGCCTTCCCCTGTGTGTCTTACCGGCTTCCTTCCCGGCAGGTCTGTCTGCACCTAAATTTCCCCTTTGTATGAGGACACCAGTCATTGAGTCAGGGCCCACCCTGGTGACCACATGTTAACTTGATGACCTCTTATTTCCAGGTAAGCTCACTCTCTGAAGTACTGGAGGTTAAACTTCAACATACCTTTTGGGGGACACAATTCAACCCAAACAGAACCTCTCCCTGACAAGCCCCGCCCACATTCTAAACGGCCTGTGCAGTGTCGCAGGGTCTGTCTGCACCACCACTGGTTCCACCTGCCTCAGGGCCCAGACGGTCCTGTGTGATGCCCAGGACTAGCGGCGCCTGCCCAGGCGCCCGGATCTCAGTCCCCATGCCCTGGCCAGAAGCCAGGCTGAGTGTTTGTCTGCCTGATTAGTGTTAGGTGTGGCGAGATCATTGGGACAAACTGCTGAATAACCCCGGAGCCTTCCAGGCAACGTCCACACTGCTCAGCACATACCGAGTCCCTAAGGCCTCGAAACAGGAAGTGCAAAGAAACCCCCCAAAGCCACGACCTGTGTGAAACTGGCTTAAGCCACCTCCTTCGATGCCATTGGACAAGGAGGAGAGCTTAACAGCCACTGTAGGAGTTGGCTGGTGACCTTAACCTCTTCAAATCACTCGACTCCTCTGAGTGAGCTGGCGTCCTCGTAGGCTTACTCCCTGGTCTACCGGCGTCATGACATCAGTAAAACGTCCAAGGTGCTGGGCCCGCTCTGCTCTCTGCCCTCTCCGTGTTTAATCCTGGAGTCCAAAAGGGACCTCGTCACTGAGTTTTGTCACCGTCCAAGCAGATCATTTCATCTCTCCCCTCTAGCTGCTCCCCCATGCTGAACCCATGAGACCCCTTCTGCCACTGCCCTGCCACCTCTCACTGTCCTCATGCAGCTGGGGTCGGGCTGGTAAAACCCCACGCCGCGAGGCCAAGAAGGAGGAGAGACAGAGCCTTCCCGCTGGGTGGGGAGCCTGGCGCCAGGACAGGCCTGAAATGGCTCACCCCCTAACGGAAAGTCCCTGTCCACAGCCGATGTCTGGCATCCCATCTTACTCTGTTCAATTACTCGTCCATTAGAAAGGCATCGCATTTCTTACGAACCAGGGCTGGACTCTAATTTGAAACCTAAGATTTTTCTCAATCATTCCTCTTCTTTCTGCTCCTTCCTCCAGTCTGCATGCTCTAGGACTGAGCCTGGAACACGGCAGCAACGCACACTGACCCGCCAACCCACGTCTGTCTGTGACAGCACTGCCTCGCCAGCGCCAGGTGCCCGCCGTCCCCATCGCAGCACTCAGCGCCGCTCGTGGCCGCCCTTCACGTAGAGGAAGGCGCCCAAGGCCAAGAGTGAAACTAACCCCTTAGGTAGGGGTTCGCTTGCTCATTGCCATGCCTGCTTTCCTGGGAGTCTGGTGATGGCCTCCCCTCTCCAACCCAGAAAGGACTTTCATTCACCTTTTTATAGAATCTACATTGAGAATTTTCCAAACAAAGGTGATTCTTAGCTACAATTATTTTCCTGCTACATTAAATTCAAATACCATTTTCCAAACACATGATATGTGTCAAACATTAAGGGGGACACAAAAATGGGAAAATCCTAGTCCCTGCCCCCAGGCCTGGTAACTTGAGAGGAGAGATGGACACACGCCAATAGTGATGCACAGCAGATACCGCGGGAGGTTGCTCAGGGGCGGGTAGTGGACAGCACGTGGGCTGCCAGACCGCCCCTGTATGACTTCCTTCCCCGGCGGCAGGAATGCTGGCTGCACCAGCTCACAGCCGGCTCCTCCCCAAGGCGCTGCCCTCCACCTTCCATACCTCTCCGGGGGACAGCCTCAGGCGATGACTGGCTGGTGTGGTGTTACCAGAGCCTTGCCTTAATAAGGACGTGTCTGAGGGGCCATCCCAGCTATGAATCCCCCCGGATCAGCCCAGGTCTCTCCTGCAACTCCATCATGGTTCACGTTCTCCCTCCACCCATTCCTCTTCTCTAGCCTCTCCCTGGTACTGCACCCAGGACCATGCCCCAATATGTCCCTACATGCACATCTCCGCCTCACAGTCTGTTGCCTTGAAACTCAACCTATCACCGGGTGCAAAGGGCAAATGAACGTATTCAAACTCGAACATCTGGAAAGGCATTTTAGACATTTCTTCAACCAATGTTTATTGAGTGCCTATGCTGACCGGGCATTGTCCAGGGCACGGGGCTGTGACAGCTGGCAAGATAGGTCTGGGCGCTGTTCTCAGTGCTGAGTGCCAAGAGGAAAGGAAGTGTGTCAGCTAGCGATACGATGGCAGGTGAAAGGGACAGGCTCCGTGGGCTTCCCAAACGTGGAGGCGTCGGCCGGGGGCTGATGAGGGAAGAGGCAGGTGTCCATGGCAAGCGCAAGGCCCTGGGGTAGGAATGAGCTGGGAGGGGAGCAGAATGCAGACCGCGGAAACAGAATGAGAGTGGGCCTGGGGGAACGCGGGGCCCAGATCACATGCAGCCTTGAAGATGAGTTGCTTGAATTTAATTCTAAGGAAGACGGAGAGCCATTGGGGTTTAAAGCGGTGGGAAGATGTCCTGGTTGCTAGGCAGGAAGGACAGAGGTAGGAAGTCTCATCACCGTGCGGTAGGAAGCGATGGTGGCTTGGACTGAGGAGGTGACAGACGAGCCAGAATTAGAGACCCTGGGCAAATACTAAAGACAGACCGCAGGACGCGCTGGTGTCCTGCTGGATGTGGGCGAGAAAAGTGGAGGCCAGGATGACTCCCCATCTGGGGCTTCAGTAACAAATGGGCAGGGGTGCCACGACTAGAAGACGAAGACCAATGAGCAGGGCCTACACGGGCAGACGCCAGATGGAACGCATTTGGCTGCGGTAACAGTGAAGCGCCGAGACAGGGAGGTTGAGCACAGTTCTGAGAACCTGCTGTGGGCTAGTGCGTCCGGTGCGGCCGGCAGAAGCTGTGGGCTTGGAGGAGAGCCGGGAGGAGTCACCGACAGGATAGGAACACGGACTCAAAGTCGGGTTTGAGAGAGGATGGTCACCGAGTCGGTGTTGGGCATTTCAAGTCGGAGGTGATTGAGTGGCCTGCTGCAAAGTGCTGTTGGCAATTAAAAGCTCTTGACCGGCCAGTGTGGCTCAGTGGCTGAGCGTCGACCTATGAACCAGGAGGTCATGGTTCGATTCCTCATCAGGGCTCAATCCCCAGTGTGGGGCATGCGGGAGGCAGCCAATCAATGATTCTCTCCCACCATTGATGTTCCTATCTCTCTCTCCCTCTTCCTTCCTCTCTGAAGTCAAGACATATCTTACCTAATAATAGACAAACATGTAAATTGACCGTACCTCCGCTACGCCACCAGCCAATCAGGAGTGATATGCAAATTAAACCAACAAATATGGCAGTTAATTTGCATGCACAGGCGCCAAGTGACGGGGGTGGGACACTTGCATCATCGCCATGGTGACAACGCAGGCGTTCTGCCCCACCCCTGTCTCTCAGGGCCTCTGGGCAGCGTGGGAAGGCAGGGCCAGAGTGGAAAGAGGCTGGGCTGGAGTGGAAAAGGCAGTGCTGGCAGCCAGGGAAAGGAAAGCCCATTCTAGCACGAATCTTCGTGCATCAGGTTTCTAGTGTGTGTGTGTATATATATCTATATATCTATATATCTATATATCTATATATCTATATATATATATATATATATATATATATATATATATTTTTTTTTTTTTTTTTTTTTTTTTAAAGCTTTTACCTGGCGTTCCAGAGAGGAGCGGCCCAGGCCTGGCATTGAGGCTCTGGGTGTCCTCATGGGTCCACTCACTCATAGGCAGAGCCTCCTGCACCTCCAGAGTCTGGGTCCCAGTGGCTGGAGAGCAGTCCCCAGGGGCCAAGCCCTCCCTCCCAGCCTCGTCTCTTCTGCTTTACTCCTTCCCTCCCAGCACACCAGTGGCTGGCAGCCCTGCCCTGGAGCTGGGGTTCAGCACAGGCGTTTTAAGGCAGAGGCATCTGCAGCGCTGGAGAGCTTGATCAATGAAACCCCAGCCCAGAGATTCTGGCTCAGAGGTGTGAGGTGGGGCCCCAGAATCTGCTTCTAACAAGCTCCAGCCACGGCCTCGGGCTGCACTGAGATGCCCTGCCTTGAGGCATCTTGGGGTGAAGTGCTGACTCCTTGCAGGCTGGCCTCTGGAGTTGGACACGATAATAAAAATAACAGCCGATGTTTACGGAGCGCTTGCTATGTGCTGCTCGATGCCAAGTGCTTCCTGTGCGTTATCTCCTTCATCCTGAAGCAACGGTCTGACCATTCGCCTCATGAATTCTCAGAGAGGTTGAGGATCTTGCCAAGGTCATGGGCTCTGGCAGCCTGAGGTTCCGACGCAGGCTGGCCTCCCTCTGTCTGCAGCCCTGACCATGCTCACTGCCTGCCAGTGGTGCTTGCCCGGAGCCCGACGTGGGAGGCCTGTGGCCTCGGGATGGCCCCGAGACCTCCTTACAGAGTGTGGCCCGAATGGTTCTCACCCTCCCCACCACTGGCACAGCGCCAGCTGCAAGTCGTATTCCTCCAGAGGCAGCAAGATCCCTACTTTGCTCATGAAGGAAGCGTAAAAGGAACTGGAAGCAACTGCAATCACACCTCACAAGCAGCCAGCACCACAGTGAAGACAATGTCACAGCCACAACCCCAAATGTGACCTACGCTCCAGGGAGAGTCTGGCACTCCGTGTGACTCCTCACGTGTGACCGTGATGGGAAGGGAGAGAGATACGCGTTCAGGAGTGCAACCTCAAACCCCTCGGCTTGGGGCGACAGGCAGGAAAGCAGTAGAAACCCTCACCTGTCCCACCTGGGCCTTTGCCTGCCTGGTACCCATCCCAGTTTACGAGCCCTCGGTCCTTCCAAAGCGGTTTGGGGCAGCCACTCCAGTCCCAGCGCCGCGGAAAGCTCAGGGCCAACGTGCCCAGTGCCAGCAGGACATGCCCCCGCTGACCACTGCTCCCCATCGGGCCAGACTCGGAGCCCGGACTTCGTCAGAACTGCTGAGAGCAGGACCGCCTGCCTCTTGGCCTGGAAGCTGAGAGGACAGGCCCGAGCGGACCGGGGGCCCAGGAGCCGGGGCTTACAGCTCCCATCCAACCGGGACGAGGGAAAGGGACATGCCTTCCTAGCTATGCGCGCAGCCAGCAAACACCGACTGCCGCAATCAGGAGACAGGAGGTAACTCAGCCCCGCCTCCTGGTGAATGGTGGTTTTGAGGTGCTGGGTCCACTCATACCTGAAGCCAAACACCCAGCCTCCTCAGTTGCATGAGTCAATGCCCTCTTTTCTGTTGAAACCAATTTGAGTTAAATTTCTGTCCCTTGCAAATGAAAAGCTACAAACAATGCCCCGTGCCCCTTTTTCCTCCTTCCAATCCGTCCTCACACAGAAGCCAGCATGACTTTTAAGCAATAGATGGTACATTTCTAGAACCACTGCTAGGTCACAGCCTATTTGTACAGCCGGCATGATACGCATCCCGTGAGCTCTGGAGCCGATGTAGCCCTGAGGCTCCCCCCATCTGCCTCTCCGGGGTAACATTCCGTGGACTCAGCCTGCGGGGAAACACTATACTTAGCCTCGCTGTCTTACCTCATTTAAAGAGCTTCAACACCCAGAGGCGCTTGTAGACATTATCTCTATTAAGGTGGGGAGAGTGGGGTGCTTTGTCCATCTCAGTGACCCAGATCAGAGGCTAATGACCTTGCGAGGGCTGTTAAAGTCACTCTTGTGAGTCTGTGTATTTTACAGTAATGAGGGGGGGAGGGGGCACCTGAAATATTGGAACACCCTGTTTCTTATTTAGTTCGTCCATTTAGCCCATGAATATGCGGGGAGCCAGGCTCAGGGAACTCAGTAGTGAACAAGACAGCATCCTTCCCATCATGGAGCTTGTTTCCAGTGAACTTACAGATGACAAAGTAAGCAAGGAAATTAGCAGGCAAATCCAGACACTAAGGGCCATGAGGGAAACAACACAAAGACCTGGTCAGGCAGGCACGACCGGGAGGGGAAGGAGGGCCCCCGGGGGGTTCTAAGTGAGATGTCTCCAAACCCAAAAGGGGGAAGGAACCAGTCCTGGGGAACACTGGGAGGTGTTTCCCGGAGGGGGACTAGCAATGCCAGAGTCAGGAGGCGAGGAGGAGCTCGGTGTGCTCCAGAAACAAGAGACAAGCTGGCGTGACAGCGGCGTGGGGCACGGAGACAGGCAGTGAGCGATGGCGCTGGAGATGTGAGCAAGGGCCATCGTGCAGGGCCTGTGTAGCCATGGAAACGAGGACTTGTAAAAGGGGAGTGACAGGCTCTGACGTATGTGTTTGGAAGGTGCTCTGGCTGCTGAGTAGGAAATGGCTTGGACGGTGGCAGGATGGAAACAAGGAAGGCCAGCCGGCTGTCACCGAAGCCTGGGCCGGAGACGACGTGGCCAGACCTGAGGCGTGGCGGCAGGCTCCGAGGCGCAGCCAGCTTGGGGTTCCTCTTGGACCAGAGGACGTGGTGGTGAATTATAAGTGAGGAGAGAGTTAAAACCAACTCCTAGGTTTTGGACTCAGTGATGGCACCGTCCCCTGAACTGAACAGGCTGGGGAGTGTAGGGCTCCGTTTTGGACAAATTGCATCTGTGACGTTGATTAGTGAATAACGAAGCTGAGGCAGAGAGAAGGGCAGAGGAAGGAGGCTGGGGGCGAGGTGGGAACATCTGAAATAGTCTCCGAGAGAAATCAAGCAGCTGTAAGGAGGCGCCTGTGAGGAGGCCTCTGGGAGCGCGTGCGCCCGCTGGAGATGTGTGGCCGTGGCTGGAGATGCGTGGCCGTGGCTGGAGATGCGTGGCCGTGGCTGGAGATGCGTGGCCGTGGCTGGAGATGTGTGGCCGTGGCTGGAGATGTGTGGCCATGGCGTGGAGTGAAGCAGGCAGCCAGTGTGTGCCTTTCTCATGGAGCAGTCATTTGCCCAGGGACACACTGGCGGTTTGGTCCAACCAATACTGAGATTTTTCTGGGTGAGTGGATGAAGGAGAGTGGGGGACATCTGATGACAGTGGTGTGGCGGGTAATCTGCGCTGGAGAAGACAGGTTGGGAGGACGCTCAAGAGGCTGGATGAAAACCTAGTTAGCTCCGTGGACTGAGCTGCTCTGCCCACCATGGCAGCACCGGCCACGTGTGGCTACTAAGCATGTGGGACGTGGCTGGTCTGAGATGTGCTACAAGCATAAGGATTTCAAAGACAGTGTGAAAAAAACGTAAAATATCTCATTAATGATTTTTACATTAATTATAATAATAAAATTTTGGATCTATTAGGTTAAATAAGTATATTACTAAAGTTAATTTTAACTATATTACGTTTCTTACTGTGACTAGTAGACAACTGTGGACGACGGAAGTGGCTGGCACCTCGATCACTGGACGGGGCTGGACGGGAGGACTCGCCGGCTGAGGAGTGCGAGTGGAGGTGTTGGAGCCGGAGAAGGAACCTTGAGATCGGGAGGCTTCACATTCAGATTTAAGGTCGCGCAGTCACTGCCAACAGCAAAGTCATGGGAAGGTGTGAGGAGGAGGGGGGTCCTGGGTGAGTGGGGAGGGCAAGGGATGGAGAAACCAAGGGGTCGGGTGAGTTATCTGTACACCTGCTGGCCCCACCGAGAATGCTGAGAGCGGGTGGAAACGAAGGTGGCGACACTAGTTAGGTACAGAGGCTGGTGATGCAGGGGGGGCGGGGGGGAGGAAGAGGGTGGAAGCAGCCACAGTGCGGAGCAGCAGCTGGTTGTGTAGTTTAAGGGCTTCACGGGAATGACCTGGGGAATGAAAGAGAACGTCTTTTTGGAAATGGCAAGGGCAGCCCTGAGGTACATGAGGTGAGAGAAAAGTGACCTACAATCTTGGGGAGGCTCACCAGCAGTCTAGGGGACCCTCTGGGGTTAGCTAAAGCAGGAAAGGAAGAAACGTTTGGAGAAGCGGTTGAGACCGGACGGTCTGCTCTGCTAGCAGAATTCCGGAGGGCGCGGAGGAAGTGTCCGGGGAGGGTGCGGGAAGGCGCGGGGCCCAGCCGGGATGGGGAAAGCACTGTGGGTCCAAGATTCTGGGTGATGACAGGTGCCGAGAGCGCCTGGGCTTCCGGGCCAGAGCGCGCCATCGGCTCCAGGAAGCAAGTGGAACATGAGCTGACATTACAGTTCTGAATACTTAGCGTGACGGTTTGGAAGCCAAGTGACAGTCTTCAGGCACCTGCCATCCTCATTGGTCTGGGAGATGTTTTAAAGCAACCTTAATTAATAATGATAGAAAAGAATAGTTAGTATAATGAGAGAGACCAGGCATAATTAAAACTCACAATGCTGTTGCTTTGTGAAGAGGAGTTAGAACGGGCTTTTGATTAAACTGGATCAATGAGGAGAGATATTGGAAGCAATGAGTGGGAATGTCTGCAGTGTGCGGTGAAGACGTGGGTGAGGATGCTGAGAGGAAAGTACTGCCAGGAGCACGGGCTCTGCAGAGACTTCTTTCTGCGTGCCGTTCTAACGGCCTGTGCAGAGGAGTTCCGGCGCTGACAGGCGTCAGGAGGAATCCGCTCTGACTGGTTAGTTAAGCCACTGAGAGAGGAGCTTGCTGTCATCTTTACACATTTCTGTGATGTTATTTTTATAATGAGCTTATATTACTTTTGTAAACAGGAAAAATATGTATATGTACATTTTAAAACTACAAATTCTGGAACAAAAATATATTATATACTTACCCTTTCCAAAGGATCTGAGGCTTGTGATATCATGCAGGGTTGGCAACGTTAACAGATAGTAAACATTTGGGGTTCTGTGGGCCACAAAGTCTCTGTGGGCAACTACACAGCTATGCCATCGTAGCACAAAAACCGCCAGAGACACCCCGAGACTCAATCAGCAGGCCTGCATGCCACCACCGTTACTCACATAGAGACAGCGGCCCCGGGCCTGGCCCTCAGGCATCGTTTGCCAACCCCTGGAATACTGCACAACAGAGTGAAACAGTAGCCAATTGAAGAGAAGCCAAAGACAGGCAACCTCTGGTCTTCACCTGGGAAGAGTAATTTAATGTAATTCTGGGTGCAATTTGCACCATATGTTAAAAACATTTTTTAAATTTCCTATTCTTTTTATATTTTTTTATTGATTTCAGAGAGGAAGGGAGAGGGAGAGAGAGATAGAAACATCAATGAAGAGAGAGAATCATTGATCGGCTGCCTCCTGCCCACCCCCCACTGGGGATCGAGCCCACAACCCGGGCATGTGCCCTTGACCAGAATCGAATCCAGGACCCTTCAGTCCACAGGCCGATGCTCTATACACTGAGCCAAACTGGCTAGGGCCATATGTTAAGATTTTTAAAGAGAAAGACAATAAAAAGCCAGGCAGAGAAAGGAAGCAACTTCAGACAACCTAGACTGGCAGGTGCTACTGACTTTATCCAGAGGTTTGCGTCGGAGCTCCCTTGAGGTCAAGGTGAAGAGGAAAACGTGAGCGCTTTCAGACCTCCCACCAGCAGGTAAAGAGAAACACTATTTTAACAGGAGAAATGGCCTTTTCCCACTTCTGGAGCGTTAAGAGAACCTTTTTTCCGTTGGTCTTTATTTAGGGTAGGGCAACCAACTCGCCTCACTTTCCCCAGGACTTCACGAGTTTTACACTGAAAGTCTCCTGTCTCGAGAAACCACTCTATTCCAGTCTTAAAACTGAACATCCTGCATCCCAAGAACCTCCTAGTTCTGGGCAAACTGTAATGAATGGCCCCCCTAATTAATTAAGGGACACTGGGCAAGTGATGCAAGAGGTGAAGTCTCAATAAAGGTATTTACAAAAAGCACTCAGTTCATTTGACACATGTTCATTTCTTGTATCAAGCAAAAGTAATGGCCAACACATCATTTGTCTAACACCCGAATATTTACTGAACACCTACCATGTAGTACACACTGTAGACACAGAGGTAAACCAAATACTTACCTCTCTTGCCCAGAGTCAGGCAGTCGGTGCTAGGAAATAAAACAGTTGCCTGAGTTGATGAGACCAGGAAGAGGAAGAGAAAATACTGGATTCTGGAGGAGCGATGGCTGAGTTGAACAGGGGGCTCCTAACATGCATGGCGGCGAGGGCAACCTGATTGTCCCCAAGGTCACAGTGAAGAGGAAGAAGCTGGGGAGCCTCCAGGAGGAGACACAGGTGCCCTCCACTGATACCTCAAGGGCAGTTCTGACACAGGACTCCAGGATGGGACCCCGAGACGCAGAGGCCACCTGCAATCTCAGAATCTTCCTCAGTTAAAAAGAAGATGGAGGACCCAAACACAGCTCAGCGAGGGCAGCTCTACTGAAGGTCACAAATGGAAACCTGCAGACTGGTCCTGGGCCATAAACACCTGCACATATGTCACCTCTCCGGAGGTCCTTACATTTTTGAAAATTACTTAAATTGTAAAACACTGAGATGGTTCATAAAATCATCTGAATTCATCAAAAGTCAGATCTGATGATTTGTCCCCCGTGGCACCATCACTGGCGACTCCTGTAGCAGGTCCCCATGGCCAGGGTGCTAGGACCCCCGCATCTCCTTGTCACCCCCTGACACCGAGGCCACGCCAGTCCCCATTCCCATCACGTCTGCCCTATTCTTTTGCTCACATATAGACCACCTCACTTGCTTACGTTAATCTCCTGCCCGGTGAGCATTCTACTCAAGTTAGTGACTCTGAGAGCAAGCTAATGAGCTAAGACTTGCAGCACCTTGGTGACCCATGGGACTCCCAGAGAACTCGGGATTCGTGGAGGAAGTGGTGCTCGTTAGACCAGGCTGTACGAATTTAAGCTCTAACCTCACAAGGAGATGCTAACATTTCACCTCAACCCTACGTCAATCCCACCCTCTACACCCTTCGCTGTCATTCTAGCCTGAGTCTCTCTCCCACTGACCCCCATACTTCTCCTTGAGGAGCCCTCATCACCTTTAACATGTGCTACCCCACCAGACCTCACCTCCATGAGGGCACGGGCTGTCTCTGCTCTGTCCACTGCCGATCTAGTCTAGAGCTACAGGCTCTCAATAAATATGGCTGGATGGGCAAATAAAATGTCCATCCTTCAACCAAGATTAATTGTGCTTCTGGCTCTTAATTCTACCCACTCCGAGCATCCTTAAACACTTTACCATAGCGTTGGGGCGCTGCCTTTCCCCAAATCCAGCAAAGGGATCACTTTTCCTACCCCCTGAGGAAAGATGATGGTTAAACATTCTAAGATTCAAGGGGCTATAGATGCGGCCGGCTGGATGCTAAGATAGCCACCAGTGATTTCCTGCTCTAATCCTCAAGCCTGCAACTATGATGCAAAATCATATGACCTGACACGGAAAAAGATATTTTACAAATGTAATTAAGGTTACTTATCAGTTGACTGAGTTAATTTGTTTTAAAAACTATTAACTGGTGAGCCTAGTATAGTCCTGTGAGCCCTTTAAAAGCTGAGCATTGTCTCAAGCTGGTCTGGTAAATCAGAAATATTCCAAGGATGAGAAAGTTTCAATGTGGCATTTCTGGCTTTGACTATGAAGGGACTATATATAAGGACTCTGAGAGTGGAGTGGCCAACAGCCAGCCAGGAAATTGGGACCTCGGTCCTACAACCACAGGGAACTGAACTCTGCCAAAACTGAATGCGTCTAGAAGTGATTTCTTCTCCAGGGCCTCCCGATGAGAACCCAGCCCAGCTGGCACCTTGGTTTTAGCGTCGGGAGACCTGAGACAGAGAACCCAGCTGAGCCCACCCTGACTGCTGAGCCACAGGAGCTGTGAGGTAATAAATGGGTGCTGTTAGCCACCAAGCCTGTGGTCATTGGGCACACAACAATAGAAAATTAACACCACAGTTACCACCAGCAGCTCTGCTGATAGGTAAGGAGACACAGGATGACTGAGAGACCCAGAGAGCAAGGAGGAGAAGACGCAGCCAGGCTGTGCCAGCTCCAGAGCTGCTGCTAATTGTGGGGCCCCCACCCCAAAGATGACTGAGAATTCCCTTTGAAGCCCTCTCCGCGCGACACAGCCCAAGCCCCTGGCACAGCAGCCCGAGGAGGAGGAGGACTGGGAGAAGAGCCTGGGAGCACAGAGGGAAGGGCACCCCAGCTAGGAAGGGAGCCCCTGAGATCGGTGACAAGTCAGGAGGGAGCCTGGACGCCAGCTAACTCCCAGGTGCTCGGCTCACAGTGCTTAACACTCCACACAGGAGAGTTATGTAACCTGAATGCCCCCAGGCCTCCCCGCCTTGGGGCACAAATGAGGTCACATCAGCATTATTTCTCATAATTTGCTTGCTCAGACCCCTTCCTATGGACAATATCAGTTAGGTTGCAGAATAAGTTGCTGAAACAGAAAGACTTAAATACACAGCAGTTCAAGCAGAATCATTTATGTCTCTCTTATTGTGACAGCCCATGTGATTGCCTTAGTATGGGACCCCTCAAAGCAGGGCCAGAGACAAGGGTTTGGGTGACAGGTGATTTCAAGAAGAGTGGAGAAGCAGGAGAGAAATAGGGGAAGCGGAAAAGATAAGACTGTGTGCCGTTGACTGATTACTGCTGTGGGTCACTAGGACCCAGTCCCCCTTGGACAATAGGAGTGACTGTCCCTCTGAAGAGCAGGAGCCTGGGACTTGTACCCACCCGCGCCCAGGTCCTGGAGGGCTTACCTCCCCGCCTGCCCGAGAGCTGAGGCAGAAAGCAGAGAGGGCAGATGCTTGAGGTGGGACACTGTCCACGTGATGAGAACTACCCACTGTGCTGCTGCTGAAATCTAACAGGGGCCCAGGGATGTGGCCTGGGACATGCCATCTGTCTTCCCAGGAAATGAGCTATTAACATGCTCTCATCATAGTTCCCTTGCCCTCATGCAGCCCACGCACGCACATGAACCAGAACCCTGGGCCTGGGTCCCGTCTCAGCAGAGACACAGCCCTGACCACCCACACAAGTTATCCATTCACATGTCTGTCTTCTGGAGATTAAGTTCCTCAAAGCATTGCCTAGTTCTCAATAAATGTTATCTATTATCAATTATCATCATCATCATCATCATCATCATTATTATTATTATTATTGGCTTGAGGATTTATGAGCAGTGCCTGACTCCTATGAAGCAGGCTGTATCCTATATAAAAAAGAGCTAATATGCAAATGGTTGTCACGCCCTCACGTCATCATGCCCTCACGCCTTAACTGCTCAGACACTCAACACTGGGGAGAGGAGAATGGGGACCAGCCAGGCTGCGGCCTGGGAGAGGGACAAGCTGCACGCCCTTTGGTCCCGGGCACCAGCGGCTGCGCCTGTGCCTGCAGCCCGGCCTGGGAGAGGGACAAGCCGCACACCCCGTGGTCCTGGGTGCCAGTACCTGCACCTGCAGCCCAGGAGAGGGACAAGCCGCCCTCCCCACAGTCCCGGGCACCAGCACCCGCCCACGGTCCCCTGCAGCTGCGGCCGGCCTGGACAAAGCCAGCCTGGGTCCTGGGTGCCTGTGACCAGCCAGAGGAGGGAATCCTGGGTCCCAGGTGTGGGGCAAGGCAGAGGCGATTAGGGGAAATCAGGCCAGCAGGGGAGCAGTTAGGGGTGATCAGGCAAGCAAAGGGGTTAGAGGTGATCAGGCAGGCAGGCAGAGGGGTTAGGGATGATGAGGCAGACAGGCAGGTCAGTGATCCCGGATTGTGAGAGGCAGTCAGACATCCCCCAAGGGGTTCCGGATTGGAGAGGGTGCAGGCTGGGCCGAGGGACCCCTGCCCTCTGTGCATGAATATCATGCACCAGGCCTCTAGTCCTATATAATAAAGAGGTAATATGCAAATTGACCATCTTGCCCTCACAATATGGCTGCCTATGACCAGGCCAGCAGAGGGGTTAGTGAGGGATGACCAAACGACTGAACAAGCAGGCTGCATGGGGCAACCAGGCCGGCAGGGGGGTTAGTGAGGGATGACCGAACGACTGAACAGCAGGCTGCATGGGGCGATCAGGCCGGCGGGGGCGGGCAGTTAAGGGTGACCAGACCAGGCCATCGGGGACGGGGGGGGAGGGCAGTTAGGGGCAACCAGGCCAGCAGGAGATGAAGTTAGGGGCGATCAGGCAGGTACGCAGAGGCAGCGAGGGGTGATTAGGCCAGCGGGGCGGGGGGGGGGGGCAGTCAGGGAGGGGTTACGCAGGCAGGTGAGCGATTAGGAACCAGTGGTCCAGGATTGTGAGAGGGATGTCTGACTGCTGGTTTAGGCAGTCAGACATCCCCCGAGGGGTCCCAGATTAGAGAGGGTACAGGCTGGGCTGAGGGGACCTCCCACATGCACGAATTTCATGCACCAGGCCTCTAGTGTAATATAAAAGCTACCATTACTTGGGGGCCACAATGGCAGTTATTAAATGCATTAAGCCAGTATGGCTGCCACTCTCCAAGGGTAATCACTGGTGCATGTATTACACCCTCAAATGCTTGTGACTATAACATGGGGCTCCCTCGGGAAGCACCCAGGAAGATGCTCCAGGCTGAGAGGGCCCTGCAGGAAGTCACACCAAAGCCAGCCCTCCAGCCCCGTCTGCCTCCCGGCCCCAGCAGGACACTGGAAAGAGCGGCTCCACAGTCTCTGTCGCCACGGCCCTCGACTGCTGCCCAGATGGGAAGGTCTGGGCGGCAGGGACCGGTCGGGCCTCGAGGACACGAGCACGGGTCAGGAGCTGCCGGGCCCTGGGATGAGTGGTTGCAGCATGGCTAGCCTTTAGGGCCCTGCTAAGAAACTGGATGTGGGGGGGGCGGGGGCGGGAGCCCCACGGGGCCTGTAAGGCTGCCTGCCAGGCCACTGCAGACAGAGCGCAGAGGAGGAGCTCATTAGCCCTGCCAGAGCGGTAACGCCTGGTCCAGGGCCACAGCCTCTGAGGCCGGACTGCCTCCTTGGGCTGGTCTCCGCAGGGTCTCGTCTCAGGAAGGTGGTACAAGACACTCTCCGGACAGAGGAGTCTGGTAACCATTGTTTGGGCAGAAGAACAAAGGTTAGCACTTCCTGAAAGCATCCTCTGCTCAGCTGGGGAAACTGAGGCTCTGAGGTTAATTCACTTCTCAGGCACAGAGTTTGAAAGTGGCAGAGCCAGAGGTCAAAGGGAGCCCACCTGCCCCACTCCTGAGTCCTCGGGGCGGGTGACGCAGTTCTGCACGGTCCGTGGCAGCATCAGAGGGTGTTCCATGTGGGGCCCAACCACAGGGAAGGAGGAAGTCGGTCAGCAGTGTAGGTGGTTCAAGTCACATCGCCAGGCCTTTATGCATTAAATACATTTATTCATCAATACTTACTGAGCACCTCTCATCTGTCAGCCCTGGGAAAGAGAGGGGAAGAGGAAAACTGGGGCCCAGCTCTCATGAAGAGGGTGGGGGAGGAGACGTCAACAACGGTCATCTCAGACAGTGGTGGTGGTAGGGAGCTCCAAAAGGAGACTGAGAGTCGGTGCCCCAGGCTTCAGGGCAGTCGGCGGGCCCTCCTACGGAAGAGGCATTTGTCCGAAGCCTGAATGCTGAGAACCACCCCTGCAAAGTCTGGGGAGAGAAAACTCTGGGGTAAGAGCCCGCAGAAGCACCCTAGACAGTTTGGCTCAGTGGATGGAGCGTTGGCCTGTGGACTGAAGGGTCCTGGGTTTGATTCCTGGTCAGGGCACATGCCTGGGTTGCAGGCTCGATCCCCAGTAGGGGGCGTGCAGGAGGCAGCTGATCAACGATTCTCTCATCATTGATGTTTCTATCTCTCTCTCCCTCTCCCTTCCTCTCTGACATCAATAAAAACATATTAAATTTTTTTAAAAGAATCAGCAAAAGCCCTGACACAGGTAGACACTTTACCTTTGAGACCTAGAAAGAAGTCAGTGTGCCCAGAGAGTGTGAGCAAGGGAGACGCGGCATGAGAGGAGGTCAAAGATGTGGCGGCCCCTGAGCCCACCCCAGGCTGGGGTCCAGGCCCCCTCTCTGCCTCTCATACTGGACTCCAATTTTCTGTGTCGGGTTTGCTAACCGTCTGTGACCTGCTGGTGCCTGGACAGGCTCAGGCACGGAGTCGGTGCGTAGCTGGTGTTCACTGGACAAATCTGACCTGCCCCCACAGGCGAGGGGGACTGTCACAGGTTCGCTGGCCGCCCTGAGGCCCCTGGTGGTGAGCAGAGGCTCGCGTGAAATGGGAGTGGTGGCTGGCATGGCTTGCCTCTGCCCTGGGCTACCCGGGCTTCTGCCCGAGGGTCAGGAGTCCTGTGTCCTGGCTGCTCCAGGATTAGCCAGAGCCTGTCCCTGTGCGGACCCTGCCCCTCCAGGGCCACTGTCTTGCTCGCGCGGCTCCTTCAGGACATTCCCTAAATGTTACCTCTGAGGAGCCCTCCCTGGTCGCGCTTCCTCTAGCCTGCAGAACTTCTATGCCCTTTTCCCGCCTTATTTCAACCAAGCACTTGTCACTCCTAACACGCCGTGTACTGCACAGATTCACTTTGTTCTCGCCTGTCTCCCCAGCACTAAGACATAAGCCCCATGGAGGCAAAGATGTTTGCCTTCTGTTAACTGCTGTGCCGAGCTCAATTAATACTTATTGCATGAATGAGTGAATGAATGAATGAATGAGCGAGTGAATAAAGGAATGAACGAGCAAGTGAATGCTGCCAGAGCCAGAAGACTCATGAGGCAGTGGTGGGACACCGGCTAAGCAGTGTCAGCCCCCAAATTAGACTGTTTCCATTTCAATCACTGCATTCCACCTTTGCCAATTAGCACATCCAGCAGGGAGCTATTGCGACCTGTGCCCGTGTATGTTATGCGTTGGTGTTGTTTTTCTTTTGAATTAATAGGGCAGGCCCAGGAGCACCATACTCTTTTCAATGCGTAAAACCTTTAAACCCAGCCATCAGCACTGCACTCTCCATCTGCCAATCTTATCAAATGCAGCCACCCGGTGAAAAACTCCACTTCTGTTGCCTATAAATGCTTTTAACTTTCCTCTAAAATTTAGAGCCTGTATCAGTTAAGTCTTGGTCTTTATTTGAGGACATTTTACCGGGGTAGGTGTGGTTTGGTCAAGTGCGGGTTCCTGGGTGCGGTGACCTGGCAGAGCCTGGCCACGGTCTGCTATGAGGAGCGCCAGTCTCACGGCTCCGTGGGTGTCCACAGGCCAGAGGAGGGGGGCGCAAGCGCCACGGCTACTCCAGGCCCGTGTGCTCTGAGTATTCTAAGCAGCATTAAAAGTCCCAACGTGAGGATTCAAAAGATGGCGCCTGTCCAAGACGGAGCAGCAGTGGGAGTCTGCCTTGCGTCCTGACAGCACGCCCGCCCAGCCTGCAGCCGCGGGCACAGCATGGCCAGTGTCCGTGCTGCACAGGAGGGGACCGAACACGGGGAGAACTGTTATCGTTGCCCTGGGACAAGGTGCCTCCTGGGGCCTGTGAGTCTCAGAAAATCGCCCCTTGGAGATCAGCTTGGAGGGAGTCTCGATACCTGGAAAGAGTAAATGCCCTCAATTTACCACCCAGCAGGTGGCTCTCTGACCTCTTTTCAATGGCCCAGAACCTAAGTGAGCCCCATACACCAGAAAACGGGGTCTGAGCCACGTCACCAGCCACTCATTTAAGCACTGTGGCTGCTAAGATGGCTCATCTCTTCTCTCACCGGCTCCTCCCTGCGGGCACCTGAGTCTCGGAGCGTTGGAGCCCGAAGCTCCACCCGGTGGAGAATGGAAGGAAGGTCCCGTGGAACCTGTGGTCCTGGCTCAGAGGAAGCCTGGGCAGCCTTCAGGGACACCCTCAGCTCCCACGGGGAGGACGGGCAGATGGAGGCAGATCCAGGCACACACAGCTGGGCCCCAACCCAGAGCAACACCAGAGACCGGAGTGGGCGGGCTGACAGCTGCATGCCCTCCGCTGGGGCAGCCACTGCACAGCTGCTGCCTCACGAGGTCCTCCAGGTTTGCCAAGACGATCCAAAAGTCTACATCTTGAAACGAAGCATCCTTACTTTTCAGTGACGTCAAAGAATCCCATCTTTCAAAAGCTGTGTGAGCCGAAGGAAACATGTCTGCGGACCACCCGTTCGCTCTTCCCTTTGTGGAGGCCCTGGGAGCCAGGAATGCAGGATGCGGAGCTGTCAGAAGCCTCATTCTGTAACCCGGAGAGACGGGAGCTCAGGACTTGGGCCCAGGAGCCTCTTGATCAGAGAGGAGCATCACAACAGAAGGACGACCTGGGACTCCCGGGTCCTGAAGACCAGCCAGCCAGAGGGTAACACTCTTCTTCCCCTCCAGGACCAGGCTGTCCTCCCCAGCTTCTCCCCTGCTCCTCCCCCTCTCCGGCTTGGTTTGGGCCTGGGGCTGGGCTGGTCCAGTAAAAGGAAAACTAGCCCAGCCTCAGTGGGTGGAGGAGCACAGGGCGGAGCGAGGTGTGGAGAGAGCATCTCCTTTCTGTCCTCCAGGATCTACTCCTTCCCTGGTGGGAGCCGCCCCGCTTTGGTGGGGGGCGGGGGTTGGTGGGCTGCTTCCCTCTTAGGACACGGCCGCCCTCTGCCCCTCCTTGCACTGGGCTCAGGACACTCACAGAGGGAAGCTCAGATTGGAATCCTCAACTACCTGGGACCTGGCCAGGTCCCGGCACGTACCGGGCTGTGAGCTCATGAGGACTCCATGTGGAGGAGGCTGGGATGGGGCCACGTGGAGGAGGCACGTAGCAAGGGGTCCATGCCCCGGCTCTCCGGTCCACGGCCCCCATGTTGGACTCTTTGGGTTGCAAGTAATAGAAATGGTGCTCAACCTTCCTAATCACCAAAACAGTGAATATATTGTTTCACACACCTAAGAAGTCCATGAGTCTGGACGTCTTAGTTAGAATATAGAGAGATGATATAGACATAGATTAGATATGGATATGGATATAGATGCATACAGTAGATATGGCTATAGCTATAACATAGACATACACACAGGTATGGACAATATAGATGACAGATAGGTGCAGGTGTCGGTACAGGCACAGGTGCTCAATCTGCATCACCAGGTTTCGCCTCTTCCTCCATCCCTCACCTCTGACTTCCTCTATGTTCACTTCATTCTCAGACACACTGTCTCTAAATGGTGCTCAATTTCTGTTTCAATGGTCCTTTCGGACCTGAAGAGTCTGTTTCTCGGTGTCCATGGTGAGTCCTCCAAGAGGACTGTGCTCCAGGGCCCACACGCCTGGCTCTGTGTGGAGGACTCGCATGCCCAGTCTTGAGTGTGGGCAGGATCACATCACTGCAGGATCACATCACTGCAGGCAGATGGAGAGAGGAGGGGATGTTCCCGGAAATAAAGAGCGTCCGTTTTCTATCAGACGGGAGGGGACACAGAGCAGAGGACGGAGCCAAGACTCTGGATCCGATGGCCCAGGGCATGAACTTGGGCCAGTGCCTGCCTCTTGCCTCTGTGCTCTCTCCATCCATTTCTCTCACTGACGTTTTTTTAAGCTCCTATTTTAAGAAATTACAGATACATATGTGTGTAGGCTTGGTGGCCCCGTCACAGTCAGTCAAGCTCCCTCACCACAGAACCCTGTGCTGTTCCCCAGCCACAGCCCACGCCCCTCAGCTCCAGGACCCATGCCCCGCTCCAATCCTCCCCCGCTCTCCGACTCTCCGACCCACGCCGCCCTTCCCCTTCTCCCCCCTCCTTTGTGGTCCACCCCCCCCCATCCATGTCTCCAGGCTCTCGGACCCACGCCACCTACCCCCCCTTTGGATCCACGCCCCCCTCCGGTCCTTCCCTTGCCCACCTGTGTAATTTGGCCCTTTGGAGAGCATCGCAGAAGTGGAGCCGCGCAGGACGTCGTCCTCAGGGACCGGCTGTTCTGCTCCTCAGCCGAACCCCGCGTGGCCGTCCCTTCTGCTGCCGCCCGTGGTTCCAGCCCAGGCCCTCCGGGTAAGCCACTCGCCCATCGGACATTCGGGTTCTGCCCAGCTGTGGCCCAGCAGGAATAAACTCCGAGTGCTGTGCGCACTCTGTGACTCAGGTTTCACTCCTGAGCGCGGCTGCCTGCTGGGGGCGCCCGCCCGGCCCGGCCCCGCAGCCTGGGGGCACCTGCCTCCTGCCGCCTGGCCCGCCCCGCAGCCTGGGGGCGCCCGCCTGGCCCGCCCCGCAGCCTGGGGGCGCCCGCCTCCTGCCGCCTGGCCCGGCCCGCAGCCTGGGGGCGCCCGCCTGGCCCGGCCCCCGCAGCCTGGGCCTGGGGGCGCCCTGCCCCGGCCCCCGCAGCCTGCCGCCTGGCCCGCCCCAGCAGCCTGGGGGCCCCCCGCCCTGGCCCGGCCCCCCCGCAGCCTGGGGGCCCGCCCGCCTCCCGGCCGCCCCGCCGCCGCCCGCCCCCGGCCCCGCAGCCTGGGGGCGCCCCTCCTCCTGCCGCCTGGCCGGCCCCGCAGCCTGGCCCGCCCCGGGGGGGCGCCTCCTGCCGCCTGGCCCGGCCCGCCTGGCCCCGCCTCCTGCCCCGCAGCCTGGGGGCGCCCGCCTCCTGCCGCCCGGCCCGCAGCCTGGGGGCGCCCGCCTGGCCCGGCCCGCAGCCTGCGGGCGCCCGCCTCCTGCCGCCTGGCCCGCCCCGCAGCCTGGGGGCGGTCACTGTCTTCAGAAACGTGCGCGGTCCCGACAGGCACGCGGTTTTGATGCGCGTTTCCCCGAGGGTGCCGCGTGCGCACCACGTGACTCTCCCCGCCCTGGGGTCCATCTTGGTTTCCTCGCTGGAAAACGGGGTGACCCTGGCAACAGCACTTACACGCAGCGCCGGGAAACTGCGGCAGGAGCGGCGCTCAGGAGCCCGCAGCTTCGCCCTTCCGGGGAGGGGCTGGGGTGCACGCCCCAGAGTAAGGGAACCCGCTGGGCTAGAGCCCGCGCCCCCTAACTCCCTGGATTCCTCCAAAAATGGGAGAATTCCGCCCTTACCTGGCAGGGCGCCGCCAACCCAGGGGCCAGGCAGGCACTGCGCTTCCCACAGCGCCCGGACGGCGCCCACTGCCCGGCCTCCCACCCTGCCCTCGCGCCTCCGCCCTCCCCCACGTGGGTCTCTCGCGCCTCTCCCCACCGCACCTCTCCCCCGCACCGCCTCTCCCCGCACCTCTCCCCACCGCCTCCCGGGCCTCTCCCCGCACCTCTCCCCACCGCCTCCCGCGCCTCTCCCCGCACCTCTCCCCACCGCCTCCCGCGCCTCTCCCCGCACCTCTCCCCACCGCCTCCCGGGCCTCTCCCCCGCACCTCCTCCCCACCTCTCCCGCACCGCCTCCCGGGCCTCTCCCCGCACCTCTCCCCTCCCCGCACCTCTCCCCACCCCTCCTCGCGCCTCCCCCCGCACCTCTCCCCGCACCGCCTCCCTCTCCCCGCCTCCCGCGCTCCCGCACCTCCCCCACTCCTCCCGCGCCTCTCCCCGCACCTCTCCCCACCGCCTCCCGGGCCTCTCCCCACCGCCTCCCGCGCCTCTCCCCGCACCTCTCCCCACCGCCTCCCGGGCCTCTCGCTGGAGAAGGATCGCCAGGGGGCCTGCTCTGCTCAGGAGCGGACTGCCCGCAGGGGGCATGGTCCCATCCACCCGGGAAGGGGGGCGCGTTCACACCCACCTGGGAAGGGGGCGCGTTCTCACCCACCCGGGAAGGGGGCGCGGTGGCACCCACCCGGGAAGCTTCCAGTGGAGATGGCCTTGTTCCTACTGGTCTCGGCTCCAAAGCTGGTTACAAGGCGCTCGGAGGCGAACCTGCTGCCCTCCCGCCGGCCCAGCACCGAAGCGGGACGGAGCTGCGGGGTGATCCTAGCGTTCCATCTCCGCTTTGGAGTGAGGACGCATCTCAGCTGAAGGTCACAGCCGCTGAGCCTCAGGCCCTGGGGAGGCAGCGCCGGGAGTGACTGGGATCAACGGTCAATTAAAATAAAATGCCCATTTTAACGCGGAGGTCCTGCTTGTATTCGTGTCCCTTTCCCATAAATGAGGAGAAAATGAAGCGTGTTCATTTGTTTGTGTGTGTGGAGAGGGGGTCTGAGGAAAATAAGGGTTTTTGAAATGGTTACAGAGTCTAAAACATAGAAATTGGAAGCGTCCCGGGGAGAAAACATGTGGCCTGGTGCCCTGCCGGATGCCAGCGGCTCCGGGGCAGCTGCCATCAGCATTAACCTGGGGGCATGTGGCCTAATGTCACCGTTCCAGCCTCGGGGGTGGGCACCTCGGGTTGGAGCCCTGGCCCCACCACCTAGCCGTGCATGGCCTTGGCCCACAGTGAGCACCTTCTCTGTGCCTCTACTTCCCCGTTAGTAAGGCGAAGGCAATAAAACTACCCGTGGGCCTTTTAAAGATTCCGGCGAGCAGTGTCGCCCAGGCTCACGCACGGTGCGGGCCAGGCGTGCCCTGTTGGGCCTCCTACCTGCCCAGTGAACCTGGGGCCCAGCGCGACCTCAGAGGACGGCACCTCTGGGGGGCGCCTTCCTCCTGGGGCTCAGCTTCCAGAGGCAGCCCCGGTGTGCCTTTTCTTCAGTGGGCCCTGAGCCTGTTCCTCTCCTAGGCACCCGGTTGGTGGACAGCACCGTGGACAGCAGAGACAGCCCGCCCAGCCCCGCTACCACCCCGCTACCACGGGCTCCATTCACTGGAGGCTCTTGGCCCCTTCCTGGCAGCTCCTGGTCACAGACTCCCTGTGAACTGTATGGAGAAGGATTGGGAGCCACACGTGGGAACCCCGGACTGTGTAGCAGTTCTGGGTGGAAAACTGAAGGCATTTTTGAGAAGAGCCAAGTTGGCAGGAACCTGAAGGATGGGGGCAGAGACAAAGGGGAGTGTACAGCACGGAGCCAGAGAGCCACGTCCAGAACGAAGCAGTGCCGTGAAGGGGCTACGCTGGTTCAAGAAGGTGCCCAGGACTAGTGAGCGGGCACCAGCATGGCCTCTGCAGGGTGCACGGGACATGCACGGGCGTGTGTGTTAAAGGAGCGGGGCCGGCCGGTGGACACGGAGGACGGAGCACCGCAGGGACAGACCGCAGCGAGCGAAGCCGGGAGGGGCCGTGGCCACATGGCTACTCTCCCTTCCCTCCCGCCTAGACCTTTCCTGGGACACTGCACAATGCTAGCAAAGATGGGGGTGCTGTGGGGGTGTCCAAGAAGGGGTGTTTCCCCACTCCTTTCTCATGTTCCTCATCATGCCACAGACCAGAGTCCTGATGAGCAAGACAGAGCGAAACTGGCCCGGGGAAAAGTCCCGTTAAGCATGCTCACGGGAGAGGTCCAGAGCCGCTCAGCTGAGTGGGTGAGTGAGGGGTGGCGGCAGCCTGGGACTGAAGAGAGGAGGAGGCAGAACACAATACCCACAAGACGCCCTCTGCCTTGCAGCGATCAGCACCTGGTGGTTCATGCACAGCCTGGTTCCTGCGAACACCTCTCCTCTGTCCCCAAGCACCTCCTGCTGTCCTTGAAACCAGACGCCTTCTTCCCGGAGGCGGGGAGGCACAGAGACACCAGCAAACAGCCGGCAGAAGTCAGCTGGCCTCCCTCCTCCCCCAGCCCGGCACCTTTGCCAGCAAGGCCAGCTCTCAAGCCGCCCCCTCCCTCTGTGCACGGCTCAGACCGCTCTGTAGGAATCTCTGGCACTCATGTTTGCCAAGGAGTCCAGCCACATGTTACCTGGCCCGGCTCCGAGCGGTCAGGTGGGGCTGCAGGCCGGGGAGGGCCGGCGGCTCAGAGGGAACCCCTCACCCCGCTGGACGCCTGCCCAGGCCTCTGTCTCTGCAGCTGCTGCCGGAGCCAGGCTGGGTCGCACGTGAGGGAGGTTTGCTCATTTCTCTCCACATAGCGGTTCTGACAGTGTGGTCCTGGGGCCCACGGGTCACCTGAGGGCCTCTCAGAAATGCAGATTGTCCGGCTCCGCACCAGACCCACTAAAACAAAGCACCGAGGACGGCCCACAGCCCGGGGGTTCTGATGCCTGGCATTGGCGAGCCCTGTGTTCCGGAGGCACAGGGAGAGGACGCCTCCACCCACCGCGTGCGAGGGTCCTGCTGTCACCCAGTCGTGGGCTCCTGGATCAGTCCCAGTTTTCCTTCCAACAGCAAGATGTTTGTGTGGGACATTCTCCCAGACACACCTTCACGGACCCATGCCAGGCTTCCCGGAGGGTGCCTTCCTAGCGGGTTTGCAGGACACAGGAGTGCACATCCAAATGCTGGGAGAGGTGCCCGTGGGCCCCTGACAGCCTGCAGCCCCTCCACCACGCTCGCTCCCACCACAGATGAAGGGACACGCGTGTCCTGCAGCCCCTCCACCACGCTCGCTCCCACCACAGATGAAGGGACACGCGTGTCCTGCAGCCCCTCCACCACGCTCGCTCCCACCACAGATGAAGGGACACGCGTGTCCTGCAGCCCCTCCACCACGCTCGCTCCCACCACAGATGAAGGGACACGCGTGTCCTGCAGCCTCTCCACCACGCTCACTCCCACCACAGATGAAGGGACACGCGTGTCCTGCAGCCTCTCCAGCTTAAACTAAGCATTCTCCGTATTTTCATTTTCTTTCCAGATCTGAGAGGTGAAAGTGGCATTGTGTTTTGACTTGCATTTCTTTAAGTGTGAAGTGGTGCATCTTTTTAATGCGTATTAGCCATTTTAGCGTGGTGCTTTGGGGTCTCTCTCTATTCCAGCAATCGACATGCATGACTGTGTAATAAAATAAAAAGAAGAAAAATGCTGCCCCTCTCTTTTCTGCACATTGCTTTGCAGTCTCATGAAGGGGCCGGAGGGAAGGTCTGGGGTGAGGGCAGGGTGACCAGGTGTGGGGTCTGCAGGAAGGGGTGGGCCGGGATGTAGGACTCTCGGTGCTAAACCTGTGGGAGTCCCAAGCAAACTGCAGTGAGTGGCCACGGGCTGAGTGGTTTGCTCAGGGCAGCCCACAGCCGGGCAGCGGCAGCCGGGCAGGGGCTCCGGGCCGCCCCAGCGCGGGCTCCTCCCTCAGGCGCTTCCCAGGGAGAACAGGGAGCTGCCAGCAGGACCTGTCGCTCAGGTTGTGGGCTCAGTCAGGAGGCAGCTAGACAATGTTCCACTCTCACATCGATGTTTCTCTCTCTCTCTCCCTCTCCCTTCCTCTCTCTCTAAAAATCAATTTTAAAATATTTTTTAAAAATAAGTAAAACTGGACAAGTGAGTTGGATGACCTCACATGTGGTGGTCAAGACAAGTTTGGCCAGGACCCAGGCCTCTGGCTTCTCACCCAACTGCGACGTCTGGAGAGGACAGCCCCAGGCAAGCCACCCCGCGCTGACGGCTTCTGATGGAACCTACCCCTTGGCCTCCATTCTACTCTGAGGCAAGCAAGTCCTCTCCCCTGCCCTCCCCATGTCCACTGCTTGATGGGGGGACTTGTGGAAGCCACAGAGCTGGGCCACTTGAGTCCCCTCAGGAGACACAGCTGCGGAGTGTGAGTGACTGACAGCCTCCCCGCAGCCTCTTCAGCGTCCTCAGCTTTTGAACCAAGGTCTCCTCTTGAGCCGGCCCCTGGCCCATGACCGAGCCAGGCGGTGGTCCGAGGGCCTGGCCGTTCCCACCCATGCCGGCCTCCTGCCTGGGAAGCCAGCACTCACCCTGGGCTCAGAGACCGCGCAGGTCTGCAGTGTGGTCTCTCGGCTCCTCTGACCCGCCTGCCTCCCACCCGCTGCCCCACCCTCTGTCACGCAGGGACCACTCCTGGCCAACCTGTTGCTTTCCAACTGCCTGCAGCTCCCTGGAGTCTGGCCCGCCACCTGCTCTACTCAGAGACCAGCCAGTCGAGGTTGTGGTGGTGTTCGTGGCCGAGTCCTGGCCTGTGGCCTGTTTCCCTAAGGACAGTGTCATTGGCATCCAGCCACACCTGTAGGTTACGTCTTGTCTACGGTGAACAGAGAGACCTACAAAGCCCACCCTGGTGTTCACTATCTGGCCCTTTACAGAAAAGCTGGCCCGTCTCTGCCCAGACACCACAGTTCTGATGCCAGCCAAGGCTAACACCACGAAAAGCAGGCCTCTTCCCAGGCCTGGCCCCACGCGCTGAGACACCCCCCTGGCCTCACTTGATGTGCTCCTCTCCCACTCCTAGCTGCTCTCGGGGAGCCCCGGAGTAAGTGAGGGAACACAGCGCAGAGTGCAGAGCCTGGAAGATGTGCAACATCAAGGGCAGGGTCGGCCTCAACACGTGGGCCTGGGGGGCCGCCTCCCACTGGCCACTGCCTTCCTGTGGAAGGCACACCATGCCCGGTGTGACTGGGTGGGGAGGGCCTTACAAGCTTTGACCTTGACAGTGAAAACCAGGAGGCAAGGATGTGGGGTCACCTGCTGCTGTGACCCCGCAAACACCCACCACCTTTGGGAACGGTGCTCTGACTTCCCTTTGGGAAACTGCCTCGCCCCCCTCCTAACTGGGGTTTCGGGGCTGCATGCTGGGCCTGTGACCACAGCCTGACCCACGGGTGCGCCTCCCCGGGGCACCGAGACGGCATCGGGAAGAGCACACAGCCACCGGGTCTGCGGCGGGAGCCAGGAGGAGAAGCTGTTCCTCTCTTCCCATTGCTGAAGGGCCCTCGAGCGGGGCTGAGTGCGGCCGCTCCGAGGAGAGCAGGCCAGGCTGAGGGTTGGGGTTCCTGTGGGCGTCAGTGCAGCTCCTAGACGTGCAGTTCCATGAGCCGTCAGGGTCCCCATTTTGCTGAACCAATTGAAGTGGGATTTGCTGTCACTTGCAACCCCAAAGGCCTGACTTATAGCAGGACTGCACTCAGGCCCTGTGCCCCTGGGAGGGGCAGGAGAGGGGCCTGGGTGTGGCTCTGCTGGCTGCAGACCGGCCTCCACACGTGGGGGGCAGGGGGGCGCCTCCATCCCAAAGCCCTGGCTGGGACAGAGGTGCCGGAGCAGGTATTCTTCCGGCTGCAGTGAAGCAACTCCGTCATGAGAAGGTCGGAGGTTATTTCCAAAGCCTCAAAGTGGAGGGGCTTTGTTGGACATACTTGGTCCACGATCCAGCGTCTCACGAGCTGCCTCTCCCGCAGACGGAACTCTCCTGCTGCTTCTCAGACACAGGGAGCGAGCTGTGCGGGTGCAACCTGCTCCACCGCGGCCGGCGGCTCCCCGGCGCACCCGCCTTCGCACCTGCGAGCCCGAGGAATGGATGAAATGCAACACAGAGTTACACTGTTCACATTTTCGTTCCTTATTAGATCCTTGTAATGACTCCTTATTGAACTGAAGCTTAAATGGCTCGAGACTGACGGTAACGGAACATCTAGTTGCGTGCTTGCCTAAGTGTCAGCCCTGACTGAGTCTCCTCCCGGAGCGGCTCCGCAGGGATGCTGTCACCGGCGCAGGCCCAGGCGGATGCCGCTCCAGCTCCCACCCGGCCCGGCTGGTCCAGCGGTGGTGAGCAGCGCCCCCTGCAGGAAGTCCCGGGAACATGCAAGTCCTCAGCGAGGAAGAAGGCTGAAAGGCGGGTAGGGGTGCAGGTTCCAGGTTCCAGGGGAGGCTGTGGTCCTGGGCGCCCACAGCGGTGTGGGAGCCGCTGCGACTCCCGCCCGCTCCCCGCGCCTCCCGCTCAGCAGCAGCGCGTCCAGGCCCTCGTCAGGCTGCGCCGCCCCCGCCGCCCCAGGTCCGTAGACGCCTCTCCCGGCCTTCCGCTTCTCCCACTTCCGCGCAGGTCCCCCAGCTCCGAGCCTCCGCGGCCCAGAGGAAAGCGGGCTCCGGCCACGGCCTCCACGCCGCCGTTCCCCCCGACCTCCCCTTCCAGGACCGCCCTTTCCTGGGCTCCGCGGCCCGTGTCTCACAGGCTCACCTGTCCCCCCGACCTGGGATCTCTCCGGAGTCCGCGCCCCCCTCACTCCTTTATGCCTTTGTTCAAATGTCACCTCTCAGTGGGCCCTCTAACCACCCCATTTAAGTCCGCAACCACCACCCCGCCCCCACCTCCCATCTCGGTCTTACTTACCTCCGTATCTTACTCCCGAGCACACACTGTAGTTCACCCATTTATTCTGTTTATTGTTCTCCCCCTGCTTTACTTGAATGTTCATTCCAGGAGGGCGAGAATTTTTCTGTTGGTTTCACTGCTGAAGCCCCAGTATCTAGAAAAAAGCCCAGCACTAAGTGGGTGTTCACATAAGTATTTTTAAGTGGATGACCCAGCAAATGAATGACTGGACACATGCATAAGCGAAGGCAGGGTCAGCCTTCCTTCCTGGCCATCGATCCCAATGGCGGGCTCTCCTCTAGGCCAGGAGCCTATACGTTTGTACCTTGCCTTTCGGGACCCGGGCATTGGAGAAGTCTTGCACGGGAAACAGGGGTGCAGAGTGAGGTCCAGAGTTCAGGGTGAGCCCCGGTCTTCCAGTCACAGCAGCTGCCCCTCGCCTGGGCAAAGGGGGAGAGGAGGGCTCAGGGGCCTGAGCTCAGAAGAGGCCCTGGTCCCCGGCACCAGCAGGGCAGGTTGCTCCCTGGAGGCATCAGAAGTGAGGGACAGCTCAGTGAAGGGCTGAAGCATCGCTGTGAACACCCACAGTTTGTCAGCACTCAGTGATCCTGGGCATGATTTAGGAGAAAGAGAAGGAGAGAAGGGTGGTGGGACAGTCAAGACTATCCCCCGTGTATAGGACATTGACACAGAAGGGCAGAGTCCTGCGGTGGAGGTAGCTGGGGCCCCCAGACGTGGCCAAGACCTTGGGGGTGATAGTGGCGTGGACCCACTACTTCCCAAACTTCTCTACCAGCTTCCTCGGATCAGTGGCATAGACTCAACCCACGAGCCAGGCCATGCACAAGGAGTTCAGTTTTGCATCAAAGAACTCCACCCAGGCCGTCCAGCCAGCAGGGGCATGTGCTCAGCGGTGGCCAGCCACACCCTCCACTGGGCATCCTCAGCAGCTCCCCATGCAGGAGCAGGGGCGGGACAGCTGCCCAGTGCCCATCACCTTGGCTACACAGTCCGGGGACCGTGGGGCCGAAGTCATGAGGCCAATCTCCGGGACCAAAAGGACTGAGACGCTTCCCTCTCCACCGGCCCTCGGAAGGGGGCTCCACACTATGCCTGCTTGCTAGGTCCGGGGCCCCATATTTTTGCAGAAAAGTTATTTTTTCACAAGCCTTCCTATTTGAGAACTCATTCAGGTCCATCTAGCATTTATTTGGTCATCACGTTTTCAAGGCATGCACATTTTGATAGTTGTGTCAGACGCCACCAGAAATGTCCCGGTGTGTGCTGTCCTTTGCCATCCTCTCCACTGAGCACCTGTCTATGTTCTCACCTGCTCCAAGAGCCCCACTTTCCACAGAATTGTCTATTTGATTTATCTTTTCAAAGTTCTGCTTCCTGATTCAATTGATCCATTCCACTGACTTTTTGCCTTGTGATTAATGTGTGTTCTTGTCTTTATTAATTTCCTCCCCTCACTTTTATTTTGCTAATCATTTTCCAGCTTCTTGTTTTGAATTTTTAATAATACTATTCTCAATCTTTCAACATTTAAGCATATTTATTTTAATAAGAACTTTACAATATGGATTTTACAAAGAATTACATTAGTCATGGCCCAATGTCGTACAGGGGTCTCAACGTCTTAAATGTCTAAATAGCCTACCTTTTCAGTATTGATTTCAATTTTTGCAACAATTATTTTTATTTTGTTTTATTTCCAAGTGGCTATCATTTATCTTAATTTAGGCATCCTCTTGCTATTGAAGCAATCAGGAAATATGGTTTGTTAAATTTTAATTTGGGGGATTTGTTGTAGATATTTTTAAATTATATCCTCAACTGAGGATATTTTTTCATTGATTTTCAGAGAGAGGGGAATGGAGGGGGGAGGGAGTAAGAGAGAGGGCAGAGAGAAGGGGAAACATCAATGTGAGAGAGACACATTGATTGGTTGCCTCCCACACTCACTCTGATCGGGGCCGGGCATCAAACCTGCAACCTAGGTGCATGCCCTTGACCAGAATCGAACCTGTGACCCTGTGGTGCACAGGCGCCACCCTAACCACTGAGCGACACTGGCCAGGGCTGTGGTGGACTTTTTAACTTGTTACATACATTGCATCAGTCCAGGTAGGTTAGGCTGCAGTAACAAACAGCCAGAAAGAACGTCTCTGTGTTTAAATAACGAATATTCCTTGCTCACTACATGTTCGTAATGGGTAAACTGGGCGTTCACCTCCCAGCCAGGCAGTGACCCACGTTGGCAGCTCCATCTTGACACATGTTCCATGGTCACAGAGGCAGAGAAGAGACAGCCTGGCTTATGCCTCTTCTGCACCCATTTCGTTGGCCAAAGAAAATTCAGATGCCCGAGTTCAACAGCATGAGTACTGAACATTGTGTATAAACATTCTACTGCACCCACTCAACAGGTGTTTGTGAAGAGCTGTGGCGATACCGCCTGCTCCAGAGCAAAGGCTGGTGCAGACACTGGGACTGTGGCAGATAGTGTGGCTGTCCTGCCTCCCAGCCCCACTTCCAGAGGCGGCCTGTGACCCACACAGAAGTGAAGTTCCGGGAAAGCTTTTGCTTTTCTGATATCGGTGCTGCCCTGTCTCCTTCCTTCTTATCCTCTGTCGAGAGGCCAAGCAAGTCTCAGAAATATTTGCCTTGACCATGTTGAGCATCTGAACCAAAAACAGCAGCTGCCAACTTCCAGATTTCTCATATGAAGAAAAAAAATAGACTCATCCTATATAATAAAAGCCTAATATGCTAAGTGTCCGGTCATCCGGTCGGCCATTCAACCAATCAAAGCGTAATATGCTAATGATATGCTAAGTTTGCTCAACCACTCACTATGCCATGCACTGACCACCAGGGGGCAGACGCTCCCACCGGTAGGTTAGCTTGCTGCTGGGGTCCGGCCGATCGGGACTGAGTGAGATGGGCCAGACATGCCCTAGAGCCCTCCTGCGGTCCCTCCCCAGCTGGCCAACCTCCCGGGTCCCTCCCTGGTCCTGATCATGCATCAGTGGAGTCCCTCGGCCTGGCCTGCGCCTTCTCGCAATCCAGGCTGAGGGACACCCCCTGCCACCCCGAGTGCATGAATTTCATGCACCAGGCCTCTAGTGTTTGTATAAGCCACTGAGGTGTGTATTAGTCACATCTGAAGCAGTTCTGGGTGATGAAAGAATTCAGCATGCACACAGGATAGGCAATGCCCATCTTCAGGGGATAACAGTCTTGCAGAAGCACATTGTTGTGAGATAATAGAAAAAAATATATATGATCTCTGTCCCCAGTTCCTGAACAGAGCTCCCAACACCCTTGTAATTTCCTAGGTGACAAGTACACGAGGAGCATCTTTTGTTCTGATATTTGGTATTGGACCCCAATTCCTGACACAAAGTTCCTAAATCCCCTGGAAGTCCTGGGTGGTAGCAGTGTCTTTCATTCTAATGTGGTGACTGGTGACCAGAAAGACCAAGCCATGATTAGAAGCTGGGAACTGTCAGTCCCACTCCCTCTGCCATCCTCCAGAAGGGGAGAGGGCCAGGAAGGGGAACTAATGATGGATGGTCCCCAGGTGAGGAAGCCTCTATACAATCCCAATAGTATGGGTTTCAGGCAAACACATCCGTGGTGACTCCCCCAACTCCGAAGGAATGGAAGCGCTGGGGACCCCCAGACCTCACCCGTGTGTCTCTTCATTTACCATACCCTTTAAGAAACTGGTAAACACAAGTAGGTGTTTCCCTGAGTTGGTGAGCTGCTCTAGAAAATAATCAAATCCAGTGGGGACGTCATGGGGACCTCTGATTTGTAGCCAAGTTGGAGTTGTAAGTAACCTGGAGACCCACCACTTGTGACTGGAATCTGAAAGAGGGGGCAGTCTCGTGGGACTGGTCCCTTAACCTGTGGGGCCTTCCCTAACTCCAGTTAGGGTCAGAATTGAATCAAATTGTAGGACACCAGCTGGTGTCACAGGGAATTGCTTGGTGTCGGGGAAAAGAGAACAAACAAGAAAGCTCCTACACATCTGCTGTCAGTTTCTGCGAAGAAGCTGGCTGTTGTTTTGATAGCGATATTATTGATAGCGATATTATCTGTAATAATAAAAGCATAATATGCTCATTAGACTGGACGGCCTAACAGTGGAACGACTGTCCGGATGACCTTCCAGACGAAGCCCGGGCTGCGAGGGCCAAGGCAGCTGCAGTGGCTGCGAGGGCATAGCCCCTTGCCCAAATTTCGAGACTGGGCCTCTAGTTGTAGATAATTTGGGAAGTATTGCCATCTTAACAAGATTACCTTCTAATCCATGAGCATGGGATCCTATCTAATAAAAGAGTAATATGCAAATTGACCATCACTCCAAGACACAAGATGTGGCTGCCCCCATGTGGTCAAAGATGACTGCCCCGTGTAGACACAAGATGGCCACCACAAGATGGCCTGCAGGGGAGGGCAGTTGTGGGAAGTTGGGGGTTACCAGGCCAGCACAGGAGGGGAGTTGGGGCAGAACAGGCCAGCAAGGGAGGGCAGTTGGGGGGGACCAAGGCCTACAGGGGAGGACCTTGGGGGGGGCCAGGCCTGCAGGGGAGGGCAGTTTGGGGAGACCAGGCCAGCAAGGGAGGGCATTTGGGTTGTGGGGAACCAGGCCTGCAGAGGAGGACAGTTGGGGCGGGGTCATAGGCCTGCAGGGGAGGGCAGTTGGGGGGGACCAGGCCTGCAGGGGAGGGCAGTTAGGTGTGACCAGGCCACCAGGGGAGGGCAGTTAGGTGTGACCAGGCCAGCAGGGGAGGGCAGTTAGGGGCAAACGGGCCAGCCGGGGAGCAGTTAGGCATTGATCAGGCTGGCAGAGGGGTGGTTAGGGGGTGATCAGACTGGCAGGCAGAAGCGGTTAGGGGCAATCAGGCAGAGGCAGGTGAGCGGTTGGGAGCCTGCAGTCCTGGTTTGTGAGAGGGATGTCCAACCACCCATTTAGGCCCGATCCCACCAGGACATCCCTCAAGGGGTCCCATATTGGAGAGGGTGCAGGCTGGGCTGAGGGACAACCCTTTCCCCCCACCCCCGTGCACGAATTTCGTGCATCGGGCCTCTAGTATCTTTATAGTTATCTAAATTTTCTTTAATTTACTTCCATAGTGTTCTACAGATTTAGTGTACAAATCTTGCATCTCTTGTTAAGTTTATTCCTGAATGTTTTATTCTTTTGATGCTGTTGTAAATGACTATGTTTTCTTAATTTTATTTCCAGGCTGTTCATTTACTATTGTACAGAAATACAATTGATTTTTATATTGATCTTGTACCCTGCAACCTTCCTGAACACATTTATCAGTTCTAGTAGTTTTTTAGTGAATTCTTTAGGTTTTTCCACATGTAGAACCATGTCATCTGGAAACAGATATGTAATCCTTTGCAATCTGGGTGACTTTTATTTCATTTTCTAGCCTAATTGCCCTGCCTAGAACTTCCAGTATAAGGTTGATAATAAGTGGTGAGAGCAGACACCCTTCTTGTTCCTGATCTTAGGGAAAAAACACTCAGTCTTTCACCATTAAGTATGTTAGCTCTAGTTTCTTGAGTGTTTTTATAATGAAGGAAAGTTGAACGATGTCAAACACATTTTCTGCATCTATTGCAATAATCATGTGGATTTTGTCCTTTATTCCATTCATTCATATGTTGCATTAAATTAATTGACTTTAGTGTGTTCAACCAGACTTACCTGGCTGGAATCCCACTTGGTCATGGTGTGTAATCCATTTTGTATATTGCTAGATTTGATTTACCAGTTCTGTTAGGATTTTTCCACATTTATTTATGAGATATTGGTATGTAGTTTCCTTTTCTTGTGATGTGTTTGTCTTGTTTTGGTATCAGGGTAATACTAGCCTCATAGAATGAGCTGGAAAGTGTTCCTTCATCTTCAGTTTTTTTGGAAGAGAATGATATTAATTCTTTTTTTAAATATTGGTAGAATTAGCCAATGAAGTCCTGAGAAGAATGTGTATTCTGCTGGTGCTGGCTGGAGTGGCCCACGGATTCTGTTAGGTCTAACTCACTCACAGTGTTTTGTGTAAATCTATTTGCCGATTAATCTTCTCTCTAGTTGTTGTATGTATCACTCAAAGTGGATATTGAATTCTCCAATACATATTGTGGAATTATCTATTTCTCCCTCAATTTTGTCCATTTCTGTTTCATGTATTTTGGGTCTATTGTTTTGTAATTGTTACCAGTATATCTCCTTGATGTATCAATCTTCTTATCATTACAAAATGCCCCTCTACTATTTGTTTTGTTTTTTTGTTTGAAATGCTATTTTGGGTGATATTAGAATAGCCACTCCCACTTCCTTATGGTACCTGGTTGCATGCTATTTCTTTTATACCCTTTTACTGCCAACCAACTTCTCTCTTTGAGTCTTAAAATAAATAGCATATGGTGGGACCTTGTTTTTAAATTCAGTCTGACAATCTCTGCCTTAATTGGAATGTCTAATCTGTTCACATTCAATGTTATGGATATAGTTGGAACCACTGAGTTTCATGGATACTATGTTTATTCAGTTCCTTATTTTGAATTTCTTCATTTTGCTGGAAAACTGCTTCAAGTAAATTTCTTATAACTATATATGGATGGTATCGTTTCTGAGTTCTTAAATGTCTAAAATTATTTGTCTCTTATCCTCATGCAACAACAATAGTTTGGGAGGGTATAAAATTCTGGGGTCACAACCATTTTTCCTCAGAACTCTGTAAACTCTTACCTATTGCTGTCTAATATTTAGGGGAGCAATCTACTTTACCTATTTTTCCTTTTTAATAATCATATTTTATCTGATTTTAATATTTTCTTTTTATACTTAGAATTTATAAAAATCCACAAAATATGTCCCAATGAAGATCTTTTTTCAATTAACCCTGAGTCTTTTTGACATAAAGATTTAAGTATTCAGGTCAAGTAAACTTTCTTCCACTCCATTTATTTCATTATGTGTTTCTGGAACTCATTTTATATGAATATTGAATCATTTAATTTAACTACATATCGTTTGTCTTTTATAATTTTTGTTTCTAGTTCTAAAGGACTTTTTTTATATTAAAAAGTGTTCATTTAAAATGAGAAAATAAATCACGAATCACACATTTTGAAAAAAATTATAATTACCAAAAATATCCCAAATCCAGAAAAAAAAAAGATATTTTAATTGACTAATCACCTGGCATACCTCTGTAAAATGTTTTTCTGCATTTTTGGCTGCAAATATTTTGATAGTCTCTGTTTGGTTTTTTTTAAGAACTACTTGAAGAAGAACAAGCTCATTAAAGAAAATTTAGGGGGAAAGTAGAAACACAAGCAGGAAGTACAAATCATTCTATCACCCATACACACAATACAGGCAATACATTACTAGTACTTTAGAACTGCTATTTGGCCTTTTAGAATATACCAAGACAAGAAGAGGAGGCATATTTTAGTATTTCAAAAACAAAAAATATTAAGATTGAAGGTAAGCAACAAACGTGGGGGAAAACAAGCTGGAAAAGCAAATTCTTACAACAGCAGTTCATTTTCATCCTGCAAAACTTTTCACCTTGATTATGTATACAGTAGGCCCTCGGATTACGTTGGAGATCTGTTCCTACAGAGCGACATAACGCGATTCTCGCCGTAAGTTGGAACTCACCTACATAAACACCTATGTCACTCACATGGAGCACATACATAGCAGTAATGAAGTGAAACAGTAAAAAAAATTTTAAAGAAATATAACAATTCCTGACCTTCACTTGTGGTAAATAAATAATAAAAAACATAAAGCACATACGTACATACGTCGAAAATGACGGAACTTTTTTTTTATAAATAAATGGGAGATGGCGATGTAACCCTAGGACTGCCTGTAGTTATAAATATACTAGAGGCCCGGTGCACGAAACTTGTGCATGGGTAAGGTCCCTAGGCCTGGCCAGTGATCAGGGCCAATCAGGGCCTTCCGGCTGCCAGCCAGGGTCTTCCTTTGTTCTGCACCGCTCCTTGGTGGTCAGCACACGTCATAGTGAGTGATCGAACTCTCGGTCTCCTGGTCGAACTCCCAAGGGGACACTATTAGCCTTTTATATATATAGATATAATAGCATCTAAGCATCTCCATTCAAAATGTTATGATCAACAACTTCGTGTGATATGGCTGATGACATGCGTTATTTAGTTTAAGAAGCTACACATCTGGTTAATGATTTAAATGTTTATAAAGAAAAGCTTTGCAATAAGAAACTAAAAGTACATGTTAGAAATAAGCAAGCTCTCAAAACACACAAGATTCTTTATGAGAATTATCTTACTAGGAAAAATATAAAACCAATTCCATCTTTCAAGAGATCAGATAAGCCCTAGCTGCTTTGGCTCAGGGGATAGAGCATCAGCTTGTGGACCAAAGGGTTCCGGGTTTGATTCTAGTCAAGGTCATGTACCTCAGTTGCAGACTCCTCCCTGGCCTGGGCCCTGGTCAGGGTGCATGCAAGAGGCAACCAATCAATGTGTTTCTCTCACATCAATATTTCTCTATGTCTTTCCCTCTCTCTTCCACTCTCTCTAAAAATCAATGAAAAAATATCCTCAGGTGAGAATTTAAAAAGAGAGAGACCAAAGAATAATGGGAACAAAGTGAAATTCTAGCAGATGGTGGTAACATCTAATCTTATCTGTAAGTAAAACAAATGTGACTGGCTCTTCTTGGTAGACTTACCTCGTGCTTTGTGACTCTGTTGATGCCATCCATGTTGTCGCATCTGAGGTTTTACAGCTCAGAAGGACCAGTGTTGGGACTCAAGTCTTGGCCTTTTGATTCCAAGCTTATTGTCCATTTTCTCGTGTTGTTCGAGCTCACGTGACAAACCAGCTCTGTGCGGAGGGCTCACGACTGACGAGCCTGGTCAGTCTGTGAGTCTGGCTTCCGTCCGTTCCTTTCGGATGGCACTGCGCTCGCCCCTGTGCTGTAGTGTCCTCATCTTGAGACATGGAACAGCAGTGCCGATGTCAGAGGATGGCTGTCACTTCCCACAGCCGCATTCCCTGCAGGCCCAGTGGGAAGCTCCAGGACCCCCGGGCCGGGTCGTCTCCTTTACAACCAGCTTACATATCATTCTCTCTAGAGAGTAGAGAGGCTTAGGCATTCCTCTGGCATGGTACCTTCTGAGTCTGGGTACTTCAAGCCCGTTTCTCCACATGCCCTTGCACTTGGCACCGGGCACCCCGGGCTGTGTCCATAGTGTGACCCTACACTGGCCTGGACCTTCATGTTGGATGAGTTAGCACAATTGTTAGGAAGATCATCCCAGGTAACAACTCACATGTCCATCAACCAATGAATGGAGAACAAAACAGCATATTCCAGTCATAAAAAAGAAATCAAGTACCAATTCATGCTACAACAGGGATGGACCTTGAAAACATTATACTAGGTGAAAAAAGCCAACACAAAAGGTACATATATTATCTGATTCCATTTATATAAAATATCCAGAGTAAGCAAATTCATAGAGACAGAAAATAGATTAGGAGAGGATTAGAAGATTAGGAGCTGGCTGCTCTGTGTGTGGGGGTGGGGGTGTTGAGGAGTTTCTAGATAAAGACTTCTTAATTCACTCATCTAACTATGAGATCCAATATTTTTTCAATCACGTTTTGTATCTCCAAAGATGCCTCAGGCTTCGCTGGTAATCTCCTTGCAGCACACACGCTTCTGCTATTCCTCTGCCTTATCCCCTAAATCTCACTACAGTGATTGGCTTCACACGAGTTACCAGCTCCGATTCCTCAGCCGTCCCTCCTTCTCTCTGATGAATTTTTTGTGTGTCTAAAGACTTACCTTGGGAATGAAGTAAAGACAGGTCAATGCCAGTAACCAAGAGTGAGCTTCATTAACCACTAGTGGGGTCCCTGAGCCTGGCCTGTGGGAATCGGGCCGAAACGGGCAGTCAGACATCCCCCGAGGAGTCCCAGATTGTGAGAGGGTGCAGGCCAGGCCAAGGGACCCCCCCTGATGGATGAATCCATGCACCGGGCCTCTAGTATGCATATAAGATCGTTGGTTAATCTCTTCCCACCTTCCCCACTCACCCCTTCCCTCTGAGATTCATCAGTCTGTTCCATGTTTCCATGCCTGTGCATTGAGCGTCTGGCTCCTGGTGGTCAGTGTGCATCATAGCTACCGATCGAACGGTCAAACGGTCCAATGGTCAACACTTAGCATATTAGGTTTTTATTATACAGGACTAGAGGCTCAGTGCACGAAATTCGTGCATGGGGGGGGGGTGTCCCTCAGCCCGGCCTGCACCCTCTCCAATCTAAGACCCCTCTGGGTATGTCAGTCTGACATCCCTCTCACAATCTGGGACCGCTGGCTCCTAACCACTTGCCTGCCTGCCTGTCTGATTGCCCCTAACTGCCTCTGCTAGCCTGATCGCCGCCTAACCACTCCCCTGCCAGCCTGATGGCCCCCAACTGCCCTCCTCTGCCAAACTGCTCTGCCTCGGCCCCACCACCATGGCTTTGTCCAGAAGGAAGTCAGATGTCCGGAAGATGGCTGGTCGCCCTGTCTAATTAGCATATTACCCTTCTATTGGTATAGATTCCCCGAGTTGATGGGTTGGGAGACCAGAGGGGAAGGAAATACCGTGTTTGATCATTAGGTTGTTTGTCATCTCACTGACCTCAGTAGCAGTTAGACAGACAGTGTGTGGAGTGTCATCTTCCTCTGTGAAAACCCTTCTCTGTTGTAGCTGTTCCCGCCCCCTTACCTTACAACCTCCTCTGCAATTGGCTACCTCGCAGGGACTGACAGCGCCCTCACTCCTGCCCTGCGGGCAGCACTAAGCTGTTCTGCACTCACTGGTCCTTGTCTCATCCTCCCACTGGCCCTACAGACGCTATGGGGTTCAGGGAGGCTGGATGAGGGGGAGTCCTTTCATCGCCCTCCGGCCAATGTCTTCTCAGGCTCATGGCTCAGCAATCACTGGTCAGCCGGTCACCCAGCTGGGCCACAGCCACTTCTCCTGCCACTGGGGCGGGAGCGGACAGCACATTGCACACGGCCAGCTGCGGCACAGGCAGGTTCTGCCCAGCCACAGGGCCAGGACATGCAGCTCCGGAGAAGGCGGTGGGGGAGCAGGAGGGGCTGTCAGCTGGGAAGCAGCACGCGCCTCCGCCGCCCCGGCCTGCGCTGTCCCCGAGGAGCCCGCCGACACAGGCGCCCTTCCCGCCCCGGCGGCGCAAGGGCTTGTTTGGCGCCAGGACAGCAGAAACGCACAGGAGACCCAGGCCGCACGCTCCGCCTCCGCCTCCGCCTCCTGCCCGCGCCCCCGCCCCGCCCTGCACCCCAGTCCCGCGCCCCCAGCCCCCGCCCCGCCCCGCATCCCTGTCCTGCGCCCCCAGCCCCCGCCCTGCGCCCCCAGCCCCCGCCCCGCCCTGCACCCCAGTCCCGCGCCCCCAGCCCCCGCCACCCCCCCCCGTCCCCTCCCCGCCCCGCATCCCTGTCCCGCGCCCCCAGCCCCAGCCCCCGCCCCGCCCTGCACCCCAGTCCCGCGCCCCCAGCCCCCGCCCCCCCCCCCGTCCCCTCCCCCCCCGCATCCCTGTCCCGCGCCCCCAGCCCCCCCCCCCCTCCCCGCCCTGCATCCCTGTCCTGCGCCCCCAGCCCCCGCCCCGCCCCGCATCCCTGTCCTGCGCCCCCAGCCCCCTCCCCGCCCCGCATCCCAGTCCTGCGCCCCCAGCCCCCCCCCCCCCCCCCGCATCCCAGTCCTGCGCCCCCAGCCCCCGCCCCGCCCCGCATCCCAGTCCTGCGCCCCCAGCCCCCGCCCCGCCCCGCATCCCTGTCCTGCGCCCCCAGCCCCCCCCCGCCCCGCACCCCCCCGCCCCCCACCCCAGTCCCCCGCCCCCGCCCCGCCCCGCATCCCAGTCCCGCGCCCCCAGCCCCCGCCACCCCCCCCCCCCCCCCGTCCCCTCCCCGCCCCGCATCCCTGTCCTCGCCCCGCTGAGCAGGAGGGTGGCGGGAAGCTGATGAAGACCTGTCTTCATTGGAACCCCCCGGGTTTTCATTGCCAGCCGCTTCCATTCCTTCCCCAGGAGCAGGCGGCTCACACCGTCAATGGCCGGCTGACTAGGACACAGCTGAGGGCCGGTACTGGTTTCTCTCCTGAAGGCCCTTCACGCTGCTGCTCATTAGTTCACTCCTCCCGGCGGCGGCCCCGCGCTGCAGGCCCGAGGCTTGAGGAGAAACAGGCCATGTGTGTCTGACACGGCCTCCCGGAGACACTTCCTAAGGACAAAGGGAAGCAGCGGCCGCGCAGACCCCGGAGGACACCGCCTCACCCACGGCCACAGTGCCTGCCGCCAGCGGTGGCACAGCCACGCCACCTTCTCCCCGGGGCGCTGACAAGGGCATGTGGCTCCAGTGATATTTCTGCCCCAACGTGGAAAGCCTCACTCTGATGGTGACATGCACGAGACAAACCCAAACGACAGGCCTCCTGTGTGACACCTGGCCAGGACTCTCCCCAGTCCCCACGGCGTGGGAGACAGCTGTCGGGTTCCGGGGACTGAGGAGATGTGGCAGCGAAATGGAATGTGGAATCTGAGCAAAAAACAGGCCTCTGTGGGAAAAACTGGTCTTTACTGGACTTCACCCGTTTCCCCCTTAGTAGCCATGTTACTAAAGGCAGCTGTGGATGTTGACCATGAAGTGCCCTCCCGTCAGACAGTGCAGGGTGCTGGCGTTGCACTGTGAGAAAACACAAACAGGTTCGTATCGGAGACCTGCCAGCATCGTCCGGCTGACTTTTAGGGAAGTGACTTATTCTCTCGCGCCTGGTGCACGTCTGTACAAAGCTGAAACAGGGGGCAGGCTTTGGTTGGACATTTTGTTGCTCATCGCTGAAAGCATCCAAATGACACGAGGAACAGAGCAAAGACAAGGCTCTGCCCAAATGGCACTGCCTGCAGCGGGAAGATGTGGGGTGAATACATGAAGAGAGAAGTAAGAACTTCAGAGACTGAGGTCTGTGGAAATAAAATGGTGATGAGACGAAGAGTGACTGCAGGTGGGAAGACCGCGCTGATGTGGTGGCCAGAGGAGGGCTGCCCAGGTTCCACTGAGATAGGAAGGACTTGCCATATGAGCACGTGGGGTAAGAGCATTCCTGGCAGAGGAAACAGCACGTGCCAAGGGCCTGTGGTCAACACTCTACGAGGTGGCTTCTGAGCTGGAGTAGGAGAAGAACAACGCAGAAGCCCCGTGGAGATTGTGGTGACTGGGACTCGGGCGTTATCTGTGGAGAGAAAGAGGAGTGAGCAGATGAGGACATGACTGTGAAAGCAGAGCTGGGCAGAGCCTCAAATGGCTCAGGTGTCAGGAAGGGGTGAGCGATGGATCCCTGGATTCTGGACGGAGAAGCTGAAGTGGACGGATGGTGATGCCATTTACCAAGTCCTAGAAGAGGCTGGGAGAACAAAGCCGAAGCAATATTTAGAGATACTGCCTGAAAAGTTCCCAAACAGCCTCATGAAATGCAGGATAAAAAACAAAAAGCCCACAGGTAGGCCCATCATAACAAAACTGATGGAGAACGAAGAGTGACATCTTCCAAGCATTTAGGAAAAAAAGACACACTTCCAAAGAAACAGCTGGGAGACTAACTGCTGATTTATCTACAGAAATAATAAAGGCAGAAGACGTGGAAGGAGAAGGCAAGAAAATAACTTCCAGGCTGGAATTCTGTTCTCGGTGAAAATACCCCTCAAAGTAAAGGCAATATAAGGACTTTCCCGTCAGATGAAAGGGAGTGGGCAGGCTCCACAAAGAAACACGCCAGGGAATCCCTTAGGCAGAAGGCAAATGATCGCGGAAGAAACACTGAACACAGGAATGCATGAGAGCAACAGGACGTGAGCATTGACAAATCTAAGTGTATACTGACCCCCAGCATTAATAATAATGTTAGTTATAGGAGTTCTGTATCTACATATGTTCAATCTGAGTGGCCAGATTATTATGATCTCTGAACGCATAATAATCTGGCCACTCAGTGTATATCCTATATAATAAAAGGCTAACATGCAAATTGTCCCCTCGACCAGGAGTTCGACCAGCAGGCAGGCCGGCCAACCGCCCATGTCCCGTCCCCCTGGCCAGGCTGGCCGGACCCCACCCATGCACAAATTCATTCACCAGGCCTCTAAAATATATATATATACTAGAAGCCTGTTGCACGAAGTTTCGTGCAATAGACTTTCCTTCACCTGGCTGCCAGCACCAGTTTTCCGCCAGCACCAGTTTTCCTCTGGCCACCCGCCGATAAGAGCGCCTCCCGCCAGCGCGATCTCTGGCCTCTGGCCACCCGCGGATCAGAGCACCTCCAGCCAGCGCGATTGGCCATCTGGCGCCATTTCCTCTGGCCATCCACGGATCAGAGCTCCTCCCGAAGGCTGGGGGCAGGACTCGGGGTGGCTGATGGTGCTGGCTGGAGGTGCTCCGATCAGCAGGTGGCTAGAGGAAAACTGGTAGTAGCAGAAAACTGATGCCGGCAGCCACGCAATCGGCCACCCCGAGTTCCGCCACCAGCGCCTTCCTCGGGCCCCATGGGTCCTGCCGCAGCGCCAGCCGTTTAGGCCGCTCCTCCCGTCAGCCAATCGGCCACCCTGAGTCCCGCCCCCCGCGCCTCCAGCCGGCCCAATCGTGGGCGTAGTGGAGTGATGCAATTTGCATATTACCTTTTTATTATGTACGAGATATATACACACACACACACACACACACACACACACACACACACACACTGAGTGGCCAGATTATTATGCGTTCAGAGATCATAATAATCTGGCCACTCAGTGTACATAGACTTAGAAAGCACAACAGCAGCCCAGCTGGTAGTGCTCAGTGGTTGAGCCGTTGACCTATGAACCAGAACGTCACAGTTCGATTCCTGGTCAGGGCATATGCCTGAGTTTCAGGCTGAATGCCCAGTAGTAGGGGGCATGCAGGAGGCAGCCAATCAATGATTCTCTCTCTCTCTCTCTCTCTCTTTTTTTTTATAAATGCTGAACATTTTTAATGCTTCTGTCATTTCACAAAACATCTTTTGTTGACATTCTACAAATGATAGCATCCAATAATGTCCCAATCCTTTCTTCTTGTGAAGATAGTTTATATATCTTTTTGACTTCTGTAATATTTGTTATTTCAGGAAGATTTTTCAGGGAAACTTGCTGACCTTCTACCTTAGCTATTAGGTCTTCTTTATTTGTTTTTCTCCATCTTCAGTGTAAACAATTAGAATTGAAGTGTCATTTGCTGAGATACTGAATTTTTTCAAAGCCTCTGAAATACTGTTATTTGGGGACAGGTTGAAAATAATTTCGTCTTCATTTTTCCTAGTTTGTAGAGATGAACTGCTTTGTTTGCTGCCACAAGTATCAGAAATGGATCAACAATCACTGTAGGGTTTATCAATGAACTATTAATAGCACCTTCCATGGCCTTTTTTCTCAAGTCTCCAGCATTTTTTACATCTTTAAATAACAGAAGGGTCACCCTACATTCGGGAAATAGGTCCAGCTGATGAGTTAACTACATTTCATAGATAAGCAGGATTCGCCGCCTCCCGCATCTGTCTCCAATGATTCTCTCTTATCATTGATGTTTCTATCCATCTCTACCTCTCCCTTCCTGAACCCTGAAATCAATCCTATATAATAAAAGGGTAATATGCAAATTGACCCTAACGGCAGAAAGACTGGGAACGACCGGATGCTATGATGCGCACTGACCACCAGGGGGAAGATGCTCAATGCAGGAGCTCCCCCTGGTGGTCAGTGCACTTCCACAGGGGAGTGCTGCTCAGCCAGAAGCCAGCTCATAACTGGCCAGCGCAGCGGTGGTGGCGGGAGCCTCTCAGGCCTCCGCAGCAGCACTAAGGATGTTTGACTAATTGCTTAGGCCCCACTCCCAGCAGGCCTAAGCCGTTAGTTGGACATCCCCTGAGGGCTCCTGGGCTGCCAGAGGGATGTCTGACTACCAGCTCAGGCTTGATCCCCCCGGGAGCGGGCCTAAGCCAGCAGGTGGACATCCTCCGAAGGGTCTTGGACTACGAGAGGGCACAGGCCAGGTGAGGGACACCCCCCGCCCAAGTGCATGAATTTTTGTGCACCAGGCCTCTAGTAAAAATATATTAAGAAAGAAAGAGAAGAAGAAAAGGAGGGAAGGAGGGAGGGAGAGAGGGAGGGAGGGAAAGCAAACAGTGGAAAGGAAGAAGTGGGATTTAAGTGTCCTAAGGTCAAGAAGGGGTGAAATCTCATTTCTCTTACACTCATAAACAGGAACTCATGTTGAAATCACAACAGTAACCATGAGATGAAGAGTATAAGAATGTATAACAAACAAGCTAACAGAAGTGAGAAGCTGGAATTTTAAAATGGTTGATCTAGAAGAAAGGCTAGAAAGGAGAAAAAAGGGCATATAAAACAGGAGGGCCACATAGCAAGAAGAAACAAGATAGCAGATACAACCAAATGCACTTGTAATTAAGTTAAATGTAAGCAACCAGCACCTCAGTCAAGCTCCCAATGGTCAAGTGCACACTACTGGCCACATTTGCAGGGGAGGAAGGAGATGCAGAGAAGTCAGGACCTGCCCACGGCTGTCCCCTGGGAAGTCATGGGACCAGAATTTGAGCGCAGCAGCCTCCTCCGGACCTGAGCACGCCACCCTCCAGGTGCTCCCTCCCCTGTCCACCCAACGCTGCCTCAGCCCTTCCACAGATGGCCCCAGGCTCCCACAACAAGCTCCTTGCAGGGACCCCATGGCCCCACATCGTTGCCATGGTGATGGTGCTAAGGCACAAACTGGGTCTTCACTCTCTCCAAAATTAAAATGTTACCTGGCGGGCTGCTCTGTGGTTAGAGCATTGACCCACACACTGAAAGGTCGCAGGTTTGATTCCAGATCGGGGGCACGTACCTTGGTTGCAGGCTTGATTCCCAGTGGGAGGCAACCAATTGATGTGTCTCTCTCACATAGATGTTTCTCTCTGTCTCTCCCCCTCCCTTCCACTCTTTCTAAAAATCAATGGGAAAATATCCTTGGGTGAGAATTAACAACAACAACAAACAACAATAATTAAAATGTTTTCCTGGTTTCTCATTTGCTTCAAGACAAATGCAGTTAGTCATAAACGGTCCTTCTAGACGAGGCCTCTGCCAGCCCCTGCGCCTCCTGACCTGTGCTGAGCATGGCATGGCCACACCCTACAGCGCAGGTAGTCTTCCTCTCCTTGACAGGATGGCACACTCAGAACAGTCAAGTGATGATCCAAGCAAATCCATTAACCCAGCTCGGCTGGAGTGGCTCAGCGGTTGAACATTGACCTATGAACCAGGAGATCACAGTTCGATTCCCGTCAGAGCACATGCCCGGGTTGTGGGCTTGATTCCCAGTTGGGGGCATGTAGGAGGCAGCTGATTAATGAATCTCTCATCATTGATGTTTCTATCTCTCTCTCTTCCTTCCTCTCTGAAATCAATAAAAATATATTGAAAGAAAATTCGTTAATCCAGGTGGTAAATGTTTACTAAGTAACTACCATGTGCTTCGCACTCTCCCAGGTGCTGGGAACAGAGCAGGGAACAGAAGAGGTGAACACCCACCCTCCTGAGGGCATGCCGTCCCCCGCTGGCCTTTGACATCCATGGGTTCCACATATGTGGGTTCAACCAAACAGTGGATCAAAAATACTTGAAAGAAAGTTACATTGTTGCTGACCTATATACAGTTAGGCCTACGAAGAAGATCATGGTGGTGTCCATACTGAACATGTAGACTTTCTTGTGACTATTCCCTAAACAATACAGCAAACAACTAGCTACACAGCATTTACGTTGTATTAGGAATTATAAGTTATCTAGAGATGATTTAAAGTACATGGGAGCATGTGTGTAGATTGTATGCAAATACTATGTCATTTCATATAAGGGACTTGAGCATCTGCAGTTGTGGTATCATAGAGGTTCCGGACTCAATCCCCCGATACCAAGGGACGGCTATGATGGGCATGTGTGCTGTATGTTGCACGAATGTGCACGTATGCTGTGGCAGGTGGTAAGAAGTGGCAGGAAGAGAAAGGGAGGGGATGTTTACAAGTGTGCTCAAGGAAGGGCCTGAGACTGGTGTTGACGAAAGACACCGAGGAGATGAGGGAGTGTGTCCGCCCCGCAGGCATCTCGGGGACAGGCCTTCTGGACGCCCCGGAAGTGGGCTGGGACAGCAATGCCTTGAGGGGGACGGGGAATGGCAGGCAGAAGCGCTGAAATGTAAGAATGTGCCTCTGGGTGTAGTCAGACCCGCATTTGGGCACAGGGGCATTGCTAAATGAAGAGCCTGGACTTCCATTCTGAGTGGGACAGTAAAGGGGACCCCCACACCCCCTCACACCCCCGGCCAGGCCCTCTCTGAAGGAATGAGGCCAAGACCCAAGACGGTCCCTGAGGCCCAGGAACTGGACGAGCCTGCCGTTCTGACAGCAATGCTGGCTTCACCCAGTCCTCCCACTTTCTTTGGGAAAAACGGAGCTGTTAGCCAAGGATGCCCCATCCCTGAACGCTCTGAAGACGAGGGCGCTGGGCCGCAGGCCACCGGGCAGGATGCAAACGCTGCGGCTCTGGGAGAGGCTGGCTCTCGCTCTCCCTGTGTAGAGAACGTTGTCGGGGATGGGAGGCATGGCGAAGACCAGACCAAATCAAGACTGAATCTAGAAGGTTCCACATGAGGTAGCCCCAGCGCACGGAGTCAGGCTATCTATGAGGTGACTGGCACAGGGCTGCAAAAAGGGAACCAGAGCACCCCCACCCCCCGGGAGAGCAAAGAGCCGCCCGGGTGAGGAGGGCGCTGGGCGGACAGGCCGCCAGGCCATCCTGTGGGCCACCCCGGCTTTCTCCAGGAAACCTGTCAGGTGGTACTGGTCACTCGGGTATTTGAAGGTCACCCTCCGAATTCTGAGGAAGCAGGACGTTCCGCACATATCTGCTTAGCTATGGAACCTGTGTATTTTATGACATCAAACTTTCGCATGATGAGGCTTCTGGAATAGTCAGTGGACTGCATGGCTGAACTCTTGAATGAAACCTAAAGCAAAACTCTCCCGCTTAAAACCACTTGTAAGTGCTGCGTGCTGGGCTTCAAGACACGTGGCCCACTCACCGTCCTGGGCAGGGAGCCTCCCTGCCCCGCTCCGGGCCGCGATGCCGGGTGACCTGCACCCGCTCCTAGGGAATCCGATGCCGCCCTCGGCGCGGCCGCTGCTGCCATGGGAGTGCGGCCCCCTGCGGCCACACGAGGTATGGCATCCTCACAGGGCGTCCTGCCCGCGCGGGGGGAGCTGGAAATTCAGAACAGAACCTGCAGAGCCAAGCTGAGGGGCGAGAGCGGGCCCTGAAAGGGGTCCCTCTGGCCGCTGTTTCCTCCCACCACAGAGGTGCGGCCCGAGGGAAGAACAGGAAGCGAGGAGAGTCGGCTGGGCCTGGATTAGAATGTGGAGTTACCCCGTGGAGACATGGATGCGAATCCTTGACTGTGAAAGTTAAAAAGCAGGGGTGTGACTTTTTGTTTTAAAAATGTAGAGTATCTGCATGCAACTTACTTTCTTCACTTAACAGTACCATTTTAAGGCATTTTGCACATATCAGTGTGGTACCGATATGTTTCATTTCTGAGGTTAATCAACACCAAAAAAATGCAGTTTGGCAAGGGGGAGAAAGAGGAGTATGGCTTGAAGGGCATCGTGTAATAAATTTATTGTATTTTGTTACATTTTCCACTTTTCCCTTAATTCCAACTGTATGCAATATAATCAACTGCTGTTTCAGAAATAAAACTCTTTAAACATAAAAATATAAATTCTGCTTCTCAAAAGTGCATACACCTTGAATAATAAGACACACAGATAAATAACAGAAGTCAGTGGCACATCTCATGCACTTGTTCTAAAATAACTTAAAAGGTATGACAGACTTCGCAGCCACAGGAAGACCCCCCCTTCCCATGACTCACGGCTAAGGAAACTCAGCCCTGAGCATGACCGAGCCGCCTCGGGAGTCTGTGACGGCGGCTTCCAGGACAGCAGCCCGCGGGCGGCGGAGCGTCCCGGGAGGAACCAGTGCCGTGATGGCCGGAGTTCTGCAGCCGGCCTCGCTGGGGAGCCCGCCAGCCTGCGTGGCTTTCTGTCTTTGTGCCTTGAAATGCAAACACCAGGGGAACTAATTGTTTCTTTCTCGCGGGTAGCAATGGTGAGATGAGCCACCCGAGGCGAATAGGGACTGCTCTGAAGTCCTTGGCATGCACTCAGCTCCCCAGATTTAGCTCCATCGGTAATGTATGCAGCCAAACTTTTGGATGAGCATTAGCTGATTTATTAAAATTATATGAAAAAAATACCAATGAGGGTTACAAAAGATTCCAAATAAAAATGCTTCACATTCATTTTTAAATTTAAAAATACTTCCTGAAATTAGACAAGTAGAGAATGAGCTAAACAAGAAATTTGGGGACAGCCTAGGGTTTGCTATTATAATTATTACGAAGAAACCATCATTCTATCAAAATCCGGGACTCCGCCCTGGCTCTCAGCAGGGCTCCTCAGCGCCGCACTTGATACACCTGGAGCTTTAACCCGCGGTCACCCCTGGGCCGGACCACAGACTGCATACCGAGTGCGAGGGGGAGGGGCCGGGGTTAAAAGTTCCCTACACAAGTCTCACCAACACCGGGCGTCCAAATCTAGAGGAGGCTCAGAGATCGGGGCATCTGTGTGAGGTGAAGAAGCCTCCCTAGTCCATTATGGGTCTTACTGCCCCCCAAACGGGGAAGCGCCAGGTTAAAACAAATGTGAGATGGATCTAGAACTACCCACCCTCTGCCGCCACCATGATCCCGCGAGCTTAGTCTTCATTGACCACTGCTTTCCACAATAGTAGCTCTAAGTCTCTAAAAAAGCATTTTAAACTCTTAGCACTACTAGAAGCCACGTTCTCTTGTGCCACAGTAGAACCCTAGAGGATATAAACAATTACAATCTATAGAAAATGGCAGGTTATTTTTAGAACATTCCTATACTTTACGAAAGTCTTCAAGCTAAATACAGTATATAAACCAGTGTATTCAACATCCCCAACCCATTCCTGCTTGCAAATACTTACTTTACAGTCTTGCCAACGATCAAAAAGGTTGGCCAAGAGAAACATGTGCAAAGCAGAACAGGAGACCACATTCATGCTCTTCTACACCGATTAAACCACACTGAATAAATACAAATTCGAAAACAGAGCTCCATAACCTAGAGTTGCCTTTAAGAAAGCGTATTTAGTGTAGTGGACATTGTCTGTGAGTTGCTTTGCATAGGTAGTGAGAGCATGTTTTCTGGGTTAGCGGCAGGCCATGCAGAGCTGTCCTGTGTCCCGTGGGTGAAGCATGGCTGCTCAGGCTCCACGTGCAGCTGCAAGACACACCTCTGGGCGCTGAGCTGAAGGCAGTGAGACTGACTATTCAACTAAAATAAAAGCACAGCGTTTACCCCAAAATACTCCGGCAGGCTTAGCAACAATGCACCCTTCATGAACTTAGACAGCCTGCACAGTAACAGCTACCTTTTGTGTTAACCACAGGCACTGGTTAGTCAGCAAATTTTGTTCTTTTCAATTCCAAATGATTCAAAGTTCAACCCACCTCACAGAACGTGTTTTATAGAAACTGTGCTTGTCATTTGCATACTATCTCAAAATTCCAACCCAGAAACACTATCTTTGCATCGACAATTATAACTCCAGAAAACAGTAACGTCAGCTGCTCAGTAATTTTATCAGGATGAAAGGTGACATCAGATGTCAATCTACTTGAAAAACATGTTTATTTGATGTAAATGAGCTTTGCTCACAGCTCTCCTCTGCTCCATTTTCCTAAAGGCTGCCACTGCTGTCCTTCACATGCTGTTCCTGTTTCTCCTGATAGAGGGATGACAATTTTTCACTCAAACCCCCTCCCCCACTGCCCCCCCCCAATCCCCACATCCATCTCATGCCACCGTGGGTGACCCCATTTTCAAGTCCTAAGTACAGAAACAGCTGTCTGGAAAAGTGGACGGAGAGGAGCATCTCCGGAGGTGAGGAAGGGCACTTTTGGTTTCCAGAACACACTTGCTCCAGAGGACTTGGCCGAACCAGCAGAACCCGCTCGCTGTCACTCGTTGACGGCGCCATCGGCGCCGGTCCATCAGCTGCGCTCCCAGGGCTCCCCGGCCACAGCGAACGCCTGAGCCGGCAGCTGGCCTTCACTCGCAGGGCAGGCCCTCCACCAACGTGTCAGGACGAACGGACGAAGGAGTAAATGATGGAAGGATGATTACAGGAGTTGAGGGCAGCCTCAGATGATTACAACTCTTTACCGAAACACAAATACTCCTACTGGTCCAGCGCAGTATTCCGCTCAGTTAGGCTGCTTTTAGGGAGAAAATACAAAAAGGTGGGAGATGGTCTTGCATGACAGGAGCCTAACAGCCTCCGCGCTCGCACATTGGGGAGGGATTGCGAAGGCAAGGCCCGGGACTTAGGGAACGCGGTAGCCTCAGTGCCTGGGGTGTTCACTGGAAAGAAACCCAAATGAAACGTTTCCTAAGTGGACATGAGAGACGAACTTCGTGGTTGGGGGTTATTCTGTGCTCACCAGGAAATGAGTGTTCGGATGAGGCCAGAAACCCAGGCCCACCATCTTGTAGGTGATTTCCAACCCCAAACACACGTATGCTCATTGCGCAGGACATCACCGGGGAAAAACAAAACCAACACCAGGTCCCTAAGCTACCAAAGACCTGAACTGAACCAACTAACCATTTCCCACACTTTACACCTCAAAGTCACCTGCAAACTTCCGGGCAAGACAGCCTTCTCGGTGGCTTAGCGTTTGTACCTGGTGATCAGGGATAAACTTTTCATTGCTTAAGCGCAGAAATATAACAGCTCAGAGATGCCTAGACAATGCCATAATATTTCCTGATTTTTTTCCATTTATATCTGAAACGAGGACTAAATTCATAAGCATACAATTTTATAGATACTGAAATTTTATTTCTAGATCTCATGGAAAATTAAAGGAGTTTGTAGTGTGCTTTTTAAGACACTAAACCAAATGGAAAATCCATTCCTGAAGCACTCAAGAATAAAAGTATTTACCACTGTGAAAATTAAACTACTTTCCATTCATGCTTAAATCATTATAGCCCCAAAAGGTGTTCATAAAACCTGTTATGTAGCCAAACTATAATTCTAACACTTTGCAGAGATACAGATTTCAAATGTGGTTTGCCTGCGAGAGAAAGATGAGAGGCTCCAATTGGACAAACACTGAGTTCCTGATACTGGCGATCCCACATTTGTGATACAGAAAACCAGTGCCAAACAGACCGGCTGTCCACATGCGGTCGGAAGCGAGAACACCCTGGCAGCCGGGCACCGGCAGTCACTGGGCCGAGGAGAGCAGCGCTGCTCTGGAGCCACAGGACTGGGCGCGGGGCAGACACGCGTGCTCAGGAAATGTCAGGGAGCACTACAGCAACTTCCACAAGCTGAGTCTCCGACATCGCAAGGGTCTAAAATTCCAGCTACCCTCAACAAAAATGGCCTCCAGACTTGTGAGTTGCCTGCTAATGCTCAAATTAGCAGCAAAATAGTTAAGTAACCTACTGGAAACATTTCCCAAGAGGTATTCATGGAAAAACAACAACAAAAGGCAGTGCAGAATTCACAGCCGTGTGTGTATGTGTGGTCGCCTCACACACAGCAGGACCGAAGGGGGATTACACATGGGTCCGAGTGCTAGGAGTTCAGGGAGAACTTGAAGAACCTGTGAGTTTTTGGAAGTTAGTATTTAAGAGCATATAAACATAGCATGCTGTATTTCATGGCAAAGTAACAAATGCTATTCAAATAGAATGAGAACTAAGACTCTCTTGACATTTAGGAAAAGGAGGAAAAAACTAAAACTTGCCAGGATACCTCCAGAAAGCTTGGAAAACCAGGTATCTTGCTTATCTGCGAGATGTCTGTGAGGTTCTCTGTCTAACCAGGAAATGCAATTGGCATGGACAGGGCCAGACGGAACATGTGTGGACCCCGCCGAGTTCTGGTGAGAGATTCAATCTTAAGCACGAAGAAGTGAGTGAATTACTGAAGAGCAGTCACTGAGCCCGACAGGCAGGATCAGAACGTGTATTAATACTTGGTTACACGTCGCTTCACTACCACTGACTTCCGGCCTGAGCATCTTCTTTCCTCTTCATAACTGACCAGACTGTGGAGACGTGGGCATGGAGCTTCCAACGTCTAACAGGAAAGGCAACACTGAGGAGGACCATGGGAGAGATTCACGTGTGCGGTGAGAATCCCTTTTCTTTTCCCAGGAATCTTTAAGAGATTCCTCTACTGCTCGACTACTTTTCAAACTCCCAATGGCCTCCAATAGCAAATTGGGAAAGGAAAAAACTTAACTACAAGTGACTGGCTTTCTGAACACCCCATTTGCCACATCTTGGGACCCACACCTTTGCCGATGTGACAGTGAAAGACCGCTTCTACCTCTAAGTGCCCATGTGTGGCAGGAGGAGGAATGACAGTCACTGACAGGCCTCCTTCCTCTCCAGTCCTTTCACGGATACACATCCTTCCTCGCCTGGCTGAGTGTAATACCTGAGAAACATTAGTGTTAAAATATTGCCCTTTACAAAGACTGGTAGATGGGGCCAAAGTGCAGGAAGCAACCGTTTTCTCTCTCGGTTTGTCTCATTGTTAGTGTCACAGTTTTTAGAACTCCTGGTGCCACATGACAGTCCCCTTGGGGACAAGTCCTGCTCAGCTGAACCCCAGGTCAAATAATTCATCCTTCTACAGAGCACAGTAATGACCGCTTGACTGGTCCCAGGTTCCAAACCCTAGTGTCCAACGAGTCATTAGAGTTCTCTAAAAGAAATATGTACAACTGCTAAAGGGACTGTCCAGGGTATCCTCTGTAATTTTTCCAGTTAGCTCAGTATTGATGCTTTGCCTATGGCTGTTATTTGGTTCAATGGCAGAATAAGGCGACGCTTTTAACAATTTGCAATTGAATTCCACGCACGCGCGCACACACACACACACATGCATGCACGCAAGCACACACATCAGGCACATGACCCAAAAAATACAAAACAAAAGCATAGAGGGCTTTGGTGGGGGGAGGGAGGGTTCTAAATAAATAAACACGTCACAGGTCGCTGGAGCGCAGCGGCGTCACTGAGGCTTCGGAGGCGGCCGTGCAGAGGCTGGCATGCTCGAAGGTAACCTTTGGGAGGACTTCTCGGAGGACTGCCTGCCCCCAGGAGAGGAGAGTGCTCCAGAGTCTAGAGGGGAAGACTTGGACTTGCGACTGGACAGCAGGGAATGTCTAGCAGAAGCAGGGTCGTTGGAGACAAGCTGCTCTTTCCCCACGGAACTGGCATTTGGCTGCTGGGAGCCTGGAGGCCGGTGCCCTCTCTCTGCCTTGTCCTCCCCGGCGTTCTTACAGGCCGACTTGACAGAGCTCCCACCGGCCTTCTTAGAGAGCAAGGTCGTCTTGCCGAGGTCAGTGGACCGCCGAGTTTCCTTCTGCCTCAAGGCTGACTTGAAGAAGGACAGCCCCTTTTCATCCGACTTGCTGTCCCTCTTCAGACCAGCCTTCACACTCGCATTGGGGGAGCGCAGGCTGGCCATGGAGGAGCTCCTGACCTGCTTCCCATCCCCCCGGCCCTCCCCCGCCCTGGCCTGGCTCACCCGAGGGGAGTTGGGCTTGGAGCTGGAGGGGACACTAGCACGGTCAGAAACCAGGCTTTGTCTGGAGCCCTCTCTACTTAAGCTCCGATCTGAAGTCCTGCCCTTCCCAGGGGGGAAGGGGCCCCTCGTGGCAGGGCCCGAGGCTTTTTTGGCAGGGGTGGAGGAAGCAGTGCAAGTGAGGGAAGAAGCCGACTTTGGCTTCTGGGGCGAAGGAGAGGCCACTGAGTCCTGGGCTCTGGGGGAGGACTCCTTCCTGGGAGGGGCGGGGGCCCTGGAAGACTCCGCTTTGCTTCGGGAGCGGGAGGGCTTCACAGAAACTTTGGCAGGAACCGGAGAGGAAGGGGAGGTGCTGGACTGAGATGACCCCCGGCTTGCCAAGACGGACCTCCCCTTCCGCAAGCTTCTGTCTGGCTCAGACGCACCTTTGGAGCTGGGGGAACTCTTGGTTGTGCTCTCTGGTTTCTTTGCGAGGGACCCTGGGTGGCTTGGGGGTTTCACCTCTTTGACGGGAGAGCTGTCTACAGAATCGCTCTGATCCACGTAAGCTATCTGGTTATTGTTATCAAATGGATCAGAGACGGAGGGCAAGCGAGCCCCTTGTGCTGAGTGTTTGCTCTGTGTGTCTGCCACACTGGAGTTCAATCTGTGGGCCTCTGGCTCGTCTCTGCACACGCCTTCCATGACAGCCAGAGGGGCCCGGCCTGCAGCCTTGTGCTCCCGTCGACTGGGAGCGCCGCCCAGGTCCTGAGAACTGCTAGAAAGGCTCCTCAAGCTACCAAAGCAAGAGACGGAGGCCTTGTCATCCACTGCCTCCCCGATCTTCTCCAAGGTGGAGGCAGAGGCGTGAACCGGAGAGTCTCCTGAGAACCGGGAAGGAGAGCTGGAGCGCATCTGCAGCTTGGCAGACAGGGACCAAGAAGGTCTGATGCAGTTTTCATGGACGGCCAAGGGGCTGGTGACAGAAGACCTGGATGACAAGCTCTGGCGCTGGACACTCCTCACGAACGGTCGAGTCGAGAAACCTCCTGCATGCACAGAGAGAACATCGTTAAGCTAAACAGCAACGAGGCCAGGAGCACCTACCGGGAAAGGAAGGCGAGCTTCTGGGACGACAGGAGCACGACACTCAGAGCAGCACGTCTGGGCTCAAGGAGTAGTCATGGGACGTCCACTTTCCTGAGGCCAGTTCCCTCCCTTACCTACCCAACAGGTGCATTCTAATTCAGGGACCAGCAAACTGTCTCTGCCCGCCTGCTCTCCACCAGGGGTCGGCACGGTTTTCCTGTACAGACCCAGCCAGTAACCACTTTAGACTTTGTGGGCCCCCATCTCATGAAAGTAGCCATGGGTGATACATCAACAAATGGGCATGGCTGTGTTCCAATAAAACTTTATCCTATCTAATCTTTCTAATAAAGAGGGAATATGCTAATTGACCCTCACACCATTGCAAAGATGGCGGTGCCCACAGCCAATAAGGAGGGAATATGCTAATTGACTGCCACACCCTCAAAGATGGCGGTGCCCACAGCCACAAGATGGCAGTGCCCAGTCCCCTCAGCCCCGTCAGAGCACCTGCCTCCGGAGTTCCCCAGTTCCCTCAGCCCCCCAGCTGCCCAGGGCCGGCCTGAGGTGCAGGCAAGCCTCGGGTGGCAGCTGCCCAGCCACCCAGGGCCACCCGAGGCTCAGGTAACCAGGGCCGGCCGAGGCTTGCGCTGCCAGCAGTGGCAGCAGCAGAGGTGTGATGGGGCGTTGCCTTCCCCTGATCACCGGGTTGCCTCCTGCCCCTGAGAGCTCCCATACTGTGAGAGGGGGCAGGCAGGGCTGAGGGACCCCCCTCCAGTGCATGAATTTTCATGCACCAGGCCTCTAGTGAGAATAAAGTCAAATCTTTAAAAAGTCCTGTGCCCAGCAAGGTACTTGGCACTCCAAAGATGTTCAATAAATGTGAATGGCTGAGTCAGCTTAACTCACTAAGGATATCTGGGGCTCACAGAAGGTAGTCTTTGCCCAAGACGGCACAGAGTTAGAGGCAGAGCAAACACCAGAGCCGCAGCAGCCCACACACAATGCCACATGCAGGTGCCTGTACTTGTTAACTATGAAAGCAGATCCACACAAAGAACTAAAGAGACAATATACTCCTATCCTGAGTGACTGAGAACTTATTTAAAAATATTCGTAACTAGAATAATATAAATCCAAAGAGCCAAGCCAGTGTGGCTCAGTGGTTGAGCATTGACCTATGAACCAGGAGGTCACAGTTCAATTCCCAGTCAGGGCACATGCCTGGGTTACAGGCTTGATCCCCAGTGAGGAGCGTACAGGAGGCAGCCGATCAATGGTACTTTCTCATTGATATTCTATCTCTCCCTCTCCTTCCTTTCTGAAACCAATAAATATATTTAAAAATACAAAAAAAACCTTCCAGCCCTTGAAGAAAAAAATGGTGGCTGAATAGGCAGATGTGTCCTGTGCCTTGTCCCAGAGGTGACAGAAGAAGCAACTAAATCGAATAACAGCCACCCAGAATTGGCAAATTGGACACAGCTGGTGAGACAATTCACAGCTGGGAGGGGCAGAGGACACCTGGAGAACGGTAGGATCGAGGATCTGGGCTGGAGAGAGACGTGCGAACACCAGGCCAAGAAGGTCAGAAGAAAACTGCAGGCCACCAAGTCTGCCTCCCTTGGGGACAGGCATAACATCCAAATGTGGGAGGGAAGTCCACAGGCTGCTGGCGACTGGAGATTCTAGATCTAAGCCCATAGCTGCGAGAGGCTGCGCCCAGAAAGGCGGCCTGAAGAGCTGCCTGAGCCACGGGGTGCCAGCGGGGAGAGGAACTCGTAGCCACGTGGTTGTTTTGCCTCTATTTTGTCTTCTTTTATTTGCTAAACCCAGTTCATAGGACCTTTCAATTACACTCACTGAGGCTGCTGTGCAGGTGTAGGTGCGGATTTGTGGGGCCTGGGAGAGGCTGTGGAGGAGAGTGGGTCAGGGGGAGGTGATGGGAATCCAGCACTGAGACTTTCCTGACCCTCCAAACCTAAGCAGCCATTTTCTCCTGAAGAGCCAGTCCTCCCAGCAGCCTCAAGGCAGCCACTCAGTCACACCCAGCCTACACCTTGAGCTGTACAGAGGACAGAGATGACGAATAGCCCCAGAGAGCCCTCAGGGACTGGGTTGAAGAGGGGCCATTGAGTCCTGGAAAGCGATAAAGCACCACCCCCACCGAAAGCCCTGTCAGAGGCAGATGCTTGAGAGATTAAGATTGACAGCAGGCAGACAGGCAAAGTGGGCAGACTGGTCCCGCCTGCTCACAGCCAAGGCTGTGGAGATAGACACAAACAGAGGAGCGGTGGATCACTTGGAACTTCAACACGGTGCTGACTACCTGACAGGAAACTGACGTGGCAGGCAGAAGAGTGGGGCCTTAAACCAGCCCCCATGGGGCATTAAAACTCAGCTGAAGCAAATGACACTTCACTTATTAATCTTTTATTTAAATTTTTTTCTTTATTTTTTTAATCTTTTATTTTTTGTGTCTATTATTTTTTCATTCTATTTTTATTTTTTTCCACCCTTTCTTTCTCATTTCTCCTTTTCATCCTTTTTTCTTTTCTCCTGTCCCCGCTTTAGTTTTTCTTTCCTTTCCTTTTACCCCTTGTTAAAAATTGATCTTTATCTGCTTTATTGATGTGTTATTATTATTGCAGTCTCTGTTGGCTTACTCGTATATCTTTCTCTCCCCTGCTCCAAGTCCATGTACCCTTCTCTTTCCTCTTTCTTCGATAGTCAATTCTTTTTATGCTTTTGTTGTTCCTCTCCTCTCCTGCTCTTCTTCTCCTAATTGTTTAATTAGATTCACTCACTAAACTCAAGCCTATCAGCTCTCTCCTCTACTCTCCTTTTCCAAAAATAAGTGAATAAATGAATAATTAAAAAATTTTTGTTTTATCTTTTAATTTTTTTATTATCTTTCTTTTCTTCTTATCCACTCATTCTCTTTCTACTGCCTCTATACTGAACCATGGTCCTTAACCTTACTTTCTGTATATAAGCTCTGCCTCTACAGATTCTGTCCCCCCACTTTTCTGGGTGTTCAATGTTTGCATTTTTTGGTTTGTTTGTTTTGTGGTGCTATCTCCCCATATAAATTTTTTTTTTCTTTTCTCTCTTACCTTTTTTTCTTTCCTCATTTTTTCTCTCTCCTAATTTTCTTTTCTCTGGTGGTCACTTTTATTGGGGTTATCGGTATCATGAGTACATGTTTTTTTCCCTTTGTGTTATGTCTTGTCTAGTTGTATTTTGTGCTGTTTGGTGAACATGGTAGAGAGTGAGCCACATAACCAGACATGCTAAGAGGAGACTCCATCCACGAATGGGACAATAATACTCAAGACCCAACAACACCAAGAGAACCCAAATATCCCAAGTAGGGGGCATCCCTAGAATGCCAGCCCAGAAGACCTGAGAGATTGCACTACTGGGTCCCACAAAACATCTACTATATAAGACAAACTCAAAAAATCTGCGTGGCATATTAGTTTGATCTAATACATAGAAACAATCACAAAGGAACAACAAAAATGGGGAGACAAAGAAATAACCCCCATATGAAAGAAAAGGAGGACTCACCAGAAAAGGAAATAAATGAAATGGAGGCAAGCAAGTTGTCAGAGAAAGAATTCAGAGCAATGGATATAAGGATGCTGAAAAGGATTGAAGGCAAATTCAACAACATGTGTAAGAATCAAGAGGAAATGAAGAATCAAGAAGTGAAGAAAGCCGAAACCGGTTTGGCTCAGTGGATAGAGCGTCGGCCTGCGGACTGGAGGGTCCCAGGTTCGATTCCGGTCAAGGGCATGTGCCTTGGTTGCAGGCACATCCCCAGTACGGGTTGTGCAGGAGGCAGCTGATCGATGTTTCTCTATCATCGATGTTTCTAGCTCTCTGTCCCTCTCTCTTCCTCTCTGTAAAAAATCAATAAAATATATTTAAAAAAAAAAAAAAAAAAAGAAGTGAAGAAAGACATAGCTGCAATAAAGAGTACAATGGAAAGTTTCAATAGTAGACTAAAAGAATCTGAGGACCGCATCAGCGAGTTAGAAGACAAGGTGGAAAAAACACCCAAGCAGAGCAACGACTGGAAAGAAAACTTAAAATGCAGGAGAGCCTAAGGGAGCTTTAGGACAACACAAACCAAAACAACATCTGCATAATAGGGGTGTCAGAAGGAGAGGAATCAGAGCAAGGAATAGAAAACCTGTTTGAGCTGAAACCGATTTGGCTCAGTGGATAGAGCGTCAGCCTGCAGACTCAAGGGTCCCAGGTTCGATTCCGGTCAAGGGCACGTACCTTGGTTGCGGGCACATCCCCAGTAGGAGGTGTGCAGGAGGCAGCTGATCGATGTTTCTCTCTCAACGATGTTTCTAACTCTCTATCCCTCTCTCTCCCTTCCTCTCCATAAAAAAATCAATAAAATATATTTGAAAAAAAAAAATAGAAAACCTGTTTGAAGAAATAATGACAGAAAATTTCCCTGATGTTAAGAAGAAAGAAAAAAAATCACACAAGTCCAAGAAACACACAGAGTCCCAAACAAGATGAACCCCAAAAGACCAACACCAACACACATCATAATTAAATTGGCAAACATCAATGACAAAGTAAGAATCTTAAAGGCTGCCAGAGAGACACAGAAAGTTATCTACAAGGGATCTCCCATTAGACTATCAACTGATTTCTCAACAGAAACACATCAGGCCAGAAGGGAATGGAATGAGATATACAAGGTCACACAAAGCAAGGGACTGAATCCAAGAATACTATACCCAGCAAGGCTATCATTCAAAATTGAAGGTGAAATCAGGAGCTTCACAGACAAAAATAAAGGCTAAGGGAGTTTATTACCACCAAGTCAGCAATGCAAGAAATGCTAAACGAACTGCTGTAAAAGAAGAAATAGAAAGGGAAGAAGGAACACAGGCATAAAGAATAAAAATGGCAACAAACAAGTACCTATCAATAATTACCTTAAACGTAAATGGATTAAATGCTCCAATCAAAAGACACAGGGTAGCTGAAGGTGGGCCACTTTATAATACTAAAGGGAGCAATTCAACAAGAGGATATAACTCTGGTAAACATATATGCACTTAATACAGGAGCACCCAAATACATTTTAAATAATTCTGGAAGATATCAAGGGAGAGATTGACAGCAATACAATCTTAGTAGGGGACTTTAATACCCCACTAACGCCAATGGGTAAATCCTCTAAATAAAAAATCAGCAAAGAAACAGCAATCCTAAATAACTCACTAGATAAGATGGAATTAATTGACATCTTCAGAACATTTCACCCCAAAGCTACAGAATATACATTCTTCTCAAGTGCACATAGGACATTTTCAAAGATAGACCACATATTGGGACATAGGCAAAGTCTCTTCAAATTCAAGAAGATAGAAATCATATCAAGCATCTTCTCAGATCACAATGGCATAAAATTAGAAATCAACTACAATAAAAACAATGTAAAAAATGAAATACCTGGAGGCAAAATATTAAACAATGACTAGGGAGGGAGGGGGGGGGGGAGGGGAGGGGAGGGGAGGGGGGGGAGGGGAGGGGAGGGGAGGGGAGGGGAGGGGAGGGGAGGGGAGAAAGAAAGATGGTAATAAATTATCTAACAAAGAATTAGAAAGAGAGCAAGAAAAACCCAGAGTAAACAGAAGGAAGGAAATAATAAAGAGTGAAAATAATAAAAGAGTGAAAATAAATGACATAGAGAACCCCCCACACTGCAAAAAAATAAATAAAAAAATACAGAAAGCAATAAAGAGCTGGTTCTTTGTTTTGTTTTTTGTTGTTTTTTTTAAAATATATTTTATTGATTTTTTACAGAGAGGAAGAGAGAGTTAGAAACATCGATGAGAGAGAATCATCGATCAGCTGCCTCTTGCACACCCCCTACTGGGGATGTGCCCGCAGCCAAGGTACATACATGCCCTTGACCGGAATCGAACCTGGGACCCTTGAGTCCGCAGGCTGACGCTCTATCCACTGAGCCAAACCGGTTTCGGCAAGAGCTGGTTCTTTGAAAGGATAAACAAGATTGATGAACCTCTAGCCAGGCTCACCAAGAAACAAAGAGGACCCAATAAGCAAAATCAGAAATGAAAGAGGTGACGTTAACAACCGACCCCACACACAGAAGGCGGAGAGACATATAAAAACATGCTCAAAGTCACTCATCATCCGAGAGATGTAAATCAAAACGACAATGCGGTACCATCTCACACCTGTCAGAATGGCTATCATCAACAAATCAACAAACGACAAGTGCTGGGAGGATGCAGAGAAAAAGGAACCCTCGTGCACTGCTGGTGGGAATGCAGACTGGTGCAGCCACTGTGGAGAACAGTATGGAGTTTCCTCAAAAAATTAAAAATGGTACTTTCATTTGACCCAGTGATCCCACTTCTAGGAATATATCCCAAGAAATCAAAAACAATGATCAGAAGGGATATAAGCACCCCTATGTTCACAGCAGCACAATTTACAATAGCTAGGATTTGGAAACAGCCTAAGTGCCCATGAGTGGATTAAAAAACTGTGGTACATCTACACAATGGAATACTATGCTGCGGTAAAAAAGAAGGAACTCTTACCATTTACAACAGCATAGATGGACCTGGAGAGCATTATGCTAGGCAAAATAAGCCAGCCGAGAAAGATAAGTTATCACATGATCTCACTTGTTTGTGGAATGAACAACATAAACCGATGAACAAAATTAGATCCAGAGACATAGAAGCATCGACCAGACCGTCCAACCTCAGAGGGAAGATAGGGGTTGCGGGGGGGAAGGGAGGGTAATAGACCAACCAAAGGATTTGTATGCATGCATGTAAGCATAACCCATGGACATAGACAGTAAAGGGGTGAGGGCATGTGCTGGGGGGTGGGAATGGCTGGGGAGAGGTCAAGCGGGGGGAGGAGACATATGTAATACTCTAAACAATAAAGAATTAAAAAAAAACTTCCAAAGAAAATATTGTAAATCACCTCTCATACACACATGCTAACGGCAGCGGGGGAATATGTCAGAGTCTGCCTGGAGGAGAGCCTAGGGCCAGGCCCGTCCTGTGGGCACCACCAGCACCCCTGGGAGATGATGACACTTAAGAGGGCACCGATTCTCCCACCACTGGTTAAAAGCAGGTCGGCAAACCACTGTTAGGCCCACTGTTAAAATGACAATGAAGTCTAGGTTGGAAGGCTGTGCTGGAAATAACCTCTACCGTAGTAAGTGGAGATTCAGGAGCTAGAAAGGAGCTTAGCAGCCATAGCCCAGTACTCTTACTATAGAAGCAGAGAAGCAACAAGCCCGAGCTGGCGGAGCTGATGCCAGGGGCACATCCCCCAGGCTGGCACATCCTCCCAGCCCCTGCCTTGGCCTCCATCCCGAGTTCTCAGAAGACCCATCACTAGAAGCAGTTACAGCTATCACAATGCTGGCCACAGAGTGAGGCTTGTTGGAAGGAAGGTGAGTCAGCGTCTCATTCAGAAGCTGAGCTCACTGTCTCCTTTCCCAGCTCTTGCAGTGCTGGCTGCCTTGGTCCCACCCACCTGGTCCCTGATGGAACTAAGGGCTGTGCGTGCTGCCACTACTCAACAGGTAAGTGAAGGTAAAAAAGAGTTCCATTTTTATCAGATTTCCAAAGTTTTTATGTTGTGCTTATCTTCAGAATTCCCCAAAACTACTTCTATGGAGAGGCACCAGTTTCTGTACTAAACGCTTCTGGAAAAGAACGCGCCAGAGTCCTCTCAGGGAATCCGCGTGGCGGGGAGGTGAGATGCTGAGCGGGCAGGAGCTCCCTGCCAGGCCCGGCACAGGCGCGCTGCACTGAGTCCCCTCACCGCTGCCTGGAAGATTTTAAAAAGCACTTTGAAAAAACTGTATTCATTACTGTACAGAGTCAAGGCCCCAGCCTCCACGCCAGGCCTTCCAAGTCGAAAATGATGAAAGAGAAGAAAGAAGTCCTAGGTCAGAGGAGACGGCACGCCCCGTGCACGGCAGAAATCACTGACGACTGGACGCTGTGCAGCGCCACCCACAACCTTCCTGGACTTCGTTCCTAAACAGGAGGGACCCAGTGCTGTCCCTGAGTTGCCTCTTGGAAGTCTGTCACCAAAACACAAAACACACACTCACCATCATCTTCACTCCTCTCCCCCGTCATCTCCACGGACTCGGACAGCGAGGCCAGGGAGGTTCGTCGGGAGGAAGCTGCCGAGGTGGCGCTGGCGGGCTTGCTCCCCGGGAGCCGGCTCACCCAGTGCTCGCATAGGGAGGAGCTCGTGGAGCCTGCAGAGAAGGGAGGGCACCGAGGTCAGGCCAGGGCCCGGGCCTGCACAGCACGCCCGCGACCTGAGCACTGCAGGTCAGCACGAGCTGCCAGACCCCAGTGTGCCTGCTCCAGCAGCCCCTGCCAAGACGAAAGGCGCACGGCTGCAGTGATAACATGAGCACAGGATGGACAATTCACAATGCACGTCCAAGTCGCAAGGGCTGGCAATAGAACAGGCTATAGACAATCGCTCACGTTCATTCCTTCTGCACACACTTACGAAGCACTACACACAGTGCCTGCCTCACACTGACACACAGGAAGGAGAGAGAGCAGCCATGCTGTTATTTCCTCCGCCTCGCTGTTTGTTGACTTTTAAAGTCACTTTCGCAATATTAATATACAAACACCAACACAGGGCTCTGTGTCGATCTGTCCTGTGTCTCAGGAACGCCCTTAAATACACATGAGAGCAACAGCAACTGCTCTTCAGTTGAGAACATGAAGCAACATGACGGTCTCAAGTAGCCCTCATGGGGTGTCCTTTCTGAGCACGTCCCAGGCTCTAGGAAGCACTGAGGACAGGCCTCGGAGCACGGGGAGCCCCGCCTCTGTTAACGAGTGAGTGGCAGACGGATGGGTGCACTGGGGGCGGGTCTGACTCCAGCCGGGGCCACTGCTCCAGAGAGGCCTCCTTTCAGCAGCTTCTAACTTAGCCCTCGCAAGCTTCAGGGGGAGCAGGGGTCAACAATCCCAACCTGACCACATTCCCACATCCCAGTCCTGTCTTACTCTCTTAAACTCAAACTCTGCACTAAGCAGCACCCGCCCCTTGTTTAGATTGTGTGAGCATTGATTCCTGCATTTATTAAAACAACAGACTAGACCCCTTCAAACTCAACTCAAGCCATCTGTACTATTACCTTAGCCTTTAATTCTTCCCCTAATAGAATAGGTCAACTTTACTGGGGGGGGGGGGGGGGGGGGGGGGGGGGGTGAGGTTATTTCTAACGGCGTTTAACCCTTTACAAAAGGCTTTAAGGTGCATTTGCCTAACCCCGTGGTCGGCAAACTGCGGCTCGCGAGCCACATGCGGCTCTTTGGCCCCTTGAGTGTGGCTCTTCCACAAAATACCACGGCCTGGGCGAATCTATTTTGAAGAAGTGGCGTTAGAAGAAGTTTAAGTTTAAAAAATTTGGCTCTCAAAAGAAATTTCAATTGTTGTACTGTTGATATTTGGCTCTGTTGACTAATGAGTTTGCCGACCACTGTCCTAACCTGATGCATGCAAGGACCCCAAGAGGCACGCAGTGGTATTGCACCAGGATTACGGATGATAAATATGTGCCTTGGACAGGACGTGCCCCAAGGTCACCCAACCAAAATGTGGCAAAGCCAAGTCTCTGTCCTACTTCCAAACCTCTCATTCCCTCTACTTTCAGAGTGCATGCCATGCTGCTTCGTAGCTCACTTACCCCACGAGTGGCCCTCCCCAGCACTGGTTCCCCGCCCTGTGAACTCTGCTGGTTCATAGCTGCACGCACACGCCACCCTGATTTCCTTAACTGCAATCATTTTGGTTTCAAGATTAAATGCAAATGTGAGGATTAATCTGATCAAACTGACAGAGGCATGACACCTCCTGGGAATTTCTGTGGACATTAATGACAACTTCTGTTCTGGGAAAAATTGCCCAAGAATAGGGTGGCCTTACCTGCCACCGAGCTGTTGGCCGACCATGACGGTATCGCTGTCCGCCTCTGGTAGAAAAGGATGTAGGCCATCTGTGTGCAGACCTCATCTTCCGACAGCTGCTGCACGTCACTGTCATCGAAACAGTACCAGAGCCCGTCCACGGAGTTCTTACAGTAGGCTGCCAAGGAGAGCCCCGTCAGCACCCACACTGCACCAGCTGGCCACTCCCCACCGAGACCCTTTCTCTGGCTCATATAATTAACTCAAGACCTTTTAAAGGCTGCGTGTAGTGACAGAGAAAGAGGTGAAAAATCCAAAATCCGTATCACGCTCAGGCCAAATATTTCAAAAAATTCCAAAGAGATAAAGTTCTTTTTAATCTTAGGAAACAAAACATACTTATTTATTTAAACCAGTGGGTCTCTGGTGGGACCAAACCAGTGGGACAATTCTACCCCGGAGACATGTGGACAAGTCTGAAGGCACTCTGACTGTCCCCGCCTGGGGAAGGGGCTCCTGGCCTCCGGTGGGAGGCAGGGGTGCCCAAGCATGGAATTGTCCGGCCAAACTGTCAGCAGTGCCAGGGGTGAGAGACCCTGAGGGAAGCATGTTGTAACAGCTGGGTGTTTATTAGAGACAGAAGATAACAGAACCAGAAGTAATGGTATTAATCATAACAGCAGCTAACACTTGCTTAGAAATGACTATGTGCCACACATATATGTCATCCTATGAGACCTGCTCTATAATGATTCCCGTTTTAGAGGCTCAGAAAGATCAACCAGCTTGCCCAAGGTCATGCCGCTGGTGAAGGGCAGGGCCCAGCTCATTTCAGAATTGTCTAGTCCCCTATCCAACACTGCTTCCCTTGGGGGTAGCATAAATCATGTCTCAGGGAAGTTCCTTGGTAAACGGAGACCATTTGAGCTCATGGATGTATGCGGCCTTCTCCCCAGTTCTAATTCTAAGCCTGAGAGAGAAATACAGACCATTCAAGAGCCAGCAAGAACGGACAACGCAATGTTCCTGACATCCTGGAAGGATGTATCAAGGGTGTGACAAGCTTGACCCAGAGAAGTACCACACTTGCTACAACACCTATTTGCTGGGTGGGGTAAAGGAGGGCTGGGATATTTAGCTGACCACGGGGCAGACTCAGCATGGCCCCAGGGAGGGCACGCATGCCCCGAGAGGCGCAGCGGAGTGATTTTCCCAAGAATGGCACCCTGAGGGATGAGGCACCGGTGAGAAGGGCTCCAGCAGACAGGCCGGAAGGAGAGCAGAGTGAGAATCTGTGCTTATAGGAAGGGAAGTCTTGTGCAGCTTGGACTCTGGAACCAGCCGGGAGAACCATGGAGCTATACGCAGGAACGGGCCAGGGCCAGGGCAGTGGTCTGGTCCATGGCTGCTCTTCTGGAGTGGGGCTGGGACGGCCAGGGGACGCCCGAGAGAAGGTGACAGAGAAACCTGGCACTGGCTTCAGCCTGTTTCCTTCAGATGGTCTGTCCCCAGCCACAGCGTGAGCACCAGGGAGCATGACAACTCATTAGTGGGCAAACGATGCACTTACGAAATAATTCTAGTTGCCTTCTTTCCAGCACTATTAGGGACGTGTCCTCTAGAACAGTGCTACTCAAAGTGCGGTTGGAAGACTGGTGCCAGTCCACAAGATAAACAGCAAAACTGAGAAAAGCACTTGAAAACTTTTATAGCAATCTGATACTGACATGTTTTAATTGTATTTTTGCCAAAGTATTGGTTCATGAAGGACTGGAAATTTTTAAAAAGAAAAAAAACAAAAACAGGTTCTTCATCACAGATACTTTGGGAAGCACTGTTTCAGAACCCTTACACAGGTTAGCCATGCATGCACCACGTAAGTATAGAGCCCGTGCAAAACAGACATCACAGGAAGCATTCCCAATGAACACGTGCACACGGTGTCCGTCCTCCACCTATGCTGAGGCACTTCAAGTGCTCTCTCATCTAAGACTAACCACTTCACATACCAGGCAAGCAGAGGTGTGGCCTCAGCGTGGGAAAGGGGAAAGGATGCAGAAAACATCCGAGCTCCTCTTAAGATAAAAAAGTCCTGGGCATGGATGAGGATGACGATTCCATAAAGATGTGCCACTGGCCCGCACACTGAGGAATGGCTAAAATGGTAAATGTTGTTATGTATACTTCAGCACCATTTTAAAAACTGTTACCGGGTTATTTTTGAGCGATAGCCCATGGATGATGGCACTGTTCTTTCTCCCTCTCTTTAGTGTCTAAATTTCCTATGATGAACATAACTGCTTTAAAAATGAAAATGTACATGTAGCCTTGACACAGAAAGAACCCTTCCAAGTCCCTGCAGAGACACTAGAAACACAGTCACTCCAACCAGCGAGGCGCCAGGAGCTCATGGAAAGGGAGTGGAACCATACATGGGGAGTGCAACAAGGGGAGCCCCGCGAGTCCTCGGGGAGCGGAGCGTGCTGTCCATCTGCACACACCACTCCCCAGTCCACCAGACGCCACGGATGGGCCGCTCAGGAAGAGGAGAAGGGTTTTCCCTTGTTTGCTCTTGGACAAAGACCCGAGGATGAAGCTGCCCTCGCAGTTGGCACATTGGCTCCTGAAGGAGCAGTGAGCCTCTAAGGCAGCGTGGCCCTGTCACAAGCAAACACGCCTGAAGGCATCATCCGCACAGACACCCGGCCCCTCGCACTGCAGACCTGTGTAGTGCCCCCCTTGCATGGTGCCATGATGATTGCACACAGCATACAGGTCATAGACGTAGTCCTCAGGGTCCCTCCCGAGTCCATAAGGTCGTCGCCATGGAGACCAATGGGATGGCAAACTCCAGCTGCTCTGGCTTCTCTTAACCACATGAGGCGTCATGTCCAGGCCAGTCAAGGGGAACTTGACCATGTTCTGAAGTTTCACACGCCTGTCTCCTTCCTGTCACAAGAAGAAAGACAAATCCTGATGATATTTTCCTGCAAACAGGTGGCGAATACGTTCAGTGTGGAACGTGGGCTCTAGCAGCTGAAGTGGCTTGAGTTACTTGTCTGATGTTCCCCAAGACACACACAAAACAGGGAAACAGACTAGCTGTTTGAACTGTCTGGAGGAACAGGTTTTAAGGTCACTAAAAATGGAACCAGCAATGACCTACATATAAGGGATAATGAGACTCCCTGAGTCTCCACTTCTTACCTGATAAAGGGCTTTTAGGTTTCTGACTCACCAACTGACAATTTCGGGTGGTTCATCCTGATACCTCTGTCACAAAGGCATGACAGTGATGAGTAATAACATATGGGAAAGACGAAGGCAGACGCCCAGCACAGACAGCCACTCACTGAACAGTGCTCCCTTCTGACCCACCCCTCCGGCAGTAGTGTGAAAAGTTAACACTGATTCAGCTTAATCTATTCGTTTAGTTGACAATCCTGGGTAATCTGTCTTTTCCACACATTCATAGGGAAATCCTGTGAAATCCAACCGTCAGCTGAATATTTACTGAATGTTTCGTGTGTCTGTGGGAGCTTTAAAAAATCAATCAGGCCCGGCTGGCGTGGCTCAGTGGTTGAGCATCGACCTATGAACCAGGAGGTCACGGCTCGATTCCCAGTCAGGACACATGCCGGGGTTGCGGGCTTGATGCCTAGTAGGGGACGTGCAGGAGGCAGCCGATCAATGATTCTCATCATTGATATTTCTATCTCTCCAGCCCTCTCTTTTCCTCTCTTAAATCAATAAAAACATATTAAACTTTATTAAAAAAGATTAATCGGGTATGGATAATGGCTACCCCAAGGAGATATGGATCTATTAAGGGAAGAAATTTTTTCATAAGACAAAGGTAAGATGGGTCCTAGGTGGTCAGGAAGCTCAAGCTAAAGAATTTGAACTTTGTTCTTAGTCAAGGGGGAAGTACTGAGGCTTTGAGGAGGTGATGTCGTCGGAGCTATAGGTGAAGAACTGTGTAAGTAGTGCATAAAACATGGTAGAAAAAGTCATCTAAGTTAAGAAATCAGTTAAAGACAATGCAGCTCAGCTGGCATGGCTCAATTGGTTGAGTATTGGCCCATGCACCAGGAAGTGTCGTGTTTGATTCCTGGTCAGAGCACATGCCCAGGTTGCAGGCTCAATCCCTAGATGGGGGCATGGAACATCAATGTTTCTATCTCCCTCCCCCTTCCTCTCTCTGAAATCAATAAAAACTTATTTTTTTAAAAAAGACACTGCAATTGCAACCAGCTAAAAAGTACCAAAAGTCTGAACTGGCAGGGTGACAGCAAGAATAGAGAACCCTGGCCTGGTGGCTCAGTTGGACGTTGTCCATGCACTGAAAGGTTGCTAGTTCAATTCCTGGTCAGGGCACGTGCCATAGCTGTGGGCTCAATCCCTGGTAGGGAGCCTGCAGGCGGCAGCCAATCGATGCTTCACTTTCACATCAATATTTCTATCTATCTCCTTCTCCCTTCCTCTCTCTAAAAATCAATTTTAAAAATCTTAAAAAAAAAATGGGGAGCAGGGGATAGATGCAGGAGGCAAGGGAGAGGTGTAACCAAGCAGAGGAGGTGACTGCCAGGGCCTGGATGAAAGGGGCAAGAGAAAAGAGTCAGACACCCTGCTGGTACCATTCAGGGTGCTGGGAGGGTGATGCTGTGCCTTCAAAAGACACAGAAAGCAAACTAAATTAGTCTGTGTGTGTGGGAGGAAACAGAGAAGGCTGGGTCCCAACCCTCAACAGCTCCTCACCTGCAGACCCCAATGGGCATGTGCAGTTGGGACACACAGCTGGCCCCCAAATCTGTGTGAAAGCCCCAGCCCTGGAGCCACGTGCAGGCCACGTGGTCAGCAGCCCTAAGCCTCTTACCCCTCTCCCGGTCTCTCCAACCCCTCTGCCACGACTGCAGCCCTCCCAGCCCTGAGGACTGCACTGGCCCCTTCAGATCTCCTGCCTTCATTCTTGTCACTTCTAAGCCCTTTGTCAGAGTCCCACTCTGTCTGCGTGGACAACCCGCCCCCCCACGTCGTCCACCTCAGCTCACACCTTTCTCTCCAACCCTCTGGTGCGCCAGCCAAACTGGCTGCTGCCAGCCTCTGGCATGGCCGTACTCCCTCGGGGGCGGGGCTCTGCACACCCCGCTCCCCTAATGCCTACCCCAATCTCAGATACAAAACTTCCTAGAGCCAGGCCCACCCCTCTACGCTTACCTCCCGTGTAGCCCTCACACAGTGAGGCTGTCCCAGACCATCCTACCTCAGGACAGACAGCCGTTCTGGGAACACTGACTCACAGAGCAATGTCACTCAGAGCAGATCTTCTTTGTACATGTTTCTAACTCCTTTCCCCAACTATACAACGGCCCCTGGGAGCAGGACGCCCCCATCATGCCTTCAGGGAGGAACATCATCCTCCCACCCCCAGAAAGGAGCTCTCCTTTTTTTTTAAATCCAAAGTACGCTCACCAAAACTGAAACACAATATTTACAACCCTGGAGCAAATGCTCCAGAACAAAGCAAAATATCCACAGTATGAACTAAAATGCATAGGCTTTAAAGGGCCACATGACACTCTAACTCTGGAGAGAACAAGGGTGCCCCACAAGGGCAGATGTGTGTAATACAGACAGGGGCTCAGGATCAAGCAGGGACCCCGAGAACCCACAGCCCGCGTGGCCACGGCCCGTCCTCACCTGCCGGAACCTCTTCAGGTGGACGATGAGCACGTCCGGCAGGGTCCACAGGCTCAGCGTGATGCTCCCCTGCTGCAGCTGCTTGCAGTGCGGGCAGCGCCAGGCGTCGTCGGGGGCCAGCTGGAAGCAAGGGGCACGACTGTGTGAGCGCCTCTGAGGACGTGGCTGTACTCACTTCTCGGCCAGTGCCCGCAACTCAGATCCTGTCTGGAAACTGCACACGAGGGCACCCCACACCTGCCGGGTGGGTTCTCTCTCAAAGGCCCGATGACTCTCGAGAGCAGCGATGGGGAACCTTTCTCTGCCAAGGGCCATTTGGATATTTATGACATCATTCGAGGGCCACACAAAATTATTAACTTAAAAATTAGCTTGCTATATCTGATAAACTTGCTAAATTTGGTCATTTAATTAACTCACCCCTCATGCCTTGGCAGGCCAGACCAAATGATTTCGCAGGCCTTATATGGCACGGGGCCCAGGTTCTCCACCCCTGGTCTAGAGGATATGACCCCAAAGCACCTCAAACTCAGCGTATTCCCCAAACTCATCACTTTTCCATCAACATAGTCCCCTTTCTCCTCCTTTCCTGTCTCAGCAAACACCAGGACACCCCAAAGGCAGACCATGGGGGTTATCCCAAAACCTCAAACCCTTCCCTCTTCCTCCCACTCTATGTCCACGTAAAGTTATTCTCTCTCTGCCATCTCTCGTCCTGTCTCCTCCTCTCTACCCTGACAAACTCCATCTGAATTTGAAGTCCTCACTCATTCTCTTACCTGGGCATCACCAACCTCCTAACTGTTCTCTCTCCCCCAGCACTGAATTGCTCAACAATCCTCCCCTTCTGCTACAACACGATCTTTGTAAATGTCATCTACATCTACATGTGTCATCTCTGCAGGCCAGGTTTCAGGAGGGGAACATGTTAGGTCCCAGGGACTAAGAGGTGAAAGATTCTTAAACCTACTCTGGGAATCAGAAGCTGCATCAGATCTGGGACCACATTACAGTGAAGTAAGGGAGATCAGGGAGTGGAAGGCCCTGCCCCTGGGATGGACGAGAAAGAAGCCCAGGAAAGATGGTGGGAATGCCTCTTTTTAAGGGAAATACAAACGTTCAGAAACCAGCAGAGCCTGAGGATGCAGAGGCAGAAACCAGGGAAATCGGAAGCACTCCCTTTCACGGATACCAAAAAGGAGTGGTGAGGACGGAGGGCTGTCAGTACCAAGCCTAAGGAGAGATCAAGTGTAGACTGAGAACTTCAGGAGCAGAGTGAGGAGTGTGGCCAGACAGACGATGAGGGCTTGTGGGGAAGGGAAAACGCTGGGACACTAACGTGCAGTGGGGCAGAAAGGTGAGGAGGGCTGGCAGGGAAGGGAGCAGAGCGGAGAGAGTGCTTTCTCACAAGGAGAGTCATGTCTGCATGAGTCTGGGGGGATGAGAGTGCATCAGAAGGTGAGACTTGGAAGGGGCCTCCTCTGTCATCGGGTAAGTCCACATTGTGTGGCACAGGAACAGTCCGCACGCATGGCCACCCAGCCCAGTGCACTGGTGAAGGAGCAGTTGCTGCGTTAATTTCTGACACGTTACAAACAATACTTCTGTAAGAGACTAAGAACGCCGTGAAACGTGTAATAACAATGCCAGTCTCTAGCACACGGCTCTGAGCCCTGTACTCTATCGAGCTGTAACTACTACTGAGAGCTCCCGACCTGCACACCATACAGTTGTTGGTCTAGCTCCTGCCGGCACACAAGGGGGGCTCGCTCAGCAGGAAGTTGTTCCAGTTTCAGACAATTCATTACCAAGTTCTTCCGTGTTAAGACAGAATAATTCCCTGTAATTCCAATCTTTAAGTTCTGTTTTTTTAGGTAAAATTAAGTCCACCTTCTCCTCCACAGGATGGTCCTTGAAGTGCCTGAGTCCTTCAGGCTCCTTTGTCAAAATACATTCCGCCACGTCTTGATTCCCAAGGCGCCATTCCTGGCCACTCGCTCAGGTTGTGCCTGGTCTGCCAGGGTCTTAACAGGGAGCGTGTAAGATGATGGGAAGAGCGGTGCCATCACTGTGAGTTCTGGACAATGTCTAATGCAGCCCTTACAGACACTGCTGACCAATGTGAGCTTGCAGACAACCCACGTCCACAGTTCCTGTCACACAGCCTCCTGCCGGCCAGGCCACACCCTCTCCTCTCCTACGTTGCACTGTTATTTTTGGATCCAATGACTGAACTCCTCAATGACCCCCATTTACTCATTCATCCCAGTGCATGTTGACTGCATACTTTCCATGTGCCAGGCGCCATGGTGGACACTCAGGATTACTCAAAAACCAGCACTGTCTCTCCTCACCCTGTGCTCCAGTCACACTGGCTTCCTTTCTGTTTCTCGCCATGCCAGTTCCTTCCTCACCCATGACCTCCACTTTCTTTACTTCCTTGTTTGAGTAAAGTAAAACACTGTCTTTCTTGGTCCCAGCCAAATCCCCAGGACCTAGTGCAGTACCTAGCACACAGTATGTACTCAATAAACATTTACTGAATGAATGAATCCCTATCCTGTATAATAAAAGGGTAATATGCAAATTGACCCTAACAGCAGAACAACCGGGAACGACTGGTCACTATAACACACACTGACCACCAGGGGGCAGACACTCAACACAGGAACTGCTCCCTGGTGGTCAGTGCACTCCCACAGGGGGAGCTTCGCTCAGCCACAAGCCGGGCTCACGGCTGTGAGCACAGCAGTGGTGGCAGGAGCCTCTCCCACCTCCTCAGCAGTGCTAAGGATGTCCAACTATGGCTTAGGCCCGGGGGGAGTGGGCCTAAGTCATTAGTCAGACATCCCCCAAGGGCTGCCAGGCTGCCAGAGGGATGTGTGACTGCCAGCTTAGGCCCAATACCCCAGGGAGCGGGCCTAAGTTGGCAGGTGACATCCCCTGAAGGGTCCCGGACTGTGAGAGGGCACAGGCCTGGCTGAGGGACGCCCGCCCCCCCGAGTGCACGAATTTTCGTGCACCAGGCCTCTAGTGAAAATATATCCTGCTAGCTTGAACTCATCCTTCCCATCAGCGAGATGTTCTGTAGAATACCAGTGTTGCCATCTAGTAGGTCTGCTCATCTCTAAGGTTTGTGCCATTCTCAAACACCTTCCAAATCAATTAAAAAAAAATCTAAACAGGATAAGGTGCTATACAGAGTAGGCAATCAACAGGTTGCAAAGCCACTGAACTATTTTATATAAGCTCCAAACTGAAAAAAGGTCTTATGAAACTTATTATTCAAGGAACCAGCTATGGACAACTTGGGGGTGAAAAGGCTGTGAGAAGATGGAATACATTTCAAATATTTAAAAGATAGACAAATATTTGGCCCCAACTATTCTTAGAACACATGTGGTCACAGTGACCTGGGGATATAGTCCAGGCTGACCTAAGTCTCCATCAGGGACCTCCAAAGAGGAAATGGTGAGTCTCCTACGTAGGCAAACGCTTCACAACTAAAGGTGTACAAACAGTGGCTGAACAAGCACCTCTCTGAAATTCAGTAGAGCCCAACCACCAGAGAGAAAGAAGCGTTCAAGTCCTCTTCCACCCGAAACTGCATAACTCACTATGCACTTAGAGTGAACAGTAACAATCAGTAGTCAAAAGTCTGACCTGACCCTGGCCGGGAGCATCATCCCAATACACCAAGGTTGCAGGCTCCATCCCCAGTCAGGACACAGACAAGAATCAACCAATGAATATATAAATACATGAAACAACAAATCCATGTCTCTCTCTCTCAAATCAATTTTTTAAAAATTTAAATAAAAGTCTGATCCTAACATCACCTCAAGATGAACTACAAGTGTTTTAGTCAAGGTTTCTCAAGGTGCACAAACCTGGAGAGGTTTAAAAACCACACAGGCTTGAGCCCCATCCACAGAGACTTGTCTGTATATCTGTCATCCTTACATGCAAGTATTTACCAAATCCCTACTATCTGCAAAGCACTGTGCTAAATGGTCCAAAGAATTGCCCAATAGAAGAACTGTCTATATGTACACTGTGTCTACTGAGCACACGAAACTAAGAAACTGAACTTGCAATTTTATTTAATTATAATTAATTTAGACAGGTTCTCACACCTATGTTCTTAGTACCAAAAAGTTGAGAATCACTGTTCCAGTTACTAAGGAAAATTATTTAAAACCTAACACTAAAGTACCCATACGTGTGCAGAACCTATGTAAATGCAAAACGACTCGGGAGTTTTCTGGGACATAATTTGTTTCTTCATTGTCACCTTGCTATGCCCCCATCCCTACCACCGCACCACCCAAGAAATGCTCCCCAGCTCTCACCCGCTCCTCTTTGGTGTAGAGTTGGAAACACTGGGATAAAGTGCAAGTTTGAGGCTGATGATGACGCTCCCGTTGCAGACGAACACTCTCTGCATCAGGGATATACTCATCTTCAGTATTTACAAACAAGCTGCCATTGGGGGGCAAAGCATTTATCAGCAATATCTTGCAAAATTGACACAAAATACAATTACAGCTTCACAGCATAGATATAATTTCATAAACAAGAAGGTCAATGTGTAAGAAAGCAATTTCCCATGTTCCAACGTGTTCTTGAAAAATTCTCTATAACATTATTTTCAAGAAGAAATAACTTGTTGAGTTGGTTTTTTTGAGGACTGGCCATGAACTGTGCTAATTAAACCATATACTCTTGTCCTTTGTAACTAAGGGCACACATCTTGCCTAACTTACTAGAGTTAATGGGCCTGTAATACAAATCAAAGTAATTGGACCTACAATGAATAAACATACACACACACACAAACGAATATATAGCTTCTATCTCATTAGCAGCAAACAACAGAATGTATAGGAGAGAAATAATAAACTACTTAAATAAAGGATTAGCAACACACCAGACACTAAACAGTTAAAGAGAAATTTGGGTTTCAGCTAATTTGAAAGATCAAAGGCATGCTTTTAAAAATAATTAAAACAATGACTCTATAAACACTAAGTAAAAAATACTCACAAATCTTTTGTCTCCTTGTCCCATTCTACTACTAATTTCACATGAGCAGTGCCACCCGGTCCACACGATTTTAATGCCCTGTAGATAAAGGGGATGGGGAGGAAGGGGAGTCACGTTATCCTATCTAATAAAAGAGTAATATGCAAGTTAACCATCGCTCCGCTACACCCACAAGCCATGCCCACCAGCCAATCAGGAGTGAGTATGCAAATTAACCCAACCAAGATGGCTGAAGCCACAGAGAGAGCAGGAGGCTGGGGTTTCCCCGGCAATGAAGGAAGCCAAGCTTTCCGCACACCCTGGAGGGCCCAGGCCTCCACTCAAGGCTACAAAGTTTCAATTATAGAAGATAAATATATCCCAACAAAAATGGTGGCAGCCACAGAGCTAGAGAGAGCAGGAGGCTTGGGTTGCCCCCAGCGATGGAGGAAGCCAAGCTCCCGCAGCCCTGGCCTGCCTTGGCCTCCGCTATAAAGTTTCAATTATAGAAGATAAATAAATCCCAACAAAAATGACTGTGGCCACGGTGCAAGCAGGAGGCTTGGCTCTGCTCAAGGCTACAAAGTTTCAATTATAAAAGATAAATAAATCCCAGATACCAGGGCCTCTGCTTGGGTCACCAAGGGGCGTAGTTGGCTGCAAACCACCACAGGCCCCTCGCCCATGCCGCCCCATGCCCCAAGGGAACCCCCCCCCTGATCCAAGACACCCTTCAGGGCAAACCAGCTGGCCCCCACCCGTGCACCAGGCCTCCATCCTATCTAATAAAAGAGTAATATGCAATTGACCATCACTCCAACACACAAGATGGCTGCCCCCACGTGGTCAAAGATGGTTGCCCCCATGTGAACACAAGATGGCCACCACAAGATGGCCAGCAGGGGAGGGCAGTTGGGGGGGACCAGGCCTGCAGGGGAGGGCAGTTAGGGGCAAACAGGCTGGCAGGGGAGCAGTTAGGCATCAATCAGGCTGGCAGGAGAGTGGTTAGCGGGTGATCAGTCTGGCAGGCAGAAGAGGTTAGGGGCAATCAGGAAGGCAGGCAGTCAAGCAGTTGGGAGCCAGCAGTCCTGGATTGTGAGAGGGATGTCCAACTGCCCGTTTAGGCCCGGGCAGTCAGACACCCCTTGAGGGGTCCCAGATTAGAGAGGGTGCTGGCTGGGCTGAGGGACACCCCACACCATGCACAAATTTCATGCATGGGGCCTCTAGTCTCTATTATAAAAACCCCGTGGCCATGATGCCGTCATGACCAAACGCCAAAAGGCACCTGCTGAACGTCATATTTCTTCATGGGAACAAGTAAGTGTTGCTCTGTTCAATTCTCATCTTTCAACAAAGGTCAACTTAAGTGCTTCTGAGAAGGAAAGGTAAGAGCAGGAAACTATTCTTATCTCCGTCCACAACTGTCTTCAAGGTGGGTGGGGCTGCGTGCGTGCACGCGGGTGGGCGGGGCTGTGTGCGTGCATGCAGGTGGGTGGGGCCGCGTGCATGCATGTGGGTAGGTGAGGCTGCGTGCGCAGCAAGGCACATGCAGGTGGGCTACTTGACGCAGGTGGGTGGGGACTTGACGCAGGTGGGTCCCATGGCACGCTGGGTCCCATGGTGGTCTGGGTCTCGCACGATTTTGCACAGTGGGCCTCTAGTTTTCTAAATAAATGCTTTTACTTAAATATGGTCATCCTATCTGAAATCTGAAATCATGTGATTTCTGGACATCTTCATCATCATTCCCCATCAGAAAAAGTTTCTAGTGAGACCATTATAATAACCTCATATATAGTAAGTAGGTTACAGTGGGACTAAAAAAACCTTACATTAAAATGTCCAGTATAGAAATAGGGATTGGAAGAAATTTAGAATCCTATTATAAAGCTATCCATAGTCACTCTTAGATGTTCTTTAGGACCTTTCCAACTCTGTGTCCAATTTCTCACCAACCCAAACAGAGACAACAGTCTCTCTGGGAACCAAGTCTGTTCCGGCACCCCTTCCCCATAAACCGTGCCTGTCCTTGGACTCGTTCTGCGCCAACCTGAACTTCCACTAGGTCCTGCTCGAGTTCAACCTCCTTCCTTTATAAAGCCCCACTGAGTGCCTTGGCACATTCCATTTCCTGAGAAACTCAGGATTAATAGTCAATATTACTGCCCTAGCCAGCCTGCGGACTGAAGGGCCCCAGGTTCGGTTCCAGTCAAGGGCATATGCCTGGGTTGTAGGCTTGATCCCCAGTAGGGGGAGTGCAGGTGGCAGCTGATCAATGATTCTCTCTCATCATTGATGTTTGTATCTCTCTCTCCCTCTCCCTTCCTCTTTGAAATCAATAAAAATATATTTTTTTTTAAAAAGAAAGAAAAGGCTGTACTTATAAAAAGGAATGGTCAGAGAACACAAAGGGAGCCTTTATACACACACACACACACACACACACACACACACACACACAAAATAGTCAATATTACTCATCTAATTTTCTTATGCTTTGCAATGTTTTGAAGCATTATCTAATCTATTAATTCTCATCTCTAAAACCAAACAGTGACTTGCCCCAGCTGGTGTGGCTCAGTTGGTTGAATCATTGTCCCGTACACCGAAAGGATACAGGTTCGATTCCTAGTCAGGCATGTGCAGGAGGCAACCAACTGATGTCTGTCTCTCTGTCTCTCTCTCTGTCTCTTTCTCTCTCCCTCCCTCCCTCCCTCTCTCTAAGATCAATTTAAAAAAAAAAAAGATGTTAAAATAACAAAACCAAACAGTAACCTGCTTTCAAACAGAACCACGTTGTAGACTTTTTTGAAATATTGAAATGCAGGCACTACAACATTTGCTGAAAAAATCATAATAAAAACAGTAACATGAGTTTTTATATTTGTGTCATACATGTATCATTATTTTAATACAGTGTGTTGTACTATAAGAAGTGTGTAGAAAGTACAAGGAAGCACAGTGTAAGAACAATTTGACCACAGGGGAAGGATGGAGAGAGGAAAGATACTGTCAATGCAAAGGCACACGAAGCCGTGCTGTGTGTCCAAGCAGCCGCGGCCCCTGCCGCTGCGGAAGGGGTAGGATGGTGGGAGCAGCAAGCAGGCCTGACAGAGGAAGCAGTCACAACTCAAACTGAAACACGCCCTGCACGGTGGAGCCTGCTTTGTCTTTTACACACAGGTCACCCCGCAAGGACGGCGAGGGGGAGAGTGGCATGATGAGAATTCTACTTTGGGAAACGTCAATCTTGGTGAATATAAAGTGTCATTTATCTGTAGTCCTGGGATATACAGCAATTTGCTTTCCTTAACATGAGTACTCCAGGCTTTTCCAAAAAGGATCCTGAAACATATCATATCCTAACATGAATCAAAAGTAAAATAAGGACTTAATTTCTAAATGAGCCCAAAGAACACACTTGTGTGAACATTATACCAAACGTCACTAGAAATCACACATGAGCATTTGTGAAATTCTAGAAGGTGATGTTTTTACCTTTCTACCGTTGGGTGGCACAGTGGCTGCTCCTCCTGGGGCAGCAAGTACGTTATTCCCACCACACTGACCACACGCAAGCTGAACGGACACACCTGCAGCGAATGGGGAGGAGAGTTAGGCTGGATTTCTTTACGGGCATCAGTTTCACAACCATCTTTCCAAACCAGGTTAGAGGGAGAGCAAACTTTTGTAAAATGCTCCTCCATAATGTTGTCAGGTTGCTGAGCTGCTCTAATACACTTTAAATATGATTTACCCAAATACAATTTACACATCAAACATGTTATGCAAGACAGGTAACATGCAGCAGTCGTGGAACATTAACTTAATGTCAGTTTCCCATGGATACCTTAACACTGAAACCCTAATTTTGAAAATATACAGAGGGATGTTCTACAAAAGCTGTCCAAGCTGATCACATGCTAACCATGATTAGACAAACCTTAGGAAGGGAAACGTGCAGCGGCAGCTCGCTTCACAGACAAGGGCTCAGTCCTCGTCTCAGAGCCCTACTGAAGAGCTCTGCAGAGGCCTGAACTCCGAACTCCCCGCAAAGACTGTTTCCTCACTCGTACACACGCATGCTGGGCCGGAATACCAGAGCACGTACACACCTGAATGCAAACCGTGGGCCTCAGGAAATACTTCATCTTCTCCAAGATTTCCTTCTGCAGCAGGTCCCAGGCTATTGTCTTCTCCAAGTGCAGCACAAAAGGCTGTCCAAACCTAACACACACAACCATTTCAATTAAATTATAGCAATTCCTTTATGCTGTATTCCTTACCCATGATCTTTGTTTTAAATACGTTTTTACTGACAGTAGAGAAAGGGAGAGGGACAGGGAGGTAGAAACATCGATGAGAGAGAAACATCAATCGACTGTCTCTTGCACAACCCCTACTGAGGGTCAAGCCCACTGCCCGGCCAAGTGTCCTGACCAGATATCACACCAGTGATTTCTTGGTTCTTGGGTCAATGCTCAACCACTGACCTTCTTAAATGGAATCACTATATAATTGGTTTTAGGGCTGTTCTCAATATAAAACAAACAGGAAATTTAATATAACTCTCATAAGTGGATGAAACAGAAGAGAAGCTGAGTTTTCTAAATGAAATTTAACAGCTCATACATCAAAATGGCTTCTGGGGGAGCATGAGGCTAGGATATTAGGAAGCAAGACACAGGATCAGTGGAGACGATGAGGAAAGAAGGCCGGAGTGGACAGCAGTCTGGAACAGCACAGGTCAAACAAGCAAGGGGTTAATGCCAGAGGAGCAGACAGGACGAGCAGGCCTAGCATAGCAGGCAGGCAGCCAGGGAGAGCCAGTGGCCCCTGCGGTGGCCAGGCTGTCAGGTGTTGGAGAACAGGAGGCGGTGCCTGGCTCTTGGCTTTGGCTGCAGACAACATCCAGGGAGTTTTAAACAAGGGTGTGGAGTGCAGCCCCCCGAGATCCTGCTGCAGTCACTCTGGTGGATGGCTCAAGCACTGAGCCTTTTTAGAAGTTCCCCAGGCGGTTCTAAAATGCAGCCATGGTGGAGCACCCTGGGCTGCCCTCACTCCCCAAGCTCCAGCCATTCACACCTACGTGCTGTGTGCCCTGAATGTGTCCCATTCACACACCCAGTCTTTGTTCAGCCAATTCCCTCAGCCTGGAAAGCTTCCCAGCCTGCTCCTGGGCTAGGCCCCACTCACCCACGTCAAGACCCCGCAGAGATGTCCTGCGGAAGCACCTGTCAGTTTGTTCCCTGTGCTCTCGGCACCACAGCACCAACTTACAGTGCCTGATCATTCTTCTGCCTCCACCATGCACTGCGAGCTATCTGGTGGAAGGAAATGTGGTTCGCTATCTTAGTAGCCTATAACACGGTAGATGCTGAGTGAGTGAGTGGGAAATCAGATAAACCCTGACTCAGGCCAAAGCAGAGGCGCTAAGATCACCAAGAAACCCAACTCCGAATAAAAAGTTTATTCACAGTGACACTCACAGTGAGCCAACCTATCTGCCTAAAGATGACTGTGACGTGAAGTTACAAGCACATGTAAACCATCTGGCCACATTTTCAGTGAAATGTCTTCACTTCTAAAAGACTAACATCCCTTCCCTCCTGTCCCTTACACATGCCAAGCTCCTCTAGGCTCAGCGTCTTTGTACTCCAAGACCCCTCTCATGAGATCCTATTCCCCAGAGGGTCACACAGCTCACCCTCTCCTCTCAGGCTCAGCTGCTGCAAGAAAGCCCTCCCTGACCTCCCTCCCTAACAGTGCCCCCAACCCCAGCACACTCTATCATCCCAGCCAGTTTTAAAATCTTCAAAGTGGAAAGGACTGAAGTTAAATGTGTTTACTGGCTTGTAGTCACTCTGTCCTAATTAGGATGTAAGCTCCTGGGAAGGCAGATCCTGTCTGTCTGTCTGCTACGTAGCCCCTGTGTTTAGAACAGTGCCGCACACACTGGCAACACTCGAGTATTTGTTAAATGAGCATCAAAAATGCACAAATCAACACATTTTGCATTTACATTATTCAGCATCTTTAAAAGAGGAATTTATTCCAAAGCAACCTTTTAAAAGGCTAATATAAATGCTACCTTGACAAAGAGTAGAAACAACAAGTGCCTTCCTCCCCAAGCAGATCCACATCGTGCTTATCACGCAGGTGACATCACTAGTGGGAGAAGGCTACTTTAAAAGACAAGTTGAAATCCCCGCAGAGGGAAGTTCTTACAGAGGGAACAGCCCTGAGAGATTTCCAACTCCCAGCTTCCTGGCTTATGCCGCTGCACCAAGAGCGGCACACACCACTGCTTAGACAGGAAACACTGGAGGGCCAGGTGCAGGGAGAGAGAGCTCAGTTTGGAACCTAAGATTGTGGTGTACATACCATCCAAGTAATGTGTTAAGAATTTAAAGAAGAAAGAGAAAGCTGTTAAGAAAGCAGCTGTATAGAGGTGTATAGGTCTGGGGCCACTAGAGGAGCTTGTGCTGGAAATAGACATATGACAGGAGCCTTTAAAAACTACCAGAGCTTGAAGAGCCGTTCTCACTCAGATTCTATCATCCTAATTTTATATTCTCCCTCCCACCCCCTCAAATCAGGTCACCTTATACACATACTCTTTCTAAACATCAGAATCAAAAATTAACTACTAAAAGTAAGGATGCTTTTATCCCTACTTTTGAAAACATGAGACTTTTCAAAGCCTCCGCAGATGCTGGAAAAGAAGCTGTCTGCACCTCTTTCCCTGCTGCCCGGTGCAGGCGCGGTTGCACACCAGCAGGACGATCTTGTCACTCTCTGCTCGCGTCATGGGCAGCTCCACCTTCCCCTGCTTTGCTGCTGTGTGTGCAGAAGACAGTCTATGATGGGCCAAGCCAATCGTTAAGTGGTTCAGATTGTTGTTTAAGTGAATTCCTGAAACAAAATAGAAAAAACTTACTTCATCTCTTTAAAATTCTTTTCATTCATTCATTACAAAGTACTTTACCCAACAGAGAAATTAAGAAGCTGTCATTATATAATTTAAACTGCAGTTAAAGAAGGAACAAAATCTACTCTGAGATGACTCCTCTCGCCACTCAGATAATTTTTCCAGCGTCATTATTTAAGCTGGCCTTACCATCAGAAACTGAAAATTAAACCTCTTGTCTGCAGTGACCATTAGGTCCCATGTAAGAAGGGCAAGTCTGCAGAGATGATTCACCACAACAACGTGAAGTGTGGCCAGGCGTGCAACCAGCAACCAGATGAACTTTTTAAGAAGTAAAAGGAAAGGCTAATACAAGTGGAATAATCTTCAATATTCCAATGCTGCTTTTTCTCCCTGCTTTAAGGGCCAAACTTATAAGAAACTACATTTGCCCTGACCAGGTAGCTCAGCTGGATGCAGTGTCGTCCCATGCACCAAAAAGGCTGGGGGTATGGTTCCCAGTCAGGGCACATACCTGGACTGGGGTTCGATCTCCAATCAGGACATGTACGGGAGGCAATAATTGATGTTTCTCTTTCACATCGAGGTTTCTCTCTCTCTTTCCCATCCTCTCTAAAATCAATAAAATAAAATGTAAAAACAAAAAAACCACATCCTAGGGTGAGGATTAAAAAAAGAAACTACATTTAACTAGATTCACAGCAACTACAGAACGTCAATACAATCACCTAAACTGCACCAACAACATTAACGTGAATGCAGGTATGTGTTTGGCAGGCCCTATACAGACTGCTGAAAGAAGAGCTGTCAATCAGAGGCACTAAGTAATTCAGCACCAAGCAACAGCCCTGAACTCAGTAAGAACTTAATAAAAGCTTGCCTAAGTAATTGTTAATTTCCTTAATCCTTTGAAAGCCTAAGGAAATGATACTCCAACTGTATAATGAAGCGTATCACCACCTCAAATATAGTAACATCACCAGGAGGAGAATAAAATAAAAAGTATTTACACAAAAGTATTCATAGCAGAAATCTGGCAATAACTTAAATACCCTATCTAGTAATAGAGTGATATGCAAATTAACCATCACTCCATGACAAAATGGCGGCGCCCAGTCCTCTCAGGCCCGCCGGAGACCCCCAGTCCCAGGGAGGGCTGCCGATGAGAGCCGGCAGCTTGGCCCAGGCTGTAGGCCTGGGAGGTGGCCGCGCCCCCATCACAATCTGCTACTAGCCTCGGCCTGTGCATCCCTGGGGCGATCTGCTCCCAGCCCCAGCCCTGGCTGTCCACCTGGGAGGCTCCTGCGCCACCCCCCACGCCTTCTTCCACGATCCGCTTCCAGCCCCGGCCTGGGCCGTGGGCCTGGAAGGTGGCTGGACCCCCTCTTCACGAGATCCGCTTCCAGCCCTGGCCCGGGCCGCGGGCCTGCGAGGTGGCCAGCCCTCCCTCCATGAGATCCGCTTCCAGCCGGGCCATGGGCCTGCGAGGCGGCCATGCCCGCCAGCGCGATCTGCTCCCAGCAGTGACCCAGGTTGTAGGTCTGTTGGCTGGGAGGCGCCTGCGCCCTTCTCAGCACGTTCCGCTCCCAGCTGTGGCCAGGGCTGTAGGCCTGTCAGCTGGGAGATGCCCATGCCCCTCTCAGTGCATTTTGTTTCCAGCCGAGGCCAGGGCTGTGGGCCTGGGAGGCAGCCGCCCCTCTCTGGTGCGATCCGCTCCCAGCTGTGGCCTGGGCCTTAGGCCTGTTGGCTGGGAGGCTCCTGCACCCCTCTCCACACGTTTTGCTTTCAGCCGCGGCCATGGCTATGGACCTGGGAGGCAGCTGCACCTCCCAGGCGCGATCCACTCCCAGCTGTGGCCAGGGCTGTAGGCCTGTCAGCTGGGAGGCGCCCGTGCCCCTCTGGACGCGTTTTGCTTCCAGCCTCAGCCAGGACTGTGAGCCTGGGAGGCAGCCGCGCCTCCCAGGCACAATCCGCTCCCAGCTGTGGCCCTGGCCGTAGGCCTGTCAGCTGGGAGATGCCTGCGCCCCTCTTAGCGTGTTCCACTTCCAGCTGTGGCCAGGGCTGTGGGCGCGTCTCTCCCGTGCGATCCACTCCCAGCCATGACCCGGGCCGTAGGCCTGTTGGCTGGGAGGTGTCTGCGCCCCTCTAGGCACATTCCACTTTCAGCCACTGCCAGCTTCTTCCCAACCTGCAAAACTCCAGCTTGATTCCCCTATAAAGGGAAGAGAATAGGACAAGACGTTCCCAGGAAACGGTGACAACAGGTTGCATGTGTGGACTGTGCTGGAGCTGTGTCCACAGCACTGTGGGAACACTGAGGAAGGAGCAAGGCGATCTGGCTGCAAGGATGGGGAGAGGGCCACAGAGACTTGGCGAACCCTCAAAGAGCCCAGTAGAACTTTCATAGGTAGAGAGGATTGAGATTATTAAGAGGAGAAAGGCATCTTGGAAGGAGTATTTCTAGCAGAAGGGAAAAAATGGGCCAGAAGTTTGTGGGAAAATGGATAAGTACAGTGTTAGTAGACCTCTATGTGAAAAAGCCTTCCATCTTGACACCTACATTACTTAACAGACTTGGCTCCAACTGCCTTTGCCATTTCAAAATAATTTTTGGAGGGAAAGATGGACAGTTGATTACATGTCTATTGTTTATAAAAGAAAAGGAAACTTTTAGAAAATATGAAAAAGTGTGAAATCATGTATAAACCTTCTACTTATTCAAATATAAGCCCAGCAACCACATGATATCACCTTTCCAAGGTCTCATGAAATTCCTGTTTAAGGAGTTTATTTTATGACACTTTTAGTTTGGGTTTACATTTTACTGGTTTGTCAAGACCACCGCAGGTACACTGTCCAATATGTTAAAGAAAAAACCCTATCTAATAAAGAGGGAATATGCAGGGGAGGGCATTTGGGGGTGACCAGGCTGTCAGGGGAGGGCAGTTGGGGATGATCGGGCCGGCAGGGGAACAGTTAGGCGTCAATCAGGCTAGCAGGGGAGTGGTTAGGGGCAATCAGGCAGTCAGGCAAGCAGTTGGGAGCCAGCACTCCACAGGGATCGGGCCTAAACAGGCAGTCGGACATCTCCTGAGGGGTCCCAGATTGGAGAGGGTGCAGGTTGGGCTGAGGGACACACCTCCCCACAGTGCACGAATTTCATGCACCAGGCCTCTAGTCCAGTAATATGTGACTTGCTGAACCTACGAAGATACATCAACATTATAGCAATTTAAAATCATGAATACATAGTCCTGGCCAGATGGCTCAGCTGGTTGGCGGGTTGTCCTGTACACCAAAAGGTTGCAGGTTCGATTCCTGGGAACACATACCTAGGTTGCGAGTTCAATCCCTGGTTGGGGGTGTATACAGGAGGCAACTAATTGATGTTTCTCTCTCACATTGATTGTTTCTATCTCTCTTTTCTCTAAAAATCAATAAAAACATATCTCAGGTGAGGATTAAAAATGATGAATACATAGTTAATACTGACATAAATTCCAGATAAATTAACCTTTTAAAATAAAGAACACAAGAACTAGACTGGCCTGTGACTCAGTGGTTGAGCATCGACCCATGAGGTCACAGGTCAATTCCCAGACAGGGAAAAGGCCTAGATTTCTGGCTCGATCCCCAGTAGGGGGCATGCAGGAGGCAGCCAATCAATGATTCTCTCTCATCACTGATGTTTCCATCTCTCTCTCCCTCTCCCTACCTCTCTGAAATCAATAAAAACGTATTTAAAGAACAATAGCACAGGAATTAGGAATACGGAAACACTGAGTTTTCATCGAGCTATTAGAGGGAAAAATACTTTTTAATGTTGAACACCATGAAGAAATCACAAAAGAACAGCAGATTTTAGTTCCTAACCATTTTAAACTTTAGTGTAAGGAAGTAAAAGTAACAGAAGTCTGAATCTGAGACAACGAATGGCCTCATTTCCCAGGCTTTTGGCAGAAGGGAGGCTGGGAAGACCTGTTCTGCTAAAAGTGGTCAGGATTCCTAGTGCGATGAGGGGATACCCATCAACTGCAGAGGTCAGCTCTGCATTCAAAGTGCAGGCCCAGTTACCACCAGCTGTGTGACCCCTTAATCTAAGTCTCCTCCCTCATTTGTAAACTGGGAAAAGTAGCAGCCTCATTCACACTGAACCCAATAGTATAAGGCCTTTACAACAAAGACTAACACATACTCACAAAGTGGTATATTCTTCTAACAAAGGCACTCTCTGGCTAGAATATGATAACCTTGAACCTCCCCATATTCACTTAGAAAGAGAAACTTAGTGTAAACTCTAGTAATTGGGGAATGAAGGGGGATTTGGGGTAATATTCAGCAGAACAAACACTAACTAGACTGTATATTAAGAACTATACTCAGCTGCTGGGTACAGAAAGATGAAGCAAAATGTAGTCCCAACTGTAGAGAATTCATTGTATGGTGGGACAGACACAGGAGAAAACAGGTCATGGCCACAAAACATTCTAGTCCAGAAGCTACAGCTAGAGCATGGGAGGGAGGAAACAGTCAGCTGGCCGAGAGTGGAGGAAATGAGGAAAGACTCTGGACAAGGTGATTTGGGTCTTTTTACTGTGATGCAATTTAAATAAACAAAAGCACATGCATGAGAACACAACAACTGAAAAACAGACAACAGAGCTCCTAGGTCAAAGAACAATGAATACTGAAATAACAGACTGTCTAGAAAATGATGTCAATAGGAGTAACCAGAGAAAACTGACTCCTAAGCTAAGAGTGGAGAAAGCTGGCCAATGCATTATATACAATTACCAAAAGATTCAGGAACCAGAGGCACCAGAGACCTCTAAAATTAGGGGGTGAAAGAAAAGAGGTACTAAAATAAGGACTTTTGACAGGGGCACCAAGACCATCCAAGGATAGTCTCTCCAACAAACAGTGCTGAGATAATTGAATATTTACATGCAAAAGAATGGAACTGGACCCCTAACTCACACCATACACAAAAATTAACTCAAAATGGATTGAAGACATAAATGTAAGAGCTAAAACTATAAAAATTCTAGAAGAAAATATAGGGATAAATCTTCATGGACTTGGATTTGGCAATGGATTCTTACATATAACACCAAAAAGCACAAGCAACAGCAATGACAAGATAAATCAGACTTCATAAAAATTAAGGACTTTTATGCATCAAAAGGTACTATCCATTCAGAACACTTGAAATCTAGTTGAACAGAAGGCCTACAACTAAGAATATAAAAAGAATCCACATCAAGACTCGTAGGAGGGCCAGCGACACATAGCAGGCTGAGCCCAAGCCCACATGTGGTAGTTAAAAACCGGGAGGGTTTTCTTGGCTATGGATCCATAAGGAGCGAGGGGTTCCAGTGCCAGGAAGAGAAGTCCCCATAATTTCTGGCTGTAAAACCAGACTGTGGCTGAGCGAGAAGGAGGGCTGCTGAAGGGCCCCTCCAAAGACTTAATCAGACTCACTCTGCGCTTCAGAGCTGGGCAGCAGTTCGAAAAGCACCAGGAACATATGGGAAGGGACTGAAGTGTATGACATCACGGCAAGAGCTGGAGAGACAGCTTTCTCCCAGACAGAAGTGCTGGCAGAGTCCGTTGTTCCTTTTCTGAGCCCTCCCACACTGAGCACCTCCTCTGGGCACCTCCAAGTCAAGCACAAGGAGCAACCACCTGCAGATCGCTCTGTAGCTCATGCAGGCTGGCCCTGGGCAGGCAACAGGTGGTGGCTGACTTTGCAACTCCCAGGAGGCCTCAGAGACACAGAGTAGCCAGCTTCGACCACACCGGATTACAACCCAATCACCCACACAAGCAGCAGACTCAGTTGGCACCAGAGCCCCAGTGAAGCAAGCTCTGCTCCATGGGGTCAGCCCCTGCACAGCAGCTCCTCTGCTATAGTCAGAGCCATTCCTCACAGCTGACTGACCTTCCAATGATGTGTGAACAGCAATCAAAGCTCAACTACTACAGGAGGATGCACACAGCCAACACGGGGGGCGCACCTGGAGCATCCAGCTCAGGTGACTGGGGAGGCTGTGTCAGTGGGCCCTACAGGACACCTCCTACATGAGGCCACTCTACCAACTCCAGGGGATGTAGCAGCTCTACCCAATCCACAGAAACAAACACAGGGAAGCAGCCAAAATGAGGAAAGAAACATGACACAAATGAAAAAAACAAAACACAAGAAAAAAACAAAAAAAAACCACAGGCGAAATCTCCAAGAATAAAGCTAAATGAAATGGTGGCAAGCAAATTACCTGATACAGAGTTCAAAACAATGGTTACAAGGATGCTCAATGAACTTAGTGAGAACTTCAACAGCATAAATAAGGACATGGAAATCATAAAGAAGAACCTGTGAGAAATGAAGAATACACTAACTGAAATGAAGAACAAGTTACATGGAATTAACAGTAGAGTAGATGAAGCAGATAATCAAATCAGTGTTTTGGAATATAAGGAACCAGAAAAAATTCAATCAAAAGTGAAATGAAAATAATGAGGATGGTATAAGAAGCCTCTGGGACAACTTCAAGTATACCAACATTCACACCATGGGATTGCTGGAAGAAGAAGAGACAGAGCAAGAAATTGAAAACTTATTTGAAAAAAATGACAAAAAAACTCCCCTAATCTGGTGAAGGAAGTAGACATATAAGTCCAGGAAGTGCAGCGTCCCAAACAAGATGAACCCAAAGAGGCCCATACAGGACACATCATAATTAAAATGTAAAAAGTTAAAGACAAAGAGAGAATCTTAAAAGCAGCAAGAGAAAAGCAGTTAGTTACCTACAGGGGAGCACCCATAAAACTGTCAGAAACTTTGCAGGCAATAAGGGAGTGACAAGAAATATTCAAAGTGATGAAAAGCAAGGACCTACAACCAAGATTACCCTACCCAGCAAAGCTATCATTCAGAATCAAAGGACAGGTAAAGAGCTTCCCAAAAAAGAAAAGCTAACTGAGTTCATCACCACCAAAACAGTATTACACGAAATGTTAAAGGGTCTTCTTGGAGAAAAAGGAGAATAAAAAAAGATCAAATATATTAATAATAAAATGGCAATAAATACATGTCTATCAATAATTACTTTAAATGCAAATGGATTAAATGCTCCAATTAGAAGACATACATTGACTGAATGGTTGACAAAACAAGACACTTACATATGCTGTCTAAAACAGACTCACTTCAGATCGAAAGACACACACAAACTGAAAGTAAAGGGATGGAAAAAGATATTTCATAAAAATGGTAATAACAAACAAAAAAGCTTATGCCAGACAAAACAGACTTTAAAACAAAGGCTGTAACAAGAGACAAAGAAGGACCCAGCAACTCCTCGTCCAGGTACTGATCCGAAGAAACACAAAGGACTAAATTGAAAAGACATGTGTATCCCTCTGTTCACAGCAGCACAACTGATAATAGCCGAGACATGTCTATCAGTAGACATGCTAAATGTAGCTGCCGTGAAGCAGCCTAAATGTCTATCAGTAAATGAATGGATAAAGAAGAGATGGTACATATGGAATGTAATCCAGCCATAAAAAAGAATGAAATCCTGTCATTTGCAACAATATGAACGAGCCTAGAGGTTACTGTGCTAAGTGAAATAAGTCAGACAGAGAAAGACAAATGCCAGATAATTTCACTTAAATGTGGAATTTAAAAAACAAAATAAACAAACAAGCAGAACAGGAAAAGGTTCATAAATACAGAGAACATTGTTGTCACATGAGAGAGGGGTTGGGAGTGATGGGTGAAAAAGAGGAAGAGATTTAGAAGTACAAACTGGTAGTTACAGAACAGTCATGGGGATGTAAAGTGCAGCATAGGGAACGTAGTCAATAATATTGTAATAAGTATATATGTTGTCAGATGGGTATCAGATTCATCAAGGTGATCACTCCATAAGTTATATAATGTCTAATCACAGTGTCATACACCTGAAACTAATATAATATTATACATCAACTGTAACTTAAAAATAAAAATTTTCATAAAAAAGTAAAAAGATAACCTAAAGAATGGGGGAAATTTTTGCAATCAGATATCTGATAAGGGTCTAGTACCCAGCATACATACGGAACTCTTACAACTCAACAACGAAAAGATAAACAACCCAATTTAAAAATAGAGAAGGGACTTGAACAGACATTTCTCTGAAGAGGATATATAACTGGCCAACAACCACGTGAAAAGATGATCAGCATCATATATCATTAGGAAAATGCAAATAAAAACCCCAATGAGGGGGCGGGCTGGAGCGAGGCTGCAGGGGCTGGAGGGCCACATTCTGGCTGCTGGCACTACACAAGGAAGTCCACATCCGGGGCAGCAGCTGCAGCCAGACCCAACGCCAGGCCATCACTGCCACTCACCAGGTGGTCCTCAGGGACAGCATGCAGCTCCCCGCTCAACCCTCGACAGTACAGTACCACCAACCCTGGCAGCACGCTCTTCAGCACCACCCCAGGAGGTACCGGGATCATCTATGACCGGAAGTTCCTGACGGCGTGTCAGAATTCACCTGTGACCAAAACAGCCCCATGGGACCTGCCCACCATTCAGGGGGTCACTAGCCCTGTAAGTGACGAGCCTCCCACAGAAGCCAGCCAGAACCACCTGCAAAGCCGGCAGGCGGTGAAGAGTCACAGTTTGAGATAGACATTTAAAGGACCAGACATCAGATCAAGCAATGACTCTGGGCCTCTCTGGCCCTTCTCCAGAGAAGACTCACACTGCCAATTATCATCCTGGGCAGGCAATGGGTGTGGGGTCAACCACTCTAGTCCTCTGCTCCCTGTCAGGGCACCTGCTCCCCCTTACTCTTAGTGAACACCAGCAGATACCTCTTTATGCCTCCATTCATGCAGGAGCAGGCACCCCAAGGGGAGTGACTCTCAAGAGACACATCCTGCAGTTTGGGCCAGGAAGTGGACTTGGAGGACCCCTTCTGAATGACCATCCTGCTCTCTTCCGCTGAGGGCACACCACCCCTTTGCTAGGTTTGTGTGCTTGGGGAAGTTCCCCTCCCCTACTTCCCCAACAGAGGAAACAAAAGCCACCTTTGCCCTTGGGCAAAAACAAAATAAACACAATGAGATACCACTTCACACTCACTAGGATGGCCATAATAAAAAAACAGAAAATAAAAAATGTTGGCAAGAATGGAGAGAAATTGTAACCCTCATATATTTGTTGTTAGAAATAAAGACAATGTAGCTGCCGTGGAAAACAGTTTGATAGTTCCTCAGAAAGTTAAAGAGAATTACCATATGCCCTAGCATTTCCACTCCTAGTTATATAACCCAAAAGAAATGAAAAGAGGTTATTCAAAAAAATATTTATACATGAATGGTCACAGCAGGACTACTTAATAATGGCCAAAAGATAGAAACAACCCAAATGTCTATTGACAGATAAATAGGCAAACAAAATGTGGTCTATACATGTAATGGAATAATATTCAGCCATAAAAAGGAATGAAGGACTGATACACATTGCAGCATGGATGAGCCTTGAAACATAATGCTAAGGGAAAGAAGTCTGTCACAAAAGGTAACATGCTATATGATTCCATTCATGTCTAGATGAGGGAAATGTATAGAAACACCAAGTGACCGCTTAGGACTGGGGGGAGGGGAGAGGTGAGGGAAAGGGGCTCTTGGGGAGACAAGGGGAAGCTAATGAGACAGAAGATGGGGAAATAAATTATCAGCAAATAACAGGGAAAGTTTAAAGCATGCGACATGTTTGTGTCAGATTTCTTAAAAGCAAGTATCAAGAGAAGGTTTCTACATTAAAGGTTTTAGAATTTAGAAATTGAGCATCAGAGTTGGTAAGCACAATACAAAAAAAAATTTACAGCAATACATAAATAAATAACTTGAGTGCTGTAATAAGATGCCAAAGTGTCCATGGAAGGGAGAAAATAGTCTCAGAAATGTTAGGAATTAAGGTAATATCCTCGCCTAAAGCAGTAAGAACTGTCCTCTTCTAGGAAAACATGTTACCATACAATTTATACCATTACTAGAGGCTCGGTGAATGAATTTCGTGCACGGGTAGGGTCCCTAGGCCTGGCCGAGGATCAGGGCTGATTGGAGCCTTCCAGCTGCCAGCCAGGGCCTTCCTTCCCCGGCTGCCAGCTGCTGCCCGGGGCCTTCCTTGGTTCCGCACCGCCCCCTGGTGGTCAGCGCACATCATAGTGAGCCATCGAACTCCTGGTCTCCCGGTTGAACTCCCAAGGGGATAATTTGCATATTAGCCTTTTATATAGATAGATTTAAAAAATGTGTTATGTGTATTTTACCACAATTTAAAAAATGATGCTATCATGTAACAGACATCTGAAAAGGCAGACAGTGGTTGACCCACACACCTATTATGTGGCATTATGGAAGCACATGCTCATTTACCTCTCTGACTGAGAATTCCTTCAGGCCTGAATATTTCTGGAGTCTCAAAGGCAAAAATGCAGTCGCTTTCGTGGACTGTTTCCAGGTCATCTGTGTCACAAAAGGAACGGTGGAACCCATCATAGTACATTTCTGTTAACACAATCTAAAAATGGGGAAAATGTAAGTAACTGAGTTAACAGGAAGTCAATATGAATGGATCTCCTAATTCTCCATGAACTTCCCCAGACCATCAGGACCTAACCTGTGAGGCCTCTGACACATCACAGGGCCCACATTATTTGCCTTTAATAAGAGACTCTTGGAAGCACGGCATCCCCTGTCACTGAAGAGCAATGTTCTCAGAATGTGGTGGCACTAAATACAGAGTTCCTCTGAGTTCTGGTGGAGAAGAGACCCAGGAGATGGGAGTTACCCCGGTTTCACAGGGGAAGAAACTAGAAAAGGCAGTGACCTGCCTGAGGTTATACAAATATTCAATCTCTGGCAATGACAGAGTCCACATCTGGCTCCAAGACTGATTCCTACATCATTAAATTTTCTTATTTCCAAATTAAAAAATGTCAAATAACCATCAATATTTGTATTAGGAAAAAACGTAAAATCAACTCAAATGTCCAACAATAGTTACTACTTAAATATATTATAGCCCTACTGGAATTATAAAGCTATTACAAAGAATGAGCTATAAATAACTGCATTAACATGAAAAATAAATCTACTAAGTAAATAAGAAGGTAAAGAACAATGAGTTCATGTTTATAAAACAATAAATGTAGTATATGCACAGGAAAAAAACAGGAATGAATTTACAGTTAATATTAAAGTTAGTAACCCCTAGTTCTCAGATACTTTATATGAGATACTTTCTAAGTTTTGTTTCTGAAATGGTTGAGTATTGCACAGTAACACAGAAAAACAAAAGATGGGTAAAACAATGGAGATATTCAGGGACTTGGTTACATGCTCAGCAGCACTGTCTGGTGGAAAAGCACTGGATTGGGCATGAGGAGGTTCCAGTCCCGGCCTGCCACCAACCGGCCCTGTGACCTTGAACAAGTCACATGGCTCTTCTGAGCCTCCTTCCAATGAAGGGTTTGGATTGGACCCCTTTGGTTTCCTTCACTAACACAAACATAATGAGTCTGTGAGGTGACAGGGGCTGGTGGCAGAGTCCACAAACAGCCCAAGGAAAATACTCCTGGCATATGTTCTGTCTGTGATTTTAATGACCACATTGTTTTTCCACAGGCAAACATGTAAACATAAGTCACTTTCTCCAGCAAGAACAATGAGGTCAAAAAAACTTGTAATCCTATCACTCATTCAAAGCACATGCAAAAAGAACCAGACAGTACTGAGGGCTGTAAAGAGACAACCAGATTTGCCTTGGACACACACCTAAGCCTCCCTCCCTCTCTGCCTTTTCCCTTATCTTGAAGGAAAAAAGCGAATCAATGTGCTCTTAAGTGTAAGGAAAAATGTGAACACTTTATAAATGTGCCAGTGCTGGGTCTATGAAAATGTGTGATATTTGCTTCTTAGGGCAACACTACTATTTGTTTTACTGTAGTAACTTCCGAAATGAGGCTGTCGGCAGCCCACGTACAGAAGAGCTTTCCTATGCAAGTATGGCAGCTTCCAGAAGTGATCTAAGGAGAAGCTACTCAGTCACTGAATCATCTTTCCTCAGTAAATCCTAATAGGCAATGTTTTTCCAAATAAACTCATAACAGTGAACTAAATAAAGAATGTATGCAAAAATATGTCACGTCACAAACAGGCCAATTAAAATACCAAAAATTTACCCAAAAATGAAAGGAATACACAAATTCCTTTTTCTTATCTAAACAAAGTAAGAGATGGGTCCAGCTCTAACCAGAGAACCAACGGAACTGAGCATCTCTGTGCAGGAACTAGCCAGATAACCATTCTAATCACATGATGGCAAGGGGTTGTCAGGAGCCACTGCTCAGGCTCTCTAAGCCTCTCTGGCTTTCAAATACCACAGGGATGTTCTTCCCACATAAGCCTCCATCCGGATGATTGAGAGAGCTAAGTAATTATAAATAAAGTCACAGCTTTTCCTTTTAAAAATGTACTAGTATACACAATCAAAGAAACATGGAAAGGTTCTGTGTACATTTTTCTCCTCTGGGTCTTAATTGTCCTTTCCTCACCACAGAAGCAACTGGTTTGACATTTCCATCTAACCGTACCTGGCGGGGACTGTTACAAATCCCAGGACAGAAGGCCACCCTTCCGGGGCTCCCTGTGCAGTCAGTGTCCGCAGGCGTACTACCTGGTCAGTGGGGATCTTTGTTTCCAGAGACACTGCTTCCCGAAGTCTGGCGACAGTCCCAGACGGGGGCACGGCCACGCCAATCCGCATGCAGTGAGAACACTTTCCTTGATACACTACGGTGACATAGAGAGGCCTGTACAGATCAAAGTCACATCTTCTTATTAGTTGCTTATTTCAACTAAAATATAGAAGCAAAACAAACCTGATTGGAAATCAATGTAAAACTGAAGTTAACCCACACCTTTATTTAGAAGTCAATAGAAAAACTCATCTGGACCTAAGTAAAACTCTCAAACAACAATTAAGAGATCTCTGGGAAAGGTAAGCTTCAAAAAACAAAAGTATAGCATATCAATACTTGGAAATTTTGAGAAACAGTTCAAATAAAGCAAGTAACTAAAAGTGCAAGGTGAGGGCTCTAGGGAATCTAGAAGGCACTCAACAGCCTTTCCCTTTCCCCATGCTATGGATGATGACCAAGTGAACAGACACACCTGTCCCATGCACCCTGCAATCTCAGACAGGCATTCATAAATTTCTGTAAGGTTTTAACAATGCTTGTATGTAATGTATCATTAATCCCATTACTTGTCTAAATAAGTAAGCCTACTAGGAGCCTACAGAGGAAAAGGAACACAGAGAAATGTGCCACCTTAATTTTATTACATCTGTTCTTACCTTGTGTAGGGTAGAGGGATTGGCAAAGAAATGCAGAGGAAAGGGTCAAAAGTGTTGCTCTGCTTCTGACAATGAGGACATGTCAGGGAGGATCTTCAAAAAACAAAATGTAAGATACCCACATTAACATCACCTACAACCACATAAGCAGGCAACATAAAGGAAATTTAATTTGCTCATACCTGTATTGGGCTTGAAAAAGTTCTTGTACAAAAGTGCTACAGACAGGAAAAGATGGTCCCTCAGGCATCATATCAGACTCTGATGGTGGCTTAAAGAAGAAAGTACAATTTCACAGACTGAAAGTACCAATTACTGACTGAAGATGACCCTGACAGTGGCACAAATGTCCCTGACTTCTTATACAAGCTATGCACCAGGTCCAGATGTTCCAGTGAAAGGTATCTGCTAAAGGAACCAGAACACAGCAGCCGGGACGTGGGTCACAAGAACTCATCTCTTCACAGGCTCTCCCACATCTCCGTCTCTCCACCCCATCCAGGCGGTTCCTCCCTAGGACACTCCAATCTCCCTCTAACTCTCGATGTCCTGCTCTAACCTCTTCCAGGAAATTAATCCCGACCACTGAGTTCCTAGCACGTATTAGCTGCTGATTTTGGTACTTAATCACTCTACTTCATATTTCACTAACCTTTCCATGTCTCTCCACTAAGTACCTGCTATTACATGCAGAGAGCACGGTAGAGGGCTTTAGGGTACAAAAATAAGACACAGAGCCTGACTTTGACTTCATCTCAATCTCGTAGGGGAAAGAGTCAGCTACAAGCATAGAGTTCTATGACAGAACAGTGTTCAGGCACAAAAGGACCTTGAATTGAAATAATTTAACAACCTACCGAAACAACAAATTTAAATTTTGAAGTACTGAGCATAATTATCAAAAACTTTAAAAGCTGCGAGAAAGGTAACTCTTTATCTCAATTACTTCCATTATAAAAATCATTTTACCCATCATAGTAAGGCTACATGCATAAAAATTGAGGATAAATCGCTCTTTCTCAGTACGAATATTCTGGGGGTTCAGTTCCTACACTTGTTCCTGTTTGACTGTGTCCATTCCAGTGACCTAGAGGCTATGGGTCTCACCGGACTAGAAAGCAAGTGTTTGCTTTAGTAACAGGTTAGTGAGGAGGAACCACTTAATTTTAGTCTAAAGTTAGTCATATAGGCAAACGTGTCCCCTCCCATTAGACTGTGAGCTCCTGGGACGGTGCCTCTGGCATCTCACGCTCCCCACACAGCAGCCAGCATGAGAAACCCTCCGAGTGTCCATGAATCTTACCTTCCCCTGGAGCCCACTCAATGTCACTACAGTAACTAAGTGCCGACTGCAACAGCTCCTGAGAGGTTTGGGAGAACGGACCCTGGGCTCCGGCTCCCTGGCTGCTGGGCGGGGCACCCTCACCTTCACAGGAGGCTGGCCGCTCTGCTTCACTGCATGATTGAGGTCTTCGTGAACTCGGTCCAAAAGCCACAACAGAAACTCCTGGGCATCATGCTGGGAATTCCCCCGGTACTGCAGTGCATTCTTTGACACAATGCTCTAGATAGGTACATAAATCAGCACGAAGAGTGTGAGTCTTAGCTCTATGATAAACTGCTCATCATCCCAAAGAGGGATGGATGCAAGCTCTCAGGGTGTTAGAGGACTTCCCAGAAAGAGCAATGTAAAAGCAGGTGCTAAAAAACAGCTAAAAAACAACAACAGAAAAACAAGTGCTCAATGTAAAACCCACCCCCAAGAACATGCACCAAGACTTAAATGTGCCTATCCCACTTTTAGGAATATAGCTAAAGGAAACCATCAAAATAGTCACGACATCTAAGAGGATATTCATTCATCAGACCTTCTAATAGCAAAAACAGGTGATAACTTGAACATCTTAAAAACAAGAATTTTTACAAGTACCACATTGTTACTTTGTACACGCAAAACCACCAAAATGTTCTATGTCAATTACACCTTAGTAAAAAAAAAAAAAAAAAAAAAAAAAAATTGGTAGTATAAAATAAATAAGTCTACATCATATAAATATTGAGTAAATAAATGGGAGGAAGAGACGAATCTTCCTTATAGAAGAATTCCAAATAATTTATGTCACTAGTGCCCCTCCAGGAGCTGGACCTTGAGAATGGGCTATGATAGTGACTTGCTTTCAAAGACTCGAATATGGGAGAGGATAGCCAGTGAAACTGAAATGAAGTAAGATCATGGGCTCTGGAGCATGTAGCCTTGGTTCAAATCTCTGTCCCGCCTCTTATTATGTGTGAGGTCTGGGCTAACTCTCCTCCAAAGTGAAAAGGACAATAATGATTTAGTGTGATGGTTAAGTGAGAACGAATGCAAAACATTTCACATATAAATGAGTAATTAAGCACTCCAATTTTAATTATGAATATTGGACTTGTAAATAAGGAGACAACTACACAAAGCAAAAGCAGTTCAGACAAATGAAATGATGAGGCATGAGATAATGGGGGTCTGAGCTAAAGCAGTGAGGGCAGAAATGTGAGGCCAAATCTGAGATTTCAAAATTAAAGAAGTAGAATCAATAGAATTGGTGAGTTAATGGATGTGGAAAGTGAGGAAGGAGGCATTAGTGTCACCCTGGTGTCTTATTTGGATGATGCTCAACTGGTGGTACTTGCATCAAGACAAAATAAAAAAGGAAGAAGTCTGGGAAAGAGGGTGATGAGTTAGTTCCCTTTCGAATCCACTGCATTTGCAGCTCTCAGAACCTCCACGTAGAAGTATCTGGTAAACAAGTGAAAAATACAGATCTGGGCTCCATGGAAGTCTGTGCTCAGGACAAGATTTGGAAATCACCAGATGAGTGGTAGTTAAAACCACTGAGTATGGAGGAGAAACCAAGATGGCGGCATAGGTAAACACCTAAACTGTTGCCTCGCACAACCATTTCAAAACTACAACTAAAAGACAGAACGGACGTCATCCAGAACCACAGGAAAGCTGGCTGAGTGGAAATTCTACAATAGAAGGAAAGAAGAAAGCACACGGAGAATCAGAGGAGCTGCAAAGGACTGAGGTAGGGAGACACGTGCGCAGAGAGGACGGGCGGCTGAGTGCCTGGCTGGCGTTCTCTGGCGGGAGGGAGAAGGAAGCTCCCGACTGCACTGAACCCCAGTTCCGGGCAAAACCCTGTGGACCCAGGCTCATATGGGGGGCGTCTGGACTGTCAGGTAGAGAGAAAGGCACACGGAGACTCGGGGAAGCCACGGCGGGCAGGGGTCTGGAGGAGCATGCAGAGAATACTGACTGCTGAGGTTGCCACTAGCTCTCCCTAGCGGAAGGGAGTCGGAAGCTCCTGACTGCACTGAACCCCAGTTCTGACTGTACTGAACCCCAGTTCCGGGCGAGCCTGGGGGAATCTGGACTGTCAGGCAGAAACTCAGGGGAGCCATGGAAGGCAGAGGTCTGGAGGCACGTGCGCAAGGGCAGGGCTGACAGGAAGCCAAGACTTTCTGCTCAGCCCTGAGACTCCGCCCCATCCAAGCTGAGCACAGAGGCTTTTGCAATTTTGCAAGTCTGGTCCTATAAGGCTGTCTCCAGCACAGGTGTCCCGGCATAGACACAGCTGATGCACATAGCCAATTGGCCTGGAGGTCAATTCCTCCCAGTGATACCAACAACAATCAAGACTTAACCACAACAAGGCTGTACACACAGACCACACAAAGGGGTGCACCAAGAGTGTCCACCTCAGGTGACTGGGGAGGCTGACCCACTGGGCCCTGCTAGGACACCTAGCACACAAAGCTACCCTACCAACTCAGGGAAGCAGCGAAAATGTGGAGACAAAGTAACAGATCACAAACAAAAGAAATGGAGGAAAACAAACGACTGGATATAGAATTCAAAACCATGGTTATAAGGTTTTTCAAGAATTTCCTAGAAAAGGCCGATAAATTTAGCGAGACCCTCAAGGATATGAAAAAGGAACAACTAGAAATTAAACATACACTGACTGAAATAAAAAATATTATACAGAGATCTAACAGCAGAATAGAGGATCGCAAGAATCAAGTCAAAGATTTGAAATACAAAGAAGCAAAAACACTCAACCAGAAAAGCAAAAAGAAAAAAGAATCCAAAAAATTGAAGATAGTGTAAGGAGCCTCTGGGACAACTTCAAGCGTACCAACATCAGAATTATGGGGGTGCAGAAGAAGAGAGAGAGCAAGATACTGAAAACCTATTTGAAGAAATACTGACAGAAAACTTTCCCCACCTGGTGAAAGAAATAGACTTACAAGTCCAGGAAGCGCACAGAACCCCAAACAAAAGGAATCCAAAGAGGACCACACCAAGACACATCATAATTAAAATGCCAAGAGCAAAAGACAAAGAGAGAATATTAAAAGCAGCGAGAGAAAAACAGTTAGTTACCTACAAGGGAGCACCCATACGACTGTCAGCTGATTTCTCAACAGAAACTATGCAGGCCAGACGGGAGTGGCAAGAAATATTCAAAGTGATGAATAGCAAGAACCTACAACCAAGATTACTCTACCCAGCAAAGCTATCATTCAGAATTGAAGGTCAGATAAAGAGCTTCACAGATAAGAAAAAGCTAAAGGAGTTCATCACCACCAAACCAGTATTATATGAAATGCTGAAAGGTATTCTTTAAGAAGAGGAAGAAGAATAAAAAAGTAAAGATAAAAATTATGAACAACAAATACATATCTATCAAGTGAACCCAAAAATCAAGTGAATTAAAAATCTGAGGAACAGAATAAACTGGTGAATATAATAGAATCAGGGGCATAGAAAGGGAGTGGACTGATAATTCTCGGGGGGGAAGGGGTGTAGGGGTACGGGAAGAGACTGGACAAAAATCGTACACCTATGGATGAGGACAGTGGGGGGAAGGTAAGGGCAGAAGGTGGGGTGGGAACCAGGTGGAGGGCAGCTATGGGGGGAAAAAGGAGAAACAATTGTAATAATCTGAACAATAAAGATTTATTAAATTAAAAATAAAACCATTGAGTATGTCTGATCACCCAGACAAAATCATGAGATGGAACCCAGAGGACAGAGAGGGTGAAAGAAGACCACTCTTTATATCCAAGAAGCTTAGTTATGAAAGGAAGGAGAAAAGATGCTGTGACCACCTAGAGGGGGACTGACTGACACAGCAGAGGCACTTATATGGTGAGGGTAGAAGCTAACAGAAAGGAGACACCTGAAGAAAGGCGATGCATTTTCTTTATTTTTATTTTGTTACTAGAGGCCCGGTGCACGAAATTTGTGCACGGAGGGGGGGGTGTCCCTCAGCCCACCCTGCACCCTCTCCAATCTGGGACCCCTCGAGGGATGTCCGACTGCCCTCTCACAATCCAGGACTGCTGGCTCCCAACTGCTCACCTGCCTGCCTTTCTGAATGCCCTTAACTGCTTCTGCCTGCCAGCCTGATCACCCCCTAACCACTCCGCTGCCAGCCTGATTGATGCCTAACTGTTCCCCTGCCAGCCTGTTTGCCCCCAACTGCCCTCCTCTGCCGGCCTGGTCACCCCTAACTGCCCTCCCTTGCAGGGTTGATTGCCTCCAACTGCCCTCCCTTGCAGGCCAGGTGCCTCCCAACTGCCCTCCCCTGCTGGCCATCTTGTAGTGGCCATCTTGTGTCCACATGGGGGCAGGATCATGGGGGCAGCCATATTGTGTGTTGGAGTGATGGTCAATCTGCATATTACTCTTTTATTAGATAGGATAGAGGCCTGGCGCACGGGTGGGGGCCAACTGGTTTGCCCTGAAGGGTGTCCTGGGTCAGGGTGGGGGTTCCCTTGGGGCATGGGGCGGCCTGGTGAGGGACCTGTGGTGGTTTTCAGGCCAGCCACGACCCCTGGCAACCCAAGCGGAGGCCCTGGTATCTGGAATTTATTTACCTTCTACAATTGAAATTTTGTAGCCTGCCTGGAGCAGAGCCAAGCCTTCTGCTTGCTCCTGGCTGCCTTCTATAATTGAAACTTTGTAGCCTTGAGTGGAGGCTTAGGCCAGCAAGGGCAGGCGGAAAGCTTGGCTTCCTCCATTGCCTGGGAAACCCAAGCCTCCCTCCTGCTCTCTGTGGCTGTAGCCATCTTGGTTGGGTTTATTTGCATACTCGCTCTGATTGACTGATGGGCGTGGCTGGTGGGTGTGGCTTGTGGTTGTAGCGAAGGTATGGTCAATTTGCATATTACTCTTTTATTAGGTAGGACTGGTTTTAGAGAGAGGAAGAGAGAGAAAATAGGAGAGAAACTTCAATGTGAGAAACATCAATCGGTTGCCTCCTGCACACACTCTGACCAGGGATCTGAACCTGCAATCCAGGTATGTGCCCCGACCAGGAATCGAACATGCCACCTTTTGGGACAACTCACCAACCAAGTGAGCCACCTGGCCAAGACAAGAAAGACAATTCTTCAGTAAGGGGAGAAGGAGGGATTCAGAACAGGTAAACTGCCTTAAAAAGGAGGTGGGAGAGACAGAAACAGAGGTAAGAATATGTAATGGTTCAGAGAAGTTACAGACAGGAAGGGGGGAAGTTTGATTTGTATTGTTTGTTTGTGGAGGAAGCAGAGGACAACTGCCAAGAGGAAGTCTTGGGTACAGCAAGGGTAGAAACAAGTATCATGGCACACCGCTGGGTACACAAATTGCAAGAAGCATGACCAGCTTCTGTTCGGGACCCTCTCTCACTATTTCCAGTGAGGGAGCAGGGGAAGTCCTGATCATCTGCATTCTAAGAAACAGATTAGCTGAAACTCAATGCTTCATTATGTGTCAGAGCAAATATTTATGGACAATGTCATCAAATTTCAGGGTGGAGACGATATTAAGGTCTTTATCAGGCTTGCATTCAACTTGATTTATGCTTCCTGCCACTATCACTTCAACTCATCCAGCATTTATCCACCATCACTATGTTCCAGGCACTGTGCTAAAGCCGCTCAACAAGATTTTTGTTGGGCACGACGAAACAGGCCACAGGGACTTCCACAACCCTCTGCAACTGGGGCAAAAACTGCTTTCGGTCAACCTCACCCTAAATCATTACATCACAAACTGCAGGCAAGTTTACAGGAGACCTCACTGAACACACACAAACACAAAGGTTCCTCTTTCTGCGCCTTCACAACGGTGACATCTTCCTGCTGCAGATGCCCAAGGGACTTTCTTTTAACCCCAGGCAAAACAAATCATAAGAGCCTATCTAATAAAGAGGGAATATGCTAATGAAGGTCACGCCCTCACAAAGATGGCGGCGCCCACAGCCAATAAGGAGGGAATATGCTAATTGACTGCCACGCCCTCAAAGATGGCAGCACCCACAGCCCCAAGATGGCGGCGCCCAGTCGCCTCAGCCCTGCCAGGGCGGCAGGCGTGCGGCACAACAGGGCCCACCCCCAGGTGGGTGCGGATTCTCCATGCGCCTGCCTCCAGAGTCCCCAGTCCCCTCAGACCACAGCCGCCCAAGGCCGGCCCGAGGCGCAGGTAACCAGGGCCGGCCAAGGCTTGCGCTGCTGGCAGGGGAAGCAGCAGAGGTGTGATGGGGGCATCACCTTCCCCTGATCGCCGGGTCGCCTACTGCCCCTGAGGGCTCCCGGACCGTGAGAGGGGGCAGACCAGGCTGAGGGACCCCCCCACTCCAGTGCATGAAATTTTCATGCACCGGGCCTCTAGTAATCTAATAACCACCCTTAGTATGTTATAGGAGAAAGAAAAGTAATGGGAGACAAAAAACCACAGGGAGACCGGCCGGTGTGGCTCAGTTGATTTAATGTCATCCCATGCACCAGGAGATCACTGGTTCGATTCCTGGTCAGGGCATGTGCCCAGGTTGTGGCTCGATCTCCCAGTAGGAGGTATGCAGGAGGGCAGCCGATTGATGCTTCTTTTCCTCTTCCTCTCCCTCCCCCTCTCTAAAATCAATAAAAATATATTTAATTTTTTTAAAAAAACAGTCACAAAATGTTGGATATGTTTTATTAAAAAGAAAGAAAAAATTAGTTATTTCAGTACAGAGTTCCTTGACCTTAATAGACACAGGGGCCTAACACAGGGTAACTCAAATCAAGATATCCCTGCATCCAAGTTCTCATGACCCAAATTCAGGAACTAAACAGACATGGAAAGCAAGAGCTACCTGCACTGCTGTAAAACTAACTTTGGAGATTAAACAAACTTGTATGTACCACAAAGACTTGGTGACAGAAATTCACTGCTTGGGATACAGACTAGGAAAAGGCATACATCTTGTCTAAAAGGGTTGAGAAAGGATTACTCCATTTTAAGAAATTATAACTAAGGGTGGAAGTATGGTCAAGAGCATTAGAGCCGGGATAAAAGGATGAAATATAAAAAAGAAACTCCGACAAGTGGTTCAGCGAGATGAACAAGGAGCCAGACTTCCCAACAGATAATAAAGCTATGCAGGAACAAAACAGAGCAATGAGAGGAGACCCCCAAGTATGAACAGTGGTCAGAGGTTTCCACTAGAAATGCAATAGAAACAGAAAGACTGGGTCCTGAACACTTGAGTTCAAGTCTTCTTTCCACTTTTTACTTAGCATTTCTCTGAGCTTTGGCTATCTTTTCTGCAAAATGGTGATGGCAATATTTTTCTAAAAAAATTATTGTGGTGCTTCAAATCATAAAGCATCATAAATTCTAAAACTCTGTATGGCTGCTGTTACATAACTTTCAAAAGTCAAGAATAAAGAAAGGACTTACCTTCTGGTGCTATAGGGCACCATATTTAGAAAATCCCAAAGAGAAAGCAAAGGAGAAAATAACCTAAGGCTTTGTCGCCTGACTCTTGGTTACACATCAGAATCATCTGGGAAATTTTTAAAAATAAAAGCCATGTCCTGGCAGCAGATCCAGGCCTATGGTGGGATCTGATCACCGCTCATCTTTTATCAAGTGTGAGTCTTCTTTTTAACAATTCAAATGGGAAGCCAAGACGGAGAAAGAACATGGCCACGCTGGAACAGCTCTGCAGCTTCACTTCTAAAGCACTAACGTTTAGGAGAGGCTCTTTGGTCCTCAGTGGATTACATCACTTATCACACTGTATTTTATTCATATCATCAGGAAACACAATATCGTATCTGCCTCCACCACTATACAATGATAGGGATATTTTCAATATTATCTGCCCCACCCCCGCCCACACCTAACAAATGCAATACTTGATACAAAGAGTAACAATTGCAGTTAATATTTGAGTGCTTATAATGTATCAGGCATTACACTAATTGTTTATAGGTGTTATTTCCTATAAAATCAACCCCTTGAAAATTCCCTATGCTGTGTCATTATTGTTACTATTTAGATGAAAAACGTTGGGACGCAGAGAAGTGAAGTAACTCGTCCAAAGTTACCGTTCTTCTTCAACCTCACCTTATGGGAACAGCCTTCAAACCACCCTGTCAGTAACCCTTCCTCCGCAAATGATTCCCTTTCCTTATACAACTCAGGGCACACAGGCCCTGGGCTTCTTCACTCTGAGTGTCAGTTCTCCATGCAGAAATAAACCCGTGCAGGAAACTAAACTACAGTTGCACCAAGCCTGAGACTTCTGGAAGTTTATTTGCTCTTAAACAAATCCTTGTTAATCAATGTTCGTTTTGTTGTAATTTGCATTTTCCCTACAACTGAAATATGGCCCAGAAACAAAAATGCCGTTTATCTCATTGAGATGTTGTTATCTGAGGCATAACGAGGAATGCAGACTATGTCAGAAGATCAAGTTGCAGCTTGTGAAGGTTTTTGTCCTGCCAGAATGTCCTGGTTGCGGTTGTGACAGAGAGCCAACAAAAGACAAGGATCTGGCTTTGGAGAACTCCGCCTGCCTCTCCTCAGCTAATGGCAAGGGGAGTGATAGCTCTGCTGTGAGGAGGAAGTCTGTCCTGCCACAAGAGTGTCTGCTTTTGGGGCTCCTTGTTTTCCAACACAATCTAAGATTCTTCCCAAAAATAATGCCTTTTTTTTTTTTTTTTTTTTTGAGGAAGCAAAAATTTTGGCTAACAATCAACACAATCTAAAAAGCTAACACTTAGTCCTGATGTAATTAAAAGGTAGTCATACAGTAAGTTTAGTAAGTTCAACAGTTAAAAGTCAAAAAAGAAAAACTAGAAAATTCATCTAAATATCTAAGAAATTATTATATACTAGTGGCCTGGTGCACAGATCCGTGCACATTGAAAGGACATTAATTAGAAGGTGGCTGGCAGGGCGGGACTGGATGGGACTGGGCGAGACTGGATGGACATGCCTGGAGCCAACCTCCCATGGTCCCTCCCCAGGTCAGCTGTACCTGGGGTGGCACTGTGGCTCGAAGGGTGTCTGCAGAGTGAGCAGGGTCCCTCCAGCAGGTAGGGTTCCTCAGCCTGGCCTGCAGGGATCAGGCTGAAACTGGCTCTCTGACATCCCGGAAGGGTCCCGGAGTGCAAGAGGGCACTCTGCAAAGTTGCTGTCTTACAGGGTGTGGAACACAAATGCAAGTGTGCAGTAAACCAGATTCGGGGCCGACAGTGCCCCAGCAACAACATAATCCACGGCCAAAGGTAGAATCATGTGGCCCCCATGAGAAATTGGGCTCCCTCCTCTCTGGTTTCGGGGTGTGTCACCCGAGAACCACTGCTGCCAAATCACTGCAGCTCGGCAGCTCCTGCATTGAGTGTCTGCCCCTGGTGGTCAGTGAATATCATAGCAACCATTGGATGGACACTTAGCATATTAATATTAGCCTTTTATATATATACTAGAGGCCCAGTGCACAAAATTTGTGCACGGGGGTAGGGGGGTGTCCCTCAACCCAGCCTGAAACCTCTCCAATCTGGGACCCCTCGAGAGATGTGGGATCCTGGTGGGATCAGGTCTAAACAGTAAGTCGGACATCCTTCTCACAATCCGGGACTGCTGGCTCCCAACCAGTCACCTGCCTGCCTTCCTGATTGCCCCTAACCGCTTCTGCCTGCCAGCCTGATCACCCCCTAACCACTCCCCTGCCAGTCTGATCGACGCCTAACTGATCCCCTGCCAGCCCGATTGCCCCTAACTGCCCTCCCCTGCTGTCCTGGTTGTACCTAACTGTCCTCCCCTGCAGGCCCAGTCGCCCCCAACTTCCCTCCCCTGCTGGCCCGGTCACCCCTAACTGCCCTCCCTTGCCAGCCTGGTCGCCCCTAACTGCCCTACCCTGCCGGCCTGGTCACCCCCAAATGCTCTCCCCTACAGGCCTGATTGCCCATAACTGTCCTCCCCTGCAGGCCCAGTCGCCCCCAACTTCCCTTCCCTGCTGGCCCTGTCACCCCTAACTTCCCTCCCTTGCCAGCCTGGTCGTCCCTAACTGCCCTCCCCTGCAGGCCTGGTCCCCCCCAACTACCCTCCCCTGCAGGCCTTGTCCCTCCCAACTTCCCTCACCTGCAGGCCTGGTCCCCCCTCAATTGCCCTCCCCTGCCGGCTCGGTCACCCCTAACTGTCCTCCCTTGCTGGCCTAGTTGCCCCTAACTGCTCTCCCCTGCTGGCCTGGTTGCCCCCAACTGCCCTCCCCTGCAGGCCTGGTCCCTCCCAACTGATCTCCCCTGCAGGCCTGGTCCCCCCGCAACTGCCCTCCCTTGCAGGCCTGGTTCCCCCCAACTGCCCTCCCCTGCAGGCCTGGTTCCCCCCAACTGCCCTCCCCTGCAGGCCTGGTCCCCCCAACTGCCCTCCCCTGCCAGCCTGGTCACCCCAAACTGCTCTCCCTTGCAGGCCTGGACCCTCCCAACTGCCCTCCCCTGCTGGCCATCTTGTGGTGGCCATCTTGTGTCCACATGGGGGTGGCCATCTTTGGCCACATGGGGGCAGCCATCTTGTGTGTTGGAGTGATGGTCAATTTGCATATTACCTCTTTATTATATAGGATAGATCCCTACTATGGAGTGTTATAGATATGAGAAAGTTAATTTAGAAAACATGGAGAAATAAATAAATAATACAATTAATTGAAAAGAAGATACAAAACTATGTATGAACATGATTTCAAACTTTTTAAATATATTTTAAATACCTTTTGTCTTGTATCCTTCTAAATATACACCAAAGCATTATCTTAGGTGTCATTATCTTCAAATGGCAAGTGTTAGGTGATTCTTACTTCTTCACACGTTTCTGTATTTTGCACATTTTCTAAAATAAATTTGTTGATGACAATAACTAGGTGATACTTAAGAATGATCTGATTATAGCACACCTTGGAATTTTGGCCAAGGAACCCCAATCTTATGCACAAAAGATGGGGCTAGCAAAAATTCATCCCAGTGAAATAGGCAGCATTCCACTGAGAATTTCTTTCTTCTCTGCTAGACAGACCTAGGGAGCCTTACACTACAGTTCTCTGCCCATGTTAATCCTAAACCCAAAGCCAAAAACAAGCTTTGGACCTTATCACTAGAGGAAAATATGACAGCATCAAAGAAAAATGAGGGAAAGAGAGAGGGAAAAAGGAGAGTTTGTGCCTTTAAATATGATTTTATTGATTTTAGAGAGGAAGGGAGGGATAGAGAGATAGAAACATGGATGAGAGAAACATTTATTGGTTGCCTCCTGCACGCCCCCTACTGGGTATCAAGCCTGCAATCTGAGCATGTGCCCTGACCAGGAATCGAACCAGTGACCTCCTGGTTCATGGATCAATGCTCAACCACTGAGCCAGACCAGCTGGGCCAATCTATGTTCTTGATTAAGTGGCACTCCTCTTTGGGGTAGAAGTGAAATGATGCACACATTCTTGGAGATGGCACATGGTGGGGAAGAAAAGGCGTGGAGGAGACAAGCATGCAAGTATGTCTTCTATAATCAGTATGTGTGTGTGAACACACACGCACATGTGCAAAGAGACAAAGTATATAGCCTCTTGATTTTGAATCTATTGGTATTTGATGATAAACAACTCTAAAATGTTTTTGACCAAACAGCTCATTTTATAAAGGAATCCAAAATATTCTGGAAATAACCTTGATTTAAAGCACACATAAATTATGAGTTCATAGTGCCATAAACCCAGAGTACTCTCAATAAGTTTAGCTGGCTGGAGATGCAAGGCCCAGGCCTGCCATACCACTCTTCTCCACACCCAACGCTGTGCATGTCTGAGAGTAAGCCGGACTGACTCCTAAGCCATACACAGAGGCGGTCTCCAAATCCACCCTGGCCTCCGCCAGTTCTCCCAACCCTCACAAGAATCAGATCGCATAAAAACAGGTGCAAATCTCCAGCTCAACGTGGCTTCAGGCTTTTCCTAGCAAAGAACAATTTAAAACCTTCCTAGCTTTGGCCTGGCCTGGCCTGCCCCAATCTTGACCAATTCTAGCTAGTCCAGGCCTTGGTCATCTGCCTGTAGAATGTGAAGGCTAAATGGAAGAGTGCATGAATACATAGAGAACAGAGAATTCTGTGTATCAAAAACAGGGTAATTCCCTGAATTACTGAACTATTACCATCGTATACATGTACTTCTACTTTAAAGAACAGATAAAGCTGCCCTACCTCATTATCAACAAGGAAATGCAATTTAAAACAAAATGCGATTTTCCATTTATCAATGTAAAGATGCTTATTCTGCAACAGAGGGTACAACAGACATTCTTACACACTATTCAGGGCACAATCCTGTAAAATAAGGTAACAAATACGGCTTAAGAACCTTCAAAACAAGGCCTGGCTGAAACAGCTTAGTTGGACGAGTGTTAGACTGAAGAACCTTCAAAACAGGTAACCACTGACCCAGGAATTTCACTTCTATATATCCTAAAAAATAGCCTAAAGTAATTGTAGTTATCTTACTGATTTTAATAACGCATTTATGTCATGGATAATAATCATTTTCTGCTCATAAAAATGAAAGCTTTATGTAAAATATACGTTCATGCAACGAGAAACCATCAAAACAGGTTATTATGCCATCAAACAATGATCTGAAGATTTTTTTGACAAAAATTACTCATAATACCATATGAAATAAAATCATATGTAAAACTGTATATACAGTTTGATTCCAATTATGTGGAAACACACAGATATGGGGTTTGGAAAGGCAAGAAAGTAATATGCCAAACAACTTTTATACATTTTCAATTCTCCTCTTTGAACTTATACATATTTTCCAAGTTTTCTACAACAATTTAAATAATATTCTTATCAAAACTGATGTTATCTTACAATAAATTTTAGCAAAAGAAACCAGACACAAAAGTATATATGCTTCATGCAAACCAAAACCACAATGAAATGCCACTTCATACCCGCTAGAGTGGCTATAATAAAAGATAGACAAAAACAAATGTTGGCATGAATATGGAAACACCAGGAACCCTCATACAAAGCTGTGAGGATGTAAAATTATGCACTGTAGAAAATGGTGGGGCAGTTGCTCAAAAAGTTAAACATTGAGTTACCTACCATATGACCCAGCAATTCTACTCGTAGGCAAATATACCCAGGAGAAATGAAAACATGGCCACACAAAAATCTGTGCGTGAATGTTCATACTTCAGCATTATTCATAATAGCCAAAAAAGGAAACAAACCCAATATTCACCAACATGTGAATGGACAAACAAACTGTGGTATATTCACATAATGGAGTATTTTCCGCCATAAAAAGGAAGGAAGTATGACTCACGCTACAACATGACGAACCTTGAAAACGTCATGCTAAGTGGAAGAAGCCAGATGCAAAAGGCCACATGTCACAATTCCATTTTTATGAAATGTCCAAACAGGTCAATCTACAGAGACAAAGTTGGGAGGAATGAGGAGTGACCGCAAATGAGTACGGGGTTTCCCCTGGGAATAATAAAGATGCTCTAAAACCGATGACCGCACAACTCTGATTATACCCAAAACCTTTGGGCTGTGCACTTTAAATGAGTGCAGTATATGGCATGTAAATTATACCTGAATAAAGCTGTTTTTAAAAGGAATATATACTGCATTATTTTACTCATAATAAAATTCAAAAACTGGCAAAACAAGTCAATGGTGTTAGAAGTCAGAGGAGTGGTTACCTTTTGGGGGGGAGGGGCAAAAGAGGGAGCTTTTGGATGCTGCTGATGTCCCATTTCTTGATCAGGTTGATGTATTATCACTTTAGAAAAATTCATCAAGCTTATGCTGAAGTATGTGTCTATACTTCATTTAAAAGTTTAAAAAAACTAGTTGACTTCAGAAAGAAAAAACACTAAAGTTTCTTAACTTAGCCAGAGTCTCAGGCCCTAATTCAGTTTATTTAGTCTTATTTAGAGCTGATTCTATTTATCTGGATTCTTAACTAAAAGCCGAATAGAAACTGCAAAACACAGGAGTGAGACAGTAGAAGGTATAGGCTCCCAGGATAAAGCAGGAGAAAAACTAAGGAAGGACTGTGAAGGAAGAGGGTAGGGGAACAAGAGGAAGCATTATAAAGAGCAGGAATAAGAATTCAACTATATAGCAATCTGGAACTATTCATCAAGTCCTATATAGTCCCACCAGCCCCAAAGAAACAGCCACCTTACAGACCAAGAGCACATTAGACGATGCTCATGACAGTCTAAATCACCAAGGAAACAGTCAAGTGTGTCCAGGATCCTCTCCGGGGAAAGTGAGTGTATAAAATATGCTATCAAGCTACAAATCCAAACGTCTAAATTTTAATGACTTGATGTTCAAATACATAATTATCTGGGCCCAGTCGGTGTGGCTCATTGGTTGAACGCTGACCTGTGAACCAGGAGGTCATGGTTCTATTCCATGCAGGAGGCAGCCAATCAATGATTCTCTCTCATCATTGATGTTTCCATCTCTCCCTCTCCCTTCCTCTCTGAAATCAGTAAAAATATTAAAATAGTAATAATAATTATCTGGGAAGTAACTTCTAGTCCCCCAAAAGACCAGATGAATGGGTCATTGTAACTCAAAAAAATCATACAATAACAAAACAATGGCACAGAATATACCATACTGAGAAGTCCCCAGGGAATCATCTAGCACTGTAACACTGGAGATTTAAAGATCACTCCTTCAAAAACAGTCTACAATTCAATTGGTCAAAACCAAGAACACACATGCATCAAAGGTGAGATACCGAACAGACTGGCAAGGCCAGACACAGAGAAAACTTTGAGGAGGAAGGCATTTCTCCTCCACATATGACTGCAGTGGCCTTTTGCAGGGTCCTCCAGCTCTTCCTACTGGCATCCCCCCCTTTCCTGTAAGGCTTGCTCTTACAGGCTGGGTGGGTGGATTGGTGGGTGGGCTGGCTCACTGGGCTTTCTTGCTAAAATGTTCCCATCACTCAGGTGTAAAGGAACCAATGGTTATTGAACACCACGATCTGTGAGGCTGATGTTATATGGCAGTGAAAAGGAAAACAAGGTAACCAAGACTCAGTAACTAACTCAAGACCAGCTGCACCAGATTCTGACTAAATTCCAAATTCATGGATTCACTAATTTTCCAAAGAAAAGGAGTAGACCTGGACACTTGACTGCTCTCACCCTCCTTCCAGAGCCATCTTGGAATGCTGACAGTCTGAGGTCTGAGACAGAATCAATAGTATCACCAGGAAATGGTGGGTAGCAGTTACAAGAGCCTAACTCTGCTCGACATCACAATGCAGCTCCTAGGGGAAGACCAACAGGTCCCCAACCTAACTAACCCTTCTTCCCGCTGCATGGAAGATAAAAAGCTGCCCCTGCTCCTTCTCTCCTCCAGCAGGGAACAAGGCTACTCTCCTCTTCCTGCCCTTCCTGTCACTATGAAAGTCCTAAAATCATTAACTAGTAGCTACTTCCCATGAGCGTTGCTTTTAAAGGTACTATCCTTTTTTAAAAAATGTTTATTTATTTATTTCAGAGAGGAAGGGAGAGGGAGAGAGAGACAGAAACATCGATGAGAAAGAATCATTGATTGGCCACCTCCTGCACACCCACTAGTGGGGATCAAGCCCAACACTCAGGCATGTACCCTGACCAGAATCGAACCTGGGACCCTTCAGACCACAGGCTGATGCTCTACCACTAAGCCAAACCAGCCAGGGCTAAAGGTTCTATCTTTTCTTTAGCTATCCTAGTTCATGATAACTTCCATGGAATCAAGGCTCTAAAAGAAGGGGAATGCACCAAGCACCTGCACTGGCACAAGGGACTATAGTATTAGAGTAAGATTAAGAACATTAAGCTAATATCTATGATAATAAAAGTGTAATATGCAAATCGGCCAAATGTCCAAATGTCCTTCCAGACGACCTTCCGGACGAAGCCAGGGCTGCAGCCGCAGGATCGAGGCAGCCGCCGCAGCTGCGAAGGCCTACTCTTGCATGAATTTCGTGCATCAGGCCTCTAGTAGCTTTGTAATTACACACTTGGAGCACCTCTGATCAGGAAAGGGGTTAGTCTTCCCCACCTGTAGAGAGCTATGGACCTCAAAGAAAAGGTTGAATTTTCTTCCCTACAGTTTAAAAATAGTATTTCTCTGCCCTCGTCATTGCTCAAAGCAAAGCAATACAAAAGTTCCTTCCCTGTTCATTCATTCACTAATAAACATGCATAGAGGACAGGACCAGTTACTGTGGAAAAGAGAATCACAGAATTCAAGTTCTAAAGAAACACCTGTATCTTCATTTGCAAAACAGAAATAATATGTGTCTACCTTACACTGTTATAAGGAGTAAATAAAATAATCCACTGTGCAAGACATAGGGTAAGCACTCATGTTACCTACAGGAAAAAAGCAAGATGGAGAAAATTATATAGTGTGCTAGCATTTATCTCAATAAAAGGGAAATACAATCACACACACAATATACAACCACAAATATATATACACACTCACATGTTTACTTATATTAAAAAAAATGAAAGAATAAATCATAAAATTTAGGGAGAAAGGGGACAGGGTGTAGGGGATCAGAGATAGAAACTAGACTTCTCTGAACAGATCTTGTTTTGTAAATTTGGCTCCAGGCCATATATTTAATTTTTTACATAATTATGCAATAGAATTAAATTTTAAAAAGCAACTCCTCAAAAGCAAAAAGAAACAAATAAATTTACATATATATGCAGTCGGTAATAAAGCCACACTTAGAATTATTCCGAGCAACTTTAAAACATAGTAATTTGACTATACAGTCCTAGTAGGGCAAATATTATATGAACAAAAACAAAAATAAATCTTAAATCTTTTCGAAGACTCACACTATTAGTGGTACTACTACTGGGATTATTATTCTGAGACTTAGGAGTGCACTGTAGGATAACACAAATAAGAATTTACACTGGTGTTAACAGGATTTTCAGTATGAGAGAAAGGAAAAACAGATAAGATCAATGATGTTAAATAAAAAACCTGATACCCTGAATTGGAATTATCAACATGAACTCATGATTTAGTGAGAAAAGAAATTATAATTCTCTTTCATTGTGTTGTCTTTATCTGGTGTTAGTATTAGGGTGATGCTGGTTTCACAGAAGGAGCTGGGAAGTGTTCCTTCCTCTTGAATTTTTTGGAGTAGTCTGAGGAGGATAGGTTTTAGTTCTTCCTTGAATGTTTGGTAAAACTGCCCTGTGAAGCTGCCTGGCCCCAGGCTTTTGTTTGGTTCTTTGAAAGGACAAACAAGATTGATGAACCTCTAGCCAGGCTCACCAAGAAGCAAAGAGAGAGGACCCAAATAAACAAAATCAAAAATGAAAGAGGAGAAATAACTTCTTTTTTTTCTTTTTTTTTTTTTTAAATATATTTTATTGATTTTTTTACAGAGAGGAAGGGAGAGGAATAGAGAGCTAGAAACATCGATGAGAGAGAAACATCGACCAGCTGCCTCCTGCACACCCCCCACCAGGGATGTGCCCGCAACCAATGTACATGCCCTTGACCGGAATCGAACCTGGGACCCTTCAGTCCGCAGACCGACGCTCTATCCACTGAGCCAAACCGGTTTCGGCCCAACACCCTTTCTTGATAAAAACTCTCAGCAAGGTGGGAATAGAAGGATCATACCTCAACATAATAAAAGCTATATATGATAAATCCACAGCCAACATCATACTCAATGGGCAAAAACTAAAACCATTTCCCCTAAGAACAGGAACAAGACAGGGATGCCCACTCTCACCACTCCTGTTCGACACAGTACTGGAAGTATTAGCCATTGCAATTAGACAAGAAGAAGAAATAAAAGGCATCCAAATTGGAAAAGAAGAAGTAAAACTGTCCTTATTTGCAGAACACATGATATTGTACATAAAAAACCCGAAAGACTCCATCAAAAAACTACCAGACTTAATAAATGAATTTGGTAATGTAGCAGGATACAAAATTAACGCCAAGAAATCTATGGCATTTCTATACACCAATAGTGAACTTACAGAAAGAGAGACTAAAAAAGCAATCCCATTTACCATCGCACCAAAAAAATTAAGATACTTAGGAATAAACTTAACTAAGGAGGTAAAAGACCAATACGCGGAAAACTACAGGACACTGAAAATAGAGATAGAGGAAGACGTAAACAGATGGAAGAACATACCATGTTCATGGATTCGTAGAATCAACATCATTAAAATGTCCATACTACCCAAAGCAATCTATAGATTCAATGCACTCCCCATTAAAATACCAACGGCATATTTCACAGACCTAGAAAGAACTCTCCAAAAATTCATCTGGAATAAAAAAAGACCCCGAATAGCTACAGCAATCCTGAGAAAGAAGAATAAAGTAGGAGGGATCTCAATACCAGACCTCAAGCTGTATTACAAAGCCACTGTTCTCAAAACAGCCTGGTACTGGCACAAGAACAGACATATAGACCAATGGAATAGAATAGAGAACCCAGATATCGACCTAAACCACTATGCTCAATTAATATTTGACAAAGGAGGCATGAACACACAATGGAGTCAAGACAGTCTCTTCAATAAATGGTGTTGGGAAAATTGGACAGATACATGCAAAAAAATGAAACTAGACCACCAACTTACACCATACAGAAAAATAAACTCAAAATGGATAAAGAACTTAAACATAAGACGGGAAACCATAAAAATACTAGAGGAATCCACAGGCAGCAAAATCTCAGACATATGCCGAAGCAATTTCTTCACAGATACTGCTCCTAGGGCAATGGAAACTAAAAAGAAAATAAACAAATGGGACTACATCAAAATAAAAGGCTTTTGTACAGCAAAAGAAACCATCAACAAAACAACAAGAAAGCCCACTGTATAGGAGAACGTATTTGCAAATGTGATAAAGGTTTAATCTCCAACATTTACAGGGAACTCATACAACTTAATAAAAGGAAGATAAATGATCCAATAAAAAAATGGGCAACAGACCTAAATAGAAACTTTTCAAAAGAAGACAGAAGGAAGGCCAAGTGACATATGAAAACATGCTCAAAGTCACTAATCATCCAAGAGATGCAAATCAAAACGACAATGCGGTACCATCTCACACCTGTCAGAATGGCTATCATCAACAAATGAACAAGCAAGTGCTGGTGAGGATGCGGAGAAAAAGGAACCCTCATGCACTGCTGGTGGGAATGCAGACTGGTGCAGCCCCTGTGGAGAACAGTATGGAGTTTCCTCAAAAAAAACTAAAAATGGAACTCCCATTTGACCCAGTGATCCCACTTCTAGGAATATATCCCAAGAAACTAGAAACACCAATCAGAAAGGATATATGCACCCCTATGTTCATAGCAGCACAATTCACCATAGCTAAGATTTGGAAACAGCCTAAGTGCCCATCAGCAGATGAGTGGATTAAAAAACAGTGGTACATCTACACAATGGAATACTACGGTGCTATAAAAAAGAAGGAATTCTTACCATTTGCAGTAGCATGGATGGAACTGGAGAGCATTATGTTAAGTGAAATAAGCCAGGCTTATTTGAAAGAAAAATACCACACGATCTCACTCATTTATGGAAAATAAAGAACATTATAACCTGATGAACAAAAAGATAGATACAGAGGCAGTAAAGCATCGAACAGACTGTCAAATTACAGCGGGAAGGCTGGGGAGTTTTGGGGAGGAGGGGAAAGAGATCAACCAAAGGACTTGTATGCATGCATATAAACACAACCAATGGACACAAGACACTGGGGGGTTGGGATGAGGACATGCGACAAGGGGTAGGGGAAGCTGGGGGAAGGCCAATGGGGAAAAAAAGGAGATATATGTACTACTACATGTAATACTTTAAACAATAAAAAAAAAATACTAAAAAAATAAAAAATAAATAAAATAAAATAAATTATACATTTCCTAGCTCTAACTACTTAGAAGACACGGAAACCATGTGCACCCTGGTGCCCAGCATGTGACCTCTCAGTACGATTTGTCACCAAAAGGACCCAGGGCTCCTTAAAGAAATGTATACTTCCAGATCTGGCGCAGGAGACAGTAACATGAGCCTGGAACACCTTAACCTCCTTGAATTCTGGTCTAAAATCACAGACTACTAGTATTATGTCAAATGGACTTGGGAGCCAAATTGTCCCACTAGCCTAAAATGGACATCTTGAGCAACAAAAAGGTTAATAACTGAAACTGACTGAATAACATCAAATATGCATTTAAACCCATGAGTTCATATGGTTACAACAAAAATCTCACTAGCCACATTTGGAAATCAAGTTAATTATTTTGAAAAATAGAAAATTAAGGTGGGGCCCTGCCTGGTGTTGTTCAGTGGTTAGAGTGTTGGCCCTTGAACCAAACGGTCATGGGTTCGATTCCCGGTCAAGGGCATATACCTATGTTGCAGGTTTGATCCCCAGCCCTAGTCAGGGCATGTGAGAGAGGCAACCAATCAATGTGTCTCTCTCACATTGACATTTCTTTCTTTCTTTTTTTAACTGACTTCAGAGAGGAAGGGAGAGGGGGGGAGAGATGGAAACATCAAGGATGAGAAAGAATCACTGATCAGCTGTCTCCTGCACACCCCACATTGGGGATCGAGGCCACAACCTTGGCATGTGCCATGACTGGGAATCGAACCATGACCTCCTGGTTCACAGGTCGACGCTCAACCACTGAGCCATGCTGGCTGGGCTCATATTGATGTTTCTCACTCTCGCGCTCTCTCCCCTCCCCCATCCCTCCCTTTCACCTTCCCTAAAAATTAATGGGAAAAAATAACTTGGGGTGAGGGTTTTAAAAATAATAATTTTTATAAAAAGAAAATAAAGGTGGGGGGGGGGGAATCAAGCATTTATTTTACCTTTCTTCTCCAAATTTACTTTGGGGTAATCAAATAATTGCCGGGGGCAAAAGTCTTATAGACGTGTTCTAGCTATTAAGTGAAGAAGGAATGTTAAAATTATAACATCCCCAGTTCCGACCCTTAATGATCTAGGAATAATCAGTACTAGCATTACAAGAGACACGACCAGACAAGACTAGGCTTCCTGATAGAGGTTAATAACACTACCCACAAATTAGTTTTACAAAAAAAATGGAGGTTAAAACACACACACACACACACACACACACACACACACACACACACACACACACACACACACACCCCTTAACCCTGAACCTCATTAATCCTCCATATCTAACTACTACTTTACAGGAAACACAGGGACATAAATTTGACTGAAACTACAACAGGCAAAATCGGACTATGGGAAGCTCCCCAGCAGTGTTTTTCGAAGTATGATCCACAGACAGGTGCCCATCTGTGAACCTGTCACCTGTCTATGACGAGATAAATACAGAAACTGACAGTAAACATAGAAACATTTAAAGCAAATAAACAATCATTTTATGTCTAATTAAATCTAACAGTTTTTTAAATGGCGCTGATTTTATGTATGTCTTATTTCATTTTTTTGGAAAAGCGGAAATGCCAAGCTAAGAAATTTATACCATTTTGTATATAAAAGAAAAGGTAAAGGCATTTTTCTTTTTTAAGATAAAAATGTTTTTATTGATTTTAGAGAGAAAGGGAGGACAGAGATATAGAAATATGGATGAGAGAGAAACATCATGGATCCACTGCCTCCTGAACACCCCCTACTGGGGATCAAGCCTGCAACCCAGGCATGTGCCCTGACTGGGAATCGAACCAGTGACCTCTCAGCTCAACCAGCTGAACCACACTGGCCAGGGTAGTAGAGGCATTTTTTTGAGAAGAAAAATATAATTACAGGTAAACTTTAAGAAGATTATCTGGAAACAATAAAACCTATCAAATGGAAGAAACAGCGTTTGGAAACGGGGAAGGGTCCTCAGGTGACCACAGACTTAAAATGAGCAGCTTTGTTATCGCCTACCATTTCTTGAATTGTTACTACGGGTGGGTTTTTATACTAAATCCTTACTTCTATCTTCTCATTTAATCTTCATAAAAAACCATGCAAGTCTGGAGTTCTGGCTCTGATACTTACTAAAACTGAATCCCAAAATCCTAGTTTTAAACATTGAATAGCAATGCCTCTTTCACATGGCTACTGTGAAGACTAAATGAAAAATTGTATATGAATGTACACTGTCAGTGATCTGGCTCCACACAAATGGTATTTTCAGGATTATGATTATTATTGTTTCTTAAATCTCTCCTGAGGATCAGACAGCTCAGCCTTACTCTTAAAGACGGAAAGACCAAGAGTAAAAGCAAAGAATTTATGGAGCTGGTGATGAGCTTGCAAGGGTTCCTGACAGCAGAAGCAACCAAGGCATTTCCTGATCAATCCTGTGAAACCTCCTAAAGCATGAACTGTTGGTTTGTGGGCACTCTGTTTGCTGCCTTCCAATCTCAACAACAGGGGGAAGAAGCAACAGATGCTCAGTGACTGGCCAGGGCACAAAACAATGATTTCCAAAGAGAGAAAGATCGCAAATGAAAGACAACACAGCCCATGCGCTCCACTGCAATTGCAAAGATGTCGTTTGTTAAACATAAAAGAGTATTTGAGGAACATCCAGTAAACAATTAATTAGCAGAGCAAACCAGAATATTTTTGAAGGAAAAAGCTACAGAGGACACAACTTGAAATTATTCAGGTTTGAATGATTTCTTTTCCACTACCATATATAAAAGATTTTCTTGTGGAAACCATGAGGTCATTGTTTTCCAGAGTCTTTACTCTAGGAAACAGCTGTGGGGAACGACACAAACAGAGAACACTGCCCTATTTAGTAGCCCATCATTGTGACAAGTGTAGAGATGGGGACAGGAAAAATCCATCAAACCACACACCAATAATAAAACCAAAGTGGCAGAGTCAAACTAAAACTGTAAGCCACACAAAAGAAGATGTAAACAACTAAGTCTGGATTACTGCATCTCTGTATCTGCAGAGATATTTCCATGTTTAAACCAGATCAGCTCCTTTCCACATGAGTCACCAAAAACTTAAATGATGCCCTTTACACAGTTCCTGATACATGACAGACATTCAACAAACATAACTAAAAAGTTTTCCTAGGGCTCTTAGATCAAACTAGTGGCCCGATGCACGAAATTCGTGCACGGAGGGGGGTGGGTTTCCGCTCAGCCCAGTCTGCACCCTCTCCAATTGGGGACTCCTAGGGGGATGTCCGACTGCCGGTTTAGGCCCGATCCCAAACCAGCAGTCAGATATCCCTCTTGCAATCTGGGACTGCTGGCTCCTAACCACTCATCTGCCTGCCTGCCTGATCACCCCTGTCTCTGCCTACCTCCCTGATTGCCCCTAACCTCTCTGCCTGCCTGCCTGATCTCCCCTAACTGCCTCTGCCTGCCTGCCTGATTGCCCCTAACTGCCCTCCCTTGCCGGCCTGATCTCACCCACAACTGCCTCTGCCTGCCTGATCACCCCTAACTGCCCTCCCCTGCTGACCTGATCTCGCCCCCAACTGCCCTCCCCTGCTGACCTGATCTCACCACCAATTGCCCTCCCCTGCCGGCCTGATCTTGACCCCAACTACCCTCCCCTGCCGACATGGTTGCTCCCCTGCCGCCTGATCTCACCCCCAATGGTCCTCCCCTGCCAGCCTGATCTCACCCCTAACTGCTCTCCCCTGCCGACCTGATCACCCCTAACTGCTCTCCCCTGCCGGCCTGATCTCACTCCCAAGTGCTCTCCCCTGCCAGCCTGATCGTCCCTAACTGATTCTGCCTGCCTGATCACCCCTAACTGCCCTCCCCTGCCAACCTGATCTGACCCCCAACTGCCCTCCCCTGCCAGCCTGATCTCACCCCCAACTGCTCTCCCCTGCCAGCCTGATCACCCCTAACTGACTCTGCCTGCCTGATCACCCCTAACTGCCCTCCCCTGCCAACCTGATCTGACCCCCAACTGCCCTCCCCTGCCGGCCAATTTGGTTCTGACTGGTCGGTTTCTATGCCAGTCATAATCAAAAGCTCCGCCTCCTAGGCAGCCATTGGCTCCTCACAGTTCACCCAGATTTGGTTCTGATTGCTCGATTTCTATGCCAGTCAGCGTCTCCGGGCCTATCTCTGGGCCTGATCAGAGAGGCAGGGTTGATCAGCAGCTCCTGCGGAGGCCCGGCTACTGGGGAAGCCCGGAGAGAAAGAGAGAGGCAACTCCTGATCCTCTGGGCTGCGGATCAGACCCTTCCTCGCTCTTTGGGCCTCTCTCTGGGACTGATCCACAGCCCCCTTGGTAGTCAGTGCTGGGTCACCATGCCCGTACCAGGTGGCCAAGGCAACCCAGCACTGACTGCAGGACTGACTTCCGGTGTTTGGTCGAGCCTTCAGCCAGTCATTACAGACCCTGGGTTTTTATATATTAGGATACTATGTGACCTGCCTAACACTGAGCGTACCACCCACCTCCAGAACTGCTGTCCATTCTGTGCTTCTGGTCTTAAAGACCACCATCCATCCCAAGACACCCTGTTTCAAAATCTCAGTTACTTTCATCTCCTCCTTCAAATCAAAACCCCAATGAGGTTTCACTTCACATACACTAGGATGGCTATTAAAAAACAACAACAACAAAACAAAACAAAAAGCAGAAAATAACAAGCGTTGGCAAGGATGTGGAGAACTTGGAGCCTTCATGCATTGCGGTTGTGTATATAAAACGGTGCAGCCACTGTGGAAAACATCTGACAGTTTCTCAGAGTTAAACACAGAAGTAACGCATGATGCAAAAGAATTGAATACACAGATTCAAACAAATACTTGCACACCTACGTTCACAGCATCATTATTCTCAATGGCCAAAAAGCAGAAACAACCTACCAAATCCTGCAAAACACAGTCCAGGTAACACCTCTTTGGTCCCCCTACATCCCTCCCATTCCTCAAGTGCTCTCCCCCTGCATTTGCACAGCACTTTGTACACAATCTATCACAGCATCCTATCCTATGCAGCTATTTCTTTCCCCATCAGTCTTCCCTTCTAGATCCTGATTTCCTTAAGGGCATGAACCATCTCACCCATCTTCATATCCCCAGTGCTTTGCAACACAAAACCAGCACAGGAATCAATAAATGTGCTCAATAATTTTGTGCACTTAATAAATCCATATCATGTCCACAAAATACCAACCTGAATTTGATTCTTAATGGGTATAAACTGGCATTTCTGCTGCCCTATACTGTATTCAGGGCTAAAAGCAGGGAGTCAAACCATCAAGTAAACCAGGTTCCAGGACTCTGCCTTCCTGGTTTCCCCAGTCTCTCAGACTGCCCCTTCAGCAGGTCCGCTCCCTCTCCTGTCATCTTATTTTTAGGTTCCCCTAACGGCCTGGTCTTGGCCTTCTGACATTTACACTTGTCACCTATGTGCAGCTGAATTCAAGTCTACATAGCTAGTCCTAACTCGTGGCACATCCCCAATAGTCTAGTAAGACCTTCTTGGATATCCCAGGCCCCAACTCCACATGCTCAGATTAAATGTATGATCTTCTCTGCCCCTTAAGCTCCCCAAACCACTCCCCTTCCAGCTACTCCATTGTTGTCAGAGATATTCATTATTCTCCCCATCACCCAGGTCTGAGACCTCGGTGTTTCCTTACCTCTCCATTTCCTGGATTCTCCTTAATAATGTCATGATGTCCTCCAAATGTCTCTTGGATTCACCTTTTCCTCTTGCTTTACCTCACCTCATACCTGTGATTGCTCTCTCCCCGCATTTATTTTGTCCTCCATCTGATTCATTTTTTACTCACCATCAGACTCACTTTTTTTAAATACCTTTTTCCTCTAATCAATGTCTGCACAGCTCAAGAGCTTCAATTGAATCACTACTGATGGCAGCCTCAAGGCTAAATTAAATTACTATGACAGACTTTCAAGGCCAACCATAATTTGCCTCCTCTCATCTCCTCAGACATCTACATTTATTTCTCTCCAAATCAATGGTTCTCAGCCAAGGGTGATTTTGTCCCCCAGGAGACATTTGAAAATATCTGGAGACATTTTTTATTGTCATCAGTGGGATGTGGAGAGGACAGGGACACTAACAAGCATCCTACAATGCCAGGACAGCGCCTCGCAACAAAAAATCCCCCAGCCAATAATGCCAGATATGTCAACAGCGCCAAAGCGGGGACAACTCCAAATCAAGCCTCCATGGCAGACAGCTCAGTAGCTTCCATGACCATGTGCCAACTCTATCCCTCTGCTCAGAATGTTTCCCCACCATCCTGAGACGACACCCCTCTTCTTAACTAAGACTTGTTTATCATCAACTCCCATTCAAAGCTTATTCCATGGCTTTAAACACCACCGAGAAGTTGATGGCTCCCTACTTTTCTTTAGCTAGTTTCAATCTTCTGAACTCCAGACTCCGTTATCCAGCTGCCTACTAGATATCCCATGAATATCCTATTTAACACATCTGAAAATGAATTCCTGACCCCTAAAATTGCTGCTCCTCAAGTAAGCACTGGTAACCACTCAGTTGCTCAAGACAAACAACTGGGAGTTATTCTGGATGCATCCCTCTGCCTCAGTGTACCCCTCACCCCCTGCAAGTCCTGTGGAGTCTACCTCTGCAGATATATCTCAAATCCACCCACTTCTCCATCTCCATCCACCCCACTTTTACTTAATCTATCACAGAAGCCCCTACCTGGTCTCCCTGATTCTGTTCTATCCACTGTTCAGCATTTGAGTGATCACTCCATGTTTTAATGAGATCAGAACAGAACTCTGTCCAAGTCCTGCAGCCACTCCCCACTGCCCTTCGAATAGAATCTAAACCCCATATTTGCACCTAGAAGGCCCTGTATGACGGGCCTCTGCCCACCTGCCCATCCCTTCCCAGCCTCTATCCTCCTCTCCTCCCAAATGTACCAGGTGAGGGTACAGGGGAAAGTAAGTCATGAGATTGAGAGTATATATGCATAGCTACCTGTGGAGTATGAGCCTATAAAAAATGTATACATGTTCATATACACATTGAACCAGTCAGAAAGAATGGTTTTTAAGAAGACTTGCAAAGTGCCAAGGTACGAGCAGCAAATGCACGTGTATGAGCAGCTGTGGCTGACCTTATTTATATTCATTACCATTCAGCACCACAACCTCAGAGAGGAAAATGCTACACGTTTCAGCATGTCCACCTGCCAGCTGACATTTTATGTTGAGACCTGTCCTTTCAGTGGTTGTACTAATAAGGCAACCAGACACAGGACTCAGTGTGAGCCTCAGCAATGCAGGGTGACAAAGTGGAAGTCAAAATTCTGGTTCTGCTCCCTCGGCCTCCAGCCAGCAGGGGAACCTCGGTCCCATCACCCGGAAAGGCCGGGGACTGCTCACATCCACCCAAGTCTCCTTCCAAGTCAAAAACGTGATGATTTTATCACCTCCTTGCTCCTTCAGAGACTTGGAGCTTCACTAACTAAAGCGACAGCGTTTGACAGACAAGGGAACTGACCAGGAAGAGACGTACCTTCTATTTATACTATCACAAATCTAAACGGGACCTATACAATTTCTTTTTTCTTCTATTTTTCAAAGGAATTCAAGAAATACCTGAGTTCAGAGTACTTCTTAGAAACCACTATGAAATTTCAATGTACTAAACAGCTTCGTACAAACCAGGAAACATCTCTCAAAGGCCTGTAGCATGAGTCCATGAAAATGCAAGGAGTGACACTGAACCAGTGTCAGCCCGATGCTAGCTTGTCTGCCACTCCTCATTTCTACATGTTTACTCCCTCTGTAACCCGAGAACTCTCACTAATAAATAAGCAACACCAGGCACCAAAGTTCAAGGAAAACACCATGGGAGAGAAAATTCCATTACTTTTTGTTTTGCTGCAACTTTGGATGGAGTTCCCACAGTTCTTTTATCAGGAGATCACTATGTTCCAGTTGTTCTTTGGGAGCATGGTTTGAGCACGGCTGCTATAAAACTTATCTTTCTTACTTGAAAGATGACCATCTATCTTTCTCTTCCTGCAACAAAGGGGCACTGAGAACTGGAAGCTAGAGAGCATCTCTAAGGACCTGGAACATCTATCTATGCCAGCCTCCTTAATAGGCTGGGACAACCAAAATATGTCTTCAGATATCACCAATGTCCCCAGGATTTGAGGGTTGCGGGGAGAGGGGGGAAGGGGGGAGGGGGAGTAGGCAAAAGCACACTGGTTGAGAACCACAGCTCAATATCTGAGCAAGAGCACAGTATCTGCATAAAAAGGTGGCAGCTAGAGAAGTTTCTTAAAGCAACCCAGGTTGGACACTCAACCCATTTCATTCTGGGAAATTAAAATCCATCCTTAACCACCATTTAGCTCTCCCAACACCAAAAATCCATTTATCTGGTAAGCTTCTAAGCTCCAATTAATACAGTTAGAAAGTAAGAAAGAATTCTAATTGAAAAATTTACAAAGCACATTCAAAGACATACTAAGTGCTTTTCCAGACCTCAAAATAAACTATCTCAAGATGGCAAACTGGTTTTAACTTCTCTGCCAAGTCCAATCACCGGGCAGTGGCTGCCTGGAGGCCCAAAGTGAGCAGGATTCTGAGGCTGAATGTGGACCAGCATGGCATGGTGACGAGCAGGCCTCACATCCACCTCCTCTGATGTTCAACTTTCTTAATGCTCAAAATCACAGCCATTAAATGTGGCTGTAATAAAACATTCTGGAAAAAAACGAAAGTAATCCACCAGGCTTACCAAACTGGGAGAAATAAAAGGAAAAGAAGAAACCTGATCCTATCACTCTCCTACTTAAAAGTTGGCTCTGGATTTTCAACTTCCAGAGGAGAACGTCTCAACCAGGGGAGCCTACAATGCATTCACATCCTCCTTCTCCCAAACGTTCTGTACTCCCTCCCTCTCCACGGCGTAACCCAGACACCAGCATTACCTGCAAACTGGTTAGAAATGCAGCATCTCGGGCCCCACCCAGCTCTGCTCTGTAACAGAAGCCCAGGTGAATTATGGGCACATTAAAGTGTGGAGACAGTGTCTTAGAAACTTGCCAGGTTCCTCGAGACTCGGTTCTTCACAGGCAGGTACAGTGTCCCCGCCAGTTGAATGTGTGTGGCACATGCAGGTGAGCTTGGGCGGGCTGCCTCCACTCATCTCCTCTATTAAAGCAGGAAAGCCCAAATGTCCACCTACAGCCTCCACAGCAGCCAGGAGTGAAGTGACATGGTCAGAGTCAATGAGATGTCAGCAGAAGCCTGCTGAGGGGCTTCTGGGAGAACTTTTTTTCCCTAATGGCTTCCTGCCTTGACTAGGTAGAAGTCAAGGTGGCAAACACTAAGGACAAAAAAACCATTAAGAACTAAGGCTAACAGAGTAGAAACCAGAAATGGTCTGGATCCTAAATGGCTGGGTAAATCTTCAATAAACGGGAGGTGAGTGAATGAGTGCAAAGTGAAACCTACGAAGGTTCAGAGATTACAATTTTTAAAAAAATAGGTCCTCTAAGAATCTGTTCAACTTTACGAAAGCATACCTACAAATCAGTCTTGGCATTTCTATCATCACTGACCTATTTCTGTCCAGCTTTTTAGTGGATAAAAGAATGAACACAATCTCTTAAAAAGCAATGGCAATGTTCTCATACCAAAACGCTGTTGAAATTGATTTTCACATTTGGAAAAAAGGAGAAAATGAAACTTAAAACACTGGGCTCTGACCTTAAAAAGTTTGTAATTGCTGTGGCTACTTACAGGCAACTTATAAGGAAAATTAAAAAAAGAAGAAGACTTTTCTCTTACAGTCGATGGCTGGTTGTCATCCTCTCCTACTTACTTATTTTGAGATTTCTGACTTGGACCTCACTTTTTCCAGTCCCTATACTAGTCAAGTATTTCCATTCAAATTTCCAAGATCAAACAGCAATCACTTTTTCTCTTTGAGAAAACAGGGCAGAACAACATAAATATAAACACAATGGAAGTAAAGTGTATTAAAAGGAGAGGGGCGCACCCTGGCAGCGCTGTTCCTCAGCAAGAAGGGAAGTCCTCAACCAAGCTCTGGCTCCTCAGACAGATTACCATTTTATATTTTAATCAAGTCATTCACTCTTACTTAAACAAAAGGATGTTTAAAAGAAACTTGATAGTATCAGTGAAAAGCCAGTACCATTTGCCATGAATACAAGACAAATGTGAAAACAAGCCCAATGACATCACCTTACTACATTCCAGCTACGGTTGCCTCTAAACTTTAGTAGAGGCTTTAGTAAGCAACAGTAGGCTTGTTCTCGCTTTGTTTAAAAAAAAAAAAAAAAGGTGGGGAGTGAGCAAGCAGTGTTGAAGAGCCAGGCCACCGCCACGCTGAGACTTTCCCTTGAGCGTGATCAGGACAGAAAGAGAAGGAAAAAGGAATTACGTTTTTCACTGTGTGGTTTCATTCTACTTAATTTAATTCTATTTCCCACCTAAAAGGAATCCTCATACAATCTCAAACCATCTTCTCCTTTTGCTGAGAATAAGAGCCCATTCATTTCCTTAGTGCAGCCTAAACGGTCCCACATCACCTGGCTCAGCCCTGAGCTCCAACCCACTCTCTGCGGGGACCCAAGGGCCATACCTAGCCCACTGCCTGTACCTGTGCGGCCGGTGAGCTAAGAATGGTGTAAAAACGAATACTTGTATTAAATCTGTGTTAGGGAGAGTACCAGGAACGGCATACTGCGTTTCCCTTTGGCCTCCCACCCTAATTTTGAAAGCTACACAGTTCTCCCCTGCAGAAATAACAATCCCATTCTTCCCATCAGTGGACCTGTATTACAGATTACTGTACTCAACCATCACTGTACTTCCATTTTAGGCAATAAAAAGTTTGTAAACATCGGTTTTCTCTTGTTGTACAGGTATCTACCTAGTAGCCTCGGTTTTGCGTCTTGGCCAGCAAAGCCCGAAGTATTTACTCCGCTGCCTTTCCAGACCGCCCGGCCCCAGGTCCAGGTCCAGCGCACACCTTCCCCACGCGTGGGCGCGGCTCCCCGACCCCGCCAGGCCCTTCTCCGCTGCTCGAGCCTCAGTCCCCAGGCCCCTCCTCCACGGGGTCGCCCTAACCACGCCCGCCCCGCTTGCAGTGGTGGCATCACCAGGTTCACTGTCGTCAAACCACCGACATGACATGGCCGTTAACCTGTTGTAAAGTCTTGACCATAAAAACAATCCGAGCAGCAACTACTCGTGGTCCGGTGCACCACGGAAGCGCTTCCGTGCGGTGAAGGCTCTCCGCGCCACGCTCCAAGTGCGAGAGGGAAAACGTGGGGGCACCCAAGACCCACGGACAACCACCGCTGAGGCCGGGGCCGGAGGAAGCCGGCACAGCGAGGGGTAACGGGGCGAGGCTGCACGACCAGCGACCCCAGCGAGCCCCGGGCCCGGCCCCAGTCGGGTGCCCTCGCCGACGCCTCAGCCTGGCAGGTGGGACGCGACGAACGGACGCGTCACTCGCTCAGTCCATCACTGGACCCGCCTCGGCCTCGGGGCCTCCCACACCGCTGGCGGGAGGACGGGGGCGGGGCGGGGCGGGGCGGGGCGGGGGCCCACCTTGAAGTCGCGGCTGTGCTGCGGCGTGTACTCCAGCGTCCAGAGGGCGCGCACCAGGTGCGCCAGCTGCTCCGTGACCTCCCCCGCGGCGCGGGCGGGCGGCTCGGGCTCGGGCTCGGGCTCGGGCTCGGGCTCGGGCCGGCCGGCGCGGTACTGGCCGAGCGCCAGGTACTCGGCGAAGAGCTCGGTGTTGCTGAGGCACTGCAGCGTGGCGTTCATGAAGCACGTGTTGCCGTGGTTGCGGAGCCCCGCCACGCCGGGCACCGGCTCGCAGGCGGGCGGCGCGGGCGGCGCGGGCGGCGGGCAGGGCGGCGGCGCGGGCGGCCCGGGCGGGAAGCAGGCGCGGAGGGCGCCGCGGTCCGGGCTGCCGCCCTCGGAGCTCAGGTGCGAGAGCGTGGACAGCGTCTTGAGGACGCGGCTCATGAAGCTGCCCACCGAGCGCGCCGACGACGGCGAGGGCGCGGCCGGCCCGGGCGCCCCGGGGGCCCCCGCGCCGCCGCCCGCGCGGCCGCTCCGGAACAGCCGCTTGCTGAAGGAGCGCTTCTCCTTCCCGCCCGCCGCCGGCCCAGGGCCGGGCGCCGTTACCTTGGACATGGCGGCGGCCGCCCACGCTCATCCCCGCGCCCGCCCTCCCGGCCCGCGGCCCCGCCACGGCCGCCGCCGCATCCCACCGAGCCGGGCCGGACGCCCCGCACGCCGCCGAGCGCCGCCGAGCGAGCCAGCGGGCGGGCGGGAGCGCGCGCGGGCGGCCCAGCTGGGCCGCTCACGTGACTCGCCGCCGCCGCCGCCCTCCCGGCGCCGAAGCCGCCGCCGCCATGTTGGCTGTGGGAACGAAGCCGCCGCCCCGCCGCCGCCAGGGTAACCGGCGGCTCGGGCGCGGTCCTGCGGCGTGAAGCCTGGCAGGCCGTGTCGAGTGCGGGCGGTGCCGGCGCGGGGGGCGCGGCGGGCGGCTCCGGGTGGGCCCCGGGGGCGCCGCTCTGACGGCGCGGCCTGCGATGGGGCGGGAGTCGGGGCGCCGCTTCGGACCAGACCCGAGGGGAGCTGGACGGGACCCGACCTAGTGCCCACAACGCCGTCTCCAGGCGACACTTGGGGTCGCGGTGAAGCCGCCTCCCAGAACTGCCTCCTCCTCCGCTCAGCCTGCCCACGCCGCGCCCGCCCGCGCCCCGAGGCTCCCGGGTTCGATTCCTCGATTCCCAGTCCGGGGCACGTACTGGGGCTGCTGGTTCCTTTCCCGTCCTCCTGCACACAGCCATTGCCCTGAGCCAGGCACCGTGCGGGCGCCGGGCCCGCGACACCACGTGCGGCCCCACCCGCGCCGCCTGCCTCCCGCACGGCCTCCCGCGGGCGCGACGCGGCGGCTGGGTGCCCCGCGAGCACGTCTCCTTCATCTCAAGGCCTGCCGCTCAAGGGTAGGGCTCCTAAGTTTCAAGCCCAGGTTTGTTTCGACGCCCCTGGACTTGACCCCTAAGCGAAAGGTCACAGCCCACAGCTGTCACGGGGACCAAGACGAGCCTTGGCCGTGCGGGAAGAATCCTGTTTCCGTCACCCGATGGGCCTGGCCGTGCACGTGGCCGGGCGCTGCGTAGGGAGATAGGGGAGGGCATGCTGCAAGTGAGCACCCTTACCGGGGTGGCTGCCGCCCGGCTCCAGCCAGCTGTTCCACGTGGAAGTGAGGGCTCAGATCATCCGATTGCTTAAGAGAAGGGGGAAATCCTATTTTTAAATGTTTGTTTAATTTAAAAAGAAAATATAGAGCAGGGGAAAAAGCACATCTTTGGGCTGCCTTCAGCCCCAAATCCACTGACTGGTGTGTGACCTCTGTAGAGTCTCCTCTTTGCTGACCTTAGCCTGAACCTGGTCACTGGAGAAGGGAGAGATCCCTTCTTAAAAGGTGAATCCCACCTTACGCTAGATATCCAAGTAATTGGCTTTTCCCTTTGGCCTCCACCCCACCGTGAGCAGGACCCTCACGGTGACACCCCGGGGTGCTCTGCACTAGCCCCCCCACACACACACACCTCCATTCTCACCTCCTAATCAAAACATCCGCTCCTCGCTCACGTTGAACTAACCCACCCGGACAGCAGGAAGAAAACGCTGGGCACGACCATGCAGACATGGTTGAGTTTCTTCAAATATGAAGATCGTGGGGGAAGGAGGGACATAAAAAGGAATAGTTTTTGGTGGAATTTCAAACAGCCTGACATTTTATCACAATATCCAACCATTATGTTAACATCTTGTAGTTTGTTTGCTTGCTTGTTTTTCAGAGGTGGGAAGGGTCTTGGGGTCTTCCTAGGGGTCAAGCCCACTTGGAAGTTAGCCCGCAAGGTTAGCTTCCCTACACTGCTTTATTTTAAAAGCATGTCTCCGTTTGAGACTCATGTTCATGCCTCCCATCACGCTTGCTCAGTCTGCAGGGACTAGGTCTGTTTTGCTGAACATAGATGCCTAGTACTGACCATGGGTCTAATGAATGTTTGGCTGAATGAATAAACAGCTTTAGAAGGAAACTGAGCTTAGCGAACGCTTTTTCATTCCCCGTGTCTCATGCCGGGAGCCCATCCCTAACTTCAGCCACAACTGTAAACTATGTCAGCCATTGCATTGTGACAGCACCCCAGTTCAGCACCTGCTGTTTATCTTTGTCTCAGGCTCTGATGTAAGGAGAACCCAAACTCAGAGGCTGAGCAGCTTTAACTAGAGCTGGAGAATCCAAGCCCCAGACAGATCTGGAACTGGCCGAGATGGGGTCGTCTCCTACCTGCTTCGAGCAATCCTCAGCCTCCTCCAACAGGTGTGTCCACGTGACTCTCCAGGTGGTAGCTGCTTTTCAGAACACCTTTCTTTACTGGCATGCAAGCCTGGCATGCATCTGCTACCATTAGGTGCTAACAAGTGTTCTTTTTTTAATTTATTAAAGTGCAAGTTCAAGTGGAGCCATAGCCTGAATATGACCCCATTGCTGGGCCCTCCTCTCCAGTCCAAGCAAGCTACTTGGAATTCCTCTGTTGTCATGTGCTTCAAAGAAATTAGAGCTGACCCCAGGCCGGTGTGCTCAGTGGTTAGGCATCGGCCCGTGCACCAAAGGGTTCGATTCCCAATCAAGGGCACATACCTGGGTTGCAGGTTTGATCCCCGGCCCTCATCAGGGCGCATGTGGGAGACAACCAGTCGATGTATCTCTCTCACATGGATGTCTCTCTCTCTCCCTCTCTCCCTTCCGCTCTCTTTAAGTAATCAATATCTGTGTGAAGGCCACCTCACTAGGTGTCCACTAATGAATCAGACGAGCCTCTGCTGCTGTGAGGAGGCCTGTACCTTAGGGCAGGTGACAGATTGTAAGCTCATTCCCATATGATAACGTTAGTGCTGTGACTGAGAGGTATGGATTTTTGACAACCTAACCTTTCCCCCCTGCTTTATAATGTCACTTTTTAATCACATAGTAAACCTCACATATATTTAGGGCATTTAAAAATTCTGTTCTGTCTCATTGCTGTGTGTCTATAATCCACAATAACACAGATTGAGAATATATTGAAATGTTTGGTAGGGCTACACCTCCCAGTATTTTATTCACTGTTTGGTTGTTCTCTCAGAATTCAATCCTTTTCGGGTATTAATTTATGTAGATTAATTTAGGTGAAATTGACCTCATCATAATTTATCTTCCCTGAAAACAAAGTGTGTCTTTTAAAAATTATACAAGCTTTTCATGTCCTTAGAACAGCATAATTTCTTTCCATAGGTCTGTGCAACACTAATACATGGATTCCTATTGGTTGATACTAGGAATGGGATACTTTTATGCCATTGTATTTTCAGTTGTTTGTCTCTAGGAGGAATTATTTTGTAATCAGCCACCTGATGTCCTGTAGTTCTTCCTCCTAATTTCCTGTTGGTTCTCCTGGTTTTTTTCTGGCATTCGTGTCAGTGCATGAGGTAATAACCTGGCCTCTTCCTTTATACTGTTTATACCTCATTTTTTTTCTCTCTCTCTTGTCTGAGGGCCCTTCCAGAATTCAGTTAAGTAGTAGTAATGAGAGTGGGAAGGCTTGATTGTTCCTGACATTAATAGCAATGCTTCCAGGCCTTTACTAGCAAGCACGATGCCTGCTTTTGGTTTGAGATATATATTATTTATTGCATTAAAGTGGCATCCACTTATTCCTACTTCAGAAAGGGTTGTGATCAGAAATGGATCTGGAATTTTATCAAACGGGCGTCAACAGAGACGAGCCCCGGCTTTCGGTTTTCCTCTGACCTGTATGCCCATCATAGATTCTTGGTATCGAAGAACATGAACTTTTTTGAACTAACTGAGGCAGAAAAGGAGTCCATGGGAAGTGTGGGTATTGAGCAGCTCACAGAACTGTCAGAAAAACTTCAGGTCAGACTTAGAAAACCCAGGAAGACAGCACATAGCCAAGCCCGCCCCGCCCCCTCCGGAAAACGGCACATGGGTGAAGCTGACACGCCATTGCGTAGCGGCAGCCACACTGCTGGACTCTTGGTGCTGCTATAGGCACTATGGCTAATCTTGAATAATTTTTGATGGAATGCTTGCTACCACACCTTCCCAATTCTAAGCCCCAAGTGGAAGCATTTATGTGGTTGGGCTGCGTCCTTGGTCTAGTCACTCGCTGCTGGGAAGAAGAGAAGGGACCACATCTCCTACAGGGAGAACAGGGGGCCTCCCATCTGCCTTGAGATCCCCTAAAAAAAAAAAAAAGACTATTTAATGCTGACAGCCAAAAATGACAACTATCCACTGCAAACTGTTCATGTAGCGTGTGTCATATTGATCGCATTGAATGTATTGCTTTATCTGCTTGCTAACATGGCATACAGAAATTTATGTCCTTTTTTGTTGTTGTTAATCCTCACCCAAGGATATTTTTTCCATTGATTTTCTTTTAGAGAGAATGGATGGGAGGGCGAGAGACAGGGAGAGAGACACATTGATGAGACACATCGACTGGTTGCCTCCAACATGCACTGGAGATCGAGCCTACAACAGAGGTACGTGCCATTGACCAGAATCGAACCCACAACCCTTCAGTCCGCAGGGCAACACTCTAACCACTGAGCAGCCAGCCAGGGCAATTTATATTTTTTTTATAAGAAAGCCAGTTTGCAGTCTGTGTGCATGCTTACTGTCCTTGTCAGGTTTCAGTTTGCCAGCTTTTTTTTTTTCTTTTTTCTGGCTGAAACAAAGTTTATTGGGAGAGAGGCAGACTTCCTGCCACCAGAGGGCAGCAGGAAGGGGGCCCAAAGCAGGTTACCCGGTTTGCCAGCTTTTTAAAAACAGCTATGAAGGGTCCCTATTATCTTTAGGCTCTGCAACAGTTTAAATGTGTTTTCAGCCCTGGCCCTATGGTTGTCGTCTGTACACCAATAAGTTGCGGGTTATATCCCCGGTCGGGACTTGTATGGGAGGCAACTGATCAACATTTCTCTCACATCAATATTTCTCTCTCTCTCTCTCTCTCTCTCTCTCTCTCTCTCATCTCTCTCTCTGCCCCCCGCCCCCTTACTTTCTCTTCCTTCCTCTCTCTCTCAAATTAATAAAAACATCTCCTCAGGTGAGGATAAATAAATCAATGTGTTTTCAAAGGTTCTAAGAATTCACACAATATACTCTCTAGACCTGGTAGAGCAGGCCATTCTTTAAAATATTTTGTAACTTTCATCCATTAATATTGGCCTTTGTAAATTTTCTTTCTCTTCTTGAATTAATTCTAGTCATTTTACTTTGCTAGGAAAACATTCATGTGTTCCAGTTTACTAGCAAAATCTTATGAAGAATTGTCTTGAGATTCCATTTTCTTTTTCAGTTCAGGACCACAGAAATGAGTTAAATATATTTCTTAATGTGTGACTATATTATCGTTGGCCGATGGCAATGGCGTCCCCTGTCCACCAGTCATTTCTGCTTCTCACAGACGTTCACTAAACCCCAGAATGCTGCGTGGCACTGTTGGTGTCCGAGCCAGACCCTGTGTGCTTTGCTTCCAGTGGCTTCACCTGTGGCTGTCTCCTTGCCTGCCTTGGGGCCACTGGCACTGCCTCATCCAACACACAGAGCTGGAGGTGCCGGGGCTGATGTCCTGGGGGCCTCTCGAGCAGTGGCTGCTGGGTGCAGGAGTATGAAGCCTCGCTTCTCTGCCTCCCGTCCTGACAGATCCTGAGGCATAGCTTACATCCCAGAGCTCCCTGCAGGGTGAGGCCAAAGGCACTCTTTCCAGGACCTTGCCCCAAATGTCATCCTTTCTGCCTTTTGGTGGCCTGCTCTCCTCACCCCTAAGAGTTTCTCTAAGAGCTCTTCCTTAATAAATCACTTCCACATGAATTCTCATCTCAGGGTCTGCTTCTAGAGAACTGGTCTCAGCCAAAAATGTTTTCACGTAATCCCTGCCCTTAGAAGCTGGCATAGCATCTAATTAATTACACCATAACAGCTGGGCATTGTCATAGAGCTAGCCTGTGAATATGAAGTTAATAACTCAATCAGGAGGAGGAGCAAACACTTCACTGAGACAGTGTAAGTCAATTTGGGTTTTTAAGAATGAGTAGGAGTTGGCCAGAAAAATAGTGTGGAGGTGGGTGTTACAAGCCTAGATAAAAATGGAGGCGGGGGGGTGGGGGCACTCATAATTATAAATAACATGTGGTTCCTGTGGTTTAGGAATTCAAACGGTGGTGAGTGAACTTGGAAACCCAAACAGGTCTCAGAGAAATTACAACACAAGGGATAAATAAGGGCTCGAATAAACAAGATGCTGCTCTTGCCTTGGCGTGCGGAGTGGGTCTAGAAGAGTGAAAATGAGTTTTCTAGGCCGAAAAAGGAGTGAGGGAACCTTAAGAAGAGAAAATAATGTGTGATGACACAGGGACATGGAAAGGCTTGATATGTTCAGGAAGCTCAAGTTCAAGGTTGCTCCACAAACTCAGAAATACATGATAAGAAGAGTACATACTTTTGGTTCATTTCCTTTTAAGAAATCTAGTTATGTACAAAACTAGTCTAGGTACAAAACTAGTATGTTTTGTAAACCTTTTTACCACCTGCTCATATCTTTCCCCCTTTTTTTTTTTAATCCTCATCCGAGGATATTTTTCCATTGAATTTTAGAGGGATTGGAAGAGAGAAGGAAAGACAGAGAGAAATATCAATGTGAGAGAAACATATCAATTGGTTGCCTCTTGCATGAGCCCCAACCAGGGCCCAGGCCAGGCAAGAGCCTGCAACCAAGGTACGTGCCCTAGACTGGAATCGAACCCAGGACCCTTAGGTCCGAAGGCCGATGCTCTATTCACTGAGCCAAACCATCTAGGGCTCTTTCTTTCCCTCTAAGCACAGTGGAGCAGGCCTCCAGCCCAGAGCCTTCAGTAGGAACATTACTGGGGTAATTTGTGACTCATGTTCCACGTGCTCTTAGAGAACCTTGCCACTCACTCCCCATCAAGAGGTCAAATCTAGGCCCCTCCCTTTTGAAATTTGGAGAGTTTTAGGTCTGCCTCGGCTGACAGAACTCGGGAGACATGGCACTATGGGACTGCTGAAGCCGGATCATAAGAGGCAATATACCTTGCACTTGGCTCTCTCAGGATAGTCACCCTGGGAACCCAGCCACCACACTGTGACAAAGCCCAGGCCACATTGAGAGTCCCTTGGAGAGAAACCAAGCCCGAGGCCCTGAGACCTAGGTCCTGCCTGGGCTCGAGTTGACAACCAGCACCAACTTGCCAGCCATGTGAATGGACAATCCTGGAAGTGAGTCCCCAGCCCTCTCCCACCCTATAGTGCCCCGTAGAGCAGAGATGAGCCTTCTTTGCCAAACCCCATCCAGATCGCAAAATAAATTACGTTGTTTCAACCAATTAAGTTTTGGGGTGATCTGTTACTTAACAATTAGATAAACAAACAAGTATCTAGATAGATCTTAGTTACATTTTTGTTTTCCTCTATTAATTTTTACATCTTACCCCTTGGGTATGGGCTAGATTTAGTGACTCACTTCAAAGAACAAAGTGTGGAAAAGGACAAATAGTAACTTTGAAGTAGAAAGTCCTGGCAGACACCACCTTCACCGAGTGATCAAGGTCAACATCACTCAGTGATAGGGCACGTTGATGTGTGACCCCTGTGTTTGTCAGAACCTACTGTGTGTGTGTGTGTGTGTGTGTGTGTGTGTGTGGTGTCTGCATAGAGATTTACTATAAGAATTGACTTGCATGATGATTATGGAAGCTGACAAGTCCCAAGGTCTACAGTCAGCAAGCTAGAGACCCAGGGGAGCCAAAGAGGTAATTCTAGTCCAAAGTCCAGCCGACTTGAAATCCAGGAAGAGCTCATGTTTCGGTTTGAGTCCAAAGTCAGGCAAAGACTAATGGCCAAACTCCTGTGGTCAGGCAGAAGGAATTTAGAAGAGGGTCAACTTTTTTGTTCTATTTGGGCCTTCAACTGACTGGACAAGGCCCTGAGGAGAGCAATCAGCTTTACTCAATCTATCGTTTAAATGTTAGTCTCATCCAGAAACAACCAGGGGCTTCCGGTCAAAATGGCAACATAGGTAAACGCTGTACTCACATCCTCCCACAACAGCTAAATTACAACTAAACTACAGAACAGTCACCATTCAGAACTACCAGAAATCTAGCTGAACAGAAGTCCTACAGCTAAGGGTATAAAGAAGAAGTCACATTGAGACTGGTAGGAGGGGCAGAAACTGAAGCAGGCTAGCCCCACTGTTACCAGACAGGGGACCTGGGCCTGAGTGGGTCATCTGCCTAAGGCCAGCCAGTAGTGTGTGGACTTGACTTCATGCAGGAAAAACTTCACAACACAAGTCCAGGTGACTGTGGAGGGAACGTTTATTAAAGCAGGGGGCAGTAAAACAAGGAAAGGCTTATCGTAGAAGAAGCAACAGGAGAGCCTAGGCTGGGCTGCCCTAGCTCTCTGGGAAGTCAGAGAAAAGGGGTCTTGGGATCAGGTTCAGGGAATTAGCCTGAGATGAGCTACTGCTGCTTGTTGCTCCCTTGGTTGCAAGTCTCCTGGGATCCCTTAGCATTTAGGAGATGCATGCCTCTGGGAGAAGAAGAGGGAAGATAATGGTGCAGGCTGCTCCCCAAAGGGGGAGCTTGTGCCAGCTTCTTTGTTTTGAGTGTTTTTAAAGGCTTGGAGTTTATGGGAGATCTCAGGGGAGGGTGTCAGCAAAATATTCATCATTTTTCAGGGTTGTGGCCTCCACTGATTGGTCAGTATCAGGGCAGAGGATCATAGTCATTGCAGCTGGTCCTGGTGTCTCCCACCTGGTTTTGTTGCTTTTCTGGGCCTGGAGCTGAAATACAACTGAGGCCTAGATGTTACCTCCATGGTGGTGACCTGTATCTGCTGTAAATTGCTAGGCCAGTTTGTCCAGCTGTCTTAGTTTCCCTATTCCACCTGTCCTGGGTTACTGGCCTGTCTCACCATACCCACATGTGGCAAATATAAATTGGAAGGGGTGTCTTGGCTGAAGAGGTTCCCCCCTAAGGAGTGAGGGGGCTCCTAGCCCCATACCAGGCCCCCACAGCCCAGGGTTCCAATGCCAGGAAGAGAAGTCCATAACTTCTGGCTCTAAAATGCAGCAGAAATTATGCGCGAGTGAGGTAGAGAGTTGCTGGAATCCTGGGCAGTCCCTCTTAAAGAGCCCTCACACATACTTACTTAGATTCACTCACTCTGAGCCCAGTACTGGGGCAGCAGCTTGAAAGGCACCAGAGATATGGGGAGGAACTAACTCCTCTGGCATCAGAGTGAGAACTGGAGGGGCAGCTTTCTCTCTGACAGAAGTGCTGACAGAGGCCATTGTTCCTTTTCCAAATCCTCCTCCCACAGAGCCAGCAAGCTGTGCCATATCTGAGACTCCATCAACCTGTCTGTCAATGTTTGTCCTGCCCTAGTGGTTCCCTGAGATTCTTCCCCAACCAACTTGTGGGCCCACCCAAGCTGCTTCCAGTGGCTTTTCTATACAGATGGACTGTCTTGGCTCATGCTTCAGACTTTCCTAAAATCTCTCAAACAAGCAACATGTGGCCTCAGTATGCCCCATACCTCTCACTAAATGGCCCCAGGCCCAACACAAATGGTAGCCAGCCTTGGCCTCTCCCAGGCACCTCCAAGCCCAGCACAAGTAGCAGCCATCTGAAGATCACTTTATATCTCATGCTGGGTGGCCTTGTACAGAGCACAAGCTATGACTGACCTTGGCCTACACCTCCTGGGAGGCCCCAGAGCTAGTGTACACAGTGGACAGCTTCAGACCACATTGAAGTACAACCACCCAAACACCTCCACAAGCAACACACTCAAGGGGCAGATTTAGTGGACACCAGAGCTCCACTGAAGCAAGTACTGCTCTGTGGGGTGGGCTGGTCGCAGCTAATCCTTGCAGCTGATCAGCCTGTGGGTAAATTCCTCCCATTGACATGCTAACAGCAATCAAGACTCAACTACAATAGGAGGGTGCACACAGCCCACACAGGGGCTGGGGTACAACTGGAGTGCCCAGCTTGGGTGACTGGAGAGGCTGTGCCACTGCACCCTACAGGACACCTACTACATTAGGCCGCTCTACCAAGCCCAGGGGACATAGCAGCCCTACCTAATACATATACACAAATACAGGGAGGCTGCCAAAATGAGGAGACAGAGAAACATGTCCCAAATGAAATAACAGAACAAAACTCCAGAAAAAGACCTAAACAAAATGGAGACAAGCAATCTACTAGAGGCAGAGCTCAAAACACTGGTTATAATGATGGTCACTGAACTTAGGGGATTATAGATGGACTTAGTAAGAACTTCAACAGGATTAAAAAGTACATGAAAACCATAAAAAAGAGCCAGTCATGATCCCCAGTAGGGGGTGTGCAGGGAAGCAACCAATTAATGATTCTCTCTCATCATTGATGTTTCTATCTCTCTCTCCCTCTCCCATCCTCTCTGAAATCAATATATATATATATATAAAGGCTAATATGCAAATTGACAGAATGGCGGAATGACCAGTCACTATGATGCACACTGACCACCAGGGGGCAGACACTCAATGCAGGAGCTGCCCCCTGGTGTTCAGTGTTCTCCCACAGGAGGAGCGCCACTCAACCAGAAGCCCTGAGCTGGGCTCACAGCTGGCGAGCACAGCGGCGGCGGTGGGAGCCTCTCCCACCTCTGTGGCAGCACTAAGGATGTCTGACTAATGGACATCCCCTGAGGGCTCCCGGACTGCGAGAGGGCACAAGCCAGGCTGAGGGACTGCCCGCCCACCACCCCCCCCCCCTCGGCCCGAGTGCATGAATTTCATGCACCAGGCCTCTAATATATATATACACACACACACACACACACACACACACACACACACACACACACACACACACTGAGTGGCCAGATTATTATGACCACCCCATTAGTACTTCATTGGGCCACCTTTTGCCTTCAATACTGCAGCGATTCTTCTTGGCATTGACTCCACAAGATGTTGAAAGATGATGCGAGGAATCTGACACCATGCCTGATGAATAGCACTGTCCAGTTCTGTGAGATTTGATGGTTGTGGAACCAGCTGCCTGATGGCTCTTTTAACTCCGTCCCACAAATGCTCAATTGGATTGAGATCTGGTGATTGTGGGGGCCACCTAAGCAAGGTAAAGTCTCCCTCATGTTCTTGAAACCACTCCTGCACAATACGAGCACCGTGGCATGGTGCATTGTCTTGTTGGGAGAAGCCATCTCCATTGGGATACACCATCAACATGATAGAATGAACTTGATCAGCAACGATACTTCGGTATATTGCGCTATTCAGACATTGTTCCACACGAATTAAAGGGCCCAAATCATGCCAGGAAAACATGCCCTAAACCATAACACTGCCCCCACCAGCTTGAAGGGTTGTACTCATGCATGTGGGGTGCATGCTTACATGCTGTTTCCAGGAAATTCTCATTCTGCCACTGTGCATGATGCAATTGGAAATGCGATTCATCAGACCACATGACGTTTTTCCAATGCTCAACTGTCCAATCCTTGTGTTCCTATGCAAATTGGAGACGTTTTATCTTGGTAACTGCAGACAGCAAAGTTGTTCAAACAGGCCTTCGGCTTCCATATCCCATACTATGCAGTGTACAGCTAATTTGCCTACAAACGTCAAGTCGTCATAATAATCTGGCCACTCAGTGTATATATATGTCCTATATAATAAAAGCCTAATATGCTAAGTGTTCAGTCGTCTGGTCGGCCGTTCAACCAATCAAAGTGTAATATGCTAATGATATGCTAAGGCTGCTCAACTGCTCGCTATGACGTGCACTATCCACCAGGGGGGAGATGCTCCAACCAGTAGGTGAGCTTACTACTGGGGTCCAGCTGATTGGGACTGAGCAAGAGGGGCCGGACACACCCTGGAGCCCTCCCACAGTCCCTCCCCAGCTGGCCAACCTTCCACATCCCTCCCCGGCCCTGATTGTTCACCTGTGGGGTCCCTTGGCCTGGCCTGCGCCCTCTCACAATCCTGGACCCCCTCAGGGGATGTCAGAAAGTCGGTTTCAGTCCGATCTCACAGGCCAGGCCAAGGGACCCCACTGCTGCACGAATTCGTGCACCAGACCTCTAGTGTGTGTGTGTGTGTGTGTGTGTGTGTGTGTGTATTTTTTTGCCAGTCAGAAATGAAGAATACACTAACTGAAATGAAGAATAACAAATTAACAATAGAGTAGATTAATTAAATAAGTGATTTGTAATATAAGGAAACAAAAAACAATCAAAACAGCAGAAAGAAAAACTAATCAAAAAAAAAATGAGGATAGTATAAGGAGCCTCTGGACAGCTTCAAGCGTACCAACATTTGCATCATGGGAATGCCAGAAAAAGAAGAGAACAAGAAATTGAAAATTTATTTGAGAAAATAATGACAGAAAACTTCCCTAACCTGATGAAGGAAGCAGACATAGAAGTCCAGGAAGTGCAGAGTCCCAAACAAAATGAACCCAAAGAGGCCCAAACCAAGACACATCATAATTAAAATGGAAAAGGTTAAAGATGAAGAGAGAATCTTAAAAGCATTAAGAGAAAAGCAGTTAGTTACCTACAAGGGAGCTCCCATAAGACTATTAACTAATTTCTCAACAGAAACTTTGCAGGCCAGAAGGGATGACAAGAGATATTCAAAATGGTGAAAAGCAAGGACCTACAACCAAAATTATCATTTAGAATCTAAGGATAGCTAGAGCTTCCCAGACAAGAAAAAGCTAAAGGAATTCATCACCAGCAAACCAGTATTAAAATAATTGTTAAAGAGTCTTCTTTAAGGAGAAGGAAAAAGAAATGGTAAAAAATGTTAACAATAAAATGGCAATAAATACATATCTATCAGCAATTTAATCTAAAAAACAAAATACATGAAGAAGCAGAACAGAAATGGATTCGTAGATACAGAAAACATTTTGAGGGTTGCCAGATGTGACGGGACTTGGGGGGATGGATGAAAAAGGTGAAGAGACTAAGAAGTACAAATTGGTTGTTACAGAATTGTCATGGGGATGTCAAATATGACATAGGGAATAGTCAATAATATTTTAATAAACTACATATGGTGTCAGATGGGTACAAAATTTATCAGGATGATCACTTAGTAAGTTCTGTAATGCCTAATCACTGGGGTGTACACCTGAAACTAATATAATAATGTACATCAACAGTCATTGAGAAATAAAAAATGGCTTAAAGAAAAAGAAGGCCAAGGCAAAGAGTCAAGACAGAATCAGAGAAGAACATCACAGTTCCACAGACACAATTCTTCCTGCAATTAGATAAAGGTATATAAAGATATCTTTCCCATCTTGATTCTACCCAACCTCCTCTGAAAAATAGAATATCCGTTCTCATTTCATGAGACAATTTTACCACTATCATTCAAGCATTAGAACCACAAAAAATATTTTTATACTTTTCCAGGAAGATCAATTTGCTTTTAAAATATAAAACATAAAGCTCCTCAGAGCTCTTTTTTATCTGCTAGATGAGGTGCTGTCTGATTCACAAATTGTTAAATTAAGCCAATTAGAGTAACGTTTGTTCAAATATCTGTGCTCCCTGTGACCCTGTCAAGTAAACACATAAAATTTAATATCAAACCCTAATACAGTGTGATGAAGAGGGCGCTTTACCTCTATGGTATTCTTTGTAAATCTATAACCCAGTCTAATCATGAAGAAAAAAATCATATAAACCCAAATATAGAGACATTCTACAAAGTAACTGACCAGTACTCTTCAAAATGGCCATGGTCAGAGAAAGACTGAGAACTATCAGAGTCCAGAGGTGACTAAGAAGACGTGATGACTAAATACAACATGGCACCCAGGGTTGGGCCCTGGCAAAGAAAAGGATATTAGTAGAAAATCTGATAGAATACAAATAAAATCAGGACATTAATAGTGTTGTACCAATGTTTGTTTCTTAGTTTTAACAATGTACCACAGCTGTGCGAGATGTTAACATCGGGGGAAACGGGGAATGTTATGTAAGAGCTCTGTACTGTCTTTACAACTCTCCCTGTAAATCTGAAGTTTTCCTCTGTTCCATACAAAACCTTACTAAGATGAGAGTAAAAGAATAAAATGGTATAAATCCATAAAAATAGTGATCATAAAAAGGAGAGCACGGTTGATGAGAGAACATGTACGTCAAGGTTCCATCCGGAAAACAGAGCTGCTCTGTATGGCGAGCAGGAAGGGCTTTCCCTTGGGGAGCTGAGGCTTATCCCACCACCGGGAGGCCGGGGGCCGAGGGCAGGCAAGCCACTCTGCCAACCACAGCCTGTAGCACCGAAGTGAAGGAATCTCAGGAGCACCCCAGAAGCTCAATTGCAACCCAAGGGCAGGGCCAGGTGTAAGGTGAGGCTAGTGAGGCAGTCACCTTGGACATCGATTTTAAGAGGGCACTGGGACGCTCGTGCATGATGGCTCTCCAGAGAAGCAGAGCCAATAGGAGTTATGCATGTGTGTGGAGCTTTACTACCGGAAGTGGCTCACACAGTCATGGCGGCCTGGAAGTCCCACAGCCTCCCATCTGCAAGCTGGAGAGTCAGGAAAGCTGGTGGTGTCTCAGTCTGAGTCCAGAGATACCCATGTTCCAGGGCAGGAGAAGGAAAAATTAAATTTGCCCTTTGTCCGCCGTTTTGTTCTCTTCAGGCCTTCAGTGGATTGGATGACACACCCACATTGGTGAGGGGATCTTTGTTTTGTTGTTGTTGTTGTTGTTTAATATATTTTATTGATTTTTTACAGAGAGAAGGGAGAGGGATAGAGAGCCAGAAACATCGATGAGAGAGAAACATCAACCAGCTGCCTCCTGCACACCCCTCACTGGGGATGTGCCCACAACCAAGGTACATGCCCTTGACTGCAATCGAACCTGGGACCCTTGAGTCCGCAGGCCAACGCACTATCACTGAGCCAAACCAGCTAGGGCGGATCTTTGTTTTGTTTTTTTTTAAAAAAAACTTAATGCAAAAAAAAATCCATGATGAACAAAATATCAAAATTTCCAATGAATACAGAATCTGAATCCTGCACTTACTCTCTTTATAGAACTCCTGTAAGTTGAATATTGAATGTCAATAAATTAATTCTCTAATTTCATTATCTTTTATTTTTTCTTTCCCATCTGTGTTCTTTTTAATTCTACTTTCTATGAGATTTCTGAAGCATTATCTTTTTTTAAAAAAATGTTTTTATTGATTTTTAGAGGAAGAGGAAGGGAGAGGGAGAGAGATAGAAACATTGATGAGAGAGAAACATCGATCGGCTGCCTCCTGCATGCTCCCTATGGGGAATCAAGCCCGAAACCCAGGCATGTGCCCTGACTGGGAATCGAACTGTGACCTCCAGGTGCACAGAATAACACTCAATCCACTGAGCCATACCAGAAGACTGAAACATTATCTTTTATTAATGCTTTTGTTTAATTTTAAATTTCTTCTATTGAAATGTTATTTTCCAAAGCCATTTATATTCTTATTTTTAAAAATAATATTATTGTCTTATAGATGCAATACTTTTCTCATCTCTTTGAGCATAAGTACAATTTTTAATAGTTTTCTTTAGCTCTCTACTTTGTCTCCATTTCCTCCAAGTAAAGAGCAATAATTTCCACCAGGAAAACAACAGAAGAAATCGTCTAGGACTAGAGAATGTGTGCGTCTAGATTGATAGTACCCAGCATAATATATTTGAAAGAGCTCCCCACTAAGACATGTAATTGGGAAAATTTATAACATCAAGAACATGTTTTTAAATCTTACTTGAATTGATAAGGAAAAATAGCTATAGACTCAGGGATATAAGACATACTATGCAGCCATTGTAAAGAATAAGATACCCCTTTATGGATTTACGTGGAAAGATGACCATAATTTTTAATTAAGTGAAAAAAGACGATTGCAGAAAAAAATGTAAGCCCATGTAGGTAATATAGTTTTCTATATTTGTATAACAACTTTTAAGTCTGAAAGAACATACAAAATGGTTAAGAATGAGGTGGGATTTGTGTCTGAGGTACATGGTTATTAAGCAATATTTTCATTTTTTTCTGTAATGTTTAATTTTTTACAATGATTAATTTTATCAAACAAAACTTAAGTACATTTTTTCAAAAGGGGGATAGCTGAGAAAACATTAATAGCTATTGAAAACTCCCTGGTGATCATCTAAATTAATTATTTGCTAAGAGATGCTTAAAAACATTGTGGATATCAATTAATTGTTGAGTAAGTTATTGAGCAAACCATAAAGCAACAGATCAACTTCATCAATAATGAATAAAAAGCATGGAAATATATATGTTATCTCAATGGACCCATATTGCTAACGATTTACTTATTTCCTAAACTTTTTATTAAGAAAAATTTTAATTGATTTTACAGAGAGAGAGGAAGGGAAGGAGAGAGAGATTGGGGGAGAGAAGCGTGCACTCATTGTATGTGCCCTGACTGAGGATCGAACCCACAACCTTGTCGTATCAGGACAATGCTCTAACCAACTGAGCTACCCCGCCAGGACACGAAAAATTTCAAACATAGAAAAAAGCTGAAAGACTAGTGCAGTGGTCGGCAAACCGCGGCTCGCGAGCCACATGCGGCTCTTTGGCCCCTTGAGTGTGGCTCTTCCACAAAATACCACGGCCTGGGCGAGTCTATTTTGAAGAAGTGGTGTTAGAAGAAGTTTAAGTTTAAAAAATTTGGCTCTCAGAAGAAATTTCAATCGTTGTACTGTTGATATTTGGCCTGTTGACTAATGAGTTTGCCGACCATGGGACTAGTGCATTAAGCAGCCATTATTTTTTCTCTAATACAGACCAAATTCCTGCCCTCGTATAACTTAAACTTCCATGAATGTTAGCTTACTTTTATTTCCCCTCCAGAACCTGAACTTTCTGGTCCCTATTCTCGATCAGACTGCCTCCTCTCCCATTAGGAAAGCTCCAGGTCCTCTGAATTCTGTTCGTGTGAGCTGTAGCAGTTCCCACCTTCATCACTCACAATGTTCCTAAATCCAAGGAGACCATGGAACCTGTTCTGCATACCTAGAGACAGTTACTTAATTTGTGGGGTCCAGTGAAAAAGAAAATGCAGAATCCCTTGTTCATAAATGATTAAAAATGTCAAGATGATGACAGCAGAGCGTTAAACATAGCACAAGCCCCTTCTGAACACAGGACCTGATACAGCCACTCAAGTCATGCTCCCATGAAACCGGCCCTCTGTGTATCATCAAGCTGCAAGGTTGAGCCCTTTTGGAACACCAAGATTGTAACAAACCTGTCTTTTCGCAACCCATTCAACCCTCCAGCCTGCAGTTAGCTGGGCGTTTCCCCTGGGTGAGGCAACCCGTTTCTCCCCAGGCATACCCTCTAGGGCCAGGGGAGCGATCCGTAACCCAAACTGGAACTGGCTCTGTTATTGTACTCACTCATTTATTCATAAAATACGCATTGAGCCCCTTTGTATACCAGGCACTGTTCCATCTACCCTGGGGATAAAGTAATGAACAAAATGGGTAAAAATGCCTGCTCTTAAGGAGCTTACGTTCTAGTGGGGAAAGACAGACAAGATACCAGTAACAGGCACCATTTTGAAAATTGGTGCTATGAAAAAAATAATAATGCAGCAGAGAGGAACAGAAAATTCCTCTCGAGGTTGCAATTTCAAATAGAGTGGTTGTGCAAGGTGGTGGTGTGCCTTCCAGAGCAAGTATGAGTGTCAGATAAGCTTTGTCCAGGTATAAGTTACGGTGCTGTTGACTGTGAGTTCAATGTTAATGAATCAATAATATCTATCAAATAGGGTGTCTTACACAGAAACACATTTTTTAAAGTTAGACATTGAGCCCTGGCTGGTGTGGCTCAGTTGGTTGGGTGTCATCTGTTTTCTGTAGAGGCTCATGCCCGAGTTTCAGGCTTCATCCCCAGTAGGGGGTGTGCAGGAGGTAGCCAACTGGTGTCTCACTTTGTGGTCTCTCTCTCTCCCTCTCCCTTCCTCTCTCCCTAAAAATCAATAAAAATTTTAAAATAAATAAATAAAAGGTATGCATCAATCAGTTAATGAATATGTTGTGACCAGAGGCTCGCAGAGACCGAAGTCTGTATTTCACCTTGGAGCAATGATTCGCTATTCGCTAACTCAGTGTTTATGGTGACTTTATAGAACATAGCCATTGCAAGCACAAATATCAAGCACCAACTGTACACTTCTAGGCAATCTGTTACATCTCTCTGCCAGCTGCATAACCTGGCTGTTGGAGGTCACTTTCACTACTTCACCTTCTTTCTGTATCTATCTCCAAGCTGCAAGTGGCATTTTGTGGGACAGGAGCGTCCTATTGCAGACCTCCTGCCTAAAGGGAGAACCCACGAACACATCTGTGGCTGCTGTCCGCGGTGCTGACCACCGAAAGCCAGCTTCTGGCAAGAGAAGCAGCACCAAGAAAATTATAAGCGAATCTAAGGATCCTGTCCCCTAGTCCCCAGGGATCAAGGAGAGTAGGTTTCTAAAAAGACTGGCTTAATGAGCATGCATGAAGAGAGAGCCTTGACCTCATGCTCGTGGTGCAAGGTAACATCCATAAGAAAGGAAGGACATAACTCTAAAGCCTCAGGAATCCAGGAAAGAGCCAAACTTGGGAGCAAGCTCACTCACTGGGTTCCCACACTTATTTAATGCCATGCCACTGAGGCCTAAGCCCACTTGGATAGCAGTTTAACCAAGTGTTCTCAGCCACTTGAGATCTCCTTTGACTCTCCAGAAGGTTCAAGATCTCCTGCCACCTCTCATGACTGGGTTCCCGAGTTCATGTCCCTGACACTGATCTCTAAATCCCAGAAACTCCACAGAGGTATTACATAAAGTTCCAAGGAGTATAAATAAATTTTAGAAAAGTGATACCCCAGAGAAACCAAAATAAGAGTGTTTTACTGAAACAACTATCAACTGCAAGCACCAAAGAAGGCAAAAGGAGGGAAATTACAGAAGACTAGATGTTTTGCAATGCAAAGTTGACTCTGATTTTGCTTTGGGGGAAACGCCCCTTCCTCACCCTCAGCACCTGTGTTTTGGGTGAAGCTGGTTCTACTCAAAGGTGGAGCATGCAATCTAAACCTGAGCTGCTCAGAGCATTCCATTATTCTGATAATGGTGTTCAATTAGGGCTGCAACATACCTCAGGCAAAATAATAAGGCCCGATTTGTACCATTCATAACTAATCCTGCAATCTATGCTTGAACTACCAGTCCTGCTGGACTTAGCTACATACATATGAGGGCCGGAGCTAATACAGTCATCAGACTGCACAGCACACAGGATGGCATGAACACTGAGAAAGTAGAGCCAAGACTTAAAGGCAGAGAAAACAGGTCCTGCTGACGTCTTTGGAATCCAGGTTTAAGCTGGGCCTAAAGCCAAACTCCCCAGGACATGAAATAATTTCTTCCGTTCTTAAACCTAAGTTAGAACAGAGTTGTTTGTTTCTGATACTTGCAAGATACACTCCTAACTGAGTTACAAATAAGTACTAGAAGTGGATTTTTTCAGATGATGAAGGCTAAAATGTAGGATGGGCAAGGGCCAAGTAGGTGGAATATAGGTCAGTGAAAACCCTTCTGAAACAGATGAAACGTTGGCAAGAATTTTTACCTATTAGCACAAATGCTGGTTAAACTCTCTCCAGGGGAAGGTTTTTATTGGCTGGCTTCAGAAGCATGCCCTTTCTGGAACCAACTATGGCCATAGAGAGAAATGTGATTGGCGCTGAGAATGGGTTCCTACCAGAATCACATGGACGAAGAGTAGGGGAAGATGATTCCTCAAAGGAAAGGGTAGACTCTGTTGCCAGTAGAAAGTAGAATGGATTTCATGCAGGAGAAACAGATTCCATCCAGAACTCTCCTGTGGTAGTCATCTTGTGTGTACTTTCAATAAGCCCCCATCATCATAGGTAATCTGTGCATGTCTCTTGATCCTTAAAGAATCTGATTAATTTAAAAAATGTTTCTTGCCCAGCCAGCATGGCCCAGTGGTTGAGCATTGATCTATAAACCAGGAGGTCCGGGTTCAATTCCTGGTCAGGGCATTGTCTGGGTTAGGGGCTCGATCCCCAGTAGAGGGCATGCAGGAGGCAGCCAGTCAATGATTTTCTCTCATCATTGATGTTTCTATGTCTTTCTCCCTCTCCCTTCCTCTCTGAAAATCAATTTTTTAAATATTTTTTAAATGTTTCTTACATTAGGAAAACGATGCTACGTTTGTCAGAAGCATGTGTGCCCTCTTGGAGAACGAAAGTATCCTGGAAAATAGATGTAACCAAAAACCCAGGACTTACAGAGAAGGCCACATCGAGACTGGTAGGAGATGGGGAGGTTTGAGAGGGCTGGCCCAGCACTCTTGGGCAGCAGCTGAAGTTCTGGAGGGATATCTCAGCTGTGGGGGATTCCCCCTAAGAAATGTGGGGTCTAAACTAAGGTGACCAGACGTCCCGCTTTTGGCGGGACAGTCCCGATTTTTAACAATTTGTCCCTCGTCCCGTGGCGTTTTAAAAAAGTCCCGATTTTTGGAAAGAATGCACGACAAGCTACGGAACGGCGGGAGAACGGGAAGGTAATATACGGTTTTCGGCGGCCATGTGGCTATTTAGCCAGGATATGAGTTTTATATTATTTTTGTTAATTTTATAATGTTAAACTTTAATAATAACAAATAATTGTTGAGAACTGATTATCGAGAACTGCTTATCAAAGTTCGCATTGTTGATCAGTTGTTAGAATTCGACCACCATTGTTTGGACTTAATGAACAATGGCATTTTTTGGGATTGGCAACGACGAAAACATTTTGTAACTGTCTCTCAGACGATACACATCGTACTGCGTGCTAGTAAGCTAGTTAAACAAGTGATGTCATTACAAATCAGCTATTCAGATAATTTAGGTAAGTAATTTATTTATTTATTTCATAAATACATAAACTTTCTTGAATTTAACAGACAGTACTCGTATTATTTATATTTTATAGTGGCGGCAAAAAGTCTAGCACCAGCCTTGAAAGTGACACTTACGACTTATGTTACAGCAAATTCAGAGGAAAAATAATACAAGTTAGTATTGTTATTATTTAGAAAGAAATATAGGATTAAAGTAATTTTTAAAATATAGTTACTTTATAACAATCAAATTAATTTAATTTATAAACTAACAATAAAATATGTTCATGTAATTATGTACCTACTTACTGTGTTTTTAAGCAATATGTATATAATAATTTATAATATAATTAAAAAATTTTTTTTTAGATTTTTAACATGAGTATGAAAAGAGGGTGCAAATTCAACGATGATCTAAGAAGTGAATTTCCTTTTATTAAAAAAACCAAAAGTGATTACAATATAGACCAAATTTTTAATCAAGAACCGCCCCCGCCCCCCCCCCCAGGCCGAAACCGGTTTGGCTCAGTGGATAGAGCGTCGGCCTGCGGACTCAAGGGTCCCAGGTTCGATTCCAGTCAAGGGCATGTACCTTGGTTGTGGGCACATCCCCAGTAGGGGGTGTGCAAGAGGCAGCTGATCGATGTTTCTCTCTCATCGATGTTTCTAACTCTCTCTTCCTCTCTGTAAAAAATCAATAAAATATATTTAAAAAAAAAAAAAAAAACTCCCCCTCCCCCCACCCCGGTCAATGGTGTCCCGCTTTACCAATGTTAAAATCTGGTCACCTTAGTCTAAACCCCAAGCCGGGCTCCCCAGCCCAGAGCACCAGAACCAGGAAAGGCACCCACATAACATCTGCCCGTGAAAAGCCGCAGGGTTTCTGTCCACCAGGGAGAGATGGTGAGAAATGCAGGCAGCCTCTTGAAGAGCCAACACACAAAATTTTGTTTGCAGCTTCTCACCCTGGGGTTTGGCAGAGGGAGGGCAAAGCAGACTAAAGCTCTGTGAGTAGAGTCAGGGGTTGGTGGCTTTGAGGAGGTCAGCTGCCAGGATCCCTGTGCTGAGTCATTCCCCCATGCTACAGACGCCATCTTTCTCAGACAGAGCATTCCCTTCCATGCAGCATCAGCCTGGGGGAAGCAATAGCCCCACCCCTTGGAAGCTCTCTCACCCCACCCTGTGGAGCTCATACCCTGCTGAGGACAGCCCCGGGCCCTTTAAGTGACAGCCTAATAGACAGCCTGCAGGCAGAGGCAGATCTCTGGGTGCTTTGAGACTTTTGCTGGCCTGCCCTGGGCCCTGTGCTAGGAAAAGCAGACCTTGGTGCACAGCTAGGTTCTTCCCTCACATACCCAGCCCCAGCAGAGCGAGCCATAGCTCCAAACAGGCTGCCCTGGGTCAGTCACAGACATCGCCTGACATTGGCCTGCACCAGAGTCCCTCTGAAGAGGCCCAGAACCAATCCACCCAGTGGCCATCTTCAGACAACTACAGAGCAGGGTCCAATTAACTTCATAAGCAGCATATCCACAGGGAGATCTCAGTGGGGACTAAACCTGCTGAGGCGATTCCGCTTCCTGTGATCAGCACCTGCACAGCCGCCTGCATGCTGCGCTGGGGTGCACCTCACTGTCAGCCAGCCTGAGGTGGATCCTATGCATGATAAAGCCAATGGCAATCAAGACTTAATTACAACAGGAGGGCCCACACAATACGCACAAGGTCATTCTTAGAAAATATAACCAAATTTGCCTCTTTAATACTACAACAGTTGATGCTATTGCCCCCAGGTAAGATTATACACACAAATAGTATCCAGGTCACTGGGTCTGATTAATGAATGAGAACAAGCATGTCGAACTCATGGCCCGTGGGCCGCATGCAACCCACAATGAATATTTTTGCGGCCCAGCCAATATAACGGTATGCAAGAAACGTTTTAATAAAAATTTTGTAACTTAATTTTTACAATATCCTATTATACACAACTAGAGGCCTGATGCATGAAGATTCATGCAAGAATGGGCCTTCCTTCCCCTGGCTGCCAGCACTGCCTTCGCTCCGGCCCGGAGCCACCTTTCCACCTTCCCACATTGCCCAGAGGTCCGGAGCTGCTGGGGTGGTGTGGAATGCCTGTGTCATCGCCATGGTGATGAAGCAAGAGTCCTGCCCCACCCCTGGCTGCTCGGGACCTGTGTATGCAAATTAACCTGCCATCTTTGTTGGGTTAACTTGCATACTCACTCCTGATTGGCAGGTGGGCATCTCGAAGGTACAGTCAATTTGCATCTTTCTCTTTTACTAGTGTAGATTATTAATCATAAACTATAATGTTTGCTAATGACTGATTACTATAATCGTGTTGCATTAATTTCCCTTACATACAGGTGCACCATTTCTCTCCACTAATACTAGCAGCGAATATTTTAGCAGCCAATTGCCACGTCATTAGTCTTGGAATGACTTGTTTGGTGTGTGCAACAGGCAATATTTCGCTTTTGGAGAACAAGAAAAATGGGTTTATTTGCATTACGCTTATTTGTGCAGTAATTTGTGCAGTTATTCAGTGTCTGGTAAGTTAATGTTCAAGAAAAAATATTAATTTTTATTGAAATGTTCTATTATTTTATGTTAACAATTATTCATTTATTTCAGCCTTTTGTATTCAGCATGTCTCTATCAAAATAAACCTACGTTTCTATGAAAATTGAAGCTTTTGTTTTTTTGCGGCCCACATAAACTTACACCTTGTTTATTTGGCCTATGTTAGCCTTTGAGTTTGACATGCTTGAATTAGAATGAGCCCTGGCCCAGTGTCTCATTTTTGGTTGGTTTGGTCATACACCAAAAGGTTGCAGGTTTGATCCCCAGGCAGGGTGCATATGGGAGGCAACCAATCAATGTTTCTCTCTCATATCAATGTTTCTCTCTATCTCTCCCTTCCTCTCTCTCTAAAATCAATAAGAACACATCCTTGGGTGAGGATTAGAATAAATAAATAAGTATGAATGACCTTTTATCATGCCGCCACCCCTCATGAGCCCAGCAAGTCACAGAAGACCTTGTTGATAACTTTTGGAATCTTACTGTTTTATTACATAACTAGAGGCCCAGTGCACAAAATTCATGCATGGGTGGGGTCCTTAGTGGCTGCTGGCTGCTGGCTAGGGCCTCCCTTCCTGTGGTTGGCTGGCCGGCCCCACCCCCAATTGGGTGATTGGGGGTGGAGTTGGCCAGGGGGAGGGTCCACAGGCAGTTGGTGGGCGGGCCCCGCCCCCTGGTTGAATTCCGGGTCAAACTCCTGGTTGAACTCCCGGTCGAGGGGACAATTTGCATATTAGGCTTTTATTATATAGGACATCAATGTGAGCCTAGAAATTTGAGTCCCATTGAGGCCTCACCAAGATTTTATAACAAGCTGCAGGTCCTGTAGAGATAAATTGGTAAACTTTGGGTCTAGGATTAAAGACAGTCACAGTTCAAATTCTCCTCTCCCCTTTTAGTAGAGCAGAGTCCTCACTGGTGTCATCGGGCAGAGAAAAACCGTTACCAGGAAATTTGTAGATCCTTCACCTGGAACTGGATTTGGAATACACTCACTTTAAGGAACAGAAGATGGCATCCTCCCCCCATCCATGTGGGAAGATAGAATTTTTATCCTCCCTATTAGTTGGGACTCTTGGTTTCCAGTGAGAGAAACTGAATTTAACATATCTTAAGCACTATAGCAAATTTATTGGCTCATGTGACTAAAAAATCCAGGAGGTAGACTCAGCTCTAGGTAGTACTGGGTGCAAAGACATGCATTTTATCATCAGAGCTGGAACCCTCTCCATCTCTCAGCTCTGCTTTTCTTTGTGTTGGCTTCACTCCCAAACCCCATGTGATAACCTCTTAATCATTTCTTGGTTTAGCTTTCACTAACATGAGTCTATTTTTGTTACTTGAAACCAAAGGACTTTACCAAGACTAATTCCAGTCCCAGAACTCCTGTAGCATCCCAAAAGAAGGAGCTGATGTTGAATGTTGGTGGTTTTAGTGTTCTCAGAAGCTGGCCCCTGCTGGTGGCATTTCCTGGGCTCAGAGCTCTTCCCTCCACAGCTTACAGGTGAGGCTGAGCCTGTCATTGGTCCCAATAGTCCTGAAATGCTTGGGTCTTTCAAGGCTTCTGTCTGAGTGAAGTTGTGTCAGTTATCAATGCCACAGCAACGCTGCATGATGGGTGCCACTGGGAGGTCCATTAGGCGAATCTGCTTATCTTGATTGGGTTTGATACATAGGAAACAGTGAAGGAGGAACTGTAGGGTTAGGAAGTATTGAAAAGATGGGAAACTGCGATTTTAAATGGGTAGGCTTGAAGGAGGCAAGAGGATGATCCATGTGATTATCTGAGTGTGTGTATGTGGAGAGAGAGAAGGGGATTTCAAAGAGAGTGAGCACAGTAACAAGCCCTGAGGCAGGATGTGCCAGGTATATTCAAGGAACAACCCGAGGCCAATGAGAAAGAAGCTGAATGAGTCAGAGTAAGGTGGTAGGAGATAACAGGGTCAGGTCACAAGGGCCATGCCAATGACCGTAAGGGCTTTGGCTTTTACTCTGAATGAAGAAATCATTGAACAGGTGTAAACAGAGGAGTGATGCCAGGGCCGGTGTGGCTCAGTTGGGTGGAGTGCCATGCCATGCACCAAAGGGACACCAGTTCAATTCCTGGTCAGGGCACATGCAGGAGGCAACCAATTGCTGTTGCTCTCTCACACCGATGCTTCTCTTTCTCTCTCCCTGTCTCTCCCTCCCTCCCTTTCTCTTTCTCTAAAATCAATAAAAACATATCCTTAGGTTTCTCTCTTTCTCTTCCTCCCCCACTTCATTCTCCTGCTCCCTAAAAGTGCTTTCTCTAAGACTGTACTCCCAGTCCAGATATATTCTTGGCCACGTCTATCTCCATGTCATTTACTACGTGCTGAGCCCCTCATCTAGGTCTCCAGCCCAGACTGCTCCACAGAGCTCCATTTTCCATCTGTCTGTTACGTATTCCCATATGTCTTACTGGTACTTGAAATAATGAACTTTTCTTTAAATTGCCCTCCAAAAATCTGAACCACTTTCCACTCTCCTGGGCAAGTAGCACTTGTTACTCAAAGTTTGGTCCTCCAACCAGCAACAGAAGCATCTCCTGGGAAGTCAGAAATGCAGGTTTCCGAGCCCCGTGCCCGCTAAATTAGAACCTGCATTTTAACATGACCCGCAGGTGATGGAATGCACAGGTGAGGCTGAGAAGCCCTGAGCGAGAACAGATGCCTTCCCCTCTCGCTCCTGTTTCCTCTCTACTCAAAGCCCAAGGTGGCTCTATGGTCCCTCGCAGTTGCAATTTTTAGGCTCATTTCTTGTAGATGCATGCTGAGTCCCCATAAAAAGGCAGCTGACGAAATCAAAGGACGAGCCGTCTGGCTGAACAACCCTGTTGCCAGCAGCTGGACTCAGGTAGCCAGGTCAGGAGGAAGCCCTAAGCCTGCGGGGTTTTCCTGGTGCTGGGCAGCCTGGCAGCCAACGGGACCGGAGGTAACCGGGCGGCAGGAGGCGCTGCGATTAGCCTGGAGACGGTGCGCACCCGCACGACCCAGAGGGAATGCAGGGCGCAGGGTGGCCTCCGGGCGGCGGTAGGCACTGCGCTGTGCCCCCGGCAGGCGCACGCAGGACGCGTGGCGCAGAGCGGCCGCAGGGTGGCAGGCAGCGCACGGGGTGGTGGCGGCCCCGCACAGCCTCGCAGCCCGGGGAACACACCTGGGCAGGTGGGGGCGGGCCCGGGGCGGGCCTTGGGGGCGGGGCTCGGCGAGGCTCACAAGAGCCCGCAGCCGCGCAGCCCGGAGATGCTCGCGCTGTACTCGGAGCAGAAAGGAGCGTGCGGATCGCTCACCGGCTCGCGCGGGAGCCTTGGGACCGAGGAAGGTGAGCAGCCGGGTCAGGTCGCACAGCTGGGGGGATTCAGGCGCCGGAGCGGCCGCGGGGTCCCTGGCTTCCTGGACGCCGTCCGCGCGCTGGGTGGCGGTGCCGGCACCCGCGCGGGCTGCCTCCGGGTGGCCGGGATGCTGACCGCCGCAGGTCAGTGGGAGTCCAGCTCCCTGGCGTCTGCCTGTGCTGTGGCCGGAGCACACCGCTAACGAGAGGGTCTCTGCGCCGCTCAGAGAGGCCGCCCGGGTCCGGGGCGGCGCCTCGCCTCTGTCCGCAGCACCTGCGCAGCCTCCTCCCCGTCCCGGAGAGACGCGCGGACCGGACCGCGCTGCTCCTCTCTCCCTCTGTTGTGTCTTCTCTGGGGTGGCTGTGGTTGCAGAGAGAAGCAAACCCTTGCAGCGGGGTGTCAGTGCTCGCCGGGGGCTCAGCCCCGGCTGTCCATGGGCCGCAGGACAATGCCTGGTGGCTCTGCTGGGGCGGGCAGGGGCTGCACAGCCCCCACCCCAGGAACTGAGCTCCAGTTCCCTCCTTGGTATGGGGGTAGGCGAGGTCAGGAGTGGGCGGGAAGGCTGAGCAGAGGCACCGTCTTGAGCCAGGACCCTGGAATTTCAAGGAATCTTTCCTACCTTTTCGACCTTGGGCAAGTTACCTCACCTCTGTGCACCTCAGTTTCCTCCTCTGTGAAATGGGGATAGTACTAGCGCTTTACATAATTATAGTGAGGATTCAAGAATGTAATGTGTGAAAGAGTTCAGTAGGGTGCCTGGGGAAGAGTAAGGGATCAATAAATGATAGCTGCTATTATGGTTATTAATTATTATTATTATTATCATTATCATTATTATTTGAGGACTACTGGATTCAAATCCCAGCTCAGCCACTGTCTAGGGCAGTGATGGGCAACCTTTTGAGCTTGGTGTGTCAAACTTCGCCAAAAAACTGAGCATAACTCGGGTAGTGTGTCACTTTGAGGAAAAAACATTATTTCGCAAATGTTTCATCCTCAGGAGCAACGAATGTTTCATCCACGGCATAGGGCCGCGTGTCATAGGTTCGCCATCACTGGTCTAGGGTGACCTTGGGCAAGCTGCTCACCTGTGAGTGTGGGCGTTATTGTATAATGGGGGAATCATGGTGCGCACTGGGAAGACGTGGAAATGGAATGTGTGGCCACCGGTAAAGTGCTTAGAAGAGTGAGGGCTGTGTGTCAGGTACACGTTCTCCCACCAGACATCCTATTTAACCAAGCAGTAGACCTCATAGCAGCTGCAGGCTTGTTTGCTGTGAAATTGAAATGTTATTTGTGCAAACATCTATCTGTTTTGCGATGGGCAAGGTGGGCTTCCTTCTCCCCCTGTAGTTTCATTGACATTGGCAGGTGACCGCCCCCGGGCCCGGGTCAGTTCTGCAGGGGCTCATGGGACAGAGGAATCCCAGGCGTTGTCTTCAGTGAGAAGAAGGGTTGGAGAGGGGAGCTTTCAGAACCAGTTTCTGTTGAACACTGGCAGAGCCGAAAACCTTTTAGGTGGCAGGAAAATGAACCTGCACTTAAGGGTTTTTTTCTTTCGATTTTTATATCTAGGTTTTTAAAAACAAACTGTTACTAACATTTTTGCCTTTGGATTGTAGTGAGAGAGGAGGTGGGGATGGGCAATATTTTATTAAATGACAAAATAAATTCTATTCCTCTTGCCAAGAGTCTAAGAGCATCGTTCTGGGGGTCCGAGATCTTCCTCCTCCCAGCGGGATCAGGTCTCTCAGTGGAGGGTTCGGTGTGGTCTGTCTGCCCTGGACCACTCCCCCCACCCCAGCACTCTAATTCCTTTACATCAAGCATGTCCAATTCAAAGGCTAACACGGGCCAATAAGCGAGGCATGTGGCCCGCGGGCTGCGAGTTTGACATACTTGCTTCACATCATAACCCTGAAACCCACTAGCATCATAAGTATGAATGCCTCCAAGTTTTGCCTTAGCTCTAAACTTTGGGCAATATCCCATGGGTTTAGTGGGGAGAAATAACTCAAGCCCGGAACCCTGCCTGAAGAAATTGATGGGGAAACTAAGGACCTTGCGGAAGACACAGGCCCGTGGGTCGCCTGGGACCACCCTGTATGTCCTGGAGAACGTCCTCAGTTGCCTCTGTCCCCTACGGCAGTCACAGGGGCGGCATCTCCATACGCTCTCCTCCTTCACTCCAGTGGGACGTGACCACATGACCTGCCCAGTGATGGGAAAGCAAACAGTTCAGGATCCCTTCTCCTTCCTTCTCACTTTAGCCCCAGGAGCTGCTAATTCACTGCTGTGGGTGGCGGCAGCACCCAGCACAATCCCGGCCCTTCGCAGGCATATACCCTAGTTCTAATCCAGCTCCTCCACTCAACTACCTGTGCGACCTTGTACAACTTCCTCATTTCCCCTCTGTAACATGGAGATAATAATAGTACCTGTAAACCTACCTGATGGGATTGTTAAAACATGAGGTGAAATATACATAGATTATGTGTGTACTAGAGGCCCGATACACGAAATTCATGCTAGGGGCTCGGCCCTCGCAGCCCCGGCCGGCCCTTGAAGCCCCGGCTTCGTCCGGAAGGTTGTTCAGCTGTTCGGTCTAATTAGCATATTAGCTCTTTATTAAATAGGACCTTGGTCGGCAAACTGCGGCTCGAGAGCCACATGCGGCTCTTTGGCCCCTTGAGTGTGGCTCTTCCACAAAATACCACGGCCTGGGCAAGTCTATTTTGAAGAAGTGGCATTAGAAGAAGTTTAAGTTTAAAAAATTTGTCTCTCAAAAGAAATTTCAATTGTTGTACTGTTGGTATTTGGCTCTGTTGACTAATGAGTTTGCCGACCACTGATATAGGATATCGAGAAAGACTGTATATATTTATGAGACTTATGAGACTACAAATATTATAATCATGAGATGACCCTAGCTATATGTATACATATATATTATATGTATTCATTTCTAAAAGGAATGTTATTTCACACCGTGAAGTTTCTGTAATTGAGGTGCATCATGTACATTGATGAATGTGGTAATTTGCATTCCAACACTCTCCCCCAAACAAAGCTGTTATTAAATCGACTTGTATTCTATCTTAGAATCAAGGAAATGTGGCACAGCCCCTGGCAAATATTAAGTGGCCAATAGTTGTAGGCTATTGTTAAAGTAGGAGCCTCAGAAACACTAAGAGCTTGACTGTAAAGGGACGAAATGAAGCAGAAACGAAACAGAAACTCTCCACTTTCAGTAAAACAGCGGAAGGGCTGGGAGGATCTGGCAGGCAGGGGCTGAACATGATCTAAGGGGATGTCGGGAAGTTCTCTTGGGAGAGTTTATCTGTCAGAATCAGTGGCAGGTGCTTGCCCTGCACCAGCCCCTGAGCTGGGCACCAGGGGGCAGGATGAGCTAGGACGGCTGCAACGAGGCGCAGGGGGCAATCCTAGAAAGCATGGTAGGCGCTGCAGGGCTGACCCGCGGCTCCGAGGGCTCCTGCCTCGAGCACCAGGTGAAAGTGTCCTCACACCTGTCCTGTGATCCGCGGTGAACCCTCCCCGCCCCACGCGCTGGGCCAGGGGTGCAGGAAGGGAAGGCAGCTCTTTGGCAGCTGTGGTGCCCCAAAAACAAACATCCTGGACAGGGGCCAGGGCCTCAGCGTGCAGGCTGTCCAGCCCACAGAGGGACCAAGGGAGGCAGCCTGAGGGCACGTGGGCACCTCCAGGGACACGCCAGTGGGCCGGCGGGTGAGCTCACCTGCTTTTCTTCTCGGCCCCTCCAGCCTGCCTGCCTGTCCACGTGCCATCCTCACCATGGCTCCCGGAGAGAAGATCAAAGCCAAAATCAAGAAGAACCTGCCTGTGAGGGGGCCTCAGGCACCCTCCATTAAGGAGCTGATGAGGTGGTACTGTCTAAAGACCAACACCCACGGCTGCCGCCGCATTGTGGTGTCGCGCGGCCGCCTCCGCCGCCTGCTCTGGATCCTGTTCACGCTGACGGCGGTGGCGCTCATCTTCTGGCAGTGTGCCCTCCTCGTGCTCTCCTTCTACACCGTCTCCGTCTCCATCAAAATCCACTTCCAGAAGCTGGATTTCCCCGCAGTCACCGTCTGCAACATCAACCCTTACAAGTAAGAGGCAGGAGCAGGGGCCGGCGTGGGGTCAGGCCCTCCTGAAGGGGACCCTCCAGCCTGCAGACACGCGCTGTAGAAATTTAAACTCGTTGCCAACATTGGCAAATTGCCCTCTCCCAGCCTCTAAATCTAACCAGGTTTTCCATCCATCAGCTGCCTCTGAGGATGGGCTGGCTCAGGTAGCGCAGGGGGCAGGCTGCAAGGATCAGTTTTGCTTGGAGGCTGGATCTGGGATGAGCTATCCCACCTTAGACACACACACACTCACACACACACGCACATGCACACGCACACACGCACATGCACACATGCATCCACACACACGGCTCAGCTTAGCCATGTCCCCTGAGCTCTCCAAGCTCACGCCCTCACTCTCCCCAGATGTGAGCTCATGGCTGACTCAGAAGTTGCACCCAGGTGACTTCCGGAAGCATCTCAGCTGCCCCAAATTCTCACCTGAGTGAACCCAGCCCACTATTTGAGGTCATTGGGCTCTGGACAGAATCAGGCCTCGGTACTGCTCTGTCATCTGCCACAGGACCTGTTTTAAATGGGTCACCGGTGTCCTTGGGATTCTTGAGATCTGATCTGTGAGGCAGATCAGAATCCGGCAGAATTTGTCCGAGCAGGTGTGGGGTGGAGAGAAGGGGAGCAAGACAGGAAGATTCTCAAAGGGAGCTACCTGGGCCAGAGTTATCTATGAGTAGATGCCAAAGGTCAAAACCAACATCAGGTCTAAGACTCAGTCCCACCTCAAAGTCTTTCTTTTCTTTTTTCTTTCTCCACCCCCTTTCTTACTTTTTCCCCCTACTTCCTCTCTCCCTTTTTTCCTTCTGTTCATTATTTGTTCCCTAATCATCTTCAAATTGTGGTAGTATATGGGGCATAGAACGGAGAACCCAAACACAGTCTTTGTCCTAATGGAACTGATATTGTACTAGAAGAGTGAAAAGCTAACAAATACAATTAACACTAATACAACTAAGAATAGTGACCATTTAGTTCAATAGGCATAATAAACTCATTGACTCTGCCTACCAGCCCCATGTTGGAGTTGGGGAAATGAGACATGGAAAGGCTAAATGACTTGTCCAAGCTGACACAGCCAGAACCAGGTTAGGGAACTGGAACCCAGGTGGCCGGCTCAATTACTATGCACCGAACAAGGAGGAGGGGAGAGTGAAGGAGGCCAGGATCACTTGGTACTGTGAAGGGTGGTGTCATGTTTCAGTCACTTGAGTCTTATATCATTCTTCTGTGTTCTTGGGGTTGTCAAGGCAACAGTTACACCTCTTACTTCCCAGCACTGACTCAAGGAGAATCAGAGGGCAAGGGCAAGTGTGCCCGGTAGAGATGGAGCCTGCCCCCCTGGGTACACCCCCACTTACCAGTGGCTGGTTTATGGGAGGCACCTACAGTCACCACTCCAGAATTGCTGGTTGAGACAAACTCATCAACACACCCCGAGAGCAAGCAGACAGTGATGGCAGAGGTGAAGCCAGAGGTCACACAAGAGTACACAGAAGCTGTCCCCATTCACTCAGGCCAGTGGTCACTTGGAATGGGGCAAATCGTAAAAGGCTGGTCTCCTTGGCCAATGGCCAGGAGCAGTGGGCACAAAGCTGGCACATGTGGAGGAAGGCAGCATGGAGAAGTGCCAGCCTTGTGCCAGAGGGGCTTCCGCTCTCCCTGACTCCCTCTCTCCACATTGGCAGGTACAGCGCCGTGAGGCCCCTTCTGGCCGACTTGGAACAGGAGACCAGAGCAGCCTTGAAGACCCTGTATGGCTTCTCAGAGATCGAGTCTCGGAAACGCCGAGAGGCAGAGCCCTGGAGTTCGGCGTGGGAGGGCACCCAGCCCAAGTTCCTCAACCTGATCCCACTGATGGTCTTCAATGAGGGTGAAACCAGCAAGGCCACAGACTTCCTCACAGGGCAGAAGCGTAAAGTCAGTGGGAGCATCATTCATAAGGCAGCGGACGTCATGCATGTCCAAGAGTCCAAGGAGGTGGTGGGATTCCAACTGGTGAGTACACGCTCATGGTTTGGAGCACAGGGTGGGATGCAGATAGTGGTCCAGGGAGGTGTCTCCTTTGCCATTAGCCCCACGGTCCCACTGGAGGAAGCACACCCAGTTAGGGTGAATGGGCTACAGACAACTAAAATGGATGCATTATCTTAAGCAGAAAGCAGATGTCTTAGGTGACCAGTAGTTCACCTAAGGACAGAAATTAGGGAAGATCCAGGGCTCTTGGTGACAAGAAATGATGGAACGTCATTTCGGATACTGCCGCTGGGCTAAATAAGCTTCAAGTAGTTTTAGTCTTTTTAATTCACCCATGAAGATGGTTTCACATCCCATCTTGGGATATCTGATTGGCCAAGCTTGGATCCCCTGCTGGCTCACAGAGGACGGGGACCTTGCTAGAAACTCCACCAAAGCAAAATAGGGGCACAGACACCAGAAAGAAGAAATAAACAGCAGAAATACCCAGTGTTCCCTGCATTGCTTGCCTTTGTGGGGGGCACGCACCTGATCTCTCCTTCTTAGTCCCATTTGATGGGCTCAAAAAAAGTAGCCATTCGCCAAAAATGAGATTCATTACCTACCTTCCTGGGCAAACTCCACCACCACCGACCTCTGCATGCCCCAGCCACCGCTACAGGAGGAGAGCTACTTCCATACCTTCTAGACTTGAGTCTGATTGTGAGACCTCCTGACTCCAGTCCCAGGCTCTGAAGAAGTGGCCTTCTCTCTTAATCACCCAGCCCTTTCAAAGTCTTCCTGGGTTCTTTCCTAAGATGCCCACAAGGTTCTCCTTGATGCCCAAATCAACCCTTTGGTGGCTGTCTCTTAGGAGAGTGTTTAAGCCCTGCATGATGAGAGCATCTGGGTTGTACCACAATTTCCCTATAAAGCTCTCATTATTGTATTTTTAATACATATGTTTATTGATTTCAGAGAGGAAGGGGGAAGGAGAGAGAGATCCATGATGAGAGAGAATCATTGATTGGCTGCCTCCTGCATTCCTCCCCAATGGGGATAGAGCCCACAACTTGGGCATGTGCCCTGACCAGGACTTGAACCATGACCTCCTGGTTCATGGGTCAACACTCAACCACTAAGCCTCACCGGCCAGGCTTATTGTATAGTTTAAATGCTGCTCTTCCCAATGACCATGTGAGGTGAGGAAGGGTGGTATTTTCGTCAACATTTTGTAGTGAAATGGTGGATATATAACGCCTTACCCAAGATCCTGCTGAGAAGCAGTGTCAGAATCTGGGCTACAATTCAGAGATTTAGACTGGGGAGCCAGTAGGAACTCAGGAGCAATAATTGGCCAAAGCCCTGATGTGTGGGGACCCTGAAGGAGCTAGTTCTGCTTTTCACCTGGTAGGGAGTCATTTCTTCCTCACTGACCCCCTTCTTGGTTCTTGAGGCTTCAGGATGATGTCCCTCAGCCCCCAGATGTGAGAAGAAGCCCATCCTTGCCCAGGGACCCCCTCCTGTTCCCCTGGCATCTGGTCTGGAGTCTCAGTTTCTCATCCTTCCGGTCCTGTTGCAGGCCAATGCTGGGGCTGGTGGCCTCAGGCTCATGTCTCCTCTTATTCCCAGTGTTCGAACGGCACATCCCACTGTGCTGTCTACACCTTCAGCTCAGGAGTCAATGCCATCCAGGAGTGGTACAAGCTGCACTACATGAACATCATGGCGCAGGTGCCTCTGGAGAAGAAAATCAACATGAGCTACTCTGCAGAGGAGCTGGTGGTTACCTGCTTCTTTGACGGGGTGTCCTGTGATGCCAGGTCAGTAGAGGAAGGCTGCTCTCTCAGCCCCGGGGCTGGTGGCTCTGAGCGCTGGACCCCTTGCATGCATCTGCAGCTCAGCTGTAGGTCTGAGAAGGGAATGGCAGTCTTCTCACTGGCCTGCCCTTTGGAGAACAGCTTACACAGGAGCTAGGCTTCAGACCAAGCATGTCAGACTCCAAGGCTAACACAAGTCAAATAAGCAAGGTTGAAGTGTATGTGGGCCGCAAAAACACAAAAGCTTCAATTTTCATAGAAACGTAGATTTATTTCGATAGAGACATGCTGAATACAAAGGGCTGAAATAAATGAGTAATCCTATCTAATAAAGAGGTAATATGCAAATTGACCAACACTCCAACACACAAGATGGCTGGCCCAATGTGGACCCAAGATGGCCACCATAAGATGGGGAGGGCAGTTGTGGGAGATCAGGCCAGCAGGGGAGGGAAGTTGGGAAGAACCGGCCTGAAAGGGAGGGCAGTAGGGGGAGATCAGGTCTGCAGGGGAGGACAGTTGTGGGGGACCCAGGCCTGCAGGGGAGGGCAGTTGGGGGGGACCAGCCCTGCAGGGGAGGGCAGTTGGGGGGAACCAGGCTTGCAGGGGAGGGCAGTTAGGGGGGACCAGGCCTGCAGGGGAGAGCAGTTAAGGGTGACCAGGCCTGCTGGGAGGGCAGTTAGGGGGGACCAGGCCTGCAGGGGAGGGCAGTTGGGGGTGACCAGGCTGACAGGGGAGGGCAGGTAGGGGTGACCAGGCCAACAGGGGAGGGCAGCTGGGGACAACCAGGCCTGCAGGGGAGGACAGTTAGGGGTGATCATGCCAGCAGGGGAGCAGTTAGGCATCGATCAGGCTGGCAGGGGAGTGGTTAGGGGGTGATCAGGCTGGCAGGCAGAAGCAGTTAGGGGCAATCAGGCAGGCAGACAGGCGAGCAGTTGGGAGCCAGCAGTCCTAGATTGTGAGAGGGATGTCCGACTGCCCTCAAGGGGTCCCATATTGGAGAGGGTGCAGGCTGGGCTAAGGGATACCCCCACGGTGCACGAATTTCATGCACCAAGCCTCTGGTCATTAACATAAAATAATAGAACATTTTAATAAAAATTAATATTTTCTTGAATATTAACTTAGCAGGCACTGAATAACTGCACAAATTGATAAGCATAATGCAAATAAACCTATTTTTCTTGTTTTCTGGAAGCAAAGTATTTCCTGTTGCACACACCAAACAAGTCAGTCCAAGACTAATGACGTGGCAATCAGCTGCTAAATATTCACTGCTAGTATTAGTAGAGAGAAATGGTGCGCCTGCGCGTAAGGCATGTAAGGGAAATGAATGCAACACAATTATAGTAATTAGTCATTAGTGAATGTTGTAGTTCTTTATTAATAATTATGTATAACAGGATATTGTGAAAACTAAGTTACGAAATTTTTATTAAAACATTTCTTACATACCTTATATTGGCTGGGCCGCAAAAATATTCATTGTGGGCCAAGAGTTTGGCATGCTTGCTCTAGAGTCAGTGAGGAAGGTGGAGATGGTGCAGAGTAAAAATATCCTTAATCTCATTAAAGTGCTCATAGAAACAAACGTAAATGGCGGACATACAGCCTTGTCTATTACCATCATGCATACCAATGATCAAGAGCCACTGATTTAGCATGGAGGAAGGGAAGGAGGAAGGAGGGAAGAAGAGAGAGAGGAAGGAGAGAGGGAGAGAGGCAGGGAGGGAGAGAGGTCTGTGATGGGATCCTTCTCTGAGGATCATGTGTTAGGACTGGGGGTTGGGATAGAAAAATGTCAAGTGCCTAAGAACTTCAAGAATAAAGGAATTTGGGGCAGGCATATGGCATAAGAAATACCAAGTCAGGATGGAGACAGAGGAGAGAAGATTAAGAGGGAGAACAGAAAGCAGAGCGCAGTTCTACAGCATGGTCAACCTGAGGAGAGGCCTGTTTGTCATTTCTGATAGGAAAGTTGGGGAAAGTGAGCCCTGACTGTCCTCCATTGTTCACAAAAGAGTGGGCAACGTTAGCACTGCCCCTTCTCACCCATATTCTTCCTCCACAGGAACTTCACACTTTTCCACCATCCAATGTATGGGAACTGCTACACATTCAACAATAAAAACGGGACTATCCACAGCACCTCCATGGGGGGCAGTGAGTACGGTAAGACCCGCACCAGGAAGTTCTGGCGGCAGCCAGCCGGGGGCGCTAGATCTCCCAGAAGTGCAGGAACTCCCAAGGCCAGAAACCAGGTGCACTTTCCCTGTGGCAGTGTTTCCAGCATCGATGTTGGCCCCTTCTCTCCTGGTATCTTTCCCCCTTTTTGACATCTCCTCCTTACCTTTGAGAGAGCAGTAGCTACATGGCTGGGGTTTCTTCTCTGGGAATCCACTCTGGTTTAAGCTCGGAGCTGGAGTGAATAATGCTAGGCAGGCAGCTTCAGATGAACTGAAACCCAGATATACTGAACAGGAGATTAGGGAGGCAAACACTTACCTTGATCTTGGCTAAGGTGACAGATTCTGGAGCCAAAACCCAGCTCTGCCACTCACTGTGTAACCCTGTACAAGTTACTGCACTCGTCCCAAGTGGGGACAATAGTAATTGCTCCTAGGGAAGGCCATTGAGCAGAAGGCTGTGTGAAGCCTTAGGATAACACCTGGCACACTGGGTCAGTCGGCCTGGGCTGCCATGACAAATGATCACCTCTCGGGGGCCTTACGCGCTGACATTTTTCCTGACGGTTTTGGGGGCTGGAGGTCCATGGTCAAGGTGCTGGCAGATTTGGTTTGGGTGAGGCTTCTCTTCCTGGCTTGCAGGTCGGCCACCTTCTCACCGGGTCCTCGCATGGCCTTTCCTGTGCGCGCAGAGAGCTTGCAGGTGTCTCCTCTTCTGTGAGGACACCCGTCCTGTGGGATCAGGGCCCCACCTATGGCTTCACTTAACCTTAATTACCATCCCCTCTCCATGCACAGTCACACTGGGGTTAGGGTCTCCCCATATGAATGTGGAAGAAGGGGACACAATTCAGTCTACAGCACACACAAAGCACCCCGTACGTCCAGCTGTGCTTGTCATCGCCGCTCTAACTGCATTGCGTGGTGCTGCTCTACTAAGGCCGGCGCGGCTGGCCCCAGGGGCGTTGCTGTTCCCCCAGGGCTGCTGTCCACTGCTCTCCAGCGAGGTCTGGAGGGAGGCAGGGCTCAGCACCCTGGCCGGGCTTCCCCATAAACGGGAGCCTTGAAAAGTCCTAAGCAAACTGAGCAGGATGAGGCACAGCACGCCCCGAGGAGGGCCAGGGCTGATCACGGAGGCACATACCTCTCGGGTTCCTTTGTTGCTGCGCAGTCTGGGCCCTCACCGAGTGCAGGGAACCGTGGCTCAGGGCGCCCGCTGCGGCAAAGCCTCGCACAGGCTGGCTCCGCTCCTGTGGGCTGTGTGAAGCCGAGCAAATCACTTTCCCACGCGGGGCTTCGTCTTTTACAAAAGGAAAAGGTCAGAGCAACTCCCCACGCTCTCTTCCTTCATCCCGTAGACGCCCTGCTCCTCGCTCACTCGTTTCCCAAACATCGCTCTATGCCAGGCCCTCCCTCCGGCGCCAGGGACGCAGTGTTGGACGGGACAGACGCCTGCCTGCTTCCAGGGAACTTGCATTTCAGTAAAGAGACAAATAGCAAATGAGCAGACAAGCACTGACATCTCCCGGTTACAAATCCTGCCGGCGCTGTGCCGGGACACGCAGCGAAGGGGAGGAGGGAGGTGCTGGGTCAGGATGCAGTTTGGTTTCAGCTGAGAGCGTCGGAAAGGCGGCTGTCTCCGGGTGTCCTGGGCGCGGCAGTGCAGAACTGAGGAGGAAAGGACTTGATGTGCACTAAAAATAGAAAGACCATGGGCTTGGGGCTTCCTGGGGGAGAGGAGAGCAGGCTGAGGAAGGCGGCAGGGGGGGGGCGGGGGGGGGGGGGGGGTGCAACACCAAACCCCTGCCAGCCCCAGCCAGGCCGGTGGGGTTTGTTCTGTGGCATTCTGTCCAGTGAGGTACTACCAAGGGGTTTCAGATGCTGATCTTCCCCGATTTCTGTGTTTTGGGTTTTTCTAGAGAGAGTGGAGGGGAGAGAGGAGGGGGAGAGAGAGACATCAATTGGTTGCCTCCCACACGTGTACCCTGACCAGGGCCAGGGATTGAGCCTGCACCGAGGTACATGCCCGTGACACATGACCCTTCCGTCCCCAGGCCGACGCCCTAAACACTGAGCCAAACCAGCCCGAGCAAACTGATTTCTGGTTTTAAAAGGAAGGTTCCTCCTGCTGCTGGTGCAGAGTAGACAGCTAGGCCAGCAGCGAGATCCTCCTCCGGCGCCCAGCTCTCCCCTGGGCCCCGCAGCCCCGTGCTCAGCAGAGCTCCCCATCTGAGGGACCACGTGGAGGGCATGTCTCGGCAGGGGAGCCATTCCCTGATGCGCAGCAGAATTTTGAGCCCCTGCTTTGAGGCACAACCCCCCCGCCCGACCCCCCAGCTTGCGTAGCTTCCAGAGGAGCCCTGTCCACCTTCCACTTGTCGGAAATGCCTGGGCCTTGTGGTGAGGCTCCCCAAGCAGAGAGGCAGGCTGCCCCGGGCATGATCTCCCAGCCTTGACCACAACGAGCTGCCTTATCCTCCCAGGGCTGCAGGTCATCTTGTACATAAACGAAGAGGAGTATAACCCCTTCCTGGTGTCCTCCACCGGGGCTAAGGTGATTGTCCACCGGCAGGATGAATACCCCTTCATCGAGGACGTGGGCACGGAGATTGAGACGGCGATGGCCACTTCCATAGGGATGCACCTGGTAAGAGGACAGTCTGATTTCTGTAGACTTAGCGAGAAGCACAGGTGTTTTCCCAGGGACCAGTGAGGTGCAGCTTATGGAAGAGAGTGTTGGTTCCAAAAGGCAGCGTGGCCCTGTGTTCCCAGTGGTCACCCCCTGGCTGCCCGGTGGTTACTAAAGCCTGTCTTTGTCTCTTCTGTGCGAGTGAACAAGGACAGGATGCTGTTGGGGAAAGAATGGAAGGAACCTTCCTTGTTCCAAAGACAGACACCAGCAATTATGTTGCCTGTGTTGGACGCAAGGCATCAGACACTAGCTCCGTACCACCAGTAATGTAAACAGCAGGTTAACGCCTTCCTTTGTTGGCCATCTAGGGGCCTAGGAGGCATGTGAACCACTATTTAAAGGTTAATGGAAAGTCACTGGTCAAACGAACATCTATTTGGCCCATCACACTTCTATCAGTTCCACTTCATTTACTAAGAACCCCTTCTCCCTCAAGTCTTGGACCTTCTCTGACCCATTGGGTGCTGGGAGCCCTCACACCTGTCCATCTGAGCTGCGGCTCCCATCCTGAGTCAGGCACGCTCAGTGGGAGCAGAGGGCAGCATGAGAAGAGCACTTCTTGTTTGCAGGCCTACGTCCTTTATGCCAGTGCACCTCCCTCTCTCTCCACCTCTCTCCCCCCTCCCTCCCCTCTCTCTCTCTTTCTAGTAGAATGACCCTTTTTAAAAAATTCATTTTTTATTACTGTTTACATTCAACATTATTTTATATTAGTTTCAGGTATACAGCACTGTGGCCAGACAGTATAGAATGACTCTTAAGAACTTATTTAAAGGGAGTGTATACACAAAGTAAGAAACCCACCCCATAGCCAGGAATACCCCAGTATCTCCCTTCCACCTCTGACCTCCAGCCCCGCTTCCTCTCACTGCTGCTGCTGAGTCGCGGCAGGGATGTCATCGTCTTCTTCATGTATGTGCACCAGGCCAAGCATTTCTCCTTTTATGTAAATTCAAAATACTGTTATGCCTCATTTTCCACTTGACCCTATAGCGTGGCAATGGTTCCTTATCAGCACACACAGACCTGCCGCATCCTTCCTAAGGACCCAGCTATTCCATTTGTGGAGAAGTTATTGAGCAACTCCCTCTTGGTAGACATTAGGTCCTTTCCAGACACAACTAAAAGCAACGGTGTGGTGTGGTGTGGTGTGGTGTGGTGTGGTGTGGTGTGGTGTGGTGTGGTGTGGTGTGGTGTGGCGTGATGTGTATTTATCTGATTACTTCCTAGAAGTATGTCAAAGAGCATGTGTCTATGAAACCATCTACACGCTCACCAGCAATGTGTCAGAGTAGCTGGTTTCCCACACTTTCACCAACATGAGTATTAAACAACTTTTCATCTTTGCTAATCTGTCACGACAAAAATGGTATCTATTATAATTATCATTTTAATTGGCAATCCTTAGTGGCATGTTTTATACCTTCGCTTATATCCAACCTAACGTCCCAATGAAAGTCCTTAGCTTTCATGCCTCACGAATTTGTCCTCCAGAGCAGTGATTTCCAAACCTGGTTGATCATGAGCCTCAGATCTACTGAGTCAGAGACTCTGGGAGATGAGCCCAAGGACATGTATTTTTCCCAAACCCCAGTGGTTTTTCCAAGAGGCAGCCAACCCAGGAACCTCAGCGTTAGGAACCTGAGTAGCTCCACAAGAAAGGAGAAGCAAAGTGCGTCTCCCCAAACAAAAGTAAAGCTAGAATGCCACAAAAGGCTTAGCACAGCCATACCCGATGCCTTTATGTTGGGTTAGAAAGTGATGTGGTGGACATTGGGGCTGATCTATCCACCCATTGCTTATCCACTCAACAAGCATTTCTGAGCCCTCCTATGTGCCAGACATTGGGACCACATTAGTGCGGAAGACGCTGTGCCTGTCCTATTGGAATGTAGGGTCCAGCAGAGAGGACCAATAACAAACAGAAGATTACACAGGTGGTTAATTATAATCATCACTAGAAGCCCCATGCACGAAATGCATGCAAGGGCCTTGGCCCCAGCCCCCGCTTGCGGTGGCTCTTTGTCAGGAAGGAAGGACATCCGAAAGGACATCCAGTCTAATTAGCATATTACTCCTTTATTATTATAGATAAGTGCTAAGAAGAACAAAGGCAGGACCCTTGGGAGCAGATCATGGGGATATCTGACCGAGGGCTTTTTTTAATGGTCGGTTATTTAGGGAGTTCAAGGACTGCTTTCCTGAGGAAGTGATATTGAAGTTAGACAACAAAGATCATGAGCTGGAATGGTGATATTCCAGAGAACATTTGTGGGGTCGCTGCCTCATGGTGTCCCATCAAAAGGCAGCCCTGGACAAGAGATGCCATCGGATGGTGGCCTGGGAACCCTGCTGCTCTGAGGAGGCAAGTTGTTTAGGGGCTGTGTTCCATCCACTGTGGGAAGTTTGTTCTGACATGAGAAGTATCGTATACCAACTTGGCTGTGTGAATGCTGATTGCCAAGAAACAAATCTTTAACTGGGGCTTGAAAAGGCTGTGGCACCACTCAAGGAGCTGAGTCACTGATTCCTGTTCACCAGCAAGTCACCAGCCTCCCAGATCAGCACAGTGAACATGTTGAACCCACCCCTCTCCCTCCCCACAGTTTTATCTGCTTGTTGGGAGGACCGGGCATTTGCAGCGCATCCTTACTTTAACCACCCTCTCCTTGCCTTCTGCCTCTCACAGGATCTGCAGGCTGGGGAGAGTTACAAGAACCAAAGAATTTTGCCCTCTGGTTTTTTTCTGCTCTGAGCTTAGAAATACCCACCACATTGTTAAGCAAATATTCTCTTTACCAGTGGTGGGTAAACAAAGACATGGGTGGGTTTACTGCTACGCCTAATTTGAGATGTACAAAACCAAAGCCACAGAGCAGGGTCAGTCAGCTCTAGTTCTGATTTATGAGCATTTACAACAAAAAAAACAGGGATTAGAAAGAGGTCAGTAGGGAGTCACTAAGAATAAGTCCAAACAAACCAGACTTCCTTCCTTTCTTATTTATGTTTTATTTGTTTGTTTGTTTGATGGGCATGTTAAGCTGGTAGACTCAGTAGTTGCTTAGGCGGTGAGTTAACAAAATCTCCTTCATTCACTGAAGGACTGTGTGTCCAAAGCACTGGATTTTTAGAGATGAACACATCAGAACATCTACCTCAAAGATCTTACTTTCATGAGGCAAAGACAGCACACCTTCGCAATGCAGTCCTTAGCTCTATGGGAACCTTCTCTGTCTTATTCCCAGGTGCAGGTTGTTGAAGATAGCAGGTCCCAAGTAAATATTACTGATGGGTGGGTGGATGGATGGATGGATGGATGGATGGATGGAAGCGCAGACAGAAGCTGTTGGTGAAGGCTTTCTAGATGATGAAGTCTTGAAGGACAAGTGTGGGTCAAACACTGTCGGGGAAGGTTAGTCCAGACAAGGGCAGAACAGTTACAATGTGGTCACAGAGAGGATTGCAGGCCAGGCAGTGAAACCTTTTGAAAAAGCACCTTGGCTGAGTAATCAGGAGCCTGGCGGCAGCACATTTACCATAGTTATAGAAGGAACTGATTAGCGTCTTAGCTAAGGCAGTGGCTGTGGGGATGAGCAGAAGTGAATGGATTTGAGAGCAACTACAGAGCTCGCCAACCAAGGTCAGCCAGGAAGGGCCAGGCAGTCAGATTGGTGTGTAGGTTCTGGCTTGGCAGTGGGTGGATGGAGGAGCCAGGCCCAGAGTTAGGGACTGCAAGAGGAGGGGTGAGTGGGGGAGAAGATAACCACATCTCTTTGAGACATCCCCATGTCTGTGCCTTTGGGGAATTAGGTGGAAATGTCCCGGGAGTAATGCTCCGAGCCTGGAGCTTCACAGGGTCCAGGGAAGCTGGGTGCTGTGGTATCATTCTAGACGTGGAAGTAAATGCATCACCCAGAGCCCGAGGCAGAATGCAGCTGTTGAAGGTCTGAGCAGAAAGGAAATAGGGAGATAGAGGCAGAGAAGTAGGAGCAGAAGCCAGAAAGGACTGGTATTAGATAAATCAAGGAACAGCCTTTCAAGGAAGGTGTGAGCCAAGGGCCACATGCAGTAGAGAGTCAAGCAAGATAAAGGGCAAACGTGTTGTTCTATGGGTTTGGCAACGAAGAGGTCACCGGTGTTCTTCACCAGAGACGTTCTGAGAGGAAGGAGTGGAACAGAAACCTGAGTACAAAGGGTTGAATCATGAATGGGAGACGAGGAAGCAGGCCAGGGTGGACTACTCCCCTGGGCTGTGGGGCAGCCCTGGGGGCGGGGGACAGTTCACTGCCATTGTAAACCTACTCTCCATTTTCATCTTAAGCACATACACACTTCTTTTCACAAGTGTATGCACAATAGGGATCAAGTGCTCAGACTGCAGGGCCAGGCAGCTGGGTTCAGACCCCAGCTGTGCACTTGGCTGTGTAATCTCTGTGTCTCAGTTACTTTACCTGTAAAACGGGGATGAAATAACAGTGTGACTTCACAGGCTGGTGAGGACCCAGTGAGTTGATTTGCGTGAAGCACTGGAACAGGCTTGGCAAGTAGGAAGTGCCCTTCAATACTGACTCTTCCTCTGCAGGGTATGCAGAGAGAAGCACAGAAAAGAGGAGTTGGGGAGGTTTCTCTTGTCCTTTGTGATGCCCCTTCCTTCATGCGTGAGACTCGATCTCTGTCATGTATAGGAAGGCTCTCATTCTTTGCATGTGTGTTGCAGATTTCTTCCCCAGTCTGTGTTTCCCTGTTAGTCTTCTCCAGGCGACTTTTTCACACACACACACCAGATGTTTCCGTGCTCAAATCTTTGTGTTAGTTGTCATGTTTATTGAGGATTTTCCCTCCTCGAGATCAGACACTGAGCTGAGTTTCCTTCCAGTTATTTTATTGTTTCATTTCATACTTCAACCCACTAGGATTTTTTTCTGCAGGAGGTGAAGTGGGGATAGGATTTACTTCCTCCAAATAGTTAATTGTCCTCATCTCATATATTGAGTAATTCTTTTCTTCTCCATTGTAAGCTTTTCAGACACAAATAACTTTTATCATTTATTGCTATATAAAAGCAAGACAAAAGAAAAAAGAGTTAAACAGCCATCATTCCATCTTAGGCACCCAGCTTTCCCTGGCACCACACGTCCCTTTAAAGGTATGAGGTAAGTGTTCCATGCAGCTGCCCTTCTCCCCAGGATTCCAGATGGAAGCAGATAGGACCTGGCTTGATAAAGACAGGTCCTGTTTTTCACACACACAAACACACACACACACACACACACACACACACATGTATGTGCGCGCACACACACTTAACACACCTACACATACTTGTGCATACACACCTACATGCTTATATACGTGTATGCGCAGACATGTGTGCATACTCACACAGACATGCACATAACTTGCACACATTCACACACACATATGCCCAGTCTCATTTTTGTCTCTCTCCCTAGGACACAACCACAGTGTTCCCCCACCCCGCACAGATCAGCAGGTCTGTAGACCTGACAGTGGAGTGTGGGAAAAGGGAAAGAGAAGGAGGGAGGGCCAAGTTCATCCATTGGAGTTTGAAAAGCTAAGACTCTGTGCCTCTCTAAAAGCCGATTTGCCCTTGTTGCTGTGGGAGCAGCCTGAATACCCAGGCCCTGAGTTTAATAAGCGTCATTGCAGAGTGAAGGACCATTGAGCACTCGAAAAGCATAAAGATCACAAGATGGTATCTCACATCGTTTCCTGGAAAGGGCCGTGGGCTGGTTCTCCAAGGGGAGGGAGCCCAGCTCCTTGCTGTTTGCTCATGGCTGACCTGAGTGGACGGACCCTCTCACCTCAGTTTCGGGCGGTGTGCCAGCCCCCAGGCTGGTAGAGCTCAGGCCTGTTGCTCTAGGCTCTCGGACAGGACAGCTGACACATCCTCAGGATTCGGGGGCTCCAAGGACACCTGCCCAAAGAGGCTGCTGCTGGGAGGAGCTTGGAGGGGGCCCTGAATCCGGGTGACCTCCAGGAAGCACTGCGCGGCACCTCTGTGCGCAGTGCCCGCCCCGCCCTGGCATGTGCTGGAGGCCGCGTCTGTTTGCTCCCCAGCGAGTAGAGGAATGAAGTCTGCTCTGTACTGACCCGGAAAGACTCGCCCTTTATTGTTAGTGAGAAGGGGGATTGCAGGGCGCAGGGAAGGGTGGGTGCATGTCTGCCTGTCTGAGATCAGGGGCGGGTCTGTTGCAGTGGGTCCCCAGGCAAGAGGAGAGACAGATGGCCACTTTGCCAGTTGTTTGCTTCTGCTGCTGAACGTTTTAAAAGGAACACTGTAGGTTGCTCTTGAGGGGACTTGCCACTAATTGAGGGAGACTATCAGGCTAGCAGATGAATTACAATACAAACAAAGAGATTCCAGCCTCAAATGTCTTAATTCCTTCCCTACTCCCCACCCCCAATTATCTTTCTATCCAGGCTCTCTTCAAAGAAAAAAGAACATTCTGCCCCCCTACAAATCTGTCATCCACTTTCCCTTCATCCCCACTCTCAAAAGAAGAAACCCCCGCCCCCCCCCTCTCTCTTCCTGGTCCCTGGCTATCAGCGAGTCACAATTTGTGCTCCATTATTGTTCCTCCTGGGAGACATCACCCCCTCTGCTTGGTTGGCTTGCCTGGACTGTTGATTTGCAGTGACAATTAGTAAGCTGAGCCAGACGTAGCAAACCACGATACACCGCGGCCCATGAGCAGCAGCGCTCTCGCCCCTCTGACCAGGGCCTCATCCCCCTTGGCTCTGTCTAGGAAAGTCCATTTCGGGGCCAGAAGACACGAGGGTGGGACATGGGCCCTCCTCTGGGACGAGTGCACGCAGCCGGCTCTCACTGCTCCTTCTCGCCCCCTGCTGCCTGGGGACGCTCCAGTGCTTGCTGCCACTCTGAGAGCCACCACGTTCCCTCTCTGACTGCACCGAGCGCTTCGCCCCGGCTGCGCAGCGGCCACCCTGGCCCCTCGCCCCCTGCACCCTCTGCCTAATCTTCTTCCTCCGTTTCTTGGCACTTCTAGCTCTTTCTTCCATTCCATGTGGAGCCAACATATCCCTTTCTCAAAGACATCTCCCCTGATTCCCCCACCCCCTCCAGTCTCTTGACCCGTCTCATCACTCACTACCCAAATGATCTTATTTATTGGCTTGTTTGACCATCTGACTACCCCACTAGAATGTAAGCTCCGTGAGAACAGGGAACTCGTCTGTTTTGATTACTGTTCATCCACAGTGCCTAGAGTAGCACACGGCACTTAGTAGGTACTCAATAAGTAGTTGTTAAATGAAGGACTAAGAGCCTTTGCCGCTCCCAGGGGCTGTTAGCAGCCACCTCCCCCGCCCCGTACTCTGGGTCTGAGGAGCAGGGCTGACTGGGTGCTGTGATTGTAGACGGAGTCCTTCAAGCTGGGCGAGCCGTACAGCCAGTGCACGGAGGATGGCAGCGACGTGCCCATCGACAACATCTACAATGCCGCCTACTCCCTCCAGGTACGCGCTGCGCCGCAGGGGACACCCAGCCCGCTGCGCCCGGACCGAGGCTGGCAGAGTTATATATAGGCTGGGGAGTGTCTGGGACCAGGAACGCCGGTGAGAGTCCTTGGGATTCCTCCAAACACCTCAAGAACAACCGATGCTGGCTGGTTCCAGTCCCCTTAATCCGTCTGTACCAGAGCTTAACTGATTCACTGAGGTTTTCATGGAACACAGTGTACAGCCGAGACAGGCCCACTTCTAAACAGGCCTGTGCGGGAGCGCAGGAGGGGAGCAGTGTGGGCGGCACAGCTGGGGCCCCCCGCTTGGCTTCCCCACCCGGCCCCTCACTGGCCGGTGGCCTTGGGCAAGTGCCATCCTCAACAGCAGAGGAGAGGTCGGACTGGATGCGGGGCTGCTAATGGGCGGCCCCCAGACGCCCGCCAGGCTGCACACCTGCTTTTTCTGGCTTGGATGGCGTTTAAAAGTCAGGGGATTTTACAAGAAAACCAAAATCCCCAGCTTCTCCTGAAAGACAAGATCGGGCCTGTACCCTGCAGGATGAGCAGTGGGTGGAGTTGCCCACTAAGTGAGGCATGTGTTCTGTGGTTGCCCACGTCCCCACCAGCCCCTGGTGTCTGAACCACGTCACAGGCCCCAGCGGTGTTTGGGCTTTCGGCACTCGAGTGCGATCGTCTGTTACGCCTTGTCCCACATTCTCAGAGTCCACAGTCCACTGCCCATGGGGCCCAGAGAGGCGATGGCATTCACACCGGCGGGATGGGAGGATGGACGCCCTCCACACTGTCCTCCTGCTCCGTCAGCGCTGAGCTGAGGGGTGGTGGAGGCTCTCAGTGAAGGAGACTGATAGAGAATGTCTGCTTGTGAGAAACAGAAGTGCGATCAAACTGGCTTCAATACCAAAAAGTGAAAAAGGCTCCTTGGAAAGGCACCCCTGGGTACTATCTAGTGAGAGGCCGCCATGTACAAACACTTTAATGCATCAACTTGCGCCATGCTCAAGGTGAAGAACCCAAAGCACCAGAGAGGTTAAGTCACTTGCCTGAGTCCCACAGCTGGGAAGTGGAGAGCGTGGACTTGAACTCCATCGTCTGCCTCCGAGCCCCGCCATTGGCTTTTATGTTATAAGCTTCGTGGGTGTTGTGCTGGCTTAGGGCCCCGAGGACCCAGTGTGGCCTGGGCCTGAGATGGGAAAGGGGGGGACTGTGTGCCTCTGTCTCTGGCATCTGTTCCAACTTTCCCACTTTCCTGTGGGGCGGCGCTCACATGATGGAAAACGGCCACCCCAAGCCCGCTCCCGCTCAGCCTGGCCTCCACCTCGCTGCTAGTCTACACTTCAACACAGTTTCTAGCTTGGTCTCTGGGGTCAGGGACACCCCCCCACTCCCCCCAGCTGGCCCAACTGGCTGTGACCTGAGGGGCACATTTATGTGCCCCCCCACGGCCATGGGAGTCTGACCCTCTGGATGAGGCATGTGTGGGTGGGAGGAGGGGAGGGAGAAAAGGGGAGCTCCCAAGAAGCGGGGGGCAGGGGGGGGAGGGGCGGGGAGGGTGCGCCCTGGCCTCTGCGTGCAGAGAGGTTAAGGAAATCACTGGGTCTCCTCTTTCAGATCTGCCTCCACTCGTGCTTCCAGACTAAGATGGTGGAGAGGTGTGGGTGTGCCCAGTACAGCCAGCCTCTGCCTCCTGCAGCCAACTACTGCAACTACCAGCAGCACCCCAACTGGAGTGAGTGAGCCCGCCCGCCCTGCAGCCCAGAGCTGTGTCAGCCGCCCGGCACCAGCTCGTGCTCGGGTGCCCCTGGGCCCCTACCCCGGTGGCCTTTTTTCTGAGGGAGATAGTGGTAGAGAGAGTTTTACTCCTGCCATCCAGCCTGGCTTCACTGATACTTTCCAACTAAGGACCAAATGCTACAGCCCAGCCCGTGCGGAGAGCTTGGCACCTGTGTCAACTCCAGGAGGCAAGAAGTATTGATAGTACCTTTCATAGAACAGGAAACTAAGGCTCAGGAAGGCTAAGCAATTTGCCCAAGGTCACACAGCTAGGGAGTAACAGAGCCCAAATCAAAGGCTGCCGACCACCACCCCACCCCCAGCGCATGTCCCAAACATCACACACAAAGCAGCATCTGCTTCCGGGGAACAGGGTTTGTAGAGAATAGCAGGAGAAGTTACAAGGAGACCCTGAGGGCGCCCCTGGAAACCCCCAGGAAGGGCCCTGTGGCCCCGATGCTCATGCTGCCCTCTGCTTGCCCCTCAGTGTACTGCTACTATGAACTGCACCAGGCCTTTGTCCACGAACAGCTGGGCTGCCAGTCCGTATGCCGGGAAGCCTGCAGGTGAGTGTGCCTGGGGTGGGCCAGCAAGGGAGGGGCCAGCAGGGGGCGCTGGCAGGGGGCGGCCAGCGGGGTGGGGGGGGGAGCAGCAGGTGGGTGGCCGGCAGTGGGCTGGCCGGGCTAGCCACACTCACTCTGTGCCTTCCTCCCTTAGCTTCAAGGAGTGGACCCTGACCACCAGCCTGGCGCAGTGGCCGTCTGTGGTTTCTGAGGTCAGTTCTTCCACCCCCTCTTCCTCTTTGAGCTCCTCAGCCTGGAGCTGATACCTGGCTGTGTCCTCTGGCCTCAGGGGTGACACCAGGGGAGGCCCGGCCGGGGGCTGGGGTGAGTGCGGAGGGCAGGGGGGCTGGCCGGCCTCTCGGCATTGCCCAGGCCACACCTTCTTTCTCCATCACAGGAATGGTTGCTGCGCATTCTCACTTGGGACCAAGGCCAACAAATAAAGAAAAAGCTGAACAAGTAAGTTGACCTCCTCCCTGTTTCCTCTGCCCTGGACCCGGCCTCCTCACTTGCTTCCTCATGCCAAACCCTCTCCTTTTCCCTCACTCACTCCTTATTCGACAAATATTTATTGAGCTTGGGCCATGAGCCAGGCCGTGCTCTAGGCCTGGGGCTCTTGAATGCTTTGCCCACGACGCACAGTAAAAAATACTTTCCACTGTGGCCCATTGACTATACAACCAAAATCTCAGCTCACAGACAGCACTTCTTCTGGGCATGCACTGGGCAGTTCTCAGAGGACGAACCGAGCCCACCCTTACACCCATTCCGATTGCCCGGAGCAGTTCTGAGCGATTAGTGCTCCTATCAGTTGATAAAAATTGTGACTATCTGTATGGATGCAATCCGACACTTTCTATTTCATTTCACTTGGTGAAATGTACTGGTCCTGACCCAGAACATTTATCTCATGGTTCCTGACATATCGTGATCTAGTTGGAAAAACACTCCACTGAGCCTTGCACTTCTAATCCCATTGAATTTTCCTCATGAAGTTCATTTCCAAGGTTCCTTTAGCAAAACTCAGCCCAGGGACCTCAGCAGATGGAGAGGGGGGTGGGGCACAGCGTGGGGCTGCATGGGGACTGACAGCTCTGGGCTATCCTGTCCACAGTGCCCAGCACCAGCCAGGAGCCAGGCTGACCCCAACACGTCCTAAATGTTCTGTGTCAGGTGCTTTGTGAGTGCTGGGGTACCAGGACGACTGAGCAGATGTGACCCCTGCCCCCAGGATGCTTCCAATCTAGTGATAAAAATAGACTTGGGCCCAGTGAGTGCACACTGTTAAGCCAGCATTGCAAATCGCTGGCTTCCAAGGCTACATTAGCTCCACAAAACCCATTGTTGCCAACTTTTCCTGAAAAGTCAAAAGTTCTGGCAACAGAACACCTCCATTCTTGCGTAGCTCCAAAGAGCTTAGTGATAGCTGCCCTTTTAAAATAAGTGTGAACTTTCCAGCTTGTGTTGGTTCTATCAGGAGGTGACTCAGTACAGCCGTTAGAGTGTGGCCTTTGAGGTCAGCTCTCTAGGTGTGAACATCGGCTCTGCCAATTACGAGCTGTGTTGTCTTGGGCAAGTTGCTTACCAACTCATTCTTAATTTCCACATCTGTGAAAGGGGGATGATTTAAACATCCTACTTCATAGGGTTGTAAGAATTAAATGAGTTAATTCACACAAGGTTCTTGTAACCGTGCTTGGCAACACAGGAAGTATCCAATAAATATTAGCTGCTGTAATGGTTATTGTCATAATGACCTTATACGCAGCCTGCCTCACTCATTTACATTACCTGCCTGTCTCCTGAGATTGCAATCAAATGATCACAAATGTCCAAGGCTTACTGAAGAGCAGGGTGCTGGTATAGCTGGGTGGCTGACTTAGGAGGTTGGAAAGTGGTCTTGAGTGACAGACGAGCTGAGCAGCCAGGCCCTGGCTGGATGTGCTCTGGGTGCAGAAGGAGCACTGTGGGCGTGGCCCTGAGATCCTGTGGAGCTCAGAGCCTGGGCCGTGCGAGAGGCGGGGAGATGGGGGAGAGGGGTAGGGCTGGGCAGCAGGGAGGCAGCCATGCTGAAGAGCTGGCCACCTGGTGGAATGCAAAGGCGCCCAACTCACCTATTGGGATTTCTGCAGGACAGACTTGGCCAAACTCTTGATATTCTACAAAGACCTGAACCAGAGATCCATCATGGAAAGCCCTGCCAACAGTGTGAGTAGTGCCCTTCCGGGACTGTCCTGGGCCTGCGAATGTGCCCACCTGCCTGGCCTTGAGGAGCAGAGTCAGACCATGGGGTTGTAGCCTGGATAGTGGGGACACCACAGGCCAGCCAGGCGGGCAGAGGAAGAGGGGCCAGGAAGCCTGCCCACTTCTTCCTCCAACCTGTTCAGGGTCAAGGCTAGCCAGTGGCTCTCTTGGGGATCAGGGTCCCTGCATGTGGCCAACTCCAGTGGGCTCTGCCTTGATGATGTGGCTCGGCCTCTCCTGCAGGTTGAGATGCTTCTGTCCAACTTCGGTGGCCAGCTGGGCCTGTGGATGAGCTGCTCCATAGTCTGCATCATTGAGATTATCGAGGTCTTCTTCATCGACTCTCTCTCCATCATTGCCCGCCAACAGTGGCAGAAAGCCAAGAAGTGGTGGGCCCAGAGGCAGGCACCTGCTTGCCCTGAGGCTCCCCGCAGCCTTCGGGGCCAGGACAACCCGGTCCTGGATATAGACGATGACCTGCCCACTTTCACCTCTGCTTTGCGCTTGCCTCCAGCCCCGGGGGCTCAGGTGCCTGGCACTCCACCCCCCAGATACAATACCTTGCGCTTGGAGAGGGCCTTCTCCAACCAACTCACCGACACCCAGGTGCCAGCTGAGTCCTGAGGCAGAGCGAGGAAGAGAGATCTAGCCAGGACCAGCAGCCTGGTCTGAGAACTTGGGCCCTATCTCCTGCACACAGAGGGGCCCTCTGCACCCACACGGGGCTTTTCAGAGACTTTGACTGGAAGTCTGCCTTGAACAAGATGGAGCCTGGGCGTGTGCAGGGAGCTGTGGGCCCCGCCCAGCAGCACTCAGAGCCATCCCGCCAAGACAGGTCCTGCAGCGCAAACCCTCCGCACGGGTGCTCCAGCGGGGGACGGGGCCCAGGAAGTCGTGCCTGGCAGAGTTCTTTGCCAGAATTTGAGAAACACTTCACAGCTTCCAGCCAGGTTGGGGCCCAAGGATGTGAGCTTAGGTCTGGGGACCTGACAATGCCGGCTGTGCCCACAATAGGAGGAAGCTCCAGCGGGCCTGGAGCTGTGTGTGAATGAACTGTTTTAGTCACTGACATGGGGGCAACGGCTCCTCTGAGCCCTCAGGCAGGGTCCTAGAGTGTGTAGGAGGGAGAGGGTGCAGGGGGGAGGCCTGGGGATGTGAGAGGAGGCCTCTGGGAGCGGGGGGTGGGGCCATGCTCTGGGCAGCTAAGCCAGTGCCCCAGGCCCCTTTCCCAGGCACTGCTGGACATGCCTGTCCAGTGGTAGCCCAAGGCGTAAAGGGTTGTATCCTGATAGACTGCTCCTCCTCCGGCAGACCCCACAGCACTCCCTCCCACAGCCACACCCTCAGCATGACACAGCTCATGGATTAAGCACAGGCTGGGTCGATATCAGCACAAGAACAGTGTGCTGGGGCTGTTCTCGCTCTGACAGAGTTCAGTGTCGGGCTGCAAACTATGACCCTCAGGCCGAACCCTGGTTTTACCTGTCACCTAAGAATGGGTGTTTTATCCTCCACTTCTCTTTAAAAATATCAAAAGAAGAATGATTTGTGACTCATGCAAATCCTTCGAGCTTCCGATTTCAGTCCATGAATAAAATGTCATTGGAACACAACCACGCCTCTTTGCTTACAGACTGTCCGCAGCTGTGTCTGTGCTACAAGCACAGCTGAGTGCAGCCACAGCGCTGAGGGCTCCCCGGCCTGTACAGGAAAAGTCCCCCATTAGCACAGCCCCTGGATTAGCACATAAGGTAAGTATGACGATCCCATTTTGTGGATGAAGAAACAGAGGCATAGAAAGGCTATTACTCAAAGTGACACAGCCGGAAGTTGCAGAGCTGGGACTAACTGCAGGCGGTGTGACCCCAGAGCCTGGAACGTGATCACGTCATCATTTTGCATCCAATCAGTGTCTGTGCCTTTTGCGGGTGAGGCTCGGTTCAGTTCCAGTGGGAGGAGGGGAAGGCTGGACACGGCGTTATGGGGCAGAGGGAACTCCTGCAGCCACAGCCTGCATGTCAGGACTGCTTCCCAAGCAAGGTTGGCGCTAATGGAGGCAGGAGTGATAGTGAAAGAGCAGGGGCCGTGGGACCCTGCCTGGCCCAGGGACACGTGGTCCAACCTGATCCCAGGCCTGTGGCGGCTACAGCCATCCTGTTCCATGTGGTGGTACCTAGGACCTGGGGGTTGGGGGAGGGGGAGAGCGGGGTGCTGCGGGGAAGAGGTCACCATGACCCCAGGCTGTCTGGAGCACCTTGAGGAGTGGGCTCAGAAGCCAGGGCTGATGCAGACAAGCATCAGGTTACAGAGGGCGCCAGCCTGGCTGCCATCCATGCCAGGCTGGGTGGCTGCAGCCAGTACAGACCGGGAACTTGCAGCGGATGCCTGCCTGGACATTGCCCGGAGGGAGCTTCCTCCTTCTCCCCGGCACAGGCAGGGCATCAGCATGATGTCACCCGTAGGAATGTTGCCAGCGAGGAGGGGTTGCTGCTGGCTCTGTCCAAGGTGCGGCCATGAGCACCTGCAGCCAGCAGCTGCCATTTGTCCTCCAGGACAGGTGCCATCAGACCCGTGCTCCAGCCACTCCTTCCTGCCTGGCACCGACCTCGGGGCGTACGCTCCTGCGAGGCCACGTGGGGCCCTCTCCCCCCGCGCCCCCGCCCATGCCTCCAGGCCGGGTACACATGCCACCACCGCGTAACGTCTCCACACACCTTTGCTGCCCCGAGGAGCTGGAGCCCCCTCCATTACGGCGTTTCCGTCCCCTGATAGATTCTGTGTCCCTTTGTCTGTCTTGCACTAAACGGTGAACTCTGAGAGCAGGAATGGTCTTGTCTCTTTGTCCCAGACTGGGGCAGGACTGAGAAGGTGATGGCATTTAGGGGCAGTTTATGGCGCTAATAAGAATAACAGTGGCTGGTGTTTGTCACGCACTCCCTGTTTGCGGCTTCTGCTGAGCACCTCGCACACATCAGCTCTGGGACTGTCACACACAGGTATTCTCGCAAACAAGGCGACTAAGGCCCAGAGAGTTCTAAGGGCCCCACCACTCGGGTGCAGGGTGCAGAGCCGATGGGAGCTCCCCCGAGAGGCCGAGCCCACCTCCCCAAGGAAGTGCCCTCGGTCCTCTCCGGCTTCAGGTCCAGCCTGCCCCGCTGCAAGGCCCTCTTGTGCCAAGATGGCAGGTGCAGGCGCAGGCGCAGGGAGAACCTCTTCACTCCCAGACCCTTGGACAAGCAGCCCCATGGCCAGGAGTTACTGTCTCCAAGGGACAATGACTCCATTTGTGAGCGAGGGTACGTTTGTTCTCAGACTCTCTGCACCTCTGTCCTCCCTGCTCCTCTGACTCCTTTCCCGGGCCCCTGAGTCCCAGATCCCAAGTGTCCCCACAGCCCACACATGTTCCGGGAACAGACACCTCAAACTCAACCCGGCCCTGTGAGCTGCACCAGGGGAGGAGACAGCTGGCAAAGACGCTGACCGCTCCTGGGGCTGCACCGCAAGCGGGAGCTCTGGGCTGTTTAGAGCCCGCACTTCTGCACTTCAGCGGGTGCGGCTGAGGCCACCCAGAGGCCAGGCAGGCGAAGAGGAGGAGCGAGGATGGAGCCCCGGGACCTCTGTGCTTCCGCAGCAGCTGGAGCAGGAGCAGGAGCCTGGACGTGAGGCTTGCTCCTCCCGGCCCCGCTCTGACCCTCCTGTCGCTGTGCAAAGCCATTGTGCTACACGGTAGACACAGATTACAGGGCTCCATTGATATGAGTCCTCCCAATGAGTCAGCCCATAAACACAACAGGTAGATTAGCAGTTGCCAGGGGTGAGGGAGAGGGGAGGAGGCCGAGTGGCTGCTCAGTGGGCACGGGGTCTTGTCCGGGATGAAGACGCTTTGGGACTGGAGGGAGGTGAGTGTACGAAATGCCACTCAACTGGACACTTTAAAATGGCTAATTTTATGTTGCGTGAATGTTTCTTCAATAAAAAAAAGTTTAAAAAATTAATTTGTTTAAATAAAGTGTGAGTTGACAAAGAAAAATGAGAAATGAAACTAAAAAGACGAGCGAGATGCACCGATGGTGGAGATCACTGGGAGCTGGGGGTGGGGAGCGGACGCGCTGCTCAGAGGCGCCAGCCAGAGGTGGTGGCAAGTCAGCTCCCGCCTCAGGGGGGCGCACACCGGGCTTGCGTTCCTGCTTTTTAACCGCACATTTGTGTTTCTGCACTCCCCTAAAGAGCACGGTTTTGCACAATTTGAAAAACCTCAGAAAAGAAAGAAAATGGTGAGTAGTGGTCACTTAAGGATCTAGGGATACAAACAGTACCCTAAAAGCAACGTGGTGTTTCAGGAAACGCGCGAGGGGAAATGTCCCCTCCCCACTGGCCGAGCCCTCCCCGGGGGAACCCTGGGCACCCACCAGCCAGGCGCCCCGCCCGCGCTGAGGCAGATCCGCTCCTCTGCTGAGGCAGGGCCAGCCCGGGAGGCGAGGGCCGACCAGCAGGATTCCTGGGACGCGGGCGTTAATTGCAGGCCGCAGGCTGAGGCGCCCCACTGCGCCCGGCGGGAAGCTGGGGGCGCCGGGAGGCGATAGGAGCTGACTGTCCACCTCCTTCGGCCTCTCCTCCCCGCCCACCGGCAAGCCAGGCGCGGACAGACCCTTGTGGGACAGCTCTGTTTGCTGACTAACGGCATGCACTCAGGAATCTGACAGTTGCCTTTTGTTCTTTTTAAATAACACTACCAAAAATGCACATTTGTTTTCATAAAAGTAATAAATGTTGTGTTAGGAATCTTGTCTGCCAATGCCAAAAACCTAACTCACATTGGAAGCCCCAGACATGTGTCCCATCTCTTCCCACCCCACAAGAAAGCAGGCTTCTCTCTCACAACGATTCCCAAACCAGCATGACCCCATGGGCTTGCGTGGACACACTTGGGCCCCGGGTCTTGACCGAAGCACGGACGCTGGGTGATGAAACACTGCGGCTGCCAGGCCTGCCGTGCGCGCTTCTGTGTGCAGGGCAGCATCTCGCCTGCGAGCCACCTACAGCGCGAGAGCGGGCGGGAAGGTGGTCGCCCCTGAGCCGCTGTCCTGCTGCTGTCATAAGGAGGGGGGGGGGCTGGTTCAGAAACCTGCTGCGGGGATTCAGAAAGTGCAGAGCTAAAACACAGCAGCATTCTCCCATCATGGCAGGCTTCCTTCCTAGAGCCACCGCGTTATCTTTTCATACCTGAGGGAACTCACTCGCGCTCAGAGGATGCCCAACCAGCACCGAGACAGGGATTCAAGGAAGAACATGAGAAAGAGAAGAAAAGCAGAGGGAGCTTCGGCGAGACAGTGAGGCTGGCTCTCCGCGGTTCCCCGTCCACCTCCTGTGGCCATCCCTTCGCTGGTCCCCACCAGCCCCAGGACAAACTTCTGCCTCCTTCAATGCCTCCAGTCACCCATCCACCCACCATCAACGTGTTTACCCACTCATATGGCCATTCACAAGCCCATCCACCATCTTTGCACCACCCATCCAATAATTATCTTCTAAACTCTGAAGTCAGCCCTTACCGGTTTTGCTCAGTGGATAGAGCATCAGCCTGTGGACTGAAGGGTACCAGGTTTGATTCCAGTCAAGGACACATGCCTGGGTTGCGGGCTTGATCCCTGGGGGACAGGAGTGGTTATATGCAGGAGGCAGCCAATCAATGTCTCATCATTGATGTTTCTGTCTCCCTCTCCCTTCCGCTCTGAAATCAAAAAAAATATATGTTAAAAAAACAAACAAAAACTCTGAAGTCACACTACCTGGTCCTAGGACCTGGTTTAAATCCAAGTCTCAACACTTTCGGCTGTTTGGCTTTGGTCAAACTACTTAACCAATCTGTACCTCAGTTTTCTCATCTGTAAAAGGGGGCTAATAACAATTTCCACTGCATAAGATTGGTTTTGAGGATACAATGAAATAAGGCAAATACTAAAAGCTTGGCTAATAGTCTGACTCACAAAAGATCCTCGGTAAAGTGTTCTAGCATTAGGTTTCTGTTGTTTTTATAACATTTAGTGTTTTTATTATCAGACATTGGCCAGGTTAACTGAATGGACTGAGATTGGGCCAGCACAACAACTTTTCCCTCTTTGCTGCCCTTGAGGCAAATTATGGCTGCAAAGAACTGTGAGGAATCAAGGAAATGTCCTCCAGGACTTACTGATAAAAACAAACAAACAAACAAACAAAAAACTACTGTATCTTCATTTTATAAAAAGGCAGCTCAGACTTTGCAACTCCTAAAAGTCCTCAAGGTCTGGCCCTGAGATCTGCTTTTGCTGATTAAACTTCCTGGCTGAGGGCTGGGTAAACTGGACCACTGGGGGCCCCCATTTTAATGCGGGTGGGGGAGGGGGACAGACGGGCACCAGCCCACCCCTCACATCCTTGATGGGTTGTTTGTGGAAACTGACCTGCTTAAAGAAAACCTCCTCGTCACTCCTCCCTCCCGGGCAGAGACATCAGGGAAAGGAAGGCCACTAGCTGGATCTCCAGGGGAATACTGGATTTAGGTCTCTGAACCAAGGCTCGAGACCTTGAAATCATGGTCCAGGCCCTCACGAGTGATGTCACAGTTCATGAAATAAGGGGAGACTATTGGGGACGAAGAGGGGTTCTACGAAAGTCACCTCACAGGTGATCTGATCATAAATTCCTAACTGGGCAGGTCATGGTGGGTAGCCTGGTATGCCTGACACATAACTTCTTTGGCGAAAGGTTTATCTTTACCATAAGCAAGCCCTGTCCACTGCTCTTGTACATCGAGGTTAACACAGCTTTGACACTCCAGAGTGGTCCTCCTTTTCAGAGCACATATTCTTGTTAACTATTCTGTAATCCCCACCTTGCTTTCTCCCACCCCCATGCGATCTTCCTTAGTTCCCCCTAATTCCAGACGCACAAAAGCAGCTGCGAACTCTCATTCTGGGAAGCCTTTTCCTCACTCTGTCGAGATTTTGCTTCCTGGCAGAGCCTCTCTCAAATACATTCTCGTAAAACCTCTCTGCAGATGTGGGCATTCTTATGCTGACACCGTGGCTGCCCTGAGCAGGCCAGCTTGCTCCAGAAGCTCTGCACTGAGTGTGAAAAGAGAGAAAAGAACAGGATCAGCGTTTGGCACGGGGCCTAAATCAAGGGTCATCTACGGCCAGAGGAGGGCCCAGCCCATAGTCAGGGTCAGGGGTCAATCTGTGGTCAGAATCAGGGTTCAACCCAGGGCGCAGTCCATGAGCAGGTCCCTGGTCCTGATAACCCTGCTTGTTATTGGTGGCGGCTGCTTCCTTGCCCACAGGTGTTTCTCAAGGTGCACTTGACTTTCTCCTGCCACTTGACCTTTCTGTCACTTCCATGACATTTCTTACACACTTCCTTTGAAGCTCCTGGCACAAGTCATACCAGCCCTGTTCATTCCTGCCCACCTCACCCGCCTTCACCCCTTGAAGACTTCAGCCCCGGTGTCCTGTTTTGTTCTTGTATTTGTGCTTTTTTCATTGTGGCAGGTACCCCAGCTCACGATGGCTTTGGCGAAGGAGAGGGAGGGAGGATATTTTCACTCCTGAAATGAAGCGATCGGATGCACCCAGCTTTAGGCATGGATGGACCTCGTTGTGCAGTCAGCTGTTGGGGCTCCATCCATCCTGCTCCCCATTTCCATGATCTCCTTGCCTTTATGCTTAGACCACTTCTCTTATACAGTGGGAAGATGGTTTTCCCCCAGAGATCCTTCTTCCCCCAGCTTTCATAAATCAAACTCACCAGAGGAATCTGATTGGTTCTGCTTGGGTCACATGCCCAACTCTGAACCAATCACCGTGGCTGGAGGATGGGGTATTCTTGTTGGCTGTTTTTGCATCACATACCCATCCCTGCTAAGGGTGAGTTCTGCCCAAATCACACGAATCCCCGAAGAATGGTGGCTGAGCACACAAGCATAGGTCCTAACCTTGAGCAAGTTGAACTTGAACTGGGAATGACTCACTCAATCAGGAGACCTCACAATTCCCTGCGTTCCTCCATTCCGATCACTTCCTCTGAAGCCACCCACTCGCAAGGCTACCTTTTGGATATAGACATCCCTCCCCGCCCTCCACCTTTCCTACTCTGTCCTCCCTCCACCCGCTTCTTGACCCAATCCGAATCTCAGGACCCTCAGTCTTCCCTGGGTTTCCAACTAATCGGCCCTCTTCCTTACTTTCTTTCCATCCTAGACCCGGTGTGTAAGCACTCCAACCACCCTCGTCTTTCGCCTCCCCCTGGCCAGTCCACGTGGGCTTTCTCTCTTCCCGCAGGGGCTCACCAGCAGGCAGTCACAGGTTTGTGCCTTTGTACACATCTGTGGTAATGTCGGTGACGTTGCATGACGCTTCTCAAACTTTAATGTGCACATGACTCACTCGGGGGTCAAATTTAAAATGCAGATGCTGACTTCTTAGGTCTGGAGTGGGGTGTGAGGGTCTAAGAGTTCCCAAGTGAGGCCGAAGCTGCTGAACAGCCAGGTTTTAGCAATCCTCCAGTTCCGTGTTGCCCCAACTTCCCTGCAGGGGAGAACCATCTGGGCATTTGTTAAATACAAAGATGATTAATCTCTTCCTGGAATTTCTCATTGAGTAGGCATGGGCCAGAGACCTAGGCACTCCATGATTTTAACACATTCCGAGTGAGTTTTAACCCCCGGGATAATTGGGAAATACTTCTGCCTCACGGTGATTTTGTTGGATGACTCATTTTGGCTTCCAGGTCTTCCCTGTCATCCACAAGTTCCACATCTGGTCTCCAGAGAAAACCCAGTGGTTGGTGTGAACTCTCCTGTCAGGATACCCTAGCTGCACCGCCTCTTGTCTGCGATCTTTCCATCCGGTCTTGGAGAACGAGGCACATCTTCACCTTGTCCCATCCCACCAACTTCCTCAGACGGCTTGTTCAGCACCAGCTCCCCTCACGCCGCCTTCTCCTCTGCCCCTCCCGCCCTGCCTCTGCCTTCAGAGACTCTCCTGCCCCAAAACCCCTCCCCACTGAGATCCCGTCTTCCTCCTCCCTTCACACCAAGCTGTTTGTTTGTTTGGTCACTCTCTCTATAGTTTACAATGCTATCATTTAAAAAGTGGCATTTTAAAAATCAGGGGACTTATTTTTTAAACTTTTAAAAATGTCTTTTTATTTTGAAACTAGAGGCCCGGTGCACGAAATTTGTGCACTGGGGGAGGAGGTGTCCTTCAGCCCAACCTGCACCCTCTCCAATCTGGGATCCCTCGGGGGATGTCTGACTGCCTGTTTAGGCCCGATCCTAGCCTAAACAGGCAGTCAGACATCCCTTTCACAATCTGGAACTGCTGGCTCCCAACTGCTTGCCTGCCTGCCTAATTGCCCCTAACCGCTTCTGCCTGCAAACCTGATCACCCCCTAACCACTCCCCTGCAAGCCTGATCTATGCCTAACTGTTCCCCTGCCAGCCCGATCATTCCCAACTGCCCTCCCCTGACAACCCGGTCACCCCCAAATGCCCTCCCCTGCATATTCCCTCTTTATTAGATAGGGTTTTTTCTTTAACATATTGGACAGCCCTAATTGGTTTGGCTCAGTGGATGGCACATCGGCCTGCAGACTCAAGGGTCCCAGGTTCAATTCTGGTCAAGGACATGTACTTTGGTTAGGGGCACATACCCAGTGGGGAGTGTGCAGGAGGCAGCTGATCAATGTCTCTCTGTCATAGATGTTTCTAGCTCTCTAGCCCTTTCCCTTCTTCTCTGTAAAAAATCAATAAAATATATGTAACAAAAAAAGAAACATTTAAGACTTCTCCATATCTGCCTGGCTGGTGTGACTCAGTGGTTGAGACCACAGGCTGCTGCCACTGGGAGGGGGATTGTGCCATGGGGGTGTGCGCCCCTCGCAGGCTTAAACTCAGCCCAGGCTACCGCCGCTAGGAGGGGGATCGCACTGTGGGGGTGCGCGCCCCTCGCAATCTGAGACCCCAGCCCAGGCTATGGCTGCTGGGAGGGGGATCGCACAGTGGAGGTGCACGCCCCTTTCACTCTGAGACCCCAGCCCAGGCTATGGACGCTGGGAGGGGGATTGCGCTGTTGAGATTTATGCCCCTCGCGGACTTAGACTCAGCCCAGGCTATGGCCGCTGGGAGAGGTATCGTGCCCCTCGCAGGCTGAGACCCCAGCCCAGGCTAAGGCCACTGGGAGGGGGATCGCGCTGTTGGGATTTACGCCCCTTGCAGGCTTAGACTCAGCCCAGGCTAAGGCCACTGGGAGGGGGATCCTGCCATTGGGGTGCGTGCCCATCGCAGGCTGAGACCCCAGCCCAGGCTGCCGAAGCTGGGCCGGAATCGTGGTGTGGGGGCACAGGCGCCTCTGTGCTGGACACCCTGTGCTGCCAAGGCTGGGTGGACTGGGGGACTCCGGCAGGGATGAGAGGACTGGGCGCCACCATCTTGTGGCCATGGGCGCCGCCATTTTGTTGCAGAGTGATGGTTAATTTGCATATTACTGTTTTATTAGATAGGATCATTTTAGACTTACAGGAGAGTCACAAAAATAGAGCAGAGTTCTTGGATCCCCGTCATGCAGCTCCCCCTGAGGTAACATCTCACAGAACCAGGCACATTGGCCCAAACCAAGAAACTGGCATGCCGCGATGCTAGAAACTAAACCACCAACTCTATTCGATGTCACCAGATTTTTCACTATTGTCCTAAAAGTGTATATTTTTAATTGTACTAGGTCTATCAATCGTTCCTTTAAAAAATTAGAATGCACATCCAGGGCATCTTTAAAAATTGGAAAGTACAAATATAAAAAGAGAAAAAAAAATCTTGGTCACCAAAATCATCCAGACACAACTACTGCTAGCATTTTGTTGTTCCTCCTGCGATGCTTTACCCATATAAATCTATATTTCACACAAATATGCTCACCCTGCCCCATAATCTGCTTTCCCCACTAAATACTATATTATAAATAGTCTTCAGATTTTAGTAATTATAACTCTAGATAATAATTTTTATTTTAATAAAATTTAATTTAACTTTTTTATTTAAATTTTTTATTATTGACACTATTACAGATGTCCCTCATTTCTCTGCCCTTTGCCTACCTCCATCCAGCTCCCCTTCCCTCGCCATCGCCACACTGTTGTCTGTGTCCATGGGGTATGCACATATGTTCTTTAGCTAATCTCTTCACCCTCTTTATCCAGCCCCACCCCCTCACACCCCACACCTCTGACATTTGTCAGTCTGTTCCATGTATCCACGCTTCTGGTTCTATTTTGTTTATCAGTTTATTTTGTTCATTAGATTCCACATATTAGTGAGCTCATATTCCATTGTGTAAAAATATCACAGCTTTTTTATCCACTCATCTACTGATGGGCACTTGGGCTGTTTCCAGATCTTGGCTATTGTAAATAACACTGTTATGAACATAGGGGTGCATATATTCTTTCTGATTGGTGTTTCAGGATTCTTAGGATATATTCCCAGAAGTGGGATCACTGGGACAAAAGGCAGTTCCATATTTAATTTTTTGAGGAAACTCCATGCTGTTTTCTTTTTTTAAATAAGTCTGGGTTTGATTTGTTTTGTTTTGTTTTTAATATATTTTTATTTATTTCAGAGAGGAAGGGAGAGGGCTAGAGAGATAGAAACATTAATGATAAGAGAGAATCATTGATTGGCTGCCTCCTGCATGCCCCACACCGGGGATCGAGCCTGCAACCTGGGCATGTGCCCTGACCAGGAATTGAACCATGACCTCCTGGTTCATAGGTCAACGCTCAACCACTGAGCCACTGAGCCACGCCAGCTGGGCAACTCCGTATTGTTTTCCACAGCTCACTCTTCCTTTGAATGCACCAGTCTGCATTCCCACCAGCTGTGCATTTCTGCACATCGTTGCCAGCACTTGTTGTTTATTGATTTGTTGATGGTAGTCATTCAGACAGGTGTGAAGTGACACCTCATTGTAGTTTTAATTTACATCTCCCTGATGATTGTTACCTTGATCATTTTTTTATATGTCTCTTGGCCATCTGTGTGTCCTCTTTGGAGAAGTGTCTGTGCAGGTCCTTTGCCCATTTTTTAATGAGATAGTTTGCCTTCTTGGTTTTGAGTTGTATAAGTTCTTTATATATTTTGGAAATTAATCCCTTATTGGATGAATCATTGGCAAATATGTTCTCCCATGGAGTGGGTTCCCTTTGCATTTTGTTGGTTTCCTTTGCTGCACAGAAGCTTTTTAGTTTGATGTAGTCCCATTTGTTTATTTTCTCCTGTGTTTTCCTTGCCCTAGGAAAGGGGCAAGGAAACAGAGCCAAATATCAACAGAGTCAAATATCAACAATACAACTATTGAAATTTCTTTTGAGAGCCAAATTTTTTAAACTTAAACTTCTTCTAATGCCACTTCTTCAAAATAGACTCGCCCAGGCCGTGGTATTTTGTGGAAGAGCCACACTCAAGAGGCCAAAGAGCCGCATATGGCTCTCGAGCCGTAGTTTGCCAACCACAGACCTAGGAGACAGCAAAAATATTGCTTCAAGAGGTGTCTGATATTTCATTGCCTATGCTTTCTTCTAGGATTTTTAGGGTTTTGTGACTTACATTGAAGTCTTTTATCCATTTTGAATTTATTCTTGTGTATGGTCTAAGTTGGTGGCCTAGTGGAATTTTTTGCATGTAATTGTCCAGTTTTCCCAACACCATTTGTTGCAGAGACTGTCTTTACTCCACTGTATAGTATGCTCTTGCCTCCTCTGTCAAATATTAATTGAGCATAGAGGAGTGGGTCGATTTGTGGGCTCTCTGTTGTGTTTCACTTATCCAATATTCTTGTGCCAGTACCAGGCTGCTTTGACTACCGTGGCTTTGTAGTATAGTTTGATATCTGGTATTCTGATTCCTCCAACTTTGTTCTTTCTCAAGTCTGCTGCAGCTATTCAGGGTCTTTCTGTTGTTGTTGTTGTTCCATTTTATTTTAAGTTTTTGATAGGTTCACATGGTTTAAAATTCAAAAGGTAGAAAAGAATATTTAGCCCAAATCACTCATTCTCATTTCCCACTCACCCAAACCCATCCTCTCCCAAATTATTACATAGATCAAAACATGTTAAAGGCTACAAGCATGTTCCAGGATGGATAAGTTATTATTTTACTCAGTCAATCCCTTATGACTGGATATTTAGGTTGTTTCCTCTGCTTTACATTATCTATGACACTTTGATTTAACAACCTTACGCCTTACCTTTGCCCAGTTTTTAATTATTTCCTTAGGGTAAATTCCTAGTGAGTATTGACACAGAGGGGGGAAGGGGTCTTTTTATTTCAAATTTCTTTCTACAAAAATTACATACCACTTCCCTACACTCGGGCCCACACAGTCTAACAGACATACCAATCAGGTGGTGGTGGTGTTTTAATCTGCATTTCTTTTGTAACCAGAAATGTTGAGGCAAGTTTATTCGGTATCTGTGTACAGGAGAATTTCTTCACTGCCTCCACGTCTTCACTCCCCGTTGACTCTTCAACTCCTTACAATCTGGGGTCCAGCTCCACCCCTCCCGCATCCAGATGCTCCAGCCCAGCCTGCCACACAAGCACCCAACCAAACGTCCCTTCCCTTCCTCACCCGTGCAATTCCCCTTTGTCACTGAACATTGTAGATCAGGCCATCCATCCTTTTAAAAAATGTTTGTGGTTGTTAAACTAAGCTTGTTTTTTTTTTTTTTTTAATCCAGCTTTGTTTAAGAATTCACAATTTTCTGTATCTAATTAGAGTTTGTCAAACATATTCAGTCATGTAACCATCACCACCATGATCATAACCTATACTATTTTCATCACTACAAAAAGTGCCCTGTGCCTCTTCGTAGGCAATCCCTTCCCATCCCCACTCCTTGGCACCAATAACCTGCTTTTTATCTCTAGAGTTTTGTCTTTGCTCAAATTTTATGTAAGTAGAAACATATCGGACTTGGGATTTTGCTTCTGGATTCTTTCACTTCACATAACACTTTAAGCTTCATCACTGTTGTTGGGAGTATCCTTCATTCCTCTTAACTTCGTTCCTTTACTCTGTTGTGTGGATATACCAGTTTATTTACTCATTCCCAGGTTGATGGACTTGGGGTTGTTTCCAGTTTGGGGCTATTTTGAAAACAGCTGTTAAGAAATTCAAATAGCCCGGCCGGCGTGGCTCAGTGGTTAAGAGTCAATCTATGAACCAGGAGGTCACAGTTCGATTCCCAGTTGGGGCACATGCCTGGGTTTCTGGCTTGGTCCCCAGTGGGGGGCATGCAGGACGCAGCCAATTAATGACTCTCTCTCATCATTGATGTTTTTATCTCTCTCTCCCTTCCTTTCTGAAATCAATAAAAAAATATTTTTTAAAAAACAGAATATTCAAATACAAGTCTTTCTGTTACCATAGTGTTTTGTTTTGTTTGTTTGTTTATTTCTTTTGGGTACATTTTTAGGAGTGGAATTACTGGAACACTGTGGAGGTGTGTGTTTAACTTTGTAAGAAGCTGCACTGTGAGGTGTGTGTTTAACTTTGTAAGAGCCTGTTTTCCAAAGTGGCTCCACCAGCGACGAATGGGAGTTCCGGTTGCCCCAATCTTCACCAGCATCACAGTGATTGGTTGGAATCCCCTGGTGAGTTTGTCAAAACAATATAAGCTTGGTGCACTTTGTACTGTTGGTCTTTATCATTTTAGCCATACTAATAAATTGGAGATGGTATTTCATTGTGATTTAGAGTGCATTCCCTAATAACAAACGAATTGGAGCATCTTTTCCATGTGCCTATTTGCTACTCGTATATCTTTTTTGATTAAATTTTTAATTTTAAAAAATTAGGGTGACACACATTCATGGCTTTAAAATAATTCAAAAACTACAAGAGGGCGCCCTGGTCAGGCGGCTCAGTTGGGTGGAGCATTGTCCTGTAAACCAAAGGCGGTGGTTTGATTCCAGGTCAGGGCACATGGCCAGATTTTGGATTTGATCCCTGATGGGGGCGCATGCAGGAGGCAATCCATGGATGTCTCTCTCTCTCTGTCTTGGTCTCTCTCTCTCTCTCTCTCTCTCTCTCTCTCTCTCTCTCTCTCCTGGTTCCTGGTTTTGGCCTTATTTCTCTGATTTTCTTCCTTCTCCATCTTCTTTGCTGGCTTCCCTTCCTCCATTTTCCTTCTTCAAATGGTGATTCTTCATGGTTTTCTCCACAGCCCTCTGCTCACTCTACTTCACACTTCTGGGCTATTCTGTTCTTGCCCTCGGCTGCCATTGTCCCCTCCTTATATACAATTCCAAGCTCTGGGAACTCCAAATCCACATTGTCAATTGCCTTCTAGAAATTTCTACTTCAACACCCATCAAACAACTAAGTCTCTATGTTCAAAACTGGACGTGGTCTCTTCCCCCTTCAAAACTTCTCATCTTCCCAAAATGTCAGCTGGTGGCACCTCCATCTAACCAGGTAGTCAGACAACAACCCGAAGGTCATTCCACCCTGCCCCCAACCCATTTGTGGAAGGTGGTTAGATGGGCCAGCTGCAGAGGGTTGCCAGGGCGGAGAGCCCCGGGGCCTAGCAACAGGCAAAAGTAAGAGTGCTTGTACGCCCGCACCCGTAAGCATTAAACCCGGAGATGACATCTAGGCCTCAGCTGTGTTTCAGCTCCAAGCCCGGAACAACAGCAAAACCAGGCAGAGGGACACCGTGCCTGACGTCGGAACCAGCTGCAATGACTAATGACCCTCGCCCCGGCGCCAACCAATCAGTCGAGACCAGGACCCTAAGGAGACACAGCAGGAAAGCTGATGGCTATGCTACTGGATCCTCCCCGGACCGCAGATGAAAGAGCTCAGGATAGAGGGCCCATCTCGGCTCCCTATGAAGCATAACCCAGCCTTTCCCCACCTGCTCCCCTGGTGCATTCCCTCTCTCTCTCTCTCTCTCTCTCTCTCTCTCTCTCTCTCTCTCTCTCTCTCTCTCTCGCTCTCTCTCGCTCCAAGGACCTTTCTTTTGCTTTAACTTGTTTCCTGAGCCCATTTCTTCTATGGCTCACTTCTTCTACCTCTATGACTTTTGAAATAAACTTTCTCTTCTGGTTTGAGTCTTGACTCTGAATCCTTTCTTAGCCAGAACTTGAGGACTGAGGTTCCTGAGCCAAGGTTGACACTAACACAATCAGTCACCATGCCCTTAAATGTCGGGCAGCCTTACAAGAAAGTGGCTCCGATGCCTTAAACCAGAGCCTTGACGTAGACATCTTCATCGGGGCTCCTTCCCCCCTTGGCCTGCACCGCTCTCCACGTGGCCCTATGGTCGTTCTTTTATCTGACGTTTCCATGACACTCAGCTAGCTCTTTGTCTTAGGGGATTGTCTGTGATTAGGCAGTTATTGAAAGCTGTGATGTTTTACAAGAGTAATGGCAGCTCAGGGCCTCTTCTGCAGATGCAGCCATGGAAGTTTGGGCGGCACAGGCCCAGGAAGGGCCCTTCAAAGGGTTGCTGTTGGCTCCAAGAGATGCTGAAGATAAACCTCCAAACTGGGGCAAAGGTTCATCATAATTCACACGGATGACTGTCTTACTGCATTCCAGACACTACGCTAACGTGTTGCACACATGAGCTCATCTAGTCCTCACAATGGCCTATGGCACGAGTACCGTGGGCCCCTCATCTGTGATTGCCCTTCCTGTGGTTTCAGTTATCCAGGGTCATCCTCAGTCTAAAATGTTAAATGGAAAATTCTAGAAGTAAAAAATTTGTAAGGTTTAAATTGTGTCATTCTGAGTGATGAAACCTCTTGCCATCCCATGCCTGGGACATGCATTATCTCTTGGCCCAGTGTGCGCTCCCCACCTGCAGGTCACTGAGCCTTCAGATAAGTTCTCAGAGAGAGCCCACATTCACATACTTTTATTACAGCACAGTGTTATGATTGCTCTATTTTATTATTAGTTATTGTTAATCTCTTACTGTGCCTAATCTATAAATTAAACTTTATCATAGGTATATATGTATGGGGAAAAGCATAGTACACAGTGCGGTACTATCTGGGGTTTTAGGCATCTGCTGGGGCTCTTGAAACGTATCCCCCTGTTGACAGGAGGGACTAGAGTACTAGTCTTATCCCTGTTAGGGTCACCAAAGGAGGAACGCGCGAGGCCAAAGTGGGGAGGGATTATGAACTTATTAGGTCATCTGGATACCAGATGGGCTGAGCCCCAAAATGGCGCCAGCCCCCAGGGAGAGGGAGTCAGAGGCTTTAAAGGACTCTAGGTGGGCTTTTTCTGGCCAGAGAATTCTTTGGGCAGGTCTGGATCCTGGGAAGGTCCGGAGGGTCTTAGCAAGTGAAATGTGGTCTAAGCCAGTGATCGGCAAACTCATTAGTCAACAGAGCCAAATATCAACAGCACAATGATTAAAATTTCTTTTGAGAGCCAAATTTTTTAAACTTAAACTTCTTCTAACGCCACTTCTTCAAAATAGACTCGCCCAGGCCGTGGTATTTTGTGGAAGAGCCACACTCAAGGGGCTAAAGAGCCGCATGTGGCTCTCGAGCCGCGGTTTGCCGACCACTGGTCTAAGCGAAAGGGAATGTCCATTGTGAAGTGGCCTAATGGCCAGTTCCCAGGGGAGGGGTATCAATTCAGTTATTTGGTTAAACCTAACAACCCCCATTTTACACAAAAGGAAATTAAGGCTCTGAGAACTGAAGTAACTTTTTTTTTTTTAATGCAAAATACAGGGTGTACACACTTCACTACACTCCAGCACAGTGGCTCACTGAGGCCCTGAGGAACTCGGCCGCAGACACGCCACAGCAGTTAGTGTGGCGTCAGAGGGCTGCCCAATGCCCGCCCTGGCTCGCTGCCTACCTGAGCCCTGAGAACAAGTTCCTGATGCCCACTGGCAGGCTGTCCCCACCACAGGCCACCTCAGGGCACCAGCCCAGGTTAGGAGAGCTCGGCTCCCTCTGCCCTCGGCCTGTCTTGTTCCCTGGATCTTTTCTGATCACCGGCCGCCATCTGGGCCCCAGACAAAAACAGTGTGTTGCCCTAGCCAGTTTGGCTCAACGGATAGAGCGTCGGCCTGCAGACTGAAGGGTCCTGGGTTTGATTCCTGGTCAGGGCACATGCCTGGGTTGCAGGCTCGATCTCTCATCATTGATGTTTCTATCTCTCTTTCCCTCTCCCTTTCTCTCTGAAATCAATAAAAATTAAAAAACTAAAAAACCAGTGCCTAGCTCTGAGCCTCATGTGTATACGTGGCTCTCCATAAATACTTTTTGAGTGACTGAAAGGCTCTGCCCGTGCTCTGTAGACTAGAGGAAAACAGAAGAGTAAACAGAGTTAGAGTCCAGGTGGTGAGTTCTGCGATGGGCACAATACAAGAGTTTCTAAGAACACAACATAGGGTGTCTACTTAGGGACGCTTCCCGGAACACTTCCTGGAGGAAGGGAGGTTCATGCTGAGGCCTGAGGCAGGCTTGGTTAGCCAAGGGAAGGAGGATGAGGCAGAGGGAGAATGAGGTTTATCATAAGAGGAAAAGCCTCACCCCACAGACAGACAACAGGGAAGGGTGCCACTACAGCAGGCCAAAAACATCCAGGAGTTTCTGCAAGATACACTGAGCTTAAACAGATGGAAAGGAGGGATTGCCAAGCCATGATTCATTCCAGGTTGAGAAAGAAGCCCATTTATGGAGGAGATGGAAGGGACCAAAAGATTCCCGCGACCCCTGACAACTCCAAGGACAGCAGCTGGGGACAGCAGTGGTGCAGTGGGCAGGGATGAGCAGGAACAAAACTTGATTCTGCTAAAGCGTCCACCAGGGTCTGCCCATCCCAAGAGATGTGTTAGGTCAAACAGGTCACTCCTGAGCATGGCCCCAGTGAGACCAGCTGGGTTTGTTCAATCCGCGGCTACCACAAACCTGGCATAAAATGAGGCCGTTGGCACCAAAGTGAAATCCTCTAGAGCATCTGCCTGGGGCTGAGGTCCCTCCCTGTCGCCACAGGTTGCTGACTCTCAAATAGGGCAAAGTGAAGGTACAGTAAACATACACTTCTCCCGCCTCTCTTTGTCTGGGCCAAAATGTTTAAACAGCCTGTGTAACCCATCTTAACACCCAGCGTTGAACAAACACAGGCCTCCTTCTCTAAGAATGAGCAAATAGAGAAGGATGACGGCATCCACAGAGCTGCAGGCTGGAAGCACCGGGACAGGCAGAAGGAGAGCAAACGTCCCCAAAAGTCACACTCACAGCCCAGAGGGCAAAGTGAAGGGCAAGGATTTGCTGATGTGTAATCTTGATATTTAGAGGCTATTAGTTTCTCAAACAATTTTTTAAATATTTGTATTAATTTCAGAGAGAGAGAGAGAGAGATTGAAACATCAATGAGAATCATTAATCAGCTGCCTCCTGCATGCCTCCCACTGGGGATGGAGCCTGCAACCCAGGCATGTGCCCTTGACTGAAATGGAACCCGGGACCCCTCAGTCCCCAGGCCCACACTCTATCCACTGAGCTAAACCAAGTAGGGCTCTCAAACAATTATTAAAAAGAAAATATCCCTAGAACATAAAACTATTCAGGAGATAAAAAATGTGTTTCCTGAGATTGACTAGACATAAAGGCAGTTAACAAGAGATTAGATGTCACCAAAAGGTGCTAAAGCTCAGAGAGAAATGAAAGAAAAACGATAAGCAGCTTGTGACAGGGGATGGTGGGACAGCTCAGATTCCATGATCACATGAGCCAGTTCTTTATAATAACTCTCTTTACGTACTTCTATCTCCTTATTATTTCTGTCTCTCTAGAGAACTGTGACTGACGCAATAGCACCATGACTATTTTATGCGTCAAGAGTGTTATGGTGGTAAGGGACAGAAACCCAGTTCAAGTCAGCATGACCTAAAGGGGATTCACTGTTTTACGCAACTGAAACCTTCAGCACGTCATCCAGGCTTCACGCATGCCCTCATCCAGAGGCTCAGATGATCTCGCTGGGTTGTCTCTCTCCCTCAGTCCTTCAGAAAGGCTCTCTCCATTCTGGTGGACAAAATGGACTCAAGCAATCCAAGAGGTGTATCTTGAAAGCTTAGCAACCCCGGGACAAAGAGGGAATCTCTCATCCCATGTGCTGGGGAGAGTCTGATTGGCCTAAGTTGTGTCACATCCACCCCTGAAGCAATCAAGGCAGGAAGATCTGATTGGCTGAGCCCATATTTACACCCAGGTATCATTTTAAATTACATAAATGCTATCAAACCATACAGATACCAGTGTTTCAATGGACTACAAAGTTGCAGTATTGATCCCCAGTAGGGAGAGTGCAGGAGGCAGCCAATCAATGATTCTTTCTCATCATTGATGTTTCTATTTCTCTCTTCCTTCCTCTCTGAAATCAATAAAAATATATTTTTTAAAAATTTGAGCACAAATTTTTTTGACATTTCTTCCTTTGAAGCATGGAGACTAATTCGTGTTCCCTTAAATGTAGGCCAAACTTAGTGACTTCTTTCTAATGAATAGAATAAGGCAGAAGTGATGGTGTGGCTTCCAAAAACAACCATAGGAGACATGGCCACCCTCCTTCCACCCTCTGGTATTGCTCTCTCGGGGAGCAGTCAGCTGCCATGTTGCAAGGACACTCAAGCAGCCCATGGAGAGGTCCACCTGGGGCGGACCTCATGCCCCGACAAGCAATCAACACACACTTGGCAGCCAGGAGTGAGGCACCTGAGGAACGACTGCAGCCTCAGCTGACATCTGGATCCTCCCTCTGTGAGCCAGAACCTCCGTGCTGAGCTACACTTACTTCCATGGCTCACGTAAACTGTGGCGACAATAAATGTTTGTTCTCCTTTAACACTATTAAGTTTGGGGATAGCCCTGGCTGATATTGCTCAGTAGTTAGAGTGTTAGCCCATGTGCCGAAGGGTCACAGGGCCAATCCCAGTCAAGGGCACATACCTGGGTTGCAGGTTCAATCCCTGGCCCTCGTTGGGGCACATGTAGGAAGCAACCAATCAATGTCTCTCACACCCATGTTTCTCTCTCTCTCTCTCTCTCTCTCTCTCTCTCTCTCTCTCTCTCTCTCTCTCTCTCCCTCCCCCCTCCACTTTCTCTAAAAATCAATGGAAAAATCTCCTTGGGTGAGAATTAACCAAAAAAAGTTTAGGGATAATCTGATATTTCACAATAGAGAGTCAATACACGTATCATTCTGCATCATGAAAAGTCACTTAATATTGTGTTTTGTAGCTCTAGCCGTATTGATACATGTAGACCAGGTTATTGTGACTACCAGGACCACATTTTACGCAGCCATGCCCTTATTTCTAGGCATCTAGATTGTTTCCAGTTTTCTGCCATTACAAACCATGCCACCATGAACAACTTGTACATGCTTCCTTAGCGTGTGAAAGAGCTTTGTAGACAACGCACAACAGAATTCTCCTGGAGAGGGCCAACTTGTTTTCTACAGCAAACATCTGGAGAGCACCTAGATGCCACCAGTGTCTGCGGGTGCCCTCCCCGCTCCGTGAGAGCCTGGTATGTCATGCTCTCAAACTTGGTGCCACTCTGAAGAGTGAAAAGCATCTCATTGGTCTCATTCGGATTCCCCAGACCCGTGAGCAGGCCGGCTCGGAGCCTTGCACTGCCTGGCCAGGCCTTCCCCGGCTCGGGAAGCATCCTTGGGCCAAAGTCTTCAGCAACACTCACTGGGCAGAAACCTCATCAGATGCCTCCCAGGGACTTGCATCTCCCAAGGGATTTCCCATGACCGTCCATTCCCTGGGCAAATTCTGCTCTTAGTAACGGGCCTGGTGGAATACCTAGAAACTCCTCAACTGGCCAGCCATTTCCAGGAAGGACATGGCTTCAGGCGGAGGTCTGGACTCGGTTCCAGTCCTGGGGCCAGCACCGCGCGCCCCACCCCCCCCCCCCCCCCCCCCCCCCCCGCCCCTCAGGAAGTGTGGCAGCCTAGGGCTAAGGGCAGCAGCCAGCCAGGCGCTGAGCTGGAGTACAGAGTCTTCCCTGAAAAGGGCTCAGGAACTCTGCCCTCTGGAGGGTGGCCCAATGGGGCAAAGGGGATGGGGAAGCAGGGACATCATCAAGCTCCCCAGCATGAGCTGCAGGCACCTGCCTGGGCCCACATGCCACTGCTGTGCCCTGGGGACCGGCCTCAGAGCCCCCTCAGAACTGGCCCCTCGCTAAACCTGGCCCACTGGCATGTTTCAATTGGCCCATTTCATTGGAGAGAATTGCCAAAATGTGAAAACTGAAGGAAAGGCTTCCTAGAGCACTCTGGATTTCTGGCTTTTTTTAAAATATATTTTTTTATTGATTTTTAGACAAAAAAGAAGAGAGAGGGAGAGAGACAGAGAAACATTGATGTGAGCACCAGACATTGATTGGCCGCTTTCTGCACACCCCCCCACCAGGTGATCGAGCCCACAACCCGGGCACATGCCCTGACTGGGAATTGAACAGGCAACCCTTCAGTGCACAAGCAGAAGCCCAACCAACTGAGCCACACCAGCCAGGGCTGGATTTCTAGCTTTAAAAAAAATTTGGAAAATCTGACTTCATCGGCCCTCATTCCCGAGGGGCATTCAGCGGTTGGAGCTACTGTGATGGCCCCTTTAGAAACAGCTCACGTGTTCCCTCCCACTTCCGGAGAACCGGCCATCTCACGCCTTATGTCACCCACCTGGCCCCTGTTGGCACCGACTGTGGGACCCCAGCGATAAACAGAAGTTGTTGAGTAAATGTCGTGTACGTCTGTTCTTTCCCGTGAACTAGGAGGCAGTTTGGAGAGTGGGAGCAGGGGCAAGGGGTGACTCCTGCCCCGCACCCGAGTGACACATCTGAAGGCCAGTGCGGGGGCAGAGGGGAGGAAGGGGCCACTTTCCCTAACCTCAAACTGGGGGTGGCAGTCACTTTTAGAATGTTTCATTTTCTTCATTGCCGTGTAACCTGCATGCAGAAGAGCATACGTAGTATAAATATACAGACCACAGCTGTGTGCCCAACGCCCAGACCAAGAAAGAACATGGTGCAGCTGGTGTGGCTCGGGGTTGAGCATTGTCCTGTGATCCAGGGGGTCACAGTTTGACTCCCGGTCAGGGCACAAGCCGGTTGCCAGTGGGGGCCATGCAGGAGGCAGCCGATCAATGAAAGATTCTCTCTCGTCATTGATGTTTCTCTCTCTCTCTCCCTCTCCCTTCCTCTCTGAAATCAATCTCAAAAAATAATAATAAATAAATAAATAGAAAGGGAACATCACCAGCACCCCCGAAGGCCCCCTCACGCCCCCTTTCAGTCACGAACAACCCCTTCCCATCGCTGCCCTTTCCTCGCCTATATAGCCCCATCCTGACTATCATATTCTATACTGTAACATGCAGTAAGCATGTACATTAGGTTTACAATTTGTATATGTTGTTGCGTGTGCTTGTAAGGGTTCATGCTCACTGTTGACAGCGTTATATGTAGGAACACACCATACTTGACTCATCCGCTCTGCATTAATGGGCTTCTCATGGCTTCTAGTTTGGGGTTGTTACACATACTGCTGCTGTGAATATTCTAGTTCAAGACTCTTGTCACATACATAAGCACACACATGTATATTTATATGTATATGCTTTCCTTTTCTGGTATTTGTATGGAAAACAAAATTACTGGGTCAGAGAATGCATAAGTCCAGCTAAAGGGATTTGCAAAGTGCCTCCACAATGTGTCCCCCCGAGCCAGCAGAGCCCGGGCGTTCCAGTGGCTCCATGTCCTCGTCAACCCCTTGTATTGTCCACCTTCACGGTAGCCACACCAGTGGGTGTGTATCTAACGGTAACTGGTGGTTTCAATGGGTATTTCTCTAATAACTAATGGTGGGGAAGGCATTTTCAAATGTTTGTAAGCCTTCTGGATACTGCCTTTTGTGAAAGGACTGAAGGTAGGTGGATAGACAGGCAGACAAACAGATATCTTTTTTTCCTGTTGGGTTGTCTGCCTTTTTCTTACTGATGTGTAGACCTTTGTATAGTCTGCATGCAATTCCTTTGTCGGCATCTTTTTTCCCCAGTGCTGTTTGCCTTTTCACTCTCTTTATGGAGTTATTTTATAAACAAACAGTTCTTACTTTTCATATAGTCTATTTATGTATTTATCTATTTATCTACTTATTTGTGTGGTGGTGGTGGAACTTTTTGTGTTCTGCCTGACACTTTAAGTTGTCTACAAATATGCATTTCCCCTTTTTCCCTTGAAATGTGCTCAGCTAAATAACTTTCTTCCCAGCCTCCTTTGCACATAGGGTGGCCATATGACCCAGCTCTGGCCCAGGAGATAGAAGCAGAAGCCAGTTGGGTGGGATTCGCTCTGGGAGCTTTCCTAAGAAAAGCAGCCAGCTGTGGCTACACCTCCTCTTCCCTCCAGCCTCCCTCCCAATAAAGTGCAATTTTAAAATGTTCGTAACATGCTGACTACAACCCCCATCTTTCCCCGATAGCCGAAAGTGTAGTTTCTACCCCTATTCTTGGCTCTCCAAGGAATGCTTAGAGATTTCATTCCTGTGTCCCTTGCCACGTCTCCCAGCTCGCCTTGCTCTGACTTGCGGCTGCTCAGGACTTGGCTGGGCATCTGGACCATTCCGATCACTCAGGCCCAGCCCAACCCCACGTGGGATGCCCTGTCCTCTCCCCGGAATAGAAGACATTCCCTCTCCTAGGGCACACAGTTCTCCAAACATTGGCATTTTTACAAGGATGACATTTTGCTTTATAATCGGAAACCTATGTACACACAGGGTAAAACTATGTAAGAAAAAACTAGCCAAGAGTTAGAGGTGGACCCACTAAATGTAGTCACGACTCTGGAGGCCAGAACAGGCCGTCCAGGACAGGAGCACCCCTCCTAGAGAACGCCTTGTCACTGTGTGGGTGTGCCACCTGTCACAGGCACAAAATAAATGTTTGTTGAATGAATAAATTAATGTTAACTGCCCCCCATCCTCTTATCAGATAAAGTCCAAACTCATTTGAATGGATTCCAAGTCTTCACATCCTGGCTGTAAGCCCTGGGCAGGTAGATACATCATATTCTACATTCTTATTCTGCTGCTGTGTTCACCGGCCATGGCCGTGACCTCTTACCCTTCCTCCAAGGGGGGGCTGAGTCTCACTCCTGCCCGTGAAGTCTGAGCAGCCTCTGACATGTCCATATTGACCCCTCCTTCCCAGAGACTTAAACCTTCTTAATCTTTTTTTAAAATATGTTTTTATTGATTTCAGAGGGGAAGAGGGAGAGAGAGATAGAAACATCAATGATGAGAGGGAATCATTGATTGGCTGCCTCCTGTACACACCCTACTAGGTATCGAGTGCCCCCCCATCCCCACCCCGGGCACGTGCCCTTGATCAGAATCAAACCCGGGACCTTTCAGTCTGCAGGCCAACGCTCTATCCACTGAGCCAAACCGGCCAGGGCGACCTTCTTATTCTTCCACTGTATCCATTAGGTCTTTTCTGCGCATGTAAGTCTCGTCTCCTAAAGAAGATGCAGCCCAGCCGAAGCCGGTTTGGCTCAGTGGATAGAGCGTCAGCCTGCGGACTGAAAGGTCCCGGGTTCGATTCCGGGCAAGGGCATGTACCTTGGTTGCGGGCACATCCCCAGTAGGGGGTGTGCAGGAGGCAGCTGTTCGATGTTTCTAACTCTCTATCTCTCTCCCTTTCTCTCTGTTAAAAATCAATAAAATATATTTAAAAAAAAAAAAAAAAAAAAAGAAGACGCAGCCCAGAAGGGGGTGCATTCCTGCTCGGGTTCCCTCCCTGCACCGGGGCCAACGAGCAGCGGCTGGTTTCTGAAGGCATTTCTCTTCTCCACTTCGCTGAGTCATCACCTCTGTCTCCACTGGGTCCCCCAGAGCAGGTCTGGGGTCTAAGCCCAGGACTCGGTTATTACAAGGTGCTCCCGGGGGGCGGGGGGCAGGAGGCCCAGTGGGGGGGTGACCACACCGAGTCACACAGAGGGTAATGGGGGCCCAGCCCTCCACGGAGCTCGGGGACAGTCATACTGGAGGTGTCCCATTAGGAAGGAGGGAGCCCCTACCCCCACCTGCTAGTCATTGATGAAAGGACCCCCGAGCATGGAAAGGTAGGCATCGCTGGCTCTCCTGAGCACGCAGAAAGAGCGGGTCTGGCAGCCTGGAGGCACCCTTCCCCAAAGAGAAGGTGCTGGCTGTGGGACTGGAAAGGAATGAGCCTATAGGGCGAAATGGTGCCACGCTCAGGGGGCTGGAGAGCACCGCGCCTCGGGGCCCGGGCCACAGGCCGTCCCAGCTGGAGGGCCTCGGTGCAGCGGCCAGGAGCAGGGAGGCGCTCCGACCCGGCATGACCTAGGAGCTTGGAGAATGAGTAAGGGGGCAAGGGGACTCCAGGCAAACAGAACAGCGCGTCCAGAGGCAGTGAAACAGTCCACGTTTGTTTGGAAACGGGGAGTAGTTTGCTGGGCTGGAACACAGGGTGTGGGGAGGCTGGAGCTCAGGCTGTAAAGACACGGAGGTGGGAGAGCCTGCCTGTCCTGCTCAGGAGGCAGGAAAACGTCCAGGTGAGTCCGGCCACGATTCCGAGGTGTTCAGAGGAGGGCGGCCGTGTGAGCCCTGAGCTGGACCCAGGGGTTCCGTGGCCAGTGCCACGGCCCCACCCACAGCCACTGGCCCGAGAGCCCGCGGCCAAGCAGACGCCGGGGTGTGGAGGGGAGGCCCGGCAGCAGAGGTTGCACACAGGAGTCAGGAGATGGAGCAGAGAAGGCTTTCTGAGCACATGGGCGCCGAGTATCCACATTCCCTCTGAACGTGAAAATTGATTAAGTTCAGTAAATTCCCACTTTCTGGCTTAAGCCAGTTTGAGTCAGGTTTGTGTTGCATTGAGTCTCCACTAATACAGAATATATGCTTCAAAACTGAAATACAAACAAAGAAAAATTCCCACTGCCCAGCAAAAAGAACTGCGTAATAGAGAAAAACTACAGTCTGTGTTGAACTTGAAAAGGGCCTCAACATCACAGCACAAGACTCAAGAATATTGGGCAGTTTGGACCAAACTGAAAGGAACGCCGAGCACAACCACAGGCCCCGTGTCACTGAAGTCGTCCCCAGTGACCAGGCCACTTCCGGTGCCCGCTGGGGACACGGTGGGCACACAGATGGGCTTTGGGAAGGACAGGGAACACACCCCCTGGTCTCTGTTCCGCGTGACACTCAGCAGAGCGGGTGCACTAGAAGAGGAAGCTGCAGTAAAGCAGTTCCAGGCCCCCTCCCCACACCTCCCCACACCTCCCTGCCCCGGGGGCGGGGGGAAGATTGGGGGAACAGCCCGGCCCCTAGGGACTGCAGTTGCCCTAGAATTCGTGTGAGTGGCACCGATGAGTTTCTTCGTAAGGGGACTTTGCCCATGAAGCCATCAACAGCTTTGGAGAATGCTGCCAAGCTGGTGTTCAGAAGAAAACACCCAGACCTCGATGCTTTTATTAATAAACTAAAGGCCCAATGCATGAAATTCATGCATGAGTAGGGTCCCTAGGCCTGGCCGGCAATCAGGGCCGATCTGTGGGGCAACCGGCGGAGCAATTGGGGGGTGGGGTGGGGGTGGGAGGAAGGCCTGCCTTGGCTGAGCTGGGGGCAGCTTCTGCATTGAGCATCTGCCCCCTGGTGGTCAGTATGCATCATAGCGACCGGTCATTCCACCTGAGGTCGATTTGCATATTAGGCTTTTATTATATAGGATAATTGAGTCCAAAATGAGTGACCAGTGCATTTGACTCAAGAAATTAGGAAAAGTAGAATAAAATAAATCAAAAGAAAGCGGAAGGAGAAAATGGACCCAATGACAGATGTGGGGAGGGAAAGGGAAAAATGGGTAGAATTGGTAAAACCAAGAGCTGTTTACTGGAAAGGACTAGTCAATAAATTGTGTGTGTGTGTAATTATGGTCACAAACTCCCTCTTTCTTTCAACCCATTTTTTAAAAGCCTGTATTTATGTCTTTTCCATTTAACACCTTCTCCCCATTGTAGACATTATACTAATATGGTAGTTGATATAATGATTATAAACAACCCAATAATGACCTACTGAGAGAAAGAAAGGGGTGAGGCTGGGGTGACAGCCTGTGGGACAGGAGCGGCTGAGTCTGGAAGGGCCGTTGGAGCCACTGGAGGGGGTGATGGCCCCCAGGACCGTGCCGCTTGGGTAAACCCCCTCCTGCCTCCTCAGGAGGTCTCACAGGGTCGGGGAGAGAGAGAGAGGCCTAGTCTTTGCATGAGGTCAAGGCCACCACGTGGCCTCCGGAGTCTTAGATCACAGTGCAGACCAGCTAAAAGGAGGAAAGGCAGGGATGTGAGCAGTGAGAGGGAGGAGATTAACAACAACAATGTTAATCACTTATTTTATGATATTACTATGAAAATGTTGATGGAAAATATTAAAATCAATTAAATCTACAAAATAACTCAATTAAGTTGGAAAGAATAGATATCTTTCCATCTTGCGTGTTCACCTCCAGGAACATGTCTTATCACACATGCAAGTCTCTCTGTGGAAACAAAGAGATAGGGAGCAACACTGATGGGCAATATTGAAACCTACCAACCATTTATCAAAATCCACTGTGAAGCGCATGGAGCAGACTGGCAAATCTCAGAGGGAAAGCGGGGTGGGGGTGGGAGGGGAGATTAACCAGGGAACTTATATGCATATATGCATAACCCATGGACACAGACAATAGGGTGGTGAAGGCCTGGGAGGGGCGGGTACAGGGTGGAGCGGGTCAATGGGGGACAAAAACACACACACAAAGGAGACATCTGCAATACTTTCAACAATAAGGATAAATTTTTTTTAAAAGAATTTTAAAAATCCTCTATAAAGCTACTGTCCTTAAAGCTGTGGGATGGCAGCTGTGTGGGGGACAGTCCCCGGTGCCACAGACACAGAAGTAACGGGGAGCACACTGTGGGCACCCACACGTAGATGAGTCTCAGGTTCTTTTGTTCTACTTTTCCTTCAGTCTCGGTGTTCTGAGTGACTGAAGCCACCTCACAAGGTCACTAGCCGTGTGGCTCACCTGTGACATTCTGGAACGGACAAGACTGTGCTGGTGGAGAACAGACCAGCTGTCACCTAACAGGTGTGTGTGTGGGGGGGGCGGGGGGACGGCAACGGGTGGCATGCAGAGGTGAGTCTTTCAGGGTGACGAAGTGCTTCCTATCCCAGTGGTGGTGATGATTACACACATACATACAGAGGTTAAAGTCATAGAACTGTAGACCCCAAACAGGGCAGTTTTACTGTATAATAATCCTTAAAGTAAAACAAGCAAAGCAGTGTGGTGGGTAGTATAACTCTAAACAGAGAGATGAATGGCAGTGTAGATATTAAGGCCATCTATAATAATAAAAGCGTAATATGCTAATTAGGCCAGATGTCCTTCTGGACGACCTTCTGGATGAAGCCAGGGCTGCGAGGGAAGCCCAGATCCCAGGTACCTGCCGGCGGCTGGAGGGAGGCCTGGGTCCTGGGTGCCGAATGGAAGCCGGTGCCGGCAGCCGGGGGAAGGAAGGCCTACTCTTGCGCGAATATCGTGCATCGGGCCTCTAGTTAGAATATAACAGTGGCTTTCGGGATATTGACTACAGCACTGTGACTGCCCTTAGTACTACTGAATGGTGCACTTAACAAGGGTTAAGATGGTCGATTTCATGGTATGTGTATTTTACAACATTGTTTTAATTGGCCGTGTTTTTGTACATTGTTCTTTTTGTGTTTGTTTTTTACACTGATCAGTATTTCAGTTGGGAGACAGGTATTTAGGGGATCATTGTACTATTATACTATTTTTGTATAATTTGACATTTCCCATAATAAAAATTGTTGCTCTTTAAGCTTCTAATTTGAGAGAGAGGAGAATTCAGGGTAAGCAGAGATGAAAACCCCAGATGTAGCACATAGACAGCAGAGAGAGGCCCTCCGCTGCCTGCTGGGGACAGCAGGCATGGACCTGAAGGGCTAAATGTATGCACTGGGCTCTTCCACGTAACCTCCCTGAGCCTTGATTTCTCCATCTGTCAATGGGGTTTATTATGGAAACTCCACATGAGAGAGCTTGGCTGGGTGCCGGGCAACCCAGGAAGAACAAAAGAAACGGTAGTCATTCCTTATGGTGGGTGACAGGCCTGCACATGCTGATGCTGGTCGGGGTGGGAGACTGCTGTCCTCTGTGCAGATTTCTGTGTTTCCCATGAGATAGAAAATGATTAGGCATTACTTTCTTGATTATAATAATAATGCCAAATCATTTTCTATTTTGTCTTTTTTTTTAGAGGTGACTCAAAGGTTTAACTCTCAGGAGGAGAGATCAAAGACGGAAACACTAGGATGCTTGGACTAATCACTAATCTTTGGGATTGATGTTTCCTCCCCAAGTTTGTTATCCCAAGAGTATGCAAGGATGGCTAAGGCGCCAGCCTCACCCGTGAGTGGGTCCACGTGGAACTGGAGATGGCGGGAAGCTTGAGATGGTCCAGGCACTCCACGCCGGGGTGCAGGTGAGTGCAGCACCGACTGTGGGCGCTCATTTCTGCCTGAGTGGCTGGAGAAAGTCTCCCAGAGGTGACACCCTAGCTGAATGTTGGGGTGTCACCAAGGGTAGAGGTGAGTCCTGGAAGAGGGAATAGCATCGGGAAACCACACAGCACAGAAGGGCATGGCCACGCTGGGGCAAAGCAGGACATCCAAGTGGATTCTTCCACAGTGGGGACTGATGACGCTGGAAAGGTGGGCTGAGGACGGTGCGGGTCTTGAAGGAGCTTTGACTCATCCTATAGCCCAAGGGAGACAATTAAAGGCACATGAGCAGAGGGGCGATGAGACCAGACCCTGGCCCAGTCTGTGTGACTCTGTGGTTGAGCGTCAGCCTATGAACCAGGAGGTCACAGTTGGATTCCCAGTCAGGGCACATGCCCAGGTTGCAGGTTTGATCCCCAGCAGAAGGCAGCCAATCAATGATTCTCTCTCATCATTGATGTTTGTTTGTTTGTTTGTTTGTTTTATATATTTTTTTATTGATTTCACAGAAGAGAGAAACATCAATGATGAAGTGAATCGTTGATCAGCTGCCTCCTGAACGCCTCACACTGGGGATCGAGTCGACCCTCAACCACTGAGCCACGCCAGCCAGGATCATCATTGATGTTTCTATAGCTCTTTCCTTCTCTCTTTTTCTCTGAAATCAATTTAAAAAATATTTTTAAAAAGAGGAGATGAGATCCTTATTTTAGAAATTAGTTCCACCAGAGAATCCAGAATAATGTCTCTATATCAAGTTCCACTGATTAGAACATTTAATTCATCGTCTTCGTCATGTGAGTCACAGTCGCAGGTCCTGGGGTTAGGGAGTGGGCACCTCTGTGCCGTTATTCTGCCTCCCACACCCTCCCCATTCCAGGCCCGTGGTAGGTGCTGGGCCACAACTGGGAAGGAGATTGGTTTTCTGTTTTGTTTTGTTTTATTTTTTAAAAATATTTTTTATTGATTTTTTACAGAGAGGAAGGGAGAGGGATAGAGAGTTAGAAACATCGATGAGAGAGAAACATCGATCAGTTGCCTCCTGCACACCCCCTATTGGGTATGTGCCCGCAACCAAGGTACATGCCCTTGATCGGAATCGAACCTGGGGCCCTTGAGTCCGCAGGCTGACGCTCTATCCACTGAGCCAAACCGGTTAAGGCTCAAGGAGCTTGTTTTGAGACCCGATGGGAAGGCGCCAGCTGCACTGTTTGGCAGTGGGGACAGCAGGCGCAGGTCTGGAGGGGTCAGAGGGCCACCAGCAGTCCCAGGGGCAGGCGCAGGTCTGGAGGGGTCAGAGGGCCACCAGCAGTCCCAGGGGCAGGCGCAGGTCTGGAGGGGTCAGAGGGCCACCAGCAGTCCCAGGGGCAGGCGCAGGTCTGGAGGGGTCAGAGGCCACCAGCAGTCCCAGGGACAGGAGCAGGTCTGGAGGGGTCAGAGGGCCACCAGCAGTCCCAGGGACAGGCACAGGTCTGGAGGGGTCAGAGGCCACCAGCAGTCCCAGGGGCAGGCGCAGGTCTGGAGGGGTCAGAGGCCACCAGCAGTCCCAGGGGCAGGCGCAGGTCTGGAGGGGTCAGAGGGCCACCAGCAGTCCCAGGGGCAGGCGCAGGTCTTGAGGGGTCAGAGGGCCACCAGCAGTCCCGGGGCAGGCGCAGGTCTTGAGGGGTCAGAGGCCACCAGCAGTCCCAGGGGCAGGCGCAGGTCTTGAGGGGTCAGAGGCCACCAGCAGTCCCAGGGTCAGGCGCAGGTCTGGAGGGGTCAGAGGGCCACCAGCAGTCCCAGGGGCAGGCGCAGGTCTGGAGGGGTCAGAGGGCCACCAGCAGTCCCAGGGGCAGGCGCAGCCGCCCTGGTCACTGGGAAGCAGAGCGCAGGACTCGCACTTGATGAACACGGGATGAGGCGTGCTCGGGGAAGGTGCGGAGTAACCTGTGCATGACCTAGTGCTGCCTAACAAATGACCCCACAGCACAGAGGCTTAGAACCCCGGCATTTATTATCGGAAAGTTTCCGAGGGTCGGGCACCCAGAAGCCGCTTGTGGGGAGCAGCTTGGCTGGCAGCTCCGGCTCAGGGCTCCCTCGGAGGCTGCGGTCAGGTCGTTGGCGGGTCACAGTCCCCGAAGCCTCAGGGGCCTCCCGTGGGGCCGTGGGAAGTGTGGCTCTCGCGGAACACGTGCTGGGAGCGAGGGGAAGGAAGGAGAGTAGGATGGGAGCCTCCATGCTTTCCGCCTTGGCTTCCCGCTGCCGCTGTACACATGACGGCCAACTCAGTGGCTTCCAAACAGCACCGACTTATTCCCGCAGCGGCCTGGCGGGCGGCGTCTGAAATGTCTCATGGGCGGTAGCCAAGGTGCCAGCGGGGCTGCGTTCCCTCTGGAAACCCTCCTTTCTGCTTCCGAGGCTGCCGCGTGCCTGGCCAGAGCCCTCCATCCTCAGCCGCAATGCCTCGGCCAGTCGCTCTAATGGAGCCAGGCCTCTGGTTCTGGCTCCTCGGCCTCCCCCTTAAGGACACTTGTTATTGATCGGAAAACCCAGGATGGTCCGTCTCCAGGTCAGTGGACCAGCAACCTTCATTCCACCTGCAGCCTCGGTTCCCCGGCCCTGGGACGTGGGCATCTTCGCGCCACTGTCCCGCCCGCCACCAGAGCCACATGGCACAATGTGGCTGACTGCGCTCTCCTGCAGCCCGGGTGGCTGCTGGGCCTTCGCATGGCAGGGAGTCCGGCTGAGCTCCGTGGCTGTGGACGAGTTGGGGAGCACTCCACCTGGGCTCAGACACCAGTGGAAAGTAAAGCTCAGCTTGGTTCTTTCGTCACTTCTGTGGTCGGGCCACAGCACTCTGTCCCCGTTTCACCAGACACGCCGAGGAGGTGCAGCGAGGGGAGCCAGGCCCCATCAGGCAGCGCCACCGCCCTCGGAGCTTCCTCCCCAGCCCGGCTCTGAAACCCGAGCAACAGGAAGTCCTAGTGACCTTGCTCTGCCCGTCCTAACCCTTCCCCGCAGGACGGGGAGCCCACCCTTCGTTCCGAGCAGCAAAAAAACAAACCATGACGCAGAAGCAGCTGGGAATTTAATGCACATCCCATGTTTGGGGCAACTAAGGAGTGAGGCGCAGGGCGCCTGTTCCAGGTGGCAGGTGTGGGTCTCTGACTTCTCAGCCGCAGTGGGCGCCGTGCCCTCCCGCCCAGAGGCCCGGGGTGTCCCCCCAGGCCCCGCCGCGCACTGTGCCTGCAGCTGTGTGTTCAGTAGGAGGCTGCTGGTTATGCAATAAGCATCTCAGGACATGGAAACAGGCCAGGCAGCAGGCAAGGTCATCTTAAGGTCATTTTCATGATGAAACTGGTACAGGCAACTTCTAGACTGATCCACACTGGGGCCCCAGCTCTCCAAAAAATATACTTGAAGGAAGTATTACTACTAAGGGTCCTGGAGTGGGGCTGGCTTCCACACCCCATTGCCAATATCCCAGATGGACAGCTGAGGCCGCCAGCTTCCTGAGCGCCCTAGAGTCTGTTTTCTCTCACCCTCACTGTTCCCACGCCACTCCCAACGCGCCATGTGCCCCCTGGGCTCCAGCACGCGCCCCCCAGGCAGTGGCTCCACGTTGTCTCCGTCCCTTTCCGATCCATGGTCTTCACTACAGCCTGAAGGTCTTCTGAAAACACAGATCTGTCATCACTCCCCACTGAATACTTCCCACGGTTCTGATAAGGACTTCAGCCCTCACAGGGCCTACGGGTGCTTCCTGCCAAGCCCCCTCTCCTTCGCTCTGCAAGCCATTGGCAGAGGCCGGAGCAGGTGCGTGCACCCCCTCAGCCTGCCCCTCGGCCGTGTCTGCCCGCCTCCCACTATGGGCGCTGGCTCTGCTTTGCCCGAGGGCCTCTTCTGAGCTCAAACCGCCGACCCACCTGCAGCCCGCAGGGAATGGCTGGTGAGAGCTGGGTGCAGATACCCATGGTCCCCGGTGGATCAGCTGCTGTGCGCTCCGCACGGCCTTCCAGGGTGCCCACAGGGCTCAGCCATCGCCCACAGTGTCACTAGCTCGGGCACTGTGATCAGTGTTCACGTGTGCCCCTGGTTAAGCGACAGTAACCAGTTACTCCACCAACACTGCTCCTGGGGGAGGTTGCACGTGTGCTGAGGTTCGACTAAGCGGCTGTGAAGGTAGGTGGTTAGCATCTGCAATCTCTCAGTAAAGGAGATCACTCTCGACAATATGAATGGGCTTCAGGCCGTTCGAAGCCCAAAAAGCAAAAACTGAGGTTTCCCAAAGAAGAAATTCTGCCTCAAGACTGCATCGACCCCTGCCTGGTTCCCCCTACATCCCACCCACTGGCTCCGGCTGCGAGGCCTCTGCCTGGGCCCTCCCTCCTCTGGCTGATGTCCACTCCTCGCCCTTTCCGATCTCCCCCACGCGTCATTTTCTCCAGGAGACCTTCTCTGATCCCCGTGCTAAGTCAAACTTCCTCACAGAACCCTGCAGTTCCCATTTCGCACTGATGGGTGAAAGCCTTATCCATGTCCAGTCGTGCGGGAGTGTGCACGCCTGTGGAGGAAGCCTGCTCAGGCTCTCAGAGGTGATGGTCAGGCCGTGCGGCTGCCGCAGGGGCTCTATCCCTGTCCCAGAACAGGAGGCGCTCCGCCGGGCAGTCACAGGGAGCCTCAGCAGGGCCAGGAGGAGGGCGCGCAGCCGGCGGGCGCTTGGCCTGATGAGCCAGGGTGAGGAATTTCCGCAGCTCTTAGCGATGGGGTGGCCTCCAGATCTCTGGTCCTGATTAAGGCTTCCTGGGGTGTGGGGGCCAGAGAGCAGACACCTCAGGTTGGTTGATTTGCATATCGAAGGTCTCTAAGAAAGAGCTAGCTCCAGGAGAGCTGTCTCTCCCAGCCAGAAGAGTTTTTACGATGTTATGGCATCATGATGTACAGAAAATAAAAAACATGAACAAATAAAAATATAAACAATACAGTGCTGCTTTGAGGCTGACTCTCCATCGACTCCTGGCCCATAGTAGGTGTGTCCAAAATATTGATGGAATGAATGAATTTCCAGCTCAGTGAAGGTCTGCCCCATGCACTTCTATCCCGGGGCTGTCCCACCGAGGGTGCTCATGGCCTGGGCAGAGAGATGGATGCAGAAGTAAAAACAGGAACGACTTCAGGAGTCAAAGGGAATGAATGACTTCAGACAACGCTAAAGGAGGAGTTGATTTTTTTCCAAAACGTTGTGTTGTTATACAGGCAACCTATTCAGATAAACAAAAGAGAGAAAATAAAAATTGTGTTAAAAAAAAAAAAAAAAAAAAACAACAGGCCAAAATGGAGTCACTTGTGCTGAACCCCATATCTCCAAACCAAGACTCAGTCTAAGCTAAGTGCATGGACAGCCTCCGCAGGCAGTCTGGGGTTTTCAGGTCAGCACTAATGCGGCAATCTGCCACACAGGCCCCATCTGCCCCAAAGGTAGGTGACCTAAACCTGGAACAATCCCCCTTTTCCTCCTCCTGCCTATAAAAGACTTCCATTCTGTACAGCCCTGGGAGCACCTTTCTACTTGCTATGTGGGGTGCTGCCCGATCCATTAATTGCTCATAAAGCCAATTAGATCTTAAAAGTTTACTTGGTTGAAATTTTTATCTAATGCCTGCAATGTAGAATCTGGTGAAATCTGAAGAATGCCTGTCCCTGAGTTAACAGCATTGTAGTAAATAGTGTGAAGACATTGGAGCCAAGGGTCCTCATGACTTCGATTAAATTTAGTTTTAAATCCTAGCTCCAGAAATCATATCTTTCCTAGCGCCCTGTCCCCCTCAGAGACCTGGCCTTTTCCCTGATAATCAGCAGCCCCCAAGGCAGCAGAGACAGGAGCCTGGGCCTGACCAATGGGCACCAGTCTGGGCCTCTAGCAGGAGAAACGTAAGACCTTGACCTCGCCTCCCACCAGCCAGCCCGTCAGCTCCCAGCATAACACCTCACGCAGTGTCTTGCGAAGTTGCCCTGTGTAACCTGTAATCCACACGCCGTCGGGAGCCAGGTCTTTAGTTCCTAAGCCCCCAGCTCTGCGTCGGCCTCTCAATACCAAACCATTTTCCGAGGCTTTCTCCAGCGCACCACACCTTCCCCACCTCCTTCCCCAGGCGTGTTTTCCTGCCTCTGTCTCCTCAGCTGCCTTTGTAACTGGCTTCCTGGGCCCATTTCTCCTATCGCTCCCTTCTACTTCTGTGACTTTCTAAACAAACTTTCTCTTATAGTTTGAAAAAATAATAAATAAACTATTTTTCATTCTATCCTGCAGACTCCCGCTTGTGCACGTCCTGGTGCTAGTGCGCAGGCAGGTGGCCTCCAGGAAAACACGGGCTGGTAACAGTATTGTCACGGGATCTCTCTGCTCCTTTTGCAGTTTCTTGTGACCCTTAAACTATTTCCAAATAAGACATTTTAATTAAAAATTGCTTATAATCAGACTGATATCATCAGAATAACCTGGTTATTAATTAATAACTGGAAAGGAGCCCAGGAAAGCTGCAGTTTACATGCGTGCCCGGTAAAGTCTGGGTGATGTGGGACGGTGCTTGCCTGTCAGTCAGGCCTGGGGACAGGTCCTCGACCGAAGCAGGTGTGTAGGCGTGGCCACTGCCGGTGCGGGAAGATTTACTTAAACTCCTGGACAAAGGGCGTTCCCTCTCTCGGCTCTTGGTCCTCTTGCGCTCCTGGCTCTTTTATTGCAGGGGGCACACTCCCTGCATTCGCCCACAGGGCCCACAGCCATGCGGACTCCACACAGTGACTCAGGCCTTTAACAGCCCGATGCTGCATCAGCCCCCTCCACCATGGACCGGAAACGCGGCACTGGCTCCACTTGTAGCTCTGCTCAGGCCCCGCTGCACCTTTTCCAGGCCTGGATTAAGGGAAATGGGACTTGGCCAACCGAGGGATATAATTTCACACCAATAGAAACTACCCGTTCTCCCGAGCAAGTCTTAGAAAGCGCCTTTCCTCAAGCTTTCGCAAGGACCCCATCCCTCTAGCAATGGAGGCCTTTCACCCCTGCAACCCTCCAATCACAGTGCCACCCACTGGTAACGTCTTGCCGTTTTCCCTCCCAGACTCGTTAAAGGCATACTGGTATATATTTGTGTTTTACAAATTACATCGTACATGCTGTTTTGACATCAGCCTCCTCCAACCCCCGCACCAGTTTTTCACAGTGATTCTTACCTCTGGCTGCCTTCCTCACCTGGTAAGCCTTAAAAGGGTACCAGCGATTCCAGAAAGACAGACAGAGCCCTTTTCTCTATTCCTCTCACGAAGTGCAGTTCACAACCCTGAGCATTATATATAATTCCAGTGTCAGAGGCGGCCAGGCGGAGAGAGGAAAGCAGACAGGCGGGGACATAGGGCCCAGGGCACTGGCAGTGTGAGGCCCTTCGCTTCCCCTTTCGCCTCACATAGCCCGGGCCCGGAGCTGAGGAACCTGGATTCTAGACAAGCACTGACCAAAAGCACAAGGCCAGCCGTGCGCCATCTTTAAATCAACCTCTCTCTCCACCACTCCCTTCTCCCTCCCACCCCCCCACCCCCCGCCCCGCTTCCCAGCATCACCTCCACTTCTCTAGCTCTCATCCTCCTGCCTCCTCTTACGAGAAGGGACTCTTGTGATTGCACTGGGGCCACCCAGATAATCCAGGAGAACCTCTTCTTCTCAAGGTCGTTAACTGAGTCTCAGCTTCAAACTCTCTTTTGCCAGGCAAGGCCCTGCTCACAGGCCCAGGAACCAGGATGTGGCTGTCTGTGCAGGCAGCCTTTATTCCTCCTACGTAGCACCAAGGAGTGAAGGACACCCCTCCCCACAGCTCCCAGGACTCTGCTCTCCCCATACTAACATTGTTTCCAGTCTAAGGTGTTTTATGCAAACTCCTTTATCTTATTAATTTTTCACAAATGGCTGCACACTGTATACCCTGTTTCCTGATTTGTTTTGCTAACCACACATCCTGGTGATCGCTGTGTCCCCAGTCCCCCAGGACGTGGGGCTGCCTCGGAGCTGTGGCATCAGGGAGCCCAGCTATTGGACTGGCTCAAAGGCAGGTCCTGGGTTAGGAGAGGACACTCGGGAACAGAACATTAACAGCCACAACACAATTGCACAAATACTTATTTAGTGGCTGCGACAGCCAGGTGCTAAGCTGATGCTGGTTTACACCTAGGATAGACAGACGTGCCCCACCTGTCCTTGCACAGCCCCATGTCTGGTGAAGAGACGTCCAGTGCTATTGACTAGTGCAGTGGTCGGCAAACTGCGGCTCGCGAGCCACATGTGGCTCTTTGGCCCCTTGAGTTTTTAGCAAAGGCCAGCTTAGGAGTACCCTAATTAAGTTAATAACAATGTACCTACCTATATAGTTTAAGCTTAAAAAATTTGGCTCTCTAGATCACCAACTTACACCATACACAAAAATAAACTCAAAATGGATACAGGACTTAAACATAAGACGGGAAACCATAAAAATACTAGAGGAATCCACAGGTAGCAAAATCTCAGACATATGTCAAAAGAACTTCTTCACCGATACTGCCCCTAGGGCAATGGAAGCTAAAGAGAAAATAAACAAATGGGACTACATCAAAATAAAAAGCTTTTTTACAGCAAAAGAAACTATCAACAAAACAACAAGAAAGCCCACTGCATGGGAGAACATATTTGCAAATGGCATCACTGATAAAGGTTTAATCTCCAACATCTACAGGCAGCTTATACAACTTAATAAAAGGAAGATAAATGATCCAATAAAAAAATGGGCAACGGACCTAAATAGAATCTTTTCCAAAGAAGACAGAAAGGAAGGCCAAGAGACACATGAAAACATGCTCAAGGTCACTAATTATCCGAGAGATGCAAATCAAAACAACAATACGCTATCATCTCACACCTGTCAGAATGGCTGTCATCAACAAATCAACAAACGACAAGTGTTGGCGAGGATGCGGAGAAAAAGGAACCCTCGTGCACTGCTGGTGGGAATGCAGACTGGTGCAGCCACTGTGGAGAACAGTATGGAGTTTCCTCAAAAAACTGAAAATGGAACTCCCATTTGACCCAGTAATCCCACTCCTAGGAATATATCCTAAGAAACTGGGAACACCAATAAGAAAGGAAATATGCACCCCTATGTTCATAGCAGCACAATTTACAATAGCTAAGATCTGGAAACAGCCTAGGTGCCCATCAGCAGATGACTGGATCAGAAAACTATGGTACATCTACACAATGGAATATTATGCTGCCATAAAAAAGAAGGAATTCTTACCATTTGCAGCAACCTGGATGGAATTGGAGAACATTATGTTAAGTGAAATAAGCAAGTCAATGAAAGAAAAATACCACATGACCTCACTCATTTATGGATAATAAAGGACATTAAAAACTTGAACAAAAAGATAGATACAGAGGCAGTAAAGCACCAAACAGTCTGTCAAATTACAGCAGGAAGGTTAGGGAGAGGTGGGGAAGATAAGAGATCAATCAAAGGACTTGTATGCATGCATATAAGCATAACCAATGGACGCAAAACTCTGGGGGGTGAGGGCATATATGGGAGTGGTGTGGGGGGGGGGGGCAATGGTAAGATATGTACACATATAATACCTTAATAAAAAAATTGGAAAAAAAAAAAAAAATTTGGCTCTCCAAAGAAATTTCAATCGTTGTACTGTTGATACTTGGCTCTGTTGACTAATGAGTTTGCCGACCACTGGACTAGTGTATCGCAAGTGCTGCGGTGGGAGGTAAAGAATTCTTTGGGAGGATGGGAGTGGGAGAGGGAATTCATTCATCAGGGTAGGTTCGCTGCTATAACAAAGCGCCAAGTCTCGGCGATTCATACAATAAAGCATCTCTCGTTACAGATGCTGGGGACGGGGCAGGGGCTCTGCTGCACAGTCATAGGCTCCTCCCAGTGGTACCACTGCCCCCTCCTAGGGAGTCAGAGCTCTCCAGGGGGGGCCTGCATCCTGGCAGAGGAAGAAGAGAGACTATGGAGGATGGCACGGGAGGTTTTCACTGGTTAGGCCTTGAATAGAGGTTCATCATTCTGCCCACTCTCCATTGGCTAGAACTCAGTCACATGGCCCCACCATCTGCACAGGAGCCTGGGAAATGTAGTCCAGCTCTGAACCCAAAAAGAAAAAGAGCCAGAGTTCGGTGAATACATAGCAGTCTGTGCTGCGCCAGACTTGGGAAGTGGGGGAAACTTCCTGGAGGGATACCTAAGAGCTATCTGGTGAAGGGCGGCAGGGGAGAGTGGGAAGGGGCGGGCTGCAGAGCAGCATAATGTAAGCAAGAACACAGGACACTGGAAATCGTATGTTGAAGAGGAGAAAGAAATTCTGCGTGTCTGAAGGGTTGAGGAATTGATCCCAAGGGTAACCAGATCCATGGAAGGTTTATCAATTGAGGATCAAGTTTGTATTCTAGAAAATTCTTCTCTGGCTTTGGTGTGCAGAATAGATTGGAAGGGGACCAGAGAAGGCAACGGAAGCCCAGCTGTCTGCTAAAGGATGACAACCTGAAGCACAGGGGTGGCTGCAGAGAGAAGTAGGCAGCTCCAGACACCAGCATGTGGGCTGCATAGATCACGGTGGGTCAGACGTGCAGGCAAGCAAGAGATGAACCAAGGACCAGGGCTGGGTTTTCACATTGGACAGCTGAGTGGCTGGTGATTCCATTTGCCAAGAAGGACAAACCTGCTGTTTTACTGGGATTCATTTCACTGTGGGCTTGCTGAGTGTGTGGTGCTCGTGGGCCATTTAGAGAGAGATGGCGTGCATCTAAAGATTAAGGAAAGAATTTAGGCTGAGGATGTAGTCATGAGAGTTGATGAGCCCATTCCGAGGAGAGGAGGAAGGAGAGAAGCGAAGAGGGCTTGGGATAAAACCCTGTGACATGCCCACATGAAAGGGTGCAGAGGAAGCGGGGCTCATGCCAGCATCTGATAGGAAACTGCCAGGTACACAGGAGAAAGAAAATGCGCTGAGGCATCATGGGAAAGGACAGAAACAATTTCATGGGAGCATGATGAGCCACAGAATAAAACTTGCACAGAGCCGAAGTAAATTAAGGGCTGAAACCCACCAATCGATGTTTCAGAAACAGCACTCCCACAGAGGCCCTGAGGTCGGAGAGAGACTGCCGTGTGTGCTGAGAGCAAAGGTGCCCGCCAAGCGGCCAGAAAGCACGGAGCAGGGGGTGGCGGCAGAGGTGAGGCGTGGGGAGAGACAGGAGATACAGAACCTTCTGGGGCACTTTGAGGACTTTATCTTTGACTGTGACTGCGATGGGGATGTGGCACTGGAGAATTTTGATCAGAGAAGGGACAGGATGTAACTCAGGTGTGACATCTGTGGAGCAGAGATTGGAGCAGAGAAGGGGACTGGGGGTCTGAAGGACAGAAGTAAAGAAAGGCAAGAACCCAAGGCGCGGCGATGGCAGAGGGGCTGCAGGTGGCAGCAGTGCAGATGATGCAAAGTGAAGCATTCTGGAAATACTTTGAGGGACAGCAGCTGGAGGAGCGGGCTGGCCGGCTGTGGGGTGTAAGAGGAGGCACCTCGAATGTCGCTGCAGTAGTATTTGGCGATAAAGAGGGTGAAGAACTGATCCCTGCTGCAGCCTGCATGAACCTGGAAAGCACCTTGCTGAGTGAGAGAGGCCAGGCCCAAGACCACATGTTGCAGGGTTCCATCTATCTGAGCTACTCAGGACAGGTGAAGCCACAGAAACAGAAAGTGGACTCATGTCACCAGGGCTTGGGGGGGTGGGGAGCAGAGTGGCTGCTCAATGGGTGCAGTGCTTCCTTTTGGGGAGATGAACATTTTGAAATCAGATAGAAGTGGTGGTTGCGTGACACTGGGAAGGCACTAAATGCCGCTGAATTGTTCCTTTTTAAAATGGTTCGTTTCTGTGACTTTCACCTCTGTCAGAAAGGTTTGTGTTCCAAATGACTCCAATGCCTTTGCTCTGCAAACCGGAAGGATGGGCTGCCTGCATCTGCTGGGAGAGCGGCTCCCGGAGGCGCGGGCTGGGAGGAAGCAGCCTCTGCGCTGGAGATGCCGATGAACACCCAAGCGAGACGGCCCGCACACACAGATGGCGTGCGCCTGGGCTTCAGGGAGATGCTGGGAGACCTGGGGCCTTCAGCAGGTGGTCCACTTTCAGACTCGGGCTTGGCTGACGTTGACTTTCTGCTTTCTGGAAGAAGAGGTCAGAGGTAGAAATTACATTGTTACAGAAACGTAAACCATTTTATGTGTCCACTTCTAAGTTTGTGGGGTGAAATCCACACCTTTCTAATCAGAAGCGCATTGCAGCTCCTTCCAGGCAGCCAGGCAGGGCTGGTCCGGAGCCAGGCGGGCCGGGCGGTCAGGAGGGTGGGGAAGGCGGCAGGCTCAGGCTTTTCAGCGCGCCAGGGCAGACCTGGGAAACAACCGCCAACGTGTGTCTCCCACAGACATCTGTCTGTTGTGCCTACTAGCACCGTCTCCGTCCTGCTGAGACTTGTCTGTTGGAGAGCCAGAGGAACACATCAGGTTTGTTAGACCAGCAAACTGTGTCAAAGGAATGAAGTGTGTAGAGGAATTGTTGGTGACAACTAATAATTAAGCCTTTCTTGTGTGCCCAGCACTCTCTCTGCTCAAAGCTTTTGCATTCGTCATCTCATTCTGCTCTAACATCAAGCCTGTGAGGTAGGTATTATTATTATTAGCCCCGGTTTTACATGTATAAACAAGCACAGAGAGGTTAGTGTTTTGCCTGAGGCCACACAGCAAGTAAACAAATGAAGAAGCAGGAGGCAAACTCAAGTGTGTCTGACCGTACAGCCCTATGTTGGGAGGAATAGAACAGAATGTCAGAAGCTTCCCCTTCCACCACTCGGCACTCAGTAGCTAGAGAAGGGAAGCAGGTCTGGGTCCCCCAAACCACTATGCGTCTCCTCACTAGCCCTTAGCAGCGATTGGCGCCCGGAGCTTGCTGAATGAATGAATGACTAAACTAGCACCCAAAAGAATGATTAACCTGTATGGCATCGCATTGTGCTTAGTAAATTAACGAGCCTGTCTCTCCAGCTAGGCTGTGAGCTACTTAGGGAGAGACCCTTTCTGACACGCCGTGACAATGGAACCCAGGGCACTGAGGAAGTTTATGTACAGGTTAAAGGGCATGCGCTGCAGGCAGCTCGCGCAGGTTCAGATCCTGCCCTGCTTCTGTGATAGTTGTGAAAACTTGAGCAGGTTACACAACCTCTGTGTGCATTGATTTCCTCACCTGGAATATGGGGAGAATATTATCTGCACCTTAAAGATGTTTGTCAAGATTAGTAAGTTAAGATGTCGGTGCTCAGTAAACACTATCTGTGTGTCCATGAAACGACAGAGAAAGAGTCCCTAGCTGTCCCCTGGTGGCGTCAGGTACAGTGTGTACCCTGGAGCCTGAATACGAACAGGTAGCATTTTTGAACATTGATTAGGTCCCAGGGACCGAGCTAAGCACCTTGTATATTTGTCACTGCACTTTAATCCTCACAACTACCACACGAGACGAGCACCATTATTCTCCTGATTTCTCAGGCTGAGGCTGAGGAGGAGTAAGTAATTTGCCAAGAGTCACGAAGCAAACAAATGCAGCGTGTGCTCCACCAGGTCAGGGGCAGGGCTGTGGCATCAGAAAAACAGAAACTGTTCCAGGTCTTTCCAACAGAGGGGACTCCTACAAGCAACTGACTGCACAAATGAGCCAACAGCTGAGAAGTCAGGTAGGCATGACGAAGCCGCCTGGGCTTAGCCACAATGGAAGCTGCTGTCACTGCTGGGACCCAGGGAGGAGGGGGGCCCCCTGGGGCATCAGGAGGAGCTAGAAACACAGCAGGGGGCTCCCAGCCAGGAGCCAGCACCTACCCCCAGAATGCTTGGCACCAAGAAGGTACTTCATAAATAGGAAGGGAAGGAGGGAGGGAGAAGGGCCGGCAAACACCAAAGCCTGTTTCTAACCCAGAGGGACCAACCGCAGGGCCTGCAAAAACCAGGCAGCTTAAGGTAAAGGCATGGCGCTAACCGGTTATATGAGGACCAAACTGGAGAGTGCACTCCTGCCTAAGTGGGACAGCCATGCTCAGCTGCAGCCAACTCTGCCAAACAGAAAGGCGGGTCCGGTGCTGCCTGGCTTGCTGACTTTTCAGAAAAAACTGACAATCCTGACTTTCGAGTTAAATCTACTGCTTCTTACATGTTGGCAAAGAAGTCAAATCCAGATGCCTTTGAGACGTCTTGTTGGATCAGAAAGAAGCTCATTAGAGACTGCTTGGGGTCATGGTCATGTCAAGGGAACACGGAGGCAGCCTTCCGGCTCCCCTCGCTTAACCTCCGTCACTTGTTTCTCTTCCTGGCCCCTTTAGTTAAGCTGAGTCCTTTTTAAGCATCAAAATGAAAGAATGGATGAGTGAGGGATGGATCTTGGAACAGAAAAAGGACATTAGTGGAAAACTAGTAAAATCTAAATAAATTCTGGAGTTTAGTTAATAGTAGTGTACCAATGTTGTTTTCTCATTTGTCAAAGGGGCCGTGGTAATGTAAGATGCCGTCAATAGGGTAACCGGATAAGGGCATATAGGAACTCTCTGTACTGTCTTGCAACTTTTCTATAAATCCAAAATTATTCCTAAATAAAAGTTTACTTTAAAAATAATGGATGCAGCCCAGCCAGCGTGGCTCAGTGGTTGAGCATTGACCTATGAACCAGGAAGTCACAGTTCGATTCCCAGTCAGGGCACATACCCAGGTTGCGGGCTCGATCCCCAGTGTGGGGCATGCAGGAGGCAGCAGATCAATGATTTTTATCATTGATGTTTCTATCTCTCTCTCCCTCTCCCTTCTTCTCTGAAATCAATAAAAATATTTTTAAATAAATAAAAATAATGAATGAAACTCTATAACTCTACTTTAAAATTAATGAGTTCATAATAATTCTCAAAAAAAAAAAGAACTAATTTGTCACCTTTGGAAGAAGCTATTCCATCAAATCTTTACTCTAAAAATGTAGTAACTAAAGGGAAATAATTTATTCTGACCTAGTCAATGGGGGAAAGAAATTCTTCTGTATAGAAGCATGCCAGCTCATAAATGTTGAAGGCAGGATAATATTAGAGTTTGGCAACCTTGAATGAAATGGTCGACTCAGGCAATGATCATCAATGGATGCTGAAACCACTAGGTGAAAAGTTCAAGGAGATTGGGTACTCACATGTGCCAAATCATCAGCCCGGAGCGAACTCTGGTTCTAAGAGAAGAGATGACTTCACAATGGAGGAGTCAGGCTGTCGTCACCGATGAATCGTCACCTCTGTTGAACCCAGCATGGCTTAGCACAGACAAGAAGCAACCAATGAATGCATAAATCAGTGGAACAACAAACTGATGTTTCTCTCTCTCCCTCCCTCTCTCTCTCCCTCCCCCTCTCTTTAAAATCAATATTTTTTTAATTTTTTTAAATGTTTAGAGCTACAGCTGGTGCTGCGAGTGCCTCAGGAGTGTAAGTGGCTGCTGCAGCTATTCTACTGTCGTTGAGATGATTATTGTCACTCACGTGATTGAACCCATTTATAAGGCCACATAATTGCTGACTTCTGTAAGACTGCCTGGCCCATCGTGGGCTGTGGGCCCACACTAACTAGAAAGGCTTTTTCTTTCACTGGACTGAGCCAAATAAGGCCTCCTATTTGACCTCCCAGCATGTACCAGTGACTTCGGGGCACTTTGATAGCAATTTGTTTTAAAGCTTACACATACTTTATTTACTTGATTGAAAGCCTTCTCACGGTGCATATGCTATTTATGTAGTTGATCTCGACTCTGTTCACACTGACTTCAGTGCGTTGTATTTGGGTCTCTATGCTGATAGCAATTACATAGCTTCAAATGGGAACCTGACTCACTAAACATCCAGTTGTCTGGAAGGACTTGGTCCTAAGTTAAATCATATCCCTCCTAGTCTTATTTAAAAGTGAACATATTGTTTATTAGGGTTTTCAAGTTTCTAATTACATAAATAATATGTTAATATACTCATTTAAAAAAAATGAAGCTAAGGATAAAATTCTCCTTGACTGCCTCCTATTTCTGTTTCCTCTATTTTATTCTAGAAGAAGCCACGGTTGTACGTCCTTCTTGAACTGTGTCTCTGCATTTATATAAACTTATGTACCCCCTCAAATATATGCTATTGTTTTATATGGTTTTCATGTAAATAAGGTTATATTGCAGGCATTGTTTTACAGCTTGCTTATATAGATTCACAATGAAATAGGACTCACTAAATACCAATTGTATGGGAAGACTTGGTCCTAAACTCTCTCACACCCCGCATCGGACTGCTCAGCAAATGATGTCAGCTTTCCCTGAGGAACATTTACACACTCTAAGCACTGCTCACCACCGTCAGGTCACCCACCCTGGTTCCTGCTTCAGTCCTTGCCAACATAGGGTCCATTTTCAACAATTATTCTGACTCTTTTCAACTTACAGTCAGATACAACTAAAAGCACTGAGGTGGGCGCTTTTCGGTAGCCTGAAACCTACCTGCAGCTTGGCAGGTGCAAAGATGGGGCTCCGGCATACGTTTGACTGCCTGGTCACAACGGAAGCCTCTCCTACTTGCAGTGACAAAGAGGTCACTGTGCCATGAGCCAGGATGTGTAAACCTGTCCCACCTGAAGTGCCAAGTCTGTGAGTCCTTCCTTCATCAAGGACAATTCAGAGTGGAGTCACTGAGCAAAACAAGGCCCCCGGTCCCGGCACACCATCCACCACCCTACTGGACAGAGGCGAGGAAGTGAGAGCATTGCCTCTGTAGACTCTAGAGAGACAAGGACATCACTGCCTCAGCCACCGCCTCTGCTGTTTCCACCTGCAGCAGCTTCCCACACCTGTACAACAGCTGGCATGATGTGGTCAGGGTTGGGCCTCACAGCCTGAAAAGAGATCCCACCCACGAACAGGACAAGAACAATCAAAGCACAAATACAACAGAAGAGTCTAAATAACCCACAGAAGGGACACTCCTCGGGCATCCAGCTCAGAAGTTAAAGGAGATCACACCACTGGGTCCCACAGGACATCTACTACAAAAGGTCACCCCATGAAGACTAGGAGTCATAGCAGTTCTATCTAATCCATAGAAATAAACACAAAGAGGCAACTAAAATGGGAAGACAAAGAAACAACCCCAAATTAAAGAAAAGGAGGAATTGCCAGAAAATGAGCTAAATGAGATGGAGGTAAGCAATATACCAGACATAGAGTTCAGAGCAATGATTATAAGGATGTTCACGGAAATTAGTGAGAGCTACAAGGAACTAAGTGGGAACTACATCAGCATAAAAAAAAGGACATAGAGGCCATGAATAAGAACCAGTTGGAAATGAAGAATACTATATCTGACATCAAGAATACACTGAAAGGCCATGACTGGTGTTAATCAGTGGTTAGAAGGTCAGTCTGTGCACTGAAGTGTCCCAGGTTTGATTTCCAGTCAAGAGCACAAACCTGAGTTGCAGGTTAGATCTCTGGTCCCAGTAGGAGACCATGCGAGAGGCAACCAATCAATGTGTCTCTCTCACATCAATGTTTCTCTTTCTCTCTTTCTCTCTCTATCTCTCCCTCCCTTAAACTCTCTCTAAATACCAATAGAAAAAAATCTCTTTGGGTGAGGATTAACAACAACAACAAAAAGAACACACAGGAAGAAATTAAAAGCAGGCTTGCCAAGAAAAATGGTGGCAGAATAAGTGGATGCCACACAGACACACTCCCAGGACCAAACTGGAGTTACAACTAAAATATAAAAAACATCCTGAATATCAACTGAAGACTACCTGGAGAAAACTTTGATAACCAAGGACAGAAAGTGGAGACCACATAGAGATTGGTAGGAAGGGCAAAGGGGTGAAAGGGCTGGATGGGCCCCCACAGACAGCAGCTGAGGTCCTGGAGAGATATCTCAGCTGTGAGGGGGTTGCCACAGAGAACTCTGGGGTTTGATCCCCAAACTTGACTCCCAGCACAGAGCACCATAACTGAGAAAGGTGTCCACATAACATCTTACTGTCTGCCAGAGAAAGGTGGCTGGAAATGCAGGCACACTCTTAAAGGGCCAACGCACAGAACTCTGTGTGCAGCCACTCACCTTGTGCTCCAGAAGAGGGAGGGAAAAATAGACTAGAGATGTGTGAGCAGAAGCCAGGGTTAGTGGTCCTGGTTTTAGAGCTCAGAAGACAGGCACCCCGGTTTCCTGAGCTGAGTTATTCCCTCATGCTACAGAGGTCATCTTTCTCACTCAGACATTTGCTATCCAGGTGGTTTTTTGTCTGGGGAGAATATAGCTGACCCACCCTATTAGAAAACACCTTGCCTCACAGTGTGCAATTTCTGAAGACCATTAGGAGACTGAGAATAACAATTAGCCTCCAGGCAGAAGCAATTTCCCCACCCTGTCGGAAAAACTCTTGCCACGCCTATGGATGATTGCCTGAGGACTACTCAAGACTGAATCCAGTCAGTCTGCTGGTAGAGGTGGTCTCTGGAGGCTTTGAATCTTTGCCTGATCTAATTAGTCAGAAACAGCATTTGGCACTGTCCTACACTAGAGATTGAGAGGCATAGCAGATCTACCCAAACACAAACAGGCAGCTAAAATTATGAGACAAAAAAAACAACCCCCAAATGAAAGAACAAGAGAATTCTCCAGAAGCAGAGATAAATGAAATTGAGATAAGAAATTTATCTGATATAGAGTTTAGAATAATGATGGTAATGATGCTCAATAGCATGAGAAAAGATATAGTAACTATGAAAATGGAAATAAAGAATGAGATAGCACAAATAAAGAACACATTTGAAGGACTACACAGCAGATTAGGGGAAGCTGAGGACTGAATCAGTGAATTTGAAGATAGATTTGAAAAAATCACTCAGAGAACAACAAAAAAAAATTAAAAATAGGAGGACAGCTTAAAGGAACTGTGGGACAATGTGAAACATAACAATATTCGAATAGCAGATGTGCCAGAGGAGGCAGAAAGGGAGCAAGGGAAAGAGAACGTGTTTGAAGAAATAATGGCAGAAAACTTCCCTAACCTGGTGAAGGAAAAAGTCACACAAGTTCAGGAGGCACAGAGAACCCCAAGCAAGAAGAACCCAAATAGACCCACACCCAGACACATCTTACTTAAAATGCCAAAATTAAAGACAAAAAGAGAATCTTAAAGGCAGCAAGAGAAAAGCAAACTGTTATCTACAAAGGAGCTCCCATACAGCTGTCATCTGATTTCTCATCAGAAACTCTACAGGCCAGAAGGAAACAGCATGAAGTACTCAAGGTAATGGAAAGCAAGGGTCTGAAACCAAGGTTACTATATCCAGAAAGGCTATCATTCAAAATAGATGGCCAAATATAGAACTTCCCAGACCAAAAAAAAAGGCTAAAGGAGGACATCGCCACAAAGCCAGCATTATAAAAAGTGCTAAAGGGACTGCTGTAATGAGAAGAAGAAAGACAGAGATCAACCTAGGCATACAGAATTTAAGTGGCAATAAGTAAGTACCTATCAAGAATAACCTTAAATGTAAATGGATTAAATGCTCCAATCAAAAGGCGTAGGGGAGCTGAATGGATACAAAAACATGACCCAACTATATGCTGACTACAAGAGAAACACCTCAGAACAAAAGACACACATAGGATGAGAGTGAAGGGTTGGAAAAAAATTTTCCATGCAAATGGAAAAATAAAAGTGGGGGTAACAATACTGATATCTAACAAAATAGACTTCAAAATGAAGGCCATCATAAGAGACAACAAAGGTCATTACATAACACTAAACGGATCAATCCAACAAGAGGATACAACCCTGGTAAGCATATATGCACCCAATATAGGAGCACCTAAATATATTTTTAAAAAACTGCTAGAGGACTTTAATGGAGAGATCAACAACAATACAGTCACAGTTGGGGACTTTAACACCCTGCTGACTTCACTAAATAGATCTTCCAGACAAAAAATTAACAAGGAAACAGTGACTCCAAAGGACATACTGGATCAGATGGATTTAATTGACATTTATAGAACATTTCACCCCAAAGTGGCAGAATATACATTCTTCTCAATTGCACATGGAACATTCTCAAAGATAGACCACATGTTAGGACACAGAACAAGTATCTACAAGTTCAAGAAAATTGAAATCATATCAAGCATCCTCTCAGATCATAGTGGAATGAAATTAAAAATCAACAACAGTAAAAACACCCAAAAACATTCAAACACATGAAGGCTAAAGAGCATGTTATTAAACAATGAATGGGTTATCAATGAGATCAAGAAAGAAATCAAAAACTTCCAGGAAACAAATGAAAATGAACACAAAACAACCCAAAATCTCTGGGACATAGCAAAAACAGTCCTGAGCATGAAATTCATAGCACTATAGGCCTAACTCAAAAATAATAATAATAATAGACTATTTAACCTTACAACTTAAAGAATTAGACAGAGAACAACAAGAAAAGCCCAGAGTAAGTAGAAGGAAGCAAATAAGAAAGATCTGAGCAAAAACAAATGATGTAGAGACTAAAAATAAATAAATAAATAAATAAATAAATAAATAAATAAACAAACAAACAATGAAACCAAGATCCAGTTCTTTGGAAGGATAAACAAGGTTGATGAACCATTAGCCACACTCATCAAGAAACAAAGAGAGATGACCCAAATAAATAAAATCAGAATAAAAGAAGAGAAGTAACCACTGACACCACACAAATACAAAGGATTGTAAGAAAATATTATGAATAACTATATGACAACAAGCTGGACAATGTGGATGAAATGGGCAAATTCCTAGAAAAATACAACTCACAAAACTGAATCAGGAAGAATCAAAAAACCTGAATGGGCCAATAACAACTGATGAAATAGAAGCAGTAATCAAAAGCCCAGGTCCAAATGGTTTCTCAAGGGAGTTTTACCAAACATTCAAAGAAGAACTAATGCCTATATTCCTCAATCTATTCCCAAAAATCCAAGAGGAAGGAATACTTCCAAGTCTTTTTATGAAGCTAGCATTATCCTAATTCCAAAACCAGATAAAGACATTACAAAGAAAGAGAATTACAGGCTAATATCCCTGATGAACATAAATGCTAAAATCCTCAACAAAATATTAGCAAATTGGATCCAGCAAGATATTAAAAAGATCACATACCATGACCAAGTGGGATTTATTCCAGGGATGCAAGGCTGGTACAATATTCGCAAATCAACAAACGTGATACATCACATAAACAAACTGAAAGACGAAAATCACATGATCATATCAGTAGACACAGGAAAAGCATTTGACAAAATCCAACACTCATTTTTCATAAAAACACTCAGCAAAGTGGGAATAGAGGGAGCATATCTCAACATGATAAAGGCCACATATGACAAACCTACAGCGAACATCATACTCAATGGGTGAAAACTAAAACCAGTTCCCCTAAGAAGAGGAACAAGACAGGGATGTCCACTTTCACCACTTTTATTCAACATAGAACTGGAAGTCTTAGCCACAGTGATCAGACAAGAAGAAGAAATAAAAAGCATCCAAATTGAAAAGGAGGAAGTAAAACTCTCATTATTCACATAGAACAAGATATTGTACATAGAAAACCCTAAAGACTTCACCAAAAAAACTACCAGATTCAATAAATGAATTTGGCAAAGTAGCAGGATACAAAAATCAACACCCAAAAATCAGTGGCTTTAAAAATATTTTTTTTATTGATTTCAGAGAGAAAGGGAGATGGAGAGAGACACAGAAACATCAATGATGAGAGAGACTTATTCATTAGCTGCCTTCCACATGCCCAACACTGGGGTTCAAGCATGACCCATATGTTCATAGCAGCACAATTTACAATAGCTAAGAACTGGAAACAGCCCAAGTGCCCATCAGTAAATGAGTGGATAAAAAAGCTGTGGTACATTTATACCATGGAATACTGTGCAGCAGTAAAAAAAAAAAACAAAAAACAGAACCTCTTACCCTTTGAGACAGCATGGAGGAACCTGGAAAGTAACATGCTAAGTGAGATAACTCAGTCAGAGAAAGAAAAGTATCACATGATCTTACTCATATGTGGAATCTAATTAACAAAATAAAATGATGAATGTAATGTGATCCAGAAGCATGGAAGCATGGAACAGAGTGCAGAACCTTGGAGTGAAGAAAGGGAGGGTGGGCAGGTGGGAGTTAATCAACCAAAGACCTTGTATACATATATGCATAACCTATGTATGGACACAGACAATACGGTGGTGAAGGCCTGGGCAAGGGAGGGTGGAGGTGGGCTGGAGAGGGTCAATGGAGGGGAAAAGGGAACATATGTAATGGTTTCAACAATAAAGATTTTTTTTAAATGACAGCCAATAACACTACAAATTAACAAAAATAAAATAAAAGCAGGCTTGATGAAGCAGAGGATCAAATCTGACAAGGTAGGAATAAAATCTCAATTAGAACAAGAAGAAAAAAAAACACTTAAAAAGCCTGAGGAGAGTTTAAGGGAACTTTGAGACATGAAATAAAACAACATCTGCATCATAGGAGTTCCAGAAGGAGAAGAAAGTGAGCAAGGAATAGAGAACCTGCTTGAAGAAATTATTATAGAAAACTTCCCTAACCTGGTGAAGGAAACACAGAGAGTCCCAATCAAGATGAACATAAAACCGACCGATATGACTCAGTGGTTGAGTATTGACCTATGAACCAGAAGGTCATGGTTTGATTCCTGGTAAGGCACATGCCCTGGCTGTGGGCTCAATCCCCATTGTGGCGTGTACAGGAAGCAGCCGATCAATGATTCTCTCTCATCATTTATGTATCTATCTCTCTATCCCTCTCCCTTCCTCTCTGAAATCAATAAAAACATATTTATTAAAAATATGAACAGAAAGAGAACCATATCAAGACACATCATATTTTAAATGATAAGTTTTAAAGACAAAGAGAGAATTTTAAAGGCAGCAAGAGAGAGACAGTCACTTACCTACAAGGGAGCTCCTATAAGGCTGTCAGCTGGTTTCTCAACAGAAACACTACAGATCAGAAGTGAATGGCATGAAGTATGCAAAGTAATAAAAAGCAAGGATCTGAAACCAAGACTACTCTATCCAGCAAGGTTATAATTCAAAATTGAGGTGAAATAACGAGCTTCCCAGACAAGAAGAGGAGGATGAGCAGGAGGAGGAGGAGGAGAGAGTGTTGGGGGGGGAGGGGGGCGACATAGGCATAAAGAATAAAAATGGAAATAAAATAATATCTATCAATAATAGCCTTATATGTAAATGGAATAAATGTTCCAATTAAAAGTCATAAGGCAGCTGAATGGCTAAGAAAACATAACCCATATATATACTGTCTACAAGAGACCCACCTTTGAACAACAGACTCACACAGGATGAAAGTGAAGAAAAAAAATTTCCATGCAAATGGAAATTTTAAAAAAGCAGGAGTAGCAATACTTATATCTGACAGAATAGACTTCAAAATCAAAGGTCATAAAAGGGACAAAGAAGGTCACTACATAATACTAAAGGGATCAATCCAACAAGAGGATATAACCCTGGTAAACATATATGCACCCAATATAGGAGCACCTAAATATATTTTAAAACTCCTGGAGAACTTTAAGTGAGAGATAGACAGCAATGCTGTCATAGTAGGAGACTTTAACCACCCCCTGGATCGATCTTCTGCATTGGATCGATCTTCTGCACACAAAAAATCAACAAGGAAGCAGCAATTTTAAATGACACACTAGATCCGATGGATTTAATTCATATTTATAGAACATTTCATCCCAACGCTGCAGAATATATGTTCTTCTCATGTGCACATGGAACATTCTCAAAGATAGACCACATCTTAGAATACAAAATAAGTCTTTACAAGTTCAAGAAGATTAAAATCATATCAAGCATCTTCTTGGATCACAATGGTATGAAACTAGAAATTACAATAAAAAAATCAAAAATATTCAAGCACATGGAGGGTAAGTAGCATGTTATTAAACAATGAATGGGTTGCCAATAGGATTAAGAAAGAAATAAAAATCTTCCTGGAAATAAATCAACCCAGAATCTATGGGACACAGCAAAAGCAGTCCTGATACTTACCTGGCAGGGGAGGTACCATGATCACGAAGGTGGTTTTCCCAGGGCGAGGCTTATCCATTGCACTCCGGATGTGCTGACCCCTGCGATTTCTCCAAATGTGGGAAACTCGACTGCATAATTTGTGGTAGTGGGGGGGAAAAAAAGCAGTCCTGAGAGGCAAGTTCATAGCACTAAAGGCCTACCTCAAGAAATAAGAAAAAATTCTAATAAACTATCTAACCCTACAACTAAAAGAATTAGAAAGAGAACAGTGGGGGAAAAGCCCAGAGGAAGTAGAAGGAGGGAAATAATAAAAATCAGAGTGGAAATCAATGACATAGAGTCTAAAAGAAAACCGTCTAGCCCAGCTGGCATAGCTCAGTGGTTGAGCATTGACCTATGAACCAGGAGGTCACAGTTCCATGCTTGATCAGGACATATGCCCAGGTTGCAGGTTCAGTCTCCAGTGTGGGGCGTGCAGGAGGCAGCCAGTTAATGATTCTCTCTCATCATTGATGTTTCTATCTCTCTCTCTCCCTCTCCTTTCTACTCAGAAATAAAAAATAAAAAAATAAAAATTTTAAATATAAAAGATCAATAAAACCAAGAGTTAGTTCTTTGAAAGAAAAACAAGATTGGTAATCTTTAGCCAGACTCATCAAGAAACAAAGAGAGATGATCCAAATAAATTAAATTAGAAATGAAAGAGGCAAAGTAATAATTGATACCACAGAAATACAAAGGATTATAACAAAATACTTAGAACACCTCTATGCCAACAAACAGGACAACGTGGGCAAAATGGGCAAGTTCGTGGGAACATACTATCTTCCAAAACTCAATCAGGAGGAATCAGAAAACCTGAATAGGCTGATAACAACAAATGAAACTGAAGCAGTAATAAAATAAAATAAAAACTCACAACAAACAAAAATCCTGCACTGGATGGCTTCATAGGCAAGTTTTAGCAAACATTCAAAGAACAAATACCTATCTTCAAACTACTCCAGAGGAGATGAGATCGACCCCCGGACTGAGCAAGGCCCAGTCGCTGCTGCATCCCTGCATCCTGCTCGGACATCCCGCCACCATCGCCATCATGCCCAAGAGAAAGGCTGAAGGGGATGCTAAAGGAGATAAAGCCAAGGTGAAGGACGAACCACAGAGAAGATCTGCCAGGTTATCAGCTAAACCTGCTCCTCCAAAGCCAGAGCCCAAGCCTAAAAAGGCCCCCGCAAAGAAGGGAGAGAAGGTAGCGAAAGGGAAAGGGGAAAGCTGATGCTGGCAAAGGTGGGAATAACCCTGCAGAAAATGGAGATGCCAAAACAGACCAGACAGAAAGCTGAAGGTGCTGGAGATGCCAAGTGAAGTGTGTGCATCTTTGATAACTGTGTATTTCTGGTGACTGTACAGTTTGAAATACTATTTTTTATCAAGTTTTATAAAAATGCAGAATTTTGTTTTACTTTTTTTTTTTTTAAGCTATGTTGTTAGCACACAGAACACTTCATTGTTATTTTTGGGGGGAAGGACATATAGTACTAATAGAATGTCTCCAAAGCTGGACTGACATGGGGAGGGGGGAATACTTTCCCTTCTAGTTTTGAGAAATTTCCTCTTGGCTCCTGGGAGGAGGGATCTCTTGATGTTGACACACATTAGCCATCTTGGCACAAACACCTGTCGTGTGGGAAAACTAAAATTCGTTTTATGTCCTTTCCTCCCTCTCCACTTTAAGCATAGACTTTGGCTGTCTTAAGCCCAGAGACCTATTGGGACCTGACCCCAAAAATATTGGTTTCCAGTATGCTGGGCAATCTGGACTTTCCAGTGTCACCACTGAGATGGCATTCCTCAAAAGAGCAGCAGTTCCTTTTTAGATTGTGGATCTACAGATTGATATTCTCTGCCATTTTCATTTTATTTCCTGAAAGTCGGGGTCGGCTTATGAAAAGTTGTTAAACAACATGCTTAATGTGAAATGTCAACCCTCACTCTAAACTTGCCCTGTTCAGAGCATCAGATTAAGACTTCATTGGGTTTTATAGTGGCTTTCTGATTTTGGTAGTTCATTGAAGAAGGGAGTTTGAAAATTGTTGTATACTGTTAACGATTGTCTGCCCATGTCCTGCCTGAAATACCATGATTGTTTATGAAAAGTATCTTTAATAAAGCTGGATACAGTTTGAAAAAAAAAAAAAAAACTACTCCAAAAAAATAAAAATTCAAGAGGTAGACTTCCAAGCTCTTTTTATGAGGCCAGCATTATCCTAATTCCAAAACCAGATAAAGACACTACAAAGAAAGAAAATTACAGGCCAATATTCCTAGTGAAGATATATGCTAAAATCCTCAACAAAATATTAGCAAATCAAATCCAGCAAAACAATGACCATGACCAAGTGGAATTTATTCTGGGGTTGCAAGGCTTGTAAAATATTTGCAAATCAATAAATGTGGTACATCACATAAACAAAATGAAGGATAAAAATCACATGATCATATCAATAGACACAGAAAAAGCATTAGACAAAATCCAGCATCCATTTTTGATAAAAACTCTCAGCAAAGTGGGAAAAGAGGGATCATACCTCAACATAATAAAGTCCATATATGACAAACATACAGCCAATATTATATTCAATGGGCAAAAACTAAAATGTTTCCATTAAGAACAGGATGAGACAGGGTTATCTGCTTTCACCACTCTTATTCAACATAGTACTGGAAGTCCTAGCCACAGCAATCAGTGAAGAAGAAAAAATAAAAGGCATCTAAATTGGAAAGGATGAAGTAAAACTGTCATTATTCACTGATGACATGATATTGTACCTAGAAAACCCTAAAGACACCACCAAAAAACTGCTCGATTTAATAAATGTATTTGGCAAAGTAGCACATAAAATTAATATCCAGAAATTCGTGGCATTTTTATACATCAGTAATGAACTCTCAGAAATAGAAACTTTAAAAAAATTCCATTTACCATTGCAACAAAAAAAATAAGATACCTAAGAATAAACTTAACCAAGGAGGTAAAAGACCTGTACTTAGAAAACTATAGGCCACTGAAAAAAAGAAACAGAGGAAGACACAAAGAAGTGGAAGCATATACCATGTTCATGGATTGGAAGAATTAATGTCATTAAAATATCCATACTACCCAAAGCAATCTATAGATTTAGTGCACTACCTATTAAAATGCCAAAGGCATATTTCACAGAACTAGAACAAATATTCCAAAAATTTATACGTAACCAAAAAAGACCCTGCATAGCCTCAGTAATCTTGAGAAAAAAAAGAACAAAGTTGGAGGAATCACAATACCAGATATCAAATTATACTACAAAGCCATTGTAATCCAAACAGCCTGATACTGGCACAAGAACAGGCATATAGAACAATGGAACAAAACAGAGAGCCCAGAAATAGATCCATGCCTTTATGGTCAATTCATATTTGACAAATGAGCCAACAGCATACAATGGAGTAAAGATAATCACTCCAATAAATGGTGTTGGGAAAATTGGATAGGTACTTGCCAAAAAAATGAAACTGGACTACCAACTTAGACCATACACAAGAATAATCTCTTATTCTTAATAAAGACTTAAATGTAAGTCGCAAACTCATAAAAATCCTAGAAGTAAATAAGCAGTAAAATTTCAGACATCTTACATAGCAGAATTTTTGCCGATACATCTCCTAGGCCCTAGGGCAAGAGAAACACAAGAAAAAATAAACAAATGGGACTACATCAAACTAAAACGCTTCTGCACAGAAAAAAAAAAAAAGATCCTCAAAATGCAAAGGGAACCCACTCAGTGAGAGAACATATTTGCCAATGATATGTCTAATAAGGGGTTAATTTCCAAAATATATAAAGAACTCATATACAGAAATTTTTTTTAAAAAAAAAGTTCATACAACTCAACAAAAGGAAGACAAATAATCCAATTTAAAATGGCAGCCTTGGCCGGTTTGGCTCAGGGGTTAGAATGTCGTTCCTTAGACTGAAGGGTCTCTGTTCGATTCCAGTCAAGGGCACATACCTTGGTTGCAGACTCGATCCCCGGCGCCAATTGGGGCATGCAGGAGGTAACCAGTCGATGTGTTTCTCTCACATCAATGTTTCTCTCTCTCTCTCTCTCTCTCTCTCTTTCTCTCTCTCTCACTTTCTTCTCCCTCACTTCCACTCTCTCTCTAAAGATCCATGGAAAATCCCTAGCTGGTTTGGCTCAGTGGATAGAGCTTCGGCCTGAGGACTGAAGGGTCCCAGGTTCAATTCCGGTCAAGGGCACATGCTCGGGTTGTGGGCTCGATCCCCAGTAGGGGGCATGCAGGAGGCAACCGATCAATGATTCCTTCTCATCATTAATGTTTCTATCTCTCTCTCCCTTTCACTATCTAAAATCAATAAAAATATATTTAAACTATAAAAAAGTAAAATTAAATAAAGATCAATGGAAAAAATATCCTCAGGTGAGGATTAAAGAAAAAAAATGGGCAAATGACCTGAATAGACACTTCTTCATACAGATAGCCAACAGATGTATGAAAAAATGCTCAACGTCACTAATCATCAGAGAGATGCAGATTGAAACTACAATGAGCTATCACTTCATGCCTGTCACAATGGCTATCATCAATAAATCAACGCATGACAAGTGCTGGCGAGGATGTGAAGAAAAAGGATCCCTAGTTCACTGCTGGTGGGAATGCAAACTGGTGAGGCCACTGTGGAAAACGGTATGGAATTTCCTCAAAAAATTAAAAATGGAACTGCTGCCCAGCCGATGTGGCTCAGTGGTTGAGCGTTGACCTATGAACCAGGAGGTCAAGGTTCAGTTCCTATTCAGGGCATGCGCCCAGGTTTCTGGCTCGATCCCCATTGTGGGGCATGCAGGAGGCAGCCAATTAATGATTCCCTTTCATCATTGATGTTTCTATGTCTCTCTTCCTCTCTGAAATTAAAAAAAAAATAAAAAATAAAAAGGAACTGCTGTTTGACCCAGCAATCCCACTTCTAGGAATACTAGTATATCCTAAGAATCCTGAAACACCAATCAGAAAGAATGTATGCACCCCTGTGTTCATAGCAGCATTATTTACAATAGCTATGATCTGGAAACAGCCCAAGTGCCCATCAGTAGATGAGTGGATAAAAAACCTGTGTTACATTTACAAAATGTGGCTGTAAAAAAGAAGAATCTCTTACCCTTTGCAACAGCATGGAGGGACCTGGAGAGTATTATGCTAAGTGACATAAGCCAGTCAGATAATGACAAATACCACATGATCTCACTTATATGTGGAATCTAATGAACAAAATAAACTGATGAACAAAATAGGTCCTGAGGCATGGATGCCTGGAACAGACTGACACATCTTAGAGGGGAGGGTGGGTGGATGGGAAGAGATTAACCAAAGAATTTACCAGTATATGCATGTGTGCACAGACCATGGTCACTGACAGTAGTGCATGAAGGCCTGGGAGCAGGGCAGGAGCCGGGTGGAGGGGGGTTTGGGGAGGAACAGGGAACATCGGTAATACTGCCAATGATAAAAATAAATTGTAAAGAAATTAAAATTTAAAAAGTATTTTAAAAAAACCAAAAGCATCAAAAGTGGGAACTCAGATATTTGCACCCCCGGGTCCACGGCAGCATTATTCACAACAGCCAAAAGGAGAAACACCACGAGTATCCGTCATCAGATGAATAAATAAATAAAATGTGCCATATACACATACAATGGGATATTATTCAGCCTTAAAAAGGAAGAAATTCTGTCACATGCTACAGTATGGATAAACCTGGAGGACATGATGCATGTGAAATAAGCCAGACAAAAAAAAAGGCAAATATTGTATGATTCCACTGATATGAGGTACCTAGAATAGTCAAATTCACAAACACAGAAAGTCGAATACTGGTTACCAGGGGCTGGGGGGAGATGGGACTGGCTAATTATTGCTTAACTGGAGGCCCAGTGCACAAACTAGTACATGGGTGGGGTTCAGCTGGCCTTCCCCAATCGAGGCCGATCGGGCGGGCTGGCCAGAGGAGAGGGGACATGGGAGGTTGGCCGGCTGGCCCTGCCTCCTGGTCCAACTCCCGGTCGAGGGGGCAATTTGCCTATTAGCCTTTTATTATATACTAGAGGCCTGGTGCACAAAATTCGTGCACGGGTAGGGTCCCTAGGCCTGGCCGGCAATCAGGCCAATCTGGGCCTTCCGGCTGCCAGCCAGGGCCTTCCTTTGTTCCTCCGTCAGCTAGTATGTATAGCAGGGGAGCACCAAAGCTTACTGGTGGTAAGCTTTCCAGCCTCCTGGTGGTCAGCACACATCGTAGTGAGTGATTGAACTCCTGGTCTCCCGGTTGAACTCCCGAGGGGACACTTTGCATATTAGCCTTTTATATAGAGAGATGATTTGTACCGAGTTTCAGCTTGGGAAGATGCAAAAGTTCTGCAGATGGATGGTGATGATGGTTCAATAACAATGTGAATGTACTTAATGCCACTGAACTGTACACTTAAAAATGCTTAAAATTGTAAGTTTTATGTTATATGTATTTAATCACAATTTTAAAATGTTTCAGTCATGTGCATTATCCCAAACCCTCCAAAGACCCTCACCTCACTCTAACTCAAGACCAAAGTCCTATAGACCCACTCCCATGTTTTCCTCTAACTCCCCACCCCCGTTACCCTTCTGAACCCCCTTGTTCTCTTCTCCTTGTTCACTTTTCTCCTTACTGTTCCTCAAACATGCCAGGCACTCTCCCTGCCTCAGGCCTTTGCGCTTGCTATTCCATCGCCTAGGTACCTACAGGGCTGCCTTCCTCACTCCCTCTAGAATGACTACCCTATTGAAAATTCAACCTTTGCCCCTTCTTCTTTGGCTAAAATTCTTTTTCCTCCATAGAAGTTATTACCACCTGAAAGATTATTTTATTTGTTTACTATCTGTCTTTTCTCACTAGAATGTAAGAATGTTCAAGTGTTTTAAAGTCTCCAGGCCATAACCTGACCTTTCTCAGGGTTCCCGGATGTAACTGAAAACCTCAATAGCGAAGTTGCAGAGTTTGTTCCCAGGTCTTCTTCCCCTGGTCCAGTACCAGGAGCTGATTACATTTCCCGCCGCGACCAGTAGGGAGATATCATTGGAAAGGTATGCGCTCTGCATGACCAGGTGAGCCCTGAGCGCCAGCCTGGCTACGCCCCGTGTGATCTGGGCTGTGTGGTTGGGTTTCTGGGAACAAAGTAAAAACTGCCAGGCTTGGCAGCGGCCAGAGGCCTTTGTGGCAGGCCGGCCAGGTGGAGGGAAGGCCAAGAGGAGGTGGCGGTGCACTGGCGGCAGAGGCCCACACTCCAATGCCCGTGGGGCGGAAGCCCGCTGGCAGGCTGGGTGTGCCCACACTGGGCACCTGGGAGTGGGGATCATGGGGAACCAGAAATCCAGGCCAAGCAGGAATGGAGGCCCTGTGTTGTCAAACCCCTGACTGCTTATTTTCCAGGGAATCGGGAAGTTGGCTTTCAGGCACTATTTCCTCATTTTTAAACATTGGTTCAAAATTGCTAAGAACACCATGTGATCTGACACACAAAAAAAATTAAAAAACTAGGCCTCGCCACCTCCCATACCCCTCCCCATGCCAGGACAATCACTTTACAGCTCTGCTACTTAGCAAAGATTTCCAGGTCTACTTAGCATGGGGATCTTGGTTCCAGGGAGACCTGGCTTTGTCACAGGTTGGCCCAGTTCCTTGACATCTGCAAAATGGGAAAAAAATAGAGCCTACCTCATTAGATCATTTTGGAGGAGAGTTAGCAGGTGCCTGACAAATAGTATTTACTGTAGTAATGAGGGGAGGGAGGGATGGAGGAGCAAAGGGCCTGGGGAATATTGAGGAAAGAGAGGAATAACAAAAGGACACGTATGGCGTCAGCTGGTATGTGTGGCAGGGGAGCACCAAAGCTTACTGTGGCCTGGGGTGCTCAGACTGAAGATCCAGGACCCACTTTGGATCACTGGGCCCAAATAAGGATTCTGCCAACAAGCCAGAGACCCAACGCCCCGGGGCCTCCAGACCCATGGGTGGTGCTGCATTCCTTCGAGGCCCTGTCTCAGGGGATGGCACGGGTCCCAGCAGTCGCTGGGCTGAGCCTAACTGCAGGACTTCACATCTGTGTTTGTACAAACATACTTGGTCTTATGAGTTTGGAGCTTGACATTCCAGCCTGTCAAGATCGGATAGTTTGGAAACCTTTTCACCAGAACCAGTTACGAGTCTTTTGGTTGCAAGCAACAGAAACCCCAACCCAAGATGGCTTAGCAAAAAGGAGATTTATAATCTCACGCACTTAAAATGTCCAGGGCCTGGGCTGGTTTCAGGTATGTCTTGATGTGGGTCAAATGGTGAAACCAGGACCTGGTTGCTCTGTCATCTTTCTGGATGGGATCCATCCCTGTCCAGCCACTTCCCAGCTGCAGTCCACGCCCAACAACCCCAAAGTAGGCGGGACTCCCCAAGACCTCAGAGAAAGCATCCCAAGAAAACTTCCCTGTGCAGATTCTCACTGGTTATGGTTAACCTGATTGGGTCATGCCCCCTTCTTGAACCAATATCCTAAGAGGATATAATGTGCTGATTTCTAGGCCGGGCTGGTATCAACCCCGAGCAGGTGGTGATAAATGAAATCAACATCCCAGGATCAAAATATGGACGGGGTGCAAGGAAGGGGTGGAGACCCCGGAGCCAAATCAGGTGCAGCTACCTGAAGTAGGATGAAGGGATGTCCAGTGCCCCCCGCCCCCCACTTATGAAAAAAAAAAAAAAAAGAAACGGTCACCTTCTCTTTTAGGCAAAGTACTATTGAAATGGTGGCTCTGAAGTGCAGCCCCGGCTCCGTTGATCGCTGGGGCTGGCTTGGCTCCCTCTTGGCTCTGGGATCTCCTTCCCTGATTCCTAACCCCCGAGGCCTGCCTGACTAAGGAAGCGAGGACCGTCCCGCCTGGGCTATAAGCTCCCAGTACAGCTTTGCTGTGGCATTTAGAGCCCTCCCAAACCAGGCGTGCATCTACCCAGACACTAATTGGTCTGACTGCGTAATTCAGCCCGTGTCTTCAGCTAGAAAAAGTGTGTGTTTTTAATTTGAACAAACGTTCCAAACACCTCGCCAGAGGTCCACACGGACTCTTGCTGATGTCCTTCAGACCAGAGTCCCTGTCAAAGGACAGAAAGAAGCGAGTTCAACGTGCCAACCCTGAGTCAACACACCTCCCCTCGTTCGCAATTACTTAAAACACATACCTTAACCTGTCTCAGCCCCACACCGGCCGGCCCGTAATCCCTACACATCCCCAGAACTCCAGCTCCTCCACCTCGGAAATCAGGGCACAACCAACGGCAAGCTGCTCACACCAACACAGTCCCGGAGGAGATCCACCCCAATATTGTCCAGCAAGAGCACCTGGCCAGGAAAACAGTGCGTGAACAAAAGGAAAACCTCCAGAATCACGTGAGTGGGAGGAACCATGTGAAATTGCCATGTTTGTAGGTCAGTAACAGTCTAATGTCAACAACTTCATGTGGTCAAGCGGGATCTACCAGGGCAGTGGTTTTCAAAGTGTGGCCCGCAGACTCCTGTGGGGGAGGAGGAATGGCTCCCCAAGGCCCTTTCAAGAAGAACACGAGCGCAATAGCCGGTGTGGCTCCATGGATAATGTCAGCCTGTGGACCAAAGGGTCCCGGGTTCCATTCCTGTCAAGGTCACATACCTGGGTTGCAGGCTCCTCCCGGCCCAAGGGCCTGGTCAGGGCACATGCAGGAGGCAACCAATCGATGTGTTTCTCTCACATTGGTATTTCTCTCTGTCTTTCCCTCTCTCTTCCACTCTCTCTAAAAATCAATGGAAAAATATCCTCAGGTGAGGATTAAAAAAGAAGAAGAAGAAGAACACAAGGTCAAATTATTTTCCTGGTAATACTAAGGTGCTCACTGCCTCCTTACCATGTTAACCTTTGCACTGACCACAGCGCTGGTGGGTAGAATTCCACAAGCTGGCTTTCCCTTATTTATTCCAAATAAACAACGTGCCTGCCTCTTATTAAGCCAGACATGATGCAAAAACACTGAACAATGCCATTCTTCCCACTAATTTCTTTTCGTTTGGAACATATTGTCCATAAAGGCATTTTGTTTGTGTTACTATGGAAAGTAATATTTAAATTTCTGATAAGCATCAGTAGATGTAACCCACATAAACAAAAACTCTCTGGGGTCTTCCATCCTTTTTTAAAGTGCCAAGGATTCCTAAGACCAAAAACTTTGAAAACTCCTACATTAGGACAATCTACAGAGAAACATACATAAATGAAGTGGAGACAATTGGAGCAGTAAGAAAGCATATAAAAATGCGGCGACAACACTGAGTTCAGAGACCACAGCATTTTTCAGAGAGTTCAATTTTTTAAATACAAAAAAATAATGAAATAATAATCACTGAGGGCCTCACAACCCACAACAAAATGTTAACATTTTGTAATATTTGCTTTTAGTGTTTTTACAAATTAATTAATTAAATAAACTTTCCAGCTAGCATTAGAATCCCTTTGGTCCCCATTCCATTTCCAAACTCTCAGGTCAATACTATTGTGAATTTCAGTGGTTTCCTTCCTATATATTTAATTATAATATTTTTACAGTATATGTAATTGTGTTATGTTCTTTAAATTTTTACGTGAAATAATTCAGACTGTACAAATTCATCGGCTGCATGTAAGGCTCTGGCTTAAGACTGCCACCGGGGTTCAAATCCCGACTCTGATGCGTCCTAGTTGTGTGACCTTGGGCAAGTTATTCAACCTCTCTGTGCCCCCGTTTCCTCACCAATAAAATAGGGGTGATCCTGGTACCTACCCCATAGGTTATTCTGGGTTTTAATGTAAATGCCTACAACAGCATTTCAGAGTGAGCACTATAAAAGTGTTCGCTCTCATTATTATTCCAAACTCTTACTTTTTTCCCTCATGATTTTGAAGTTTATGAACATCCATATACATATATGGGATATGTTTCTTGTTCGGTGCTGCATAGTATTTCACTGAGTAACCATTTCACATTTTATTATACATATATATATGTATAATAAAATATTAAAATCCCCTCCCGCCCATCTGCACGTGCAGCTCCTCCTGAGGCGTCGTGATGCAGCCTCCTCCTGAGCTGGTCGTGACCATTATGGCGTCCCAGCCTAATTTGCATATTACCTCAAGGCTGGGACGCCATAATGGTCACGACCAGCTCAGGAGGAGGCTGCATCACGATGCCTCAGGAGGAGCTGCACGTGCAGATGGGCGGGAGAGGATTGCGTGCCACCCCCAGCCCCAGCAGACACACACCAGGGGTGGGAGTGTGCTCCGAGCGGCTGCGGTGCAGCTCGGAGCACGCCCCCGGAGGGTGGCGGTGGTGGCCGGAGTGAAGCAGCCCCGGTCCCAGATGCCTGGCAGTGGCTGGAGCAAAGCAGCCTGGGTCCCGGGTGCCTGGCAGCAGCCAGAGCAAAGCAGCAGCTGGAGTGAAGCAGCCCAGGTCCTGGGTGCCAGAGGGAAGCCGGTGCCGGCAGCCAGGGGAAGGAAGGCCTATTCTTGCACAAATCTTTGTGCATCAGGCCTCTAGTCCTATATAATAAAAGCCTAATATGCAAATTGTCCCCTCGACAGGGAGTTCTGCGGGGAGTTCGACCGCTTGCTATGACATGCACTGACCACCAGGGGGGCGTGCAGAATATGGCGGGCGTTGGCGACGTGGCACTGGCAGCGGGCAGTGATGGAGGTGCTGCAGGCCCCGATGGCCCCAATGAGAATAGGACCAGGGCAGGATGGTAGAGCAGGTGAGTGGGCGGTGCCAGGCCAAGGCAGGTGTGAGCTACTAGTCACCAGGCAGGGGCCAATCACCCTGCCAATCCAATAACTCTGCCGCCACCTGGCTCCCAGACTCTGAGGGAGCCAGGCAGGGGCCTGATGCCCTGCCGATTGGATTGCAGGGTGACCAGCAGCAGCAGTGGGGAGTGGGGCAATCGGTGGAGCGATTGGACCTCGCAGGCGGGTGACCAGTGGCAGCAGCGGGGGGCAGGCAGCCAGGGAAAGGGAGGGAGTACCCGGCCAGCAGCCGGCAGCTGCTAGGGACCCTACCAGTGCATGAATTTCATGCACTGGGCCTCTAGTTCTCTACTAAAAATAATGACAATTAATTTATTTTTACTTGTAGAGGTTTATACATTTACTAGAGGCCCGGTGCACGAATTTGTGCACAGGTGGGGTCCCTCTGGGTGGCCTGCAGGAATCAGGCCGAAACCCACAGTCCAACACCACCTGCAGCTCCTACCTGCCGCTCCTGCTCATCCAGGCCCCACTACGCCTGCTTGTGCCCAATGCCCAATCAGTCCCGATTGAGAGAGGCTCGTGCTACCGCAGCAGCCTCACCAGCCATGAGCCCTGTGTCTGGCACCCTCCCGAGGGGAGTGGCCTGCGGGATTGGGCCAAAACTGGCTCTCTGACATCCCCCAAGGGGTCCGGATTGCAAGAGGGCACAGGCCAGGCCAAGGGGCCCCACCAGTGCAAGATCAGGGTTGGGGAGGGACTGCAGAAGGGCTCCAGGGCATGTCTGGCCCCATCTTGCCCAGTCCTGATTGGCCAGACCCCAGCAGCAAGCTAACCTACTGGTCGGAGCGTCTGCCCCCCCAGTGGGCAGTGCACATCATAGCAACTGGTCGACCAGTTGACTGTCTGCCCCCTGGTGGTCAGTGCACGTCATAGGGAGAGGTTGAGTGACCTTAGCATATCATTAGCATGTTACGCTTTGATTGGTTGAGCAGTTGACCGGTCACCGGGCAACCAGACACTTAGCATATTAGGCTTTTATTATATACTACAGGCCCAGTGCATGAAATTCTCAGCCCAGCCTGCACCCTCTCCAATCCGGGATCCCTCAGGAGATATCCGACTGCCAGTTTAGGCCCAATTCCAGGGATGGGGCCTAAACTGGTAGTACGACATCCCTCTCACAATCCTGGACCTCTGGCTCCTAATCGCTCACCTGCCTGCCTACCTGGTCATTCCTAACTGCCCCCTGCTGCCGACCAGGTTGCCCCCAATTGCCCCCTCCCTGACAGCCTGGTTGCTCCTAATTGCCTCCCTCCCCCCTCCACCCCCGCCAGCCTGGTCACCCCCAACTGTACCCCCTGCCAGCCTGGTTGCCCCTAACTGCCCCCCCTGCCTGCCTGGTCACCTCTTACTGCCCCCCCCTGCCGGCCTGGTCATCCCCAACTGCCCCCCCTACCAGCCTGGTCACCCCCAACTGTCCCCCCCTGCCAGCCTGGTCGTCCCTCACTAACCCCCCTGCTGGCCTGGTTGTAGGCAGCCATCTTGTGAGGGTGTGAGGGTTAATTTGCATATTACCTCTTTATTATATAGGACTAGAGGCCCAGCAAACGAAATCATGCGCAGGTAGGGTCCCTAAGGCCTAGCCTGCCATCAGGGTCTTCCACCCGCTTTCCAGTCCCCAGTCCCACCCCGTCACCACCCACCCCAGTTCCCCGTGGTTCCCCCTTCGCCATCAGGTGATCAGAGCCTGTGGGCGGAGGGGGTAGGGACCAGAGGTCTGCCTTCTGCCTGCTCACCAGTCCCCAGTCCTGCCCTGCCACCACCCACCCGGGTTCCCCCTGGCTCCCCACAGCCGGACACCCACACATGCCACAGCGATGCACATAGAGTCCCTCACCCACGCGTCCCCAGCACATTGTGGTAGTTTGTTACAGCAACGAGTGAAAAGGAGCAGTCTCTCAATGGTAGGATGGAGAGGGCTGACAGCTGGGGGTTTCCATGCACAAGGGACATGAAAACCCACGTGTGACAGACATTGGCAAGAAAGTGGCTGAAAGGACCGTTGGAACCTTGAGCTGATGCGGAGAAGAGAGGAAGGGAGAAGTGATTCAGAGGGGAGGCGGGCGGGCAGCAGGGGCTGAGGCGGGGCTCTGGAGGGCCGGAGGCCCACGCCAGGGCGGCTGCTGAGTTCCTAACACAGAGGTGGGGCTTTAGGGATGGCGGTCCGAGAGTGACCTGGGAGGGTGGCTGAGGCAGAGGGGAAGAGGGAGGCACCGGGAAAGCAGCGGTGAGCCAACCCAGAGGTGGGGAGACACAGGGACACTTCCGGGGAATCAGCGGCAGGAGCCGGTTCCCCTGAGGCACCCACCTGCCCGCCGACCGAGCTGTGCGTGAAGGGCGCGGTCGCACGGGGGTGCGCGCTCACGGACACGCCGGGCGGGTGGAGCGTTGTAAGTGGCCTGCGATGAGCCTCCGCGGACCGTGGGACCGTGGTGTCTGGGGACGCGCGGGGAGGGCCTCGGTGTGCATCGCTGTGGCACGCGTGGGCGTCTGGCTGCGGCGGCAGAATGGATGTGCGCGTTGCGCGTTCGGGGCGGGTGTGGGGTGCGCGTGGATGTGGCGTGCGGGACCGAGCTTCGTGGGAGGGAGGGGAAAAGCGGGCCCGAGGGAGGCGGCCGGGAGGCGGGCCGGTGCGGGTGGCCCGGCCTGGGCGCCGCCAAGCTCCGCCCGCGGGCGCTCCCGGCTTCCCCGCCCCGCGCCTGCCCTGCGCCCGGCCCGGCGCTCCAGCCCCACTCCGCCGCCGCCAGCCGCCGCCGCCACGAGGCCGCGACAGGTAGGACGGCCCCCCCCCCCCCCCGCGCCCTCCGCGGCCCCGGCCGCAGTATCTCAGCGAGGCGCCTGGGCGCTGGGGACCCCGCCTCGGGGCAGGGGAGCCCTGCGGGCTGAGACGAGCCCCGCGAACGCGGGGCGCGGGGTTCAGGAGGGTGACCAGGCGACACCGGGGCACGGACCCGCGAGGCGCCGCGCAGCGCGGATTTGGGGGGTGAGCGCCCACCACACGGCATGCCGGCGCCTTCTTGGCCGCCGTCCGGCGGGAGCGCGGCGCGGCGGCGGGCGGGGAGCCGGGACCCCAGCTGCCCAGGTTTGAACCGGGAAGCCCCGCCGAGCCGCCGGGACGCGGGTGTGCTCTCCCGGTGCCCCGGGAGGGCGGGGAGGAGGCGGGCCCGGCCCCTGCCTGTCCTCCCCGAGGGGTCCGTCCGCAGAGCGCCACGTCGCTGTGACTTGGGGGGCCGGGGAGAAGTTGGGAACAGAGGGTGCGCAGCATGGAGCGGGGACCTTCCCCCTGTGGCGCAACGGGGAAACTGAGGCATGGAGAAGTTCAGGGAAGACGCAGCGAACTTCTGCCATCCGTAGGAAGCACCGTAGCACCTCCACTCCATCTCTGCCAAGGATCCCTCAAGTGGGGGGCTGTATGAAGGCTCCCCCAGATCGAGGCATCCCTGTGTCCCAGCCTTCCTACCGACTGAGTGAGTCCACGAGGAATGCCTGGATCCAACCTCCTTTAGCTATAACCTGCCAGCCCCCCCCCACCCCCAGGGAACCGCTCCAGGACTTGGTGTGTGAACTGCGCCGTGCATTCGGAGACTGGGCTCCCCCGCCCGCTGTCCGTGTTGGTGCAAATGTAGCTCATTTCTCTCAACTGCTGCATAGGCTCCCCCTGGCCATGCGCCCTAATGGGCGTTTAGGTCACAAAACGGAGGGACTGGTTCCTATTTCAGCCTTTTGTATAAATTGGTGCCTCTGGGTTGAATACGAGTTCTTTGCTCCATGTCCTAAACTAACTTCACAGGATCTGAATTTGGGGTTCAAAGTCTCCTCATCTCATTGCACACACACATGTATGCACACATACATAACACATGAATGTGTGTGCCCCTGGTCTACACACATATGCATGCACATGTTCATACATGTGTGCACTGCACATGCACAGGAGCATGTATGTGCACCTGTCTGGCTGTGGACAAGGACACCCCTCTAGCTGCGGTCCCCGCTGAGCCCAAAGACCTGAGACAGCCAGGCCACAAGCTCTGCCTGTCCAGGCCCCAGTGGGCAGAGTCCCCATAGGGATAGGCCCAGTTACTCCCACTCTCCAATGGCAGAGAGGAGTTGGGCACCATGGCCACAGACAGGAGTGTCCAGGGTCCTGCTGGTGTCCCACAGGCCTATCAGGTCTAGGCTGTGAGGAGAGCCTGATGCCCTGGAGTGGGTGCCAGGGCCATTCAACATGGGGTGGCATGCCCCATGACAGCCGTGGAGAACAGCTGGAATCAGAGATGCTTGGATCCCAACCCCAGCCCCGCCCTCGCCAGCTGGGCAGTCCCCTTCCCTGCCTCAGCCCAGCTTGCTCATCGGTGACACGGGTGGTGACATAGGAACTGTAGGGGGTCGTGGGAGGAAGAAGCACAGCGTGCAGAGCACGGGCGGCACTCGGCGAGCAGGAACTCTCGGCCTGGGCAGGGCAGGCCCAGCGATGGCCCCGGGGTGGGGTGACGTACAGTGCCGTGCAGGCAGGGAATCCTGAGGGCTGAGTGGTCTGAGGGTGAGGTTTTGCTTGTGGGGAGCCCAGCCTGGCTCCATGCAGTCCAGAGCGTCAGGGCACCTACCACAGGTCCGCGCTGAGCGAGGCGCAGAGCCGCCGCCAGGTCCGCCTGTGAGATGCGGGCAATGGTAGAGGTCTCCAAGGGGACCTGTGGGAAGCTTCATGGGGCCTATGCTCCTTTAAAAACGTCCGCTTACTCCCAGGGTTTTAAAAAGTGGGAGATGGCACATAAAACCCCATATTTCTGGATCCTCTTGAGAAAAGAGAATCAGAAAAGCTGACAACTCCAGGCCCAACATGCGGCTTGCCCCTGGGACGGGCAGGCGCCCTCCAGGCTGCCCTCGTCCCCGCGGGCCCACCCCTCATTCTTAAAGAGCAGCACCGGCACCGAGTGAAGCCAACACCCAGAACCACCGCCAGCTCTGCACCCCGCTCTGGCACACGCGTGTTGTGTGGTCTAAGGCAAGTTACTTAGCATGTTTGTGACTCCACTTTCCTATATGTAAAATATGGGTAGTAAGTGGCCTGTCTCACAGGGTTACGTTAGGCACGATGTAAGTCAGCGACCTCACCCCCTGAGAGCGGGGCCTGCCTCACTAAGTACTGACGCTGGCGCTGATGACGGCGGTGCTGGCTGCCCGATAATGTGTGCTCCAGATTGCACCCCCTATAAACTGCTGTGGAAACACAAGCAAAGGAAGAAAGAAGGGACGGGGGAAAGGAACACTTTGGGCTCCTTCTTCAAATCAGAGGCTGCAATCCTAGATATTTTTTTGCCCCAGGACAGGAAGAGGACACATTTCAAGGAAAGCTACAAAGAGGAGGGGACTTCTACAGTGGGTTTTGAAGGGTGACTATGAGTTTCTCTGGAGCAGTAGAGTGGAAATGGCATTTGCACCCAGAAATAACAACCTTTACAAAGGCCTGGAGGCATGGCCAGGCAACACATGTTTAGGGGTGCCAAGCAGCCCAGTGCAGCTGTGAGCGTGTAGGGAGAGGCAGGAAGACGGGTCTGGGCAGACAGAGAGGGCAGACTGAAATCATGATGGGCTTCTGGCAGGAAGAGGGAGGCACAGCCGGCTGGCGACACTCCGCGGTTGAGCGTCGGCCTATGAATCAGGAGGACACGGTTCGATTCCTGGTCAAGGGCACATGCCTGGGTTCGGGGCTCAATGCCTGTGTGGGGCGTGCAGGAGGCAGCCGATGGATGATTCTCTCTCATCATTGATGTTTCTCTCTCTCTCGCCCTCTCCCTTCCTCTCTGAAATAAAAAGGGGGTGCACATTTCTTGTGCACTTACTGTGTGCAGGTGCTCTTATAATCACCACCCCTGTAGTCCTCATGTGCCCCTGGGAATCGGGGTTTGTGATCCCCAGTTTTGAGTTAGACAAAGGCTCAGGGAGTGTGAGTTGCTTGCCCAAGAGCCCACACAGTGGGTCAGTGGCAGAGCTGGGGTCAGACCCCAGATCTGTGTGATTCTGAAGGCCGGGCCCCCTCTCTGAACCTCAGTTTTCTCAGTGTAAAGTGGAGACACGACCCGTGAAACCTGCAGCGGTTGGCTGTGAGCACCAGATGAGCGGATGAAGCACACAGCCAAGCAGTCCCTGGCGCATCGCGGTCGCTGTGGTTATTGTGACTGGAATGAGGCCCCTCAGCCTCTCACACCCCTGCCCAGCCTCAGACGGGGGAGGGGCGGGGCATGGCCTGGGCCAGAGGTCTCTGAGTGTGACCCCTGCGTCAGCAGCCTCAGCGTCTGTCACTGTCACCTGGAGCGTGTCAGACATGCCGGTCTCAGACGCACCCTCGGCCTCGGAGTCAGAGGCGTGGGGGTGGCCTAGGTGGGCCTCGTGCTCCCTAACATTGTAGTCGCTGGCCTAGAGGAGGCCTTCAGATGAGCTCTCCAGCCCTGCACCCACCGCCCTAGAGGGGAGCTGGATGGAGAGAATTCTGTCCTCGGCAAAGCCCCCTGCTCCGGGGCTGCACGAGCCGTTTCATACGGACGGGAGGTCACGGGCAGGGAGTCCTGGGGGCCATGCTTTAGAAGTTGCTCTCCTTCCTACGCTTGCAGCCCCCAGTTCGCCCATCTTGAGATTTCTGAGGACTCACCGCCCCACAAAAAGCTTGTTATTAGGGGCCTTCCGGCCTGGGGCTGTGGGGCAGTCTCTCCTCCCCTGACTCCCATGAGGCTGTGTGTCCAGGCTAGTCCTGGGCAGGGGGTGCGCCCAGGGCTCTGCACTGAGGACCACCGAGGAGGTCCCGGGTCCAGTGCGAGGAGGCGCGTCCAGGCTGGGGACAGTCGCAGGGGCCAGAGGGCCTCCGGGGGAGCAGGCCCCTCCGAGCGCTGTCGGGAGCGAGGAGCCGCACAGCCCCACGCGTGGGTGCGTGGTCAAAGTGGCTAGGTTTGCCGACATAAACATTAATATTTTCTGCACAGCCAAAACCAAAACACACATAAACCCGGGCCATCAAACGAACACAAATACTTGCCACTCGTCTGACAAAGCGTTAATGTCCTGGGAAAAGAGCTCTGGCAAATCTAAGACCAACCACCCCATCCAAAACAGAAGAAAAACAGAGTGAAGGACAGGACTTGGCTGTTCACTTAGAAAGGAGTACAAGTTGAATACAAACAGAGGAAAACAAGAAATGCTCAGATCCACATGGACTCTGTCTCCGCCGCCATCGCACAGGCCGTGCGGGGAGCACAGCCGGGCAACCTCGGGGCGTCCTCGGGACGCTGCCCTTACACCTCTAGGGCCGAGCACAGCGTGCCAGGGCCAGGTGGCGCGCATGTGAGAGCAAGCAACGACACGCTGTCCACACATCCACCAGCACAGCCGACACTGGGCACAGCCACGCGGGAGAAGGCGATGCAGCCCGCGAAAGAGAGCAGGCTCTGGAAGAACAGGTGTGAAGTCCTCTCCCAGCTGTGCTGTCTGCGTCTGCGTCTGCGTCTGCGTGCGTGTGTGTGTGTGTGTCTGTGTGTGTGTGTCTGCGTGTGTGTGTGTGCATGTGTGTGTGTCTGTGTGTGTGTCTGCATGTGTGTGTGTGTCTGCATCTGTGTGTGTCTGCGTCTGTGTCTGTGTGTGTGTCTGTGTGTGTGTGTCTGCGTGTGTGTGTGTCTGTGTGTGTGTGTCTGCGTGTGTGTGTGTGCATGTGTGTGTGTCTGTGTGTGTGTCTGCATGTGTGTGTGTCTCTGCATCTGTGTGTGTCTGCGTCTGTGTGTGTGTGTCTGTGTGTGTGTCTGTGTCTGTGTGTGTCTGTGTGTGTCTGCGTCTGTGTGTGTCTGCGTCTGTGTGTGTGTCTGTGTCTGTGTGTCTGTGTGTTTGTCTTCATGTGTGTGTGTCTGCGTTTGTGTGTGCGTCTGTGTGTGTGTCTGTGTGTGTGTCTGTGTGTGCGTGTGTCTGCATCTGTGTGTGTGTCTGCGTCTGTGTGTGTGTCTGCGTGTGTGTGTCTGCGTGTATGTGTGTGCATGTGTGTGTGTCTGCGTCTGTGTGTGTCTGCGTCTGTGTGTGTGTGTCTGCGTGTGTGTGTGTCTTCGTCTATGTGTCTGTGTGTGTGTGTATGTGTGTGCGTGTGTCTGCATCTGCTTCTGTGTGTGTCTGCGTCTCTGTGTGTGCGTCTGTGCGTGTGTATGTGTGTGTGCATGTGTGTGCGTGTGTGTGTCTGCGTCTGTGTCTGTGTGTGTGTATGTGTGTGTGTGTGTCTGCATCTGTGTGTGTGTCTGAGTCTGTGTGTGTGTCTGTGTCTGCATCTGTGTGTGTGTCTGCATCTGTGTGTGTGTCTGCATCTGTGTGTGTGTCTGCATCTGTGTGTGTGTCTGCGACTGTGTGTATGTGTCTGCGTCTGTGTGTGTCTGCGTGTGTGTGTGTCTGCATCTGTGTGTGTCTGCGTCTGCGTCTGTGTGTGTTTGTCTGCGTGTGTGTGTGTGTGTGCGTGTGTGTGTGTGTGTGTGTGTGCGCTGAAAGAGCCTCCACAGGCATGTAATGTATACAGTTATGTGCACACATTAGAGCCTGGGGGACAGCCGGAAGCTGCTGAGAGTGGTTGACTTGGATCTTCAGTGAAAAGGAGGATTGCTTTTCACTGCACACAATTGGGTGCCCTTTAGATGTTCTGGAGATGGATGGCGGTGATGGTTGCACAACAATGTGAATGTGCTTAATACCCCTGAAAAGTACACTTAAAAATGGTTTAAGTGGTCAATGTTACGTTGTATATTTTGCCACAATGGAAACATTTAGGGATGACCAAAAAAAAGTAGGAGCTGTGATATCAGATCGTCTGGGTCTGGTCGTTGGCCCTGCCACTTCCCAGCTGTGTGTACTTTAGAGCAAGCGTGAGCCGTTCTCTACGCCTGTCTTCCCGCTGCAGGTGGGGCTGCGAGAGAGCGCCGGCTCACGGGCATCCTGCCCGGGTTCTGTAACGTGGTCCGTGCGAAGCACTTGCTCTGCGTCCTGGGACTGTTCTAAGGTCGGGTTAGGATAGGAGCGAGGCTCGAATAGCCACGGGACCAAATATTAAGACCAGCATACAGATGGGGCAGGTGTCAAGGGAGTTTGTAAACGCATCATCTGTATGTTTATGTCACTTTGTATTTGCAAAGTTAAAGCACTATGTGTTTCCATAATGTAAATTACAACATGTAGTGTCAGACAAAAATTTCTTGGCTGTTGGGAATACACAAAAGGTGCTGCAATTCTTAACCTGGAGCCTGCTATCCTACAGAGCGATTGGATCCTGGCTCTGTCACTTAGCTGTGACCGCAGGCAAATTACTTAACCTCTCTGTGCTTGTTTTTTCTCATCTGTAATATTGAGATGATACAAATTCTCATCTCATTAGGGGTGTTTTAAAATGTGTCAAGTGCTTAGAGCAGTGCCTGGCACACAGTGAGTCCTTAGTAAATGTTTGTTAAATTAACTTGAAATAAGCCTGAAAGTCTTAGCCATTTTGTTTTTTGGAAAGGAATTTCTTTTTTACCATAAGGAAAACAAGACATGGTCATGGGGCCGAGCTGAACCTGGAGGCGTTCCCTGGGGTGGCAGTGGTTTGGGGAGGCTGCAGTAGGTACAGGGTGCCCGCTGATGGGGGCAGTAAGAGATGGAGGCTCTGAGGGGTTCATGGACTTGTGAGTCATGTTGTTATAACTCACACAGTTATAACTATGGAATGTGAATTCAGCCCCACTTACTCCCCCTCCCCTGTGCCTCCCTAACTGAGGATTTGGAGGCTGGGGCCTCAGGGGCCCTGAATTGCAGACCCCAGGACATTCAGGCAGCCTGGCTCGCTCCTGATGTTCAGGGACTCACTGCCCAGCCGAGGTCTGGAGGGAGGGCTAAGGTCCAGCAGCCAGAGGCACCCTCCTTCAGGAGCTGCGTCTGATCCGGCTCCACCACGGGTCTGAGCAGGGGCTGGGCTCACCTCCCAAACAAGCTCCTCTCCCCCCAAGTTGATTCCTGAACTCTGCTGCGGCTCTCCTGCCCTGTCTGCTGTGGAATTTGTTGATTTTCCTGGCTGAAGGCACCACCCCCGACATAGGAGGGATCACCTTTCTCCTCCGTTTGCCTGGGAGCGAGAAGAATTTGGACAGAGGCTTTGGGGAAGCTGGTCAGTGAGAGAGGCCCCGGGGAACCTCGAGGCCTGAGGCTGTGGACCTGAAGTTCCTTTGAAGGACCGTTTTAGACATTGAGGGGGGCGAGAGAGTGAAATGTTTAGGAGTGTGCTTGGCACAGAGCCAGTGCTCCCTAATGAAAGAAGGGGCCATGTATGGGGCCAGGGGGTCCCTGGGGAAACAATTCCGGTCCCCGAAGAACTCCTGCCAAGGTATAAGGGTTTTATTAGTAATCCCCAGATTCCATAATTTTCCTCGACAGGCCGTTTGTGTTAACAATTAAGAGTTTGGGAGTCAGACAGGCTGGAGTTGGAACTCAGCTCTGTGTGACTGACAGGGATGCTGAACCTCTGAGCCCCAGCTGGGGACTGGGGACAGTGCTGGTCCCTCCCTCGGGCGCCTGGTGAGGTGTCAGCAAGCTCAGTGCACAGCCCCTGAGCTCATGGCCGGCAGGTAACTGACCCCCAGTCCCTGGCCCCCCTCCTCACTGCTCTGATTAACTGCGGAACATTCTTGCTGGCTGGGGGAAGGATGAGGGTGGGGCGTGGGAGGGAGGCCGGGCTGGAAAGACACAAACACCTCCACCGGTGGAGTTCAGGGAACGTGGAAGATGGCAGTCAGGGCCTGCGTGTGTCCGGGGAGGGTGATGTCAGTCGAGTGGAGAGCACCCTGGTTTGCACTTTGCGGCCTGTTGGAGCAGGAGCCTGTCCAACCCCTCCTACACCAGACGACAGATGGCACCCTGGCCAAGGGATGGTGGGGCATTAGGCACAGAAGGCAAAACCCGGAGGGGCACGGGCACTCCGCAGCAGTAGGGTTACTTAGGGAGTTTCCCGGAGGCTGCGGCACCAGTTCATAGGACGGGAAACTGCTAGAGGCGGGCTTTTCTCACTGCTGCGCTCACTGCTTCACTCTGCAGCCCCACCACCTCCCAGTAACGCTGAACGAATCTTGGTTGAATGAGTGAGCGAGTGAATGAATGAAGGATGGATGGATGGATGGATGGATGGATGGATGGATGGATGAGTGCCAGCAGCGGGCTGGGCGCTGAGACACAGTGGTGAGCAGCCACAGCTCTCAGCGCCTCCCCTGAGACCCACTCTCCACCCTGTTCCGACTCCTGAACTCCCACTGGGCCCCAGGGGCCCGGCCCCGGTGGGGAGCTGTGTCCGGTTGAACCTCAGGGTCCAGTTGGCTGAAGGCCTCTCGCTGCCACAGCGCATTCCTTCGAGGGGGCGTGGCCACTGCCTGTGGCCTTGTTCGATGCGTGTCCTCGGTTTCTCTCCGCGTCTGATACGGTTCCTCAAATAAATGCTGACGGGCCGCGGCTTTCTCCCCTGCAGTAATAATAACAATAACCATCAGTGTCGTTTACGTGTAGGCGGCCTGGCAGGCAGATGTGCTATTTCATGGGATTCTTCCTGCAGTCGGGAAGGTTGGCTACAAGCACTCTCCAGCTCACATGCGGAGAAACCACGCTGTCCCGTGGTCTCTGTCCCCCTCTGACAGTCCCGTGGAACAGCGCTGCACTGTCTGCATTTTGCAGATGGAGACGGGCGCAGAGAGGTTAAGCCTCGGCACACATTCTAACCCAAGCAGTCTGACCGGAGCACTCTGCTCCCGCCACTCACTGCCGGGTGTCATCTGAAAGGGGTGGGGAGTTTCGCTCCGTGACCAGCTCCTGGGGCCTGGGCTCCCCTGGAAGGTGTCAGCGTCCACTCCCTCAGATGTGCCGAGTCCTGTGTGGGTGAAGATCCTAATCGCACAGGCCAGGCCAGAGCCCAGCTTGCATGTGGCTGTGGGCAGAGCCCCTCACCTTCCGAGACCAGATTCCCAGCCCCCACATCTCCCTGAGGCCTGGGAGCGGACACCCACAGAGCCTGGGCCGTGGCTGGGTCCCGAAGCTGCCGGGAAATGGAGGCTGAGCCGAAAGCAGGAGTCAAAGGAGAAACACACCACCCTTCCCTTCCTTGTCTCTGATCCACACCTTTCACTCGCGTTTAAACAGGAAGGTTTATTTAACAAACTCCAAGGCAGGGAACCCCCTCTGGAGGTCAGGGCACAGGGAGCCCACTGAGCCAACGCTAATGGAGTCCTTACTATAGAACAGGCATGGTTATCTCATTTAATCTGCACAATCACCCTATCAAGTAGGTACATGATCGGCATCATCATCACCACCACCACCATCATCATCTTCACCACCATCACCTTCATCACCCTCACCATCATCACCACCACCACCATCACCTTTATCACCATCACCACCACCACCATCATCACCTTCTTCACCATCATTACCATCACCTTCATCACCCTCACCATCACCAACACCACCATCATCATCTTCACCACATTCATCACCATCATCACCTTCATCACCATCATCACCTTCATCATCACCACCACCACCATCATCACCTTCATCACCATCATTACCATCACCTTCATCACCATCTTCACCACATTCATCACCATCATCACCTTCATCATCACCACCACCACCATCACCTTCACCACCATCATCACCTTCATCACCATCATCACCCTCACCATCATCATCACTATTATCCCCATCATCACTATTAGCATCACTATCACCATCACCATCATCCCTGTCATCCCATCATCCCCATCGTCCCAGCAGCAATACCATGGACACCCACGTGACTTCCCAGACCCAAGGTCCAACCAGCAGATGGGAAAACAGACCGGAAAGCATGGCACCGCCATCTCCTAAGAGTTGGGGCTCTAAGGTCTGAAAGACCCAAGTTTGATTCTTAGTTCTGACACTTTCTAGCTGTGTGACTTTGGGCAAGTGACATAACTTCTCTGAACCTCAGAGCCCTTGTCTGTAAAATGGGGCTGATCACAGTTCCTGCCTCAGAAGGTGACGATGAGGGTCACATGAGCAGGTGCATATAAAGCACTGGGCCTGGCTCAAATCCTAAAAGCAAAACAAACACAAGGGAGCAGTCTGGCGAGGGGAGCAGCAGTTAAGGGGAGCGCTCGGGGTTTTGGTTGGAGCTGCCGGCAGCTCTGAATGTTGAGGGGCAGGTGCTGCGCAGCCAGCGTGAGAACAGCACTGAGGGCCAGCACAGAGCAACTTGGCAGCAGGACTGGAGAGACCACTCAAGGGCCCTTATTTCTTCCTAAGAAGCCAGGGTGCAGAGGGATGAGAAGGCAGCTCTCGCCTGGGATTGGGCTAAGAACTCAGAGCTGGAGCTGTGATCCATCCGGTCTGGAGAGGCCAGGGAGCAGGATCCTTTCCGCTGGACGGAGGAGGTTCCAGCAGGAGCCAGCCACTCCCTGATCCTGACCCAAAGGGCTCTCGGACGCTGCCAGCGCAGACTTTCCCCATCCCCCATCCACGGTGCCATTTCCTTCCGGGCCCGTCCCCCTTTTGATGACATGCTTCTGAATTGCAGTGATGGTCGGTCCTACGCCAGGCAGCCTGAGCATCTCACCTCCAGACTCCAGGGCTGCCGCCAACAGCTGCTGGGCTGTGTGCTCCACAGCTCCGGGGTGTCGTGCACGCAGAATACGTGTGAATGATGCCCCGAGGCTTGTGCTGGGCACTGCCTGCTCGGCCGCGCGGGGCAGCTCTGCGAGCCCCTCCGGCAGAGGGTACAGAGTCTACCTTGGGTGCCCAGGTCTGGCTGCAATTCAGGCCGAGCGAGCAGGGTCTGGATGCTATTCCAGACGCAGAGAGCCTCACTGCCCAAGGCTTGTCCTTGAGAAGGTTGTGCCTGGGCATTGGGTGACCGGGGATGGTGATGGGTCACAGATTGTCCTTGACATCGATTATTGAGAGACAGTATGGCAACGTAGTTATAAGAGCAGATCCTGGAGTCAGACAGACGTGGGCTCAATTCTGCTCTGCTGTGCGACTGGGCAAATCACCTGACCTCTCTGTGCCTCGGTTTCCTCCTCTAAAATATGGGTATTCAATAATGCACGTGGGTGTATCCTAGCCTCCCTCTCTGGCGAGTGCCCGTGAGAAGGAAACAATGATGCAGGCATAGCTCTAAGCGTAGTGTCCGCTGCACGGTAAGGGTCAGGGACATCACCAGGCGGGGAGCTGGGGCTCAGAGTGCCCATTGGACGGCAGCTCCCTGAAATCCCGCCAGGGCGATGGAGGCTTGGGGGCCCACACTGAAGTCTTTGGCCCAGAGCCAGATCCAGGACTTGTTAACATGACTTTCCATAATCAGGTGCTTCCCAGTTCCAGAGACTGTGAGAGGAGGTGGTGCGGGCAAACGCCAGGAAGGAAAAGGGCTCAGTGCGGGCTTCCATCCCCGGTTCACACCCAGAGGGCAGCGGCCGACAGCCCCAAGGCCAAGTTCAGTCCACCAGCTATTTCTGTGCAGCCTGTGAGCTAAGAATGTTTCTTCCATGGTTGGTAAAAAACAAGAGGAAAGTAATGTTTCATGATACATGCAAATGACATGAAGTTCAAAATTCCGTGTTATGGAAACACAACCACACCCCATCACTTAATATTAGCTGTGGCCGCCCCGCTTTTGAACTGCTGTGACCATGTGACCCACAGGCCTACGCCATCACTGCGCGGCCCTTCACGGAAAGGTTTGCCCCAGCACGTGGCTCCCAGGCCCTGCTGCCTGTCGGAACACCGGGAGCTTTTGAAAGCTTGATGCTCAGGTGATGCCCCAGACCAAGTAAGTCAGACTGTCCGGGGTGCAGCCAGGTCCACTACGCCGCTGAGTTTGGGAACCCCTGTCCCAGCCCCTACTGTGCGCCTCCTGCCACTCCTGGGAGGGCTGCCCCATGCTCAGAAAGCTTGCCAGAACTTAGGCACCTTTTCTGCCCCGGCCTGTGGGCCGGCTGCCCCCAGGGGCCTTATTTCCAAGTGGCAGCAGCTGCTGGATCTGCCGTGGCTTCACCCTTTCACATCACCTGCTTGGCCCCTGGAAGCGTTTGAGTCTGAGAGTCCTGACTTAATGGTAAGGATGTGCCCAGCACATCTCAGACTCTAACACGCACACGTGTCCCCGCGGTCTAGGTTCCGATTCAGGAGGGCGAGCTGCTAGACGGTGTGACCTGGTGCCTGGCAGTGAGGCTGTCGGCCTGGATTCTCGAACTTCTGTGTGGCCCGGAGTCTCCCGGGGGCTGTGAAAACGCAGTTTCTGATTCCGGGGGCCTGGGGGGAACTGAGACTAGCCTTTCAGCAAACCCCCCGCTGCCACCAGTGCAGCCGGACGCGGAGAAGCACGGCTCGAGGCAGGGCAGCGTGCGCTTGACCTTCGGCCTCACACCTGCGGTGGGGACTGGGAGGGCCCCACAGCGGGGTCTTTATTCCTTGCACCTCAGACGCCCAGCTGTTGCCGAGGGAATCAGGTCTTGCATGGCTTCTTGGTGTCAACTGTCTGTCTGTCCAATCCAAGCAGCCTCCTCAAGCTCAGAGCCACAGTTCACAGACAAACGCAGAGTCCTGTCCTGGCGCCGCATAGCTCTGCCCGCTCCCACAGGTCCTGGTCCTCGCGTCCTCCCAAGAGGCGTCCCCAGCGGAGGTCTCCCCTTAGATACCACAGGGGCCCTGCTTCAGCAGATCTGAGCCCAGATAGGGGGTGTTGGTGGAGCCAGGCCTGCAGCCACAGCCAGGAGGGAGAGGCCGCCCCTGAGGGAAGAGAGCTGCGGTGCTGGGCTGCGGGAGCTCCGGGGGTGGCCTCGCGGGGGTCGGGCTGGGCCCAGCGCCATCCACCACAACTGCCTAGAACAAGAATGACCTGCCAGGCCAGGACCGGTTTCCTGGAGTCCTTGAACCTGAGAGGGCTGGCAGCTGGATCTGGATGGGTGAACTGGAGTTGATCAGAGATTGTGACTTATTTAATTCTCTTCCTGGGCCTTCGGGGCAAGGACTGGCTGCCTCACCGGGCTCTTCCTTGGCTCAGAAGCCCCTGCCACTGTCCATCCCAGGTAGCCCACGTGGCAGGACTGGGTGGGCAGGCGCACGGGGAGGTCTGGCAGCCTATGCAAGCCCTGGCTCTCCACCCACCACGGTGACCTTGGGCGCGGCAGGGTTGGTGGGCCACCACGGTGACCTTGGGCGCGGCAGGGTCAGTGGGCCACCCCAGTGACCTTGGGCGGTGGCAGGGTCAGTGGGCCACCACAGTGACCTTGGGCACGGCAGGGGCGGTGGGGCCACCACGGTGACCTTGGGCGGTGGCAGGGTCGGTGGGCCACCACGGTGACCTTGGGCGGTGGCAGGGTCAGTGGGCCACCACGGTGACCTTGGGCACGGCAGGGGCGGTGGGGCCACCACGGTGACCTTGGGCGGTGGCAGGGTCAGTGGGCCACCACGGTGACCTTGGGCGCGGCAGTTCGGTGGGCCACCACGGTGACCTTGGGCGCGGCAGTTCAGTGGGGCACCACGGTGACCTTGGATGCGGCAGGGCCGGTGGGCCACCACGGTGACCTTGGGCGCGGCAGTTGGGTGGGGCCGTGCAGGACTGACGAGGGTTGTGAGAGGTGGGAGGGAAGTGCAGAGGAGGCACAGGCTGGCGCCCGGCAAGCGGCTCTCCTCGCAGCAAGAGCAGACGTTAGTTACGATTCGTCAGTGATGTGAACCGCTCTGCCGCAGCCTCCCCCCGTTCTCGTGCAGCCTGGCAGACAGAACCGTACCCGCCTGGCAGCCACTGTATTCACTCTGATATTCAACTCCTGTTTAAGTGCCTGCTGTGTCCCGGCCAGGGTTCTAGGCCAGTGCCGTTCAGTATAAACGTAACACAAGCCCCACGTCTGACCCACGTAACAACTTTACATTTTTAAAGTGAAAAGAGCCCTGACCGGTTTGGCTCAGTGGATAGAGTGTTGGCCTCCCGACTGAAGGGTCCCAGGTTCGATTCCGGTCAAGGGCACACACCCGGGTTGTGGGCTCAATCCCAGTAGGGGGCGTGCAAGAGGCAGCCAGTCAATGATTCTCTGTCATCATTGATGTTTCTCTCTCTCTCTCTCTCTCTCCCTCTCTCTTCCTCTCTCTCTCTCTGAAATCAATTATATATATGTGTGTGAGAGAGAGAAATTAATTTTAATAATGTACTTTATGGAACTCCTATATTCAAAATATCATTACTTGAACATCTCATCAATATTAAAAGTTATTGAGATGTTTTTAATCCTCACACGAGGACTTTTTTCCACTGATTTTTTTTTTAGAGAGGAAGGGATGGAGAGGAGAGAAGAGAGAGAGAGAAACATCGGCATGAGAGAGACACACCATTGGTTCCCTCCCACATGTGCCCAAGAGGGGCCGGGATGAACCTGCAACTGAGGCACGCGCCCTTGGCAGGGAATCGAACCCGAGACCCCTTAGTCCACAGGCTAATGCTCTGTCCACGGAGACAAACCAGCCAGGTTTTTATGGTCGGCACATCCTTTTAAATTTTTTTATTGTGGTAAACACAATTTAAACACCAGAACAGAACTCACCATCTTAACCATTTCTCATGCACAGGCCAGTGGTCTGAGCACACGCACAGCCTTGCCGCGGGCGCCACCGTCCCTCTCCTGAACTCATCATATCGCCTGTCCTTTCACGACTTCTCTGAGGTCTGACCCTGAGGACACAGCTCAGCCCCCAGCGGCGGGGTCAGCACTGACGGGGCCACCTGTAGCCGTGGCTCCTGTGCTGACAGAGAAGTTCTGCTGCTGGGTCCTCTGCGTGCCCTGGGTCCGCTGGGTGCTCTGGGTGTTCTGCGTGCCCTGAGTGCCCTGGGTGCTCTGGGTGCTCTGGGTGCTCTGGGTGTCCTGGGTGCTCTGGGTGCTCTGGGTGCCCTGGGTGCTCTGGGTGCTCTGGGTGCTCTGGGTGTCCTGGGTGCTCTGGGTGCCCTGGGTGCCCTGCGTGCCTGGGTGCTCTGCGTGCTCTGGGTGCCCTGGGTGCCCTGGGTGCTCTGGGTGTCCTGGGTGCTCTGGGGTGCTATAGGGTGCTATCGGATTGCTCCTTAATACTGCTGAGGTGCTCTGGTGTGCTGTAGGATTTGGGGTGCCGCTGGGACGAGAAGCCAGCACACACCATGAGGAGTTTAAAGTCTGGTGGAGGGGACAGACAGGAAACATGAATAGATCAGATGGTCTCTGATGGAGTTGGTTCTCCAGTGAAAATAAATGGGGCCGTGGGCTAGGGTGCTTGGGGGCCTGGGGGCCAGGGTGGGCCCCTCAGAGAGACGGCCTTGGAGCTGGGGCTTGAAAGAAGCAGCCAGCTCCATGAAGACCGATGGCACCGGGCCTCAGTGCTGCCCGTGCAGCAGACTCTGTGCTGAAGTTTTAAAATATATGCACAGCCCCGCCAGCAGGGCTCAGTGGCTGAGCGTAGACCTATGAACCAGGAGGTCAGGGTTTGATTCCCAGTCAGGCACATGCCCTGGTTTCAGGCTCATCCCCAGTAGGGGGCGTGCAGGAGGCAGCCAATCAAATATTCTTTCTCATCATTGATGTTTCTATCTCTCTCCCCCCTTTCCTCTTTGAAATCAATAAACACTTTTTTAAAAGATCTCTAGTTTAAAATATATATATAGACACCAAACCCAACTCAACCTGCAGAGTCAGAGCAGCTGTGCGCAAGGCCCAATGTGTACACGCACGCATGTGTCCATGTGTGCATGAGTGTGTGTGTGTGTGTGATCCTGGGGCACAGCCTAGAGCTTGGCAGGGGCTGGGGATATCAGTGGTCCAGGGGCCACTGCTCCACGTGGTAATAGCAAGAAGCTATTTTGGAAACTGGAAGAGCAGAGGGGAGGGGCGGGGCAGGAGGGGGCGGCCAGGCCCTCTCAGCAGTGGGAAGGAGTTTGGGTTTTACTCCAAGTGTGGTGGGAAGCTGTTGCTGGACTCATTGCAAGAAAATGCAAGGTCTTCTGGACAAAAAATTTTGAACTCTCGCTCTTTGTCTAAGGCAAATCCTATATAATAAAATCCCAGCAACCAAAATGGTGGGATGACCAGAACGACCAGAGACCAGAACACCACCGCCCCTCACCCGGGCTGGCCCTGCCCCCCAGGGAGCAGTCAGGGGCGATCAGGCAGGCAGGCAGAGCAGTTAGGGGTGATCAGGCAGCAGTCAGAGGCAGTTAGGGGCAATCAGGTAGGCAGGCGAGTGGTTAGGGGCAATCAGGCAGCAGTCAGAGGCAGTTAGGGGCAATCAGGCAGGCAGGCAGAGGTGGTTAGGGGCGATCAGGCAGGCAGGAGAATGGTTAGGGGCGATCAGGCAGTCAAGTGATTGGCTAGTGGCGATCAGGCAGGCAGGCGAGCAGTTAGGAGCCAGCGGTCCCAGATTGTGAGAGGGATGTCTGACTGCCAGTTTAGGCCTGATCCCACAGGCCTGAAAGGTCCCGGATTTCAAGAGGGTGCAGGCCGGGCTGAGGGGACCTCTTCCCCTCTGCCTCCCTCTCCCCTCCCCCCCCCCCCAGTGCATGAATTTCATGCACCAGGCCTCTAGTAATAATAATAATAGGTTTAAGATGCCATGTATTATTGCCTTTAATCTGGTAATGGGGAAGGACTTGCAAGGTGGGCAGGTAAATATGGAGTGTGTTTCTATAGAAGGGCAGGGAATCTGTTAGTCGGGAGGGGAGAATAGACTCACCCCCGAGCAGAAATCATTCTGCGGGGTCTGGGGGCTTACTGACCAGCCTGGCCTTGTAATCTAGACGTGGGAGGGAGGCCCCCAGCCTCCGCTCTCCTCACCCCCGGCTCACCCTCCTGCCTCCTGGTTCCTTCTCTAATTACAGCTTTTATTAGTCAGTCAGGCTGCTATGACAAAATACCCCTACTGGCGGCTTAAACAACAAAAACTTTCCTCACCCTTCTGGAGGCTTAAAGTCCAAGGTCCAGGTGCCTCCTGAGGCCTCTGTGGCTGCAGCTGCCGCCTCTGGCTGTGTCCTCACAAGGTCTCTCCTGCGAGAGGGCACCCCCTGTGTCTCTCTGGGTGTCCACATGTCCCCTCCTATGAGCAGGCCGGGCAGGTCAGATTAGGGCCATCCTGTTGGCCCCGTTTAACTTTAGCATCTCTTTAAGGACCCTAAAGTGCAGTCAGTTCTGAGGTCCTGGGGGTTAGGGCTTCAACATATGAATTTGGGGGACACAATTGAGCTCCAAGTGGCAGGTGGATGGAAGGAGAGCAGGTGCCCCCCACCCCTACACACAGAGCAGTGATCATATTTGGAATGTTTATGTAAAAGGCCCTTCCACCAGGAAAGGTTTCCAAACATAATCAACCCTCGAAACCACACCTAGGCTAGCAGCTGAATGTCAACCCTGCCCCACCCAGCCCTGAAGGCCAGGCGTACTTACTGAACACCTACTGTGTGCAAGTTCCAAATTCAAGCATTGGGAAATCCAGGGACCTCCCCACCCAGTAGCACGGATTAGAGAGGGATGTAAATAGCCATGATCTGTGACAGAGGGAAGTAAAATAGAAGGAGTTGGTCCACAGGGTGAGGGTGAGGGCGGGGGGAGGAGGAGAATGACGAGGTGACTTCCATTCGGGGAGGGGGGACTGGAAATGAAGTAGGTACTGCTTTCCCCTAACTGGACAGATGGGGAAACCAGGGCACAGAGAGGGTAAGTCAATTCCACAGTCACACAGTGAGTGACGGCTGGGATTTAAACCCACGCTCTTAAGCACTACCCTGTTTTAAAGGGGAATGAGGGGAATAAATGGAGACATGCAAGTTGGGGCCACACTGAACGGCATCTTGAAAGCCAGCTAAGGGCTCGTCCTTTATTCTGCAGACACAGGGCGCCCTTGAAAGCTTCTGACAGAAGTGTGACCCAGGCCAGCGGGGCCTGGGGAAGTGCCTTTCGGGGCTCGAAGCTTTCCTTTCTGAGCTGGGAAACTCCCCTGCCAGCACCGTCCTTCCCGAGGCCGCCTCGCAGGTGAGTGTGCACTCCCAGCGGCCACCTGCACTGTTCCAGCCCTTCCCCTACAAGGACAACACCAGCACCCCACACCATGCCAGCACTTTGCGGGCATTAGCCCCTTTCAGCCCTTCCTGAAAATGCAGGCCCGGGGGGGGGGGGGGGGGGGGGGGGGGGGTGGATCACAGATGAACCCTTGTGATGGTCTGAGACTCCACTCACCTCTGACTCTGAAGCTCACATTGTGAATAATAACAGAATAATTCGTGTTTCCTGGTGGCAAATAGAGACGCTATAGAGCTGGACCTATTGCATGAACCTCAAAATTTTACCAGGGTGACCTTATTTTTCTGACTCTTGTCAGGACGCGGCCTTTTCTTCCCAGTGGGGTAACCATCTCCATCCTCCGCCCCCACTCCCCGCCCACTGGCCTGTTCCGAGGTTTGGCAGACACTTTCCCCTTCAAGTTGCCTCCAGCCTTAGCAGGGAGGGAGGGAGCACATGAAACTGGCCACATTCCTCCCCACCAGCTGTCAACACACACCACCCACCCTGGGCAAGTGGCCGCTTGCATGCTGGGGAGGGGAGGGCCGTGGGCTTGTGTGCTCGCCGTTGGCACCCCCAAGTTGTCTGCCCATTAGGATGCATCGGGCCTGGGGGGCGAGCTGTCTCCCCACGTGAACGTAATTGTACATTATAAAGCCCGGAGCAGCCGTGTCCCGGCAACAAGGAAGCAAACGTGGCTTCAAGACTCTGTCAACAAGGGTTTGGAGACAGGAGCCACCCAGGAAATGCGCGTTCTGAGGCTGCCGCCTCCGCAGGAAGCCGCCCGGGCTCACCCCGTGCCCGGGAGTGAAGGAAGGGCCTGCCTGCCTCCATGGGGAGCACTGGCGAGCTGGAGAGGCCCAGGCCGAGTTCCCCAGCTGACTTGGACCCCCGCTCTGTGAGGCTTTTAAACATTTTATAAAAGTAACGAGTTTTTGGAAAACTTGCAAATGCTAGAACCCAGGCTGAAGAGTCCTCTAACCTGAACTTCTCCGAAAGCCCCTGTGGACACTTGATCCCAACCCACCCAGCACCGCCCGCCCTTCCCCTAAAGTCGCAGCTAAAGGCTAAGATCCCTACACTCATTTTTTTAATTGAATTAATTGGGGTGACATTGGTTAATACAATTATATCGGTTTCAGGTGCCTAACAACCATCTTCCCTGACAATCCGTTTTCCCATAAAGCTATAATCTCACTTTTTTCCGTGTTGATATAAAAAATAACTTTCTCCTTTATTACTTTTTAATCATACAAGCGATATCTGTGCATTGTAGAAAATTACAAACCACAGATAAACAGCCATAGGTCCTTCCCCACCGAGATCACCGGTGTAACCATCTGTTTAGCCCCGTGCAGACTGTTCTTCCTCTGCACATAAACCCAGTTTTTTAAACAGAAACAGCTAAGCACCCTTCTCAGGCTCCGGGCGTGTCACATGTGCCCTGGCATCCTGCTGCCCTGTCGCCAGGAGTCCGCACAGAGAAGGCAGCGGCAAGGGTTTCACCGGCACAAGGTGTGGTCACCTTTCAAACCTGCGTGTGGCACTGGCCACCCGTCGGACAAGGAGCACGCTGGCCTCCTGACAGGACGGCTCCTCCCAGGTGTAGCCCATTGGCCAGAGGCCAGATGGGTGCTGCTTCCCCTTTAAAAGGCCATTCCAACGTCAGGGTTTTTTCCGGCAGCCTGGCCACACCTGATGTCCTGGAGTTTAGGGGCTGTGGGCTGGGTGGCAAGTCATGTGTCAGACGCCTCCTGGGATGGAGGCTGATGTAATCTCAGGCTGGTAGTAGAAAAACCGACAGAACGGGTTTTGTAAGAACACAGCCTGGCACAGCGCTGGGGGCCGAGGGGTCCACACAGTGGTTGCCCTTGCGCCGCGGGTGGCGAGGTATTTATCTAACCTGGTGCGTGAAGGAGACGGGAGACCTCGGCCGTATCTGTCTCCCTGAGCAGCGTGGCACGCGGAGATGGTTTTCAGATGGTGCGCTGACAAACGCCTTTCATCTCGCTAGTAATTGTGCTGTATTAGAAAACACACGTAATTGGTAACCTCAAACCTGTGATTTTGTGGACAGTGTTGCTTCGGACAAAGCTCAAGCAGGTCTTTAAGTAAAAACAAGAGTGAGTCAACATAAAGGAAGGGATTGAGTCACGGAGAGTGTAATTGGTACCCAGCTGCAGCCCAAATCAAGAAGGCAGCGCCCAAGGTGTGTCTTTGGGCACCAAGAGTTAGCCCCTGAGCGCACAAGGCCGGTGCCGCCGTCAGCGCCAGCCTCGACCTGCCCTCGAGGCCACAGGCCCCTTCAGCGGCAGCTCCTTGGCCTGCGCCTTGCAGTGGGAGCTGGGTCAAGGGTCCAGAAGGAACTGGGAACAAGCAGCCAGCGCAGGTGCGTGATCTGAGTTCCCAAAACCGGGGCGCTGGGCCAGGCCGGCACGCCTGCAATCTTGTGGCAAACGCCTCTGAGCTGTGGGCCTCGGTTCACCACCTTCACCATAACTTAAGCATTAATTTTGAAAGTGAGACTTTTTTTAATTGGTGTTTTTAGAGAGAGGGAAAGGGGGAGAGAGAGAGAAACACCGATGTGAAAGCAAAACAGCCATCGGCTGCCCCCTAGACACCCCCTAAGGGGTGGAGCCCGCAACCGGGCGTGAGGCCTTGTCTCCAGCAGGAGCCCCAGTCCACCGAGAGTGCTGACTGAGCCGTCCCTCCCAGGTGCCTGTCTCTTGGGGACCCTGCGGCCTGCTTTTCACGTGGTGCCCGGGGGGCGAGGGTGTGGGGTGCGCTGAGCTCCTGGCTGAGCCTATAGTAGGGGGCGGGGCGGGGCAGTGTCACCCCCAGAGAGCAGGCCAGGTTCCCCATGGCCCGGGTGTCTGCTCCCACTCCCTGCAGGGCTTGGCCAGTGCTGCCCCAGCAGCAGCTCTGAGCACTTCCTGACATCATCCCTCATCTTCCATCCAGACTGGACCGGCCTGACGAGCACTGGCAGGAGGGAGGCCAGCAGGTCGGGTGGAGATGGCAGCCCCGCCTGCTCACTGTGCCCCTGCGGCTCCTGTCGTGGTCATGCGGTTCTCGGCTCTCCTCGGCCGCACTCAGGGCCTGCAGCTGGCCTAACGGCTCCCTCCTCCCCCGCAGCCCAGGTACAAAGCTCAGCCGGACAGCTCTTGGGGAAGATGGCTTCGTTTTGCATGGGGGAAAGGGAGCGTGATGGTACGGAGCAGCGACCAGATGCCCAGCTTTAAAGAAGGTAGCAGGAGGAGAGAGCAGGGGGCCCTGCCCCGCTGACGCAGCGGCCTTCAGCAGGAGCCCCCACTCCTCTCCCAGGAGCTTAGCATCAGCCCGGGGGGAAGGGCTGGATCTGGGCCGGCGCTGCAGTGCTCAGGGCGTGGGGTGAGCCTCCGTGAGGATGAGCCACAGAAAGGGCTCCACAGGCTGGTCAGCAGCTCCACGCTTCACTCTCCCAGCCCCAGCACCTGGCAGAGACGCCAGGGCCAGGGCACCACAGGGAGAGGTCCAGCACCTGGCAGAGATGCCCAGGGCCAGGGCACCACGGGGAGAGGTCCAGCACCTGGCAGAGATGCCCAGGGCCGGGGCACCACAGGAAGAGGTCCCAGTACCTGGCAGAGACGCCAGGGCCAGGGCACCACAGGGAGAGGTCCAGCACCTGGCAGAGATGCCCAGGGCCAGGGCACCACGGGGAGAGGTCCAGCACCTGGCAGAGATGCCCAGGGCCAGGGCACCACGGGGAGAGGTCCAGCACCTGGCAGAGATGCCCAGGGCCAGGGCACCGCGGGGAGAGGTCCAGCACCTGGCAGAGACGCCCAGGGCCAGGGCACCACGGGGAGAGGTCCAGCACCTGGCAGAGATGCCCAGGGCCAGGGCACCACAGGGAGAGGCTCCGTCCGCAGGCCCCTCGCCGGTCTCCCTCCCTCTGGGACAGTGTGGGAGGTGCTCTTTCGGAGGCCAGCGCCCACGGGCCGCGTCCACGTGCTGGGAGCCGGGAGCGGGTAGGGAGCGCCATTCACAGGAGTGGCCTGGGAAAGCCAGTTGCCGGCTGTGGGGGTCGTGGGGACCAGACACTGGGGACGGTGGGATTCTAGCCAGGGAAGGGCCAGTCCCACAAGGGCCGAGCCTGGGGCCACGTCTCCAGCTGGCCATGCCCCTGAGTGCCAGTCCCAACAGCCCAGGTGAGGAGGGCCATTGAACGGCTCTGCTCCTTGCATAAATAATGACCGTCATCACAGCTACCGTGGCCCAGGCCAAGGGCAGGCCCTGTGCGCAGCGCTCCCCACGCCGTCTCTCCCTGAAGCCCGGCGCCGCCTCGGAGCATGGGTACTGCTACCCCAGGTCACAGGTGAGACTCCAAAGGCCAACCTGCTGTGGTCGTGGCTGGAGCCCCTCCTTGAGGAAACAGCAGAGCCAGGCCCTGTGGCCCCCAGTGGGGATGTGAGTCATTCCGGGTCCTTCACGGTGGGCGCCGGTGGCCTATCAAAGGCCGGGGGTGTGCCCATCTGCACGGCACGTGCGACCTCCTCACTGCCCGTGAGGTCTCCCTGCCCCAGCGGGTGAGAGCAGGACTCCACCCTCACCCAACACAGAGTGAGGCAGTGGGACACTTACCCTTGTGCCCCACATCACCCCGGACACCACCCCAACATGAGGGGAGTGACCCCAAAGGTCACCTCCTGAGACGCAGGAATGTGGCCGTCTCCTGGACACCACAGAGATGGAAGCGAGTGACCCACCCCTGACCCTGCCACAGGACTGGCCGTGAATTCTTAGCATTTCGGGGCTGGAACGACTGTGCGGCGCTCCCGAGCCCGTGCGTCTGACCGCCCACCTCACGGCCAGCAGACAAGGAGCACATTGGTACCACGTGCTGCGGGCAAGGGACAGGCGGCTGGCTGATGGCAGTGGGGCGGTCCCTCCAGCGCTCCAGCCCAGCCCACCCGGCCTGGTCACCCAAAGGCGACAGCATTAACACCTCCGCTCGCCTAAAGCACCTTTCGGAACTGCTCCCCACCCCCCAGCGAGCCCCAAGCGCAGCTGCTCTTCCTCGCTTTGCTCCCACAGCCCTTGCGATGGTTGGCACCCACCCCCACAGCAGCCTTTCCATTCTGGGCAGTGGGGTGGTTTCCAGTTTGAGGGTGTTACGATGCTGCAGTCACCATCGGCGCTGCGCTCACGGGGTGTGCATGCACCCACGCATGCCAGCTCCCGCGCAGCATGGGCAAGAAGGGGACGTGCAGGGTCCTGGCCAGCACGTTTCAAATGCCACAGGCGGCCACCTGCTCTCCAGGACTGCGTGAGGCCGCCCATCAGCACGGAGCCACACTGGCCAGGCAGGGGTCACAACTTGACTGTGTATTGATGGATGCTTGGCACCCACAACAGTGCTGAGCACACAGTCAGTGCTTAACAGTCACTGACTGAATAAATGAATAGATTAAACCGTGATAGGTATTAACCAATGTTACTCCAATAAATCTAATTTTTTTAAAACATTGATATGGCTGAAACCGGTTTGGCTCAGTGGATAGAGCGTCGGCCTGTAGACTGAAGGGTCCCAGGTTCGATTCCGGTCCAGGGCATGTACCTTGGTTGCAGGCACATCCCCAGTAGGGGGTGTGCAGGAGGCAGCAGGTCGATGTTTCTCTCTCATCGATGTTTCTAACTCTCTATCCCTCTCCCTTCCTCTCTGAAAAAATTAATAAAATATATTTTTAAAAAAACAACAACATTGATATGGTCCAAAATACGAAAGGTACATAAGGAGTAACTCGCTTTCAAGTCTCCTTCCTGCATGTCCCCCAGCCACTCCTGTGACCACTTTCTGGTCCTCCCTCGCCCCCTCCCGCCCCCCCGCCACCCCAGAGGTAAATGTCTCTCTTGTCTACACAAATGCGTTCTGGCTATACATGCTGATCTGCTCTTTCTTTTCTTCCCCTAAACACACACCCCAGCAGCATCCTCCTCCTCTAATCAGCTCTAATAAGGCCTTGGAAGGAGCCGCTTTCCTCACCGCCTCCCTCCGTCCCACGGGTTTGGCTTTATGCTGAGCACTGGCTTGGCGAGCACACGCAGGCGGCGGCTCTGTGGCTACACTGCAGGCTTCCCCGACACCCACCAGAGCACGTGCAAGAGGTCGGTGTCTCACCTCGATGGGTGGCTGGGAGCCAGGGGGCCTGCTGTCTATTTCCATATCCTCCTCTGACTCACTGAGACCCTGGGTAAGTCCCGCTGTGCGCTCTGTGAAATGGGCATAACTGCCGCCCGGACGTAAGGAAGGGCAGGGAGACAGAGGAGGACGCTGGGCAGAGACCGAATGTTTTATGCGTATAATGTTGCAATTTATTGCAGGTTTTTTAAGATGCTCAGATTGCCCCACCGTTGGCAGGAAGAGCCCCTTCAGGGACCCTTTGAGTGGCCCAGGAGTGCCTGTGCCTTCCTCCCCTTTCTGCCATGATCACAGCGCCGGTTCCTCTTGTACATCCCGCACCAAGAGGCACAGCCACTTTCTAAGAAGCCCTGGGTGTTTTTGGTCAGGAATGGCATACAGACACCAAAATCTGGGTGCCCACAATGCACATATTTGCCTTTATCAATGGAAATGATGTCCAGGACACGCCTCGGCCCCTGGAGAGATCCCGGCCTCTCTCCTGATGTCGTCCTACAGTCGGAACAGCAAGCACCAGCTGGGCTCCGGCCTGGCGGGGCGCGCACGGACAGCCTTCCTGTTCTAGAGCTGCCCTAGCAGACACAGAAACATGAACAACTTTTTTTTTAAATATATTTTATTGATTTTTACAGAGAGGACGGGAGAGGAATAGAGACTTAGAAACATCGATGAGAGAGAAACATCGATCAGCTGCCTCCTGCACACCCCCTACTGGGGATGTGCCCGCAACCAAGGTACATGCCCTTGACCGGAATCGAACCTGGGACCCGTCAGTCCGCAGGCCGACGCTCTATCCACTGAGCCAAACCGGTAGGACCGTGAACAACTTTTTAATCACCAGAGTCACATCCATTTTCCAGTGAACCTTCAATTAACTATAAAAATCCAGCTACCCACACACTTATTCCCTGAGAACCTTGGATAATTGAGGTTTTAGTGCAACAGTAAGTACAGGGGATTTTAATGGAAGCACCTAACCTATGATTGACAAGGGTCGCTAGGTCATATGTCCATATACACCAACACGGTAAAAAACGAGCAGAGTGGACTGCGTGTGAAAAGACGGGGAACGGGAGACGAGGGGTGACGGGCGCGCAGGCTCCGGCTCGGGCAGCTGCTGCGCAGCCCCAGCAGAATATCGCCACAGGGGACAGTCCTCAGGTCATTCTGATTTTTCAAAAGAGGAAGAAAATCTAGATTTTGTTTTTTTTAAATGTGAAATCTCAATTTCAAAATGGCAATGGATTTAAGTATTTGGTTGAAACCTTATTCAGATATAATTTATATACAATAAAATACCTCCATTTTAGGCATAGTATTTGATGAGTTTTTACAAATATATGCACCCAATTAAACCTCTCACTCAGTATGTAGAATATTTTCATCACCTCCAAAAGCCTCCTTTATGTATCTCTCTAGTCAACCCACTGCTCACAGGCCCAGGGCCTCACTGGCTGTCTCCTGTCCCTGTAGATGAGAATGTTTTTCCCAGGGCTTCGTAGAAATGGAATCACATAGCAGGAATTCTTCTGTGCCCAGCTTCGGTCACTCAGCAGTGATTTGTTAATGCCATCCACATTGTGTATGTTCCAATATTTGGTTCCTTTTCATTGCTAAAGAGTTTTCCATGGTCTGGATATGCCCCAGTTTGTTTATTTATTCACTCATTGATCGACATTTGGCTTGTTTTCAGTTTGGGGTTATTAATGAATAAGGCTGCTATAAATGTATACATAAAAGCCTTTGTTTGAGCATATTTTTAGTTCTCCGGAGTAAATAAAAGTAGAATTGCTAGGTCATATGATAAGCGTCCTTTTAACTTTATGAGAAACTGCCAAACTGTTTTCCAAAGTGACTGTACCATTTTGCGCTCCAGCCAGTCACGTCGGAAAGTTCTGATTGCTCCACGTGCTCGCCAGCCCTGGCGCTGTCACGCCTGGGGGTGGGAGGTGGCCTCTCCATGTGCTCTTGATTTGCATTTCCCCAATGAGTAACGAGTGAAGCATCTTTTCATGTGCTCATGGGCCACTCATACACCCTCTTCTGCCTGTCCTTTCAAACCTGTTGCCCATTCTTGTTGGGCCTCTTGCTTTCTTATTGAGTTCTCGTGAGTCTTGATGTATTCACACAGACTCTTTTTCAGGCATGTTATTACAAATATTTTCTCTCAGTGGCTTTCTCTTTCATTTTCTTAACAGTGTCTTTTGAAGGTAAGATTTTATTTTAACTAAGTACACCTTATAGGTTTTTTCCTTTTCTGATTCATGGTTTGGTGACCCTCCTTAAACAGCGCTGCCCACGCGACATGCACGATTTCCCCTGTCCTCCTTCTGCGTGGCCCACAGTGTAAGCTCTTGTGTTTCAGTCTCTGGTCTATTTCAAGTTAATGTTTGTATATAGTGTGGGGTAGGGGTTGAAATTCACCTTTTCCTCCACGGACATCCATTTGTTTCAGCATCTGGTTGAAAAGACTGTCCTTCCTACATTAAATTACCTTGGCACCTAGTTCTGGACCCTATTCCCATTCCATTGGTCAATAGGTCTATCATTACACCAATATCACACTGTTCTGATTATTACACCTTATAGTAAGTCTTGATTCAGATGGTATATGTCTTTCAACTTCGTTCTTCTTTTCCGAAGTGTTTTTTTTTTCTATTTTAGTTATTTCCATGTGAATTTTAGAATCAGCTTATTGATGTCTGCTAAAAGTCTGCTGGGATTTTGATTAAGATACAATTAACTCTAGAGATTAATTTGAAGTTAACTGACATGTTAACAATATTGAGTCTGCTGACCCATGAACGTGGTGTATCTTGCCATTTAATTAGGTTTTCTTTAATATAAGTAATTTTAAAAAATAACCACTAAGGGTGACAAGACAATTACATGGGGAAAGAATAGTCTTGGTGTTAGGACAAGTGGCTAGCCACATGCAAAATAATGAAGTTGAACCCCTACCTCACACCACATACAAAAATTACTTCAAACTGGACCAAAGACCTAAAATCTTAAAACTCTTAGAATAGTAGGAATAAGTCTTTATGACCTTGGATTAGGTAATGGATTCTTAAAATATTATCAACGCGTGAGCAACAAAAGAAACATAGACAAATTGGTTTTCATCAAATTTAGAAAGTTTTGTGCTTCAAAGGACACAGTCAGGAAGGTGAAGAGATAACCCACAGAACAGAACATCTTTGCAAATCCTGCATCTGATAAGGAACGTATATGGAAAATATAAATAACTCTTAGAACTTAGCAATAAAGAAGACAAATAGACCAATTAAAATACATGAGCAAAGGATCTGAATGCGTATTTCTCCAAAGATTTATTGGCCCTTTAATGACTATATTGGCCAATAACACATGAAAAGATGGTCAACAACATGAGTCATCAGAAAAAAGCAAATAAAACACAGAATAAGCACCACGTCACACCCACTAGGATGGCTACTGTAACTTTTTCAATGGCCACTGGCAAAGTTGGAAGAAAATGTGGGGGAACTGGAACCCTCATGCACTGCAGTGGGAGCTCCTCGAAAGGTTAGACAGAGAGAGCTTACCATCTGATCCAGGGGCATGTCCACTCCGGGGTATATGCCCAAGAGAAGTGAAAACATGTCCACACCAAAACGTGTACACATATGTTTATAGTAGCATAATAGCCAACTTCCATTACTTGATGAATGGATAAATCAAATGTGTCATATCCATAGTGGGGAATATTATTTGACAATTTAAAAAACGCTGCTACAGGCTACAACATGGATGAGCCTAGGAAACATTATGAGAAGTGGAAGAAACCAGCACAAAGGGCTACACGATGTATGGTTGTATTCATATGAAATGTCCGGAATAGGTAAATCTCCAGAAACAGAAAATAGATTAGTGGTTGCCTGGGGTTGGGGAGGGTGGAGGGAGGGACAGGAAGGGAGGGATAGAGTTTCTTTTGGGGGAAGATAAAAATGGTTTAACACTTATTGTGGTGATGGTTGAACAATTCTGTGGATATACTAAAATCCACTGAATTCCACACTTTAAATGGGTGAATTCTATGCTATGTGAATTATATTTCAATAAAGCTGTTATTTTACAAAGGGGTTTTTTAAAATCCTCATTCGAGGATATGTTTTTACTGAGTTTTAGAGAGAGAAAGGGGAGAAAGAAACATTGCTGTGAGAGAGGAACATTGATCGGTTGCCTCTCGTAGATGCCGCAACTGGGAATGGGACCCACGGCACAGGACACACTCCAACGAACTGAGCCACCAGCCGGGGCAAAGGGGGGTTTTAATACGGGAGGGGGACTTGTGCAAACCCATGCAGCTCCTGGCCGTCCGCATGGAACCTGTCGGCCGGAGGCTCAGAACTGACCTGATGGACACCACTTCCGTGCCTGTGGGCAGAATAGCCAGTGACACCGGCCGCTTCCCAGTCCCCTCCACCAGGGCCGAGTGCAGGCTCAGGCCCTTTGTCTCTGACGCGAGTGCAGTGTTCTCTTAGACACGGGCGCACACACCGTCTACTGTTTCTGAACTTGCTGCGGTGCGTGCGCGCGGGCCGGGATGGAGGCAGCCCTCGGGGACGGTTAGGGACTCCATCCCCACTGGGCTGCTTTGGGTCGGTTTAAGCTGTAAACAGATTTAAACAGCCCTCCACACAAGCTGTGTATACACTCCAAACACAGACCATCCATCGCCTGGGAGGTGAAGTCTGCATTGTTTGTAGCATTTATTGATTCTTACTTAGCTACTCTCCCAGGGGCCAAACCAGGGTTAGGAGGCAAGCCTGCCGCTGCCAGCTTCTATTGCCTGTCCTTGTCGCCGTCTTTGCTGTCTGCTCTACTATTGATTACTGAATAGGGTCTTGTTTTTTACATAAGTGTATCTCGTCGTAAACAGAAGATCCCATTTACAGTAAAAATAAACCCAAGGAAAACAGCATGTTGTTCATTCTAACCAGATGCTGTTGCCTGATGAGCTGTGAGCCTGAGGCTCCTGGTTAAGCGGGGCCATCAGCGGGGCTTGATGGGTGCGGACGGACGGACAGAGTGGCTTCGTGAAAGTGGAGGAGTGGGCCTCTGAGGAGCCTGCGGGGAGAAGCTGTCACAGGGCTGAAAAGGGGAATTTCTTTTTCCTTGAGATTCTAATGGTTGCAAATGACAGGCACCCAATTTGGATCAGCAAAAGCCAGAAAGAAAATGTATTGGTTCCCATAGCTGATGGAATGGCTGGATCCAGGTGCTTAAATGATGTCAGAAATCTCTCTCCATCTTGTGGCTCCTGTGTGTTTGCTTTATTCTAGGGCAGTGGTCGGCAAACTCATTAGTCAACAGAGCCAAATACCAACAGTACAACGATTGAAATTTCTTTTGAGAGCCAAATTTTTTAAACTTAAACTTCTTCTAACGCCACTTCTTCAAAATAGACTCGCCCAGGCCGTGGTATTTTGTGGAAGAGCCACACTCAAGGGGCCAAAGAGCCGCGTGTGGCTCGCGAGCCGCAGTTTGCCGACCACGGTTCTAGAGTAGTCTTCCCCCCTTGGGGTGCCAAGTACCACCGACTTAGTCATCTTAGCTGGAGGGAGTCTCTTCTGCAGTTATTCCAGCATCAAGTAAAAGAACTGCGTCCCAGGGGTCCGACCTGGGGTGAAGGTCAATCTGGCCACTCACCCTTTGGCTGGGGGAGGGGCAGTTCACCTGCAGGGACGGCAGAGCAAGGGGGAAAGGATGCTGGAGCAGGCACCGGGCTGCCCACCGCAATGCCCGAACATCAGAGGGTGAGGGGCGTTTCAGCCAGGGAGTCGGACAGCTTCATGAAGGAGGCGGCCTGCAGCCAGCGGGGCTCGGGCTGGGCTGGGGTGCTCCTGCCGCAGGTGCCCCTGGGTATCGGTACCAGTACCGGGAGGAGGAGGAGGACACAAGCTCTCCCCTGCCCACTCCCAGGTCTTGGTTATTCCTCCTAAGAAGCTGCCTCCTCCTACCGCTGGGAAACAGAAAGGTTGGGCAGGCCTCACCCACCCATGCCAGCACCCATGCTCGGACGCCGCCCCACTCCACCTGCGTCCGCAGACAGCCCAGGCTCTTTTCAGATGGCAGATTTGAGGGCATCGCACCTCCAAAGGTTCAGTTCTCTTGGGATTGAAACCCAAATCCTTAGCATGGCCCACAGGGCCCTGCTCTCCTTCCAGGCTCCTTTGCTCCTGCTGTTTCCCCTGCCACACACACACACACACACACACTCTGCTTCCCCCAGGGAACCCCGCTGCGACCTCCTCCAGGTGCTCTCAGCCTGGGGTGTGTGAGCAGTTGTAATAACAGCAGCTGACACTTAGGAGCTGGACATTGATCCACATTCCATATTTTCATTGTCCTCACAACAACCCTCTGAAGTAGAGGACAATATTATTCCCATTTCACAGATGAGGCAACTGAGGTACTGAGCAAGTGATTTACTCAAAGTCACAACTGGAACGTGGCAGAGCCAAACTCAAAGCCAGACATTTCAGCTCTAGAGTCTTTGTTCTTGTCATCCTCAACTGAGGATTTTCCCCCCATTGATTTTTTGAGAGTGGAAGAGGGAGGAGAGGGTGGGGAAGAGAGAGAGAGAGAGGGAGAGAGGGAGAGAGAGAGATTCGTTGCCTCCCACACAAGCCTGACAGGGGACAGGGATCGAACCCACAACCAAGGTCCGCGCCCTTGACCAGGAATCGAACCTGCAACCCTTTGGTCGGCCTCAGCCTCTGAAGCAAACCGGCCAGGGCCAGAGTCCTCGTTCTTAACCTCCACCCTTCCTGCCTGTGGGAGCTCAGAGCTCGGGGTCCCGCCCTGATCACATTCTGCGGCCATGCATTTCTGGTGGAGTTTCCCTCACGTTTGCCCCACTTGCTAACAGCTTGTCGGATGGCAGCTACCAGACTGAGCACTTAGCCGGTGCGATGCCCTGTGCTGAGCACCTTCCTGGATCCCCTACTTCACCTCTCGGCGGGTCTCTAAACTAGGCTCCATTATCCCCATTTCACAGACAGTGACCCCGAGGCTGCGGGTGTAAGTGACTTGGCTGCTAGGCTGGAAGCTCCCGGAGGGCAGAAACATGTTCGTTTGCTCGGTATTGAGTCCAGAGGGACTAATCCAGTGCCTGGCATACAGTAGGCGCTCAATAAATGTGTTTTGGTTGGATGGAGGAGTGGATGGATGATGAGAAATGGCAAAAAGGAAGGAAAGGAGGAGGGAGGGAGGGAGGGAGGGAGGGAGGGACAAGTGCCCATATGCAACCTGGACTGCCCGTCTCCCTTGGGTGCTCTGGCCAAGCCGGGACAGCCTCGGCGCGAGGCTGGTGTCCTAGCTGCATGGCATGTGTGTCTGCAGGTGCCACGATGCAGGTGAAGAAGTACCTGGTCAAGTGCCTGCACCGGCTGCAGAAGGGCCCCGGCTACACCTACAAGGAGCTGCTGGTGTGGTACTGCGACAACACCAACACCCACGGCCCCAAGCGCATCATCTGCGAGGGGCCCAAGAAGAAGGCCATGTGGTTCGTGCTCACGCTGCTCTTCGCCTCCATCGTCTTCTGGCAGTGGGGCGTCTTCATCCGGACCTACCTGAGCTGGGAGGTCAGCGTCTCGCTCTCCATCGGCTTCAAGACCATGGACTTCCCTGCCGTCACTATCTGCAATGCCAGCCCCTTCCAGTAGGTGGTCCCTGGAGTGCTAGGCTGGCCTCCCAGTGCCTTTTTCCCCCTCTCCTTCCCCCCTTCCCCCCCAGCTTTCCTTTTCTCCCTTCCCGTTTCTTTCCCTTTCTCTCTTTTTCTTACTCCCTTTTCCCTCCTTTATCTCCCTATTCCTTTCCTCCCCTTCCCTTCCCTTCTTTCTTTCCCTATCTGCTTCCATCCCTTTGCAGCAAGTAAGATTCACAATTCATAAACCTCCTAGGCTTGAAGAGAACCTGGGCAATACCTAGCAGTCCCTGTCTTCAGGCACACCAGTGCCTAATGGTTGCTTCAATATGTGTGTTTAGCGCACCTACTATGTGCCAGACACTGCTAGAAGTCCCTCTTCACAGCCTACCAAAGAAAACAGACATTGATCTTTTTTCCCCCTTAAATATTAAATTAATTAATAGATCAATAATTATAAAGTGATGATAAAAAAAAATATGTACAGCAGCCATGCATTGAGGGCTTGTGAAATGCCAGGCAGGGTGTTGAGTGTTCGTGGGTAACTCATGTAATTGTAATCCACACAACTACGCGGGGGCACTCCTGTCATAGCCCCAAGTTACAGGCCAGGAAGTGGAGATTCAGAGAGGTCAAGGAACCTGCCCCGAGACACACACTGGGCAACAGTGGCATTGAACTCAGGCCTGATCTGAGTCAGGCTGCCACCTTTAAGCACTTGATGGCAAGCCTCTGAGGGGGACACACAAGGAGACCCAACCTAGGGGCTCAGAGAAAAATGCCCTGAAGAGTGAGTACAAGTAGCCAACCTAGTCGGACGCAGAGGGCACTCCAAGTGGGGCACAGCATACCCAGGGCCTGGGGGAGACAGAGTTTGGTGTGTTCAAAGAACTGAAAGGAGGGCCAGTGGGCTGAAGCTGGACAACATTCTTGTCCCAAGAAGGTCCTCGTAGGGGATACACACTTCCGGATTCAGCTCCATCTCCAGTTCCAGGAAACCCCTATTTTAGTGAGAGGTCCCTGCATGTGTGGCGGGTCCTGGCAGCGAGGGCTCAGGAGGACCCTGATAATTGTAGTAAAACAGCCCTCCGTCCAGGCTCTGTCCTAGGCGCTTTATGAGCCTCGCCTCCCTGCCCCTCCCAATAGCCTCTATGATAAATACTGTTGCCCCGATTTTGTAGCTCAGAGAACAGGCCTCAGAGAGGTTCACTTGCTCAAGGCCACCCCGATGTTAAGTGGATTTGAACCCACAGTCCATGCGGTGACCCGCCAAGCTCGGCAGCAGCTGTGGACATCCAGGCGGTAGCAGCAGCCCTCACCACCACAGCGCACCTTCCGCCTTCCCAAGCCCCCACGTGCCCCGGGGCCAGTTCACGGGTCAGGGGCCGCAGTGTCCGTGTCCGAGTCCGAGGCTGATGGCAGCACTGGCTGCCCTGCACCTTTTACCAGAACAAGGGCCTGTGTCCAGGTTTAATGCCCTCTCCTGCAGGAAGTCCACCAGCCCGAGCTGACACGCTGGTGACCACACACTGGGGTAGGGTCTTGAATCAGCTGGGTATGGGTGACTGGGGTACAGGGACTGGCGGGGGGCACTCCCTGGTTGGACACATTTCTACCACACTAACTGCTCACCCATTCCAACGTGGGAGCCTCCAGGGGCACATCCCAGCCACCTTCTCCCTCCTGACACTGGCTCCTGTTCCCCAAATCACTGCCGGGATAGGAGGCCCTCGGGGTCACAGACCTGCCCTTCTGCCCCTTCCCCTCCTGGGAGGGAGACAGCAGACGCCCCGCCACCCGTGTACAAACAGCGTGCCTGCTGCAGCCCACACACCCAGGGCCCAGGCTCAGCTCTCCCTCATCAGTGGGTGAGCTTGGGGAGTCACAGCAACTCCCACAGCCTCAGTTCTTCCAGTGTCCTCCGCACCTTCACAGTGCCTGGCGCATAGTAGTGTGCTCACTAAATACTCGGTGCGTGGATACAGGAGTGAGTGGGTACACGCATGGGCAGGTGGGTAGAGAAGTGCGTGCTTGGGCAGGGCGTTCTCGCACACGGTGGCAGCTGTGCTGGCGTACGAGGGGATCCCAGGCTACAGTGGCCGTTTCCTGCTGCCCCGTGCCCCTGACCAGTCCTCTCCCCACCCAGGTATTCCAAGGTCAAGCATCTGCTGAAGGACCTGGACCAGCTGATGGAAGCCGTCCTGGAGAGGATCGTGGCTCCCGAGCAAGCCGGTGCCAACGCCACCAGGGCCCTGAACCTCACCCTCTGGAACCATACGCCCCTGGTCCTTATTGACGAGCGGAACCCCCACCACCCTGTGGTCCTCGACCTCTTTGCAGACAACCACAATGTCTCAGCAAGCGGCAGCCCAGCTCCAGGAAGGACCTGCAATGCCCAGCAGTGCAAAGTAGCCATGAGGCTGGTAAGTGGGCCCTGGCCACGTCCACCCAGGGCCCTACCCAGTGAGGGGGTGGGCATTGCTTCCCTTTAATGGCCCGGGCCTTGCTGGGGGAGCGGCAGCACCTGTTCTGTGTGTTTGCCAGCTATTTTAAACAGAAAGAGCTGGTATGTTAGTCAAGACATTTGGATGCAAGGGACCCAGCTCAAACTAGCTTAAGCAAAACTGAATTCATTGGCTCACATACCAGGAAGCCCACAGGCACACTGGGCTCAGGTGTGGCTGGATCCAGGTGTTCAGATGCTGTCATCAGGCCTTTCTGTCTTGGTTCACTATGTTTTGTTGAATTTATTGGGGTAACATTGGTTCATAAACATATATATGTTTCAGGTGTACACCCCTGTAACAGTCATCTGCACTTTTCTCAGTTGACTTCACTCTCTGGTCGGCTCTCTCCACCTGGAGGGCCAAGACCATGCCAGACTCACATTCCCCAGCTCAGCACTCTCCCAGAATGCCCCTCCTTCCCAGTGACCACGGCAAAAGGCCTGGGCCTGATCATCAGGTCACATCTCAGCCCCAAACCAGTCACTTGGGCTGGAGGTGGGCTCTCCTGGTCAGACCACATGTGTCTAGAGCAAGAGGGGAGGGGTAACTCCCTGAAGGACGAATTCAGTCTTATTATCAAAAGACAGGGGTACAGCCCTAGCTGGTTTGGCTCAGTAGATAGAGCATTGACCCTCGGACTGATGGGTCCCGGGTTTGATTCTGGTCAAGGGCACACACCTCGGTTGCAGGCTCAATTCCCAGCCCTGGCCAGGGCGCATGCAGGAGGCAGCCAATCGATGTGTCTCTCCCCCTCCCTCCCACTCTAAAAATCGATGGGAAAATATCTGCGGGTGAGGATTACCAACAACAAAGAGAGGGACATAAACATCAGGCGGGTAATACCACAGCCGTGCATACGTGGACGCAGGAGCATGCTGCACGGGAGGCACTGCGCTGCCTGGAGCTGCCCGGGGCCCGGGGCCTGTGGCGTGCGGTCCCCGGCCCCGTTCTGCAGAATCTGAATGGCAGCTCTGCGCCAGAGCCGCGAGTCCTAAGTCAACAAGCTCCCTGCGGTTCTGATAATACCCCTGGTTGGGGACCCAGGCTGGGGCGCACTCTCCCGGAGAGAGGCCACTGCCTCCCATGCCGCCACGTGGCCAGGGCTCGCCCACATCTCCGCACAAGCCAGCACCTGGCACGAGGCTTGCAGGGCCCCGCTGCCAGCTGGAGCCCAGTGCCCAGCTGCTTTCGGTGCAATGGCCTGGCTGCCCGGGTCCATGTCCTCATCGGCAAGGCAGGCGTGTCCCTGGTGGCCGGACCAGCGTGTGTGTGCGTGTGTGTGTGTGTGTGCTGCATGTATGCTCACACCTTATTAACCTCTCTGGGCCTCGGGTTCCTCATGCCAGTGGGGTTGCTGTGAAAACTGAATGGGATCGTCAGTTAAAGCCTGGAAGCCGCGCCTGGCCTGAGTGAGTGGGAGGATTACCCCAAGGGGCACGGAGGCCGCCAGCAGGCCGCTGCGGCCCACGCCCAGCCGGCCTGGAAAGGGCTGGCCCAGGACGGAAGGCCCTCCGGTGTCGGGGTCAGGAGGAAGGCCGCTATGGGATGAGGCGAGCAGAGCAGAGAGGTGAACCAGGGCCGGTGGGTTCTGTGTCTGCGTGCCCAGCTGGGCCTGGGGGAGGGGGCAGCTGCCGCAAGCGGAGGGCCGCACCGGGCTCAGGCTGAGAGGCCAGCCCCTCCTCAGTCCAGGGGCAGCCCAGGGTCTTCGCGGTCCCCGCTCTGCAGCCGTCTCTGGGAGCCTGGGCCGGGCTGGGAAAGGAGCCAGGGCGTCAGAGGGCGTGAGTGTCTGTCTGCACAGGGACTCACATATGTGAGCGGGGAGCAGGAACATGTGTGTGCATTGTTGTGACCATAGCATCATGTGGCTGGGATGTCAGAAAGTGGCGCCTGTCTCGGTATATGTGTGTGCCTGTGTGTGTGTGCATATGTGTGCATGTAAGGGTGTGGGTGTGTGTGGCGGGGGGGTTGTTCACTCGAGCTGAAGGCGCCATGCGGGTGGAGGCTGTGTGTAAGTCCTTGTGGCCGGGCAGCTGTGGATGAGGGGCAGCCGGGGGCCCAGGGTGCGGCCCGGGCAGGGACAGCTGGCGAGGCGCTCCCGGCCCATGCCCGCGGGGCAGCGATGGGCCGGCCAGCAGCCCTGCACCCACAGGACCCTCGGTCTCCACAGTGCTGCCACAACGGGACCGTGTGCACCTTCCGAAACTTCACCAGCGCCACCCAGGCCGTGACAGAGTGGTACACCCTGCAGGCCACCAACATCTTCTCCCAGGTGCCAACCCAGGAGCTGGTGAAGATGGGCTACTCGAGCGAGCATCTGATCCTGGCCTGCCTGTTCGGGGCCGAGCCCTGCAGCTACAGGTGAGCGTGCCGGACCCCCGCAGCTCCCAGCTGCCCGCACCCGGGTCTGTGCTCCGCGTCTCAGGCCACGTGTCCCGGGGGCGCCTGGGAAGAACTATCCAAGCATCTTAAATCACGGTTTTATTGCACAGTTGTTTTAGATCCGTAGTTGCGTGGCCAAGGCCATAGTCAGAGTCAGTTCCCCTCCTCACCGGCTTCCTCCGCCGCCACCACCTTACGCAGCGTGGTCACTTGTCACAGCCGAGGAACCAACGTTGGCCGGTACTCCTAACCAAACACAACGCGCTGTCCAGATTCCGCTCGTTTTCCTGGCGCCCTTTCTGTTCCCGCATTCCACGCAGGAGGCCACGCTGCGCTCGCTCCCTCAGCAGGGCAGCCTCCCTGGGCTGGATGGCGTCTCAGGTGTCTGGGTGGAGGACTGCGACCTGAGCGCCAGGCGAGGGAGGAAGACACCAGGCGAGGCGCCCCTCGGCAATCACCCGGGGACCCCACGCGTTGAGGTCCGACTGAGTGCAGGCTTCCCCACGGGCCCCATGCGTGTGGCGGGGGCGAGTCACAGGCCGGCCTTGGGCCTCTGGGGGGCGGCGGGGGGGCCTAGGCTCCCGGGAGCCCTTCTGTGGGCAGGTTGGCCTGTTCTCCGTGCGCCTATGGGTCACGTATCCCCCCCCCCCCCCCCCCTCGTGGGGCTCGTGTGCATTTGGGCCAAGTCATTCATCGTCCGCTCAGATTCGTCCAGCTTTGGTCACGGCGTGTCCGTGTAAGAACGTCCAAACCTGAAGATAATTTTTATGTTTGTTTGAGCCAAACTGCCTGCGACGCTCAGGTGCTCTGCACAGGGGCAGCTAGCAGCTTCTCGGGTGCATCTGCAATGAAGGCGGAACGTGAGGACCACGACATGGGGGAGGGGGCGGGAGAAAGGCAGGATAGTTAACAAGACGACGTGGCCCCTCTGAGGTCCCTCACAGGTGTGCTCACCTGGGTGCACAGGACAGTGGGCAGGGCTTGCTTAAGGCAGAGCAAACCTCCCGCTAAAGAAGCTGTGTGTCGGCTGACCACCGCCATGACCCGCCAGGGAGGCGTTGATGGTCAGACCACCTGCGAGGTGCATTGTGATCGCTGGACGTGTCGGTTTCATTACGGAACCCTTGCTGCCCACAGAGACTCTCCCAGCCCTGTGCCAGGCCCCATCCGTTGCTTATTGTTTATTCACTGATCAGGCTCCTTACTTTCTGCCTACGAGGTGCCCCGGGCCTGGGCCCAGCACTGCTCTCAGGACCCTGTTCCTTTCGTTGGAGAGTGACCTGGCATAGATGGCCGTTACCACCATCGTTAGCCTGTTATCCTACCGCTGCTGCAACACCGGGGACCGGCCAGCTGGCTTCTGCCTGGGAAGCCTGCCCTGACCCCACCACCCGGCACTGAGTGGCTTTACTGCTTCCTGCGAGGATTCTCTATCCCCTGGTGCCCTGGAGGCCTGCCGGTCTCTGCCGCACGCCTGGCCTGTCCCAGGAAAGGTGGGGAAGGAGCCGCCTGTGCCTGCGGCTGGAGGTGGCCAGCACTAGCAGCGTATCTCTGGGTGGAGAGCATATCAACAAGCAAATGGTGGGCAAGCAGGTGCGGGGAGACCAAGAGCGCAGCTCTGCGGGGGGCGGGGGAGAGAGAGGACCGGCACGCCCTGACCAGCCTGCGGCTCCGGCTGCAGCTGTCCCACGGTGTGTTGGGAACAGTGTGCCCGCGCCCAGGGCGGGGCTGCCCCTCCGAGCAGTGCCCGGCTGTAGCTGGTTTACACCGCTGTTCCTCTCCGGAGGCCACAGCCCTGAACCCACACAGGAGGCCGACGGAACAGTGCCTGCCCAAAGCTGTGTGTGCCCTCCAGGCCCTCGCCTCTGGGCTGCCTGCCGGGCGCCCTTCCCACGTCCGGGGGAGCGTCCCGTCTCGGGCCTCACCTTCCCTGACCCACTCCCACCCCCCACCCCCCATCCCCCGAGGGCGTTAGGCGGCGACCCTTCTCGCTTATCTCTGCGGATGCCTTATCACGTGTGACGGTTTCTAATGTTAGCAAGTATCTACCGAGTGTCTGTCCCTGTTGTGGGCAGAATGCTCGGTATCCAGCCTCGCCTCAGTCCTGGGGTGGGTGCTGCGCTACCCGGCTGCGGTGAGCATGGGCTCGCCTTCCAACGCTCCCAGCCAGGCAGGGGCAGCGGGCATGCCCCCGGGTTCTTTCTTTGCCAAGACGGAGACGACACTGTCCTCACGGCACGGTGTGCAGGGAGGCGGCTGCCGGCCAGCAGTCCAGCGGTGGACAGCGGTTTCGGACTTGGGTGCTGCTGTGAGGGGGCGGGTGGAGTGTCTGCGTGGCACGGAAGATGGGGACCACGCGCTTCAGGTGACCCTCTGGGCATCGGATGCCCGAGCCCAGCCCTCCTGCTTTGAATAAAATAAGAAAGAAATATGAAAGCATCCTAAGACATTTTTAAAGGTATTTCTACCCTCTGTGGAGACGGGGAGGTGCAGGAGGACCGGAGGAGTATGGGAGCTCGCACGGCCACTGCCCAGGCCCCACGAGTCTGGCCCGCCCGCCCCCTGCGCGCCGCAGCCTGCGTCCTGGCCTTCAGCGTGGCTCTGTAACGGAACACAATACCACCGTCCCACCTGGAAGCAAATCATCAATAATCCTCAATACCACCGACTGCTCAGTGGTGCTCACCTCGGGAATGCCATGCCTTTCTTTGTTTGCTGCTGAGTCAGGCTCCAGCTGCACCACCCTGGGCTATAACCGCGTCTCCCAGTTTCTCTCAGGGGGTCGCTCCCTCTCCTCTCACACCTGATTTGTTGGAGAAACTGGGTTATTTCCTCACTGAGTCCCCACAGTCTGGGTTTTGTAGGTCGATGGTCTGTCTGTGGCCAGTGGTACAGACGCTCTGTCCTGCTCTGTGGGGCTGGGCAAAGCCTGGCCTCAGCCTGTGCCCAGCCAGAGCCTGGCTCAGGGTGCAAAGCCACCGGGCTGGGGCTCACCCTCCGCTAGGAGCCGGGTCCCAGCAGGCCCTTTGCACAGCTGATTCCAAGGCAAGGCTAAGAGACACTTAGAAGCCACAACGGGCGGCTCAGGCGACTGAGCGTCGTGGCTGGACGGAAAGATCACCAGTTCAGTTCCGGTCGGGGCCCGGGCCCGGGCCCGGGCCCGGTTGGGGTTTGGTCCTATCAGGTGCAGGAGGCAGGCCGATCGATGTTTTTCTTTCTCCCTCTCCTTCCCTCTCTCTCTAGGGTCAATTAACATATATGTGTGTGTGTGTGTGTGTGTGTTTTTCAAAGAGAGAGACTTCAAAGACCTATCAGCCAATCACATGTTAACATCATGTGGATTCCAATTTGAATAAACTGAAAAACAAAATGTATGAGACATTTATGAGACAACTGGAGCTTTGAACTGAGTATTTCATAATATGAAGGAATTCTTGTTGTTTATAACATGATCGTAGCACTGACGTTTAGATCCATCTGAAATGTTTGCAAACGTTTGTGCTGTCTGAGGTCTGCTCCGGGGTCACGGGCAGGAGAGGGGGCGGGCAGACGGAGGGGAGCGCCTGGTGCTGCCCGTGGCGCTGGGTGGGCTGCGTCTCGGCACTTTCTTACGTTTGAAATGCTCCATCGCGGAAGCATGTTCAACAGCATCCTTTAGAACTGCGTGACGCTGCTACTCCGTGAGCACCTTTACGGAGCATTTCCTGTTGGATCATTTCCTTAGGAAGCACTCTGACGTGACACAGGACCGTGGAGGGTCCTGTCTCGTGTGGGGCTCTTTCCTTCCACAGCCCCACGGGGACCCCTGCTGACCCACAGCCCCACGGGGACCCCTGCTGACCCACAGCCCCACGGGGACCCCTGTGACCCACAGCCCCGCGGGGACCCCTGCTGACCCACAGCCCCGCGGGGACCCCTGCTGACCCACGGCCCTGCGGGGACCCCTGCTGACCCACGGCCCCACGGGGACCCCTGCTGACCCACGGCCCCGCGGGGACCCCTGCTGACCCACGGCCCTGCGGGGACCCCGGCTCTGCCCACTTCCCTCTTTATCCGAATGGCCAGGTGTCCCGTTCACCCCTCCGGAGAGTGACTTAAGTGACAGAATTTGTTTCTCCACGGGGGAGGCCAGAGGTCCAAAATCAAGGTGTCGCAGGGCCGGCTCCCTCCACAGGCCCTGGGGAGGGTCCTTCCCGCCTCTGCCAGCTTCTGGGGTCCCGGGCTTCCTGGGCTGTGGCTGTGTCCCCTGCCTCTGCCTCATCTCCCCAAGGCCTCTCAACCTGGGCCCTCCTGGCCCTGCTAAGGACGGCTGGGACTGGACTTGGGGCCACCGGGGCCCCGGGCTGCCCCCCCTCAGGATCCTTAGTCACATCTCCAAAGAGGTTCCCCAAACAAGGGCACATGCACAGGCCCTGACTGAGCCGGACCCTGCGAGGCGACAGATGAAAGCATGAAAGTCACTCCTGGTTCCTGGCTAAGCCTGAGCCCCCCGAGACTCCTTCCCCCTCTTCCCCGAGGGAGTCCGGGCGTCTCCAGCTGCACGACGGCCTGCCGCTCGCCTCCCTGCCTGGGCCCTGGGCTGCCAGCCTGCACAGCAGCTGGGCGGGCACCGGGCACCGGGTACCGGGCACCGGGCAGGCTGCGCTCCAGCTGCTGCTGTTTCTTTCAGGAACTTCACCTCCCTCTTCCACCCTGACTACGGCAACTGCTACATCTTCAACTGGGGCATGGCTGAGCAGGCGCTCCTCTCGTCCAACCCCGGAGTGGAGTTCGGTAAGTCTCGGCTCCTCCGGGCCAGACCCACGAGGGTTTAACCTCCCACCATGCGGGGCCGAAAGACCAGGTTGCCATCAAGCGTTGAAGGGCAGGATCTGGGCAGGCAGCTGGGGCCTGAGGAAGAGTGGCCGCTGCAGGGGGGGGGAGGGAGAGGGGGGTTCGGCCAGGGGGCTCAGCTGTTCCCTACCCCACGGTGGGACCCCTGGGGCAGCCACGCCATTTCCATTTTGCTAGTAAGCAGAATAAGGGCTGAGTGGGAAGGCTCGGCCCTGTCCCATGGGACCCAGGTTCCCATGCAGGCTGGAGGAAGTGACCTGGCCTGAGACCTGCAGGGAGAGCGGGTCTTCCACCGGGGGCGGGGGGGGGTGGTGCGGCCTGGCACCGGGAAGGAGCACGGGCTAAGATGGGCTGACTGTGAGGCGAGGTGGAGTCGCGGTGCCCCGGGTGGGCCTGCCATGGGGGTGGGGGAGCAGGAGGAGCCCAGGAGAGGGCGACAGCGGGGACCAGGGTGGGGCCTGGAGAAGACAGGAGGCCTGACTTTCACCCAGCGGCCTCCTGGGCAGGCAGGGAGGCCCCTTGCGGGGGGCACGGACAGGTGGGCGGCGGCTCCCTGCAGCAGCCTCGGCCCCTCCCCACAGGCCTGAAGCTGATCCTGGACCTGGGCCAGGAGGACTATGTGCCCTTCCTCACATCCACGGCCGGCGCCCGGCTGCTGCTCCACGAGCAGAGGTCCTACCCCTTCGTCAAAGAGGAGGGCATCTACGCCATGTCCGGGACGGAGACATCCATCGGGGTGCTGGTGGTACGGCCGCAGCCCAGGGACGCCTGAGGGGTGAGGGTGGCAGCCCGCCCGCCTAGCCCCCACTCCCGGGCCTCTTCCAGCCCGGCCTTCCCTCGGGGTCCCCCCTGCCTGCCCTCTGGGGAAGACAGCACCGCCGGCACCTGCTGGGCACTGCCCTCCATCCCCCCAGAGCCTTGGGGCCACCTGCTGAGTGGCAGGCAGGGGCAGAGGGGCCTCTGGGCTGACCAGGGTCCCCACGAACACCCTCTCTGACTCAGGACAAGCTGGAGCGCAAGGGCAAGCCCTACAGCCAGTGCACCACGAACGGCTCCGACGTCCCCATCCACAACCTGTACAGCGGCCACAACACCACCTACTCCATCCAGGTAGCGTGGCGGCCTGCCTCCTGGCCCAAGGCTGTGGGACCCCTGGGCCTGGCAGGGCTGGCTGTGCTGGGGTTTTGTGGCACGTTGGGGTGGTTTCGTGGATTTAGTGATACTTGGGGCTGTAGAGCCAGTCCAGCCCCTGGGTTCTCACCAGGGCCCGGGGGTGCCCGCCTGCCATCCCCCCTCGGCAGGCAGGGGTGCCCTTGGGGAGACCCAGGGCTGTAGGTGTCTCACTCTGGGGCCTTAAGAACCCGTGTGTGTATGAGCTAAGGCTTTGCATGTGTTACATCATCATTTGGTCCTTTCAACACCCCCTGAGGGAGTAATACACTCACAGCAGCTGTTAATTATTACGTACGCTGTTTAGTTATTGTGTGAACTAAAGTGCTAATAGCAGGCTGATCGTGTGCCAGGCGACACTCTGCCAAGTTCTTTACACGTTCGATCACTTAATCCACACAACAACCTAACGCAACGGCGATTGTTAGGAGATTCAGGGCTGTGTGAGTCCACATCTCGTCGATTTACCGGACAAGCCCCTGTCTCTGGCCTAAACCCCCTTGCTGCAGCCGGGGCTGCTGTCTGGTCTTGACCTCCAGGGTCAGCCCAGGAGGCGGGCCCCAGACCATCCCAGTGAAGGGGACAGACTACCAGTAAATCTTTGCAAAGGTGACAAAAGTACCCATTGGCTGGCACTCCCCCCCTGCCCAGTCTGCCTTGGCAGATAGGGAATCTGAGGCATAGCAAGGGGGAACCCCGTGCCCGCCTCCATGTCTGAGCGCTCCAGCAGGGGTGGTCTCCCTTCTGCGTGGTCACAGGAAGCTGACCTCCCCCGTGGCCACCTGCCCGCCGGCCTGTGCAGCTGGCCCCAACTCTGCCCGGCAGGCTTGGTCACCTCCTCCACAGGGGCAGCCCCCGGGAGACAGGGCGAGTGTAGGAGGCCACGGAGGCATTAGCATGTGTTCCAGAAAACCTCCTGCTCTTTTCAATGCAATAGCACCTCTGGTCAGAGACCTTGGCAAAGACCCAGGCCACCTGTGCCAACCCCAGGTTCTGTCATGGGGCTGGAGAGACCACCTACTTCCCAAAGCCAGAGCCCCTCATCACCCTGCTCCTTCCCCAGGCTGCTCCACCACCCGCCCCCCCATTTCCTGCTCCAGACCAGGGACTAGGCCAGGTCCGGCCCTCCCCCTCAGTCCACAGGTGACTGCCACCCTGCTTCACCCATGAGTAAACCGAGGCTCCGAGGGAGGGAATCGCTGCTGCAGACACAGAGCAGGTCTCTGAGGGGATGCCACTGGGCTGGAATGAGCCAACCCCGGAGATTCTTCACATCCCACCCGGCGTGGCAGCCCAGACTCCCGCCCGCCCGGCTGGCAGCCGAGGGCGGCCCCTCCTGGCAGTCCGGAGGTCCCCCAGGAGAAGGCGCAGGAGGCACCGCCCGTCCCCTCCGAGCTGCCCTCTGGGCGGCCTGTGTAAGGACTCAGGAGGCCAGGGGCCTTGTAACAGGAGCTGTAGCCAACGTCAGCCTTTCCCCTGTCCTCTGGGCCCAGCACCTCGGGGAGCGGCCCAGGCCCTCTGCAGCTTGGCCATTTCACCGCCACTTCGCAGGGGGCAGGGGGGTGCCTCCCCTGACTCCAGCTCCCTGGGTCCCCGCGGGCTCGGTGGGGACACCATGGTCATCGCAGCCTCCTGTCCCCACCCCAGGCCTGTATTCGCTCGTGCTTCCAAGACCACATGATCCAGAACTGCAGTTGCGGCCACTACCTGTACCCCCTGCCCCGAGGGGAGAAGTACTGCAACAACCGGGAGTTCCCAGACTGGGGTGAGTGGGCCCCGGCCATGGCCCCGAGCCCCCCGGCCCTGCCCCAAAGGCTCTGCTGCCAGGGAGGCGCAGTCCTGGCCCTGCAGGACCCAGGTGCACCGTGCTTGCTCAGAACAGGCACAGTCACAGCCCCTGCCCGGCACCCTCCCGGCACCACCCCCTCCACACCTCTCCCCTCCACACCTCTCCCCTCCACACACCTCTCCCCTCCACACCTCTCCCCTCCACACCCCCCCTCCACACCTCTCCCCTCCCCCTCCTCACCTCTCCCCTCCACACACACCCCCCCCACACCCTCCCTCCACACCTCTCTCCTCCACACCTCTCCCCTCCACACCTCCCTCCACACCTCTCCCCTCCACACCTCTCCCCTCCACACCTCCCCTCCACACCACTCCTCCCTCCCTCCACACCTCTCCCCTCCACACCTCTCCCCTCCACACCTCTCCCTCCACACCTCCACACCCTCTCCCCACCACACACCTCTCCCCTCCACACCTCCCACCTCTCCCCTCCACACCTCTCCCTCCACACCTCTCCCCTCCACAACTCCTCCCCTCCACACCTCTCCCCACACTCCCCTCCACACCTCTCCTCCCACACTCCCTCTCCACACCTCTCCCCTCCACAACTCTCCCTCCACACACACCCCCCTCCACACACCTCCCCTCCACACCTCTCCCCTCCACACCTCTCCCCTCTCCCCTCCACACCTCTCCCCTCCACACCTCTCCCTCCACCACACCTCTCTCCCCTCCACACCTCTCCCCTCCACACCTCCTCTCCCCCACACCTCCCACACCTCTCCCCCCCTCCACAACACCTCACACCCCTCCACACACCCCTCCACACTCCTCCTCCACACACTCTCTCCCCTCCACACCTCTCCCCTCCACACACACTCTCCACACCTCCTCCACACCTCTCCTCTCCACACCTCCCTCTCCACTCCACACCTCTCCCCTCCACACACACCTCACCCTGCCCACACACTCCTCTCCACACTCTCCACACCTCTCTCCACACCCTCCACACCCTCTCTCCCCTCCACACACCCCCTCCACACCCTCCACCTCCTCTCCCCTCCACACCCTCTCCACACCTCCACACACCCCTCCACACCTCTCCCCTCCACACCTCTCCCCTCCACACCTCTCCCTCCACACCCCCCTCCACACCCACACACCTCTCCCCTCCACACCTCTCCCCCACAACCTCCACCACACAACCTCTCCTCTCCCCCACACCTCTCCCCTCCACAACTCTCCTCTCCACACCTCTCCCCTCCACACACACACCTCTCCCTCTCCCCTCACACCTCTCCCCTCCTCCACACCTCCACACCCCTCCCCTCCACACCTCCCCACTCCACACACCTCTCCCTCCACACCTCTCCCACCTCTCCCCTCCACACCTCTCCCCTACACAACTCTCCTCCTCCCCCCCCTCCACACCTCTCCCCTCACAACCTCTCCCCTCCACACACCTCTCCCCTCCACCCTCCCCTCCACACCTCTCCCCTACACAACTCTCCTCTCCACACCTCTCCCCCACACCTCTCTCCCACCCACCTCTCCTCCCCTCCACACACACACCTCTCCCTCCACCCTCTCCCTCCACACCTCTCCCCTCCACACCTCCCTCCTCCACACCTCTCCCCCACACACCTCTCCCCTCCACACCTCCCCTCCCCTCCACACACACCTCTCCCCTCCACACCTCTCCCACACCTCTCCCCTCCAACACCCCACCTCTCTCCTCCACACCTCTCCCACCTCCCCCTCCCACACCTCTCCCCTCCACCCTCTCCCCACACACACCCCCCTCCACACCTCTCCTCCTCCACCCTCTCCCCTCCACACCTCCTCCTCCACCTCTCTCCCCTCCACACCTCCCCTCCACACACTCCACCTCCCCTCCACACACTCTCCCCTCCACTCCACTCCTCACCTCCACACCACTCTCCCCTCCACACCTCTCCCCTCCACACCTCTCCCCTCCCTCTCCACACACACCTCTCCCCTCCACACACACCTCCCCTCACACCCACCTCTCCCCTCCACACTCCCCCTCCCCTCTCCTCTCCACACCTCTCTCCCCTCCACCCCTCCACACCTCTCCCCTCCACACCCTCCCCCTCCACACCTCTCCACCCTCTCCCTCCACCACTCTCCCCTCCACACCTCCACACCTCTCCACCCTCCCACACACTCTCCCCTCCACCCTCCACACACACCCCACACTCTCCCTCCACACCTCTCCCCTCCACACCTCTCCCCCCCCTCACACCTCTCCCCTCCACACCTCTCCCCTCCCCACACCTCTCCCCTCCACACACTCCCCTCTCCACACCACACCACCCCTCCCCTCCACACACCTCCCTCTCTCCCCTCCACACTCCTCTCCACACCTCTCCCCTCCACACCTCTCCCCTCCACACCTCTCCCCCACACTCCCCCTCCACACACCCCCCTCCACACCTCCACCTCCCCTCCACACCTCCACCTCCTCCACACCTCTCCCCTCCACACACCTCTCACCCTCCCCTCCACACCTCTCTCCCCCTCCACACCTCTCCCCTCCACCCTCCTCCCCTCACACCTCTCCCCTCCACACACCTCCCCCACCACACCTCCACACCTCTCCCCTCCACACCTCCACACCCTCTCCCCTCTCTCCTCCACACCTCTCCCCTACACACCTCTCCCCTCCACACACCCCCCTCCCCTCCACACACCCCACACCTCTCTCCTCCACACCTCTCCCCTCCACACCTCCCCTCCACACCTCTCCCCTCCACACCTCTCCCCTCCACACACCCCCCTCCACACCTCTCCCCTCCACACCTCTCCCCTCCACACCTCTCCCCTCCACACACCCCCCCTCCACACCTCTCTCCTCCACACCTCTCCCCTCCACACCTCTCCCCTGCACACCTCTCCCCTCCACACCTCTCCGACGGCTCCTACTCTTACGCTTGACTGTGTCATGTAGAAGCCATGCTGTCTTTGCGCTGTCTGTGCCACATACACACCCTCACATGTGTGAGCTTGGTGTGTCACCCGGGCGCATGCACACGTGTGCGTATTTGTGTTCCCCACACACGTGTGAAGGGCAGTGGTGTGTTGTGTCCCATGGTGCCAGCGGCCGAGCATGTGGCACAGCAGCCTGCACACTGGTTCCTGCCTACGCATGCGCCAGCCTCAGCACCGTCCCCGTCAGGGCGCTCTGTGGGGCACTGTCCCTGTCAGGGCCCTCTGTGGGCTCAGCACTGTCCCCATCAGGGCGCTCTGTGGGCTCAGCACTGTCCCCGTCAGGGCGCTCTGTGGGCTCAGCACTGTCCCCATCAGGGCGCTCTGTGGGCTCTCTGTGGGCTCAGCACTGTCCCCGTCAGGGCGCTCTGTGGGCTCAGCACTGTCCCCATCAGGGCGCTCTGTGGGCTCTCTGTGGGCTCAGCACTGTCCCCGTCAGGGCGCTCTGTGGGCTCAGCACCGTCCCCGTCAGGGCGCTCTGTGGGCTCAGCACTGTCCCCATCAGGGCGCTCTGTGGGCTCCCCATCAGGGCACTCTGTGGGCTCAGCACTGTCCCCGTCAGGGCGCTCTGTGGGCTCAGCACTGTCCCCATCAGGGCGCTCTGTGGGCTCTCTGTGGGCTCAGCACTGTCCCCGTCAGGGCGCTCTGTGGGCTCAGCACCGTCCCCGTCAGGGCGCTCTGTGGGCTCAGCACTGTCCCCGTCAGGGCGCTCTGTGGGCTCAGCACCGTCCCCATCAGGGCGCTCTGTGGGCTCAGCACTGTCCCCATCAGGGCGCTCTGTGGGCTCTCTGTGGGCTCAGCACTGTCCCCGTCAGGGCCCTCTGTGGGCTCAGCACCGTCCCCATCAGGGCACTCTGTGGGCTCAGCACTGTCCCCATCAGGGCTCTCTGTGGGCTCAGCACTGTCCCCGTCAGGGCCCTCTGTGGGCTCAGCACCGTCCCTGTCAGAGCTCTCCCGGGCTCTCTGGGGGTGCGGGTGAGCGGGAGGGAGGTGGCCTCCCACGTCTGAAAGCTGAGGCCGCAGGAGACAAGGAGCCCAGCCCGGAGATGATCCTTACGGCCCAGGGTCCCAGCACCACCGGGTGTTCGGGCGGCAGGCAGTCACCACCTCTTAAAGCCGATGCGGTGCGAACAGGCGGGGAACTCTATCCCTCTACACCGCCCTTCTCCCTGGCCCACGGAGTGAGGGTGCCCACCGAGGGAGCTGCCCTTTCCCTGCCGGCTGAGCAGGGTGTGGGGAGAGGCCCCAGGCCAGGCTGGGCAAAGTGGCTGGCCAGGGGCGGCAGGATGGTTCTCCATGAGGGGGGAGGGAGAGGAGGGCCGCAGTGGAGAGGGGGGGCGGAGACGGCGGCGGGGGGAGTTGGCGTTGAACAACCCCCCAGTCACAGACCTCAGCCCAGGGCCCGGAGGGCAGAGGGCAGCCCGGGCTCCCGGGGAGAGGACGCCGCGGGAAGGCCGCTCAGAGTGCCCTCTCCCTGCCAGTCTACTGCTACTCGCAGCTGCGCAGGAGCCTGGGCCAGAGGGAGACCTGCATCGGGATGTGCAAGGAGTCCTGCAAGTGAGTGCGCTGCAGGCGCGGCCGCGGGAAGTGCGGGCACCGTGGGGCGGGGCGGGGCGGGCACTGTGTGGGGGGCGGGGCGGGGCGGGCACTGTGGGGGGGGTCAGTGGGGGCACTGTGGGGCGGGCGGGGCAGTGCGGGCATTGTGGGGGGGTCAGTGGGGGCACTGTGGGGGAGATCAGTTCGGGCACCGTGGGGCGGCGGGGCAGTGCGGGCACTGTGGTGGGGGCGGGGCGGGCACTGTGTGGGGAATCAGTGCTGGCACTGTGGGGCGGGCGGGGCAGTGCGGGCACCGTGGGGCGGCGGGGCATTGCGGGCACTGCGGGGCGGGACAGCCACAGGGCTGCCTTCTCTCTTCCAGTGACACCCAGTACAAGATGACCATCTCCATGGCCGACTGGCCTTCGGAGGCCTCTGAGGTGAGTGTGTGGAGCAGCTGAGCTCCTGGGCTGGGCCTGCAGGCTGCTTGGAGCTTCAGAGAGGGAGCCCCTCTCCCCCTCCCTCCCCCTTTTCTCCCACTCCCAGCCTCTGTGCAGCCAGCCACAGACAGAGTCCTCTGTCCTAGCAGCGCTTGCATTCTGGCCGGAGAGACAGCCCACAGAAATGAGACCATGCAAAGTAGGGTGATGGTTGCAGCCTGTAAGGCGATGATGAGAGATTGGGGAAAGCCTCTCTGGATGGCGGTCAGGGAAGGGCTCCCTAAAAAGGTGATGAATGAAGCTGAGCCAGCCATGGGCAGGGCCGGGGAGCAGGACCAGGCAGAGGGGCAGCAAGTGCCGGGGCCAAAGGTGGGCAAGGCTGGCAGAGGATGGCTAGCCTCTGGGGGAAGAGTCTGGAGACCTGAGTGCCTCCTCCGGTAACATCGCGCACTACCCCCTCCCTCCTGTCCCCGAGCCCACCATGGCCCCAGGGAGCTTCAGCAGGTGCAGAGGGCCCCTGGTCGGGAGGGAGTGCTGTGGGCCCCATGTTTTCAGCTGCTTTCTTGGGTGGCAGGACTGGATCTTCCACGTCTTGTCTCAGGAGCGGGACCAAAGTACCAATATCACCTTGAGCAGGTAAGCCTGGAGTATGGGCAGGGCTGGGGAGGCAGAAAAGGGCCTCAGAAGAGGAGTCTGGACACAGGGCAGCTCCTCAGACCCCTTCTCACACTGCTCAGACCTGGGAGTGAGCCTGGAGAAGGACTCCATTGGGAGTGAGAGAGAGCATTGGGAGAGAGAGAGAGCCAGCCAAGGGGACTCAGAGTGGGCTACTCCCAAAGGAGAGCCTGTTCCTCCATCTGCCACCTGTTCATACACCCATCCACGCATCTATCCATCCATCCACCCATCCACCCGTCCTCGATCCTCCCAGTCTCCTACCCACCCACCCACCCATCCATCCACCCATCCACCCATCCACCCATCCTCCATCCACCCATCCACGCATCCATCCATCCATCCATCCATCCATCCATCCATCCATCCATCCTTCACATCCATCCTTCCATCCATCCTTCCATCCTTCCATCCATCCATCCATCCTTCCATCCATCCATCCTTCCATCCATCCATCCATCCATCCATCCATCCATCCTTCCATCCATCCTTCCATTCATCCTTCCATCACCCATCATCCATCCCTCTATTATTCCACTCACCCATCCTCCAGCCATTCATCCATCTTTCCATTCATACAACACAAACATGCACTGAGCACAGAAAAGACATGAGGTGCATATATCAGGAAACCTGAATCTAGAGGACAGACTGGTGCAAGCAGAGCTCTGGTGACGAGTCTGTGCCGGCCCCTCCCTGTGGGGCACAGTGGGAAGGAGCCTCCACCTGCCTGGAGAGATAAGGCAGGTCTGTATAGGGAGGTGGTGCTGGAGCTAACCCTCTAAGGAGCAGTAAGGATGGTTCAGAAAAGTAAGGCCTGGACATGAGCGAGCTCGGCCTTTCTGAGGGCCACCGGGTATAAGGGGGCAGCCCACGTGGCCACCCTTCTCTGCCCCAGGTTTCCTGACAGGGGCAAGGGTTAGGGCAGGCTCTCTGCAGCATCTACTGTATTTGGGCTGGGCCACCCTGGGGGTGGGAGAGGGGAGCTCTCAGGGGTTATCTTGGGCCAGAGTATCCCTTAGGAAGCTGGTTGAGAAATGGCCCACAGGATGGGCACTGGGCAGAGATGCCTTTTGTGACTTCAGGCTCAGAGGGGCCCTCAGGGGATTGTTGGCCTGTGCCAAGCTCAAGCAGAGGAGGGCTGGGCAGCTGTGTGTGTGTGTGTGTGTGTGTGTGTGTGTGTGTCAACCAGACTGTTGCCTCCTGCAGGAAGGGAATTGTCAAGCTCAACATCTACTTCCAAGAATTCAACTATCGTACCATTGAGGAGTCAGCAGCTAATAATGTGAGTTTGGGGCTCCTGACCCCTCTGCCCTGCACCCTGAGGGTCAGGAGGGTCCCCAGCCCCACAGAGGCATTAGGAAGGAAGGTCTCTAAGCAATTGTTTCCCTGGGCTGAAATGGTCCCCCTGCCCCCTTCCCAGTCAACCACCCAGCTCACAGGACCCAGGCGGCTGGGGCCAGGCAGGACCTTGTGGCCCACCCCCACCTCTGCCAGGCTCTCAGTCCCTGCCCCCCACAGATCGTCTGGCTGCTCTCGAACCTGGGCGGCCAGTTTGGCTTCTGGATGGGGGGCTCGGTGCTGTGCCTCATCGAGTTTGCGGAGATCGTCATCGACTTCCTGTGGATCACCGTCATCAGGCTGGTGGCCTTCTCCAAGAGCCTGCGGCAGAGGCGGGCCCAGGCGCGCTACGCCGGCCCCCCGCCCACCGTGGCCGAGCTGGTGGAGGCTCACACCAACTTTGCCTTCCACCCTGACACGGCCAACCATGGCCCCAACCCTGGGGCCTACCCCGATGAGCAGACCCTGCCCATCCCGGGCACCCCGCCCCCCAACTATGACTCCCTGCGTCTGCAGCCACTGGACGTCATTGAGTCTGACGGTGAGGGTGATGCCATCTAGGCCTTGCCCCTGCCCCTGCCCCTGCCCCTGCCCCTGCCCACCCTGGGCAGCCCAAGAACTCGGACCTGAGGAGCCGAGACCAGGGCCCAAGGCCTCATTCCATCGTGCCCTCTCCAAAGGGCCGACACTAGGTGTCCAGTCGAGTCTATGTCTCTTACAGAGAGGCCAGCGGTCCCCAGGCCCAGGCCGAGGGCGCCGTGGGCTCGCGGTGCTGTCAGGATTGGGGAATTGTGTGCTCGGCTGGTTTCTGCCCACCCCCAACCTCGAGCCAGGCTCTGAGATGCGAGGACACCTTCCCCTGGGGGCAGGCCGCTTCCCTCCAGCCAGTCGGCATCTGCTCCAGAGCCGGGCCTCGGGCACACCGCCCCCAGAACCTGCGGCCTTTCCTTCCTGGTGGCTGGCCTCCGGAGTGGGATGGGTGAGGCAGTGGTTGTGCAGAGCAGGAGAGCATCAGGCAGGGGCGGGGGTGGCTGCCAGGTGGCACGTGTTTTATTCTCGAAAATAAAAGTAGAAATCACCGTGTGGAGCCATGTTCTTCGTCGGATGGGGCAGTGGAAGCATCGGACACATCTCGGGGGCGGAAGGACATCCTGCTGGCCTGAGAGCAGGGCCTGGCCAAGGAGAGGCCCCAAGCAGGTGGCTTCTGAAGACCCTTTCCAGTTGTCCCGAAGCAGCGGCCTGAGGACTTTGTAATACCACCCAAGTCACTCGCTTGGGTTATAAGGACAGAGCAGGGGGAGGGGAAGCACTCGGCTGGCTCAGGCTCCAGCAGCTCCAGACTGTTCTGGCCCCGCTTTCCGGGAGGCTGTGCTCACAGTGCAGCCCAGCAGGCCACGCCAAGGCGCCAGCAGCCAGGAGAGCGCCCCCTCCCCAGCGGCCACGCGCGCCAGGCTGCCCTCACTGGCCACTGCCTCTGACCACCGGTGCGGCCAGCTGGAGAGGCTGCCTGAACCGCTCAGACCTGCCCACACCTGAGGCCTGCTGGCCCCAGCGAGTCACGGGTGCGGGTAAAATACAGGCAGCCAAGTGAAATATGGATGTGAGATAAACGAGTTCATTTGTTAGTAGAAATATGTCTATATAATATTATACTAATAACTCACTGGCTTTTCTGAAGTTCAAATTGAACTGCTCACATCCTGTAGTTTTGATTGCTAAATATGGCAACCTCTGCGGCTCCCCACAGAGGCCAGGGAGCTGCTACCGAAGGAGAATGGGTCTGGCGGGAGGGACGGCTGGCACTGCAGGCCTGTCACCGCTGCCGCGGGGAGGAGTGCTGGCTACAGCCTGGCGCCCAGGGCCCGGCCCAGCTGCTGGTCTGACACCTGGGGGCTTGGCCTCCAATTCAGTGTCCCAGGTGGCACCTTGGAACCTCTCTGGCCGGGCAGCACTGCCAGGGGTGGGACGGAGGGCCTGGGGAAGCCTGGCGTCTGCAGGCTGGAGTCACAGCTCTCAGGAATTGCCATGCTTGCTGCTATGACTGCTTTTATTATTGGCGGTAGTGGTTGCTGTCACCACACTCGCTATTATCAGTCGCTATTACACAGTGGTTATATTGTATCAAGCTCTTACCACATGCCAGGCACCAGGCCAAGTACTTTATAAGTCTTATTTCATTTAATCCTCATTTTACAGGTGAATAGAGACTCAGAGGGGTAAAGTAAGGTACCCAAGATCGCTATTACTCTAGTAAGCGATAAAGTGAGACCCCAGCCGCATCCTCTTGCTGCCAGTGGGCCTGGCAGGGCCTGAGGGCTTCCATTGTCTCCTCTGCTGCTATGGGGCACATAGAGCAAAATGCATTTAGCTCCTTTGCTCTCAAGCTAATCTGAACTGATGTAAGTTAAAACGGGAACACATGGACCACAGCTGGTGTGGGTCAGTGGTTGGAGCATCGGCCCACAGACTGAAGGTTCCCGGGTTTGAGTCTGGTCAAAGGCACGTATCCTGGTTGCAGGCTTGATCCCCAGCCCATCGGGGCACGTGCGTGAGGCAACCAATAGATGTGTCTCACATCGATGTTTCTCTCTCTATCTCTCTCCCCCTCCCTTCCACTCTCTCTAAAATTCAATGGAGCCCTAACCGGTTTGGCTCAGTGGATAGAGTGTCAGCCTGTGGACTGAAGGGTCCCAGGTTCGATTCCGGTCAAGGGCATGTACCTTGGTTGCGGGCACATGCCCAGGAGGGGGTGTGCAGGAGGCAGATGATCGATGTTTCTCTTTCATTGATGTTTCTAACTCTCTATCCCTCTCCCTTCCTCTCTGTAAAAAATCAATAAAATATATTATAAAAAAATAAAAATAAATAAACTCAATGGAAAAAATATCCTCGGGTGAGGACTAACAAAAAAAGGGGGGAGGGGGGACACATGGGCTCTTGCAATAAAAGGAACTGAGGCGTGGCTGCGCCCAGGGCTCACCTGGATCTGGTGGTTTCTCCAGCCACGGGCTCTGCGTCCTGTGTGGGCGTCCCTCTCAGACAGGTTCTCGCCATGCACCCTCTTCCCCACCGTCCCAGGCTCCACTCCCTAACCCCAGCAGCCACAGAGGGAAGCTCCTCCATTTTTGTTTTTTAATTTTTATTGATTTTAGAGAGGAAGGGAGAGGGAGAAAGAGAAAGGCCAACCATGAGAGAGAATCACTGAGGGACTGCCTCCTGCATGCCCAACCCTGGGGATGGAGCCCTGACCAGGAGTCAAACAGAACTTCCTGGTTCATAGGTCGATGCCCAGCCACGGGCCACGCCTGCGGTGGAAGCTCCCCCTCCACGGCGTCCCAGCAGAAGCCCTGAAAATGCGGCTGTTCGGACCACCGCGGGGCCTGGGGTGGAAGAGGCTGCCTGCCAGCCTTGGGTGAACCCGGGGTGGGCACCCCGACAGGCTCTGTTCAGAGACATCGTGACGCAGGCGTGGGAGGTGCTGCTTCCCGCCCCAGAGCTGCCTGTAGAGGTGAGCTGGCCCGGCTGCCGGGCCACCCGCTGCCCTTCCCTCGGGAAGCACGAGGGCCCGGCCCGGAGCACGGTGGGTCAGGCGCTTGGGGCCCAGCAGACAGCATTCCTCTCCCTCCAGATGGGGAGACGCACTGTCCTGTTCCTACCCTGGGGCCCCGAACAGGGCTGGCAATTAGGCTGCCAGGGCAAACTGCCCAGAAAATGGCATTCTGTGGTTCCCCTCCACTCCACAAGGGCAGGTAGGCTGCCTGTGCCATGGCCGCTGCCCCCACCGTACCTCAGGGGTCCCCTGAGTCAGGGACCACCAGGCCCGCTTTTCAGATTAGGAACCGAGGCTCGGTGAGCTGCCTTTCCCACGGTCCAGCTGGCAGGTGGCGAGGCTGGGACTGGAAGCCAGCGGCACTCATGGCAGACCCTGGTGCAGAGACCGCCACGTCTACACTCCAGGCAGCAGCCGCGCCGCCCAGGTTTCTGGCTCCCTCCTTCCAGGCAGGAGCCGGGCTCCACCTGCCAGGCCCACGTGGGGTCCACAGCAGGAGCCAGAGCCCCGTTCTTGGTGCGGCTTCGCAGCGTGCTGTTTCCGGGCCAGCAGAACTGGTGCCCAGGGTGAAGGACAGATGTGCCTGAACCCCTGGGCGACCCAGCGAGACAGATCCTGGCGCCTGGGGCGGGTCCGAGAGGCACACAGGCTCCACAGGGACCAGGTGCTGCTGCCTGCTCGCCCTGCGGTCAGGAACGGGGGGGAGGGGGGGGGGCAGGGGGGGGCGCGGTCACAGGCTTGCTCTAAGCCCGGCCCTGCCACTGGTAGCTGAGTGACTCCAGGCGAGCCCCCTCAACTTCTCCAAACCTCCGTGTCTGTGTGTAGAAGAGGGAACGATTTTCCTGTCTCTGAGGCTGCTGGGAGGCGTAGGGGAGGAACGGTTCTCAGTCCCGAGAGCACAGCCCGTCCAGTCCCACAGGGGACCCTGCGAGACACTGCGCCCTCCCCTTCCCCTGCTAACAAAACCCAGTCTGTTCAGGGCTGTGACGGCCCAGCCCAGGCAATGCATCCTGAGTGGCCTGAGCGGGTTTCTCTGCTGGAGGCGAGGTCCTCGGGCAAGGTCTGCAGGCATTCTGGCCGCCACACTAGGGGTGCCTCCTGAGGAGCATCGCCTGGGGGAGGCCGGGATGCTGCTATGCAGCCCAAGGTGCACAGGGCAGGCCCAATGTCGCTAGCGCCAGGGCTGGGAAACCCTGGTACAGCCAGCCCTGTCCCGGCCTTCCCAGCCTCCTTTGCAATTGGGGAGGTACCTGGTGACCAAGAAAATGACGAATGAGGCCTGGGAGGAAGCGGGCGGGGCTTTGCCTCCCCAGGAGAGGGACAGACTTGCTCAGCACCTCCGCTTCCTGCCCCACCCCCCTTGTGGTTGCTGGAGCTGCCCTGCCAGGACGAGGTCCAGGGAAGGGTCAGGTCATCGGCGCCCGAGCCCACCATCTGATACCTGTTCCTGAGAAATATCAACTCCTATTAGTGTGAGTCACTCAAATTACATTCTTCTGTTACCTGTAGACAAGACAGATACGAAGCTACCGACAAATAACAGAATCCACACCGTCTGCGAGTTTTCAAAAGGAAAAGCCGGTCCTCATCACAGAGGTCCGAGGCCCCGTGGCCCAGAGCCTCCGGCCCCCTTCACACCCGCTGGTGGCCGGTCAGCGCTGTGCCCGCTCTTTGTCAGGTCTGTCCTTGGGGTCTCAGGGTTGCCCGCCCATCTCGCCCCGGGCTGCCTTCCGCCCAGTGCCCCCTTGCTCTCTAGTATCTAAAAGCATCTTCTCTGCTGCTCACCTGCCGATCCCCCCTCCCTTTCTCACTGATGTCCCCAATGTGCAGAACCCAGCCATCCACTGGAGAGAAAGGAAAGAGCGTTCTTACATTTCACTGTATTTATTAATTCCATTTTCCAGATCGGGTCATTTTAAAAAGTCATCTGAAAATACCTCTCAAATAAACCTCTAATTTACAGTGTTGGGGGGGGGGGTGTTAATCACAAATGAAAGTCTTTTTAAAACCAATTCTGCCCAATCCGGGCAGTTTTAGAGCAAAGCCGTTCTGGAGAGCTGCCTGACCCCAGCCGCAGGCCTGCCCTCCTCTCAGCCGCGTGAGGGTCAGTAGTCCACGCTCCGCATGGCGGCCACCGTGGCGGCGAGGCGCCGGGGCAGGCCTTTGCTGACCTGCCTGTAGTCCTCGGGCTTGGTTTTCAGGAGCGTCCCGACGTGCTGGAGGGTGCGGGAGGGCTGCAGGCCCAGGGCGTCCATCACGTTGACCAGGTAGTCTGGGGGGGGCGGGGACAGACAGACTCAGCACAGGCAGGTCAGGCCCACAAGGCCTCCTGGGGGCCCCCTTGAGTAATAAATGGACACTGCCCACCCTCCAAAAGCTGGGGTCCACTCTGCCCTCAGCAAGAGGCCTTGACTCTGAGGGTTTTCCTGACTGAGCTGGGCCCGGGTCCCGCTCCCATCTGCTGCCGATCTGCTGCCCAGCTGGTGTCCATCGGGCTGCATGCTAGGAGGACGCAATGGGGACAGAGGCCCTGGAGACAGCCTGATGTACTGTGAGTGATGGTAATGGGTACTGCCTGTCTCCTCCTTCCTGCGTGGGGACAGACCTCTGGGAGCCTTCTGCGAGTTCTCAGGTTCCCTTTCCTGTTGGGAGGGCTGGAGACAGCGCCGCCCAGGTCCTTCCTGCTCCCTGACCGGCGGGAGCTCCAGGCAAGTCTGCCTCTTCCCGTGTCTCCTTCTGAGGCCCAGCTCAGCCCTGGCGGCTGGCTGAGGTCTGGCTCAGGGGGAGGTGCTTCCCAGGCGGCGGTCTCCACCAGTCGGACACCTGCCTCCTGCACAGCTTGTCCCCACAACTGAGCTCCCCTCGCCAGAGCCAGGGGCTGCGAATGAAGCCCAGGCCACCACGACCTTCTGTTTGGCAGCAGAGTGGTTCAAGGCTTGTTTCTGTTAACACCAAATCTGAATGTCTTCAAGGGGCCGTGCACTGCCACAGGCCTCACCCATCTCTATCGTACCACAGCTTGAGCGTCACGCCTCGGCCGCCTCCTCCCGACCCCAGCACACTCCCCAGGACCAGCGCCGGGGCACAGGCACTGTCCACAGCCCACCTCCTAGCACTCCGGCCAGCACGGAAGGAGGCATGGATGACCAGGAGGGAGCCTAACAGGGAGGGAGAAATAATGTGAACTGAAACCCAGGGCAAGCCAAGCTCAGCTCGCCCTCTCTCAGCTGGTTCTCTGCTCGGTGCCCCTGCTGCACTGACGGGGTGCCAAGGTGGCGCACCCGCCCGTGAGGTGGCAAGGCGCTGCCTCCCGCAGCAGCTGCTGAGCTCACTGCCAAGGGCACAGCTCAGGGCCCGGGACGCGGGGTCCAGGCCGGGACCCCCACTGGCTGCTCTGGGCCCGGGGGGAAGCCTCACTTGTAGCTCTTCTTCAGCAAAACAAGAGGCTGGCTGGGCCCTGTGCCCATCAGGTCAGAGCCCTGCTGGGCCCCACCACCCTGGGCCCTGAGCACCCAGCTTCCCAGGCAAGCCAGTGGAATGACACCAAGAGACTGGGGACACTCCCGGCCGCCTGCCCACAGCTCAAACTCAGCACCACCTGCATGACGGGCGCCAGCAGGAGCAGGTGGGCACACGCCTCTCTGCCCGCAGGCAGGCAGGGATCTGGGACTCCAGGTGTCCTCATTACACAACCGCCCTGAGCCTCCATTTCCCTATCAGCATGATGGGGGCGAGGGGCCTCACAGGGGAGTTTGAAGATTGCATAAGGCAACGGGCGTGAGGCCTGGCGCGGCACCTGGCGTGCCTGGTGTGTGTGTGGTAAGAGCTTAACCAACACTAGTTTGCGGGAGTTATAAAAGAGACAGGCCAGGCGGGCAAGGCAGTCAGCCATTCCCTCTCCCACGGAAGCAGCCCTAACCCTCAGCCCCGGCAGCCGTCAGAATCCCTCCGACACTTCCCAGGTGCAGGTGTGTCTGGGCTCCACCCAGCCTTCAGCCGGACCCCTGGGGACTGGGCCTGGAGAAGCGACTGCATGTGTGAAAGCTCCAGGGCCACGTCCGAGCGACGTCACGAGGAGACCTGGGAGGAGGCTCCGGGAGGCCGGGGGACCCACCAATGTCAGTGGCCAGCTGCTTGGTGGAGTGCGGGGTGAGCTCGGGGATCTGCAGGATCACATCGCAGTAGGTCTGCATCGTGGCTCTGGCGATCGAGCCCAGCCAGTTGTCAGCCATGTTGTCCAGCTCGGGCAGCTCATCCCCTGGGAAGGGAGAGAGTCACCAAACACACCGAGCTGCTCGGGAAAGACCCACTGCAGTCGGTTACGCCCACCACCGTGGCGCCCTCGGGCCATGCAGCCTCAGGGCGGGGCAAGTGTGGCGAGGAGAGAAGCATCGAGCAGAGCGCAGACGTGTGCTAAGCAGTGCCACCAACAGAGCACACGTGAGAGGGCCCTGCTTACAAAGAAGCACATGAACATGGGATGCAGACAGGCAGGGGAGGACAGTCGGTTTCATCCCCCTATCCCCATCACGTGCTTTGTGCATGTGTGCGTGTGTGTGTGTGTCTGTGTGAAAAGTTCTATGAAAAAATGTTCTCTAAATTTTTTAAACTTAAAAAGCATATTTAGCAAATAGATAAAAATAAAAAACGCTTCTATAACCTCACAGCCTTCCATGACTATTACTGACATTTTGGTGTACACATATTTTTTACATACAATAGAGAAATGTATTCCTATAAAACATTTCAGATAACACAGAAGTAGAGTAAAAAGCAAGCACTGCTCCTCCCACTCCCCGCTGACGCACACACACTCTGAGACCTGTTCCCACTGTTTCGCATGCCTGTGTACATGTGCTAATACACAGGACTTGGTTTTTTCAAAGCACAAGTGAAAGGAACTGTGTTACTGTGCACACCCCACTCTTTCTCAGTCACGGTTTGACCCTCAGAAACCGTTTCGGCGGCCTGGGAGAGCTGTGTGGGCCGCAGCCAGGGTGCCGAGCGGGCGTGTTCTCACGCGGCCAGGCCGCGCGCCCTCCCGCAGGTGTCTCACCTTGCTCGGGAGGAAACGGCAGCTTTCCTGCGTGCAGCGCCAGCTCCAAGGCCGAGTCCTCCTGAGTCACAAACGGCTCCAGGTTCAGGGGAAGGGACATGATATACTGCCCGATCTGAAACAGAGGCACACAGGTGACTTCAGGAGGCACCCTCATGAAGACAAAGGACGGACAGACACACTGCTAACCCTGGGCAGCCCCAGGCCAAGTCCTCCGTGTGTGCTAACACCACGTCTGGCCACACCTTCCAACACCAGGGCGGTGTGCAGCAGGGCCGACCCGTCCTCCTCCCTGGGGGCCTCAGTAGTTCTGGAACACGCTCAGCACACGCTCTCCTCCAATGCGGTAACGGACGCCGACGTGCTCTGGACATCTTACAGCACTTGTGTCAACACCGGTAATAACTGCCCGCAGACAAAAACCAGGAAGACACTGTCCACAAGCACACGGCCAGCAAGCCCTGCCCGGATCTGGACCTGTCTCTGCCTTCTAGGTGATTTAAACAGGCGAAGGAGTCATTTTTTTTTTGGGGGGGGAAGCCATTTATGATTATAAATTAATTTGAAGGGAAAACTATATTGTTTTCATAATACAAACTCTAGGAAATAAAGACAAAGCCTTCCTGGCCGGTGAGGAATTGGAAGAGGTAAGAGGTAAGGTTCTAAGACCTTTGGGACAAGCCGTAAGTAAGTAACACAGTGCCTGTCAGGCGTTCGTCAGGTGCAGGTGGCGGTCATGGTGAATACGTTATAGACACCTGTTTCCATGACTACTCAGACCTGTTGTGTGTGTTAAGGGAAGTATAACATAAGGTCGATTTCCAGGTTATGACAACACTAGAGGCCCAGTGCACAAAAATCGTGCGGGGGGTGGGGGGGAGGTGTCTCTCAGCCTAGGCTGCACCATCTCCAATCTGGGACCCCTCGAGGGATGTCCGACTGCCCGTTTAGGCCCGATCCCGGTAGGATTGGGCCTAGATGGGCAGTCAGACATCCCTCTCACAATCCAGGACTGCTGGCTCCCAACTGCTCACCTGCCTGCCTTCCAGATTGCCCCTAACCACTTCTGCCTGCCAGCCTGATCACCCCCCTAACCACTCCCCTGCCAGCCTGATTGATGCCTAACTGCTCCCCTGCCAGCCTGTTTGCCCCTAACTGCCCTCCCCTGCAGGCCTGGTCACCCCTAACTGCCCTCCCCTGCAGGTCTGGTTGCCCCCAACTGCCCTCCTCTGCCAGCCTGGTCACCCCTAACTGCCCTCTCCTGCAGGCTTGATCGCCCCCAACTGCCCTCCCTTGCAGGCCTGGTCCCTCCCAATTGCCCTCCCCTGCTGGCCTGATCGCCCACAACTGCCCTCCCTTGCAGGCATGGTCCCTCCCAACTGCCCTCCCCTGCTGGCTATCTTGTGGTGGCCATCTTGTGTCCACATGGGGGCAGCCATCTTTGTCCACATGGGGGCAGCAATCTTGTGTGTTGGAGTGATGGTCAATTTGCTTATTACTTTTATTAGATAGGATAGAGGCTTGGTGCGTGGGTGGGGGCCAGCTGGTTTGCCCTGAAGGGTGTCCCAGATCAGGGTGCGGGTTCCCTTCGGGCATGGGGTGGCCTGGGCAAGGGGCCTGTGGTGGTTTGCAGGCCGGCAACAGCCCCTGGCGACCCAAGCAGAGGCCCTGATATCTGGGACTTATTTATTGTCTATAATTGAAACTTTGTAGCCTTGAGCGGAGCCAAGCCTCCTGCTTACTCCGTGGCTGCAGCCATTTTTGTTGGGATTTATTTATCTTCTATAATTGAAACTTTGTAGCCTTGAGTGGAGGCCTAGGCCGGCCAGGGTGTGCGGAAAGCTTGGCTTCCTCCATTACTGGGAAAACCCAAGCCTCCTCCTCGCTCCATGGCTGCAGCCATCTTGGTTGGGTTAATTTGCATACTCACTCCTGATTGGCTGGTGGGCGTGGCTTTGTGGGTGTAGCGGATGTACGGTCAATTTGCATATTACTCTTTTATTAGATAGGATGATGTTATATTTTAACAAAGTCTGTGAGCCTATTGTTGCTTGTTTTGGCTCCATATTCATTCCAGACACCCATCTCCACTGAGAGTCAACAGGAACTCTGAAAGCTAAGGTCTGAGGGCTCTCCACCTGGCCTCACACGTACCTACCCAGCGGCAGGGCCTCCTGAGAGCACGGCCTCCGGAAGTTAACACAGACTCCAAAACCTACCTGCCCCAGGGACCAAATGCCAACTACACCCTCGCCCCCAACACTGCCCGTGGCTGGCTGCAGTGAGCCTACCCGTCTGTGGTCCATCCTGCTAACAAAACCCCGACAGTCTGGCCTCCCTCTAAAGGGTCGCAGTGTTTTCCCCGTTCACTTACTGAGTATGGTTTTTAACAGGAACCGGAAAGTGGCCCCTTAGCTCACTAATAACAACCACTGTAACTTCTGCTTGAAAATTACAGCAGATCCCTTACTTTCCACAAGGTCGCAAGAAGAGAAGGGTGCTGATTTCCGGGGCCAGGATTCTCCCCTCAGCAAGCACTTAATCCCACTCAGCAAGCATTTCCTGAACCCCGCTATGTGCAGACCCCAGGCATGTTCTGTGCTTGGTGCACCGTTCATTGGTAGCCATACCTTTGGCTAAATTCACAGACCCAGTTTTATTCAAAATAAAACATCACCCTTTTCCCTTGCATCTGCGTCACCTTTAAGTTTTTCACAGCGTTTTCTCATTTCACCACTTTGGAATGCTCCCATAGTTCTGCATAGGTGAGGGCATTCACCAAAGAGGCAGGTCCTTTCGTTATAAAATGTCAATCATCTGACATCTCAAATTTTAATTCCTCGGCCTTTGGCTGTGGGCTTGCTGCGGTTCTGAGACTCCCCGAGTCCAGCTTTCTCACAGGAGCTCTGTCCGTATTACCTGTGGAAATCCCTGTGGAAAGCGATGCTCACCATGGCATGCACTCGCAAGCTCCCCAATTCCTGTGCGGGTAGCTCAGCAGCTCGGGAAGAACGGAGAGCTCCACCACTGCATGGCCTGGGGGAGCTTACCCTGCCAGGGCCGGGGCTCCTTCACCTCTGGGACGAGGAGGAGCTCACACTCACTTCGACGGCCTGGCGAGGATGGAACTAATACTGTGAGATACACGCATGAAGCACCTGGCGTCCTACCCAAGCATGTGGAGAAATGGCCTCCAGCCCCGCTCCCACCCCACAGCCCCGTGCTGGCCGGACATTGCTGCCCGCCCGCTCACTGTGCACCACCTCACGCACCAACCTGCACCGAGCACGCGCCTGCACAGTGTGTGCCTGATGAGTCCTCCTTCCACCCAGGTCCAGCAGGAGGCAAGGCTGGGCCTAGAAACGCATCCCAGCCTCCTTCCTCCTCTACACCTTTGAGATCAATAACTCTAACGTTGCTTTCAGCAACATGGTGTCCTGTATTGATTTTCACTGTAATGCATGTCTTGATTCTAAAAATGAGATCGCTCCCACTGGTCATACAGACCAACCACATCCTAAGTGTCACAGAGCAGGAAATCGGGTGACACCCTGGAAAACAGGACAATGGCTGCCACCTGGGACTCACGCACTCCCAGTGGACAGAGTGGGATGCCATCCTCCGCCAGTGGCGTCACCAACGCCTAACGCACAGCCTCTACTTTAAAAGTGCAGTGTGTCTACAACAGTCATAGCTTATGTGGGGGAGGGGTCTAACGTGAGAGCGGGCAGCTCCCCAAATCCGACCTTCCCACTGGACTCTCTGATGCCGAAGGTACTGACTCGCCTCCCATTAGGGAGGTGGGGGAGGGGAGGCAGCGTGACCGGTTTGGAAACCAGCGTGTTTCCCAACTGATTTCCTTAAAGTTCTGGACATGGATGGCCCGGAATCAAAACCCAAGGGGAGGCCTGAAAGGCTGTGACCACCACCGGGAGAAGCACAGGCAGCTCTTACGTTGCTGATGTACTCCAGGGGCGTGAGGCTGAAGGTGGGCAGGGCGTCCGTCAGGGTCTCTCCAATGCCCGCGGTGCTCCAGCTCTGGGGAGAGGAGGTCAATGTCAGCACAGGCAGCACTGGAGAGGGAGGGCCCCGAGGGCGAAGGGCGTGTTCCCACAGGCCTCACCTGCTCAGAGCTGGCAGACCAGGGACTTCCCTTCTTTAAACCATGACCTTGAAGCCCGCACAGAGGAACGCACCCGCTCGCCCTCTGCATGCCTGCGGAGCCACGAAAGAGGGCTCCCACCTCCTCCGCTGGATTATTCCGTGGGAGCCAAGGCCTTATTTCTCCCTCAGAACATGAAATGAATTGGCTTCTTCTGCTCTGAGATTTTCTACTGGGTGGGGCAACAGGCACAAAGTTGCTGGGCACAGGTAGCCTCACTAACTCCTGGGTCTCCGGCGCTCTGAAAAGGCTAGGACACCCCAAGTCTGCCTCAGCAACCACATCCAGGAGGGAGGCTTGGGAAGCCCTTTCTGGCTGCAGGAATACCCAACCACACTCGCCAATACACTGCTCAGCTGGAGCTCCTGCTCTCACTTCTCCCCGCCTTCTGGGCCCAGTCCTCAGCTGGTTGAGAACTCAGAGAGGAGGGAAGGCATGCCGTCCCCACCCCTGCTGCCATCCTCTATGTGAGCCGTCTGGGCCGACCTCGGCACCAACACATCCTCTCTCATCACTCAAAGTGGGGCTGTCTACAGTGTCGCTGCGTGAGCCCTCTCACGTTTCCCAGAGTTAGGCAGATCGCCGGCACACACATGGTTACAGAGCTCAGCTTGGCACACCCTCACACGTAAATCTAGTTTCTTCATTCCACCTGAGTCACCCTAAAGCCGGCCTGGAAAACAAGGCCGCTCTGGCTGACTCCTGGAGTGGCTCCCGAGGTCACGCTGCGGCTCTCCGTGCCACCTGATGCCGGTCCGGTGGCCTGATCCTTAAGTAGCGTTCTGGGAAGGTAGTGACCACATCCACCTGGCTTCCGCCCAAGCTCAGCCACCGTCCCCCGTGCTCTCTAGCACATGATCTGCCTAGTTCTCTTCACTCTAGGCCAGTTCTTCTCTTCCTCTCCCCGCCCTACAATTCCCTAAACTCCATGTTCTTGCTTGAGAACCCTCACTTTCATTCCCAAATGTCCTCCCACCCCACTGAGAAGGAACACCCGGTCACCCACAAGTACCAAGTGCTTGTGACGTGCTAGGCTTTGCAGAGAGCAAAGAAATCGCCCCACACGCATCCACTCCGGCTCCCTCTTCAGGAGGTCTCTGGCAGATGCAATAAATGTTCAGAGAAGCAAGAGCTGAGAGTGACTGGAGAAGGGGCGGCCACAGGATGCGTGAGGTGACGAGAGAAGGCTAGAAGGAGAACGCCAGGCTAAGAGAAGGCTTTACCTTCGAGAAATACATTGCAAAGGGCGGGGGGAGAAACAGAGAAAAACAGAGCTGGCAGACATGGAAGGGAATGCACAGAGCAGAAGAGGCGTGTTTTAGGGGGGGCGATGTGGACTGGGGTGGCTAGCTGACCATGTGGAAACAGGTGCTGAGGACATGGAGCTCAGGGTCCTCTTCTCTATTTTGCACATGTGTGAAAATTTCCTTAATGAAACATTTTTCAATAGACTATCATCCTGTCCTAGGGAGCTCAGAAAGAGTTTTGGGTGGCGAGAGATAAATTAGAGCAAAGCTTTATGAAGATTAATGCAGCAACTCTGAGGAGGACAGGGTGGGAGGCAGAGAGAAAGCTCAAGAAACAGCTCAAAGCGATGCGGCCTGGACCAGGGCAGTGGCCCTAGGAACAGATGGGAACCACACTTAAACAGAAGGACAGCCCCGGCCAGCGTGCTCCGTGGTTAGAATGTAGGCCTGTGCACCAAGGGGTCAAAGTTGAATCCCAGTCAAGGGCACATACCTGGGTTGCAGGTTCATGCCCAGACCACTGTCAGGGTGCTTGCAGCAGGTAACCAATCAATGGGTCTCTCTCACATCGATGTTTCTCTCTCCCTCTTCCTCCTTCCCTCCCTTCCACTGTCTCTAAAAAAGCAGGCAGAGAAGGTGGTCTTGAAGAGGGCAACTGGGAAATGCTGGAAGTTATTTTTTAATTGTTCAAAATTTATTTAAAACTAGAGGCCCAGTGCATGAAATTCATGCAAGGGGGAGGGGGGACCCCCCCTAAGCCCAGCCTGCACCCTCTCACAATCCGGAACCCCTCAGACATCCCTCTCACAATCTGGGACTACTGGCTCCTAACTGCTCACCTGCCTTCCTGCCTGATCGCCCCAACCACCTTTGCCTGCCTGCCTGATCGTCCCTAACCACTCACCTGCCTGCCTCATCGCCCCTAACCACTCTGCCTGCCTGCCTGCCTGATCACCCCCCAACCACTCACCTGCCTGCCTGATCGCCCCTAACTGCCTCGGCCGGCCGGCCTGCCTGCCTGATTGCCCCTAATGCCTCTGCCTGCCTGCCTGATTGCTCCTAACCACTCTGCCTGCTGCCTGATCGCCCCTAACTGCTCACCCGCCTGCCTATCGTCCCTAACCGCCTCTGCCTCGGCCCCCACCGCTGCGGCTTTGTCCAGAAGGACGTCTGGAATGACATCCGGAAGGTCGTTCAGTTGTCCGGACTAATTAGCATATTACACTTTTATTATTATAGATTTCCTTCAAATGGGTTTTCTATCCATCTGTTACCAGGTAATACAGCTAAACCTCAACAATCTATTTTGCAATGGAATGGAGTGTGGGTTTATATTCCTGTCATGTAAAAGGGTGGTACAATTGACCAGCAAACATTAAAAACAAACATTCAATGACCAGGGTTTAATTTTCAAATCCTTAAAACCAGAGTGTTTGCCTCTGTGCTGTGCTTCCGTGCTGGCACAGGTGAAGAGCGCCTGCCTCCACGCCCACGCCAGAGGCACTGTGCTGAGGGCCAACCAAAGGCCAGAGCCCAGCAGCCCAGAAGCAATCCCAACCATGAGCTCGGATGCAGAGGGGGGAGGGCAGGTGGGAACTCCACACCCGGCTCCATGGAGAGCTAAGGTGGAGAATGAAGATTTCAGAACAGAAGGTCAAGATTTTCCTCTTTTCCCAATAAAAATAACAAAGGAGCCCAGCCTGGAGGGAGGGAGGGAGCCAGGAGCTGTGAGGCTGACCCTCAGCTCTCAGGGCAGGTGAACCAGTGTCAACACCTGTCTAAATGGAAGTGTGAGGTCTGGCCGATGTGGCTCGGTTGGCTGGGTGTTACCCTGTGCCCGGAAAGGCTCCAGTTCGGTTCCTGGTCAGGGCACAGGCTCGGGTTATGCATTCATATCCGGTCAGGCTGTGCATGGGAGGCAACTGGTCAATGTTTCTCTCTCTTCCTCTCCCTTCCTCTCTCTCTTTCTCAAATCAATAAAAACACAGAAATAAGTAAAATAAAATGGCAGCATGATCAGTAAAGACAATGACTTCGATCTCTAATAGTTTCCATAATCTTTTTTTCCTTAACCTTGGAGAGATCTGGGAACTAATTTCTTTTTTTCTTTTTTTTTTCTTTTTTTTTTGGTTAATCCTCACCCAAGGATGTTTTTTCCCACTGATTTTTAGAGGGGAAGAGGAGAGAGAAACATCAATGTGAGGGACACAGCAACTGGTTGCCTCCTGCATGTGCCCCTACGGTGTCTGGGGATGAACCCCACAACCCAAGTACGTGCCCTTGACCAGGACTCGAATCTGTGACCTTTCAGTGCACAGGCCGACCCTCTAACCACTGAGCATACCGGCTAGGGCTTGGAACTAATTTTTTTGCAATGAAGAAACTAGTATCTCAAATTTAAACATACCTTTGGTTTCCTTTATCTTCTTTTTCTAGTTAAATTCAAATAAAATTTATATGGTATATGTTTTATTTTTAAAAAAACAGCCTAGCTGTCCAATTGCCCTTTCTCCTGTGGTGCCGTGCGCCTCTGACGTGGGCAGGCATGGGAAGAAGTCTGGGTGGACGCACAAATGTTCACACTGCTTATTTCTAGGTGTTGGGATTCTGCAGGTGTTTGTTTTTTCCTTCACACCTTCCTTTATTGCTTAATTTCTAAAAGTAAATGTAGGTATTTTTTAAATTCTCATTCCTCTTAAAAAATGAGAGCCACAGAAAGAAAGAAAACCACCCCTTGTGAAGCATCATCTACGCATTTCGCGGCCACTGTGCTCAATTCTATCACATACAAAACTTTACCTGATCCTTACGTATCTGTATGGTGAGAATTACTGTGTCCCCATTTTAAAGATGAGGAATAGGTCACAGGAAGTAGCAGCCTCAGCCCTGTGACCCAATGCCACGCACGCATGGCAGTGGCCGGGGATAGATAGCACTGGTCATCGACACCCCTTCCACGGCACTGCGACAGCACGGCTCTTCCAACCGCACCCCGCCCCAACCACGCAAGCACTGTGCAGTCTGGCTGGAGCAGATGTCATGGCATTTTGCATAGACAAATCATTTTTAAAAGTCACAGAATTCCAGGGGCAGGAAGAACCCTGAAATCGTGTACCGGTAGTTCAACCAGGTCCTTTTATAGATGGAGACTGTGAGATGCCGAGAGGGGCTGAGACTTGCCAAGGTCACACAGTGAACACTTGCTGCCCGGCAGCAGAAAGCCAAGAACTTGTAATTGTGTCAAACTCATTCTTGTTGCTTCCTAAAAGGATGCCCTCGTCATTAAATCACCATAACTGGATCTTTCCTAAAAGACTGCGTTTTAAAAAAAGCCAAATCCTAACAGAACTGAGGGGACAGTGAGAGATTAAGCAGGGAATGGTCCCAGGAACCCAAAAGGAAAGCAATGAGCTCAGGACCAGGGAGGACTGCGCCAGGAGAGAAAATATGCCTGGTGGGCAATTCCTGGAGAAGGAATCGGGACAACCAGGAGAGAGAAGCGAGGGGAGGGAAGGACGGTCAGGAGGAACGGCCTCCGGGCAGAGCAGAGCCCTTCCAGCCCCTCCAGCCCCCAGGTCGAATCTGGGGGGCAGTCTCCTGAGTGAAGTCCCAGAACCAACCCTCCCGAAAGGTCCGCGGTGAGATGAAAACGATCTCACAAGACACTTAGCTCCTCTGACCTGCCCAACCCAGCCAGGGGCCCAGGATCCCTATCCCCGTGGAGGGCACAGCCACACTGCTGGAGGCTGAAGTTAATCAAGTAAGAGTAATCACCCCAGAAACAGCCTGGAAATACAGCATCACGGTGACCGCAATTAAGATCAGAAATTCTTGCCCAGCAGTGAGCTGCCTGTGTGCAGGGGGACTGCTTGCTCTGGGGGGCAACGCAGGCCCCCCTGAAGCTTTGGGGAGCAGGGAGAATGTTTCTGGGAAGGAGGCAGGGCGGTTGGAAACTCACTTCCATCTTGGGAATGAGCAGCAGCTGCTGTTTGATGCGCAGGAAAACTGAGTCGAAGGCCAGCTCGTGGGCCTGCTGGTTGAGCCGAGTCAGGGCTGCTCGGGAGGCAGACAGCAGGTTGTGGTTGCTGGACCCTTTCTCCTAAGAACAGAACACGCAAAAGGCACTTTGTCAGGCCCGGGATCCAGCCCAGGTTATTAAAGTCACTGAAAGGAAAACAGTGAGGGGGTTCCCAAAGCAGGACCCCTGGGGCACAGGCCCCATTAGGAAGACACGGCTCCACCCCAGAACTACTGACTTGGAATCAGCAGCGTGCTGGAGCCCAGCAATCATTTTTAAATCACTTTTCCAGGTGATTCTGAAGCAGCTGAGCTAACCCAAGTTCGTGGGCTGGCAGTTTAGGAAAAACTGACCTGTGACTGTCCCTCAGGGATAAAGGAACAGGGAAAACCCGGTCAGAAGTGTCATGTATAGACCAGAGTGATGGACGAAGCCCTGACCCCAGCGAGGTCAGGTCAGTTACACTGGGCTGTACGCCAGAGCGTGCACAACTGCGCAAGCCCCAGGAATTCCATCAGCCTGAAAGAGTGCGGAGATGGAGAATGGAGCCTTCGTTTTGCTATTATAAATGAACCGATTACAAGCAGCAGAAATAAATCAGATCAGCAATAAAGATAAGCGGAGCTGCTGTGCCCTAACCACAGAAGCAGATGACTGACCTGCAGAACTGCTTGAACAAGGGTTTGTCACGCTCCAGTACAGTCAGCCTGTGGGCCAGGGTGCAGGGACCGGAGCGGGGCCGGGGAGGGGTGGGGGGCACGGGGGGGCAACGAAAGCACCCTGCAGTCTCCCAGAGCCTGAGGCCCGTCAGGATATTCCAGATTGCGCTCGATGCTGCAGGAGCCATGTCTCCGCTGCCTCTTACTGAGAGATGAGCTTCAAACCCTTCCGTGGTGCGGGGGGAGGAGAGATGATGCTGAGATGCCTGTGGCCTTCTGGGAACCTGGGGCTCATTCGCAGGAAGCTGTGCGACTCATTCCATTTGTTGGGAGGTCCTTCTATCCCTGGGCCCCAAGGGTTTAAGCTCCAAGACAAGGGCAGCTTTGTGGTAGACACACTGAGACTGAAGGGCCAGGGAGCAGGGCACTGCCCCAGTCCTCATTTGCCTCCTGCAGGAACGTGCACCAGAGGAGCGAGCGGGAAGAGGCACCACGTCACCGCGTGCTGGGCTGGAGTCCACCTCTCCGGGCCCCGCCCACCGGCAGGCAGTTCACCTTGCGGTCCCCCTGCCACTCAGTAAAAGGGGACCAGGAGCTGCTGAAGGCTTAACACTGGAGGGAAGGACAGCAAGCTCATCTGGCCACCCATCAAAAGCCACATACTCCAGCCTACCTTTGTCAGTACTAATGCTCCAGCCACCCGACTCCTACATCTATGTTGTAACTGGTTCCAACCCAGTCTAGTCCTGAGCCCCTCAAAGCCACGACATTAATGAGACAGAGATGTGGCAGCAGGACAGGCCACGGCCCCACGCCCACAGGGCCAGAAGCCAGGATCAGGGAAAGGTGAGTGACAATGGAACGCTTTCATGGGCAAGAATGCCATCAGGCTGGTCTCATACCTTGAGGGTGTAGAGCATTTCCATCAAGCTGGCATACTCGGCAGGGCTGTCCTTCTGGAGGTAATTATATTCCTGCCACGGGTTCTTGGCAGAGCTCTTCCTGTCCGTCAGGATGCTGTCCTGAACCCCGCTCAGGCTCCGGGGGCTATAGGCATCAGACAGGTACTTCCCGGCTGTGGACAGAATCCTGCAAGGACAGTGGGGAGCATGGCGCCCCAGCTCTTTGTACGGAAGTGCCTTCTTGAAGCATTCAGACTGCTCCTTCCTCCACCCAGGATTTCTAAGGCAGGTGGACTCAGGGCCATTTTATAAGGAAATGAAGGCGTCCGTCCCCAGTTAGGAGTGCGCTGGCCGCAGGCGCACAGTAGACACCAGGTGTTGCTCTGTCCTGATGAACACTCCCTCCTCCAAAATATGCTGTCTTCCTAACAGGACGGCAGCTACAGGGCACGTCCCACTGCAATCGGGACCCCGGGCACTTTCTGTGTGGACCTTCCTTCCACTGGGTGGGCTAGTCAGAGCCCTGGGAGCCGCCAGCACCTCAGTCTCAGGGACGCTGGACAGGGCAGTGGGACAGCTGGTCCCAGAGAGCTGACAACAGCAGCCTGCACGCCTCCCCACGCAGGACTCGCCGTCACACAGTGTCAATGTCACTGATGTTTACCTTTATGGTCTAGATGCCGGGGCATCTCCTTGGAGAAGCTGGCCCTCCCTGATTTCTTGGAGAAAGGAAAGTGCTCCAGGAGATTCTGTGATGACCAACCCCCGTGCTGCGGGGGAAGCTGGAGTTCTGTCTCCAACAAGGATGACCTGCTGCAGGGACACTGAAAAGCTTCCACTTGGTTTTGCCTTAGCCCAACTTTATCCTCCAGCCTACACACCTCAACGGGTGCCGAATGATACGAACATACGTAACCAGGAGAACAAGTATCGCCAGACATCCCAAACGCGGCTAATCCCCGGCCCTCCCTGTCATTTCTTATGAAAAACACTGCTTTGGACACGCTGCTTTTGGGTTACACTCAGCACTTTCCCCGAAAGATAAATCCCGTGAGTTGCCAAGAAACAAGCGCTGTACTTGCACACAATCGCTGGGACAAGCCCCTCCTGAGGAGCCTCTGCCACTGAGGGCGTCACCTGCCTGTGGCTTAGGCTCACGGGTCCTTCATCTGCCAAGCTGTGGCCGTCCCAGCCGCTGCCCTACTCCCGAGTCGTCTGGACCTCGGCAGCCTCCCTCCCTCCAGTCCTTCCACACTCCACTTGCTCTGTCCTCCTCTGGGTCAACAGAATGAGCTTTCCAAGTGACGCCTGGGCAGCCCTCAGTGCCCAGAACTCATCTAAACATGCCGAGGCAGGGCACCCAGGCCTTCCATGGCCGGAGCCCTGGCAGCCCCTCATCATCCCCTCCAACCCAACCCACCCCACGCTTCCCACATGCACATGCCGTGCTCACCCTCAGCCCAAAATGCTGCCCTGCTCTGCGCACCTGGGGAAACCCACTCCTCCTGCACACGCTGGCCCAGGGGCTTCTCTCTGCCACGTCTTTCCTGGCATGCCCCCCAAGGCACCAGCCTTCCGCTGCCTCGGCCCCTCGCCTCTCCCGTGGCATTTATCATCTTGTCTCATTTCTATCCCACTAGAAGGTGAGGCTGTGCTTCAGCTCGGAGTCCCTAGCACCTTGCACAGTCCCCGCACATGGCAGGAGCTCAATAATTATCTCCTGCATGCCAGGTGGGTCCCGCATGGTGACAGGAGGTGGAGGCTGTGCGTCTCGCCCTCTGCAGGACTGACAGCGGGGAGCTGGCCTCACCTGCCACCCAAGGTGAAGAGCAGCAGACGTGGTGGGGATGTTTCAAGGACTAGAGGTTACAGTTTAAAACATCAGAATCGTGTGCTCTATAGTAAAAAACCAAACCTGATATTAAAAATTCTCAAATAATATCGCTCCAAGCCCCAGGAGCTAAGGGCATCCCTGCCTGGCCTCTTCGTCCACAGACACTAGGCGATCTCCATTAGAGTCTGGTTTCCTGGCCTGTGTACTTACTAGTCCTGTGAGCTCAACCACATGAAATGTCACTGGACTTCCTCACTCATCAGAGAAACGCTCTCTCCTAACTGCAGTGGCTCTGAGCTATATCTTGGGACTATGACTGAACACAGTCATTGCCCTTAAGCTCAGAGGTTAATGGGGAAGGCTAACATGGGCCCATGGAGGACTCACATTACAGTTCCATCTACTTCCTCAGTTCACTTCCTTTTCATGAAGAGTTGTTTCCCATCCCTCAATAATGGCAACTTGAAGTTTAGATTAGATTCCCCAAACCCAACTGTCCCACGGAACTACCGCATAAAAACCTGCCCCTGGTGAAAACACCACTGCTCAAAGGAGGTGGCACCATTAAGGTGCAGGTGGGCCTGGGCAGGCCCACGCTCCGCGCCTCAGCTGCCCTGTGTCAGAGAAATCCTCAGAAGATATGGAAGCCACCCAAGTGCCCACCGAGAGACAAGTAGATAAAAAAATTGTGGTACATGTATACAATGAAATATCACTCAGCCATTAAAAAGATGAAATCTTACCATTTGCAACATGGATGGACCTAGAAGGCATTATGCTAAGTGAAATCAGCCACAGAGCAAGACAAATACCATATGATTTCACTCATACATGGAATCTAAAGAAGAAAATAAACAAAACAGAAACAGGCTCACAGATACAGTGAGCAAACTTTCAAAGGGAGAAGATTTGGGGAGCTGGGTGATAAAGGTGAAGGGATTAGGAAGTACAGATCGGTAGTTACACATCAGTCATGGGATGTAAGCACAGGATAGGAAATATAGTCAACTAGAGGCCCGGTGCACGAAATTTGTGCACGGAGGGGGGTTGTCCCTCAGTCCAGCCTGTACACTCTCCAATCTGGGATCCCTCTCACAATCCAGGACTGCTGGCTCCCAACTGCTTGCCTGCCTGCCTTCCTGATTGCCCCTAACCGCTTCTGCCTGACAGCCTGGTCACCCCCTAACCACTCTGCTGCCAGCCTGTTTGCCCCCAACTTCCCTCCTCTGCCAGCCTGGTCACCCCTAACTGCCCTCTCCTGCAGGGTTGATCACCTCCAACTGCCCTCCCTTGCAGGCTTGGTCCCTCTCAACTGCCCTCCCTTGCAGGCCGGGTGCCTCCCAACTGCCCTCTCCTGCTGGCCATCTTGTGGTGGCCATCCTGTGTCCACATGGGGGCAGGATCTTTGACCACATAGGGGCAGCTATATTGTGTGTTGCAGTGATGATCAATCTGCATATTACTCTTTTATTAGATAGGATAGAGGCCTGGTACAGGGGTGGGGGACTGCCCTGAAGGGAGTCCCAGATCAGGTGGGGGTTCCCTTGGGGTGTGGGGCGGCCTGAGTGAGGGGTCTGTGGTGGTTTGCAGGCCGGCCACGCCCCCTGGCAACCCAAGCAGAGGCCCTGGTATCTGGAATTTATTTTCCTTCTACAATTGAAACTTTGTAGCCTGGAGCGGAGCCAAGCCTGGGGCTCCCTCCGCAGGCAGCCATTTGTGTTGGGATTATAATTGAAACTTTGTTGCCTTAAGCGGGTGGGCCCGGCCAGGGTGTGCGGAAAGCTTTGCTTCCCCTGTTGCCGGCGGCAACCCTGGCCTGCTCTCTCAAGCTCCACTCTGCCGCCATTTGTTTGAATTTGTTTACCTTCTATAATTGAAACTTTGTAGCTTGAGTGGAGGCTTAGGCCTGGCCAGGGCAGGCGGAAAGCTTGGCTTCCTCTGTTACCTAGGAAACCTTGTTCTCTGTGGCTGTAGCCATCTTGGTTTGGGTTAATTTGCATACTCGCTCTGATTAGATGGTGGGCGTGGCTTGTGGGTGTGTCGGATGTATGGTCAATTTGCATATTTGTCTATTATTAGATAGGATAATATTGTCATCAGTATGTATGGTGCCAGGTGGGCACTGGAATACCCGGGGGAAGACTTCGTAAAGTACATGATTGTCTAACCACTATGCTGTGCACTGAAACCAATATAAAGTAATACTGAATATAAACTGGAGTTGAAAAATAAAATGTTGTTAAAGAGAGGGAAATCCCTCACATGACACCAAACTTGGTCCTACTGTCCCAACCCATAAATCACAAAAAGACCCCTCCTGCAAGGAAGTGGCTCTAGCCATTCTTCCCCTGGGTAACCAGTGTTTCCAGCGCCTGCCGCTGCCACCGGGGAGGGTCCTTGCTCCGAGTCTGGGCTCTTCAGGTGAGGCTGGCGGGGAGGTAAGATACGCTGTGTGGGCGCTGCCACACGCACGGCCTCCCTGACGGGAACACAGATCTTGACTGTCGCGTTTTTCCCTGTCCAGGCTCCGTGCTTCCAACATGATGCCAGCTCTTACAAAGGCCCCTGGACACCCCAGTCTGTTCTCCTCTCTCTCACACAAAAGCTTGAGCCAGGCTTTCAAGCCCTCAGCTCATCCTTTATCTATCATGGCCCCATCATCTTCCTAACCAGGTCCTTCCCTACCCTTCAGAATGTACTATTCGCCTTCATTAAAAAATTGAGGAGCCTGGCTGGGTGGCTCAGTCGGTTGAAGCATCTTCCCATACACCAAGAGGCTGCAGATGCAATTCCCAGTAGGGGGTGTGGAGGAGGCAGCCATAAGTGGTTCTCTCTCATCACTGATGTTTCTATCTTTCTCTCCCTTGGGTAATAAAAACATATTTAAATATACATGTATACATATAATCTCCTCAGGTGAGGATTAAAAAGATTAAGGAAAGTGTGTGCTCTGATGTGGAGAGATGAGTACAAGGGCAGACACAAGTCTGTGAGAACAGGCAGCGTGAGAGTGAGTCGGTCACACACTCTGGATGGCTCAGCTGATGCCCAATTCAAACCACTGCCTCACCATTGTATCACCTCAGACACAGCTATTTCTGTAAATAACTTCTTTTACTTACGGAGTTATTACCTGTGCCAAATTCTATGGAGCACTTGCGGAGAGAATCAGCCTGAACGGTACACTGGGGCGACATAAGGCCCTGGTAAGTGTCAGAACAGAGAAAGGGCAAAGGGACTTCTCCTAGGCCAACCCCAGAAACCCCCCATGGAGATGCACCCCCTTGGGCAGCACAGAATTCTGCTGCAGCACCCAGAAGGCAGGCCGGCTGGGTGAATCCTGATTTGGGAGGCTGACCCAGGGGACTTACCACCACTGACAAACACCATTGCCATGGGTAAATTCATTTTCAGTCCCAATAACTGACTTACAAACAAGCAGTGGAACCCAGCCCATTCATAATTTGGAGACAACATGTACTGCTTCCTCATATAGGCCGAGACTTCCAAATTTAATCCAAATTATGCGACCATTGCCAAGTAGGTCAGAGCCTTGACCTTTCTGGGTGCTCAATAAATGTTTAATGATGACAACAATGACACCTTGTATCTGGGTACACACAGTCCTTGAACTCTGTGGCTTCAGGTTTTACCATAAGCTGTCGCTGCTGTGTACTATGTGCTGTATGCTGTGTCAAGTTCTTCCCAGAAAGAACCCAGGGTCTCACCCCAGCTCTCGCCTACCTGTTTGCTAGCTGCTGCTCGAAGTCCCCACACTGCCTCAAGAGCTCTCCGCAGGTGGCTATTATCCTACACAAAACAGAAAGCACTTAAGTTCAAGTATCTGGAATGCCAACATTTACAGCACAAACATTGTCTCATTCATAAAAATTCTAACTATTCACTCCTTTGGTAGAATGCTGGGTTCTGGGAAAGCAAGTTAACCATTTGACAGCCTACCTGAAAGCTGCATTAGTTGGTGATTAACATAAAAGGTACATGACAGCCTCTTCCAATAGCCTAACGTCACAGGGCTCTCTGCTGAGAGTCACAGTTCTACCCAATGTGATCTCAAATAACTACATTTTCAACTACTCACGTGCTTTTGGGCTTTGTCCTTGAGAAAATGGACTGAAAATACTCTGTATCTAAAACTTAAAATCCACAGTTCATTATTTAATGTTTTTCAGATGCCTGCCATTTGTCAGGCATAGAAAATTATCTTGATACTAGAAAATTCTCTCTCTGTTCACATGAAAGGCAGAGATTAATCCACTTGTTTCTCAGAGATATGTCCGAATGATCATCAGATTTGTATTTAACCATCTTAATTTGCAAGTAATTTTATGCTAGGCTCCTGAGTCCTTCAACACCAAACTATAATGCAGGACAAATCCAAGGATTAAAAACATCTTAAGTCCAGTTAACTTTTAACTTTCTAAAAGTGCCTGTCATCACCAGGCTATCTAGGCATTCCATCATAAGAAAGGTTCCTGAGAAAGTGAACGATTCCACTTGCCTCAGATACAACGGAACAACCTGTACACAACCCTTTCTGGTATTCCAGGCCACACAGCTGACAGGTGTACTGGTAGCATCTAGAGCACTAAATCTCATAAAAAACTTCAAGTCTAGATCGGAGCCCATGAGGAGATAACCCAAATGGTGCTGGGAGGTCCTGTATCCACTGTGACTGAGGGAGGCCTGGAGCTGCTCAGTGGGCCACTGCATGAGGCCACGTGTCCCAGGCACCCTGCACACACCACCTCGGCCACAGGTCAAGCAAGAAATGCAAGTGGGGAAAGAGCAGCTTCTCTTTTCAAAATGTATTTCCAAGAAGAATGATTTTAAGGAAAATAAATTTCTAGATTTCTTTTTATCTCAGCCTAATGGTATAGCTAGCAAGCCCTGGGAATGGCAGAACCATAGCATAGCAGAGAACGTATGGCCGGTCTAACGGGGACTGTGGCTACCAACCCCAGGGGGTCCTGTCTTGGGACAATGTGGGCCTGGTGCTTCCAGAGATTCCAATTTGTAAATGATGTGAGAAATCTGGGTTATGTTAAATCAGGTTTTTCATTTAAATGTTAGCAACTAATCCAATACATTTAGTGATGCTGTGATCAAACCAAACATGTCCATAGGTCAGATCTGGCCACAGGCCAGCAATCTGCACTCTCTGGCTGGACATATCAATGGCCAAACTGATGAGGCTGCTGGGGCAACAGGAGTCTACCTACTGCCCCACAGGCCACACTGGCTATCTCAGGAGCTGGCTGTCAACGACCGCTTGGGAGGGTCACCTCTGCGCCTTCCAGGGCACCCTCATGGCCAAGGCAGCCAGGCAGCACTGCCCGTCATCTAGCACCATGGCGCCAGACCCAGCAACAGGAGCCGGTGCTAGGCATCTGCCACAGTATAAGCTCTATGCTCTTTCAGGTCTCTAAGAACTGTAGGCTAAGGAGGAGAAGATCTTAAGCCAAATGTAAAAATTTAAGTCATCATAGGAGATGAGTTTATAAAGAACTTGTAAAAATATTTTTAAAGCAAGAGGAGTCTTTTTGGTGTTTGTCTAGTTGGGTTGGGTTTTTATTCATGACTTGTTTTTAGGTCTCAAGTATTTGCTTTAAAAGAAATGCAGTAAAAGAGAAAAGAATGACCCATTACGAACACATTTGTCATTTTATAGGCTACACTGAGCATGCCGACGCAGCCCGCATGAGGCACGTGCTCCAACTGCATCCCCCCACGTCACCTAATGGCGTTCTGAAAGGCCGTCCAATCTTCTTGAAAAAGGGAGTTGGGAGGAATGTCATCCAGCTTGCACTTCTTGCGTATCGAGTGGAGAGTGCTGGTGAAGTCAGACACATACCTGTGGGGAAAGGAAACAGGGACAGGGCTGTGGTCATAACCTCCTCAGACCTACAGACTCCTGGGTCATAGTCTGGACCAGTGCTAATGACCGTGAGAGCGCCTGCAGAGGCTCCTTCCCAAGGGCGAGACAGCTCGTAACCCTGCCACCCAGAGGTCTTCCCACCGGGCAGCAGCTTTAACAGCTGCTCGAGGGGAGGGGACAGCCCCGAAGACCACGACTCTGGAGACCAGCCAGCTAAAAACCGAGGCAGGCAGATTACTCCCTTGTCCTAACAGATGCATTCTTTGGAAGCTGGCTCAAAGGACTGTTTTAAACCTCATGGACCCACTACAGCACCCGACTGTTACCTGGGATGCTATCAGGCAGTTCCCTGATGCCCAGGGTACTTTTGCTGCATTCTAACCTCTCGAATTTGGACTAAACAGCCATCTCCAAGACAGGAAGAGCCCGACTTCAATGGCACAATTACACCGGGTTCAAAGTTGGAATCCCCTTCCTCAGAGACTGTGCTGCCTGCTCCCACTGCACACCGCATCCTTCCTCCCAGCACCTAAGTAACATCAAGCCGCGTATTTAAGCTGTGCTCCATGTTTCTTGTTGTTAGACTAGGATCTCTGGGAGGACAGGGACTGTCCCACTGTAGCTCATAATCGTATCCCCAGGAATAGCACAGAGCTGGCACAAAGGAGACGCCAGCCCGGCCAGGGTAGCTCAGTGGTTGAGCGTCGACCTATGAACCAGGTCACAGTTCGATTCCGGGTCAAGGGCACATGCCTGGGTTGTGGGCTCTATCCCCAGTGGGGGTGTGCAGGAGGCAACTAATCAATGATTCTCATCATTGATATTTCTCTCTCTCTCTCCCCCTCTCCCTTACTCTCTGAAATCAATAAAAAAATATATTTTAAAAAATAAAATAAAATAATATAAAATAAAATAAAGGAGACACCAGAAATAAGCCCTGAATGAAGACTTAACTACAGGCCTGGGCAAGTACCTAGGTGTTTCTGAACCTGTTTCAAACGGCCTTACTCGTCACCACAGAGATCTCTCGGACCTCTGCCGACGGACCCGTCTGCTCTCATTTGTCAGCAGCTTCCTGACGGCCCCAGACCTCCAGCCTTCCCAAACCCTGGGCCTCGTGTTACAGCAGCGGTTCTCAGCCTACAATGTCGCGACCACAGGTTGAGAACCGCTAGCAGGGTCGCCTAAGACCATCGGAAAACACAGATTATGATTCATAACAGTAGCAAAATTACAGTTATGAAGTAGCAACGAAAATAATTTTATGGTTGGGGGTCACCACAACATGAGGAACTGTATTAAAGGGTCGCGGCATTGGGAAGGTTGAGAACCACTGTGTTACAGTATCTACTGTTCTCCATTATGTCATCCAAGGCTGTTATCACAAAGTACCCCCCCCCCCAAATAAATACAGATTTAGAGAATTTTATTCTAAACAATAATTAAGAGCTAAAAGTAAACTGGCAGTATCAAGGTCATAAAGTATTTTAAAGAAATATCATGATACCTTGATTTCCTCATACTTTTATAGTTCTAAAATACATGTGACAAGAAAGCAAACTACTAAAACTTAATTACTGACTTAATTTACTTCAACGGCAAATATATGGCGACAGAATGAGACTTGACTGTGTGAACACACCATGCAATATACAGATGATGTATCATAGAAATGTACACTTGAAACCTATGTAACCTTATTAACCAACATCACCCCCAATCAATTCATAAATTTTTTAAAGAATTTCAAAATTCACGGCAAAGTGTTTTGTTGGAAGTTTTTAAAAATGGACTTAGTGACGCCTTCTGAATTGCCTCGGAGTGTCAGGATGCTAAAATAAATGAATCCACAGACAAGAATGACAGGAACGCTGTGGGGTGTCGATTTTAAGGGACAGGTCTTAGCACATGCACAGGTGAGTGCTTGGCCTCGCGAGTGTGCTGAGCACACAGCTGGGAGCCAGGAGGCTCCCTGAAAACCTATGGCACCTGCGGCAGCACAGGAACCCGCCCGTGCCTCTCCTGCTTCCCAGACCGTAGGCTCCCCTCGCAGTGAGGGGCGAGGAGACAATGGCCCGGCCCGGCCCGAGGAGCGCGTCCACGTGCTGGAAAGAAAGGCCATTCCAGGAGCCAAGCAGCAGAAACCGCTTCCGCCCAGCCCGGCCCACGGCGGCCACGGCTGCCCCGTCCACGGCCTCCCCTTTACCATGGAGAGCCCCGAAACCCAGACCTTGACAGCGCCTTCCCTTTCCACCAAGACAGGGACAGCTTTCTTGGGAAAGCAGCCCTTGGGAGGGTAAGCCTCCAGGACAACATGGCAAAGGGCTGTTGAGGACTGTGCTTCAGCTGTAGGAGGCAGACAACTGTGTCACCGCCCTGCGGCTCTGACAAACACCTAAGAACACGCATCCAACATGCGTGCTCTGCAGACGCGCAGATGACAGTCCTGGGGGTGGTGAGCAGACCAGTGTGCATCGCCTCTGTCCCCAGCCTCCCCGTGCTCTCACCATCAGCATTTCCCCGTGTGTCTACCATGTGAAAGCCACTGCCTTAGGGACTCTAATGACACGCTTTCCCTTAACGGCCACAACTAGGAAAGGGGATGTTACCGGCCCTCAGAGGAGACCCCCAGACCCCCAGAGGTGCGCTTACCCACCCAAGGTCCCGACCAGTAAGTGTCAAAGCCAGGATCTGAGCCCAGGTGACCCCAACTCCAGAGCCCACGCTTCCATCACAGCTGTAAACCCCGAATTCTCTGACACCATATCAGCTGCTAAATTCTGCAGCATCACCCTGGTTCAAATTAGGCCAGTCTCCTCCCGTGCCCCTTCGTGCTCCACCCTCCATACCCTGCCCTCTACTGAACATTGTCCCCCTCGAACCCTGCACAAGTCAGCTTCACCCTGCGTCCCCGATTTTATAACATCAGCTGTCTTAGCAGCTTCAAAATCTCTCCTTCTAAGAGCAAGTGATCGGTTTCTGTTTGAAGTTCTAACACAGATGCATGTTATTTTTTTTTTAAATAAAGTAGTCAAAATAACCAGTAGTAGAACTAAGAGTAAAAGTGTCCCTAACAAGAGCCGGGAGAATCAGGGCACGGAGGACTGGCCTGAATCAGCTCCACGCCTGGACATTCACAGCTGAGAAGCAAAACACACTGAAAGTCTGGAGGGCACAGGCGACTAAGAGCGAAATGTCCACAGCTCGTCACTCCTACCGAGAAGGCCTGAGAGTCAGCAGAAAGGAAGAAAGGAAGGCTTTCCATTTTTTATACCTTTTCTTTTTTTTTTAATTATTTTAAAGGCGTTATTTTTTGTTTTACAGTAAAATTTCGAGATCTCAAAAAAATTCTTTCCATCCACCAAATCCCAGTTGGTGGCAGAGAAGAGGTCAAATTCTACTTGATTAAACTTGTCGCCAATGCTTCTCTTTCTACAGGAGCACCCTGGGCCCATCTGGTTGCACGTACGTCTGTGAGCAGGACACATCCCCAGCAGGCCGTAGGCCGGTGCTGCGAGCGCCCTCAGGAGTGACGGGGAGCACAGTGCCCAAGGACCTCAGAGCTCCCGGGGTATGCTCAGGATTTCTGGAATGACAAGAGCTCCCTAAAGGTTCAGCATCAAACACCATTCAGTCCAATAAAAGGAATCACTTGAGACTGAAGGCGACTGGATTCCAAACAGGCCACGAGGCAGGCCTCCGGGAGAGCCCAAGAATGCACTTGTCTCCAAGCCAGAGGCTGCCTTCTCAGGGACCATCAGAGAATCCAACCTGACCCTGCTTTTTTCTAACTTGGCTTGATTTTAGTTTCCCCTTCTTTTCTTTCTTTCCACAGCTTTATTGCGATACGAGTCATACTGTGATATGACTCACCTACCACACAGTACACCCTCTTAAGGAGCACAATTCACCGGTTTTTAGTGCCGCCATCACCACAATCGACTTCAGAACATGTTCACTGCCCCCAAAGACACCCCTTAACCTTTAGCAATCATCCCCCATCTTTCCCAAGTGGTCCCCTCCCCCCAGCCCGAGGCAGCCACTGGTCTGTTTTCTGTCTCTCTAGGTTTGCCTATTTGGACATTTCATGTGGATGGAATCGTGTAACGTGGGCCTTGTGGCTGGCTTCTTTCACTCAGCATGATGCTTACATATTTTTTATTTTTTATTACCTAAGAAATATATGAATGTATGTATGCTCCTTCTTAAAAAAACAGAAACTAAGAAATAAAACTAAATCCAGTATGACCACCACGCTAGTCCTTCCCCATCTCTCCAAAGATAACCAGTCTTTTGAGTTTGTTGTCTAACCTCCCACACATCAGGACTCAGCAAATTTTCTGTTACGGTCCAGATCTTTTAGGTTTTGAGAGTCACAGGTCTCTGTCCTAACTGCTCAACTCTACCTTCACAGTAGGAGGCAGTCACAGACCATAGGTAAGTGAAAGAGATGGTTGTGTCCCAATAAAACTTTACAAAAACAGATGGCAGGCCAGATTTGGCTCATGAGCTGGAGTTTGCCAAACCCAACTTTACAGAAACATATAATGCATTTTAAAGTATTAAAAAAAAAGATCCAGAACAGGGGATGACACTGTGCTTTTGTACATGAAGTTGTACTAGAATACAGCCACACCCATTCATTTATGTGTCATCTACCTCTGCTCCCAGGATAGTAAGGCAGGTGTAATTCTTACCATCTGGCCCTTTGCAGAAAAGGTTTTCCAAAACCTGATACCGAAAATATACCCTAGATTGTGTACATTCCTTTTACATAAAGTAGGAGATTTTATGAATTATTCTGCAACTGGTTTTTATTCCAACAATGTTTTTGAGCTCTATCCATGTTGGTGCATGTAGACACAATTCATACCTTAAGTGCTGCATAGAGTTCCCTGTGTGACTATACCACATCTCATGGAGCCACTGCCAACTCAATGGACATTCAGCTGCTGGAGTGCTCCAGGGTTCAAAGCAGGCATATGGGACACACACATTTACTGGGGCAGACATTGCCCTCCCAGGTGGCGGCCCAGCCCCCTCTCCCAGCCTTACTTGGCAAAGAGGGATTTCAGGGCTGTCAGCAGGCCGCAGGTCCCCAGGCCGTTGGTGAATCGGATACATCTGTCAACAGCTGCGGATGCCAGGCCAAAGAGCTTGCTCACAGAGTGGCTCAGCTCCTGCACGCAATCAATGACTTCCCCATGCTCCTGGTCAGCAAATACGGACAAACATAAGCCACCTCAGACTTGAGAACAAATAAATAGACAACACTGAGACGGGTGCCTTCCAAGCCTCCTCATCCACGGTAACATCACTCAGCAGGGACATCACAAATGCAGTCCCCGCCGTGGCCGGTGTTGCTCAGTGAATAGAGCATCAGCCTGCAGACCGAAGGGTCCTGGGTTCGATTCCGATCAAGGGCATGTGCCTCAGCTGCAGGCTCCTCTCCGGCCCGGGCCCTGATCTGAGCTCGTGCAAGAGGCAACCAATCAATGTGTTTCTCTCACACCAATATTTCTCTCTCTTTCCCTCTCTCTTCCACTCTCTCTAAAAATTAATGAGAAAATATTGTCGGGTAAGAATTAAAAAAAAAAATGCAGTCCCCAACTAGATAGCTCTTCACCAGCCTGAAGTGGAGGAGAGCAGTTTAGGCGGCCAGCGAGATCACAGAAATTAACTCCTGGTAGAAAGGTGCAATCAAATCTGGACATTCATCCTTACATTTTCATCCCTTCCCCTTTTCCTGTGATTAAAATGGCATCTTTCCCTCCTGTTCTCAAGCTAGGACTCAAATCCTCTGTATCAGACTCTCCAAAAGAATGCCAGGGAAAGAAAACGCCTCCTTCATGGGCCAGCATGTCACTGAAGCAGAACACTTTCCAGGTGCATCCCGGGAAAATGGAACAGTGGTGCAGGAGGCAGGTTTAACTACCATGAGATCTGTTCCTAAATGTCAACTCACCTCACACCAACCTTAACACCTGCCCGAGACATGACCTTCCTTCCCCTCCAGTGCCCCTAGAGCCCTGTCTGTAAGTGCCTGGCTGATGCGCCCCTTGCTCATCTGCCTCAAACAAAAGATGGCCAAAAAATTCAATTAACCCGGCCGGCGTGGCTCAGTGGTTGAGCATCAACCCATGAACCAGGAGACAAGGATTTGATTCCCGGTCAGGGCACATGCCCAGGTTGTGGACTCAATCCCCAGTAGGGGGCACGCAGGAGGCAGTCAGTCAGTGATTCTCTCTCATCATTGATGTTTCTTTCTCTCTCCTTCTCCCTTCCTCTCTCTGAAATAAAAACATTTTTTTTAATTATTAAAGCCCTAGCCAGTTTGCTCAATGGTTAGAGTGTCAGCCCTCAGACTGAAGGGTCTCAGGTCTGATTCTGGTCAAGGGCACAAACTTGAGTTGCAGGTTTGATCCCTAGCCCTGTCAGGGTCTGTGTGGGAGGCAACCAATCAATGTGTCTCTCACATCAGTGTTTGTCTCTCTCTGTCTCTCCTCCTCCCTTCCACTCTCTCTAAAAATCAATGGAAAAAATAACCTCAGGGAGGATAAACAACAAAAAGGAATTATTAAAAAAATGTTTATCAAGGAGACAATCAACTTATCCCCACCAGATGGAAGCTTCCCATGTGGCTAGACTGTTATTGGAGATTTGAAGTAGAAAACTGGGAGTGGACATCTGTGGTCTCATCTTACATTTGGTTCCCAAGAGCCCACATGGCCCTTAAGGCTGGTTTTTGCACACCTGTTCCACCTCCGTGCACACCTAAGGCCAGCTCACACCTTCTCCAGGGCATGCCATCCCCAACCCTTGCCTGGCAAACAGAATGAGCCGAGCGACCAGTGGAGGTGGGACATTACCAGAGGCACCGCACTGATCTGGATGAGGAGGTTCTGGGCTTCCATCTCGCCGTACCTGAGCTGGTAGGGCTTGTACGGACCATAAACAGCACCCACCAGCTCCATGACTTTCACCGGGTTGTGCTCGTCTTTAGGGAATAAGAAGGGAGAGGCAATCATGAACACAGTCAGAAATCAGTCCTGGAAACGACAGGGGACAGCTCCTGGGACTCTCCTAGGGCAGTCACTAGCCTGCTCTGACTGTCCCTGGGAGCTGCAACATTCACAAATACCTTGATACATTGGAACATGGTACACTGTTTGTCTAAAAAGCACTATTAAACTCTCACCCCCTAACTCCAACAACCCATTGTGGTTAAGAACCCCTTCATATTGTAATTGAAAAGTAAAAAATTATTTAAAGTCAAAAAGAAAAGAAAAAGAACACCTTCAAATGATGCAGAGGCCCCACAGGGGAGCACTCTCCCGGGCTTTACAGAACAGGTGCTCACACCGGGGATTCCCGAAATGCCCATCTTCAACACATAAAAATGTAAAACTTCCAAATCAAAAATTTACATGACACAGCAATTCAACTTCTAAGATGACCATTTACCCAGTGGCTTTGGCATCCACTGATCATCTCTGCCTGAATAGACTTTATCATTACTGACCATAAATGGATTTTTCTTTCTTTTTTTTTTTTTTTACTTAAATCCTCACCGAGGATATGTTTTTATTGATTTTTAGGGAGCTGGGGAGAGAGGGAGGGAAGTTAGGGAGAGGGGAGAGAGGGAGAGAGAAACATCAATGTAGAGAGAAACGTCTTTCGGTTGCCTCCACATGCACCCTGACTGGGGATTGAACTGCAACCTAGGTGTGTGCCCTGACCGGGAGCAGCACCAACAGCCTTCTGGTGCATGGGACGGCGCTCTAACCACCTGAGCCACCCGGCCAGGGCTCTTTCTCACTCTTTAATATGAACTCATGAATTCTTTTTTATTCACTGTGTTTTCAGCCACTACTGTCATTATTCATTTTAATATTCAAATTATTTCAACTATGGTCAGTGGCTGCTCCTTCAGGTTGGCACCTATACCTTTTTGATATGTCCCTATCAGTCTGAGTGCTTTCTTGCTTTTTGACACAAAATGTTCCAAGAACCAATAAAAAGATATAGTAACTCATAGTTATAAAGTGGCCATTAAACATTTAATGACATAAGAAAATAATCCTTATATTATTTTAAGCAAAAAAAAAAAAAAGAGAGAGAATATAAGATTATATACAAGTATTTAAAAATATATAAACATATGCACGTGTGTGCATATAAAGTATTTACATGTATTTATGAAAAATGTGTCTTTATATTTGTATTACGGGGAGGCAATACAGAATGTTTTAGTGACTCTCTCCGAGTGATAAGGTTACAGATCATTTTTATCCTCTTTATTTTTGTGTTTCCAAAGAACTTTTACATTTTAAAAAATACCTTTTTAAAACTCGCTTTAGGAACCATTAGAGATCTTACCCACTATGGCTGACTACCAAAGCACTTCCCTCCTCATTCCTCTCTCTCTTCCTTCCTCTCTGCAACACTGTCCATGACCAGGGAGGAAGGCCGCCTGCCCCTGGCGCACGTGCCCCCCCTCAGCTCCAGCAGGACGCATGGTCTCCACACCCTCTCCGGCCACTTGGAAGGGCACCACTGGTTCCTGGAAGCTGCCACAGCCACCGTGCCTCTCCCACAACCAAGACCTGACCAGTGAGTGTGCCAATAACACCTATGAATCACCAGGGGCCTGAACAATAAACATACTCCCTGGAATGTCCAAGGCAATTATATGCCAGTGTAATTAAAGACAATAACTATTAAAATAAGCTGAGCTGGTGACACAGCAGCCACACAGCACAAGCAGCCCTTCCTGGAGCTATTTCCTGATCTGACAGCAGCATGCGTCACAATGTCTGTGGTACCTAAGAGCTGATGGTGCTTTAGGAACAGATAGAAACCGCTGGGGATGCGTGGCACCCTCAGCATCATGTGCCTGAACGAAGACAGAAAGTGCTCTGCTCTCAGATGACAGCAGGGGATGCCCATTCTCCCTGTGGCCACCTTCAGTCCTGACACAGCATCCCTGCTCAAAACTTGTTGTCACAGCAAAAAACTCCTCTGAAAACTAACTTTTACGTTGAACTGCCTGAGGTGATATGATTATTTAAAAGGACGAGAACACTGCCCTGGCCTGGGGCTCGGTTGGTTGGGCGTCATCCCGTATACCAAGGGGGTTGAGGGTTTGATTCCCGGTCAGGGCACATTCCTGGCTGCAGGTTCAATCCCGGGGGGGGGGGGGGGGGGGGCGGAGTGGGAAGCAACAGATCAATGTTTCTCTTATATCAATGTTTCTTTTTCTCTCTCCCTCCTCAATCCTCTCCCTTTTCCTTCCTCTCTAAAAATCAATGAGCATGTCCTTGGGTGAGGACTGAGGAAAAATAGTTTTAAATAAAGGAAGAGAACACTACCTTCCCAAAGGAACCTCTGCCAACTGGTGGCCGCTACGTCCACCTGCCTCCTTTACCGCCTGAGACCCTCAGGAAGGCGCAGCGCCTCCGAGCTGCCGAGCACTGGCAGCATTGCTGCTAGGTAAACCTATGCAGCAGCAACTATTCCCATGAGGGCACTGTTTTCGTGGAAAAAGGTTTCATATCTGTTAAGAAGGAAAACAGTGACTCCTCCCATTCCTGTAAAATCAGTCGCCTAAAAAGGCAAACCAGCCCAGGCCTCAGGAGCGTGAACAAAGTGAGTCAAGACAAGCCAGAGCCTGGGAGAGGGCTGTTTACCTGCGTGGGGCTGCAGTGCCATCTCCAGCCCCTTGGCAAAGTGGGCAGTGGCAGCGTATAGCTCCAGCAGCTTGGGGAGCTCCAGCTCGGGCCCCGCCCGCTCCACACTGGAGCCCAGGCACATGGGCAGAGAGGGTGCCAAGTCCCCCAGGGTCTGAATCAGCAGCACAGTCACCACCTCGTAGGGGTTCTTGAAAACCTGCAGTGGGAGAGGGGTACATGAGTTAGCACGTGTGATCAAATGGGTACATGCCTTCTAAAGAAGAAATCTCCTGGACCACCCCAAGGGGCCTAATCAAGAGCTATGAGCTTCTGCTGAAGTGGATCAGTGATGAAAATAGCCAAATCTGAGCATCAGAAGACCTTCCAGTCCACCTGATGCATGATCTCTCTAGTTCTGAGAAGCAAAAGTATAAAGTAATTTAAAACAATGAGTGTGAGTGTGTGTGTGTGTGTGTGTGTGTGTGTGTATTCGTGTTTGTAAAGGTGACAGTGGTAACTGAGGACCTGCTGATGGATGAACGAGACTGGGGGTGGGAAGGTGGGGACATATGTGTTTGAAAGGCTGATCAGTTCTGAGCAATGACGAAAAGGTTCGACTACTGACCTCTGTAATTATGAAGGTTTCTACACTTGACCTGAGCTCAAAAAAAAAAAAAAAAAAAGCTATGAGCCCCAAGTTTTCTTCACAGCACATGTGAACATGCTCAGAAACAAGAGAACTGGCAGGACCTGCAACTTGTCCAGAACATTGGCTATTACATACCTATCACAGGCCCCAAGAGCTGAACTATTTCAAATCAACGAAATGGGGTATTCAGATGGTCACCAAAAACTGGCTAGAGAGAGGACTGTGAAGATGACAATGCAGAGATTGGGAGGGTATAGAAGGGGGAACAAAATAGAATTAAAGAGCAATTCACTGAAAAAGAGCTGAAGGACCTTCCAGCTCGCAGCCACCTCTCCTCTTGACACAGATCTTCAGTAAAGGGAAGGACCACCAGGAACAGTGCATCCAGAGCCTTTCAGATTATAGATTCATCTATTCATTGAGGCTTTACCCCATTCTGTAAACAACAGGTACCTTAGACTAAACTAACACAGTGAAGTTAGAGAGGGATGCTTTCAGACCACCACTGCTGATTAAATGCTTTGTTATTATCACACTAGTGGCCCAGTGCACAAAATTCGTGCACATTAAAAGGGAATTAGAGGAAATATTTTAATATTGCTATTTACCCTTTCTCTATAATAGAAGTATCAGAGATGAAAGAAAATTAGTAAAATGTATATGAAAATCTTTCTCCTGTCAGAGTCTGGGGCACGCCATGGGACCCAGAGTCAAGTCCCCGCCCACCCGCACGTGCCTCAAAATCGCACGAGACCCAGACCCGGCCAGCCCCACCCACATTGGGCAAGATCCAGAGCCCACTGGCCCCACTCCCATCAAGCCCCGCCAGGCAGGGAGCGCAACCTCAAGTCCCCCCACCTGGCGTTGGGCAGGGCGTGCAGCTTTAGGTCCCCTGTCAAGTCCCACCAGGTGGGGGGTGCAGCCTCAGGTCCCCCGGTGTGCACCCTGCCTGGTGTGCACCCTCAGGTCTTCCAGCCCGGTGCCAGAGCAGGGGGCGTGGCCTCAGGTCCCCCAGCCCAGCACCAGGGCGGGGGCACACCTTGAGGTCCCCCATCAAGCCCCGCCGGGCGGAGGGTGCAGCCTGAGGTTCCCAGTCAAGCCCCTCCAGGCGGGGGATGGGGAGTATGGCCTGAGGTCCCCCAGCCTGGCGCCGGGGCGGGGGACGTGCCTTGAGGTCCCCCATCAAGTCCTGCTGGGTGGGGGGCGCAGCCTGAGGTCCCCGTCAAGCCCCGCTGAGTGGGGGGGCGCAGTCTGAGGTCCCCCCTCAGGCTCCGCTGGTTGGGGGGCACAGCCTGAGGTTCCCGGTCAAGCCCCGCTGGGTGGGGGGGCGCAGCCAGAGGTCCCTGTCAAGCCCCGCTGGGTGGGGGTCGCAGCCTGAGGTCCCCGGTCAAGCCCTGCCGGGCAGGGGGCACAGCCTCAGGTCCCCCACCCCAGCCCGGCGCCACGTAGCCTCAGGTCCCTGCTGATCACTCGTTATGGCTCGTTATGGAACCCCGCCTCCGCTGTGGGCACAGCCATCTTGTGAGAGTCAATTTGCATATTACCTCTTTATTATACAGGACTAGAGGCCCGGTGCACAGATTCATGCACCGGTGGGGTCCCTCGGCCTGGCCTGTGGGAATTGGGCTGAAACCAGCTCCCCAACATCCCCTGAAGGGACCCAGATTACAAGAGGGCAGTTCTCAGGTGACACACCTCAGAATCGGGCTCCCTCCTCCCTGGTTCCGATTGCGTCACCCAATAACTGCAGCTGCCAAGTCACCACAGCTCGGCAGCTCCTACGTTGAGTGTCTGCCCCCTGGTGGTCAGTGCACGTCATAGCTACCAGTCAGATGGTTGAATGGTCAACTAGTTGCTTAGGCTTTTGTATCCCATACTAGTGGCCTGGTGCACAAAATTCGTACATGAGGGGGTTCCCTCAGCCCAGCCTGCACCCTCTCCAACCGGGGACCCCTTGGGAGATGTCAAACTGCCGGTGTGGGCCCAATCCCAAACCGGCAGTCAGACATCTCTCTCGCAATCTGGAACCACTGGCTCCTAACCACTCACCTGCCTGCCTGCCTGATCGCCCCTGCCTCTGCCTGCCTGCCTGATCGCCCCTAACTGCCCTTCCCTGCCAACCTGATCTTGCCCTTAACTGCTCTCCCCTACCGGCCTGATTGCCCCTAACTGCCCCTGCCTGTCTGATCGCCCCTAACTGCCCTCCCCTGCCAGGCTGATCTCTCCCCAAACTGCCCTCCCTTGCAGGCCTAATCTCGCCCCCACTGCTCTCCCCTGCTGGCCTGGTTGCCCCCAACTGCCCTCCCCTGCCGGCCTGATCTCACCCCCAACTGCCCTGCCCTGCCGGCCTAATTGCCCCTAACTGCCTCTGCCTCGGCCCCCACCACCATGGCTTTGTCCAGAAGGAAGTCGGACGTCTAGAATTTGGCCAGTCAAACCAGTCTAATTAGCATATTACCCTTTTATTAGGATATATTATATAGGATAAGATTGCTTAAATGGGAGGGAAAGCCTTTTTCAGAAGGAGGAGATGCTCTTGGCAGACAAAAATACATAATCCCTATATCTGGACTGATAGCCAGCCATATGCACTATACTGCCAAACTGGTCATTAAAAAATTGAACTGCTTTCTTACACCTTACACCAAACAGCTGTTGTCCTTAAAACCCCTCCTCAGTCCCCACCTTAGGTTCTGCCTTCACAGTTCACCCAGATTAGGTCCTGATAGGTCGGTTTCTATGCCAGTCAGCGTCAAAAGCTCCGCCTCCTAGGCAGCCATTGGCTCCTCGCAGTTCACCCAGATTTGGCTCTGCTTGGTCGGTTTCTATAACAGTCAGCGTCAAAAGCTCTGCCTCCTAGGCAGCTATTGGTGCCTTGCAGTTCACTCAGATTTGGTTCTGATTGGTCGGTTTCTATGCCAGTCAGCGTCAAAAGCTCCGCCTCCTAGGCAGTCATTGGTCCTTCGCAGTTCACCCAGATTTGGTTCTGATTGGTCGGTTCCTATACCAGTCAGCGTCTCGGGGCCTATCTCCGGGTCTGATCAGAGAGGCGGGGCTGACCAGCAGCCCTGCAGCTGCTGGCCAGGCCCAGAGAGAAAGAGAGGCAAGGGCTGATCAACAGCTGCAATGGAGGCTGCAGATCAGAGCTTGCTTCTCTCTATAGGCCTCTCTCCAGGCCTAATCTGCAGCCCCCTCAGCAGTCAGTGCTGGGTTGCCACAGCACCCACAGTGTGGCAGTCAGTGCTGGGTCGCTGTGGTGAACCAGCACTGACTGCAGAACTGACTTTCAGTGTTTGGTCACCTGTTCAGTCGTTTTGGACATTATGGACCCTGGATCTTTATATACAGAGATATAAATAAAGAGGTAATATGCAAATTAACCCTCACACCCTCACAAGATGGCTGCCTACAACCAGGCCAGCAGGGGGGTTAGTGAGGGATGACCAAACAACTGAACAAGCAGGCTGCGTGAGGCAACCAGGTCAGCAGGGAGGTTAGTGAGGGACTACCAAATGACTGAATAAACAGGATGCATGGGGCAACCAGGATGGCGGGGGGTTAGTGAGGGACAACCAAACAAATGAACAGCAGGCTGCGTGGGGCGACCAGGCCAGCAGGGGGGGCCATGAGGAGTGACCAAATGATTGAACAAGCAGGCTTCATGGGGCAACCAGGCCGGCAGAGGGGTTAGTGAGGGACAAACAAATGAATCAAGCAGGCTGCGTGAGGCAACCAGGCCAGCGGAGGGGTTAGTGAGGGATGAACAAATGAATCAACAGCAGGCTGTGTGGGGCAATCAGGCCGGCGGGGGCACCGTGAGGGGCAAAAAGGCCGGCAGGGCGGGGCAGTTGGCGGTGACCAGGCCAGCAGCGGGAGGGGGAGTTGGGGGTTACCAGGCCAGCAGCAGGGGAGGCAGTAAGAGGTGACCAGGCCAGCAGGGGGGCGGGCCAGGAAGGGGTGACCAGGCAGGCAGGCAGGTGAGCAATTAGGAGCCAGAGGTCCAGGATTGTGAGAGGGATGTCCAACTGCCGGTTTAGGCCCGATCCTGGGGATCAGGCCTAAACCAGCAGTCGGACATCCCCCAAGGGGTCCCGGATTGGAGAGGGTGCAAGCTGGGCTGAGGAACACACACCCTCCCCCGCCCCCCAGTGCACAAATTTCATGCACCAGGCCTCTAATATACATATATATATATATATCTTATCTATAAGAGTAATATCCAAATTAACCATCACTCCGATACACCCACAAGCCATGCCCACAGGCCATGCCCACCAGCCAATCAGAAGAAAATATGCAAATAAACCCAACCAAGATGGCTACCGCCACAGAGAGCTGGAGAGAGCAGGAGGGAGGCTTGGGTTGCCCCCGGCGATGGAGGAAGCCAAGCTTTCCGCACACCATGGCCGGCCCAGGCCTCCGCTTAAGGCTACAAAGTTTCAATTATAAAAGATACATAAATCCCAACAGAAATGGTTGCTGCCACTGAGCAAGCAGAAGGCTTGGCTCTGCTCCAGGTTACAAAGTTTCAATTGTAGAAGATAAATAAACCCCAGATACCAGGGCCTCCGCTTGGGTCGCCAGGGGGGCATGGCTGGCCTGCAAACCACCACAGGCCCCTCGCCCAGGCAGCCCCATGCCCCAAGGGAACCCCCACCCTGATATGGGACATCCTTCAGGGTAAACCAGCCGGCCCCACCCATGCACCAGGCCTCTATCCTATCTAATAAAAGAGTAATATGCAGATTGACCATCACTCCAACACACAAGATGGGTGCCTCCATGTGGTCAAAGATCCTGCCCCCATGTGGACACAAGATGGCCACCACAAGATGGCCAGCTGGGAGGGCAGTTGGGAGGGACCAGGCCTGCAAAGGAGGGCAGTTGTGGGCCATCAGGCCATCAGGCCAGCAGGGGAGGGCAGTTGGAAGGGACCAGGCCTGCAAGGGAGGGCAGTTGGGGACAATCAAGCCTGCAGGGGAGGGCAGTTAGGGGTGACCAGGCCAGCAGAGGAGGGAAGTTGAGGGGGACCAGGCCTGCAGGGGAGGGCAGTTAGGGGTGACCAGGCCAGCAGGGGAGGGCAGTTGGAAGGGACCAGGCCTGCAAGGGAGGGCAGTTGGGGGAAATCAAGCCTGCAGGGGAGGGCAGTTAGGGGTGACCAGGCCGGCAGAGGAGGGAAGTTGGGGGTGACCAGGCCTGCAGGGGAGGGCAGTTAGGGGTGACCAGGCCGGCAGAGGAGGGAAGTTGGGGGTGACCAGGCCTGCAGGGAAGGGCAGTTAGGGGCAAACAGGCTGGCAGGGGAGTGGTTAGGGGTGATCAGGCTGGCAGGCAGAAGCGGTTAGGGGCAATCAGGAAGGCAGGCAGGCGAGCAGTTGGGAGCCAGCAGTCCTGGGTTGTGAGAGGGATCCCAGATTGGAGAGGGTGCAGGCTGGGCTGAGGGACACTCCCCACCCCTGCACAAGTTTCGTGCCCCGGGCCTCTAAAATACATCCACAACTTAAATATGCACAAGCATAAAGCGAGATATAAGACTGTTCTTATGCAGCTCTAAAGCCAAAAAAGGTATGAGTTTAAAAACTGCAAAATCAATAAATTAAAACTAACTTTTATTAGAAAATACCTTGAGGTAAGTGAAAATGAAAACACTGCATAGCAAAACTTAGGGGATACAGCATAAGCAGTGCTAAGAGGAAAATTTATAGCTGTAGATGCAGACATTAAAAAAGAAATGTCTCGCCCTAGCTGGTTTGGCTCAGTGGGTAGAGCGTTGGCCTGCGGACTGAAGGGTCCCAGGTTCGATTCTGGCCAAGGGCATGTACCTTGGTTGCGGGCACATCCCCAGTGGGGGTTGTGTGGGAGGCAGCTGATTGATTTTTCTCTCTCATCGATGTTTCTGACTCTCTGTCCCTCTCCCTCTCTGTAAAATATCAATAAAATATATTGTAAAAAAAAAAGAAATGTCTCAAATCAGTAGCCTAACTGTACACATTAAGAAACTAGAAAAAAGAAACTAAACTCAACAATAGCAAAAGAACAAAAATAATAGAGATTAGAGCAGAGATATATGAAAGAATAGAAAAATCAATTTAAAAATCAATTCAGACTAGAAGTTGGTTCTTTGAAAAAATTAAAATGAACAAATCTTTATCTAGATTTTGAAGAAAAAAGAGGGATGACTCAAATTAATAAAATTAAATATAAAAGTGAGGACATTACTACAAATTTTATAGAAATATAAAATATTATAATATCAGCCGAAACCGGTTTAGCTCAGTGGATAGAGCGTCGGCCTGTGGACTCGAGGGTCCCGGGTTCGGTTCCGGTCAGGGGCATGTGCCTTGGTTGCGGGCACATCCCCGGTGGGGAGTGTGCGGGGGGCAGCTGATCGATGTTTCTCTCTCATCGATGTTTCTGACTCTCTGTCCCTCTCTCTTCCTCTCTGTGAAAAATCAATAAAGTATATTAAAAAATATACATATTATAATATCATGAATAATTGTATGCCAACAAATTGACTTAGATGAAATGGACAAATTAAGAAATAAAATTTATCAAAACTGACTCAGAAGAAATAGAAAATCTGAACAGACCTATAACTAGTAAGGAGATTGAATCAATAATCAAAAACCTCCCAACAAAGAAAAACCCAGAACAGATGGCTTCACTGGTGAATTTCTACAAAACAATTAAGGAAGAATTAACATGAATCCTTCTCAAACTCTTCCAAAAACTGAAAAGGAAGAGACGTGCTGTGGTCTGAATAGTGTCCACCCCCCCTCCAAAATTCATACGTAGAAATCCAAAACCCTTCTAGTACCTCAGAAAGTACCGCATTTGGAGAGAGGGCCTTTAAAGAGGCAACTAAGGCCCTACCCTGTTTGGTTCAGTGGATAGAGCATCAGCCTGCAGACCAAAGGGTCCCAGGTTCTATTCTATTCAAGGGCAAATGCCTCAGTTGCAGGCTCCTCCCCAGCCCTGGGACCTGGTAAGGGCATGTGCAGGAGGCAACCAATCGATGTGTTTCTCTCACATCAATATTTCTCTCTGTCTTTCCCTCTCTCTTTCACTCTAAAATTCAATGGAAAAATATCCTTGGGTGAGGATTTTTTTAAAATAAATAAGTCAATAAAGTGGCAACTAAGGTAAAATAAGGTCATCTGGGTGGGCCCTAATCCTTACGAGAGCAGACTGGGACACACACACTGAGGGATGACCATGTGAGGACACAGGGAGAACCAGCCATCTGCAAGCCAAGGAGAGAGGCCTCAGTAGAAACCAACCCAGCTCCCTTTGAGAAAGCATGGAGGGACCTGGAGAGTATCATGCTAAGCAAAATAAACCAGCCAGAGAAAGACAAGTATCTCACTCATAGGTGGAATCAAATGAACAAGATAAACTATTGAATAAAATAGATCCAGAGACTTAGAAGCATGGAACAGACTACTGAATCTCAAAGAGAAGGCAAGGGGTGAGGGGGGGAAGGGTAGGGATGGGGGTGGGAAGAGACCAACCAAAGAACTTGTATGCATATATGAATAACCCATGGACACAGACAACAGGATGGTAAAGGCCTGGGGTGGGGGGCGGGCTAGGCTAAAAAGGGTCAATGGGCGGGGGGAGAGGGGGAAACAGGTACATAAGTAATACTTTCAACAATAAAGATTTTAAAAAGGAAGAAAGAAACCAACGCTGCTGAGATCTTCATCTTGAACTTCTAGCCTCCAGAACTGTGAGAAAATGAATTCCTGCTGTTTAAACCACCTGATCTGTGGTGCTTTGTTATAGGAGCCCTAGCAAACTAATACAGAACACTGTTAAACTAATTCTAAGAGGCCAGCACTACCCTGACACCAAAGTCAGACAGAGACCAAAAGAAAATTATATACTAACTAGATGCCCGGTGCATGAATTTGTGCAGCAGTGGGGTCCCTCAGCCTGGCCTGTGCCCTCTCCCAATCCAGAACCCCTCAGGGGATGTCGGACTGCGAGTTTCACCCGATCCCTGCAGGCGAAACTCGCAGTCCAACATCCCTCAAGGCATGTAGTAGTGAGCGAAGTGGGAGGCGGCCAGGGAGGAGCCCAAGCCCAGGTGTTACACTGCTCCCCACCCACTGCGCCTGCCACCACCTCTCCATAGCGCTGCTGCCGAGGCGGGAGAGGCTCCTGCTGCCACAGCTACTCTTGCCAGCCCTGAGCCCAGCTTCTGGCTGAGCAGCACTCCTGCTGTGGGAGCGCACTGACCACCGGGGGAAGCTCCTGAGTTGAGCATCTGCCCCCTGGTGGTCAGTGCACATAATAGCGACTGGTCATAACGGTCGCTTAAGCTTTTATATATATAGATATCCCTTATGAATACAAAAATCCTAAACAAGATACATGTAAACCAAATTCAGCAGCACATAAAAAAGATTATACACCATGACCAACTGAAACTGATCTCCAGAATGCAAGGATAGTTCAATATACACTAATGTAATATACATGATGTAATATTGCACATTTACAGAATAAAGGAAAAAATACATGATCATCTCTATGCAGAAAAGCATAATAAAAATTCAATAAACTAGTAATAGAAAAAAACTTCTATAACATGATAAAGACCATTTATGAAACCACCCCAGCTAACATCATACTCAAAAATTAAAATATTCTAATTTTTTAAAAAATCCATTGTGTTTCTATACACTAACAGTGAACAATCTGAAAAGAAAATTAAGAAAACAATTCCATTTACAATAGCATCAAAAAGAATAAAATACTTAGAAATAAACACAATCAAGGAACTGAAAGACTTATACACCGAAAACAACAAAACACTGCTGAAAGAAATTAAAGAACACACAAATAAAACGGCAAAATTTCCATGTTCATAAATTGGAAGGCTTAATATTGTTAAGATGGTAATAACTACCAAAGTGATCTACAGATTCAATGCAACTCCTTCAAAATCCCAATGATATTTTATGGAAAAAAGGAAAAGCCCATCCTAAAATTCATATGGAATTTCAGGGGATGCCAAACAGCCAAAACAATCTTGAAAAGGAACAATGTTAGTAGTCTCCTACTTTCCAATTTCAAAACGTACTACAAAGCTCCAATAATCAAAACAGTGTGGTGCTGGCTTAAGAAAAAACATATAAACCAATAGAGTAGAATAAAGAGCCCAGCAATAAACTTTCATGTAAATGGTGAAATTATTTTTAACATAGGTGACAAAACCATTCAACAGGGGAAAGGACAAGCATATCAACAAATGGTGCTCAGCCCCAGCGGTTTGGCTCAGTGGACAGAGCGTCGCCTGCGGACTAAAGGATCCCATGTTCGATTCCGGCCAAGGGCACATGCCCAGGCTGCGGGCTCGATACCCCCTTGTGGGAGGCGTGCAGAAGGCAGCCGATCAATGATTCTCTCTCATCATTGATGTTTCTATCTCTTTATCTCTCTCCTTTCCTCTCTGAAATCAATTAAATAAATAAATAAATAAATACGGTGCTCAGAAAACCGAATATCCACATGCAAATGAAAGATTTTGGATTCCTATCTAACACTGTAAAAAAAATTAACTTATAACATTAAAAGAAAACATAGGAAAAAATTCTATGTCCTTGGATTTAGCAATAGTTTATTACATATGACATCAAAAGCATAGACAACAAAAGAAAAAATAAGTTGTACAAAAATCAAAACTTTAAAATTTTGTGCATCAAAAGACACTATCAAGTCCTGGCCAGGTTGCTCAGTTGGTTGGAGTGTCTTCCCGATATGCCAAGGTTGCAGGTTTAATCTCTGGTCAGGGCACATACAAGAATCAACCAGTCAATACATAAATGGTTGGAACAACAAATCAATGTTTCTCTTCCTCTCTCTCTAAAAAATAAAAAAAAGCCCTAACCAATTTGGCTCAGTGGATAGAGGATTGGCCTGAGGACTGAAAGGTCCCAGGTTCAATTCCAGTCAAGGGCATGTACCTTGGTTGCAGGCACTTCCTCAGTAGGAGGTGTGCAGGAGGCAGCTGATCGATGTTTCTCTTTCATCAATGTTTCTATCTCTCTATTCCTCTCCCTTTCTCTCTGTAAAAAATCAGTAAAATATATTTAAATAAATAAAAACAAAAAGACACTATCAAGAGAATAAAATGACAACCCACAGAATGGGAAAAAAATATTTTCAAGTCATATATCTAATAAGGGGTATATATAAGGAACTCCTACAATTCAATAACATTAAAACAAACAACCCAACTCAAAAATGGGCAAAATACTTTAAAAAACATATCTTTAGCCCGGCTGGCATGGCTCCTGAACCAGGAGGTCACAGTTCTAGTCCCAGTCAGGGCACATACCGGGATTGCAGCTCAATCGTCAGTGTGGGGCGTGCAGAAGGCAGCTGATCAGTGATACTCTGTCATCATTGATGTTTCTATCTCTATCTCTCTCTCCCCATTTTTTTCTGAAATTAATAAAAATATTTTTTAAAAAGACATATCTCCAAATAAGCTAATACAAATGACATACCACATTACCCACTAGGATGGCTATCATAAAAAATTTTTAAAAAGACAAGTGTTGGCAAGGATGTGGAGAAATTAGAACTCTTGTGCATCGCTGGTAGGAATATAAAAACAGTACAGCTGCAGCGCAAATTAGTTGGCAGCTCCCCAAAATTTCAAAAAATTACAGTATGACCCCAAAGTTCCAGTCCTAGGTATACCCAAAAGAACTGAGAACAGGGACACAGCCCTAGTGGGTTTGGCTCAGTGGATAGAGCAGCCCGTGGACTGAGGGGTCCCGGGTTCGATTCCAATCAGGGGCACATACCACGGTTGCAGACTCAATCCCCAGCCCTGGTTGGGGCACATGTGGGAGGCAACTAGTCTGTTTGTCTCTCTCACATCGATGTTTTTTTCTGTGTCTCTCCCCTTCCCTTCCACTCTCTCTAAAAATCAATGGGAAAATATCCTCAGGTAAGGATTAACAACAAGAACAACAACAAAAAAGACTTAAAAAAAAAAAAAAAAAAAGAAACAGAAACACAAATAGATATTCATAGCAGCATTATTTACAATAGCCAACAGGTAGAAGCAATTCAAGTGTCTCTCATCAGATGGATGGATAAACAAAATATATAGAATGGAATTATTATTCAGTCATAAAAAGGATGACATTCTGATACATGCTACAAAATGGATGATGCCTGAAAATATGCTAAGTGAAATAAGGCAGACAAAGGGACAAATATTGTATGATTCCATTGACATGAGGTATCTACAATAGGAAAATTTATAGGAACAGTAGACTAGTAGTTACCAGGTGATGGGGTAGGGAGGAATGGAGAGTTACTGCTTAATGAGTACACTGTTCCTGTTTGAGATGATAAAAAAAAAAAAAAAAGTTCTGGAAATAATGGTGATAGTTAACATTGTGAATATACTTAATGCCACTTAACTGTACACTTAAAAATGGTTAAAGTGGTACCCTAGCTGGTTTGGGTCAGTGGATAGAGTGTTGGCCTGCAGACTGAAGGATCCCAGGTTCAATTCCAGTCAAGGGCATATGCTGGGTGGCAGGCTCGATCCCCAGTAGCGAGTGTGCAGGAGGCAGCCGATCAATAATTCTCCATTATTGATGTTTCTATCTCTCTCTCTCCCTCTCTCTTCCTTCCTCTCTGAAATCAATAAAAAAATATTTTTTTAAAAAGGAACAAACTACTAATACACACAACCACATAAATAAATCTCAAAAAGCGCACTGAAAGAAGCCTTACAAAGAAGACACACTGCAAGGCTTCCTTCATATCACATTCTAACACAGGCAAACTGATTCATGATCGAAACCAGCAGAACAGTGGATGCCTTCCCAGGTGCTAGTGCAGACTGACGAGGAGGGAGCATGAGGGAACTTTCTAGGTGGTGGTCTCATGTTCTGTACCTTAATAGGGATGAGGCTGCACAGATAGCTGCATTTGTCAAAACTAATCGAATGGCATATTTAAGATTACTGCATTTCCCAATTTTATAAAAAAGCATAAACAAATGTTAAACTCTAGTTAAAAATATGCATGTTGTTTGTATGCATATATTCATAACCCATGGTGGTCACAGACAACAAGATGGTGAAGGCCTGGGGCAGGGGGCGAGGGCGAGCTAAAAGGCGTCAATGGAGGAAAAAAGGGGACTGCCCTGGCTGGTGTGGCTCAGTGGATGCAGTGTTGGCTGCAGACTGAAGGGTCACGGGTCCAATTCTGGTCAGGGGCACATGCCCAGGTTGCGGGCTCGATCCCCAGTGGGGGGCGTGTGGGAGGAATCCGATTGATGGTTCTCTCTCATCATTGATGCTTCTATCTCTCTCTCCCTCTCCCTTCCTCTCTGAAATCAATAAAAATATAAGGTGGGTCAATGACAGGACAGACACATGGACAGATGCCTAGATCTGTGATAAAGCTAATACAGTAAGATGTTCACTGTGGGACCTGGGAGGTGGGTACACAGGTGCTCAATGCACAATTATTACCAGTTTTTATATGTTGGAAAGTTTTCATAGTAAAATACTAAGGGAAGTATCTGAAGGAGACACAATCACCCCAGCACCCTTGGTGTCTTTTGCACTAGACTGAACTTCAGAAGAGGACCACCACCTCCCATGCTTATATCCTGAAAAGAAAATGGGTCACAGACCCAAAGTATGACCTAGCATAAATGCACAGCTTGCGAAATTGTGGATGCGGCCTGAACAGAAGTCTGGGAAGTCTAAGTCCTTTCTCTTAGATGGTGAAGAACATTTGTACACATGGACAGGACTGTCTCCATCTTGTGCTAGCAGCGGAAGAGGTAAGGACACGGGTGGACAGGGCCAGTGAAAACAGGGCTCACAAACACTGAAACTTCTACAGGATGGTGTTTTCCAGTTTCTTTTTCAGTCTGAATTAGGGTGATTAAAGGAGGAAGAAATGAGGATGGAGAAGAGTGGCTTCACCACCTTGCATGTCATGACCCTGCAGGACTTCTCTCCAACTGCAGCTGAATTCGCTCCAGCAAATGACTGACAAACATCGAAAGAGGGATTCACAACTAAGTTTGAAAAAATATGTAAGTCACACCATAAACAGACCCAGTCAGCCATCACTCAGAAGTTAGGTAGCCTTTCCCCTCTAAAGGAAGACCCAGGGACCTCCTGGCACTGAGACAAGGTAGCTCAGGTTGTTAGAGCATTATCCCGATGGGCCAACGTTGTGGTTCCATCCCAGGGCAGGGAACATACAAGAATCAACCAATGAATGCATCGCTAAGTGGAACAGCAAATCAATCTCTCTCTCTCTCAATCTCTCTCTCCCCTCTTTCCTCTCTAGAATAAATAAATAAAATCCATCAATCAATAAAAAGACAAGGGGACAATAATTCACACCCTTTACGGCTAGAGATTTTTGGAAAGAAATAATGAAAAGGTTCCGCTTCACATAAGCTGCCCAGTCTTGCCTCTGACCCAAGTCAGAGGGTGCTTGTAAAACCACATTCTTCTGCTAACTCTCAAGGTATTGTGAGAACAAGATAAACTAACTATAGCCCAGGAAAATTTTATCCAAAGTTAAGATAAAAATGATCTTGATCTTGCTCTCACAAACAGCACCTGACCAAGAGCCGCCTGCTTTCCGATCAGAAGATAATGGCCTCAGGAATTCCACGGCTCCCCTGCTGAACTACAACTAGCACTGCCACATTAGATTCTACTTAAGATACAGAAGAATGATGATAAGAGCTTTAACAGATCTGGAGGCCTTACTGCCTTGGGATTGGAAGCGTATCTTTAACCCCTTCCATGCTGGCAGCAAGAAGGAGGCTCTTCAGGGGTGCTCGGCAGTTGAGAGGCCACTCCCAGAGCAGATACCCATCTCCTGTCACCAATGCTCTGTTCTCCCCAGAGTCCAAGCGAGCTGTTACCTGCGTAGCCCATTGGGTTTGCGTGTGCCAAGCTCCGAGTAAGACATCGTAGAGTCCAGTGAGCTGCCGCTCCAGGGGAAGGTCACTCTGGCACAGCTCTTGCCAAGCTGTTACAAGCTGCGCCTGTACAGGCAGAACAAAGGGGCCCCGCTGGGTACACCAACACACGCTGCACGCTAAACCGCCCTGTCCCCCTACCATGGCAAGCAATGTACTGCCGCCTCCTATCCTAAGCAAGCATGGCCCCACTGATGGTCATGCACTTCCAAAGAAGACAGGAAAAGCCACTTAGTAACCTGCTCTGATCATCAATCCAAACCCAATCTGTTCCCTCTAGTGACCCTTTCTCCTTTTATCTTGCTCCAAAAGCAGGCCAATGTACTTCCCACAGCAGGTCTCCACCCTTCTGAAGGGGGGTAGGAGACTGTGTTTTAGCTTCAAGTCCTAACACTACTGCTTAAATGACACATGAGCATTGGACCTGAAAGAAATTAGGTTGGCCCAGGACACTGTCAAGTTTTTCAGGAACCTAACTTCAACAACCCTAGGCAATATATGAAATTCTCATGGCTGGCTGAGGGCATAATAAAGCTTAAGACCTGAATCTCTCTTAGAGGAAAAAAAACAACTTTTCAGTCTATAAATGAAATCCAGCTGTAAATAAATATAAGAGAGACCAAAACTGATGTTCCTTTTCCAACTGGCAATTGACTGAATCCCCAGGCTGGACCCCGAGCACCCCCTGCTGGCTAATGAAAAGACAAAGTCAGAGCAAAGGAGGCAATTTTTACCTGTGAGCATGAAAACTAGCATTCCACAAGCATGACCCTGTGCAATGCCTCACCTTGTGACACTTGTAGTAGTATGCAAGGAGTTGGGGCATCCGGTCAATTTCAGTAAACACCTTCACAAACACTTTGGATTGCTCTAAAGGAGAACATAAAACATGCAAATGCTGTTACAAGGTTTTCTGATGCAGCCAGAGAAAGAATTTACCAAAATAAATGTGGATGGACACATGAGCTAGTATTCAGAAATTCCTACCTAGACCATGGCGTAACTCACGCGTGGAGATCGTAAATGTGAAACGTAAGTAAAGCTGGGGGAAAATCTGTCTCAATTGGACACTGCTTGTTCAGAATAATGCACCAATAAGCACCATTAATATAGCTAAGTTTATACATCAGCCAAGTAATCGTTCCATGGGACTAGAAAAAAGTTAGAATCAGGGGTGGGCTTAGGCTGTAAAACTGAAGGAACTGCCGCTCAGAGTTGTGCGAGAGGAGGGTGAGAGCCCCCGGCAATTCTGTGCTTTAAGTAACTCGCCTGCCTGGCTCCGAGGGAGAAGCGTAACATGTCAGCCTCAGAAAGGTATTCCAACAGCTGTCCACCAGCCCCAAGCCCAGAGAAGACTGCAGGCCAAAGAGCGTCAGCAGCTTGCAAGTCAACTGCGAACCCACATGAGCTCCACTCCTCCTCCAGCCCCGACCTACACGGCCCCATCTAACACTTACAGGAACTAAGAACACTGACCCAGGCAGACCAGGCCTTCACACTTCCTAAATCAGGGAGGATCCTCTCTCTCTGTGTCGCTTGCACCTCATCAGAAGGGCCTTTCCCAATCAGCCGGCCGAGGCTAGATTATTGCTCCTACTCCCTATCACATCTTCCCCTCCATAAAACTAATCACAATCTGTATTATTCTATTTAGTTACTTATATAATAGCTTATGGTCTTTCTTGGAAATATACGCTCTAGTCCTAGCCAGTTTGGCTCAGTGGATAGAGCGTCGACCTGCAGACTGAAGGTCCCGGGTTCGATTCTGGTCAAGGGCACATACCTCAGTTGCAGGCTCCTCCCTGACTGGTCGGGGTGTGTGCAGGAGGCAACCAATTGATGTGCTTCTCTCACATGGATATTTCTGTCTTTCCCTCTCTCTTCCATTCTCTCTAAAAATCAATGAAAAAACATCCTCGAGTGAAGATTTAAACAAAGAAATATAAGCTCCACAGGACTGGGGCCTCTCCTGTCTTGTTTCACTGTTTCTAGGGGTTAGCACAGTCCAGGTAGGCAGTACTGGTAAACGCGCTGCCTTTGAGCTGCGCTGCCCAGCGGTGCTGGGGTCAGGCTGCAGCACCAGAGCCCGTGCTTGCGAAGAACTGCTCCCACCCAGGTCTGCGGGCCACAGGGCAGCACTGAGCTGCCAGGGCAGGTTTTTTGGAGGGGTTGTTGGCAGGGGGAGGGAGGAGGCAGTTGGAGGGGTTGTGACGACCCAGTCCTTAAGCTAAGGCTGAAACGCCAGGGAGAAGTCAGGGACCTTGTAGGCTCTGCTCCCTAGTCCCACTTCTCCTGTGCCTGCCCTTTAAGTTCCGCTCTCCCCTTTCCTTGGTGATCAGTGAGACATGCAGGTTGTTAGTCATAGTGTGATGGTGGTAGAGAAGGGACAGAGAAATGGGCTATGGCCTTGAGCAGTTTAAGGGTTTATGGGCTTCGGTCTTGAGGTGTAGGAACTTAACTCATCTGGCTAAGGTGTAGACGTGACCTTTTTACAGAAACTACCATTTAGGACCAACTGCTCATTTGCATACGTGCCAAGCATGGGATAAAGCTGTGTGTCCCAGTTAGCCTAAACAGTTTACAACAGGGTCGTTGTGAAGGTTAGATTTTAGGCATCAATCTCTCACACAGGGTTAGATTTAATGTGCATCACTTCTGAGTACAGGGAAGCACAATTGCAGAGTGAACAGCGTTGGCAACTGGAAAGCGCCCCAAGGAACAGGACCTCGGGCGATACAGGTCAGGACTGGCTTGAGGATAACAGCACCTAGCTTATGTCAGCAGTATTACAGCATGTTCATGTGGGAGACAGAACACAGAAGAAGAAAAAACTGCCTATAATCCTATCACTGCTCTGTTAAACATTGGCAACATTTTGGTGTATAGTCACAGAATGTTTTTAGAAAAAAACTTCGTGTTTACAAGTCTAAATATAATCACAACTTTACAACCTCAACCCAACACAGCAGAATTGATTATTTCTTAAAACTAGTAATAAAGCAAAAGTGGGCTATATAGCAAACCCACTTAGTAAACCACTGTGAAACTTAAAAGTAATAATAATACATGGGTCGTTGTTAGCCCTTATAGAGGAATTCAAGATTTTTAAGACTAGTGCATTTAAATTAAACAGACCCATTTATAAAACTGGGGGAAGCTCCTGTTCTGACAACAGAAATAGGAAACTTACACTGGCAATCATAAGGGCTCTAGGCTCCTGCAAACGCCTCTAATTCAGTTCAAAATAACTGCTGGGCACCTGCCGGGGAAGAGCCACCTGCTGGTCCTGTGGGGTCTTGAAGTGAACTTGTTTTTGCAGCTCCACATCTACTGCCGCCTTTCTGCTGAAAGAACTCAGGTCTTCTCTGAGGAACCATGCATCTGCCTCTCATGCTCCCATTTTCCACTTAAATGTTCCCAGTGAGGCTGACTCTATAAATGGCTGCAGGGCCTGGCCAGCCAGGGCCTCAAATCCTCCTGATTACAGTAATTGATTCAGAGGTGCAAAAGACCGTCCACTAAATGCCATCAAGATTAATTGTGGGCCCTGGCGAGTGCAGCTCAGTTGCTTGAGCCTCTTCCCAGGCACCAAGAGGTCACCAGTTCGATTCCCAGTCTGGGCACAAGCCCGAGTTGTGGGCTCGATCCCCAGTAGGGGACATGCAGGAGGCAGCCGATAAGTGATTCTCTCTCATCATTGATCTTTCTACCTCTCTCTTCCTTTCCCTTCCTTTCTGAAATCAATGAAAATATTTTTTTAAGTGAAGTAAAAAATAAGAGTCCCCAAAATTTATTTATGCTGCTTTCACATATGATTTCACATTCTATTTCAACATAAGTACTTCTCACAAAGTGCCCTGCATGTAGGAGAGATGTCAGAATTACCTGTGAAATGAAATAGAAAAAATGCTCTGAACCCGCTCCCTAAAGTACTTCCTCCACAGTATCAGTCTGCGCGTCACCCAGCTTTCTCCCAGGTACAACCCGCAGGAATCGGCCTGAGGCATGTGCCTGAGAGAACAGCCCTTCACCCTTCTCCCCTGCTCTGTGCTCCTCTGCCCTGGACAAACAGAGCATGTGCTTGAGTGTGTGAGTAAATATAAACAGAAGTGAGGATAATATCAAAGACAGATATGCGGAGGAGGTCATAAGGACAGAAATTCGCTGTGGATGGCCCACTTGTACACTCACAGGACTTCCTTCATAGCTTTCCCATTTATATAACCTCGCTTTAACTTCAGTGCAACCCTCTGAGTCAAGAAGATGGAGAAATTGCCAACAGAATAAATAAGCGAGTCAAGACCACACAACCAGCAGGGCCAAGACCATCTACTGGTCAGGTTCCTGAGACATCCTCTAACACCTATGACTTATCCATAATGACAACTGACAGACACAAGATTTTAATCTCAGACGTAGCAAAGAATTCCAGAAGTGTGCTGGTCCAGACCAGAGAAGAGAGGGCTCCAGAGGTTAAGTCTCTGGGACAAGGAGAAACTCCGAAGAATGCCTTAACTCCCAAGATACAGTGTTTGGAAAAAATTAAGAACTACGGATGATAAGAAAGAATAAAAAGCAATCAGACACTTCAGGATAAACATGAAGCTGAACAGAAAAGGAGTTAAAAATAAAGGAACTATTTATAAAATTGTGATAATATAAATACTATTCAATTCGATTTAAAATGATGGTATAGCCCCGCTCGTGTGGCTCAGTGGTTGAGCAATGATCAGGTCAGAGCTCGATCCCCAGTCAGGGGACATACAAAAATTTCAGAGAGGAAGAAAGAGGGAGAGAGAGAGATACAAATATCAACAATGAGAGAGAGAGAGGGAGGAGGGAGCCAAGATGGCGGCAGAGTTGAACGGCTGATCTGTTGCCTCGCATGGCAGTTTCGGAAATACAACTAAAAGATGGACTGGTGAGCGCGGCGACTCCTGCTCACGTCTCCCCAGGCCGGGCGGCTGCTCCTCTCAGTCAGCACCTCAGCCGGGGCCATGGGCTCTTCGGCGGCCGCAGCAGCTGCTGTGGCGGCGGCCGCGGACTCGGCGCAGTGGCTCTCGGTGAAGGAAGAGACCATCTTTCTGCAGGACGGGCTCATCCGCGTCACCAACCTGGCCGAGCTGCCCAGTGAGATCCTCGGGGCCCCGGTGGCCACCGACACCGACTTGGAGCATTTTTTATGATTTCCCGTCTTACATTCAAGTCCTTTAGCCATTTTGAGAGAGGAGAACCAAGAAGGCGGCAAAGTTAAACAAATGAACTGCGCCGCGCACAGCAATTTCAAAAATACAACTGGAGGACAGAGCGTCTGCCACCCAGAACCACAGGAGAGCTGGCTGAAGGGTGGATTTACAGCTAAGAGGGAAGAGGAAAGAGCAAACTCGGAGGGGATGAGGTGCAGAGGTGCGTGGGTCGGGCTGGTGGTGGGGGAAGGGACGTGTGGCTTTTTTTCCAACCCTAGGGGAGATTAGCTCCCCATCACCCTGAAATCCAGCTTCTGGGGACGCACGGGAGACCCAGACGCCTGCGGGGAGAGGCTGGACTCTCGGAATTCGTGTCGGAGAGTGGGAGTAACTTCCTTGCGGAGGTGCGCCCAAAATCAGTGTTTGCTGCGCTGGAGTGCGGAACGAGGGGGCTTAGAAACGTGGAAAGCAGAAAAAGCAGACTTGCAGCCATTGTGGTTCGCCATGCCATGGCCTGGTGGCGCCCTGAGACCCTGCCCCGCCCTCAGACCCGCCCCGCCCTGGGACCCGCCCCGCACATTTTGCAGGCCCGCCCGGGCTCCAAGCAGCGGCTTTTGCATGTGGGTGGCCTGCCCTGTGGCAGCTTGACCAGATGAACTACAGTTCTAGTCGGACTGCTCCAGGGCCGCTCAGGCAGGAGGAGGAAACTGCAGTTTTTGCTGTAACTCCTGCTAAGTGGCCTCAGACAGTAGCCGACCTACACTCCATTGGAGACCCAGAAACCAGGGCATCTAGTGGTCGGTGTGAGATGACACCAGTTTTCAACCACTCGCATAAGGGACACATTCAAGAGGCAGACTCAGTGAGCGCCAAAGCCTTGCTGCAACAAGTCCCGGCCCATAAACGTGTCTCCTGCACAGCAACTCTTCCTTTATAGACACAGAGGGTCCTCACGGACAATTGGCCAGGAGGACAATTCCTCCCAGTGACACCAACAACAATCAAGACTTAACTACACAAAGGAGGACCAAGATGGAGGCATAGGGCGGACGCCTGATTGTTGCCTACCACAACAATTTTGAGACTACGATGGGAGAGCAGAGCAGACACCATCCAGAACCACCGGAGGGCTGGCTGAGCAGATGCTCTACAACTAGAATAAAAGAGAGAGGTACGCGGGATGATGCTGATGCCGGTGAGCCAAAGATCACACTTTAAGAACTACGGCTCAGGCGACACAATGGCAGCCTGGAACGTGCTCGGCGCAGTTCCCCCAGTGGTCTCCGGCTGAGGGGATGGCTCCGCTCGCTGCCGAGCACAGACAGACGAGCCCCTGAGAGACATGGGGTGGGAGACTCCGCGCTTGCTGACCTCCGAGTCCTTCAAGAATCTCAACGCCCCGGAAGCGGCCAGGTGCGCACGCTCGGCAACCGGCCACCGCTGCAGACCCAAGCGCCGACACAGCGACCCCGGACCAGCCCGCCACCGCGCACCGGGCACACCGGAGCTTCGCCGAGCCCGCCGCCCAACGAGTTCTGCGGCAGCCGCCCCGGAGCTCTGAGAAAATGGCCGAAGGAATTGCTGAGAGGGAATTGACCGACAGGAATTGGGATCAAGAAGACGAAGCCCCGCTGGGTCCCGGGTCCGGGTGAGGCCGCACGCCCCTGGGTCCGGGTGAGGCTGGGACCTGGGTCAGGGTGAGGCTGGGTCCCGGGTCCGGGTGAGGCTGTGCGCCCCTGGGTCCAGGTGAGGCCACGCCCCTGGGTCCGGGAGAGGCCACGCATCCCTGGGTCCGGGTGAGGCCATACGCCCCTGGGTCCGGGTGAAGCTGGATCCCGGGTCCGGGTGAGGCCATGCGCCCCTGGATCCGGGTGAGGCTGGGTCCCGGGCCCAGGTGAGGCCGCGCGCCCCCAGGTCCGGGCGAGGCTGCGCGCCCCTGGGTCTGGGTGAAGCTGGATCCCGGGTCCGGGTGAGGCCGGGCGCCCCTGGATTCGGGTGAGGCTGGGTCCCGGGTCCGGGTGAGGCCGCTCCCCTGAGTCCAGGGGAGGCCGCGCGCCCCTGGGTCCGGGAGAGGCCACGTGCCCCTGGGTCCGGGTGAGGCCACGTGCCCCTGGGTCCGGGTGAAGCTGGATCCCAGGTCCAGGTGAGGCCGTGTGCCCCTGGATCCGGGTGAGGCTGGGTCCCGGGTCTGGGTGAGGCCACGCGCACCTGGGTCCAGGTGAGGCCGCGCGCCCCTGGGTCCGGGAGAGGCCACGCACCCCTGGGTCCGGGTGAAGCTGGATCCCAGGTCCGGGTGAGGCCGTGTGCCCCTGGGTCCCTCCAGGTGATAGATCCGGGGGTGAGGCCGTGGCCCCTGGATCCGGGTGAGGCTGGGTCCCAGGCCCGGGTGAGGCCACACGCCCCTGGGTCTGGGAGAGGCCACGCGCCCCTGGGTCCGGGTGAGGCCACGCGCCCCTGGGTCCAGGTGAAGCTGGATCCCGGGTCCGGGTGAGGCCGTGTGCCCCTGGATCCGGGTGAGGCCACGTGCCCCTGGATCCGGGTGAGGCTGGGTCCCGGGTCCGGGTGAAGCCGCGCGCACCTGGGTCCGGGTGAGGCCACGCGCCCCTGAGTCCAGGTGAAGCTGTGCCCCTGGGTCCGGCCGAGACCAAACCAGAGGGAGTCGGAACTGCATTACCACCATTTGTCCACCATCCAGAGCTGAAAAGTCAGTGCCGACATGTACACATAAGGAACTGGTGGACAATGAAATTGGGTCTCAAAAGGACTGTTGGTCCAGAAAGAAACTCACTACAGACTGATTCATTTGCCTGTCAGCATAACTATTATGGCTCGTCTCACATTCAGTTCTTATAAGTATATTTCTAGTGACACATGATCTCACTCATCTAGGGGAAATGATGAACAACATAGACTGATGAACAAGAACAGAACCAGAAACAAGGAGGCATCAATCAGACTATCGGGCCTCAGAGGGAGGGTAGGGGAGGGTGGGGAGAGGGGGGAGAGATCAACCAAAGGACTTGTGTGCATGCATACGAGCCTAACCAATGGTTAAGGTCAACAGGGGGTTGGGGCATCCGTGGGGAGGGGTGTGGGATGGGAATGGGGGGATGAGGACAAATATGTGACACCTTAATCAATAAAGAAATTTTAAAAAAAAACAATGAGAGAGAATCATTGATCGGCTGCCACCTGCACGCCCCCTACTGGGGATCGAGCCCGCAACCCGGGCATGTGCCCTGACCCGGAATCGAACCTGGGACCCTTCAGTCTGCAGGCTGATGCTCTACCCACTGAGCCAAACCAGCCAGGGCAATAAAAATATTTTTTAAATATTAAATAAATCAATAAAATGATGATATAGGAGGAAAATGGGTAAGGTGGAGAGGAGCACTATGAGAGCTAAATCCTTAGCAATAACAATGGGGTCCATAGATATTACCTAAACTTGACATATGAAGAAATAAAGTAATACATTTATTATGCAGAAATGAAAAGTGAAATACCAGAAAACTAGAGCTCTAGAAATCAAAAGTGGTGGTCTCCTGGGGCTGGAAATGGGGCATGAGGAGGTAGAGGAAGAGAAGCTATTTTCCCCTATAAGACCTTCAGTACCATTTAACTTTTCAACACTGTAGCTGACAGGGGGCGGGGGGGGGGGGGGGGGGGGGGAGATTTAGCTGAACTCAAGAAAAAGCAAAGCCAATTAACTCATCTGTGGGCCTGCACTTCCAATCTGTAGTTTAGCTAAATCTGCTGAGCTGCAGGACTTTTCGAAATGCTGCAGCTCTCATTCAAGCAGAACCTCCAGGCGTTCCGTACTAGCCAAGTATAAACGGTCCCCTTTGGGCTACTCTAAGAGCCACAGTCTCAAAACAGGAGTCCGCAGAGGAATGAATGATCCTTGAATGTCTCCCTGGACCAGCTCCTGCTGTCTCCCTTAATCCCCCCCAAGAACGGCACAGTCGTATTCCACTCGTGTTACTGAGAGGGAACTGTGGTCTCATTGTTCATATGCAGCAGCCCAGAGGTTTATTAGTAAAGCTAGGTCTGTCCAATCTCCAGTCAGCACTGCTTCCTCTCAGCCAGACTCCTCAGGGGACTTACTAATGAACTGTTACCAGCGATGAATATTCCCTGAACAGAAGCTCCTTCATCTGCTCAAGCAAACCATGCTGTTCCCAAACTTCCTTTCCAGCCTCATCAATGACCATTTCCCAACATTCACTCCACAAAAATCAGTTTAATTATTATTCCCCAAAACAGACCCAGTTTTCCTACTTCTGTACCATTCAAACATGTTCCCTTTGCCAAATGCTTCTCCTCACCTATCAAAATCTTACACCCAGGAGACAATAGTCATACTATATTGCTAACCTGGAGCAACAAAATAAAAATGTATATACTCAATATATATACATTCCTTGAAAGATATATGTATACAAACGGGGGAAACTGGAAGAAAACACTAACAGTCATCTCTAGGTGGTGAGTTTACTGCTAAATCTTCTTTTCTCTATTTTTCAAATTTCCAATAACCTACATACGCATTACATTTATAGTAAGAAATACTTTTAGATGGTTTAAATCCATCTCTTTCACGGTTCTGCACAGATACTAGCTCCTGCATAAAAGCGTCCTCCCTTTTCCTTCGTCCTTCCTCTGGTCCTGGCCGAGGCGGCTTTCACATTCCATCTTGTAACTATTGTGCCATGTTCTCTCCCGGCCTCACCCTCGACCAAGCTGAGCTGACGGGCAGAAGCCTTACTTGACTCATCCTGATAGTCCCTGGTGTTCCTCACGTTACTAATATGTCGAAGTAACAGTTACCAGTTAGCCCTTTGAAAGTTCTTACTGTGATCCCAGATGGGAACCATAAAAAAACACAAACTCAACCCCCAGATTTGGTGACTTGAAGAATAAGTAACTTGGTAAACACCAGCATTCCACACACAGTGAAAGCCTCTAAGAGCCAAGTCATGGGTCTGATGTCAAGTAATTCCTGGCATGCTCCCCGAGAGGAAAGGACTACACAAGCCCTTGCTCCCAGGAAGACCGCAGGAACACGGAAGGCTGGGCCCTGCTGGCCCTCATCGTGCAGCAGCACTGCCTGTCTTCTGTCTGCCCCCTCCTGGCCAAAGCATAGATGGCACAGTCCTTAGAATTCAATTAAAAAGAAGAAAAAAACCTGAGCTGACTCACCTTTTATAGCTGCTTTGCTCCCCTTCATCTCTAGGAAGCCCAATAAACTGCTAAGAAGGAAAATCTGTAATAGCAACCACTGCAGACAAAATCCAGCTAAACTCTGGAAACCCGCCAATAGATCTTACTTTAATGGGTAGGAATCTAGGTGAGGAAATTACTATTTGCCTTTAAATGCTTATTCTTTCCATAAGATGGCATAAATAAATGCATCTTTCTATTACATGTAAAATTATGCCACAGAAAGTTGATTCAACTTATCAACTGGTTGTATAAAACGAAGTAGGCATGTATACTACAGAGATTGTCCTTCTGGGAGACAAATAGAAAAGGGTAATGTGTTGGGGATGTATGAATTTATCAGAGATTCCCCTTTAAAAACTGCTAGATAAAGAAGCACTTTACCTGGCCAGCATGGTTGGGCATCAACCTATGAACCAAGATGTAATGGCTGGATTCCTGGTCAGGGCACATGCCTGGGTTGTGGGCTTGATCCCCAGTAGGGAACATGCAGGAGGCAACCAGACGATCAATGATTCTCTCTCATCACTGATGTGTGTCTCTCTCTCTCTTTCTCCCTTCCTCTCTGAAATCAACAAAAATATGTTAAAAAAAAAAAAAAAAAAAAAAGGAAAGAAAGGAAAAGAAAGAAAAAAGAAGCAGCACCTTGGCCTTCCAGGAAAGATGGTTGATTAAAGAACACATTTTTTTTGGGGGGGGGGGCCCTTCCTGATACCAAAATTAACCACTAAAAGAAACACAACACCATTTCATCTATGTTGAAGCCAGGAAAATACCTGTCCTACCAACTTCAAAGAATGCTATGCAATCATTTTGGTTCGAGAGGAGTGGAACTGCTGGGAGAGCTCTAAACATAAGCACGAAGCAGCACGCTGGAAAGGAGTGAAGACAGGGAGTGAAGGGAGGTCAAGGCAAGGTGTGGGAAGAAGACCTGTGCCTCATGGTATCACTGGGCACCCCAGTGCTCATCCACACTGGTGATCTCACACTTCATTTCAAAACGTACCCGCCCTGGCCCCTGTGGCTCAGCTGGTTGGAGCACTGTCCCATACACCAAAAGGTGGCGGGTTCAATTCCCAGTCAGGGCACATGCCCAAGTTTTGGGTTTGATTTCTGGTTGGAACACGTGCATGAGGCAATTGATCAATGTTTCTCTCTCACATCGATGTTTCTCTAGTTCTCCTTCCCTTCCTCTCTAAAACAAAAAATAAACTTACTACAAAGCCACAATAATCAAAATAGTGTGGTACTGGCATAAGAATAGACAGAAGTCATAATATTCATATGCAAGTGGAACTGCAGACAAAAAGTACTCAAGGGGGCCATAACAATATTGATTAAAATGCTATTTAAATCCTAAAAGAGAAATGGAAAGAGCAATGGCCTGTGGACTAAAGGGTCCCAGGTTCGATTCCTGTCAAGAGCACGTACCTCAGTTGCAGGTTTGACCCAGCCCTGGTCAGGGTGCATGCAGGAGGCAACCAATGAATGTGTCTCTCTCACATCAAAGTTTCTCTCTCTCTGTCTCTCCCCCTTCCTTCTACTCTCTCTTAAAAAAAAAAAAAAATCAATGGAAAAATCATATTCTAAAATGAGAATTAAAAACAAAAGAAGAATAAAAGCTTCCCAATTGTTTTCATGAGGCCAACAGAATCATGGTACTACAACCTGACAAAAATATTCACTTAATGGGATCTCAACAAAAAAATTCTAAGTAAAATGTCAGCAAACATTCAGTAGGACGTTAACACACACATACACACAGCCACCATGGACAAGTGGGGCTTGTTGAATTGCAGAATAATGCAACATCAGAAATGCTATTAATGTGATTTGCCATATTAGTAGGTCAGAGAAAATAAAAATAATACATTTGATCTTGATAGATGCTGAAAGGCATTTAATAAAATTTTACAATAATTTTTTTGTGACTACCTAACAGTAGTATTGAGGGCTGACTGTGAGTTCCATTTTGGTGTGGCTTCCCTACCAGGGAGAGAGGCCAGGCCTTTGCAGGCCCTGACTACCAGGAGGACTGAACTTCAAAGCCCCCAGTTAGCAAATCTTCAGAGGGAGGACAGCACAGTTGTTTGGCACAAAGAGGTTATTAAGCTGCTCTCACCCACACTGAAAACTCAACTAGCCACAGGATCATTCTCAAAGGTTCTATATGGGAACAGGGGTGACTGTATCTCCCAACTGACCCAGGACAGTTTACACCTGTTGTCCCAGCTTCATTATTAAAAGCACTCCCTTTTCCTCTTAAAAGTGTCCTAGTTTAATAATAAAGTATATGATCAAACTCAGTATAATGAAACGTTATAATGTTTATATGTATGATAAGCATTTACATTAGTATATACACAGGTCTGCATATTCATAATAACTATCTAGCTATAGATTTCCAAAAAACATAATTAATGAAGCCTGGTCTCAGCACATACAACCACCCTAAAACAAATTTAAGACAGCACACAGAACCCAAGATAGCATCTTCTTGTGACTTATCATCGGAAATGTGCCATCATATAAACAAAGTCAATACTACCTCTCAGGAGCCAGGAAGGGAAGCGTTTCAGAAAGAAGGGAGAAGGCGGTGGTGGTATAGTGGTGAGCACAGCTGTCTTCAGAAAGAAGGGAGGAAAAAATATTAACACTGTTGACAATGAGAAACAGCAAAGTATAAATGGATGAGGCCTCCAAGTTTGTTGATCACAGTAGTTGGAGAGCTTCAACGCAACAGGATGAACATTAAACCCAGAGCAGAAGGGCTTGTGAGTGAAGGAAGCAGGAGCAGTGGACAGATTATGTTTTGTGCAATACAAACAGCTGTGAAAAAAACAAAAAAAATGAAAAACAAAACAAATAGCTGTGAAGGTAAGAAAACTGTTTTACTGCTGTTTCTTCCTAGTTAACCAATCATCTTGTGGGGCAAAGGGAAAGGGAGAGTCAGAGAAACATAATGTGTTGCCCTAACCGGTTTGGCTTAGTGGATAGAGCATCGGCCTGTGGACTGAAAGGTCCCAGGTTCAATTCTGGTCAAGGGCATGTACCTTGGTTGAGGGCACATCCCCAGTGGGAGGTGTGCAGGAGGCAGCTGACCAATGTTTCTCTCTCATCGATGTTTCTAACTCTCTAGCCCTCTCCCTTCCTCTCTGTAAAAAAGCAATAAAATATATTTTAAAAATCATGCCGTCCCAAAAATGGAGGCGCCCACAGCCAATAAGGAGGGAATATGCTAATTAACTGCCCTGCCTTCAAAGATGGCGGTGCCCCCAGCCAATAAGGAGGGAATATGTTAATTGACTGTCACACCCTCAAAGATGGCAGTGCCCACAGCCACAAGATGGTGACACCCAGTCCCCTCAGCCCCGCCAGGGCAGCAGGCATGTGGCAAGGCCCTGCCCGCCCCTGGGGCCTCTGGAGCCCCCCAGTCCCCTCAGCCCCCCAGCCACCCAGGGCCGGCCCAAGGTGCAGGCAAGCCTCGGATGTCAGCTGTCCAGCTGCCCAGGGCCGGCCCGAGGTGCAGGCAAGCCTCAGATGGTGGCTGCCCGGCTGCCCGGCCGCCCAGGGCCGCCCGAGGCTTGTGCTGCTGGCAGTGGCAGCAGCAGAGGTGTGATGGGGTGTCACCTTCCCCTGATCGCTGGGTCGCCTCCCGCCCCTGAGGGCTCCCGGACTGTGAGAGGGGGCAGACCTGGCTGAAAGACCCCCTCCAGTGCATGAATTTTCATGCACCGGGCCTGTAGTACCCACATAATGTTCTTTGACAAGGGTCACAACTCATCAAGTGGTACACTTAAGATCTGTTCATTTCTCTACATGTAAATTTTAGCCCAAATAAGAAAAAATCACAAACCAATACTAAACTCAAGTTACTAACATGAATCTGAAGTGTTTAGGAGTGAAGCTTACTGAGGTCTGCAACTTACTTTGAGATGCATCAGAGATGATGAGTAAAAGGTGGCCAAATGGGTAGACATGTGACAAAGCAAATATGGCAAAATGCTAATGCTAATACTAGGATCCTGATGGTGTGTTTATTGTAGACTTATTTCAACTTTTCTGTATTTTGAAATTTTTCATATACAATGTTGAGAAAAAGGCAACCACCATAAAGTCACAATTTACTTTCAATCTACATAATTTAATCAACACTGAGGCACTGTAAAGACTGAACTCTCAGAAAACCTTGTATTTGTAAGGAAGCGTACACAGAGGTAAGAAACAGCCAGCACTTGCCTACAGACTGCGAGGTGAACGCTGCGACGATCTGGGGACTGGCCAAGGCCTCCAGCCTGTTCTTCAAGGCCTCCAAGTGCACACATTTTTCTGAGTAGTCCGGTGTGTCAACCAGCATCATTAAGCTGTTTTGCATACCTGTTAGCTTGGCGGAAATCACGGCTATGTCCTATAAGACCAACACATAGGATACTCATTTTAAAACACCCCTGCTACAAAACACCCCTGCTACTTCAGTTAACAGACAAAATGCATGAAAAAGCATAAGAAAATGGCCAATAAACATGTTTGCTTTTATTAGTACTCAAATACATACTAAAATTAGAAAGTGCCATTTTCCTAACCAATTGGAAAAACGTTTTTTTTAATATATTTTTTTTACTAATTTCAGAGAGAAAGGGAGAGGGAGAGAGAAAGATCAATGATAACAGAGAATCATTGATTGGCTGCCGCCTGCACACCCCCACTGGAGATTGAGCCCACAACCCGGGCATGTGCCCTTGGCTGGAATCGAACCCAGGACCCTTCAGTCCACAGGTCAACACTCTATCCACTGAACCAAACCAGCCAGGGCTGGAAAAACTTCTTTTTTAATATATTTTTATTGATTTCAGAGAGGAAGGGAGAGATAGAAACATTAATAATGAGAAAGAATCACTGATTGGCTGCCTCCTGCACGCCCCCTACTGGGGATCAAGCCCGCAACCCAGGCATGTGCCCTTGACCAGAATCGAACCTGGGACCCTTCAGTCCATAGGCTGACGCTCTATCCACTGAGCCAAACCAGCTAGGGCTGGGAAAACTTTTTAAAAATTATAATAGCTAGCCCTGGCCAGTTTTGCTCAGTGGATAGAGCGTCGGCCTGCGGACTGGAGGGTTCCGGGTTTGATTCCGGCCAGGGGCATATGCCCAGGCTGCAGGCTCGATCCCCAGTGGGGGGTGTGCAGGAGGCAGCCAATCAGTGATTCTCTCTCATCATTGATGTTTCTATCTCTCTCTCTCCCTCTCCCTTCCTCTCTGAAATCAATAAAGATATATATTTTTTTTAATTATAATAGCTATTGCTTGTGAGGGTACAAAAAAAAAAGTATGTCTGGTACCATAAGTTCATATTGTCTTTCTGGAAGGCAATTCGGTACTATGCATCAAGAGACTTAAAAACATTCACATCTTTGATCTGGTATTCCCTCTTCTAGAAATTTGTCTAAGGAACTAATCAGAGGACACAAAGATATTAATGTGTTATAATTAACTAGAGGCCCAGTGCATGAATTCGTGCACCAGTGGGGTCCCTCGGCCTGGCCCGCAGGATGGGGCCGAAACCGAGCTCTCTGACATCCCCTAAAAGGTCCCGGAGTGCGAGAGGGTACAGGCCAGGCCAAGGGACCCCAGGATGGTACAGGCCAGGATGCAGGAGGTTGGCCAGACAGGGAGGGACCGCAGGAGGGCTTCAGGGTCTGTCCAGCTCGTCTCACTCAGTCCCGATCAAGCTAACCTACCAGTCGGAGCATCTGCCCCCTGGTGGTCAGTGCACGGCATAGCGACTAGTCGACTGCACGCTGGTGGTCAGTGTACATCATGGCAAGTGGTTGAGCGGCCTTAACATATTAGCATATTACACTTTGATGGGTTGAACGGACGACCAGACACTTAGCATATTAGGCTTTTATTATATAGGATTAGTAAGGTTTTAATATTGTAATAACAAAAACCTGGAAGCAACCTAAATCTTCCATAATACTAAATAAAATGTAAATTATGGGTCATTCAAATGGCAGGTGGAATATTGTATAACCACAAAAAATTATGTTTTTGAAAAGTATTAATTACACAGCAAAATACTTATCACTAACTATTAAGTGAAATAAACAGGATAAAAAAACAGAGCCATGGCCAGGTGGCTCAGCTGGTTGGAGCATTATCCCAGGCACCAAAAAGGTTGCGGGCTCAATTCCTGGTCAGGGCACATGCCAGGCTGCAAGTCAATTGCCAGTAGGGGGCATACAGAAGGCAGCCAATGGATGTTTCTCTTTCCTTGTCTCTCTCTCTACCTTTCCCTCTCTTCCTTTCTCTCTAAAATCAATGAATATATGCTTGGGTGAGGATTAAATTAAAAAATAAAAAGCATATAGACATTACAATACAGTGACCCTCAGTTCTCTAACTTAATTCATTCCAGAAGGCTGTTCGAGAAGGAGTTTCTTCAAAAACCGAATCATTCCCCACCCCCATTAGAAATAATGTAAATTGCCCTGGCTGGTGTTGCTCAGTGGTTAAGCATCAACCTATAAACCAGGAGGTCAAGGTTCAATTCCCAGTCAGGGCACATGCCTGGGTTGAGGGCTGGATCCCCAGTGGGAGGGGTCCAAGAGGCAGTCGATCAATGATTCTCTCTCATCATTGATGTTTCTCTCGCTCCCTCTCCCTTCCTCTCTGAAATCAATAAAAGTATATTTTTTTAAAAAGAATGTAAATTGAAGTTATTCCAGACCCCCAAATGATTCCCTCTTTTAATCTTTCTTATATATAGTACATGTCTAATGTACTGTTCAATCTATAAACAAACTACCCCCTACTAGCCTTAAACGAACCACATTCAGCACTCCTTCCAGGCTGTCTTTCAGGTCAACATGCAACATCTTCACTTTTTCACATATCACTGCCTCCAAAATGCTGTCACAGGCCGCTTTTCATTTATCAACAAAGGTTTTCTACCTTGTCAATTGCCTGTGATGAGCACACCGTTAGCAACATCAACACTTTTTCTTTGTTAATCCTCACCCAAGGATATTTTTTCCATTTATTTTTGTTTTTATTTTTAAAGCAAGCTCTTGTTTTTTAAAAAGAACTATATTTTTATTGATTTCAGAGAGGAAGGAAGAGGGAGAGAGAAACAACGAAAGAGAACCATTGATCAGCTGCTCCCTGCACGCTCCACACTGGGGATCAAGCCCACAACCTGGGCATGTGCCCCAATGGGGAATCATATCATGACCTCCTGGTTCATAGGTGGACGACCAACCACTGAGCTACACGGGACGGGTTCCATGGAAGTGAGGCGAGGGCTAGCAGAGAGAGTAAGAAAGGAGGTGATACTACAGCTGGACTTTGATGGACGAGTGGAGGTCTACTGCCTGTAAGAAAAGGAAAGGAAGGACCTTGCAGGCAAAGAAGGAAGACATAAAGGGATGGTGTTAACAGTCCAAAGCAGCTACAATGTAGAATTCATATGGAGTGGGTGGCCACAGGAAAAAACGACACACACCCTGCTGTGAAAGACAGGCTATGTCCTGTGAGTGTACATAAGATTTATCTTGTAGAAAATGGGGGATCGAGCCCTGGTTGGCTTGGCTCAGTGGATAGAGCCTGCGGCCTGAAGGGTCCCGGGTTCAATTTCAGTCAAGGACACGTACCTTGGTTGCAGGCTCCCAGCCCTGGCCGGGGGCATGTGGGAGGCAACCAATCAATGTGTCTCTCTCACATCAGTATTTTCTCTATCTCTCCCTCTCCCTTCCACTCTCTCTAAAAATCAATGGAAAAAATATCCTCGGATGAGGATTAAATGAAGAAAGAAAAAAAAAAAAAGGAAAATGGGGGATCGAGGCCGACCAGCGTAACTCAGTAGTTGAGCATCAACCTATGAACCAGGAGGTCCTGGTCTGATTCCTGATCAGGGCACATGCCGAGGTTGTGGGCTCAACCATTCTCTCTCATCACTGATGTTTCTCTCTCTCTCCCTCTCCCTTCCTCTCTGAAATCAATAAAAATACTTTTTTTTAATGGAACACAAGAGTCAGGAAAATGACCTATGCCAATCTATGCTTTAGAATCTCTCCCTGGTCCCTTGCCGAGGATACACTGGAACATGGGAGGGACCTGGCAGCAAGACCCATGAGGGTTGTTGCAATGGTCTAGCACAGCTGTCGCCAACCTTTCAGACCTCACGGACCACCCGTGGCCCGCGGACCAGGTCTAGCAGGAAAACGACTGGGAAGCATGACTAGAGTGGTGGCAGAGGAACGAAAAGGACAGATAACTGAGGAGAAATAAGGGAGGGGTACAGAAGGAGCAAGTAAGGACTGCTGAGGTTCCATCCTAGGTACTTGCATGGAAAATGATGCCATTAACCAAGGCAGGAAGGCTGAAAGAAAGAGCAAGAGGCGAGTAGCCCAGGACAGAAATAATGAGTTCAGATTCGAAGTGCCTAGGGGGAGTGCGGCTGGATGCATGTGGTAATGTGGGCAGGCAGTTCTGGATAACAGGACAGTGGGAAGGAGAAAAGCAATTAGCATTAGTAGTTCACTACGATTAAACTCAGAGACCATACTTAAATCCATTCTCTCTCATACACATGCCAAGAATTCAGTAAGATTTGCAACCTACATCTATAAAGCCAGGTCAACTGGACTTGTCTGCACCCTGTAAGGCTCTGAAATAGACGGGGAGGGCCCTAGCCGGTGTGGCTCGGTGGGTAGAGCATCGGCCTGCAGACTGAGGGGTCCCAGGTTCGATTCCGGTCAAGGGCACATGCCCGGGTTGCTGGCTCGATCCCTGGTGGGGCACGTGCAGGAGGCAGCCGATAGATGTTGTGCTCTCACATCAATGTTTCTTTCTCTTCCTCCCCCTTCCTTTCTCTTCAAAAAAAAAAAAAAAAATACAAGGTGCAAAGCAGTGCTCATACTTGTGGGGAAAAAGGGCAGGGAACATGTACGTGTGTGCGTATGTGTCTGGAAGGACAGGCATAAAGATGGTAACAGAGTCTGTATGGAGAGGGGAATTTAGGGAATTAGGGGGTATCAGGGTTACAAGAAAGACTTTTTGTTGATATTGTTTATTCCTTTTTACTAAAGTTTTTCCCACATACATTTATAACATTTTTAAATTTTTTAAAAATAGCAAGAGATGATAAATAATCTATTTTGCTTTACAAGTAAAAGACTTTTCCATAAGACCCCATCTCCCTTCATCCTGATACGCAAGTTTCACTACTTTCCACATCTGGCAGCCCGGGAGGGGCTAATTCACCGCGGTCCTGCAGTGTGTAAGGCCCCTCGGCCCACAGTCCACGCTCTCAATCACTGTTTTCTCTGCCTTTTTATAGGGGCTTCTCCTGAGTTCACTCTCTGGGACTAAGAGGCTTCAATCAGCAAAGGGTACAAAGTAAAGAGGGTGGAAATGCTCAGAGCACACTCAGGCGCTCCCTTCTCCGTGTCTGAATGTTTCTGTCTGTGGCCATTTCCTACCCCTATGGTTGTGAGTGAACGGTTATCTCATTAGTTTCCCCAAACCGCAAGTTCCCTGAACAGATTTCACAATATCCGCTAAACAAGACACTTACCTGAGTCTTGAATGTCTCCTCAATGTCAGCACTCAACGTGCTCCACTTGTCTGCTTCCTGAAGGGACTCGGCGGCAAGTTGCATCCTGGACTTCACCTGGTCGATTTCTACCAACACCTGAAAGGGAAAGGGGTCAAAATCCAAGGAAGCAGCTGTTCCATTTTCTCTACCTCCCATCAGTGACTTGAAACCTAAGTATTGTGGCACGTTCCTATGTCAGGGAGCTCCTGGGCCTCTCACAGCACCAATCACATGGCTAAATGTCCAGCGGGTGCTGAACAGAGATGAATAAACTGAAAGAACGCAGCAAGAGAGCCGTCTGAGTGCTTGGTAGAATTCTGAGCTAACGTTGGCCTCCCACTCTGAGAGTGAACATCTTCCAAAACCACGAGTCAGCACTCGGACAGGAGCCAAAGTACCTGCATTGACTGAGATGTGTCCTGTTCAAATTTTTTAATGTCCTCCTTGACAAGAATCATTTGTTCTTTCAGAAAAGACGCCTCCTGCTTAAGGGCTTCGACATCACGGAGCACTTTGGGCATGTTCTGCAGGGCCTGGTGACTCGTTTCTGTAGCAAAAACCCAAGAACAGAAAGAGGAACCAAAGGTGAAAATTGGACCAGTCACCAATGAACAATATAAATCAGACAGGACGCGAGTTGTCTATTAACCACACCATTTATTGACCCTGTGAAAAATGGGGGTTGGAGGGAGCCATGGCAGTGTTTCTCAGTAGTTAGAGCATTGGCCTGTGCACTGAAGAGTCTCGGGTTCAATTAACCGTCAAGGGGCCCTAGCTGGTTTGGCTCAGTGAATAGAGCATTGGCCTGCGGACTGAAAGGTCCCAGGTTCAATTCTGGTCAAGGGCACATGCTCAGGTTGCAGGCTCAATCCCCAGTAGGGGATTAAACTGTGAAGGCCTTTTTGGCTATCCTAGGGTTTAACACCCTCTCCAAGGAGAGTGAATGAAGGACTCCGATACTAGGGGAATGCCAGTTATGAGGCAGGTGCTTTACATACATTCTGTCACTTACTGTCCATGCCAATCACTGACAGCCACCTCTTACAAATAAGAAAACGGAGGCGCACAGAGGTCAGGTAACTTGCCCAAGCTTTCACAGAGCCGAAACCAAGCCTTACAGACTCTCAGACCACCAGCACCTGCTGCAGTGAAGTTACCATGCAGGTCCCTCGGCAACCGTCCAGAGATTCCTGTTTAGTAGGTCTGGTAGGACACCAAGTGAGACTGAGCAAGGGACCCAAATTCTTTAATGTCTCGAGTGTAAAATAAAGCTTGAACACCTCTGCAGACCAAGATGTGTGATCTGGAAGGGGAGAGGGTTAACAGCAGAGCCCTTTAACCCTTTAACCGGAATGCTTTAATGTCTCGAGTGTAAAATAAAGCTTGAACACCTCTGCAGACCAGGATGTGTGATCTGGAAGGGGAGAGGGTTAACAGCATAGCCCTTTAACCCTTTAATGAGATGTTCACTGGGAATCAACCAAAGAAGCCTGGGTCTTCTGTCCCACCAGTGGCTGGACAGACCTTCACGGCGTGAAGACGTACTTGGGGAGCCTGTTCATCCAGCTCTGCCCTGGAACAACACCCAGTTTCCAGCACAGACCCCAAGTAAGATGCTAAGACTGAGAAAACAATGCCAGAACACACAAAGATTTCTTTAGCGCACTTTGTAAGTGCTGGTGTGGAACCAGCTTGGTCTCTAAGTGCTAGGCCTCAGAGGCACTCTTCAGGCCTGGCTGGTGCCCTGGGTACCTTTTTCCCCTCTCTACAGCCCCCCAAAATGTAGTCCCCTCTTACACCCATTTTAAAACTATCACTTTTAGGAGTTGCCTCTGGAAGGGTTAGGGTCAGACCTCGCTGCAAAGAGTTATGGGGGCACTGTTTTGTGATGGTAACATTCTCTATCTTATGGAGGTCTGAGATATCCTACTTATATACTTGTGAAAACTCATCAACTCATCAGATAACATCCATGCATTTCATCTTACATAAATTTTATCTAATAAAAAAACCTGTGCCCTGGCCAGGTGGCTCAGTTGGTTGGAGTGTCGTCCCATGCATCAAAAGGATGTGGGTTCAATTCCCAAACAGAGCACATACCTAAGTTGTGGGTTCAATACCCAGTTGGAGGGTGTACGGAGGCAACCAATTGATGCTTCTCTCTCATATTGATGTCTCTCTCTTTCCCTCTCTCTCTAAAAATCAAAAGAAACATATCCTCAGGTGAGGATTAAAGGGAAAAAAATAAAATTAAAAAACTGTAAAGAAATACCAAATTATAATTATAACTAGAGGCCTGGTGCACGGAATTTGTGCATGGGGGGGGGGGGGGGGGGGGGGGTCCCCTCAGCCCAGCCTGCACCCTCTCCAATCCGGGACTGCTCAGGGGATGTCTGGTTGCTGGTTTAGGCCCCATCCCACAGGGACATCCCTAAACCAGCAGTTGACATCCCTCTCGCAATCCAGGACCGCTAGCTCCTAACTGCTCGCCTGCCTAGCTGCCTGATGGCCTCTAACTGCCTCTGCTTGCTGGCCTGATCACCCCCTAACTTCCCCCCTGCTAGCCTGGTCACCCCCTAACTGCCCCCATGCTGGCCTGGCCACCCCCTAACTGCTCCCCCGCTGGCCTGGCTGCCCCCTAACTGCCCCCCTGCCAGCCAGGCCACCCCTAACTGCTTCCCTGCTGGCCTGATTGCCCCTAACCGCCTCTGCCTCAGCCCCCACCACTGTGGCTTTGTCCAGAAGGAAGTCAGACATCTGGAAGATGTCCGGTCGACCCGGTCTAATTGTCATATTACCCTTTTATTAGTATAGATGATTAGGGTTCTAATGGAAATATTTAGGGATGAAGTATACTGTGTCTGCAACTTACTTTAAAATCTACATCAAGTCCTGGCCGGTCTGGCTCAGTCGGCCTGGGCACCAAAGGGTCATGGATTCGATTCCCAGTCAAGGGCACATACCTCAGTTGCAGGCTCTATCCCTGGCCCTGTCAGGCCACACGAGCAGGAGGCAACCAATCAATGTGTCTTTCTCACATCTATGTTTCTCTCTCCTGTCCCCACCCCACCCTGGTCCTTCCTCCCCTCCACTCTCTCTAAAAAAAAATCCATAGAAAAAAATATCTTGGGGTGAGGATTTAAAAATAAATAAAAATGTACATCAAAAATATAAGATGGATTAAGGATTACGTGGATAGATTTATAATAAAGAATAGTAATATGTTGACTGTATCATCTGGACAGTGAATAAATGCAAGTTCACTATAAATTCTCTTGATGTTACTGTATGTCTGGCACCTCCACCCACAGTTGTTTAGTTCAAGAATCTGCCCTCATTCTTTTTCTCCCCATCAGCCTCATCCAAACCCATCAGCAATGCTCCCCTTTTTTCCTCCTAAAAATGTCTTACCATTTCTCACCATATCCACTTCCATAACCCCAGATGAAGCACCATCATGACTCTTCTGAACCTCAGCAATAGCCTCCAGATGGGGACACAATCAAACCATGTCACTCCTCTGCTTAAAAATCTTCCACTGCCTTCACATTACACTCATTTTAAGTAAAATCCAAACTCTTTCTAAAATTGATTTTCAGAGAGAGAGGAAGGGAAAGGGAGAGAGAGATAGAAACATCAATGATGAGAGAGAATCACTGATGGGCTGCCTCCTACACACTCCACCCTGAGGATGGAACCCACAACACAGGCATGTGTCCTGACCAGGAATTGAATCTACAACCTTTCCGTGCACAAGACAGGTTGCCTCCTGCATGCGCCTGACTGATCAACACTGGATAGGGCCCAAACTCTTTAATGTGACATTAAAATCCCTGAATGATCCAGCCCCTGCCTACCTCTCCAACCTAAGACTGGGTCTTGCTCAACAGTGTGTCTCTAGACCCGGGAAGAGTTTGTGCCCCCAAAATATTTGCTGACAGTGAATGAGCAAATCAATCCTCCAGCTGAGGGCCCTCACCATCTCCTGCCAGCACCTCTGAGGAACTTCTCTTCACTGCAGACTTGGGCCTTGTCTCATCTTCCATAAACATCAACCTCCAAAAGCTTTTCACTGCCATTGGGATGAAACCCAAACCCTAGGATAGCCAAAAAGGCCTTCACAGTTTAATCCCAATCTACTCTCCTGCCTTATCTCCAGCAGAAGTTTCTCCGATGAAAGCATGATCCTCTGATAATAAAGACGATGATGATGTTATTGATGGAACTCTGTTTGAACCTCTCCCCTTTCTCTGGACTGACTAGGACTTTTCATAGCCACAAACAAGCCTCTCCCTTTACTACAGAGAGGCTGCAAAGTACCTATATTGGATAAGATCCTGGGCTCTGCAACCCGTGGCCTGGGTTCAAATCCAGACTCCCCGATTCATTAGCAACATGATGCGGGACAAGTTACTTCTCTCAGCCACAGTTTCTCCAACTACAAAGTGGGAATAATAGCTGTGCCCACTTCTAAGGGCTGTTATCCAGCTTAAATTAGGTAATCATGCCAATAAGAGGACACTGTTAACCTTCTGGCCGGGACATTTCATCAGTGTGCAGCCCTTCACTGTGGAACATTAGGCATCGCTGTCAATCTTGGTGACATTCTCCACCACTTCAACTAAAAAAAATCCCAATTTCCAAATATCCCGGGGAGCGGGGCAGGCATTCCCACCCTTGGTTGAGAACCACTTAGTTAATGCATGTACAGCACTTAAAACAGGGACTGACATACCAAGGACTCAAATATTTGCTATTCTTAATGTCCTCCCCTCTGTGCCCTGTGAAGCCTTCCTTGACCAGACGTAACCGCACCCTCTTCCAGCTTTCCTGGCTCGGGTTCCAGTCTCAGTAAAGCCACACATCATCATCCCCAGGACAAGCTCCAGAAGGGACATTTTTCATCCTCAGTGCCCATTTCTTGACACACACACAGTAGAAGCTCAATAATTAGTAAAAGGCACAAAGTACAATAAAGAATCTAAAGTGAAATAAGCGTCCTTTTCTATAACCTTTGTTAAAAGGTCTATTTAACGGACCCTAAGCTTCCAGTGGGCAGCCTGCTGACCTTGTCTTTCCCAGAGCTCAGCAGGGGACTGGCGCAGTCCATACCGAATAAACAGACAGCGGGTTAAAGTCACGGGGAGGACTTCGCGAGATGGCTGCTGGTGTGTGTTTTAAAACTACCCTTAAAGAACCTTGCAGTCTTTATTCTGACCAGCCCGGCTGGCTCGCTGCAATGAATTTGCAGGAACATGACGCCGCCCAGATGTGTCTTTCCCATACGCCTCTGTCATGCGTTTACCACATGTAAGGATCCGTGGATTATTACTTAACTAGAGGCCTGTTGCACGAAATTCGTGCATGGGGGGCGGGGGCGGGGGTGGTCCCTCAGCCTGGCCTGCACCCTCTCGAAATCCGGACCCCTCGGGGGGATGTCAGGCCTAAACCGGCAGTTGGACATCCCTCTCGCAATCCGGGACGCTGCATGCACCAGTGACCATATTTTTCATACAGGTGAAAGGTATCTTGCTTTTCATGGGCAGCTACATTTTTTTGCCCTGATTATAAAAAGTAGTACATAACACGATCCTTCTGAGGCAGTAGTACCATTTTCCCCAACTTATGGGTGGAAAAACTGAAGCAGAGAGAAGTTAAGTAATTGGCTTTGTCACACAGTTATAAGTGTCAGAATCAGGGATGACCACAAAATGTGCAAGCCAGAGTCCATGCATGTCATCGCTGCATCATCCTGTTTTGTCAGTGTTAAGTAGCCTAGCTAGGTTTTAATTTTTAAATCTAAGACACTGTTCCCAATATATCAATCAGCCCCGCTGGCACCCACCTTGGCTGGCGGCCTGGCACCGCCCCCACCCCACCCCACCCCATTCCGCAGGTCGTTCTGCTGTTTGGTCAATTTGAATATTAGGGTTTTATAGAGATAGATATCCTTAAAATTAATTCTTTTAGCTTACGTTTTGTAAGGAAACCACAGCACCACCGGAGGTGGAATGAGCAAGCGTTGTGGGCCCGCGCGGGTGGACAGAGCCCAACTTGCCGCCCGCCCCGGGGAGCGCCCACGTCCGCCCGGCCCGCCCGCTCAGCCGCCGCTCACCCTCCACGGCGTGGTTCACCTCCTGGATGAAGAGCTGCAGCTTCATCACCAGCGTGGCCGCGTGCCCGTCCGCCTTCCCCGCCGCCGCCTCCTTGGGGCCGGCCCTGAAGGCCGCGTTGATCCACTCCTTCACGTCGAAGTCGTCGGCCAGGAACCTGGAGTAGTCCATGGCCGGCGCCGCCCGTCAGCAAGCCGGCCAGCGACCCGGAAGGGCCCTCGTCGCGCGCCGTACTTCTCCCGGAAGTAGGGGCGGTTGCCACAGAGAGCGCCGGCGCGCGGGGCGTCTGAGGAGCTGGAGGAACTCCGACCGCCGTGTGAAAAATCAATGTACTTTTTAAAAATCAAGTAACATAAACGTTAGGGTTTCTGGACTCATTTCTGTTCTATTGTCTGTGCTTATAATACTACTAAGCTATTTTGATTACTGTCATTTATAGTAATTTTTGAAATTCAGTAGTGTAAGTCCTCCCACTTTATTCTTTTTTAAAAAATCGCTACTTTGAACCCTTTGCATTTACACATACATCGTATGATCAGCTTGTCAATTTCTACAAAAACTGCTGCTGGAATAGGGATTATATTGAATCTACATATCAGTTTGCAAATTGTCGTCTTGACAGTACTGACTCCCAGTCCGTGGGCAGGAGATGCCTCTCCACGATGAGGATTTCCAACCTTGATGCTATGCATTTTACAATGTTTGGCCACGTCCCTGGCTCTACCCAGTAGAGGCCAGCAGCAACCCTCACTTAAGTTGTGACAAAGATGCCTCCACACATTGCTGTGTCCCTAGCGAGGGCAGTTCCCCAGGATCTCGTTTAGATTTTCTCTCAGCAGTATCTTGTAGTTGCATTGCAAATGTCTTGTATCTTTATTAAATTTATTCCAAAGTGTTATATTCATTTTAATGCTCTTATGAATATGATTTTGTTATAGAAGTACAATTTTTATATATTTATCCTATACCTTTGGCATTTACTGTCTCAGTATTAATTTGCACCTCACCAAATTTTTAAATTTTATTTTATAAGGTGAACTTTAATTATGGGCAAGGCAAGTCCGCTCCTCTACTGGAAGCCAGTTGTACAAGCTAAGAGCAAATAGCAAATGAAATGTGAGCTTTAGCTAACTGCCATGTGGTATTATAGTCACTTTACATATGTTAACTCATTTAATTTTCAAAACATAAACAATCCTACTATCCACATTACAGGGGAGAACTCTGAAGAGGATAAATTATTTTCCGTGTCACATAGAGGCAGTAGTGAAGGTAAACACAATTACAACTAAGGTCTAACTTCATTATTTCAAACCTTTAGGGCTTAAAACACCTCAAACTTTTTTTTTTTTTAATATGGAACACTTCATGAATTTGCGAGTCATCCTTGCGCAGGGGCCATGCTAATCTTCTCTGTATCGTTCCAATTTTAGTGTATGTGCTGCCGAAGCAGGCACAAGACCTCAATCTTTAAAAGCAGATGTATCTGGGGCCTGTAACACTGAAGTGTTTCTTCAACTTTAAAAACTACCTCTGAAAACTTTTTAAAGTGCAGGTTTTTTCTGAGTGAACATGGTAGATTTGGGATTGCATTGGATGAGGGTACAAAAGGCTGAGTTAACTTCATTCTGGGTGACATTGAGTGTGCCTTGCCCTAGCAGGCTCTCCTCGGAGGATAGACCCGGGTTTGATTCTGGTCAAGGTCACATACCTCAGTTGCAGGTTCCTCTGGGCCAGGCCCTGGTTAGGGCTTCTGCAGGAGGCAACCAATCAATGTGTTTCTCTCACATTTAAGTTTCTGTCTTTCCCTCTCCTCGATCTCTCTAAAAATCAATGGGAAAATATCCTCGGGTGAGGATTAAAAAATAAATTAAAATTTTAAAAAAGTGTGCCTTGCCCTGACTGGTTTGGCTCAGTGGCTAGAGTGTCAGCCTGCAGACTGAAGGGTCTCAGGTTCGATTCCGGTCAAGGGCATGTACCTTGGTTGCGGGCACATCCCCAGTAGGGGGTATGCAGGAGGCAGCTGATCGATGTTTCTCTCTCATCGATGTTTCTAGCTCTCTAGCCCTCTCTTCCTCTCTGTAAATATTAATAATACATATACATATATATATTAAAAAGTGTGCCTTAACTGTATCTTATCTGAGGACACTGCCTGCTTTGTCCTTGTTTGGCTCCCCTCTTTCCAGGTGGAGTGTCAAAACGCACCTTTAAAAAGACAAAAACAAAAAAACCATAGCTAGTATTCCAGGACACAATTCTAGTTTTCTTAGTTTAAAAAAGAAAAAAGCACACCTAGTTGACAGATGTTTATGGTTTTGGGCTGGTGTCTTCTACATTGGAATGTATTGAAAGAATGTGACTCGTAGTCACTGCAGTAGTCCAGCACTTTGCATTTCAGAATTTCGCTTTCTACCTTGTATGTTCTTTTTAATGGTAATACTCATGTTCTTTTGAGGCCAGGGGTCTCAGTGGTTAGTGTCAGCCCACTCACCAAAGGGTCATTTACCCTTTCACCACTTACTATCTCCATAGCCCTTTGATGCTCAGTGACACAGTAAAGCAGCATCTTCCATTCACTGAAGAGATGAGGGGAGGAGTTAACTGCAGTGGCCAAAGAGACGGGAGAAAACATCACAACATGACAAACTATCTTGTGGCTGTGGAAAGTCTGTTCTGTTTTTGGCAGATGCCAGTGAGCAGGGCGCAGTGTGGGGGGGGCACTGAATGCTAGTATAAGCAACTTGAATTTGATTGCATAGGCTTTTCAGGCATTAAGAAACACTCAGAATTTTCCAGCAAGGGATCAAGTACCCAGATTTGTTAGAGATTTCTGGTGATAGCAAGTACCATGGCTCAGAGAACTGAGAGGTAAACAACTAATGTGAATGCAGGGAGAGCAAGATGTGGTGGTATTTAGAAATAAAGACTCGAGACTAGGGTACCAAGTGGAATGGGTGGAGCAGGAATGAAGGGTCCATGAGGGCTCAGATAGACTTTCAAATAGAAAATTTAGTCCTGGCCAGGAGTCTCAGTGGTTAGTGTCAGCCCACTCACCAAAGGGTCACAGTTCCTTTCCTGGTCAAGGGCTCATACCTGGGTTGCAGGTTCATTCCCCAGTCCCATTTGGGGTGCGTGGGGGAGGCAACCAATTGATGTGTCTCTCTCACACTGATGTTTCTCTCCAACCCCTCCCCACCTTTCACTATATCTAAAAACAATGGAAAAATATCTTCCAGTGAGGATTTAAAAACAAATAGTAAAAAAAAAGAAAAAGAAAATACAGGTGGAAGGAGGTTGGGTTCCATTCAAAACATTTGGAGTTTGAGGCAACAGTGGAACCTCCAGATAGAGATCCACTGCTGACTTGAAACATGGATCTGACGTCAGCAAGAAGGTAGAAGCTTGAGACGGAGGTCTAGGACCCATCTAGAGGTGAACTGCCCACAGGGTTTAGAAAAGAACTGAGGACTACACCCTGGAGAAACACTTCAGGGACAGAGTGGGACAGTCAGTAGGTCAAGAACTGGGGTGAACAGGATTCCAGGAGTTCAGAACAGGAAAATACTGACCTCCTCCACCAGGGAATATGGATTTTTCTCTCCCCACTAGAACAGAAGATGAGGAAAGGTAGGGACTCTGGTACTGCTGTATCCGCAGGGCCTACAACAGTGTCTGCCTCATAGTAGCTGGTCAAATACTTGAGTGAATAAGAGGATAAGGATTGAGCTTGAAGTGGCCACTGAACTTGATAACTAGAAGGCACTGATAACATAAACCAGGGCCACATTTAGGACTGCCAACTGCCCCCGCATCCTGTCCACCACCCCCTATGCAGAGCACCACTGCAGCAGAGAAGGTCAGACGCACGAGTTCACCTCTGAACAATGTCTCATTCACAGACTTTGATGGCAGTTCTTCCTAGGCTAACATTGTCATTATAGACGGTGAAATAGCTAGAGTGTATAAAAGCTATACTGAGCATGTGAGCATAAAAGTAACTTTAGATTAAAATGAACCTTATGTGCATTATGCCAAATGAAGAAATCATCCCATCATTTATGTTTTATGAGTTTTCTCATTTGCTTAAAAATTAGCATGCCTTGATCTTTTATAGCACCTTTCCCCACCAATCAGTGTTGGCAGATTTCCAACTAGATGGGAGACGTTGAAAGAGCAGGCTAGAGTGCCACATTTTGTGATAAAAAGCCCCAAACAGAACCTGGCAGTTTCTGAGGTAGAATCCTACCCACACAGGTGAGCTGCTGGGACTTCAGTCCTTCTTCAGGCCATCAGCAGGGTCAGCTTTCTTCGCCCACCAACCAGGCCACGCAGGACTTATTAATCAAGCACAGAGTGGGTGCTAAGTATTAATTGTACACCTGGATTTTCCTCTGAACCGTGAATGTAACAAAAATCCACATCTCTTTCCCAGCACTGTTCAGACCCAGGGGCTTGTGTCTTCACTGAAGCCACTGAGGCCCCTGATCCCTCATGAAGTCTTCCTTCCGTCCTCAATACAGGCCAGTTCCCTTTGGGCCGATCATCTCTGAATGCAATGGGCTTTGCACCTCCTACTTACTCAAAACTCCACAAAGTGTATTTGCTACACAGGTATTTATTCAGTGACTTTCTGTATTTAGTCACCATTAAATCACTGCTAAGCTCTTTTCAGATCTATTTGCATCACAGTTCATCTTGGGTTGCGAAGGCAACAGACGAGGGGGAGCCTGCTAGCTACGATGTACAATGCCTGGCACTGTGCCACACAGGCTCCGAGCACATGCCTGTGGAGACAGAGGGTGGAGATGAGGGTCCTGAGTAAGGGCCCAGACAGGCTGCACAACCATGGAACCTAAAGCCTGAATGAGGCCTGGGATCTGCGTTCCCTCTGCCCTGAGGTCCAGTGGTGGGAGATTCTAAGGCACAGCGGTGAAGAACACGACTGGCCCACCAAGTGTGGTCCTCTGGTCGGTGCAGCCTCTCGCCTGGAAAACAGCGCGACACGCGTTCCATGTAGATCTTCGGAACACGTGCCAGCAGCATTCTCCAGTGGAAATGGAGGCAAGGTCTCTCTTGAAAGAGTGCCCCAGAAGACACTCTCCACCCCAAGACCCACTGGGTCCCTTTTAAGGTCCCTGAGAGCAGCAACCTGGGAGCAACCAAGACTTTCAAAGGCTGACAAGGCACAGAGTGGATGAGTGAAAAGGTAATACACGAAAACAACAGCTTTGGCTACAAAACGTCCCGCCTGAGGCAGGGAGACCAGTGTCCAGACAGAAACAGATATGCTCGTAGCAGGTGGTTGCAGAAATGCTTCTGCACTTCCCATACTGCCCACATCCAAGTTCTGTTCCACCCTCCCATGAACCCCGTACAGCCGTGCACAAGCACATGTGCGCGTGCGCACAAAAACACACACAGTACAAAACAAGCCAGGGGCTGGCATCTGGAGGCTGCATCAGGGCAGCACTCTGGCACTCTGCACTCAGTCACTGTGATCAGTCCCATCTAGACAGCACAAGGAACACTGCCTACACTTGAATGGCAGGGTGTGTCTTGAGAAAAGTTAGGCTGCACCCAAGACTGCCAGGTCTGGAAAGTCTTTCACTTCTCCTACTTCGCTGAAAGGCTGTCCGCCCTGGTTGAATGTCAGCTTATACCGTAACCGGATTGGCTCCTGGGCAAAGATAGAAGATAAATTAGTGAGGAGCAACAGAGAACAGCACAAAGTAAAAGCCTTTCCCATGCAGTAGTCACCAAGCAACAGTGCATGCCTGTTAACTCGACCAGGTGAGGGCTTCACACTGTGACACCCTGGCCTAGACCCAGGGGACTACAAACACAAGAGGAGCCAGGTCCACAGCCTGGGATTCAAGTCCTTCATCCCAACCTTGTGCAATCCTGAGCTGGACCACTGCTAAGAGACCAGCTGAGGACAACAGACAGGCCTCACCCTTTCAGAGGACTCCATGTAACAGGGCGAGTTTGTCACTCCCTTGGTTCCCAGCCATGACAATCTGGTCATGGGCTTCTTTCAATAAGCCCCAAAGGAAAACACACTAGCAGGGAACAGCCCGCCACCACTCCCAACAACCAGAGACTTCAGAGGAAGACTTCAACATGCCTCTTTCCACCTACCACACCGCCACCCTACAGTTCAGGGCCCCACCACCTCCCTGCTGTTAAAGACACCAGAACATACTTTGTGTGGATTGTCAAGCAGCAGCATCTGAGAGATCACGGCTGGAGGCATCAAAGGACTGAATGCTGGGAGCTGGGAGCTGGACGCTGGCTGCAGTTTCACTCTCATTGACTACGAGGATGGGGGAGATCCAACATGTAACTCATTTCTAGTAAATGACAGCTTTAATAAGGGATCAGGTGAACAGGAGAGCTTGACCTGCACCCCACCAACTAATGACAGGATTCAAAAGACGGTTCCTCCCACACGCAGAATGTGTCTGACATGTGTGTCAGTCCTTGGCTTCGGAGAGGCACATGCAGAGCGAGGGCACATCTGGAGTTGAACTCCAACTCTGCTCTCACCAGCTCTTTCACCTTGGGTAAATGTTTAACCTTTCCAAGCCTTAGAACGATAATTTATAAAACAGAAGTAACAATAACACATGCCCCACATGATCACCTTGAGGATTAGAAAGTGGATCTTGGGCCCTAGCTGGTTTGGTTCAGTGGACAGAGCATTGACCTGTGGACTGAAAGGTCTCGGGCTCAATTCCGGTCAAGGGCACATGCCCAGGTTGTGGGCTCAATCCCCAGTAGGGGGCATGCAGGAGGCAGCCGATCAATGATTCTCATCACCGATGTTTCTCTCTCCCCCCCTCTCCCTTCTTCTCTGAGATCAATAAAAATATATCTTTTTTAATGTATCTTAGCCCTGGCCAGGTAGCTTAGTTGGTTAGAACATCGTCCTGATACCCCAAGGTTGAAGATTCAAGCCCTGGTCAGGGAATATACAAGAATCAACCAATGAATGCATCAATAAGTGGAACAATAAATAAATGTTTCTCTCTCGCTCTCAAATCCATAAAAATTAAAAAATTTAAGAAAATGTGTCCTTTGCCCTAACCAATTTGGCTCATTGGATAGAGCGTCGGCCTGCGGAATGAAAGGTCCCAGGTTTGATTCCAGTCAAGGGCATGTACCTTGGTTGCGGGCACATGTCAACTTTGGTGTCTGACTTCTTAAAAAAAAAAATGTGTACTTACTTTTGTCTGCCTTGAATCTTCCCTTTCAGGACATGTTCCTTCCCTATCTTTTGTGATTCTAGTATGGCCGTTAATCTGTGGGGCCCACTCCTCTTGTAAAGGGGTGGACCTAATATCCAAATTGACCCAAGTACCTCATATCCCTGAACACTAATTGCCAAGGCACACAAGGAACACCATAGTGCCAATCCTATCCACGTTTTCTTGGCAATTAGTCTGCTTGCCTCATGCCAGATGAGTCTTTCTTTCTCCCTTTCTTTTTTATTTTTTTTCCTCACTTGAGGATATGTTTTTATTGATTTTAGAAAGGAAGGGAGAAAGAGATAGAAAAACATCGATGTGAGAAAGAAACATCAATCAGTTGCCTCCCGAACTCGCCCCCAAAACCTAGGTAGGTGCCCTGATGGGGAATTGGTACACGGGACAACGTTCCAACCAACTGAGCCACCTACCAGGGTTCTTACTTTTTTCTTTTTTATCTTCCATATTCATTTAATTTTATCTTTTAAAAAAGTTTTTAAAAAATTTTCAATTGTACCCCTAGCCCTGTGGTCGGCTAACTGCGGCTCGCAAGCCACATGCGGCTCTTTGGCCCCTTGAGTGTGGCTCTTCCACAAAATACCACGGCCTGGCCGAAACCGGTTTGGCTCAGTGGATAGAGCGTCGGCCTGCGGACTGAAGGGTCCCAGGTTCAATTCCAGTAAGGGCATGTACCTTGGTTGTGGGCACATCCCCAGTGGGAGGTGTGCAGGAGGCAGCTGATTGATGTTTCTCGCTCATTGATGTTTCTAACTCTCTATTCCTCTCCCTTCCTCTCTGTAAAAAAGCAATAAAATATATTAAAAAAAAAAAAAAAAGATTGGTGAATTATTTAGAAAATAAATAAATACCACGGCCTGGGCAAGTCTATTTTGAAGAAGTAGTGTTAGAAAAAATTTAAGTTTAAAAAATTTGGCTCTCAAAAGAAATTTCAATCATTGTACTATTGATATTTGGCTCTGTTAACTAATGAGTTTGCTGACTACTAGCCGGTTTGGCTCAGTGGACAGAGCGTCCACCTGCGGACTGAAGGGTCCTGGGTTTGATTCCAGTCAAGGGCATGTACCTCAGTTGCAGGCTCGATCCCCATCCCTGGTGGGGGCCTGTACAGGAGGTAACCAATCGATATGTCTCTCTCACATCGATGTTTCTCTCTCTCTCTCTCCTCCTCCTCCTCCCTTCCACTCTCTCTAAAAATCAATGGAAAAATATCCTCTGGTGAGGACTGACCCCAAAAAAAATTAAAAATCAATCAATAAATAAATTTTCCAATTACAGTTTACATTCAATATTATTTTGTATTAGTTTCAGGCGTACAGCATAGGAGGGTTTCTTTCTGAGATACAAGAGTTAAGAACCAGGTGATTCTAGAGCTGCTGGCACCGTTTTCCTGCTTTGTGAAGAGTCTGTCAGAGAACAGGCTCCCAACAGGAAAGCAGTCAGGAGAGGGAAGAAACAGGTTCCTAAGGAATCCTCTAAGAACCTACCTGGACCCAGACATCAGGAATCACCAGTAGAATGAGCCAATAAAGTCCCCATTTTACCTTCAACTACTTTTTTTTAAAATATACTTTTATTGATTTCAATCATGAAAGAGAATCACTGATCAGCTGCCTCCTGCACACCCGACACTGGAGATCGAGCCCGCAACCTGGGCATGTGCCCTGACCAGTAATAGAACCATGAACTCCTGGTTCCTAGGTCGATGCTCAACCACTGAGCCACGCTGGCCGGTAACTTCAACTACTCTGAGTGAAGATTCTATCCTTCCACCTAACTGAGAGATAATGGATCTGGTGCTCAGAAATGACAAACTCAAAGGATCTACTCAGTGAATGGCTCACCTTTGGCACGGCCACCTGAAACATGATGTCCCAGACAGGCTGGGTGGCAGTGCTCATCATGGTCAGCAGGAGCACCTGCACCTCGGGGTGGCCAGGGGCCCCCGTCTGGGAAAAGTGGAGCAGAATCCGGAATCCATTCCGGTCGTACACGATGATCGGAGGCAGGCTGCCTGGTAGAGAAGAGCCGAACCAAGAAATGTTAGTGCTGCTGTAATATCCAGATAGCCAAGCCTGGAGGAGACGTGCACCTTCCCACCGAATGCTGGCGCTCCTCCAGTCAGAGCAGCTCTGGGATTAGCCTCGGCACTGCCGAAAGCCAAGTCCTATGGCTTCTAGTTGGATGCCTATGACCCTCCACACTGACCTCTCCCACCATCCAGCCATCCTAAGCACATTACCAGGTGTTTTTTAAAAGTAAGAACTTTTTAAAACGGAGATATGATTATGGTTAATATAATGTATGAACACTATGGAAAATACAGGATATCAAAGAACAACATTTTTTAAAAATACAGCCTTAGATGGAAAAAATAAACATCCTTAATTCTACCCAGAAATAAGCACTGCTAACATCTGGGCTTGTTTTCTTCTGGTCTCTTATATATGACTACACCCCCGCCCCCCATATTTAACTTGGAAAAACTATACAGATAGCAGATCTCTTCCAATTAACAGGTTTAATGGCATTCCAACAGAAATCCTAAAGGAAATGTTTTAATGTTGCTAGGAAATAATTCTACATCTATTTGGTGGGAAAAACAAAAACATGAGACTAACCATAGGAAAAAAAAGAGAGAGAGAGAGAGAGAAAGAGAGAGATACAGCTATTTGCATTAACAAATACTCAGATAGCACAAACTAGCAATTCAAGCAAAGTGGTATAAAACAAAGCATGCAGAACAGATCCAAATGTGAGAACTTAACATGTTAAGAACATACATTTAATAAATGGCAGGTACCTGGCTAATTATCTAGAAAAAAATTTTAATGAATCTTTGTCTCATGCCAACCATCACTTATCAAAATGCAAATATAAAAATACAGTTCAAAAGCTCTGGCCCATGTGGCTGTTAGTTAAGTGTCGGCCCATGCACCAAAAGGTCACCAGTTCGATTCCAGTCGAGGCATGTGCCCAGGTTGTGGGCTCAATCCCTAGTACGGGGCATATAGGAGGCAGCTGATCGATGTTTCTCTCACAATGATGTTTCTCTCTCTCTTTCTTTCCCCCTCTCGCTAAAATATCAATAAAAGAATTTTTTTAAATACAGTTGAAAAATATCCTATAAAATAAAAGCCCAGCAACCGAACGGCAGAACAACCAGAACGACTGGTCGACCAGCCACTATGACATGCACTGACCACCAGGGGGCAGACACTCAATGCAGGAGCTGCCCCCTGGTGGTCAGTGTGCTACCACAGTGGAGCGCTACTCAGCTGACCGGGATGAGCAGCTGCTCCCGCTGCAAACCCCAGGCTGACGGGCAGGAACCTGGGCTGTGCCTCCTCCTCACTCCCAGCTGCCTCCTCCAGATGCCCACAGGCTGTGTAGTACCTCCGCTGCCAACAGGCTCAGAGCTGATGCCAGAAGCTGGGAGGCAGGTTTGTGGCCACTGCAGGACTGAGGCCTACTCCGCCACCTCTCAGTGCTACTGTCCCTGGGCCCAGTCTGGGTCCCCTGGAGAGGCGAGTGCTCCGGCTCCAAGGAAGATGCCGGACCAGGGAGCAGTTACTCAGAGGGCAGGTCCACAGTCACTCGGCTGACCAGGATGAGCAGTGCTCTCACAGCAGGCCAATCCCCACAGGCCCTGCCCCCCCACCTGTGCATGAATCCCATGCACCGGGCCTCTAGTATTTAATAATGAAACTGCCCAAGGTTCAAAAGACAGAATACCTACCTATAAGGGATTGTGGTTGAGTATGGAGTTAAAGCAACTTTTCTAGAAGGGAGCTTTGACAATGCAGATCAAAAATGTTTAATTGTCTACACCCAGGTTTCTACTTTTATTTTACTTATGTATTTATTGTTAATCCTCACCCGAGGATATTTTTCCATTGATTTTTAGGGAGAGTGGAAGAAAGAGGGAAAGACAGAGAGAAACATATCGATTGGATGCCTCTTGCATGAGCCCCAACCAGCGCCTGGCTGGGGAGGAGCCTGCAACCACGGTATGTGCCCTTGACTGGAATCGAAGCCAGGACCCTTTGGTCCGAAGGCCGACACTCTATCCATTGAGCCAAACTGGCTAGAGCCAGCATTTCTACTTTTAAGAATATATCCAGCCCTAACTGGTTTGGCTCAGTGAATGGAGCGTCGGCCTGTAAAGTGAAGGGTACGGGGTTTGATTCCAGTCAAGGACATGTACCTTGGTTGCAGGCACATCCCCAGTAGGGGGTGTGCAGGAGGCAGCTGATGGATGTTTCCCTCTCATTGATGTTTCTAACTGTCTATCCCTCTCCCTTCCCCTCTGTAAAAATCATTAAAATATATCCAGCATGGAGGGACATGGAAAATATCATGCTAAGTCGGTCAGAGAAAGATAAGTACCACATGATCTCACTCATATGTGGAATCTAATTAACAAAATAAACTGATCAACAGAGAGGATCCAGAGACATGGAAGCATGGAGCAGAATGCAGAATCTCAGAGGAAAGACGGGGGAGGGTGGGTAATCAACCAAAGACTTGATATGTATATACAGCCTGGGACAAGGGGAGGGGGGCAGTAGCAGGGTGGAGGGGATAATGGCGGGGGGGGGGGGGAGAAGGGGACATATGCAATACTTTGAACAATAAAGATTTAAAAAATAATAAATAAAAATTAAAAATGCAATGAGATGTAAAATAAACACACACACACAAAAAAAATTTTTTTTAAAAAAAGAATATATCCAATTCAGCCCTGGCCAGTGTTCTCAGTGGTTAGAATATCAGCTCACACACCCAAGGGTGGCGGGTTTGAGTACCAGTCAAGGGCATAAACCTGGTTGGGGTTTCTCACATCAATGTTTCTCTCTCTCTCTCCCTCCCACACTCTATAAAAAAAAAAAAAAAAAAAAAAATGGAAAAAATATCCTGAGGTGAGGATTAACAACAACAAAAAAGAATATATCGAATTGAAATAACCGGGGAAGTTTTTTAAAAAATAGGTGTCCAGGCCCCCAGGCCCTGGCCAGGTAGCTCAGTTGGTTACAGCATCATCTCAATATGCCAAGGTCAGGGCACATCCAAGAATCAACCAATGCATGCATAAATAAGTGGACAGTAAGTTGATGTCTCTCTCTCTCTCTCTTAATTTTTTAAAAATTTAAAAAATAACAAAATTAAAATGTAGGTGCCCAAAGATGTTCACTGTAGCACTGTTTTAAACAGGAAACACCTTATCCTTCAGAGAGGAATAGAATAGGCCCAGCCAGTGTTGCTCAGTGGTTGAGCATCGACCTATGAGCCAGGAGGTTATGGTTCAATTCCCAGTCAGGGCATATGCCCGAGTTGCAGGCTTGAGCCCCAGTGGGCAGCATGCAGGATGCAGCCTATTGATGATTCTCTCATCACTGATGCTTGTATCTCCTCTCCTTCTCCCTTCTTCTCTGAAATCAATAAAAATATTTTTTAAAAAAGGAATTAAATAAATGAACTATGGTACATCTGTTTAGTAATATTATATATGAATTCATTTTTAAAAAGCCAGGTTCTGGAGAGCAGTTAAGGGCATGAAAAAATGCTATTGCTTATAATAGTAAATAAAGCAGGATTAAAACACTATATTATGGTGCTAACTTAAAAATATATATACATATGTAAATATGTACATGGATAAAAGAAGAATACATTAAGACATTAACAAAACTTCCATCTCTGGGTGATAATGGTACAGATGATTTAATTTTCTGGTTTATTCTAACTTTTCTAAAATTTCTATATTGAAAATATGTTTTTGCTTTTAATTTTATTTTTTACTTTGTTTTGTAATAATTTGAGTTTTTTTAACTGATTTTTTTAGAGAGGGAGTGAGAGGGAGAGAAGGAGAGAAACATCGATTTGTTGTTTCACTTATTTATGTATTCAATAGTTGATTCTTGTACCTGCCCTGACTAGTGGTTTGAACCCACAACCTTGGCAGATCAGGACTATGTTCAAACCAACTGAGCTACCTGGCCAGGACATAATAATTTCAGATTTATAAAAAGTTGTAAAGCTAACAAAAAATTCCCATATACCCTTCACTCAGCTTGCTCAAATGTTAACGTTTTATAAAACTACAGTACAATTATCAAAACCAGGCAACTAACATTGAACATGGATTGTTTTTAAATCAAAATTTAACAAAGTAACTGTGCAAAGGGCTCCCCCTGCTCACTGACTGTTTAACTTCTCTGCCTGGTTCCAGGGCCCTCTGTAGTCTGACCTCACCATAGCCACAGCAAGCCCTATGCCAGAGAACAGGGCCAGGCCTCAGATCTAAAGCTCAGCTGTTTCCTGCTCACATACTAGTGCTGCCCATAGGCAGTCACCTTACTTAGTGGGCCTGCAGTTTACTTTGTAAGTGGGTAAAAATATTAATCTACTTCCCTGCCTTATAGAGCAGCGGTCGCCAACCTTTCGGACCTCACGGACCACCAGTGGTCCACGGAGCACCGGTTGGCGACCGCTGTTAGAAGATCCCTAGAGGAAGAGAATCACCAATCAATTCCTTCATTTCCTCTCATTCCACCTCTTCTGAATTATTTCAAGCCACACTGAACATTCCCTTCTTGATTCCAAATGAATGAACATCAAGTCCCTAAGCAGATTCAATCCCCCTAGTTAAATTCCACCTGCCAATATCCTTCACAGCATCCACCCCAAGACAGAGAAAGCATCTACACTAATAAAAGAGAAAGATGCAAATTGACCATACATTCGTGACGCCCACCAGCCAATCAGGAGTGGGTATGCAAATTAACCCACCAAAGATGGCAGGTTAATTTGCATACAGAGGCACTGAGCGGCCAGGGGTGGGACGCTTGCATCGTTGCCATGGTGATGATGCAGGAGTTCCACACCACCCCAGCTGCTCTGAGCCTCTGGGCAGCATGGGAAGGTGGAAAGGCGGCTCCAGGCCAGAGCGAAGGCGGTGCCGGCAGCCAGGGGAAGGAAGGCCCATTCTTGCACGGATCTTCATGCATCAGGCCTCTAGTTAAGGAAAATATTAGCTAAGAGATGTGAAACCACCTCCTTATCCTCTGCCCCAAGGCAAAACCTCTACCACCATCTTCTCATGGGATAAAGCTGGGCATCTAATAGAAGGAAAGAAAGAAAAAAAAGGGTGAAACTGCACTTACTGGGCTTAACAGACTCCAAAGGGACAAACACTTGAGCCAGAGGTGTATTCTGAGAAGAGGAAGATGAAGCCAATGGGCCAGCCTCCCAGGACCAACCTGGAGAGGACTTAGTACCTGGTGGCACTTCCTTGGGGATATTTTTCTGTGGAATATAATTCCTACAAAGAAATATAAAAAATATCAAGACAAGCAAGAATTCCAGGAACTGTGACTAGGCTTTCTGAAGAACAAGAAAGGGGAAAAAAGAAAAAAAACACATATATGTATATGTGAGTACGTGTGTGTGTTTTAGAGGTATGTGACCTTTTTTTTTACTTTATTGATTTTAGAGAGGAAGGAAGAGGGAGAGATAGAAACATCAATGATGAGAGAGAATCATGGATTGGCTGCCTCCTGCAGACCCCCCACTGGGAATCACAACCTCAGGCATGTGTCCTGCCCAGAATTGAACAGTGACCTCCTGGTTCATAAGTGGATGCTCAACCTCTGAGCCACACCAGGTGGACCAGAGGTATGTGACTTTAGACAAGTAATGTAACCTAGGCCTCAGTTCTCTGAGGGTTGTTAGAATTAAATGAGCAAATGCCTGGAAAGTACTCAGTGGAATGTGTGACATAATGAGGATCCAATAAACTAATAATAAAGTAACCGATGTGGCTATCAGGCGGCCTGACCACGGGCAGCTCAGCCAGGCTGTTTCCCACATGTGATACCCAGTGGGATGGAAGCCAGGAAGATGGTCACAGATTCAGGCACCACTTCATTCACACTTCTCGACGATGTTGTCCATTTGCAACACAAACTGAAACATTTTTGGAAAACTAAAGTCCAGACAGAAGTAACCCCTAAAAATAAGAATGATGACTGGCCCCTGTGGAGTGATGAGAGAACTGGAAAGAAGCCCCTCCTGCACATCCCTGCCACCAGAGTCCAGTGGTCTCTCTCCATCAGGGTCATGGCACTCAGGCTGCTGAGAGAAGGCAAGCTGCTAATATTTCCAGAGGCAAAGGGGCAGGGTCTCGGGAAATGTGTTCCCATTCATAGCTCGGAGTGCCTCTGTTTAAGGAAACCTGTACTATAACCACTGCCCCAAGTACCTCCAAACTGGAAGCTATGGAAAGATCCACAAGAGGGAAATGATTAAATATACATATATGAGCATATATAAATTGTTATATAACTATATAAACTGACATGCACACATATCAAAGATAAAATGTGATATGAAAAAATCCACATTGGAATACAGTTTGTAAATTATGACCCCATCTGTATAAAAATAAGTGACAATAACACATTTCTACAAGTATAGAAAAAAAACAAAGAAGTAGCATTCAACATTGTCTTTAGGAGTTGATGTTTGGTATTTTCTTTATTAACTATTTCTCTAATGATAAAATTTTACGTAACTTCAAATCTACAATAATAAAAGCATAATATGCTAATTAGACCAGACATCCTTCCGGACGACCTTCTGGACAAAGCTGGGGCTGTGAGGGAAGCCTGGGTCCCGGGTGCCTGCTGGCGGCCAGAGGGAAGCTCAGGTCCCGGATGCCGGAGGAAAGCCAGTGTTGGCAGCCAGGAGAAGGAAGGCCTACTCGTGTATGAATTTCATGCATCGGGCCTCTAGTTATATAATAATCAGAAAAAAAACAACAACCCTCAATCTACACACAACAAAAGCATCATTACACACTGCTGTTGCTGCTTAAACAAACCCTCTCCAGAGCCCTTGGCCAAGGGTGTCCCTTCCTCACTTGGGATGGGAATAAAAGGAGGAAGAGGGAAGCAAAGAAGCCTCTGCAGAGCAACGTCTCTGCCTGTCTTCAAGGGTCACCCTAGCCCTCATGCAAGGAGCCCTCCTTTCCCTCCCCTGCCCACACGACTCACAGGGCGCCAGAAGGTGGCTGTGGGGAGAGGAGGTCCAGCACGCTCCTCTCTGCTGACGGGCTCTGAACACCGCCACCCTGCAGTGTGCCTGCAGGATTCCTCTTTTCCTTACAGCAACTCTGCCCGGCAACCTGCCAAACCAGGAACAGCTAATATGAGGCCAGGGTATGAATGACCACTAGCTACAGTGACACACAGCACAGCTCTCCTGACCCACCGAAGCTACTGCATACCGGGCTGATTACACTGCCTGAGGCAGGAGGGCAAGAGCAGAGCCCAGGCACTACCAAAGAGAAGCAGGCACGAGGAGGAGACGAGGACATGTGCCCTGTGGGGCTGCCACCAGACAGCAGACCGAGGAAGAGGCTTTGGCCTCCAAGTCTAAAGGACCCCAAGCGAGCCCCTCCCCTCGGCTGCTCTGTCCCTCCACTCCCCTGCAGGCCCTGGGAAGAGCCTCCTTACCTTGCTGGTAACTGGAGCATCACTGATTCCTACAAGGGAGGAACAGAGAGAGATACACACCAGTCACTCATCCTGACAGGAGGGAGAGCGGCACCACGTCTACCCGTTTCCAGGGCACTTAGAAAGCCCAAAGCAAAGAACCCACAGGTATTCACCGCACCCACGGTGAACCTGAGACTAAGCGCAAAGAGGACCGCTCTGAGCTTCCCAGTATACCCACTTCCCTCTAAAAACAGGCACATTCCCTCCAAGGGACCCAGCCTACCCACTCCCCAAGGAGCCAGGACCATTCCTGCCTGCTCCCCAAACCACTCCCTCACCTAAGGCTGCCAGGTCCTGATGAAGCAGAGACGGCGCCCCAGGCACAGCCTGCTCAGACCCACTGTCCAGCTCCAAATCAATCAGGCAGCTCCTCAGGCAGGCTGCTGGACTCTGCAAGACTAGAGAACGGATTGAGAAGGCTCTGCATTCAGAGTGAGAGCCAAGTCTCCACTTAAAGCCGCCAGCTTCCCTCGAGCCTCCTCCAGTCAAGACATCACAGCACCCCACCCTCAACACCCAACACCTTCCACCTCAAGTGGAGGGCTTGGCAGAGAGCCTGCGCAGGGCCTGGAATGAGGAGCCAGAGGATGGCCTTCCCACCAGCAGCCAGTCGTCCTCTGGTGGTCCATTTAGACTGGACACGGCCAGCTGGCTTCTCTAGCTCAGAGCCTCTCCGAGGCTCCCGACCACAGCCAACCAGAAACAGCTGCAGGGCTTGATAAATATGCACACACCCCGCCTAGCGCTAAGCAATCCTAACTGAGAAAGCCCAGGCCAGGGACCTGAGAATTTGCATTTTAACCAGAGTCCAGGTGACTCTGATGCAGCTTGCAGGCATCAGGAACCACTGAAGATCATTTTTTTGGTCTCCAGCTCCCATAAGTAAGCACGCATGAGAAAAGGAGTCTAAACCTGGGCGCAATACAGCCATCTGCTTCTGTGTCTAGACAAAGCTGGGGTCCAGCCTGCCAGTCAGTCCATCACGACACATGTGACAGTTCTCAGAGGAAAGAGAGAGGGAGAGTTTTCTCATTTCCACGTCAGAACACAGGATATTCTGCGGATCATCTCTTTCCTGGGATCTGAGGCTGCTCCAAGGCAGAGGGTACAGAGAGGCTCTCTGCACATACCTCTGGAGACAGATGTGTCTCCTGCTGTGCTGGTCACTGTGTTCCCAAAGATGACGCGGCCCTCCATCACCTGTTTGTACAGAAGAACTCCCTGGGTGAGGAGGTCGTTTGCCTGGAGAATCTCCGCTGGAGAATGAGAGAAAAATCAGAGTCCCCAAGTTTGGCTACCAATAACCACAGTCTTTTTTTTCCAAATATATTTCTTTATTGATTACAGCGAGGAAAGGAAAGGGAGAGAAACATCAGTGATGAGCCCTAGCCAGTTTGACTCAATGGATAGACCATCAGCCTATGAACTGAAGGGTCCCGGGTTCGATTCTGGTCAAGGGCACATGCCCGGGTTGCAGGTTCCATCCCCAGTAGGGGGCATGCAGGAGGCAGCCAATCAATGATTCTCTATCATCATTGATGTTCCAATCTCTCTTCCTCCCTAAAATCAATCCTGTATAATAAAAGGCTAATATGCAAATTGACTGAACAGCGGAACGACCGGTCGCTGTGACACACAATGACCACCAGGGGCAGACGCTGAATGCAGGAGCTGCCCCCTGGTGGTTAGTGTGCTCTCACAGGGGAGCGCTACTCAGCCAGATGCCCTGAGCCGGGCTCAAGGCTGGCGAGCGCAGCAGCGTGATGGGAGCCTCTCCTAAGAATGTCCAATTGATGGCTTAGGCCCATGGGAAGCGGGCCTAAGCCAGCAGTCGGACATCCCCCGAGGGCTCCCAGATTGTGAGAGGGTGCAGGCCGGGCTGAGGGAACCCCCGAGTGCACAAATTTCGTGCACCGGGCTTCTAGTAAAAATATATTTGTTTTTTTAAAAGGAAAAGAAACATCAATGATGAGAATCATTGACCAGCTGCCTCCTGCACACCCCACACTGGGGATGTGGAGGATCAAGCCTGCAACCCAGGCATGTGCCCTAACCAGGAATTGAACCGTGATCTCCTGATTCATAGGTCTATGCTCAAGCACTGAGCTATGCCAGCCAGCCTGTAGTCCTTTTTAAGCCATTCCACAAAGCAGATGTCCCATCGCTCTGCCAGATGGGGTGTTATCCCTATCTCTCCCAATCATGTGAACAGGCCCCTCTATCAGATCCAATCACTTAATCCCTGAACCCCTACACTTCCATTCTCATGACAGAGGAGGAACCAAATTTTTTCACTTTCTATGCTTGTTCTGTCCAACATGATAGCCTACCGCTGAAATATGTCTCCATCAATTAAGGAACTAAAACTTTATTTTAATTAACCTAAAATTAAAACAGAACGCTGTTTTATCAATGTGGATGTGAATATTATGAGAATTTTTTGGTACTTTATTCAGTGAGTAAAAAGCTTTTAAGTATGTAGGGAACAAACAGTTACATGAATCTACCCTTTTAAAATCTAAATATAGATCAAGCATTCCTGATGAAAATTTAATGTCCAAATTAAAATGTCCTGCCGAAACCGGTTTGGCTCAGTGGATAGAGCGTCGGCCTGCGTACTCAGGGGTCCCGGGTTCAATTCCGGTCAAGGGCATGTGCCTTGGTTGCGGGCGCATCCCCAGTGGGGGGTGTGCAGGGGGCAGCTGATCGATGTTTCTCTCTCATCGATGTTTCTGACTCTGTCCCTCTCTCTTCCTCTCTGTGAAAAATCAATAAAATATATTTTTTTAAAAAAATTTTTTTTAAATAAATAAATAAATAAAATGTCCTGAAAGTATAAAATACACCCAGATTTCAAAAACTACACGAGCCTCTCATGGTCTGGTTTACCTGAAAAAATCGCTCCCCGGAGAGAGAGACAGGAGAGCACAGGGCCAGGGTACATGGAGGCCAAAGTGCCAGCAGGGTACTTCCCAGAAGGGACCCCCCATTGCTTCCTGCCAACAATCAGACACTGCGGGCCTCTTGAACACCACCTATGAAGTATTCTTGTCCCCCTGGCCCACCCCAAGTGAACCTGAATCTGATCAAGGCCCCTGACCCAACTGATAAGGAATCTCAGGAACAGAGTCTCATGCTAAACACCATGGGGGGTGCCATCAAAAACTGAGACCAAAAGAAACTCTGCAAGTCAAAGGACACATTTTTGACAGCCCTACCTGGTTTGGCTCAGTGGATAGAGCACTGGCCTGCGGACTGAATGGTCCCGGGTTCGATTCTGGTCAAGGGCACATGCCTGGGTTTCGGGCTCGATCCTCAGTAAGGGGCATGAAGGAGGCAGCCTATCAATGATTCTCTCTCATTATTGATGTTTCTCTCTCTCCATCTCCCTTCCTCTCTGAAATCAATAAAAATACATTTTTTAAAAAAGGACAGAATGGGGGCTATCCATTAAAAGATAAGAAATATCGCCGAAACCGGTTTGGCTCAGTGGGTAGAGCATCAGCCTGCGGACTCAAGGGTCCCAGGTTCGATTCCGGTCAAGGGCATGTACCTTGGTTGCGGGCACATCCCCAGTGGGAGGTGTGCAAGAGGCAGCTGATGGATGTTTCTCTCTCATCGATGTTTCTAACTCTCTATCCCTCTCCCTTCCTCTCTGTAAAAAATCAATAAAATATATTTAAAAAAAAAAAAAAGATAAGAAATATCAACTGCCCGGCCAGTGGGGCTCAGTGGATTGTCATCCCATGCACCAAGAGTCACCAGATCAATTCCGGGTTGCAGGCCTGATCCCCAGTAGGGAATGTGCAGGAGGCAGCCGATCCATGCTTCTCTCTCACCAATGTCTCTATCTCTTTCGCCCTCGCCTTTCCTCTCTCTCTGAAAACAACATATTTTTTTTAAAAAAGAGAAATATCAACCAATTTCAAAGTATGGTTTTTCTTTTGAGTCTGGTTTAGAACTATTTATAAAGGGGGGGGGGAGCAAACAGTAGAAAGAAGTAGTTAAATAGTTAAAGAGGGAAACGCCAGAGAACTCTGAACACTGACTATTTAATTACTTTGAAATGTTTGGAATTTGCTTCAAAATAGAATGGGGGATGGAGGGAAAGTGTGTTACAGAAGAAACAAAATGGGAAGACTGGTCATGACTTGGTCATTGTCAATAGGAGAAGAGTACGTAAGATTTATTCTACTATTCCCCTTTCTGATGTGTTTGTCGGGTTTCAATAAAAAACAAATTTTTAAAATATGGCTGTGTGTTTTCTTATTGATTTCAGAGAGGGAGTCAGAGATAGAAACATTAATGATGAGAGAGTATCATTGATTGGCTGCCTCCTGCATGCCTCCTACAGGGGATTGAGTCCGCAACCCGGACATGTGGCCTTGATGGGAATCGAACCCAGGACCCTTCAGTCTGTAGGCCAACGCTCTATCCACTGAATCAAACTAGCTAGGGCTAAAATGTTTCGGATTTTTTATTGATTTCAGAGAGACAAAGGAAGGGGGGGAGTGAAGAGAGAGAGAGAGAAAGAGAGAGAGAAAGAGGGAGAGAAACATCAATGATAAGAGAAAATCATTGATCAGCTACCTTCTGCACTCCCCCCACAACATGGGATCAAGCCTGCAACATGTACATGTGCCCTGACCAGAAATCGAAACGTGACCTCCTGGTTCGTGAGTCAACACTCAATCACTGAGCCACTCCGGCGGGGCAAACAAAATGTTTTTTGTGTGTGTTTTTTTTCCAGAATGGGTTGATTTTTTTTTCTTTCTTTCTTTATTGATTAAGGTATTACATATGTGTTCTTATCCTCCCATTGACCCCCAGCCCCCCACAAAATGTTAATACCCGTGTTCAGGTACTAAAATTCTCCATTTTCCTGCCCTAGCCCTTGTGGCTCAGTTGTTTGGAGCACCATCCTGTACATCAAAAGGTTGCACAGTTCGATTCCTGGTCAGGGCACACACCTAGGTTGCAGGTCCGATCCCAGTCGGCGGGGGCGGGGAGGGGGAGTACAATGGAGTGATGTTTCTCTCACACTGATGTTTCTCTCTCTCTGCCACACTTTCCCTCTCTCTAAAATCAATAAGCATGTCCTTGGTGAGGATTAAAAAAATTGCTCCTCTCTCCCTACCCGTGACTCCTTAGGTTACCTGCCCAGTCCCTGAAGGCACCCAGGTGGGGGGAACCTCCAACATGACCACTGGCAGCCACTGTTGGGCCTCTGTGGGACGTCCAGCCTTATTTCAGGCCACCAGCACTATCTTCTCTTTCTTCTCTCACCCTCACACCAAATCTACATGGTAAATTCCCTCCTCTTCCCATGATTTCAGACCAGATACTGATTTCTTGCTCAAGGCTAGATTCTTCTAGAAATCAGTTCTAAGTCAACTTAGGTCATGCCCTTCCTGAGCCCATCACCATAAACCCTAAAGTCCATTCTGCCTTGTTCCTGGCACCACAGAGGCACAACAGGAAGGAGCGCGCCTGCTTGCACCTGGGCTGCTGCCTGTGCCGAGAGAAAGAGAGCCGTTACCTAGTGCGTCGTCATCGTCCACAGTGTCACTCGCCAGCCGGAACAGGGTGGGCCGCAGCTTCTCACACCTCTCATACACAACCTGGGAAGCAGAGCTCAGCTCACCACACACCCAGGACCCACAGGAAGGCCAGGGTTTGCGAAAGCACGTGCAGAGCCGGGCCCCAGAAGCTCTCCTCCATCAGCCCCAAATTCATAATTCATGACTACAGGTTTGAAGTGACAGGGCAGTTAGTTTCAGAAACAGTCTGGACTACAATTGTATGGGAATTTTTTAATATAATAGTTAAAAGGTGATCAGACCTTAGCTCAACCCTGGCCGGGCAGCTCAGTTGGTTAGAGCCGTGGTCGGCAAACTGCGGCTCGCGAGCCACATGCCGCTCTTTGGCCCCTTGAGTGTGACTCTTCCACAAAATACAGCCTGGGCGAGTCTATTTTGAAGAAGTGGCGTTAGACGAAGTTTAAGTTTAAAAAACTTGGCTCTCAAAAGGAATTTCAATCGTTGTACTGTTGATATTTGGCTCTGTTGACTAATGAGTTTGCCAACCACTGGGTTAGAGTGTCATCCCAATACACCAAGGTTGCAGGTTCACCACCAACCGGTCAGGACACATACAAGAATCAACCAGTGAATACGTAAATAAGTGGAACAACAAATCGGTGTTTCTCACTCTTCCTTCCTCTCTCTCAAATCCATCAATAATGTGTTTTTTTCAAGACTTTAGCTCAGAAAGAAACTACTATGTCAGTGTACAACATACTCTTCCTCAAGCTCCCTTCCCCTGCTCCCCCAAGAACAGATTGCAATGAATGACCACCACCCCCCCATGGAAGCCTGTGGAGACTCCCCATCCAACTGCTGTCGGGGGCCGGTATTCTCTTTACAGCAATATTCCCATGATTCCCACCACAGTTTCTCCAGAACTAAACCTCACCCCCCACCCTACGCCCAACACCACGTGGGAAATCTCATCTCCATCATCGCAGGGAGAGTGCTCCACGCCAGTGGTCGCCAACCTTTCGGACCTCACGACCACCAGCTGGCGACCGCTGCGCCAGACCACTTGGCCATCCACACTGCTGAGGAGCACACAGCTTCTGCACATCTCAAGCTCCCTCCCTGCACGGAGCCCCACTAACACTCCAGCCCTCTCCCTGGCGCTGAGGAAACAGCACATCCAACCGGCGAGTCTGGGAGAGGAAGCGGAAGGAGCCCCTTCCTCCAGCTTTGCTCTGGAGTGCTACCTGCCTCTATGCAAGCCCACACTTGGATCTGCTCCTACCTGCTCTAAGTTTCCAAGAAGGAACCCCTCGTGGGAAGGACAGTGGTGTGCCAGCAACATCTTAGGTGGCAGGTAAACCTGCCTGGTTCTAGGGTTCAGTATCGGCAAGCCACTGGCGGACACTTATTTGCTACATTTTCTAACATCAGCTTTATCCATTCTAAAGATGAACTTTTGTTTCCAGCTGCGTCTCTCCTACCTTGTATCTGGTTATTATCTTGGCTAGGGGAAAACTGCTATTTTTTTTAAAGAATTTTTTAAAAATATGTTTTTATTGATTTGAAAGCAAGAGGGGGAGGAAGAGGGAGAAACAGAGAAACATCAATTTGGCTGCTACCTGCACACCCCAACTGGGGATGGAACCCAAATCCTGGGCATGTGCCTGATGGGGGACTAAAACCTCTGACCTTTTGATACATGGGATGATGGACATCCCACCGAGCCACACCGGCCAGGGCAAAACTGTTCTACTTAAAAGCCCAACATGCCGACCCTCCTGAGGGACTCTGGTACGGCCGAGGCAGGATAGTAAAAACTAGGAAAATTCCCTGGCAAGTGCAATGAGGAAACTGAGACAAATGGCTGAACCACCAGCCAGCAGGACTGTGCAATTAACAGCCAGCTGATAAATGACAAGACCCTGTCCTCCCAAACAAAGAGACCTAAGAGCAGGTGGTTTAAATCACCACAGTCAGGAACCAGTTAGATTCAGACTAATGCAAGATGGAGGAAAAACGGACCAGGAAAGTGGCCCCAGACTCCATTATACGCTCATTTTAATGCATCAGCATGCTAACGGTCACACCAATGAACATTCTGTTGGCCCTCCCCTGGGCCCTCCCCTGTAACTCGCACCTATAGAAAACAGACACAACCTCCAGACAAAGAACACCAGCTTGCGCTCTTGTTTGAGCACCCTGGCACCTCTTTCCTGAGGCATGTGCTTCTGCTTTCTTTACCCTAAGCTCTAAGGGTCCCCACAAGATTTGCAACCAGGGAGCAGTGGTCAGCAGCAGCTCATCCCAGGCTAACCCCTGAACCTGTCGCTAAGGGCCCTTCCTTTGCCTCACTGTCCTAATCTTTAATAAACTTTCGCTTCACCTGGATTTGTGTCTTGAAGTTTTTCCTGCCCAAGTCAAAAACCCGGAGGTCGCCTGACACGTGAAAGGGACAGGGCCAGCCCCAGTCACACAACCTCACCATGGGAGCTCGGCTTTGGAGTATCTGCCTGGCTCAAGCCCCAACCCTTCCGAGTCCAGTCCCCTCCAGCCACAGTGGAAGACCAGCACATTTTTCTCTATAACTGCCCAATCCCAGTCACAGCTGACTGACGCAGGCAGACACATGAGCCACACTGGCCAAACAGATTTTTCTCTCAGGAATCTGGTATTGGGAAGGCCTAGTTTGTTTCTGCTAGCTTTGTGAAATGGAAGGGTAGGTAAACTATGTGAAGGGTCTCCCCTATGCAGAGAAGTACAAAAAGCCTGAATGCAGAAAGTGATGGATATAGCCTGTGAGGGAAGCAGAAAGCAGTGCTCCAGAGACACTAAGAATGGCTGACTCAGACATTCCCACCATCCCCTGCCTGGCTACACCAAGTGGTGGTGTGTCTTAGCTATGACACCAGAGCATCATCAACTAAAGAAAAAAAGAGACAAACTGAACTTCAAAATGAAAACCTTTGCCCTGGCCAGCGTGGCTCAGCTGGCTGGGTGTTGTCCTGTGCACTGAAAGGTTGCTGCCAGTTCCATTCCTGGTCAGGGCACATGTCTGGGTTGCCGGCTCCATCCCTGGTAGGAGGCGTGCAGGAGGCAGTGGATCAATGTTTCACTCTCATATTGATCAATGTTTCTTTCTTTCCCTTCCTCTCTCTCTAAAAAGCAATTTTTTTAAATTAAAAAAAAATTAAAAACTTTTTGCTTCAAAAGACAGTCAAGATAGTTAAAAGACAACCCACAGAGCACATCCAGAATCTATAAAAAATTCTTCATTGTGCCCTAGCTGGGTGGCTCAACTGGTTGGAGTGTCGTCCTATGTATCAACCGGTTGTGGGTTCGATTCCCAGTCAGGGCACATGCCTAGGTTATGGGTTTGATCCCTGGTAAGGGTACGTGCAGGAGGCAATCGGTTGATCTTTCTCTCTCTCTAAAGAATCAATGAAAACATATCATTGGGTGAGAATAAAATAAAAAAAAATTCTTGATCTTAACGATGGCTGCACAGGTGGACACATCAACATGCAGCAAATACACTGTAAAGAGGTGCAATTTCTAGCACGTCAGTTACACTTAGCTACTCCTTAACTGTTTCCTTCCTTTATTTCTTTGAGATTAGAGAAGAGTACCTGCAGGGCCTCCTGGTCTGGCGGAGCCTGCCCCGGCCTGCGATACCTGCTCAGCATTTCCTGCAGCACCTTCACGTGGCTCCGCACTTCCTCCACGGCACTGACTCTCTTGGATACCTTCTCAGATTTCTCTTGCTCCTTTGGGAGAGAGGATGGCAGTGAGGAAGCAGAAAGCCTGGATAAAAAGCCTGAACAGAGGGTGGGAAGGGGCACTGCACGGGGGAGAGCTCAGGCAAGTCACGAACAGATGGAGGGAGTGCTTGCCCAGGAATCCTGGGGAAGACAATGCAGCCGGGGGCCTGGTGAGCCACTACTTTGTACCACCAGCCTTAACTCTCTGAAAAACAGATTCCCAAAGTGGATCTGTCCCACAATACCTGCCGCTGGGACAGAAACTGCTGTCTGTGAGACACTTTGCGCTCCTGGACGCAAGTACTTGGAAAGCACATAGCATGGCCCCTGCTTCCAGTCACCACCTGGGACCTAGGGGAGCCCATGGCTGTTCCCCAGCTCAGAGTAAGGTTCTCCCTCCCCAGAGAGCTGTGCACACACACACTGTGCAGCCCTGTCCAAGGCTGGTTCTGCAGAATGCGATGGGAAAACGCCCACCTCCTTGACCAAACTCTTGATCAGCCGATTTGCAGCCTGCAGATCCTCAGGGTGGCTGCTCTTCAGAAGCCTTGTCAGAAGCTGCAGGTGAACAAGAAGAGTAGATTGAACTATTCCCCGTGGTGTCAAATGGCCAGGGTATGGCATCAAGCAATAGAAGAGCTAACACTAATAGGAGCTTTACATTTCACATGCATTATCTGAGCAAATCTGAGCAATCATGCAACCATGTAAGTACTACCACTATCTCCACAGACCACTGGTTTCAATGGGTAGGGTGGAGGATGATAGCCCCCAGAAGACACTTGGCAAAGTCAGGAGACACTCTGGTTGTCACAACTGGGGATGCTACTGGATCTAGTGGATGGAGGCCAGGGATGCTGTAAACATCCTACAGTGCACAGGGCAGCCCCAACGAGAAAACTAGCTTGCCCAAATGTCAACAGTGCCGAGTTGTCCTGGACCATGGACTCTGAGGCGACAGCCCTTGGCGATCGTGTTTGCTTTATTCCCAATGCCCAGCAGAACACCTGGCACATAGGAGTCACTCAATCTTTGGTGGATGGAGGGCAGAAAAGATGAGGATACTGAGCCCAGAGAGTGTAAGCAGCTCTCTCAGGTTTCTTTCTCAGAAGTCCAAGCCCTACCTCCTCCCTTGCTCCTTCCACCCTCTGCAATGTTAGACACCAGCAGAGAGGAGCCAGGGAGCACAGAGCAGCCCTGCTCGTCTGCCTCCAGGATGCCATGCCACTGAGGACCTGGTCCAGGGAAGGAAGGCACAGCTGGAAGGCCATGGGTACCAGAGAGACACACATAGGACATATGGTGGCGCTCTCCTGGTACTGCACTTAGCAGACCTGTGAGGGACCAAGACCAGGAACAACCCAAAGCACTGCCACCACTGATGCTCTAGGGCAGTGGTTCCCAACCTGTTTTTGGCCAGGCCCCTCCTAAGCATCTCTAAAATCCTGATGCTCCCCCCGATGACATATAGTTCTTATTATTCAAAAAGTGAACTATTCACATGGAGGAAGCCTAAACGGCCATTATCTTGATCTAAACAAGCTTCCAAAGAACATGGTACCCACGAAAGAGAAAAATAAAAGAACGAAAGGACAGTTGGAAGTACTGAGGAAGAAATCACTAAGAAATTGTTAATTTGTAATGCTAACAGCAAGACACCCAGGTAAAACATACATGGTGTCAAAACAAGCCAAAGGAAAATCGTTTGGGCAAAAAAATGAAAAAGGATCGCAAGTCAAATTTATAGAAAATATTCCTGTATTAACTTTTGGTCGAGAATATGTTTGTATATTTTCAGAAAACAACTCCGAGACCATGTGGATTCCTGTAACAGAGAGGAATTGACAGGAGTGCTCCAGCCATGAAGACAGAAGAGAAACAGTCCAGAGATGGAAGACGCTGACCATGCCTTGCTATACTAGCAGTCAGCAGATGTGCGTCACTGCAGATTGCCCAGGACCAAACCAGAGAGGGTCGGACCTGCATTACCACCATTTTTCCACCATCCAGAACTGAAATATCATTGCTGTTAGGTACACATAAACAACTGTTGGACATAGAAATCGGGACTCAAAAGGACTGTTGGCCCAGAAAGAAACTCACTATAGACTGATTCATTTGCCTCTCAGCATAACCATTATTGCTTGTCTCATTTTCGGTTTCTATAAGTGTATTCCTAGTATCACATGAGCTCACTCATCTAGGGGAAATGATGAACAACATAGACTGAAGAACAAGAACAGCATTGATCAGACTGTCAGACCTCAGAGGGAAGGTAGGGGAGGGTGGGGACAAGGGAAATAGATCAACCAAAGGACTTGTGTGCTTGCATATGAGCCTAACCAGTGATCACGGACAACAGGGGGATGGGGGCATGCATGTGGGGGGGTTTGGGATGGGAATGGGGGGGGGTTGATGACAAATATGTGATACCCTAATCAATAAAGTAATAAAATAAAAAACAAAAAAAAACAAAAAAATAAAAGCCTAATCTAATATGCTAAAAAGAGAAAAAGGAAAAAAAAATTGTTAAAAAAATATGAAGTGATATGAAAAAAATAGCAAATAAAGTTTCAAAATATGTAATAGAGAACTGATGCATAAATGTCACAATAAGTATTTATATACTGTATATGAGGCCCCCTAGAACCATAAGTGCAAAATTTCACTGTTAATAACTCATTCTCGAATTGCCCCTTACAAATCAAACTGCCCCCCTGTGGGCATGTGCCCCACACTGGGAACCACTGGTCCAGGGTAACTCAGGGTCTCAGCCTGGGTTTTGACCACATCCTTCCCCTTACTGATGTCTGAAGATTCCTGGAGGCAGTAGAAGAAAAATGGGTGGGTCTTTTGCGTCTTGGCCACCGAAATGCCATCCAGACTGAAGAAGACCTGGAAACTTTGGGGCCACATGAGCCACGGCCACGAATGCATCAGCAAGCACAGGAAGCACAGGGTGGCTTGCATCATCACAGGATCAACTTTGACAAATATCACCCAGGCTACTTCGGGAAAGTGGGTATGAGACATGACCCCTTAAAGAGGAACCAGAGCTTCTGCCCAGTTATCAACCTCGATAAACCGTGGACCCTGGTCAGTGAGCAGACATGGGTAAATTCTGTCAAGAGCAAGACTGGAGCTGCTCCTATCACTGAGGTGGTGTGATCGGGCTACTACAAAGTTCTGGGGAAGGGAAAGCTCCAAAGCAGTCTGTCATTGTGAAGGCCAAGTTCTTCAGCAGAAGAGCTGAGAAGATGAAGGGTGTTGGTGGGGCCTGTGTCCTAGTGGCTTGAAGCTACATGGAAGGAAGTTCATTGAAATGTCCACAAGTTAAAAAAAAAAAAAGGGGGGGGGAATGGGTGGGATCAGGCTTACTGCACTAAAAAGACCTAAGCCAAAATACGACAGGTTATTTCCATATGACTGACCATCTGCACCACAGAAAACACCCAACCCTTATGCTACTTCACTCGTAAAAACTTGGTCCAGAGAGAACTCACTAAACCCCTTACCATGTTCTCCCACACTTTGGTTCAGGGCTCAGAAGACATTCCGGGGGACATTTGAAGGGAGTCCCTACAAGAAGGGGTCTGATCAGATTCCAGGTAGGCCACCAAGGTCAGGGAAGAACTCCTTACCTTTGACTTTTCTTCATCAGTGTCAAAGATGGAGCTCCTGGGCCAGGGAGAAGGTGGGGGCAAGATTTTATCCACTGGTAGTTTAGGGTCTTGCTTTATGATTCCTGAAACATACAATTCATGAAGTTAAGATACAGATATGGGTACCCACTGACTTCATCAGGATCCCATATAAACCCTGATTCCTGATGCCCAGATAGGAAACACTGTCAACGGCCTTAAAAAGATACATCCAGGGGACAATCTGCATCCTCACTCCAGAGAACCGAAGGAACTAGCACCAAGACATCAGGGCCAACTAAGTCAGAGCAGAACCAGAGCCTGTGGTTAGCAGCCTACAGATTCTATGCCATAAAAATACTGATCATTTTACGCAGGTACATACCTCCTAGGGCCCAAAAACTGTAGCAGGATCCTTGACACTCCTAAAATCACTGCGTGCATGTGACAGGGAAACTGTCCATCCTGAACCCAGGTCCTTCCTCCACAGAGCCCAGGGGAAGGGAGCGTGGATTCCCAGTGCCACACAGGACACAGCATACAAACTCACAAAGAGAATACAGAAGCTCAGGGGGAACAGGCTGTCCTCCTCCCCGGATGTCGGTGTCTGGGTCTCTTATCTCTGGAGACCAGGGACACAGTGACTGCCTCAGACTGAGGCCTAGTCAGAGCAGAGATAATGACAACACTAACAAGCAACAATGGTCTATCTGCTACCAGGAAAGACAAGGGCGCAAGACCGTCTCTGAAGTATTGCAGAAGACCTCAAGCTCAGAGGAGCAGACATTGAGAAAAATTCTAGCAAATCAGCCCATACCCTCAACACAAGCTAACCCTGGAGGAGCCTGAAGTCTGGTAGAGTGAGGACAACCCCAGCAACAATATCAACCCAGCTTGCTCCTGCCCCCAGAAGGAAAGGTTTGTCCACTGCTAGACATTGAAAATTACTTGTCTCAGTCTCCACTGTCCAATTTTCACCAAAAAAGCACAAAGCACTCAAAACAGCAAAAAGGAACAAGTACTGTGAAAAAGAGAACACAGTGCAAATAATGGGAATCAGACCTTGTTTCTTCAGCATCTGATAAGCATCTCGGATCTTAATGTCTTCTGGAAACCAGACTGTCCAGCTAAAGAGTATTTCGATGACTCTTCCTTTAACTTTTTCTGTAGTCCAGGACCCTAGGTACTGAAAGCAATCAGGAAGAATTACAGAGCTGGCAGAGATGCTGCTGATGCCAGCAGAGGAGAACTGTCCCAGGTTGAGAGCTGAAGCTCAGCCAGAAGTCAAATCACCGGGACAAGGAGCTAAAATTAAAACCCACCATATATTGGCATAGGTTAGAGCCACTGGAGACACTCATTGTTTGACTGGGGCAGGTGTGGAATAGTAAAGAATATGTTTGGTCTTTGTCTCCAGTTCTGGCACAGAGTTTCAAGAATCCTTGGAAGTTTTTGAGTGATAGGAATCTTTCTTACTCACAATGAGCCCCGTTGGACCAGACCTGAGTTTAAGCTAACCTCAGGGTGGGAAATCGTTTCAAGGAAGGGCTGACTATGCCACAAGGCCAACCATGTGATCAGAGGGCTGGAACTTTCAGCCTCATTCGACCCCCAATAGGGGAGAGGAGCTGGAGAGTGAGTCTAATCACCTGGCCAGTAATTTAATCCATAGTGCCTTCATATGAGGAATCTGGGGAAAGCTGAAACAAGGCCCACCAAGCTTCCTGACTAAACACATGAATGTGCTGGAGGGTGGTGGGCTGGGCGCCATGAGAAAAGGCACACAAGCTCTTGCTCCTCTCCCCTCAAGACCTTGGCCATGTATCCCCTCCATTTGTGTCCTTTATAACCACAGTAAGTACAGTGCTTTCCTGTAGTGAATATGGAACCTCGTGGAGGTGGTCTGGGAAGGCCAATTCTGTAGTTGGTCAGGCAGAAGAAGAGACACTCATGGCTGGTGTCTAAATTAGGCATCACCTAGGTATCACGAAGTCCTGATCACATAGGCTCTGCACTAACTCTGGGTAATGGAAGAACTGAAATGAGCCCTAACCGGTTTGGCTCAGTGGATAGAGCGTCAGCCTACGGAATGAAGGGTCCCAGGTTCGATTCCGGTCAAGGGCATGTACCTTGGTTGCAGGCACATCCCAGGAGCAGGTATGCAGGAGGCAGCTGATCGATGTTTCTCTCTCATCGATGTTTCAAACTCTCTATCCCTCTCTCTTCCTCTCTGTAAAAAATCAATAAATATATTTAAAAAAAGAAAAAATGTTGTCCTACAACAAACACCCTTATTAAAAAAAAGAACTGAATGGAATTAAACTGTAGAACACACAGTTGGTATCAGAGAAGTGTTGCCGGGAAGCAGCAATGAAAGGCTCCATCTGTGTCAATTACCTGAGAATGCAGAGCTCAGACAGGTACCAGGGAAAAGGTGCAGAGGACAGGGCAAGAAGCAGTATGAAACTTAAAGCCACATCTAGCATTTTTTTTTTAAATGTTAAGGTTAGTTTTACTTTTTTTTTAAAATATATTTTATTGACTTTTTTAAAGAGAGGAAGGAAGAGGGGTAGAGAGTTAGAAACATCGATGAGAGAGAAACATCAATCAGCTGCCTCCTGCACACTCGCTACTGGGGATGTGCCCGCAACCAAGGTACATGCCCTTGACTGGAATTGAACCTGGGACCCTTCAGTCCGCAGGCCAATGCTCTATCCACTGAGCCAAACCGGTTGGGGCCACATCTAGCATCTCTTGCTGTCTCTCAGGAAACCTGTGCTCCAAGCTAGAATTCATCTAGGTCACCCATCCACAAGGCCATTGGGGTTATATATATATCCTATCTAATAAAAGAGAAACATGCAAACTGACCATACCTCTGCTACGCCCACAAGCCACACCCACCAGCCAATCAGGAGTGAGTATGCAAAATAACCCAACCAAGATGGCGGTAAATTTGCATATCCAAGCGCAGAGCGAAGACTGAAGACAGCATAGAAGGAAGCGAAGCGCTGCAGAAGGGAGCGAAGCTGCGGAGAAGTGAGCAAGGAGGGCAGAAGAGAGGAGAGGGAAGCAGGCAGGGCAGCGGAGATGGGAGGGAAGTAGGTGGGGCAGTGGAGAAGGGAGGGAAGCAGGTGGGGCGGTGGGGAAGGGAGGGAAGCAGGTGGGAGACCGCCGCAGGAATCTTCCTGCAACGGGCCTCTAGTATATATACATATACATATACATACACACACACACACACACACACACACACACACACACACACACACACACACACACACTCTAGAGGCCCGGTGCACGAAATTTGTGCACTGGGGCGGGGGGGGGGGGGGGGTCGTCCCTCAGCCCAGCCTGCACCCTCTCCAATCTGGGACCCCTCGGGGCATGTCCAAATGCTGGTTTAGACCCCATCCCACAGTCTGATTCTTGGTCAGGACACATACTTAGGTTACAGGTTTGGGGATTGGGCCTAAACCGGACGTTGGATATCCCTCTCACAAGCCAAGACTGCTGGCTCCCAACCGCTCGCCTGCCTGCCTGCCTGATTGCCCCTAACCACTTCTGCCTGCCAGCCTGATTGCCCCTAACCACTTCTGCCTGCCAGCCTGATCACCCCCTAATCACTCCCATGCCAGCCTGATCAATGCCTAACTGCTCCCCTGCTGGCCCGATCGCCCCCAACTGCCCTCACTTGCTGGCCTGGTAACCCCCAACTGCCCTCCCCTGCCAGCCATCTTGTGTGAGGCCGTGAGGGTCAATTTGCATATTATGGCTTTATTTTATAGGATACTAGAAGCCTGGTGCACGAAATTTGTGCACTTAGCCGGGGGGGGGAGGGGGGGAGCCCTCAGTCTGGCCTGCAATCTCTCACAGTCTGGGAGCCCGCAGGGAGTGGGCCTAAGCCGGTAGTCAGACATTGTTAGTGCTGCCGCAGAGACGCAAGAAGCTCCCACCACCGCTGCTGCGCTCATGAGCTGTGAGCCCGGCTTCTGGCTGAGCAGTGCTCCCCCTGTGGGAGTGCACTGACCACCAGGGGGCAATTCCTGCATTAAGTGTCTGCCCCCTGGTGGTCAGTGCATGTCACAGCGACCGGTTGTTCCACTGTTCGGTTGATTTGCATATTAGCCTTTTATTATATAGGATTTTTGTTGATTTTAGAAAGAGAAGAAGGAAGAGGAAGAGAAGAGAGAAACATTGATTGGTTGCCTCCCCTGACCTAGACCAAACCTGTAACCTAAGTATGTGTCCTGACCAAGAATCAGACTGGCAACCTTTCAGTGCACATGATAACACTCAGGCAACTGAGCCACTGAGGCTGGGCCAAAAGGCCATTTTTAAAGGGAGAATAAACAATGGAGGGCAGGGATCAGCAAGGTGATCCTAGACCTTGGAGAAGAAAGCTTTCCCATCTAGGGCCTCCTCTCTCAGCTCCCTCACAAACCTAAGACAGACTGTAGGGTCTGTCCAGGAGCAGGCCTGCCTCTGTACACAGGAAGTGGCAAGAGTCTGAAGGCTGGGTCAGGTGCAGCAAGCAGGACCAAGACCATGGCACTCACCTTTGGGGACAGCACTTTGATCAGCTCATTCAGGAAGCGGAACTTGGCCACCTCGCCGTGGAACTGCTCTCCGCAGTGGTTCATACACGTCTCCAGCACCTGCACAGACACGGGACTCCCACGAGAACAGGAAAACCACTGGCTCCAGGCTCGCCTGAAATCTGATGAGCACTTGATGGAACCAGGGCTACTTTTTACTCGGGACTATGAGGACACTGGAGTTTGGGAAAAAGGGTAACATTTTCAGATTTTCTTTAAAAAGCACCTATGTGATCTTGCTATATCTTATATCTAAAAGGTTTGTGCCCAGCTAACAGTTCAGTGGGGTGTGTACCCTGAAGTCACCCCACCTTTTAAGGAGATCCTTTCGGCAGGTGACTTCCTCCCACTCAGAGGCCACATCCGGTATGTAAGGCCCATGAACTGCTAAGCCACACGTCTGCTGCTGGCATGCAAGTGGGGCCTACACACGTTTTCTTTGGTCCACACTCCTATTTAACATTTCAGATTAATTACCAACATAAAAAAAAATCAGAGAATTCATGCCTGGCTGGCGTAACTCAGCAATTGAACATCAAGCCAGGAACCAAGAGGCCACCGGTTTGATTCCTGCTCAAGGCACATGCCTGGGCTCAATCCCCACAGGTGTGCAGGAGGCAGCTGATTGATGATGTTTCTCTCTCACCCATGATTCTATCTCTCTATCCCTCTCCCTTCCTCTCTCTCTAAAAAATCAATAAAATATATGTATTTTTTTTAATTCAGAGAATTCATACAAAAATGTGGACTTATGGTTTCTTTAAAAACAAGAAGTGCTAGCAACAGTGGGCCCAAACGCATGGCTGGCAATACCAGCCGGTGCCACACTGCAGCCACCCTTCACTGGCTAGGCAAGTACTCTCCAGAATTTTGGTCCTCACCCAGTGGCTCACTCACTACGTCACCAGTCTGGCCCTGTGGGCACTTAACTTACCAGCCCTGGTCTATGAAGAGCTAAGGAAATAAAACCTTTCTTTCCTTCTCCCAAAGCAGGCTCAGCGCTGCTCTCTAGAAGCAGACCGGAGCCCAGCCTCCATGGCCAGCGAAGGTGAACCTCTCAGGCTCCCCACCACACTGAAATGGGGCTGGGGCCCAAGCTCCCTCTGGCTCAGGACAGGAAAACTGAGGTTGAGGGCCAAGCTTACCGTTAAGGCATAAAGAGCTTCTTTCTCTTGTGGAGACTGGATCTTATGGGCCAGCAGCCAGGGCGCATGGGTTGGGCTAAGGGAAAACAAAGACACCTGGGCTCTGGGCGGACAGTCTGGCTAAGTGCATTCCATGAAGTCTCCTCCTTTCCAGGAGTTTGGTCCCACAACAGAGGTGGAATGTGACTGGCACACAGCCCATGCACAAGCCTCTGAAGGAGGCCAACCCCACCCACCCTTCCCGCAACTACTGCTGTCCAGAAACATCACCCTCTCCAACTCATGCACCCCAAAGCTCCGAGCAGAGCAGTCAGGACCAGGCCTATGGGTAGCCAGGTCATGAGCAACATGGACCCTGTTTGTTGTCTGATAAACACTAGCGTAGACAGTGCGATCAAACTTTCAGCCCATTTCCAAATGTTGAATAGTCAGCAATCCTATCTAATAAAAGAGTAATATGCAAATTGACCATCACTCCAAGACACAATGTCTGCCCCCATGTGGTCAAAGATGGCTGCCCCCATGTGGACACAAGATGGACACAAGGGGAAGGCAGATGTGGGCAGTTAGGGGTGACCAGGCCGGCAGAGGAGGGCAGTTGGGGGGGACCAAGGCCTGCAGGGGAGGGCAATTAGGGGTGACTGGGCCAGCAGAGGAGGGCAGTTGGGGGAGACCAGGTCAGCAGGGGAGGGCAGTTGGGGAGGACCAGGACTGCAGGGGAGGGCAGTTGGAGGGGAGGGGCCAGGCCTGCAGGGGAGAGCAGTTGGGGGGACCAGGCCTGCAGTGGAGGACAGTTGGGGGGGGGGGGGCCCAGGCCTGCAGGGGAGGGCAGTTAGGGGCAATCGGGCCGGCAGGGGAGCAGTTCGGCGTCGATCAGGCTGGCAGGGGAGTGGTTAGGGGTGATCAGGCTGGCAGGCAGAAGCAGTTAGGGGCAATCAGGCAGAGGCAGGCGAGCGGTTGGGAGCCAGCAGTCCTGGATTGTGAGAGAGATGTCCAACCGCTGGGATCGGGCCTAAAAGGGCGGTCGGACATCCCTCAAGGGGTCCCAGATTGGAGAGGGTGCAGGCTGGGCTGAGGGAAACCGCCCTCCCCCCACCCCCCCCCCCATGCACGAATTTCATGCACCAGGCCTCTAGTATGCAGAATAAACATCTGAATTCTTCAGTTCCTGTCCAGATGCTTTGGGTAAAAAAATTCAACACAATCTTGCCCTTTTCTTGCCTCTTCTTAAAGAAAGGTTACATTTAAATTATGGAGAGCACATGAGTTCTTTCACGCTGCTACCTTCTACCTGTACATAACATTCAGGTCTCCTGAGTATGATTACTTCATAATGCTATTTTAAAAATAATTGCCAGTTACAAACTGACTATTCATTTGTTTGTTTTTTAAAAACCACATGAATTTGCCGGGACCGGTTTGGCTCAGTGGATAGAGCGTCGGCCTGCGGACTGAAAGGTCCCAGGTTCGATTCCGGTCAAGGGCATGTACCTTGGTTGCAGGCACATCCCCAGTGGGGGGTGTGCAGGAGGCAGCTGATCGATGTTTCTCTCTCATCGATGTTTCTGACTCTCTATCTCTCTCCCTTCCTCTCTGTGAAAATCAATAAAATATAAAAAAAAAAAAAAAAAAAAAAAAAAAAACACCACATGAATTTGTTATCTCTAAAAAAAAAAAAAAAAAAAAAAACAACAACGATGTTATCAGTAGATTGTGGAGGGGGAAAAAGAAAGACTAGCTATTAAAACAGCCCCAAGACAAACGGCATGCACTGAGTCCAAGGACCCCTGTGGTCCAGTGTGAGGGTCACCTTACCCATTGGGATCAGTGTTCACCTGGTCACAGAAATTCTGGATAGCTGACCAATCCTGTTCTGGCATGCTTGGGTCTGTGGCTTTATCTGTCAAGTAAATAAAAGATAAAATTACAGAAAGCATAATAAAAAGAAATATACACCTCTTCCCCTAAAATAAATATGGCAGCCAAGAGCTATGACATCACATCTCTAGGGGATCCGACCTCTAGGCGACAGCCGCGAGACAGGCCCATCCTGTGCTGTCCCCACCACTGGCAGAGCTGCTGGCACATGACAGGGCCTCAGTGAACATTTGCTGACTGAATGAACAAGCACATTAGCTGACAAGCTATAGCCCTGAAAGGGGCTCCATTGCCAGTACAGGGAGCGGCCTACCTGGGCCTTCTGCACGCCCTCCTCAGGCAGGACTCCTTATTATGGCCTTGCCATGAGGGTGGCAGGGGCCAGCACCAGGGAGGCTACTTGTAAGTTCCTTAGCTTTGTGACAGGAGGACAGAATATACTGAGGCTCTAGGTGGCTCCACTTGGTCATCTCACCATCTCCTCAAAAGCAACACCCTTAAATCTAAGCCTCGGCTTACTGAAGTCCTTCCTGACCATCCTATGTAAGGAGCTTCTCCATGTGTTGGCAGCTTGTCAATCTGACCTGAGGACATCTCCTCGCCTTCACTCCTCATGCTGCTGTCCCTCTCCGCTACCACACAAATCCCCAGGGACCCAGATCCAATCATACTAGGGCTCCCCACCCAAATACTCATACTTGGGTGAAATCTGAGGACACTAAGCAGTGAAGGGCATAAGGGCAGAGCCAGGGGCAAGAGATAAGTGGAGCGGGGGCATTATCAGAAGCCTGACATGAGACCACAGTCCACTGAGGGAGGGGTAATTCCCGACCTCCCTGGAACACCCGTTTGTATGCATCCTTCCTGGTGCTGATGGTAGCAGCTTCTTCCTCTCCTCCCTCGAGAAAACCTGTGCTGCAGCCCAAGGATACACACCCACGTGTCCCCATCCCCAGATTGAACCAGGTCACATGACACATTCTCTCACACAAGGAGTCGCTGAGACTATCTATCTTCCTAACACGCCCCTACCCCCACTGTCCGGCCCATCAAGGCCGACCAGCCTCTCCAATGCATAGCTACTGGTCCTGACAGAGAAGCTCTTTCAAACCCTGAAAACAGACTAATTCTCAGGGTCAGATTTCTGATGTATTTGGATGTTCTAACACTATCTGAATTTCCATCTCCTCCCTAAAACCTCCTCCCCTACTGTTCCAGCTCCTACTAATCCTCTTCCCTCCTGATTACTCAAGACTCAAGGGCTGACTAGAGTTTACCTCTGCCTGACTGCAGGCACATTCATGTCATGTGGAAGTCATACGTCTCCCCAGCTCAACAGTGAGACTCAAAGGACATGTAATCACCTATCTTCCCACCCACAGCTTCCACTCTAAGTGAAAAAGATGGCAAAGGAAAGGGAAGGAATCGATTACCAATATCCACATACTCCTCACCTTTTTGTTCACTGAAGCGCTAAGGTTCCACCTCTCAAAATCCTACCCTCTCTTCTGGTCCCAATTCAAATGCCCCTTCTTCATAAAGCTGCCCCTGATCTATAATATAGATTCTATATGAAAGCCCAGCCGGTGTGGCTTAATGGTTGAGTGTTGACTATGAACCAGGTACAGTTCAACTCCCAGTGAGGACTCATGCCCAGGATGCAGGCTCGATCCCTGCAAGGGGCATGCAGGAGGCAGCCTATCAATGCTTCTCTCTCATCATGGATGTTTCTGTCTCTCTCTTCCTCTCCCTTCCTCTCTGAAATCAATAAAAATATTTAGAAAAAATAAAAAAATTAAAAAGATGCCCTTGATCTTTTTCTCCCACCACAGAAAACAGAAGCTGTCTCTTCCTCTCTGAAGGTCCACATTCTACCTGCCCCGTTAACTCCATCCTTATTACACACATGTCCTTGGGCTCTCTGAGAAGTTAGAAAAATAGTACCTTTCTCATGGGATAGTCATAGGATTTAAAGAAAATAGTATCTAGCCCTAGCTGGTTTGGTTCAGTGGATAGAGTATTGGCCTACAGACCAGGTCAAGGGCATGCACCTCAGTTGCAGGCTCGATCACCGGCCCTGGCTGGGGCTCTCTCACACATCAATGTTTCTTCTCTCTCTCTGTTTCTCTGCCTCCCTTCCACTCTCTATAAAAATCAACGGAAAAACATCCTCAGGTGAAGAAAAAATAAAAAATAAAAATAAGATAGTGTCTAAGCAGTGATGGGCAACCTTTTGAGCTTGGTGTGTCAAACTTCGCCAAAAAACTGAGCATAACTCGGGTAGTGTATCACTTTGAGGAAAAAACTAACTCCAAGACTCTAGTCGCAAATGTTTCATCCTCAGGAGCAGCAAATGTTTCATCCTCGGCATGCGGCCGCGTGTCATCAGAAATGGCTACGCGTGTCAGTGCTGACACGCGTGTCATAGGTTCACCATCATTGGAAGTGATCAGTGCAGCAGCAAATATTAAGTAGTCAATAAAGAACAGCTAATCTTATTATTGTAATACACAGCCTCAGCCTTTCCTCTTAAAAATATGTACAATTGCCTTATTACACCTATAGGGAATAGAAGTCTTAAAACCAGAAGCCATATATTCCCCACAGAGCTTAGCACAATGCCTTAGCCATAAATACAAAATAAGCTACTCATGAAACAAATTATTTAAAACAGCCGAGAGGGTTAACTTGAAACGCAGGCAGATAGGGCAGGGTCCAGTGGGAAACAAAGGCAGGTGGAACATAGGCAGAGGCAGACACGGCAGTTTGAGCAGCCTAATCACAGGAACCAAACAAGCAGAAATCATAAAATGTTTCTGGACTCAAAGTGGGAGGCACGGGAAACCAAGGGAGGACCTGCACCAGCAAGATGTATGAACACATAGAAACAGAGAAAGTTCAGCACAGGAACAGAGAGAGAACACACAGAAACAGGGAGAGTTCAGCACAGGAACATGGAGAGAACACACAGAAACAGAGAAAGTTCAGCACAGGGACAGAGAGAGAACACACAGAAACAGGGAGAGTTCAGCACAGGAACATGGAGAGAACACGTAGAAAGAGAGAAAGTTCAGCACAGGGACAGAGAGAGAACACACAGAAACAGGGAGAGTTCAGGTCTGTTGCTGGGCAAGAACAATTGAGGGAATCAATCAGGTGACAACACAGACAGACACTGAGCAGGCTTTTAACAAATACACTAGTATACCCCTGGACTACAAAGCTTTACCGGGCAGCCCATTATTGGGCCCCGCCCCCTTGCAAGGAGTCTGAACCTTCTTGTAATAAATTTTCCAAACTTTTGCTTACATCTTCTGGTCCATGGAGCTCATTCTTCAGCGACGAGAGACACAACCCCGGGAAAAACATCTCGGCTCACCTTTCCGGTCATCATGGTGATTCTCAGAAAACCTGATTAAGGGGGTGTTAGATGTGAATCATCTAACAAAACCCCACACCATTTAAGCTTCCTGAGGTTTCAGTTCACTACAAGGTCAAGATTGACACCTCAAAGGCATTCGGCACTCAGCATGTGATAGACCTCAAGGCAGAGAACAGCAGGCAGGCCCCAGCCCCCTGGAAGATCTAGCCCTCGCCCCTCATGGCCTCCCCAGAGGCAGGTGAAAGGACAAGACAGGCACCAGCTTTTCCAGAGAAAGGAGAAGCTTCTGTGAGGCTAAGTCACGTTCCAAATCCTTTCCCAAGGCCAACCAGGTGGAAGATCTATAAAGTGTGAGTGTTTCTTCCTTATTTTTATCACTAGTGGCCCAGTGCACGAAATTCGTGCACACTAAAAGGGGATTAGAGGAAATATTTTATTTTTTTTTAAATATATTTTATTGATTTTTTACAGAGAGGAAGGGAGAGGGACAGAGAGCCAGAAACATCGATGAGAGAGAAACATCGATCAGCTGCCTCCTGCACACCCCCCACCGGGGATGTGCCCGCAACCAAGATACATGCCCTTGACCAGAATCGAACCTCGGAACTTTCAGTCCGCAGGCCAACGCTCTATCCACTGAGCCAAACCGGTTTCAGCGAGGAAATATTTTAATATTGCTATTTGCCCTTTCTCTATAATACAAGTGTCAGAGATGAAAGAAAATTAGTAAAATATATATGGAAATCTTCCTCCTGTCAGAGTCTGGGGCGCGCCGCGGGACCCAGAGTCAAGTCCCCGCCCACCCGTGGTGCCTTAAAATCGCACGAGACCCAGACCCATCCAGCCCCACCCACATTGGGCGAGATCCAGACCCAGCCGGCCCCCCTTGTCAAGCCCTGCTAGGTGGGGGCGCAGCCTCAGGTCCCCCGTCAAGCCCCACAGGGTGGTGGCACAGCCTCAGGTCCCCCCTGTCAAGCCCCACTGGGCGGGGACACAGCCTCAGGTCCCCCAACCAGCACCAGGTGGGGGGCACAGCCTCAGGTTCCCCATCAAGCCCCACAAGGTGGGGGGCACAGCCTCAGGTCCCCCGGCCCAGCGCCAGGGCAGGCAGCGTGGCCTGAGGTCCCCCGTCAAGCCCCGCCAGGTGGGGGCGCAGCCTCAGGATCCCAGCCCGGCACCAGGAGGGGAGCACAGCCTCAGGTTCCCTGGCACCGGGGTGGGGGGGCGCAGCCTGAGGTTCCCCGTCAAGCCCTGCTGGGCAAGGGGTACAGTCTGAGGTCCCCGGCCTGGTGCTGAGGTGAGAGGTGCAGCCTGAGGTCCCCTGTCAAGCCCCACCAAGCCGGGCACAGTCTCAGGTCCCCTACCCCAGCCCAGCACCACGCAGCCTCAGGTCTCTGCTGATTGCTCATTAAGACTCGTTACGGGAACTCAGCCTCCACTATGCGTGCAGCCATCTTGTGTTACGGAAACCCCGCCTCCACTGTGGGCGCTGCCGTATTTGTGATGGTGTGATGGTCAATTTGCATATTCCCTCTTTATTAGATAGGATGAGGTCTCACTCAAGTAACTGCAACAATAGTCAGAGCTGCCACTTAAAGAGCTTATTGTGGACCGGCCATGCTGAGTGTTTTCCAATCATGCCTTCCTTCCCTTACAGCCTCAGAACAGTTGAAATTGGTCCTATTATCTCACCATTTTACAAGTGAAGAAGCCCGCCCAGCCACAAAGCTCAAAGAGGAGAGACAGTAACTGTCCCAGGTCGGCCTGACTCCTGGCCCACACGTTCCTCACAGTAAAGGCTTCAGCTCCTTAACAAAGATAGGACATCTTTGAGAACTCGTTTTCTTGCCTTTCTTGCCACTAAGTCACCAGCTCCCTAGGCAAGAAGGTCCGTATCATTCACCTTCCAGCACTAAAACAGTCTTTGGCACAGGTATTTACTACATGAATGAATGATTCATCTTTTGCTATGCAGTTTGGCCAGGTGGCTGGACATACTGCTGACTACAGGAGACGGCTATTCCAGTTCTGAAATAACTGGGTCTCCCAACACATAATCCCAGCTACTTCAGACGCCTGGAGCAGCTCCAAAGAACATGACCCCCACAGCACAGAAACTGGGTCTGACTGGGCTAAAGCAACTGCCCAGACCTGCTGATGCCAATCCCCCAATGAGTGGCTTGCTGATGCTAATCCCCCTGAGAGGGCATAGCCAGCAAGAAACTCACAGAACCCCTTTCCTGCGTCTCAGGACCATCACTGCCCCATCAGGGCACTGAGAATGGCTACCCATGGCACCAAGGCAGTTTATTTAACTGGTACTTGGGCGGACAAATAATACTAATGTCATAGATTTGCTTAATAAAAGCAAGGTGTGTAGGCATTTCAAGTAGATGACTCGGTAAGAGATATTAAGAAAACTGTTGAGCCCTAGCCACTTTGGCTCAGTGGATAGAGCGTCGGCCTACGGACTGAAGGGTCCCAGATTCTATTCAAATCAAAAGAATATGCCTGGGTTGCACACTCAATCATTGAGGACATTCAGAAGGCAGCCAATCAATGATTCTCTCATCATTGATGTTTCTCTCTCTCTCTCCCTCTCCCTTCCTCTCTGAGATCAATAAAAATATATTTTTTTTTAATTGTTGAGCCCTGGCTGGTGTGGCTCAGTTGGGCATCATCCTATGTAGTGGGGGCCTCCGGTTTGGTTCCTGGTCAGGGTGCGTGCAGGGATTGGCTGATTGGTATTTCTCTCTCACATCAATGTTTTTCTCTCTCCCCTCCTCTCTCTCTCTAAAATTAAAAAAAAAAAAAAGTTTAAAAAAAAGAAAACTGCTTAAACTTCTGATTGTGAATGAAATGACTCATCCTAGAGTGACTAATCCAGAAGAAATATCATCTCCCACCACCTGCACCCAAATGCCAGGGGCATGCCTCTGGCCCTCTGGCCGGCTGAAGCAGCCTGTGCTATATTTTAGGGGAGTCCAAAGGAGCATTTGGAACTCAACCCATCAACTGCATTCACCGCACTGCACAGGGGGAGGTGCAGGAAGTGCACGCTGACTCCTCCCGCCCAGCAGCTATCCAACAAGCATATGCTGAAGGATATCCTGTGCTGGGCTCCATGACAGAGATTGAACTCAGCCCTGGAGAAGCTCCCAGAACATAAATAGATTGTAATCCAGACACTCCTAATATCCAAGGGAGGCATACAAGTGGGGCTGGAAAAAAGACAGGACACACCACCTGGGAGGAGGTCCAGCTGGAAGGGACTCACTGAGCACCCGGCTTTAAGTTACTGCCTGCTGACAGCACGACCAGCTACCCAAATCCCAGAGACCCAGAGGGCCTGGTCTGCTTTTAATAGCAGGAGACTGGCAACCACCTAAGATGTCCACTACTGGGGACTGGTTAGCCAAGCCATAGTACACCCATACAATATGGTGTCTGGGGCTTTCATTAACAGGAATCCGGCAGTTACACATACAGTCATGTGAAACTCTGACCAAAATCATCCACGTGGGGGGAAAACTCCTGAATGCACACAAGTTGCTGTGTGTATTTTTAAAGCGAGAAACTTCTGATAACAGCTTCCTGATGATCCTTTGGGGAACTATTCCTTCCCAATTCTAGGTATAATGTTTTCCCTTTTCCCCTGTTTTTGGGAATCCTATATGAACTAGTTTTCTGTCACTTACAACTAAAAACACTGATAATAGTAGCTAACATTGCTATGTGCCAGACACTACTCCAAGTACTGCACAGGTGTTGATTCCTTGGATGCCTATGACCCTAAAAGGCACCTGTTTTTACTCTATTCCTAGCTTGGAAACACAGCTGTCCTGCTCAATGAGGCAAGGTTAGTCAACGAGCTGAGCTCAGCAGTCCTCAGACCCAACCTAAGTGACTTTCTTCTCCATCCAGCCTGCTGCCCTGGCCTTTGCAACCTCTCCACCCTTATCCTTCCACTGCACCACCTCAGTGCCCAGCCCCGCCTCCCACACCTCTGGTTTAACCCTAGTTCACCTTCTCTGCTCCTACTGGGTGGAGGTCGGGAGGCATCGGGGGATCCTGCCTCTCTCCCCCAAGAGACATCCGGCAATGTCTGGAGACATTTTTGATCAATTGGGAAAAGGGTGTGTGTTATTGGTATCTAGTGGGTAGAGGCCAGGGATTCCACTAATCAGCTATATGCACAGGACAGGACCGCACAACACAGAATTATAAGGTCCAAAATGTCAACAGCACTGAAACTGAGAAACCTTGTCCCCAAGTGTCCAGGTGGGCTCCCTTCTGTTTCTTACCAGCCATTCCCAGACATTCCCACCTTCCTCACACCCGATCAGCCCCTAACACTCTTTGGGGGGCGGGGGGGGGGGGGCAAGGGGATTTACGGGGTGTTACTAACAAACTTATTTGCATGTGCAATCATCTCTATCTCCTTCCCCAGACATAGAAAAACAAAAGGTGCCAGTCCTGTGTGTCACCCTTTCTGCTCTAGCTCTGACCTTTAGCACCTTTAAGCCGCTCCATAATGGCTTAAAAGTGGGACCTAGAATTCAGGAGGGAGAGTTCCCCCAAAGCAACATCAAGTAGAGAGGGGCTCACTGATGCCCACCTCCTTTTAAGACCTCCTTTACACCTAATTCCCTCTGGCTACTCTCTCCCCTCCATTTCACATTCAAACACCATTTAGTCTGGCTGGGTGTGGTTCAGTGGTGAGCGCCCATCCAGGAACCAAAGGTCACTGGTTTGATTCCGGGTCAGGGCGCATACCCGGGCCGGGGCTGTGGGCTTGATGCCCAGAAGGGGGTCTGCAGGAGGCAGCCCATTAATGATGTTTCTCTCACATGATTGATGTTTCTATCTCTCTCTCCCTCTCCCTTCCTCTCTCTCTAAAAATCAATAAAAACAATTATAAAAAAAAAAAGGGGGGGGGGTGAGGGAGGGGCTGATGGCCAGAGACTACATCTCCCCACAGATTAATTCTGCCCGGCCTGGACTAGATGAACTTCATATTTTCAAAGTAGTTGTCAGCTTTTTTTTTTTTTTTTTTTTTTTTTAAGTTTTAGTTACTGACTTGAGAGGAAGGGAAGGAGAGAGAGGGTGAGAGAGATAGAAACATCAATCATGTGAGAGAAACATCATTAATGTTTCTCTCACATCATTAATGTAAGTGGAAAAGGTGGAAAGGAAAAGAGGGAGGGATGGAGAGAAACAATGACTTGTTCCACTTATTTATTCATTCATTGGTTGATTCTTGTATGTGCCCTGACCAGGGACAAAACCCACAACTTTGGCACAACCAACTGAGCAACCTGGCTTTTAAAAACTCAAAAGATTTCACATAAAAATGTAGGTTCCAGCCCTATCTGAAAAACTGAAAGCTCTAGCAACTCTGGGACTCCGTAGGCCTAAAACAGCTGGAGCTAAGAACTGCCTTGGGCCCTTTCCCTCTAATCTCTTCCGCCTGGTCATCACAGGGTCAACGGGTCCAGTCAGTGGACCAGCACTCGCTGTCCTCTAACCCAGCCCACTTGGGCTTTTTGCAACACCAGCCTAAGTCTGCTGTTCACCATTTAACTCCCAGCTTCCACCTGCCCACCCCCATGTCTGCTTCTCCTCTGTCTTCAGGCAGCTTTTCCTATCTGCTTCTCTTTTTTTTCTTTCTTTCTTTTTAGAATATATTTTTATTGATTTCAGAGAGGAAGGGAGAGGGAGAGAGAGAGAGAAACATCAATGGTTCGAAAGAATCACTGTCTGGCTGCCTCCTGCACGCCCTGTACTGGGGATGGAGCCTGCAACCCAGGCATGTGCCCTGACTGGGAATTGAACCATGACCTCCCGGTTCATAGGTCAGCGCTCAACCACTGAGCCATGCTGGTCGGGTCCTATCGACTTCTTAAATATTGGGGTTCTCCATGCTCCATCTGCAAGTCTCTGCCCTTCTTAATAGTCATAGCCTCCCTGGACAAGCTCACTGCCAATGAACTGCCGATTCCCAAGCTAACCTCCAGCTCTGACCTGACCTGGGGCCGACCAACTAACCTAGAGAGGATCTCTCTCACTGTGCCAAAATCACCTCAACCTCCACAACTCGACTGTCTCCGCCTTCCTAAGCCAGCTCCTCCTGACAGGTGAAGCGTCTGGAACCAACCAGTCACTGGAGCCAGAAACCTGGGACCCGTGCGCGTCCTCCCGTTCCTGCCTCCATTCTCACCCTGCAGGCTGGTTTGTGCCTGCTAGCTGCTTCTCCTCTCCGCCTGAAGCCTCTGCCGTTCCTGAGCCCCAACACATGACCAAAAGAGCTTTCGAGCTCCCGCCTCAAGTCTCATGCCCCGAGCAGCTCAGCGCCACAGGGCGGCGGTAATACTTTTAAGAGGGCGCTTCCTCTCCAGTTCTCTGGCTGAAGTCCAGCACTCTGCCCCTCAGCCCCACACCAGGGGAAAACCGTAAGCTCCTGTCTGCAGCATACAAGCCCCGGAACAACTAGCCCTGCAGCCTCCGCCACTCCCAGGCTTGGCACTCCAGCAGCGCCCAGAACGCTCCAGCCTCCTCCTGCCCCCAGCTTTTGCACTTGTGGTTCCGTCTGGAATGCTGTCGCCTCCATTACCCACTCAAATGCTATGGCCACTCAAACAGTCCCCAGAGAAGAAGAAAAAGAATTCCTACTGCCGCATTTTAAACAAACGCGTCCCTCTGCCCGTTGTAAACAAGGTGATGTTATAGGCCTGGATCAACCGCAAAGTCTTTGTGAGCGAGGCCCCTGTGCTAGGAATCCGGGCGCAGCGCCCAGCCGAGCCCAACGCCAGGAGCACCCTCTATCGGCTGGCTCCCAGCTCGCCCTCGGTGACCGGGGGCCGGTCACGCCCCACCCAGCCTGGGGCCTGGGGTCACGCTCGCAGGAGGCACACTTCCCGAAAGCAGCGGCCACTGCGACCACCACACAGAAGAAAGGGCTTGGCCTGCAGGGAAGACGGCAGCGGGGACCCTTCCCGGCTCGCGGGAGCGCAGGGAGCTGCGCACCGTGCACGTCCGCGCCCCTACAACGGGGCGTACGCCGGGAGCCGGCCCTCGGGACCTCCGTGAGGGCTCACAACGGCTGAAACCGGCTTCCGGCACAGGGCTCCGCACCAAAGAAAGGCCCGACGTCAGTGGCCCGCGAATGTCTGCCCGGGGCTGGAGACGGGGCGAGCGCAGCGCCCGGCTCCGCCCGCAGCCCCGCGACCCCGCCCGGCAGGCCTCGGAGGAAAGGCCGGGAGGAGCGGGAAGCCAGGCCTCACGTGCGGCGCTGGGCCGCGTCCAGGGCGCCGGCTACTCACTGAGCCACAGCTCCAGCGCCGCCGCCGCCGCCGGCCCCGGGGGCCCCTCGGCCGACTGGGCCCCCGCCGCCCCCGCCGTCCCCGCCGCCGCCATGGGCCCCGCACCGCGGCTGAGCCCGCGGCCACCCCCCGTCAGGCCGCCGGGCTCGCTACCCCCTCCGACGGGGCAAGCGCGGGCGCACGTCACGGGGCGGGGCCTCGGCGGACACGCCCCCCGCAGCCCCCCGCCGGCGCGTCGCCCACCCTCGCGGCCTCTGCGGGGTCTCCCGCCCCGGCCTCGGGGCCAGAGCCCGTCTAGCAGCCTCGCCAGGCCAGCCCGTCGCATCCTTCAGAAGCTGTCCTGCCAGATCAAGCCCGGGACGCAGCCGGTTACCTTTGAATTTCGGATAATGAATAATGCGGTAGCACTTTTTACTCAGGAGGGTTCCCGCCCCCACAGCACCTTCTCTGGAGTGACATGCCTGTGCCCCTCCTTATTCTGCTTTATTTTCTCCGTAACCCGTTACGCTATCAACGTACGAGTTGTTTACTTGCTTATTTTGTTAAAGGATAACCACTGCCCCCCCCCAAAAAAAAAGTCATTGTTCTTATACATTAGGAAATGAACACATATTAAATATTTTTAAAATATATTTTTATTGATTTTTTACAGAGAGGAAGGGAGAGGGATAGAGAGTTAGAAACATCAATGAGAGAGAAACATCCATCAGCTGCCTCCTGCATACCTGCTACTGGGGATGTGCCCACAACCAAGGTACATGCTCTTGACTGGAATCTAACCTGGGACCTTTCAGTCTGCAGGCCGATGCTCTATCCACTGAGCCAAACCAGTTAGGGCTATTTTTTTTTTTAACTTTAATTAACTGCAGGAACCAAGGTGTTATAATCCATTCAAAAGAGAATCAGACAAAGGGGCAGATTTTTTAAAAATATGTTTTACTGATTTTTACAGAGAGGAAGGGAAAGGGATAGAGAGTTAGAAACATGATCAGCTACCTCCTGCACAACCCCCCCTGGAGATTGATCCCTCAAGCAAGGTACATGCCCTTGACCAGAATCAAACCCAGGACCCTTCAGTCTGCAGGCCAGCACTCTACCCACTGAGCCAAACCAGTTGGGACTGTGAACGAAAGAAGCCACCTGCTAACCTGACAAGCTCAGCGGAGGCCTGTGTGGCAGTCTTGAAGACTCAGAGACCTAAAATAACCACAAAAGATGGTCTGAAAATTAAATATTTAACTACAAACAGGTTACAGTGGGCAGTCATGTCCTAGGCTGATATTTTCCCTGACAAAGATCAACTTAGATCTTTCCTGAGCCCATTTGCCTTTTTGCCTCTGAGATAACATACCTGTGAGATGTCTGGGTAACTTGTAAATTCCCTTTTTCTGGACCCCCTGGGGCACAACCAGATGTGGTGAGCGCCAGGACAGATGCCTCAAATTCCTTCATTATCATGTTAATTGTTCCTGCACCCACCTAAGTGTGTGTCCATCATTTTACTTTTTATCCAATCTTAGGGGTTTCCCACCGTTTGACTTTATCCCACCTCCTTAATCCGTCACCAATGGATTTCATGTAGCCCACCTATGTCCCTCCTTGGATGGCAATGTATAAATAAAAATGTAACCCGCCATTCTTTGGAGCATTATCTCAATTCATTGAGGTTCTGCTTCCCGGCATATGTCGACAGTTTGGCTCAAATAAACTCACTAAAATTCTTTACAGGTTTCAATGGTTTTTTTTTCGTTAACAGGACCAAAGAGGCAGATTTATACTGAGGAAAGGGATGTTGCAACAGATGCTCAGGTGGACACAAAACAAGCTTTTCTACCAGCTATGAGAGTTGTTCATCCTCCAGACAGAATTAATTTGCATGCCTCTAGGCAAGAATTGTTTGCCTGGTTGTCAGTTACTACAACTGAGGAGTTGTAGGACATCTCTCTGAAATGGTGAAAGGGGGGGAGTGGAATAGCATGCTGTCTAGACCATGTATAATTTTCCTTTGAAGCACAAATTCTCTAAACTCCATTGCCTGTTTCACCCCACTAATATAAGCAGGGACTTTGCTTTGTACACGTCTATGTCCCCAGGACCTACAATGTGTGCGGCACCCTAGTGACAATAAATTTGCTGAACGGCCAAGGGAACAGTGGAAGGAATAAGAGGCATCTGTGGGACTTTAGGTCCCATTCTTACTCCATATAAAGACACATATTGGCTATGCTATCTCAGCTCCAAAGTAAGTCTAGCCACATGTATCTCCATCTGACAGATTGCCACCCAAAGCGACCTTCTTTATAGAAATTTTTGTGGATTAAAAAGGAGCTACATACTACACACCAGACAAGCGCAGGGGCGGCCTGCATGGCAGCCTTATAAACACAGAGACTGAAAGTAATCACATAGGATGGTCTGAAATTAAAACTTCTTAACTAAAACAAGTCATCGCTGAGCCGCATGTCCTAGGATGGTATCTTGCTTGACAAAGGTCAATCTTAATCTTAACTGAAACTGTCCTCTTTTTGCATCTAAGATAACATACCTTTGGAATGTCAAGGTAACTTCCCTTGTTATCATGTTAATTATTGATTGTTAGCTATCCCATATCCAGGTTGATGGAGACTCAGATATGGCCCTGCCTGTCAGCTCTGTGGCAGGGAGGGCTCAGCAAAGGAACACTGGCCCCTGCCAGCACTTCTGCCTGGGAGAAAGCTGCCCCTCCAGCACTTGCCCTGGTTCCAGACAAGTTAGTTCCTCCCTGAATGTCCCAGGTTCCTTTCAAGCTGCTGTCCCAGCGCTGGAGCTCAGAGTGAGTAAGTCCAAGTAAGTCTGTGCGCAGGCCCTTTAAGAGAAACTGCCTGGGACTCCCATAGCCTCCTTGTCACTCAGCCACACTCCCTGCTGGACTTTACGTTGTGGTGACTTTTCCTGGCTCTGGAAATCTCTACAGCCAAGATATCCCTCCCAATTGATTTTTTTGTTAATCCTCACACAAGGATATTTTTCTTAATCTTTATTGTTCAGATTATTAAAGTTGTTCCTCTTTTTTCCCCCCATAGTTCCCCTCCACCCGGTTCCCACCCCACCCCATGCCCTTACCGCCCCTCCACTGTCCTCATCCAGAGGTGTATGATTTTTGTCCAGTCTCTTCCCATACCCCCCATACTCCTTTCCCCTTGAGGATTGTCAGTCCATTCCCTTTCTATACCCCTGATTATATTATATTCACCAGATTACTCTGTTCATCAGATTTTTTATTCACTTGATTTTTAGATTCACTTGTTGATAGATATGTATTTGTTGTTCATAATTTTTATCTTTACCTTTTTCTTCTTTTTCCTCTTTTCAAAGAATACCTTTCAAAATTTCATATAATACTGGTTTGGCGGTGATGAACTCCTTTAGCTTTTCCTTATCTGTGAAGCTCTTTATCTGCCCTTCAGTTCTGAATGATAGCTTTGCTGGGTAGAGTAATCTTGGTTGTAGGTTCCTGCTATTCATCACTTTGAATATTTCTTGCCACTCCCATCTGGCCTGCATAGTTTCTGTTGAGAAATCAGCTGACAGTCGTATGGGTGTTCCCTTGTAGGTAACTGTTTTTCTCTTGCTGCTTTTAATATTCTCTCTTTGTCTTTTGCCCTTGGCATTTTAATTATGATGTGTCTTGGTGTGGTCCTCTTTGGATTCCTTTTGTTTGGGGTTCTCTGTGCTTCCTGGACTTGTAAATCTATTTCTTTTACCAGGTGGGGGAAGTTTTCTCTCATTATTTCTTCAAATAGGTTTTCAGTATCTTGCTCTCTTCTTCTGCACCCCCATAATTCGGACGTTGGTACGCTTGAAGTTGTCCCAGAGGCTCCTTGCACTATCTTCATATTTTTGGATTCTTTTTGCTTTTTGCTTTCTGGTTGGGTGTTTTTTGCTTCTTTGTATTTCAAATCTTTGACTTGATTCTTGCGATCCTCTAGTCTGCTGTTGGATCTCTGTATATTATTTTTTATTTCAGTCAGTGTATGCTTAATTTCTAGTTGGTCCTTTTTCATATCCTTGAGGGTCTCACTAAATTTATCGGCCTTTTCTAGAAAATTCTTGAAAAACCTTATAACCGTGGTTTTGAACTCTATATCCAGTAGTTTGCTTTCCTCCATTTCTTTCATTTGTGACCTGTTTCTTTGTCTCTGCATTTTAGCTGTTTCCCTGAGTTGATAGAGTGGCTTTGTGTGCTAGGTATCCTATAGGGCCCAGTGGCTCAGCCTCCCCAGTTACCTGAGGTGGACACTCTTGGTGCACCCCTTTGTGGGTTGTGTGCACAGTCTTATTGTAGTTAAGCCTTGATTGTTGTTGGTATCACTGGGAGGAATTGACCTCCAGGCCAATTGGTTGTGAGGATCAGCTGTGTCTACGATGGGAGAACTTCTGTGCTGGAGACACCCTTATGGGGCAGGACTTGCTTCAGTGGGGCTTTGGTGCTCACTGAGTCTGCCCCCTGAGTGTGTCCCTATGGATCTGAGGAGTTGTAATCTGGAAGGTCCCACTGTGACCTCTGGGTACACTGGCTCTTGGATCTCCAAGGAGGTGCTAATTTAGCCTCTGCCTGAGGCCACCCAGCAGGAGCTACAGAGAGATCTGCAGATTCCTCTTCTTTGTTTGGGTTTTGGAGGTGCCCAGATGAGGCCCAGCTGTGAAGCAATACAAGCTGCTGTGGGGCCTTGGGCCTTCTTTTGGATGTTCTGGGTCTCACTGACTCAGCTGCAGTTTGTTAGGTAAGTTTAGATTTCAAAGGACCAGGCCATTCACATGCAAAAGCCTCTGCACACAGCTTGGAAGGGGCGGAGTCTCAGGGCGGAGCAAGCAGCAATGGCTTCCAGTCAGCCCTGCCCTAAGAGGCCCCCAGGTCTCAGTGTCCCACGGTAGTCGCTGCAAGCACCTCTGAGAGAAAGCTGCCCTCGAGTTCCGCCCACTGCCAGACAGTCCAGTTTCTCCCCGTATGAGTCTGCATCCCCAGAGTCTCGCCTGGAACTGGAGTTCAGAGCAGTAGGGAGCTTGTCTCTCCCTGCGGATTGAAAAAGCCAGCCGCGTACTCAGTTGCCAGCCCTCTCTGCGCGTGCGCCTCTGTACCTCTGGACCTTCCTTCCGCAGCTCCTCTGAGTCTCAGTGTGCTTTTCTCTTCCCTTCTAGTTGTAGAATTTCCACTTAGCCAGCCTTCCTGTGGTTCTGGATGATGTCCATTTTGTCTTTTAATTGTAGTTTTGAAGTGGTTGTGCGGCAGCAAGTTCAGGTGTTTACCTATGCCGCCATCTTGGTTTCTCTCCCGGATATTTTTCATTTTTTAATTTGTTTTCGGGGAGGAAAGGAGAGGGAGAGAGAGAGAGAAACATCAAAGATGAGAGGGAATCATTGATTGGCTGCCTCCTGCAATGCCCCATACTGGGGATTGAGCCCATAATCCTGGCATGTGCCCCAACCCCAACCAGTAATGGAGCCTGTGATTTCCTGGTTCATAGGTCAGCACTCAACCATTGAGCACCACTGGCCAGGTGGAGGTATTTTTCCATTGATTTTTAGAGAGAGTGGGAAGGAGGAGAGACAAGAGAGAGAAATATCAACGTGAGAGAGACATCAATTGGTTGCCTCCTGCACACACCCTGACTGGGGCCAGGGATTGAGCCTACAACCAAGGTATGTGTCCTTGAACAGGATCGAACCCAGAACCCTTCAGTCTGCAGGCAGATGCTCTCTCCACCAAGCCAAACCAGCGAGAGCTAGCCCTCCTTATTTTAAACTGCCACACATGGGAGTGAGGCCAGCTGGTTCCTCAATTCTTTCTCAAGTCTCTGCCCCTCTACCAATCTCCATGTACTTCTCTAATTCCCTAGTTGTAGGACTTCCATTCAGCTAGATTCCAGGTGGTTCTGAATGATGGTTTTTCTGTATTTTAGTTGTAAATTGTGATGTGGTTGTGGGAGGCAGTGAGTACTGTGTTTATCTATGCCACCATCTTGACCATTGATAGGTGAGATTGCTGGGTCAAATGGCAGTTCCACTTTTAATTTTTTGAGGAAATTCCATACCGTTTTCCACAGTGGCTGGCCCAGTCTGCATTCCCACCAGCAGTGTGCTAGGGTTCCCTTTTCCCCACATCCTTGCCAGCACTTGTTGCTTGCTGATTTGTTAATGGTAGTCATTCTGACAGGTGTGAGGTGATAGGTCATTGCACTTTTATTTTGCATCTCTCTGATTAGTAAGTTGAGCATTTTTTCATATCTGTTGGCCATCTCTGTGTCCTCTTTGGAGAAGTGTCTATTCAGGTCCTTTGCCTATTTTTTAAATTGTATTGTTTGTCTTCCTGGTGTTGAATTGTATGAGTCTTTATATATTTTGGAAATTAACCCCTTATCAGGTGTATCATTGGCAAATATATGCTCCAATACAATGGGTTCCCTTTGCATTTTGAGGATGGCTTCTTTTGCTGTGCAGAAGTTTTTTAGTTTGATGCAATCCCATTTGTTTATTTCCTCCTTTGTTTCACTTGCCCTAGGACAGTGGTCGGCAAACTCATTAGTCAACAGAGCGGCAAACCGTGGCTCGCAAGCCGCATGTGGCTCGTGAGCCGCAGTTTGCCGACCACTGCCCTAGGAGATATATCGGTGAAAATCCTGCTACATAAGATGTCTGAGGTTCTACTGCCTGTTTTCTTCTAGGATTTTTATGGTTTCATGACTTGCATTTAAGTCTTTTATTCATTTTGAGTTTATTATTGTGCATGGTGTAAGTTGGTAGTTTAATTTTATTTTTTTGCATGTACCTGTCAAATTTTCCCAACACTATTTATTGAAGAGACTGTCTTTACTCCGTTGTATGCTCTTTTTTAAAAAAATATATTTTATTAATTTTTTACAGAGAGAAAGGGAGAAGGATAGAGTTAGAAACATCGATGAGAGAGAAATATCGATCAGCTGCCTCCTGCACACTCCCCACTAGGTATGTGCCCACAACCAAGGTACATGCCCTTGACCAGAATCGAACCTGGGACCCTTGAGTCCGCAGGCCAATGCTCTAACCACTGAGCCAAACCGGTTAGGGCCCGTTGTATGCTCTTGCCTCCTTTGTCAAATATTAATTGACCATATTGGCATGGGCCGATTTCTGGGGTCTCTGTTCTGTTCCATTGGTCTATATGCCTATTCTTGTGCCAGTATAAGACTGTTTTGATTACAATGGCTTTGTAGTACACTTAGACATTCAGTATTGTGATTCCACCAGGAGGGCTTGTTAAAACTCAGAATGCAGGCCTCCACCCAGTTTCTGATTCAGCAGGTGTGTCTGGGGTGAGGCCAGGAATCCGTGCTTCTACTCAGTTCCCAGGCAATGCTGATGTTGCTGTGGTCTGGTTGTTACCAAAAAGGGGAGTGGCCCTGAGTGGGTTGGCTAGGGCTGGCTAGTAGTGTGTGGGTTCTTGACTGTGTGCAGGAAAGATTTCACATTATTTGAGTCCTGGTGATTTTTAGAGGATGTTCATTAAAGCTGAGGCAGTGAGGTAGTGCCGCTGGGACTGTTGGTGTGTTAGGTATTTGCAGCATTTTGTGTCACTCATATCCTGGGCATTGCGAGCTGCTTGAGCCTACCTCGTGGGCCAGTCATGATGTCGCGCTATGGCGGTACGGAGGAGAAACCACGGTGTATGTTGGTAACCTAGGAACTGGTGCTGCAAAGGAGAGTTAGAAAGGGCTTTCAGTTATTATGGCCCATTAAGAAATCCTTCAGGATTTGCCTTTGTGGAATTTGAAGACCCTAGAGATGCAGAAGATGCAGTTCGCGGCCTGGTTGGCAAAGTGATTTGTGGTTCCCAAGTGAGGGTTGAACTATCAACAGGGATGCCTCAGAGATCTTGTTTTAATAGGCCACCTGCCTGACATCTGTGAGGGAGCACAGGAGACTTGGTTGTAAAGTTTAAAGAGGAAATTCTGACCTAGCGAAGTTGGCTGAAGGGCTACCTCTGTTAATTGGAATTCTGACCTAGGGAAGTTGGCTGAAGGCAACTGCCCCTAATTGTTCCTTGACCTTTTCAAACAAGTCTGTGCACGTGCAAACCCTCAGGTGTTTACTGGAATCCTTACACTTAATCTTTAGGTGTCCTTGCGTAAAGGACACTGCAGACACATGTGTCCTCCCAAGATTACTTACCCTACTAATTGTATCCAAAAGTTAAACCTTATCTCAAACTGCTGTTACAATGAAAGCCTGAAGAAGCAGGTGAACGGGGCTGTCTGGTCCCTCTAGCCAGGCAGCCCCTTAGCCCTCTCTTTCACAGAAACATGTCAGAGTAATCATTCATCTGTCACTCAGGGTCTACTGGTCAGCCCTGGCAAACATCCCTTTGATCCAAATGATAGATGCTATGAGCGTGGTGAAAAGGGACATTATGCTTATGATTGTCATTGCTATACCTGGTGAAGAAGAACCAGGTCATGGTCTAGATCCCATCTGAGATCCAGAGGTAGACGATATTCTCACTCACAAAGCAGGAGCAGGGGAAGGAGGTCAGATCAGCGCCTCCTTGACAATCAAGATCTGTAGTTCTTCATAGATCATGATCAAGATCAGCACCTCCTCTGGATCGATCACGGTCAAGGTCAAGATCAAGACCCAGGTCTATTTCACAACCAAGAAGCAATCGTTCCCCATCAGGAAGTCTGAGAAGTACAAGTCCTGAAAGAGTGGATCAGCTTCATTCAGGGAAAAGTTATTTTGTTAACATTATCTATGTTTATCTGGAAGGTTCTTTCATAAAAAATGGATCTGATTACGTAAATTCAAGCAGTCATTTCTGTTGAATGTATTAACATCTTATGGACCCACATTTAAATAAAATGGTCTATTGAGGCAGTCACACAAGGAAGGGCCAAGAAAACTTCGCAAAAAACTAAGCAAAACTCGGGTAGTGTGTCACTTTGAGGAAAAAAACTAACTCCAAGACTCTAGTCGCAAATGTTTCAGGAGCAGCAAATGTTTCATCATCAGAAATGACTACGGACTTTAAAATCCACGGCTCTGGAAGATGGCGGCGGAGTTGAACGGCTGATCTGTTGCCTCGCATGGCAGTTTCAGAAATACAACTAAAAGATAGACTGGTGAGCGCGGCAAGTGCTCACGTCTCCCCAGGCCTTCTCAGTCAGCACCTCAGCCGGGGCCATGAGCTCGTGGGCGGCGGCAGCTGCTATGGCGGCGGCCGCGGCCTCGGCGCGGTGGATCTCGGTGAAGGAAGAGACCATCTTTCTGCAGGACGGGCCCATCCGCGTCACTGACCTGGCCGAGCTGCCCAGTGAGATCCTCGGGGCCCCGGAGGCCGCCGACACCGACTTGGAGGATTTTTAGGATTTCAAGTCCTTTAGCCATTTTGAGAGAGGAGAACCATTTGGCGGCAAAGTTAAACTAATGAACTGCGCCGCGCACAGCAATTTCAAAAATACAACTGGAGGACAGAGCGTCTAACCCAGAACCACAGGAGAGCTGGCTGAAGGGTGGATTTACACCAGAGCGAACTCGGAAAATAAGGTGCGGAGGCGCGTGGGTCGGGCTGGTGGCGGGGGAAGGGTCGTGCGGCTTTTTTTCAACCCTGCGGCTTTTTTTCTGGATTATTATCATGTCTGTAAATTTCATCAGCTTCTGGGGGACTCGCGGGAGACAGCAGTGAGTGGGAGTAATTCCTTGCGGAGGTGCGCCCAGCAATCACATTTGCTGTGCGGAATGTAGCAGAAAAAGCAGACTTGCAGCCAACGCCATGGCCTGGTGGCGCCCTGAGACCCCGCCCCACCCTGGGACCCGCCCCGCCCTGGGACCCGCCCCACACATTTTGCAGACCTGCCCCGCACGTTGCAACCTGGGCTCTAAGCAGCGGCTTTTGCATGGGGGTGGGGCAGCTTGACCAGAGGAACTGCGGTTCCAGTCGGACTGCTCCAGGGCAGACATTCAGTTTTTAAATCCTGCTGAGTGGCCTCAGACAGTAGCTGACCTGCACCCCACTGGAGACCCAGAAACGAGGGCATCTAGTGGTCGGTGTGAGATGTTTTCAAACTCGCATAAGGGACACATTCAAGAGGCAGACTCAGTGAGCGCCAAAGCCTTGCTGCAACAAGATCCGGCCCAAAACATGTCTCCTGCACAGCAACTCTTCCTTTATAGACACAGAGGGTCCTCACGGACAATTGGCCAGGAGGACATTTCCTCCCAGTGACACCAACAACAATCAAGACTTAACTATACAAAGGAAAGATGGAGGCATAGGGCGGAAGCCTGATTGTTGCCTACCACAACAATTTTGAGACTACGACGGGAGAGCAGAGCAGACACCATCCAGAACCACCGATAGGAGCAGATGCTCTACAACTAGAATAAAAGAGAGGGGTACGCGGGATGATGCTGATGCCAGTGAGCCAAAGATCACACTTTAAGAACTATGGCTCAGGCGACACAATGGCAGCCTGGAACGTGCTCGGCGCAGTTCCCCAGTGGTCTCCGGCTGAGGGGACTTCTCCACTCGCTGCCGAGCACGGACAGACGAGCCCCTGAGAGACATGGGGTGGGAGACTCCACGCTTGCTGACCTCCGAGTCCTTCAAGAATCTCAACGCCCCAGAAGCGGCCAGGTGCGCACGCTCGGCGACTGGCCACCGCTGCAGACCCAAGGGCCGACGCAGCGACCCCGGACCAGCCCGCCACCGCGCACCGGGCACACCGGAGCTTCGCCGAGCCCGCAGCCCAACGAGTTCTGCGGCAGCCGCCCTGGAGCTCTGAGAAAATGGCCGAAGGAATTGCTGAGAGGGAATTGACCAACAGGAACTGGGATCAAGAAGACGAAACCCCGCTGGGTCCCGGGTCCGGGTGAACGCCCCTGGGTCCGGGTGAGGTCACGTGACTAGAGGCCACGCGCCCCTGGGTCCAGGTGAGGCCACACGCCCCTGGGTCCGGGTGAGGCCACATGCCCCTGGGTCCAGGTGAAGCTGGATCCCAGGTCCGGGTGAGGCCATACGCCCCTGGGTCCGGGAGAGGCTGGGTCCCGGGTCCGAGCGAGGCCGCGTACCCCTGGGCTCGGGTGTGGTCACACACCCCTGGGTCTAGGTGAGGCCTCACGCCCCAGGGTCCGGGTGAGGCCATGCGCCCCTGGTCCAGGAGAGGACACACCCTTGGGTCCGCCCTTGGGTCCGGGTGAGGCCACGCGCCCTCAGAAATGACTACGCGTCTCCGGGTGAGGCTGGCCCGGGCTGACACGCATGTCATAGGTTCACCATCACTGGCCCCTGGGTCCGGGTTAAGAAGCAACCCCTGGGTCTAGGTGGGAGAGGGTCCAGACTAGGCGGGGAAATCCGGGAGAGGACCACGCCCCTGGGTCCGGGTGAGGCCACGCGGGGTCCGGGTGAAGTTGGATCCCAGGCTTTGAGGCCGTCAGGCTAGGCCATGCGCCCCTGGGTCAGAGCGCCCCTGGGTCCGGGTGAGGCCATGTGCCCCTGGGTCCGGGTGAAGCTGGATCCCGGGTCTGGGGTGAGGCCATGCGCCCCTGGGTCCAGGTGAGGCCATGTGCCCCTGGGTCCGGGTGAAGCTGGATCCCGGGTCTGGGTGAGGCCATGCGCCCCTGGGTCAGGGTGAGGCGGGGTCTGGGAGAGGCCCAGGGTCCGGGTGGGGCCAACCGGGTGAAGCCACGCGCCCCTGGGTCTGAAGCCCCGGGTCCGGATTGCAGGCCGCGCGCCCCTGGGTCCGGGTGAGCCATCAAGCTGGATGGGGGGTCCATGCGCCCCTGGGTCCGGGTGAGGCCAGTTTAGGATATCCCGGGTCATGCCTGTGCCCCAGGGTCCGGGTGAGGCCATGAAGGGGGCCACTTGCCCCTGGGTCCAGGTGGGGCCACACGGGAAAGCCACGCGCCCCTGGGTCTGGGGAAAGCTGGATCCCGTGGTGAAGGCCGTGCGTGGGTCCGGGTGATGGGCTTTTGCGCCCCTGGGGGTGAAGGGAGTTTAGGCCGTGCGCCCTGGGTCCGGGTGAAGGTCTTAAGGAAGCTGGATCCTGGGTCTGGGTGAGGCCGTGCGCCCCTGGGTCCGGGTGAAGCTGGAGCATCCCGGGTCCGGGTGAGGCCGTGTGCCCCTGGATCAGTCATGGTCCCAGGTCCGGGTTTTATGGGTCCAGATGAGGCCACGCGCCCCCTGGGTCCCAAAATGAGATTTATCCTACTATCAACATAAGAAGCATTCAAACCATTTGTCCACCATCCAGAGCTGAGGGGTCAGTACTGACATGTACACATAAGGAATGGTGGACATTGATATTGGGTCTCAAAGAACTGTTGGTCCAGAAAGAAACTCACTACAGACTGATTCATTTGCCTGTCAGCATAACTATTATTGCTCATCTCACATTCAGTTCTTATATAAGTGACACATATTTTTATGAGTTTATTTGAACCAAAACAGAGGAACTCGGACCTGGTCCGGGTTACAAGAGGCCACACGCACCCGGGACCCAGGAGTGAGGCCAGCGCCCCCCTGGGCCCGGGTGAGGCCACTGAGGGGTCCAGCCCCTAAGACCAAAACAGAGGGTGTCGACATGTACACATCCAGAGCTGAGAACTGACATGTACACATAAGGAACATTGATATTGGGTCTCAAAAGAACTGTTGGTCCAGAAAGAAACTCTGTTGACAATTGCCAGAAAGCAAAATCTCAACTGATTGAAATAACCAAAGGACTTGTGTGCATCCTAACCAATGAGTTCAACAGGGGGTTGGGGCAGTTTTGGGAATGGGGGGATGAGGACAAATCACCTTAATCAATAAAGAAATTAAAAAAAAAAAAAAGAAATACACTGTCAGTGCTGAGTGACCCGGTGCACGAAGAGACTAGGCGGGGAAATGCACATTCAAAAAAGGGGAGATTTATTAGCCCCCTATTGCAAGCCTCATGGTTCCCTTAGAGTTTAGGATATGCTGCCTGTGCGGGAGTGGGATGTGCTGGTTTTGATGGGCTTTTAAAGGCAAGGGAGTTTAGGGAAGGTCTTAAGGGAGGATCGTGTGCGAGATTTATTACTATCAACATAAGAAGCATTCCTCATAAAGAATGTTGACAATTGCCAGAAAGCAAAATCTCAACTGATTGAAATAATACTCCTGAGAGTGGCAGTTTTGCATCTTATTTTATACAAGGAAATTCGTGCACCCAGGTTTCGGGTCCCATTCGATGGGTCAAGGGCATGTACCTTGGTTGTGGACACATCCCCAAGAAGAGGGTGTGCAAGAGGCAGCTGATCAATGATTCTCTCTCATTGATGTTTCTAACTCTCTATCCCTCTCCCTTCCTTTCTGTAAAATTCAATAAAATATATTTAAAAAAAGGGGGATTAATTAGAGGAAATAATTTAATATTGTTATTTGCCCTTTCTCTATAATAGAAGTGACAGAGATGAAAGAAAATTAGTAAAATGTATATGAAAACCTCCTGTCAGAGTCTGAGGCTCACCACAGGACCCAGAGTCAAGTCTCCGCCCACCCACATGCACCTCAAAATCATGTGAGACCCAGACCCGGCTGGCCCCCCCCCCATCATTGGGCTAGATCCAGACCCGGCCAGTCCCACCCTTGTCAAGCCCTGCCGGGCAGGGGGCTTAGCCTCAGGTCCCCTGGCCTGGCACCAGGACGGAGGGTGTAGCCTGAGATCCCCCAGCCCAGACCAGGATGGGGGGGCATGCCTTGAGGTCCTCCGTCAAGCCCCACCGGATGGGGGACACGGCCTGAGATCCCCTGTCAAGCCCCGCTGGGTGGGGAGGCGCAGTCTCAGGTCCCCCGGCCCAGCACCAGGAAGGGGGTGCAGCCTCAGGTCCCCCATCAAGCCTCACTGTCAGGGGGGCGCAGCTTCAGGTCCCCCGTCAAGCCCCACTGGGTGGGGGCGCAGCCTGAGTTCCCCCGACCCAGCACTGGGGGTGTACCTTGAGGTCCCCTGTCAAGCCCCACTGGGTGGGAGGCACGACCTGAGGTCCCCTGTCAAGCCCAGCCAGGCAGGGGGTTGGGGGGTGTGGTCTGAGGTTCCCCGGCCTGGTGCCGGGGTTGGGGGCACGGCCTGAAGTCCCCTGTCAAGCCCCACCTGGTTGGGGGCATGGCCTGAAGTCCCCCGGCCTGGCGCTGGGGCAGAAGGAACAGCCTGAGGTCCCCTAGCCCAGCACCAGGACGGGAAGTGCACCTTGAGGTCCCCCATCAAGCCCTGCCGGGTGGGGGGGTGCAGCCTCAGGTCCCCCAGCCTGAAACCAGGGCGGGGGGCATGGCCTGAGGTCCCCCAGCCTGACACCAGGGCAGGGGGCGTGGCCTGAGGTCCCCTGTCAAGCCCCACAGGGGCAGGGGAGGGCATAGCCTCAGCTCCCTGCTGATTGCTCTTTAAGGCTCCTTATGGGAACTTGGCCTCAGCTGTGGGTGCAGCCATCTTTGTGATAGAGTGATGGTCAATTTGCATATTCCCTCTTTATTATATAGGATCATTCTTGACTGACAACTTAAAATGAACAATTTTCCCAGGGCTGTTATTTCCCCTTATCCTGCCTTCTTAGGGCTAGCCCACGGCCCTGTCTGCACAATGAGCTCACCTGCACCTCCCAGTACAGGAGACAGCACAGGACAGCACAGCTCCCTTAGGGTCAGGCAGACTCATTTCATCGGATTATGTGTGTGACCTCCAGCTAATTACCGCAAGGCCACCACAAAACCAGTGGTCCCCAAGATAGAAGACAGGGGTCTAGCAATTAAAAGCGAGACCTCTTATAGGTACACAGACCTGGATTCAAATTCTGCATTCACCATTTATTAGCTGGCACCCCTTGGGCACTCGACTTAATTTGTATGAGCTCCATTTCCTCCTCTATGAGAGGGATTAAAAACACAAAATTTGCATATTCCCTCTTTATTATATAGGATTACAATCAAAGGAAAAGATGAAGCTGCAGCCCTGGCCAGTGTGTCTCAGTGGTAGAGTGTCTGCCACTGAAGGGTCACGGGGTTTGATTCCCAGTTAAAGGCATGCATTTGGGTTGCACGTTCGTTCCCTGGCTTAGGTCATGGTGTGTGTGGGAGGTCTCTCTCACATCCCTGTTTCTCTGTCTCCTCTGTCTCTCCCTCCCTCCCCCTCTCTAAAAAAATCAATGGAAAGAATATCCTTGGGTGAGGGAGGATTAACAAAAAGAGAGAGAGAAGGAAAAAGAAAAAAGTGCTGGTGAAGCTGCAAGTGGGATACTTGAAATTCATTGGTGATGGATTAGAGAGGCGGGGGGGAAGCAAATCGGGGAAATATCTGAGATTGGATAAAAAGTACAATGATACATCTTTTACATAGGTGGGTACAGGACAGTTAAAAGGCAACAAATAACAGGATTTGTAGTCTCTGCTCTGATGCATTGTTTGTGCCCTGAGGGGTCCAGAAAAAGGGGAAGTTACCCTGACATTGCAAAAGTGTGTTATCTCAGATGCAAAAGACAATAGACAGGCTCAGTTAAAGATTAGCTTTTGTGAGGGAAGATTCTAGCCTAGGATTTACTAGTCGCCATAAACTGCTTTTAATTAAAAGGTGTTAATTTCAGACCATCCTTTGTGGTTATGAAGTATGGTAATGATCCCTCCTTAGGGAAAACTGCTGTTTGAAACTGCTGTTTTAGAATTCTCTGCTGTTTTGAAATTCTGTTATTTTTAGACTGTAAAATAACTTTGTTTTTTAGCTTGAATAATAGAAGAGATAAACTTAATTGTCTAACCTTGCAAGCTAGCCATCTAACATAAGGGACTGATATGATGATACTGATGCCAGGTGTCGGTATAGATATGTACCCAAGGTTACAGGTGTCTGTATAGATATGATATGATACTCAAGATTACAAGTTGTCTGTATAGATATGGCAGATGTTTGCTAGATATGATATGTACTCAAGGTTACAAGCTGTCTACAAAAACAACTTACACAAAGAACTAGAAGGGTATAAAAAGAAAATACTCCTACTTGTGTTTGTTCAGAATTTGACAGAGGTAATCTGCTCTGAACCTGGGCGCAATAAAAATGACTCCTAACTAATTGGCTCATTAAGGTGTCTTGTCTAGCTCGCTGATTTTCGATACAACAGTAACTTTAGGTCTGAGTTTGCAAGGCTGCCAGGCTGGCCTCCCTTGAGCTTGTCAGGTTAGCAGGTGGCCCCTTTTCAGTCCACATTCCCTTCACTTCATCTGCCCTTGGGTGTGGCTGGCAAATGGCACTAATTGGATTTCTGCTATCTGTCTCCCTAAGTCAGGAGATTTAAGCTATTTATCCTCTAGTTGGGGAGAAGTGCAAAGCATTTAGTCTTCAACACTGCAAGCGGCCCGGTTTAGGGAAGATAGGATTTTCTAGAGGGCTGCAAACTGCTGTTTGTTTATTCATTCTGGCTTACTGGCCTGTCTCCTGGGGACCACAAATGAAAGGCTAAAGGGTAAGTGGATGTTAAGGAATTGGTTCAAGAGTTCAGGGTGTTGGTTGGGTGCATATGCTTTGGCTTCAGACAGAACTACATTGCCACCCCCTGAGGCCTTCCTAGCTGCCCTCTTGTGAAAGGGGGCAGCAGTAGAGTTGGGGGAACCAGCTAGCATTGTGAGAATATGAATCCTGCTCTGCTAGCCATGGCTGCGTTGTTCTGATTAAAGAAGGCACTTCTTCCCTGGCGGGAGCTCACCTGGAGAGGCAGCCTTCCTCCCCTTTTGGAGCTGCCTGTCATCACGGAAAGATGAGCAACTTTGCTCAGAAACCAGTTGCCAGCCTTTGAAGGTCCCAGCCCTTTTGCACCCCGGCAGGCCTTTGCAGACCTCCAGCCTGCTCACCTGTGAACTCCCTACCCGGCACTCCCTTTGGCTATTTCCCCTGTAACCCCAGCCCTTGCACATCACTCAGCCCTTTCAAGACCCTAGTCCTCCTGCATATCTATCTGTAAGCTGCCCTTTTGCCTACTTTCCTTTGTACTTTTACTACATAAGCAGCCGGCTTATGGTGGGGGCAGGGCAGGTTTCTGTGGCTGACCTGCTGCTCTCCCATGCTGCCGGCAGGACTGGAATCAACGCTCATGTATGATTCAACCCTGTCTCTGCTTCATTGGCTCGAGTAGTGACAGGCAGCACGGACCCATTGCTTGTCCGGTTACACTTGTACAGCCCTTCCTGCCAGGTTCTCTGCTTTCCATTTGTTGTGTGTATGGGCCCTAGGCTGTCTCCTTCCCAGATGGTGAGGATGGTGCATTTTCAGTGATAGAATAGGCATCAGACGGGCATGAGCAAAGTAGGAACGGTGAGCCAGATCCAGGTCACCAGGGTGGAAAGCTGGGCTGCCTAGCAAGGGGCAAAACTGGGAAAAGCAGTATTGTAGGGTGGGACCTGGCCCTCAGGGTGACCTTTCCTCCCCTGGCACATCCTGGTCATGTGGTAGACCCCCTTGGAGGAGCAGCAAGGGGGCTGGAGAAGAATAGGCTCAGACTTCCATACAAGTCTGCACAACCACTCCCCTAAGCATGAAGCCTTCAGGACAATGAGATTCTGACTACTAGAAAGAACATGAGCCCCAGGTTTAAGGGTCCCGGTAGAACACGAGATACTCGGGAGCAGAGAGCAAGGCAATACCTTTACTTCTGTAGGAGGGTGCGCAGCCAACACAGGGTCTGGTAAGCAAAGCACACTAAGCGGTCTTTAAGGAAAACCTTTTATTTTATTTATTTTTAAAATTGATTTTAGAGAGAGAAAGGGAGAGAGAAACATTGATTTGTTGTTCCACTTATTTATGCTCGGGTTTTATCCTTGATGCATGCTGTCTGTCCCTCACTCTTGAATGGTCAGAGCTTAGGTTCACATTCTTGCGTGATTGGCTAATTCAAAGGACAGGGAGGGATTGACATTTGTGATTTCAAAATGGCAGCTGTTTAAAACTCCCTTCTTTGACAGAAAAAATTAGTAGTTTATTCTCACAATTCTCACATGACCAACATCAAGTAATCTTAGGAACAAAGCCTGGGGCTGTTGACAGAGTTTTGGTCAAACTAGAGATAACGTTTAGGCCTCAGTTGTGTTTCAGGTCCAGAAAAGCAGCAAAACCAGGGAGAGCTAAGTGAAGCCATGACTTGACATCAGGACCAGCCGCAATGACTAATGACACCCCCACTGCCCGTGCTGACCAATCAGTGGAGACCACGGCCATGAAAAAACAGACTTGGAAAGCTGATTAATATTATTTTTTTAAAAAATAATATGTGATTGATTTTAGAGAGAGATGAAGGAAGAGGGATAGAGAGATAGAAACATCGATGGAGAGAACCATCAAATGGCTGCCTCATGCATGCCCCCTACTGGGGCATGACCAGACCAGAATGAAAACAATATGCCCTGACCTGAATGAAACCAAGGACCTCTTGGTTCATGGGTTGACACTCAACCACTGAGCTACACAAGCCGGGCTGATGAATATTCTTTTGAGCGCCTCTCTTAAAATCCCCACCTTTTGAAAAGAGATAAAACCCCCTAAAATGAAGGACCCCATGTACACACATAATCTGTCTTTCTGTCTGTCTCTCTCTGTCTGTCTGTCTCCCTCTCAAGTGTCTGTGCCTTTTCCCACCCCCTTCTTTCCCCAGGAGCACTGCCTCTGGATCTTGAGTGCGTGCGAGCACACACACACACACACACACACACACACACACACACACACACACACGCCTTTCCCCTCTCCTTCCCCCTTCTCTTCTCCCAGGCATGCTTTCTTTTTCCTAAGCTCCAAGGGCCCTTCACTTGCCCCTGTAATTTGTTTTCCAAGTCCACACAGCCCAGCTGGCTCCCTTCTTCTATGTCTCACTTCTACCTCTGTGACTTCCTTTCTTTTTATTTTTTTAAGGGAGACCTTTTACTTTACTTATTTTTTAAATTTATTTTAGAGATAGAGAAAGGGAGAGAAGGAAACATTGATTTGTTGTTCCACTTATTTATGCATTCATTGGTTGACTCTTGTATGGGCCCTGACCACAGATCAAACTCAGAACCTTGGCGTATCAGATAACACTCAAACCAACTGAGCTACCCAGCCAGGGCTCTGTGACTTTCTAAGTAAACTTTCTCTTGTATTTGAGTTCTTTCCTGTGAACTCTTTCTTAGCCAAAGTCAAGGACCACGGTCTAGCTTCACCAGTAACATCTGGTGCTGTTCACTGTGAACAATAGGCCTGTCCTACTGCAGTCAGGACTGGGGAAGGGGTGGGAAAAGGCACAGACACTTGTGCAGAGCTGCAGCGACTCCAGCCTGGTAGGAAAGATTGTGACTCCAACATTTTGCCCAGATATGAAGGATAAGCTGGAGCTCCCCAAGCCAAACTTATACTGCCTTCCAAATTAAAAAAACATTTGGGAGAGAAACCAAGATGGCGGCATAGGTTAAACACCTAACCTACAACCTGGCACAACAATTTAAAAAATACAACTAAAAGTCAAAACGGACATCATCCAGAACCACAGGAAAGCTGGCTGACTGAAATGCCCACAACTAGAAGGAAAGAGAAAACCACCAGGAAAATCAGAGGAGCCATAAAAGCCTGAGGTATGGAGACACGGGGGAGACACGAGCACACGCGCGTGCGGGGAGGATGGAGCCGGAGAGGATGGGGCGACTGACAGCCTGGCCGGCGTTCTCTCGCGGGAAGGAGATAAAAGCTCCAGATTATGCTGAACCCCAGTTCCGGCTGCACTGGGCCCCGGTTCCGGGCGAGACCCTGGGAAGCCAGGCTCATGCTGGGGGAACCTGGGCTGTGAGGCGGAGACGCAGGGGAGTGGCGAAGGGCAGAGCACCGGAGGCGCGCATGGGAATGTGCGCAGAGGATGGTCTGTTGACTGTGCCGTTGGATTGCCCTGGTGGGAAGGAGACAAAGGCGCCAGACTGCGCTGAGCCCCAGTTCCGACTACACTGAAACCCAGTTCCGGGCGAGAATCTGGGAGTCCAGATTCATTGGGGGAGAGAATAGACTGTTTGGCGGCGGGCGAAACTCCAGGGAGCTTTTCTCTCAGAGGTGTTTGCAGGGAGTACAGAGGGACACTGAGACCCAGGAACCTCATAGGGCGGGGCTGATGGGAAGTCAAGGCTGTAGGCTCCACCCTGAAACTCTGCCCCATCCAGGCTGAGCACAGAGGCTTTTACAATTTTGCAAGTCTAGTTGAATAAGGCTGTCTCCTGGCATAGACACAGCTGATCCTCACAGCCATTTGGACTGGAGGTCAAATCCTCCCAGTGTACCAACAGCAATCAAGGCTTAACAACACCAAAACTTTGCACTCAGCCCACAAAGCGGGGTGCCAAGAGTGACCACCTAGGGAGATTGGAGAAGCTGAGCTACCGGCCCCTATAGGTCACTGACCACACAAAGCCACTCCATCAACATAGGGAGGCAGCCAAAAGGTGGAGACACCGAAGCAGGTCACGAATAGAAGGGATGAAGGAAAGTAAACTAATGGATGACACAGTGTTCAGAACCACATTTATAAGGTTACTTAAGAATCTTCTGGAGGACCAAGATGGTGGCATAGGGTAGACGCCTGATTGTTGCCTACCACAACAATTTTGAAACTACAACTGGAAAACAGAGCAGACACCATCCAGAACAATGGCCGGAGGAATTGCTGAGAAGGAATTGACCAATGGGAGTTGGGATTGGGAAGACGAGGCCCCGCTGGGTCTCGGATCCAGGTGCGCTCGCCCGGCGACTGGTCGCCGCTGCAGACCCGAGTGCCGCCGCAGCGACCTTGGACCAGCCCGCCACGGTGCACTGGGTGCACCGGAGCTTCGCCAAGCCTGCCGCCCAGCGAGTTCTGTGGCAGCCGCCCCGGAGCTTTGAGAAAATGGCCGAAGGAATTGCTGAGAGGGAATTGACCGACAGGAATTGGGATCAAGAAGATGAAGCCCCGCTGGGTCCGGGTGAGGCGGTGCGCCCCTGGGTCCGGGCGAGGCCACGCGCCCCTGGATCCGGGTGAGGCCGCACGCCCCTGGGTCCAGGTGAGGCTGGGTCCCGGGTCCGGGTGAGGCCTTGCCCCTGGGTCCGGGTGAGACTGGGTCCAGGTGAGGCCGCGCCCCTGGGTTCAGGAGAGGCCGTGCGCCCCTGGGTCCGGGTGAAGCTGGATCCCGGGTCCAGGTGAGGCCACGCGCCCCTGGATCCGGGTGAGGCGGTGCGCCCCTGGGTCCAGGCGAGGCTGCGCGCCCCCGGGTCCAGGCGAGGCCGCGCGCCCCTGGGTCCGGGTGAAGCTGGTTCCCGGGTCCAGGTGAGGCCATGCGCCCCTGGATCCGGGTGAGGCTGGGTCCCAGGTCCGGGTGAGGCCGCACCCCTGGGTCCGGGAGAGGCCACGTGCCCCTGGATCCAGGTGAGGCGGTGCGCCCCTGGGTCCGAGCGAGGCCGTGTGCCCCTGGGTCCAGGCGAGGCCGCGCGCCCCTGGGTCCAGGTGAAGCTGGATCCCGGGTCCGGGTGAGGCCATGCGCCCCTGGATCCGGGTGAGGCTGGGTCCCGGGTCCGGGTGAGGCCGCACCCCTGGGTCCGGGAGAGGCCACGCGCCCCTGGATCCGGGTGAGGCGGTGCACCCCTGGGTCCGGGCGAGGCCACGAGCCCCTGGATCCGGGTGAGGCCACATGCCCCTGGGTCCAGGTGAGGCTGGGTCCCGGGTCCGGGCGAGGCTGCGTGCCCCTGGGTCCGGGGGAGGCCACGTGCCCCTGGGCCCGGGTGAGGCTGGGTCCCAGGTCCGGGTGAGGCCTTGCCCCTGGGTCCGGGTGAGACTGGATCCGGGTCCGGGTGAGGCCACGCGCCCCTGGGTCCGGGTGAGGCCACGCCCCTGGGTCCAGGAGAGGCCACGCACCCCTGGGTCTGGGTGAGGCTGGGTCCTGGGTCCGGGTGAGGCCGCGCCCCTGGGTCCAGGAGAGGCCGTGCGCCCCCGGGTCCGGGTGAGGCTGCGCGCCCCCAGGTCCGGGCGAGGCCGCGCGCCCCTTGGTCCAGGTGAAGCTGGATCCCGGGTCCAGGTGAGGCCGCACCCTTGGGTCCAGGAGAGGCCATGCGCCCCTGGGTCCGGGTGAGGCCACGCGCCCCTGGGTCCGGGTGAAGTTGGATCCCGGGTCCGGGTGAGGCTGTGCGCCCCTGGATCCGGGGTGACCAGGCCTGCAGGGGAGGGCAGTTGGGGGGGACCAGGCCTGCAGGGGAGGGTAGTTGGGGGCATTCGGGCTGGCAGGGGAGCGTTTAGGTGTCGATCAGGCTGGCAGAGGAGTGGTAAGGGGGTGATCAGGTTGGCAGGCAGGCGAGCGATTGGGAGCCAGCAGTCCTGGATTGTGAGAGGGATGTCCAGCTGCCAGTATAGGATGTCCAGCTGCCCTGTGGGATCGGGCCTAAACCGGCAGTTGGATATCCACCAAGGGGTCCCAGATTGGAGAGGGTGCAGGCTGGGTTGAGGGACACTCCTCCAGTGCACTAATTTAATGCACTGGGCCTCTAGTCTATATATGTAAGAGCTTAAGCAACTGAACGACTGAATGACCGGTCCACTGGTTGCCATGACATGCACTGTCCACTAGGGGCAGATGCTCAATGCAGGAGCTGCCCCCTGGTGGTCAGTGTGCTCCCACAGCCAACCTCCCGCAGCTTGCCAACCTCCCACGGGCCTTCTTCCCGGCCGGCCAGCTCCCTTTATAGGCCCCGATCACCAGCCAGGCTGAGGGACCCTACCCATGCACAAATCCGTGCACCAGGCCTCTAGTCACATATAACTAGATGTGTGTCTGTTCTTCCACTCAGGACTTATTAAGCATCTAATATATGAACCACTGCCATTCTCAGCACTGGGGACACAGCGGTGACCAAGACAGAGGAGGTCTCTGCTCTCATGGATTTTACAATCTGATACTAATGAGTAACTGCAGAACTAATTACTAACACAATTATTTACATAATCAATTCCAATTGTGTGTTAGGGAAAAGCATAGGGTGCTGGTGATTAATGACAGTAAGAAGACCTTCTGGGAGGTGGCAGTGGAACTGAGATCTAAAGGCTAAGAAGGAGGTGACCAGGCAAAGGAGAGAAGAGTAGGTGGACTGGAGTATTCCAGGCAGGATGGCAGCAGGAAGGCAGGGACCTAAGGAAGGCTTATGTGGCTGCAGACCAGTGAAGAGGGCATGTGCGCGGCAAGAATGGGTGAGTGCCGCTGGAGGACAGACCGGTCAGGTTGTGCTGAGGAAATGTGGCTTCCTCAGGATGACAGCCCTCCTTCCTGCTGCACTTCCAGCCCTCTCCTGCCAGGGCTCCTGCTTCTGGGCTGACCCTGCTGAAATCTTTCTGGCATAGCTGCCAGGATGACCCTGCTTAAAGCATTTCAGTGACTTTTCACCTCATGAAGAGCCAACTCATGCCTTCACTGATGGAACCCCACTTTGTTCAGGTGTCCACAGCTTCCCAAACTGGCTGTGTACCCCAGCCCTGGGTCTGACTGATCTGTGGGGGGCCCTCCCACCTCCCCATCAGTGATAGGTTCAGGAATGGGGCACTCTAGTGGCAGCGGGTGTTTGGGAAAACGTCTTGCTTTTAGGGGGAAAGCTGTAGGAAAGCACTCAGCTCTGACCAGCCACAAAGGGGGTGCAGAGGGGCCCGGTGAGCAGCGTGTGAGCAGAGGGGACCCTGCAAAGCCCTGCTGATGCTGGGCCAGGGGAGCAAAGATGGATAGGCCCTGGCTCCACATGAATGCTCAATTAACCAACCCTAGGGCCTGCCTAGCGCTGAACTTCCTGTCATGTGGGCTACTAAATCTTGTTTAAGCTGGCTTGAATCTGGGTTTTGTTGTTTGCATCAGCTGGCACCTTGATACTTTTAAGGACTGCAAAGGAGGACTGTTTGCATTTCTCCTCTGCCAGGTTTCTCAGCCACTTTCTCTACCACTCCTTCAGCTCCTACCCATGGCTCCAATCATGTATGACTTTGTGAAATTCTCTTTTTAATCTCTTTGCTTGGAATACCCTGCCAACCCCAATAGAATTGGGAAACTCCTACTCATCCCTCAGAACCCATTTCCAGGGTCACTTCATCTGTAAAGCCCCTGACACCCCTGAACAGATTAAAAGCTTCCCTCTCTGGATGTGGCTGTCACCCAGAGGGTCCTCATTTTCTGAGTATTTAGAGTCAAACCTCAGTTCGCAAACATCCATCTTGAACATTTTGGTTCTCAACCAAGTTGTTCACAGGAAAAAAATGTCTCGATTGTAGAAAAAACTTCACTTCTCAACCCAACAACCCTTTCATGCTGATACCTGTATGACTAGTCACTCATCCCTCAGACAACAAAGGAGAGAATGCTTGAGTATGTGCCAGTTTATACTAAACCTCAAGTTGTTAACATCTCAGGAAATTGTGCTGTGAATATTTTCATGTTTTTTTTTTTTTGTTTTTTTTTTTTGCTGCTTATTATTATTAAACTAGAGGCCCAGGTGGGGTCCCTCGGCCTGGCCTGTGCCCTCTCGAAATCTGGAACCCCTCGATGGATGTCAGACAGCCGGTTTCAGCCCGATCCCCATAGGCCAGGCCGAGGGACTCCACCAGTGCACAAATCCGTGCACTGGGCCTCTAGTATGCATATGAGATCTTTGGTTAATCTCTTCCCGCCCTCTCCCCTGTCCCCTTCCCTCTGAGATTCATCATTCTGTTCCATGTTTCCATGCCTATGCATTGAGTGCCTGCCCCCTGGTGGGTACTGTGCATCATAGCTACTAGCTGGTAGGCTGGTTGGCCGGTCGCTTAGGCTTTTATATATATAGATATGTACAGTAAGTCCCCATGGGTCCTGAGAAGGTTAGTGATAACAGCAAAGTGGAAAGTTGTGAGAACAATGATTGAGCTTTAAAAAGAAATAATTGCGGCCCTAACCAGTTTGGCTCAGTGGATAGAGCATTGGCCTGCAGACTGAAGGGTTCTGGGTCTGGGTTGAAGGCTCGATCCCCAGTGGAGGGTGTGCAGGAGGCAGCCAATCAATGATTCCCATCATGGATGTTTCTATCTCTCTCTCCCTCTCCCTTCCTTTCTGAAATCAATAAAAATATATTTAAACAAAAAGAATGAAATAATTGCAAAGTATGATAGAGGTGTTTGCGTGTCTGATCTGACTACCGAGTATGGCATGACAAAATCAATGATTAGCACAATTTTAAAACAAAAATAGGCGATTAAGAGGGCTGATGTTGCTCGGCCAGCATGGCTCAGTGGCTGAGCATTGACCTATAAACCAGGAGGTCACAGTTCCATTCCTGGTCAGGGCACATGCCCGGTTGCAGGCTCAGTCCCCAGAAGGGGGAGTGCAGAAGGCAGTCAATCCATGAGTCTCTTTCATCATTGATGTTTCTATCTCTTTCTCCCTCTCCCTTCCTCTCTGAAATCAATAAAAATAAATTTAAGAAAAAAGTGCTGATGTTGCTAAGGGTGTGAAGTGCTCACAAAACAATGATCATAGGCAACTGAAGAGGTAAGAAAAATTGTTGATTTGGATAAACAAAAAGCAGTTAGCCAGTGATAGCATTTTGAGGGCAATGATATGTGAAAAGGGGAACATGATACTTACTGACCTCCTGAAAGACCCTGGCGTGAGTGTGAAAGTGATTCATTCAAGCCGAGTAGGGGTGCTTCGATAAATGTAAAGGAAGTGGCCCTCATGGTGCAGGGAGCGTGGGGAGCTGCTAGTATTAGCGAAGTAGCTGTGGTGATTTCCTGATGGAATGAAGAATACGTCGAGGCCGAGGGGTCTGTTCCTCAGTGTTCAGTTATGATGAGACAGGCTGCTCCTGGGAGAAAATGCCCAAGAGGACTCCCCACTCAGGAGGGGAAGGCATTGCCAGGACACCAGGCAGGGAAGGACGGGCTGACGATGTCTCTGTGTGGAATGTGAGTGGGGACTTTAAATGGAAGCCTCTACTCTACCACTCTGAAAACCCATGAGTTTTCAAGAAAATTAATGTCATGAAAAACAAGTTGAATGTGATGTAGAGGGCTAACAGAAAAGCTTGGGTAGCCAGCAATTTTTTAAAAAATATATATTTTATTGATTTTTTTACAGAGAGGAAGGGAGAGGGAGAGAGAGTTAGAAACATCGATGAGAGAGAAACATCGACCAGCTGCCTCCTGCACACCCCCTACTGGGGATGTGCCCACAACCAATGTACATGCCCCTGACTGGAATCGAACCTGGGACCCTTTAGTCTGCAGACCGACGCTCTACCCACTGAGCCAAACCAGTTTTGGCCCAGCAATTTTTAATTGAGTGGATTCATGAAGTGTTTGCCCCAAGTGTGAAGAAATACCTCCAGGAAACACCACTGCCACTCAGGGCACTTCATGTCATGGGCAAGGCTCCTGCCCGCCCTCCAGGATGGGATTGGAACTACTGGAGGAGCAAGTCACTGCTAGGTCCTCGAGCCTAACAACTCCTCCCATCCTGTGAGGCCACTGCCAGCGTGGCCTGGGTTCAAAGACCTGGAGAAAGGGCTGACGCACAAATTAATACACAAGACAAGAAATATAAATTTGGAAATTATGGGGGAAGCCAGTTGTGAGCTTGGTACAAGGGACCAAGTTCCATTGAGTCTCCATTCCCATCTGCCTTTTATTTACTAGAACTAGAGGCCCAGTGCATGATTGAATCATGCACATGTAGGGTCCCCTACACGCTTTCGCTTTCGATCGCGGTGGAGCTGGGTGCCTGTCCGCTGGTGCACCAGGCCTTTCAGAAGCCTCCGGCGCGGTGGAGGCTTCTGAAAGGCCTGGTGCCGGAGCAGACAGGCACCCAGCTCCCCCGCTTTTGATGGTCTGCGGCAGGACGTGAGCTTGCTGCCCCAGAGGCCCCTTCTGTTCCGCAGCACAGCCATGGCACAGACGCTGAGCTCGCACGCCACTGGCGACGCGAGCTCAGCATCCTGCCGGCCCAATCGGCTACCTCGGCCACCCTGAGTCCCGCCCCCTGCGCCTCCCTCTGGCCCAATTGTGGGCGTAGCGGGGTGATGGTAATTTACATATTACCATTTTATTAGGTAGGATACACAATTGCCTTTTAGGAATGCAAACAGACATATCAATGGTAATGTTTGGCCAACAGTAAAGAGATCATCAGGTTTGGGGGGTTGCCTTCGGCTATTGAGTCAGCAGCAGGTAATAACAATGCAGACATTCAGCCTTCTGAACATCAAAGCCCCAATCAGCCTTCTGACCAGACTTCTTGCATTCTTGGCTTCTGGCACCATCCCGCCATGGGCCAGCAGGTCATTTCTAACTTTAAGGAGCTCTACGTAAAGGCCCTGTTTCAGAGGTGTTTTGAGGTGACCTCTGACACCGATTTAACCCTCAGGGTTAAATATCCTCACAGGGTTTTAATATCCTCACTTGCTCAAGGCTCATAGACAGCATGGGGAGTGTCTTCCAGGACCACGCAACCAGCCTGGGAGACACTGTGGCCCGAGTCTGTTGCTGACTGTGAGTCTGTGAGGGCTGTGAGGGGGAGCCTGTGTCTCTGGGCAAGTCCATGGCTTGGAGGTGGATGGTGATAGGGAGGAGTAGGTGAGGACACAGCACTGAGCTGACCACCCAGGAGCTCCGGGACCTTCAGAGGAGCAGCTGTGGAGTCTCTTCAGAGGAGGAGGGAAGGGAGGATGTTCCTACTCCACTCATCAGGGAAATGCTGGGGGAGGGAAAGAAGTGCAGTTTTATCACCCTGACAAAGAAGTAGCAAACTGGGCGATAGATAAACTTGTTCAATGACAATGCAGTGTTTCACTTCAGGCAAGTATTAAAATGAACATCATTGGGTAGGTTAGTGGGACAGAGGCCCACTGAGCCTGAAGCAAGTTCTCGAGGAGCAAAGAGAATGAGAGGAGAAATAACCCCAGGAAAACAGCTACCTGTTGTCTTCGTGGAAGGAGACTCCCCTTCTAAACAATGACATCGCTCCTTTCTATAATCAGTCATCAACATTAAAGGTAAGTTCTATTGTGTAGGTAAAATTTCATTTCTTATGTACATTTCATTTCCTTTTTGTTAAATATTAATTTACATTTCACGTCCTTTTTAAAGTATTTATAAATTAAATAGTAAATTAGACATGTACTGTATACAAAAAAGGTTAAAACAGGAATTTGGGGGCCTGGAATGGATTAATTCAATTTACATTCTTTCTAGTGGAAAAAAAAGATTCGGTTTTTGAACAAATCGCTTCTCGAACAGACTTCTGGAACAAATTAAGTTCGAGAATCGAGGTTCCACTGTACTATCCTGGTCCCTGGGAAGGTAGGAATTTTATCATAGACAAAAATATTAACTATTGAATAGACTTCTAATTTTAGTCCCCACTAAACATGCCTCTATATTGAACCATTCTGTTTCTCTCCATCCTTCACTTCCAAGTCGTGGCTCCAATGCATATGACAGGCAACGGACCAGACTGCTAACTACAATCACAAACCTTGCAAAAGACACAAGGTTTCCCAGTCAGTGAAAGACACTGGGAAGCTGCTGGAATCTGGCGGAGTTGAACCCCCTGCTGATGGCCACTTCTGAAGAAACTGATCTTTTCATCATGAGATTTTTTTTTTTATCTTCACCTGAGGATATGTATTTTTATTGATTTTAGAGAGGAAGGGAGAAGGAGAGAGAGAGAATCACTGACATGAGAAACATCAATCAGTTGCCTACAGGACCCGTGACCCTTTGGCGCACGGGACAATGGTCCAACCAACAGAGCCACACTGGCCAGGCTGTCATGAGATCTTTGACTCTGCTATGTGTGAAGGTCACGTGTTAGGTGCCAGGGTGCTAACCAAGACTAGGAAAAGTTTCCTGCCAGTCTTAACCTTATAGTCTTTAGAGTAAGATAGACAAGTGTACAAACACACTATATAATTCCATATACTAGTAGTAATGAGTATCAGGAAGAACACAATAAAGTAGTAAAAGGCAATATGAGTGAGATTCCAAATTGGGATATAGAAAAGTGATCATTTTCTGGGAAGGGTACTTTCTGAAACAGAACACAGTAAACCCTTGATTTTGTGGACCTTGATTTAACATGTTTCGAATTTAATGGACAAAAGTTCAGGTCCATATGTCATATGTGAAAGTGAAAATCCTATTAATTTAAAAACACTTTTAGCCAAGATGTGCTTATAATTAAATTAACAGGTATTTTTTGTTATTAATTCAGTTTTTGTTTTTGTTTTTGGTTAATCCTCACCTGAGGATTTTTCTTCCATTGATTTTTAGAGAGTAGAAGGGAGAGGGAGAAACAGAGAGAGAGAAATATTGATGTGAGAGAGACATGATTTATTGGTTGCCTCCCACACGCAGGGATGGAGCCTGCAACTGAGGTATGTCCTCTTGAACGGAATCGAACCCAGGAGACCCTTCAGTCTGTGGGCTGACATTCTAACCAATGAGCAAACTGGCTGGGGCTCATTGTTACTTTTTTTGTTTTGTTTCCCCTTTAGGGCCCACAGCATATGCCAACCATTTTAACAAATTTTAGCGAATAGGCCACATGTTGGAAAAAACACTATTGCAATTTCACTGACATAAATATTACATATCTACAAATATAGTCTACAGTAGTGGCCCGGTGCACGAAATTCGTACACGGGGGGTGGTGGTGGGGTGTTCCTCAGCCCGGCTTGCACCCTCTCCAATCTGGGACCCCTCAAAGGATGTCCTACTGCCAGTTTACAGGGATCGGGCCTAAACCAGCAGTCGGACATCCCTCTCACAATCCGGGACTGCTGGCTCCATCTGCTCACCTGCCTGCCTGCCTGCCTGATTGCCCCTAACCACTCTGCCTGCCAGCCTGCTCGCCCCCAACTGCCCCTTGCCGCCGGCCTGCTTGCCCCCAAATGCCTCCCCGCCAGCCTGATCACCCCCAACTGCCCCCCCACTGGCCTGCTCGCCCCCACCTTCACTCCCCACTGGCCTGCTCACCCCCAACTGCGCCCCCCCTGCTGTCCTGCTCACCTCCAACTGACCCCCACTGATGGCCTGCTCACCCCCAACTGGCCCCACCTCCAACTGACCCCCACTGATGGCCTGCTCACCCCCAACTGGCTCCCCTGCTGGTCTGCTTACCCCCAATGACCCCTGCCATCTTATCCTGGCCTGATCATCCCCCGGCGACCCAAGGTCTCAGCCCCTCCTTTTTTTCTTTTTTTGAGTGCCTTCTTGAGTGGAGGCCAGGGCCGGATGGAAGCAAGTATCTAGGATTTATTTATCTTCTATAATTGAAACTTTGTAGCCTTGAGTGGAGACCAGGGCATGCAGGAAGCTTGGCTTCCTCCATTGCCAGGGGCAACCCAAACCTCCTGGTTGCTTCAGCTCTGTGGCTGGCTGCCATCTTGGTTGGGTTAATTTGCATATTCGCTCCTGATTGACTGGTGGGCATGGCGTAGTGGAGTGATGGTTAATTTGCATGTTTCTCTTTTATTAGTATAGATATATTTAAATCTAAGTCACCTCTTGTAAACAATGTTCAGTGAATGATAAGCATGTGACCATACTGTATCACACGTGGTAATTGGTTCTGTTGTCCCCTGGCATGACTTTCAGCAGCATTTTTAACACAAGCTGGCCCATGTTCCCACATACAATGCGCATCTCTTTGTTTACTCATGGTGACTGGTGAAAATACACATTTAGACCTATTCGGAATAAATTTAAAATTACTGTAGTACATATAGCAAACTTTCTGTGAAATTAAACTTTTCATACTTACACAAACGTGCCTACTTAAGTAAAACAGGGAAACTATTTGTGCATTTTTTAGCATACACATAGGAAAATCTACTTTATTATATAACGGCCTTTTCGCTTTACGAACACCCCCCTCACCCGAACTAGTCCCTTACATTGAGGTTTTACTGTACTCTCAGGGGAATGAACCACTGTCCCACTCACTAGAGTAGGTCCCCACAGCCAGGAACCTATTACATGCCTGTCCCACTGCCAGTTAATTGGACCAGGAGTAGACAGCTGGCCCACGCTAGGCCAATCAGAGTCTCTCCCGGGAACTTGGAAATGGAATACTAGTATGTAATTGGCAGTGTAGAAGAGAGATGATTCCGCTTTAGGGCTGGGGTGTTTGTTGGCCAAGTGGAGGGGGGAGGGAAGGGGAGAGAGAGAAAGGGAGAAAGGGAGCGAGCGAGAGAGAGCTCACAGGATGAGGGGAGCAAACACAGAGATGTCAGAAAACTGCAGGCTCAGAGGGACAAGTGAGTGCCTTGGATCCAGGTAGATGCCAGCCTCCTGTAAGGTGCAGCTAGAAGTCCTGCCTTTGGATCCAGGAGACTCCTAAATCTTCCAATGAATTGTGTTTCTAATTGTGTTTCATTTCTAAGAATGAAAATACCAGTGATGACAATGATGGCAACAGACAGTTGTTAGTGCCAGGCACTGTTTTCAGAATTTTACTTATGTTACATATTTCTATCCTTACAACTCTTTGAGACAGGTACCATTGTTATCCCCATTTTATAGGTGAGGAAACTGAGGTACAGAAGTCACAATAATAAATAGTAGGACTGGGCTTTTTTTTTTTTTTTTTAAGATCTTTTTTAAAAAGATTATTCATTTTTAGCCGAAACCGGTTTGGCTCAGTGGATAGAGCGTCGGCCTGCGGACTCAAGGGTCCCGGGTTCGATTCCGGTCAAGGGCATGTACCTTGGTTGCGGGCACATCTCCAGTAGGGGATGTGCAAGAGGCAGCTGATCGATGTTTCTCTCTCATCGATGTTTCTAACTCTCTATCCCTCTCTCTTCCTCTCTGTAAAAAATCAATAAAATATATTTAAAAAAAAAAAGATTATTCATTTTTAGAGAGGAAGGGAAACAGCAACGTGAGAGCGGAAGATCGATCAGCTGCCTTCTGCTTGCCCCCTACAGGGGACCAAACCCCCAACCCAGGCATGTGACCTGACTTGGAATCAAACCAGCAACCTTTTGGTGAACAGGATGACCCCGGCCTGGCCAGGACTTTGTCCAGGTGTTTGTCTAGGCAGTGGGCCTCCACTGTTTCACTATACTCTAAACACACAGGGGTTGGGGTGGGGAGGGGCTTGAGGTTATTTTAAACGTGTGAAATCCCACTGGTCCTGAGCAAAACCCCTCGTCCAAAGGCATATGCTGCTTTTACACAACTCATGCCAACTGGGAAACTGGCAGCACTCTATCAGCTCAGCGTTTTCATCACTCCATGTCACACTCTCACATTCCAGGACCACGAGCCAGGGCATGAGGAAGTCTCTCCTAATTGTCCTTCATGTCCGAGAAGCAGAGATGCTGACGACACCCAGTAGTTAAGAGCTGAGCTCAGACTGGGGGTTGTAAGCTTGAGTTTAAATCCTCACTGTGCTTCAGACGTGAACTCAGAAAAGTTAATTACCTTTTCCTGACTCAGTTTCCCTATCTATTACAGAAATAATAATGCCTCTCTCATGGGATTGTGAAGACGGGATGAAATAATGGACTAAAGCATTTCAGCAAATTCTGAAACCTGACACGGCTGCACCTCAGGCAAATGCACAAATCACTAGTTTTGTTCCTGTACCCCTTTTGGAAAAACACTTTTCCTGGGGAACAGCTTTTTCCATCCATTGCACAGCTTCCCGCAGGGACAGCTCTCCTGGCTGAGGAACAGCAACACTCTCCTCCTAGCATCCGAATCTTTCGCTGCGTCACCCAAAACTGACGGGAAATGCAAACAGGGAAACAAACCACAAAGAAGAGTTGCAGTCCCCGTGTCCCCACTGCAGCAAGCCTGGCGTGGCACCTGCTCCTGCACAGCCAGACCGGGTCTCGGCTTTCCCACAGACACTGTGCCTCTCCCACACCTGAAACCCCATAGACGTAATCTCCAATAAACCTCGTCAGGCAGAGTGGGTGTCCAGTGCTTGCACAGAACTTTATGATCTACTTTTCAAGAAAAGACTAGGTCTGTGAAGTTCAACAAATTAGTTTTTTATTTTTTAAAATATATTTTATTGATTTTTCACAGAGAGGAAGAGAGAGGGATAGAGCCAGAAACATCGACGAGAGAGAAACATCAATCAGCTGCCTCCTGCACGCCCCCCACTGGGGATATGCCCGCAACCAATGTACATGCCCTTGACCGGAATCGAACCTGGGACCCTTGAGTCCGCAGGCCGACGCTCTATCCACTGAGCCAAACCAGTTTCGGCAACAAATTTGTTTTTTAAAAACATATTTTTATTGATTTCAGAGAGGGAGAGACAGAAACATCGATGAGATAATCATCGATTGGCTACCTCCTGCACAACCCCTACCAAGAATGGAGCCCACAACCCAGGCATGTGCCCTGACCAGGAATGAACCGTGACCTCCTGGTTCTTAGGTTGATGCTTAGCCACTGAGCTACACCAGCCAGGCTCACCAAATTCTTTATCCCCTTTCCCTTCTCCCGTGGACAAGGAGAGGGTAAGAGCTAACACTTGCTGGGCAACAAATTATCCTTAAACCTAGTAGCTTTATTATTGACTTATTTCAGAGGGAGAGAAACATCAATGTGTTACTCCACCCATGCACTCACTGTTGCTTCCTGCATGTGTCCTGACCAGAGACTGAACCTGCAGCCTTGGTGCATCAGGATGGTGCTCTGATCAGTTGAGCCACCCGGCAGGGCAAAACTTAGTGGCTGCAGACAATGAACACTGATTACCTTGTCATTTGTGTGTCTGACATTTGAGAGCAGCCTTGCTTCGTGGTTGTGGCTAAGGCTCTTTCGTGAAGGTTGCAGTCGAGACGTCGGTAGAATGTGGTCACCTGAAGGCGTGGCAGGGGCTGGAAGACCGACTTCCGAGATGGGCACGAACCTGGCTGCAGGCAAGGCCTCGAGTCTTGCCACATGAGCCTCTCCACAGGGCTGCTTATCTTCCGTGGAAGTGGTTCCCCGCAGAGTAAGGGACCCAAGAGAACAAGAAGGAAGCCATGATACATCTCAACTGAGCCCTATTCAGGTGACACCAAGAGGGAGCAATGACGGGGGCCTCTCAGAGGCTGGCTGCTGCCGGGACACCTAGAAGCCTGTGGGTCTCTGTACCCAGCCACTGTCTTCCCTTTACTTCAGCTATCTCTTCACCCCAAGAACATCTAATTTCAGACAGTAGTGGATACAAGGAGGAAGTAGATACGAATAAAAGATGCAGACTAGGCAGGGTGAAGGCCTGAGTTCAAGGACCAGGTCTGAAGAACTGGGAGAGTAGCAGACAGCCTTTAGGGAAGGGAGGCAGGCTGCCCCAAGTCCAGGACAAAAAAAAAAGTGTAAGACATAAGTGCTCCTCCCCAGCCCACCCTGACAGATGAGTCTTGTACCCTGATGAGCCCCCAAGAAAGTGACTTTCAGCTCAGCCCTGCCACTCTGAGTCCAAGCTGGGCCGAGAACTGAGTCCAGGCTGCTGCCCAGCTGCCATGCACTGAACTGTGTCCCCTCAAAAGTCGTACCCTGAAGCCGTAAGGCCGAGACCTCAGCATGTTAACTCTATGGGCAGCTGGGCCTTTACAAAAGCGATTAAGGTAAAACCGGGCCATTAGGGTGGGTGCTAATCCCATCTGACTGGTGTCCTAAGGCATTTGGACACCCAGAGGCACCAAGGGCACCCTCAGGGCGATGACACGTACGGACAGCAGAAAGCAGCCATCAGCAAGCCAAGGAGAAAAGAAACCTGCCAACACCTTCCTTGTAGACTTCCAGCCTCCTGGACAGTGAGGAAATGATTTTCCGTGGCTTAAGCCCCCAACTCTGTGGCATTTGTTATGCAGCTCGGGCGGCCTACACACGAGCCCTCTGGACTGTTCTAGGAACCATCTTGAAACCTCTGCCATGTAATGTGGTATCGGAACCAGACGTGAGCCGTCCTCTGTAGACTCAGGGAGGTGAGAAGATGCTGGGTTTCCCAACCAGCGGGGGAGGATGGGGCTGTGTGGAGCCATGGATACACTGTGTGCACCCAGACTCTGGTTCCTGCTACAAGTTCCCGATGGGTCCCAGGACCCACTCCTCCCCTCCGAAGGCAGTCTCCACACGCACACGTTCCTAGGCCACCTCCGCCGCCTGGCACATCTCCCGTCAGCTGGAAAGCACCTTCTGTATTCGTTCCCGCACTTCTTTTGGTCCCAAGGACACCATCATCTCAGCTACAGGCGGTCCTTGCTAAGAACAAAGAGAAAACATCGCTTATGATCTTAAGCTGCCCAAGAGACTCATGCCCAGCCTTGGTCTGCAGAAGTCATACCCCAGCCAACCCCAACACTGCTGCCTGTACCCCCAGGGCAGAGAGTGCATTACACTGTCTAATTTCTGAGGCTGAGGCTGCATCCCCGGAGCCTCTTCTTCCTGTATTGACATGTCTGTTACCTCCAATCAACGGCCAGTCCATGAAGGATGACGGGAGGGAGTGTGCGTGTTTGATTTACTACTGTGTCCTCTGTACCTAGCGTGGCACTTGCACAGTAGGCACTCAATAGGTGCTGTCTATTGAATGAGTGGGTGAGGGGAGTGCTCATGTTTCACTCATCGTTGTATGAAAGATGAGCTCAGTGCTGCTGGTGAATGTTAGCTGAGTGGGTAAGTGAGGGCTCCCGAGAACAGTCCAGCCCATCTGCCCGCCTCACCGGCTGTCCACTGAGGGCCACTCGGAGGAGTTTCATCACGTTACTGTACTTGGTGCCGGGCAGACCTTCGGAAAGCTTCTTCAGTTCTGCATTCAGCACGTCCTGAGTTAAGCTGGCGCCAGGTCCTTCTAAAAGCCTAGAAGTGGGCCAGTCTATGAGAGGCCCGCAGGGGCCAATGCAAGAGAGTGGGAGGAAGAACTTCGGAAGACTATCTATCAGCGACAATATAAAGGGCACAGTCAATGTTCAGGCCAGCCTGGGGAGAGGGGGAGGGAGGATCTACCACATCCGACCCACCCACGCTGGGGAAGAGAAAACCACCAGGGTACCGCACAGCAGAGACTCCCAGCATGGGGGCATAACACAGGGACACGAAGAGGGTACCAAAACCAGAGGATTTACTAATGGCTGCCTCTGTGCAGGTCATCTCTACGCCTCGTTTTCTCACCTGAGGGTCTGCACCTCACAGAACTATGCTGTGCCTACATTAAAACAAGCAAAGCACTAAGCACATTGCTTGAATGGGTAGTAACTACTCAAAAGTATTAGGTCTCATCTAGCCTATATAATAAGAGCCTAATATGCAAATCAACTGAACGGCAGAATGACTGGAGGAACGACCAGTCACTATGACATTCACTGACCACCAGGGGCAGACACTCAACACAGGAGCTTCCCCCAGCCCGCAGGCCCCAGGCCAGCCAAGGCAGGTGCCAGTGGGGGCTCCCCAATCACCCCACGATGGGGGACGGGGCTAGCGAGTACGGGCGGTGCCAGGCTGGCCAAGGTGGGTGCCATTGCTGCCCACCCCCCCCTAAGATCGCCCCACTGGTCACCCCACAGATTGGCCCTGATCACTGGCCAGGCCTAGGGACCCTACCCATGCACAAATTTCGTGCATCAGGCCTCTAGTAATGTATAAAAGCATAAGCGACTGTTTGACCGGTAGCTATGATATGCACTGACCACCAGGGGGCAGACACTCAACGCACAGGCATGGAAACATGGAACAGACTGATGAATCTCAGAGGGAAGGGAGGAGGGGGGAGGACGGGAAGAGATTAACCAAAGATCTTATATTCATACTAGAGGCCTCGTGCATGGGTTCATGAACCGGTGGGGTCCCTTGGCCTGGCCTGCAGGGATCGGGCTGAAATCGGCAGTCTGACATCCCCCAAGGGGTCCCAGATTACGAGACTCTGGTGGTCAGTGCACATCATAGCTACTGGTTGAACCGTCACTTACAGCAAGAGACGAATCCATGCACCAGGCCTCTAGTATTTCAAGAAAAAGCTAGTTATTAGCCAATATTATTACACCCAAGAGCTCTGAGGCTTTGCAAAAGTATCTATAAAGAAACTCAGGACTGGGTTAGATGGAGGCTGGAAGTATGGAGCCTTCTAGGAAATGATCTGAAACAGCTTCTAGACTGGGGACAGGGAGACTGTTGGATGTAACATAGAAGAGCAGAAAGGAAGCAATCTGGAGACTGCAGCCCCAGCGAGGGCCCTGCCACGGACTTGCCACAACCATCCTCTGCCCTCAGATGGAAGCATGTAAGGACCTAAGCTCCAGGGGCCAGCAATCACTGCCCTCTCCTGGCAGTCCAGCCGAGATCTGTTCCCAAAAGCGTGTTTGAGTTCAAGAGGAATTCCCTATTATTAGAACTGGACTTGCAAAAACTTCATCCCAGCCCTGCTTTGAAGTTAGAGCAAGAGATGGAGGCAGGGTGGGGAGTCTGTCCCACACTGAGCAGGGACCGAGGCAGATGGTTCACAATGCCCACCCTGACACCACCTGCTCACAACGGGGTCTGGACAGCTCTACCCCAGAGGTTGCTCAGTGTGCAGTGCTGCTGGCGCAGGGTACGGGTTCATAAGTGATCTGAACAAATAACCTTTCAGCACACAGACAGATCTCCTATTAACTCCAGAACCTGAGCAACTGAGTTCCAACTGGAGACAGAAGTAATCATTCTTATTGCATCATTAACTGGGTTACGTGATTGCTGTTATTTACGAAATGGAGGAGACAAAATATTGAAAATATAAAATGTGGGGAAAAATAGATATTCTCAATGTCACTGCAGGGAGCAACCTGCCAAGGAGCAGGTGAAAGGGACAGGTCCTGGGCAGCCCACAATGGCAGCTGAGGACACGTTAGAGCTGGCTTGCAGCTTGGCGTGAGCACAGAAGGACTCTGAGAGATCTGGCAGCTTCTGATCATTTGTGTATCAGCTTTCCTGCCTCAAGTGCCTCTAAAAACAATGCCTGTGGCAGGATGGGGAGTTATGACATTACTTCCAGTGAATAACAACGAATACCTAGAATGGAATGCCCAAAATTAAGAAAGCATTATTACTAATAATAGCTCTTTTGGGAACTTATCTTGGCGCTATCCTTGCAAACATGTTAATGGTGTCTAGATAAGATTACTCATTGCGCACTGTTTTAACAGCAAAATCTGCAAGCAATCAAATGTCCATCAGCAGGAGGGTGTTAAATAAATCGTGGCGAAGTGGTATAGGAATGGGGTAGGTGTAGCTGCAGGAAAGAATAGGGATGCTCTCCAAGTACTGGGCAGATCAAAATATATATTAAGTAAAAGGAAAAAAAGGTACAGAATGGTGTTCTTGTATTGTACCTTTTGTGTAAAAAAAAGGGGAAGATAAGGAGGATTATTTAGACATAATTAAGAGCAGTCATAACATACAGAGGGTTTTGGAACTGGGCAAATAGGGGACAAGGATTAAAAACAGGACTCCCTGAATATATACCTTCTTATCATTTCTAGGTTTTAAAGCCAGGCTTAAGAGATTTGAATGTATTATTAACCAAAATATTAAATTTCAAAATTAAAAAATCATAGGACTAGAGTTGTATACACATATCCTTGAATTTAGACAATTCACAAAGGAAACTGCTAAGTGTGGCTGCCTCTCTGTCGGGGGCTGGAGTAGAGAGGGAAGACTTAGTTTTTGCTATAAACCCTCTTGTACCATTTGTATCTTTTTTTTTTTAATTTTATTGATTTTTTACAGAGAGGAAGGGAGAGAGATAGAGAGTTAGAAACATCGATGAGAGAGAAACATCGATCAGCTGCCTCCTGCACACCCCCTACTGGGATTGTGCCCGCAACCAAGGTACATGCCCTTGACCGGAATCGAACCTGGGACCTTTCAGTCCGCAGGCTGACGCTCTATCCACTGAGCCAAACCGGTTTCGGCTCTTTTTTTAATTTTAAAAAAATTTATTGATGTGAGAGATTGATTTAGTTGTTCCACTTATTTCTGCATTCACTGGATGATGCACTGACCAGGGATGGAACCCTCAACCTTGGGGCACTGGGACAATGATCCAACCAACTGAGCTACCTGGCCAGGGATATACCATTTGTATTTCTTGTCACATGCTTGTATTCTTTTTTGTTGTTGTTAATACTCACCTGAGGATATTTTTCCATTGATTTTTTCAGAGAGTAAGGGGGAAGAGAAAGAGAGACAGAGAGAGAGAAACATCGATGTGAGAGACTCATTGATTAGCTGTCTCCTGAACACAAACAATCAGGGCCGGAGAACCTGCAACCCAGGTACGTGCCCCTCACTGGGAATCGAGCCCATGGCCCTTGGTGTGCATCCCGACACTCTAACCACTGAGTACACCGGCCGGGCTAGCTGTATCATTTTAGACAAGTTACTTTTTTCGCTTTTGTAAGTAGTAACAAAATTTTTATCTGGGCACATGGCTGCCAACTAAAAAAAGTACATTTTCTAGGCTTCCTTAGGCCTGGCGTGGCCCTAAGACAGAGTTCCAGCTAGCGGGACAGTTTTTAAGTCAAGTCCTTAAGGGGGAGAAATGTCCTGTCTGCCTCCTCTTTTCCTACTTTCTCCTCTGGCTGAATTCTGGATGGTCCATGAGCCACCATGGACCACAGGGACAAAATCTAGGGATGGCAGGACACTGGAGACAAGAAGGAAAACTGTTCGCCCCTGTTCTGTTAGATAAAGAGAAGTACACTCGGTAGCGGGAGAGAAACCTGTTCTCCCTCTACCAGAGTAGCCAGCATGGAGGAGTGTGGGCAGAATAAAAAAGATAGACAGAGAAACTGGGCTTTGGTGATGTATTTTTGGGCCATGCATTTAGCCTCAAGTCAGCCCTTGTTCTGACCACACAATTACACAGACCAGTCCTTCTTCTCCATGGCTGTTTTCCGCTCTCATCATCGGAAGTGTTCTGGTACTGTTACAATAAGCAATAGTTTCATCTGCACCTTTCAGATGAGGAAACGATGCTCAAACAGATGCAGTAACTTGGCCAAAGTGAAGCCATCTGGGCAGGCGAACTAACTGGGTGAGTAACAGGTGGAGCCAGAATGGAACCCAGGTGGGTCCAACCCGGAACCTGAATGTATCATCTCTTCCGGGAGAGCCTGGGCTCCTCTGGGCTCCCCTCCTACCAAGAGCGTTGGTGAGTGATTAGCTCCCCCAAACCTCTCACTGGCCACAGGTTGTGCTGCAAGCCCAAACGCCCAGCCCTGGGGTAAAGGGAACCCAAGTGGGGGAGGGTACAGAACCTTGAGCTTGGCCTGCGGGAACTCACCTCAGCACGCGCTTGGCAATCACATCCACCTGCTCTGAGATGGCATTCAGCTGCGTTCGACCCACAGCAGGGCGAGTCCACAGGAAGGAGTGTGCCGGGGAGACCAAATCCTGCAAGCGGCAAATGTGACTCTGGAGAAAGAGGCAGCCAGTCAATGCATGGGGACAGGGCTGACACGCTGGAAGGGGGGGACTGGGGGGCTCCACTCCCTCGGTCTCCCGGAGCTCCCAGCCCCACCTGTCTCAGCAGGATGATCCTCTCCACATAGGCTGGGTCCAGGACAGCCCTGTCTGGCAGCTGGCTCCCAAATGCCTCCTCCACGAGCAGCTGCAGCTTCCCCACCAGCTGGCGCCTCTGGGTCTCATTGCTCAGCAGCCGACGAAGGTGCAGCCTGGAGGAAAAGCCCAAGGAGTTCTCTATACTGACGGAAGGAAAGGGACCTGGCCGAGGTCTGAAACAGGAAGCCCAAGGGCCCCAGACAACCCGGAGACACGCTGCTTCTGAAAGAGTGGCTAACATGCCCTAGCTGGTTTGGCCTGCGGACTGAAGGGCCCCGGGTTTGATTCTGGCCAAGGGCACATACCTTGGTTGCAGGCATGATCCCCAGCCCTGGTCACCTGGTCAGGGCACGTCTGGGAGGCAATCAATCAATCTTTCTCTATTTCTCCCCCTCCCTCCCACTCTCCACTCTAAAAAAAAAAAAAAAGGAAAAATATCCTCAGGTGAGGATTAACAACAATCTAAGTGACTGAAGGACCAGTAGCTATAACACTCACTGACCACCAGGCGGCAGATGCTCAATGCTGGAGCTGCCCCCTGGTGGTCAGTGTGCTCTCATAGCCAATTTCCTGCATACCCTACCCCTGGCTGGCTGGCCTGATCGGCTTGATTGGGACTGGGCGAGATGGGCCCTGATTGGCCCTGATCGCCAGTCAGGCAGAGATACCCCACCCATGCACAAATTCGTGTGCCGAACCTCTAGTAAAAAAATAATAGCTAACATTTTTAAACTAGAAAGAGATCACACAAAAATAAGATATTTCTGGCCTTGGCTGGGGTAGTTCAGTTGATTATAGCTTCATCCCAATATGCCAGCTAAGGTTTCAGGTTCAATCTCTGGTCAGGCACATAAAAGAATCAACCAATGAACGCATAAATAAGTGGAAAAACAAACTGACGTTTCTCTCTCTCCCCCTCTAAAAAGAAAAAATCAATCGTTCAATAGAAGAAAAGATTTCTGACTTCTTTTGGCTGCAAAGGGCCCTTGTTCCCCCTGCTTCAGTTGGCTTGAGCAGAGTAGAGGTTGCCCAGTTAACAGAGATTTCTGGTTTGCAGTCCTGGGCACTCACGCAAGGAGGGCCCAAAGAGAGCCGGTCCCTCAGTGCTCCAGGGGAGGTGGCAACGAGTCGCTGCAACCTTCCTGCTGTGTGCACCCAGGCCCTTAGACTGGGACATGACAGCAGTGATGGGAAGGGTAACTGTATCTGAAGGTTTCTGAGTGAAGGACCCTTGACACATGGAGGTGACAGGAGACAGTGCTCCTGTGTTGGTGGGTGACATGAGACAGTGCTCCTCAGTGTTGGTGGGTGACATGAGACAGTGCTCCTCAGTGCTGGTGGGTGACATGAAACAGTGCTCCTCAGTGTTGGCGGGTGACATGAGAGACAATGCTCCTCAGTGTTGGCGGGTGACATGAGACACAGTGCTCCTCAGTGTTGGCGGGTGACATGACAGATAGTGCTCCTCAGTGTTGGCGGATGACATGAGACAGTGTCCTCAGTGTTGGCGGGTGACATGAGACAGTGCTCCTCAGTGTTGGCCGGGGGATCGGGGGTTAGGGAGAGGGAAGATGTTCTAAAATGAAGGCTTTTGTAGTCAACAGAACCCATATGAGGGGTATGCAGAAATAATGGTAATGATAAAAGGATACCTACCATTGGTCAAGCACTTTCTATGTGCTGGGGGCTGCGCAGATACTTTGATGCAATGTTGAATTTAACTCAACTCTTTTTTTCTTCCTTTTCCCCTCCCTTTATTGATTAAAGAATTACAAATGTGTCCTTATCCTCCCAGTGCTCCCCTCGCTCCCCCTTCCCCCCCATAACTCAACTCTTAAAACAATTGCACAGGGTGGGAACTCTTAATAGCTCCATTATAGAGAAGAGGAAACATTGGCCTGAAGAGGTGAGGTGACTGTCTGTGGTCACACAGCACTAAACACGTGAGCTCATAGTCAGAATCAGGTGTATGTGACTCTGGAGCCCACAGGACCCTCTGTGGGGACCCATCATCAGCAAGAAGGCCCTTTTCCACCAGGGCTCTCTAGTCCCCCACTCACCTGTTGAATTCTGGGAGCTTCTCCAGGTCTAGCAGGGCTGAGTGGCAGGTGATCCGGGTCAGGTCAAACTGTGCTACCAGTTCTGGCAAGGTCCTGCCCGTCTGGTTCTCTGCAAGTGAGGGAAGCCCAGCGCTCAACTCCCTCCTCGACATTCAACTCCAAGGGAGGCTGAGTGGGTACTGGGCTCCCCATCCCATTTTCACCAAAGGGATTCAATCTCTAGCTGTTTTTACATCCAAGGTCCAAATGGGCTTTCCCTTGCAGAAAGGCTTGTCATTAGGAAAAAACATGGTTTGAAAAAATGGTTTCACCACCCTCACTGCCCTCAGAGACATGAGCTGTAGGGACGGCGCCCTGTCTGGCCATCCTGAGACCCTGCCCCCACTGTCCGGGTGGGGTCCAGCACCAGTGCTCTGTGAGCTTCCCGGTGAGTCCAAGTGCAGCCAGAGTTGAGCGCGGCTGTGCAGGGCTGCTTCTCCGGAGCAGCAGCTGTCCCACTGGGCATTGTGGGGACTTCAGCCGACAATAACCTCTGTCACGTCCCCTACTAGCGGGGACACTGGCAAATTCCCTAACTTCTCTGAGACTCCCAATCCTCTTACAAACAGTGGAGATCGTACCTCCCAAGGATATTTTAAGGATTAAATTAGAGCAAAATAAACAATAAGCAGACTATTGCCTCATTTCCAGAAATCTCCCCCACAAAGAGGTCATCCTATCCTATTTGGTGCTTCTTTAAGATTTGGGCTCTAAGTCTTGGGCGAGGATAAAGGCTTAGCTTTGAATAAACTATGGTCCTGCACCCAAGCCCTGGTGCCTCACTGCTGTGCTCCCACCGGGAACTCTCAGGCGAGTGGATACCTGCAAACCCTGAGCCACAGTTAGTGATGATGTCGAGTAAGGCATCTGGTAGGAAGCCGGCAGCAGCAAAACTCTCCAGGAAAATGTCCCCTTGCCTCTTGGACAGCTTACTGCCGTCCCTGTTGAGGAGCAGGGGCAGGTGGGCAAAGCGAGGTGGCGGCCAGCCCAGGGCCTGGTAGAGCAGCAGGTGCTTGGAAGTGGAGACCAGCCACTCTGAGCCACGCAGCACATGGCTGATGCCCATGTGGTGGTCATCCACCACGCAGGCCAGGTGGTATGTGGGGAAGCCATCGCTCTTCAGGATGACCGGGTCCCCCTCCACACTGGCTACTTCATGCCGATTCCAGCCGTATACCAAGTCCTCGAAGGCTGGTGCCTCCTCCTCCAGGCGAAAGCGGATAGCAGGCCTGGGGTCCTTGGCCAACTTCTCAGCTACCTGCTTCTGGCTCAGGTTCCGGCACCGATTGTCATACCTGATGGGAAGTAGAGAAGCACAGTTGCTAACAACACTGATGACGGGCATGAGCCCTATCTATGTCTCTGAAGACCGCATGGATCTTGGTAAAAAAAAAAAGCCATCTTCTGTCGGTGGATAAGTCCAGTGTTTATAATGAAGAAGCAGTGCTGCAGGGGATGTTGTGAACTTATCCAAACATCCGAGCCCTTGTGCAAACGGTTCACTGAAACTGGAACTTAAGTCCTGAGGCCACCGCTGATGGGAGTGCAGCTAGTGCGGGGCCACCAGGCAGCACGTCTTGGAAGGTCTCTAACAACACACCGCATGTGTGCAAAATGATGCCTGTCACATCATTTGTCATAGCTCTCTCTTTAAAAAAACACACACATATTTTTATTGATTTCAGAGAGGAAGGGAGAGGGAGAAAGAGAAACATCAATGATGAGCGAGAATCATTGATCAGCTACCTCCTGCATGCCCCACACTGGGGATTGAGCCCGAAACCCAGGCATGTGCCCTGATTGGGAATCTTGCGGTGACCTCCTGGTTCATAGGTCGATGATCAACCACTGAACCACACTGGCCAGGCACAGCTCTCTTTTTCTTAATCCTCACCCAAGGATATGTTTTTATTGATTTTCAGAGGGAGAGAGATAGAGAGAGAGGGAGAGAGGAAGAGAGAGAAAAACATCAATGTAAGAGAGGAACATCGATTGATTGATTGCCTTCCACACGTGTCCAGACTGGGATTGAACCCACAACCTAGGTATGTGCCCTGACCAGGAATTGAACGGACAACCTTTTGGTGTATGCAACCAACTTGGCTAGGGCACAGCTCTCTTTTTTATAATCAATACTAGAAATGACATAAAGGCTCATTATTAAGGAACTGATTAAGTAAATGATGGTATATCCATACAATGGAATACCATGTAAGCATAAAAAAACTCTGTGGACTAAAAAAACAAAACAAAAATTTACAAAACAAAAAAACCTGTGGACTGATACAGACTGACCCTTGAGACAAGAAGTTGCACAATCCTCATTGTGTGCTATCATTTGAAGGGGAAAAGAGAAATAATAGGCACGTGTCAGTGTATGTACTGACTATCTCTGCAGGAGACAACGAGCAAATTCTACCACCAGCTGTCTCTGGAGAGAACCTGAGTAGGTAGAGTCAGCGTTGGGAGAGAGCTTTGTGTGTATATTTTCCTGAACATGAGAAAATCCTACTTAGTCAAAATAACAACTAAAACTACTTGATGTGTTACTCCCTAGGACCGAAGGCGGTTGGCAGCTCAGACCTGGCCCCGTGATCCCCACCTGTCCTTGTGCCATCCCCTTCCTGTGAGTATGGGTTGGACCTGGTGACTTTTGCCTAATGAACAGTGTACAACCAAAGTGATGAGCTGTCACTTCCTCGAAAGACTCTGGCTTCTGTCTCGCTCTCTTGCTTTCTCCCTGGTCTCTCTGAGGAAAGCCCGCTGCTATGCTGTGAGCTGCCCTATGGAGAGGCCCGCGCGGCAAAGAGCAGATGTGTCCAGGCAACAGCCAGGACGCCCTGCGGTCTGCCGACAGTCTCGAAGGAAATGGAAGCAGATTCTCTGCAAGCTGAGCCTTGGGAGCAACCCTGAGCTAAAGGTCCAGGTGAGCAGTGCCCAGCGTCCTGACCCATAGAAACTGTGAGACCGTAAAAGTTTGGGGGTAACTTGTTCTGCAGCAACAGCGAACAAACACACCCAACTTTGGGTGGCAGCACGACAGGTTGGGGCTCTCACCGGGGTGTCTGGTGGCTCCTGAGGGCCTCCTTCTTCAGCAGCTCCAGCCGCTGTGGAGAGCAGAAGCAGGGGTAAGCAGCCCCGGTTTTCAGCAGAGCTTCCGTGGCCTGGGCGTATAACTCGAGCCGCTGGGACTGCAGGTAGGGCCCCCTGGGGCCTCCCCGATGTGGGCTCTCATCAGGGGGGATGCCTGGAGCATGGAAAGAGAGTAATCACCAGTTAATAAGATGCATGCGACACTGGCTCTCAGGCACTGCTCTCAGGGCTTGGCAAACAGAGTAGAACTTTTAGTCCTCCCAACAACGTGTGAGTTCAGCACTACCCCGATTTCCCTTTCGCAGGTGAAAATTCAAGCACAGAGGTCCCATGCTCCAGGCCACGCAGCCCGGTGGAGGAGGAGTCGGGCGGAGGCATGCTGGCTCCATGTCCACACTACCAACTGCACTTCCTCTCCATCTCCCTTTTCCCTGGGGAGGGGAAACCCGCCCAGGCCTGGACCAGCCGACTCAGGAGGAAGAGTGTGGTTCAGGGCACAGCCGTCAGGCCTGGCTGGACTCCGGGCTTTGTCTGTGACAAGGGATCCAGATGTGGGAGCACCAGAGTGTAAGCACCTGCCAGCTGCCTTTCTGTTCTGTGATCTTCACTAAGCCTCAGAACCACCATACCAGGCAGATGTCATTATTATCCCCATTCATTAACGAGGACACTGAGGCACAGAGGGACTTTGTTAGATAACTTGGCCAAGGATAAGGGGCACAACTGGATTCAAACCCAGGTGAGCTGGCCCAGAATCCATGCTCTTAACACTCCCTGCACTGTCTCTTCGCATTCCCTTTTCTGAAAAGTGCAGCTGACAGCTTATTGTGCAGAGTGACTGAGAACTAAAAGCATCAGTGGGCCCTGGGTGGTATGGCTGATGGCTGGGCATTCCATGCACTGAAAGGTTGCTGGTTCGATTCCCAGTCAGGGCACTTGGGCTGTGAGTTTGATGCCTGGTGGTATGTGCAGGAGGCAGCAGCATCAATGTTTCTCTCTTTCCCTCTCTAAAAATCAATAAAAATATTTTTAAAAAAGCATCAGTGCTCACAAAGCACATAGCCCTCTAGCAGCTGCACTATAAGCCCTTGGAGGAAACGTGATCTATTATTAGCCAAACCCCCAGCCCAAGGTCAGGTTTCAGGTCACAGAGGACGTGCTGAACTGTGAACGCTTCCAGGAGAGGGCAGAGGGGACACAGAAGAGTTGAATGATAGCCATTCTGCCCTCAAAAAGCTTTCAAATGAATTAGGGGTAATCCCACACACCCGGCGTTCACACAAATTCGGGAGGAGATGCCCGGGTTCAGACGCACTGGCCAGCACTGAGACCTTGGGTGAGTCGCCTTTCAGAGCCTCATTTGTAAAAGCACGCAAATGGTGCCTCCTCCTGAGGGTGGTCACGCGGCTTAGTGTGCTGCCTGGTATGTGCACGGCACTCAGTCAGCTTTGGCGGTATAGTTAGTATCACTGAGCCCCCTCTCCCACTGGCCTCCGTTTCTTCATCTGTCTGAAGAGAAGGTTGGGTTAGGTACACTCGGGTCCCTTCCTAATCTACCTGAATGTGCTCAGCATGTGGAGCGCCCAGGGCTTTAGCATACTCCACTAGAGGACTTGAAAACATATGTTCACATAAAGACTAGGACATAAATGCTCACAGCAGTGACTCATAATAGCCAAAAAGTGGGAAAAAGCCAAATGCCACCCTCAGCTGAATGGATAAGCAAAATGTGGTGTTTATACACAATGACTGTCCTAAAGGGGAATGAAGTGTTGACATGTGCTACCACACAGATGAACTTACACTAAGTAAAAGCCAGTCATCAAAGCCACATACTGTGTCATTCCTCTCATGTGAAATGTCCCAAGTTGGCAAACCACAGGGACAGGAGCAGATGAGTGGTGCCAGGGGCTGCGGGGGAGGAATAGGTCCTGGGTTTCGTGTTGGAGTGATGGAAATGTTCTGGAATTAGAGAGTGGCGATGGCTGCACGACATGGTGACTACATTAAATCACTGAATTGTACATTTTGAAATGGTGAATTTCATATTATGTGAATTACATGTCAACCCCCCCCCCAAAAAAAAAAACCCCAAAAGAGTGACTTCCTGATGCAAGCAGTTCCAGGTCAGCCCCCTGGGGTGCCTGGGCAGCTGCCCTCTGCCTCACCAAAATGCTAGGGTGGGCGTCATTCACACATGCGTGCTGCACCAGCGGCTCCACGAGAGCAGGACCTGTTCGTCAGCACCCCGCGTGCCCGTGCAGAGCCCACATGCGGTCAGCGTTCTCTCCATGGCCCGCGTGGCATTCCATCCCCGCACACCCCATTACTCTGCCTGCTCACTGTGCTTGGGCCACTGTGGCCTTAGGCTGCCCCTCTAATTCACTGGGCACTTAGCTCCTGTGGGGCCTTCGCATCTGCTATTCGCTCTGCTTTGAACACTCTTCCCCTAGGTAACCTCGGGGCTGGCCCTCACTCTGTGCAAGTCTCTGCTCTAGTGTCACCTCCACAGCGAAGACCACCATGTCTAAACGAGCACCCCTCCCCACGGGTTCCCTAACCTGCTACCCTTTCTCCATAGCACTCATCACCACTCAATACCACAGGAATGAGTCAATCTGTTTGCCTGTCTCCCCTCCTCACTGAGCACAGGGTCTCTGCTCACTGCTGGAACACTTCCTGGGTCACAGTAAGTGATCCTGTTGAATGAATGCCCTTTTATTCAGCTAATTCGACCTAGTATCTGCTACAGCCCGCTACGACAACAGACAGAAATGAAATAGGCTAATTTACCTGAGATTAAAATACACATCTCAAAACAGTCATGGTATTTTCAGTATTTTTTCTTGGGGAGCTTAACTAGTCATACCTGTCTCAGCAGGTAGGCAACTGTTGACCCAGGGAATACCAACACATGCCTCCTTGTCCTCCCTGAGCTTGGCTGTGCTCAGGATTAAACTTGCCACAAGAAAATCGACTTCAGAGGCTGATAACATTTTCTTTCACTCATACAATGTGGTTGAAAAGCCCTCAAAAACCTGAGCTCAGATTTAACAGTGGGAAATATTCACTGAAAAACAACAAAACCCTGGGGTTGCGGCTCCTCTCGAAAGGCAGAAGATTTCACAAGCTGGGCCGGCATCCCCACCGGGGAGCGCAGGGCTAGAACTTACTTCCGCTCACCATAGGTCCAGCTCCCCAGGCCCACCCTACACTGGGCCTATGCCTGCCTGCTCCTAGGAGGACTTGAGATTCCGGGATAAGAACAGGAATCTCAAAACAGCCTGGAGCTTTTCTTCTGGGAGCTTAAGTCTTTTCAGATGGCAGTTGCCACCCCAGGCAGCACAAATGCCCCCATCTCTCCAGGAATCCCTTGTTCCCCCTCCTGGGCGCTGTGGGAAGGCTGCAGGTCCTTTCCCAGCCAGCCTCACCTGCCCACTCCAGCATGTCCTCAATATTGTCCGCTGCCCCGGGTACCAGGCGGGTCTGGTCTGTGTCCTCCAGCCGCAGAATGAAGCTCCCTCCGTGCTTCTTGGCAAAGAGGTAGTTGTACAAGGCAGTGCGGAGGCCACCCAGGTGCAAGAAGCCTGGCAGAAAAGAACAGCTCAGACAAGACAGGGAATGTGAGCTGGCGAGCCTCAGAGCCTCAGTCGAGGGGCAAGCAAGCTGTTTGTAACAGAATGTCTCAAAGAACATCAAAGACCAAGAAACCGCTACCTCCGTCCCATCTCTCCAGCTAGCACCTAGACAGTCAGACCGCAGGGAGGACGGGGTGATGACTCATTTAGCCCTCTTTCTGGAACAGGCAGACCACCCAAGTTTGGCATACCTGTCCCATCAGGTAGGCAACTGTTGACCCAGGGAACATTTTGTAAAAAGGTTCCAACTCCCTCCAAATATCCATCACTCTACTGTGAGATCTGCCTCAAGGCCAAGTTTCACCCAAAGGAGGAGAGACAGAGGCTGAGTCACTGAAGCCATTGTCACATGTGCATTTAATTTATGCAAATTCAATGATGTGCTTGGGGAAAAATTAACTACAAATTTAAAATACCATAAAATGATATTTTACATACAGCCTCTACGCACTGTCATGACTATCCTCATTATACATTTTGAATTTTGTCTACTTGAGATTTTTACATTAAGTGCTGGCTTTACACTTGAACCAAAATTAACGTTTGCGTCCATATTTCTCTTCACCTGAGTTTAAACTCTCACAATTTTGCTTTTCCATCATTCTTGACTGACAACATAAAATGAACAATTTTCCCAGGGCTGTTATTTCCCCTTATCCTGCCTTCTTAGGGCTAGCCCACGGCCCTGTCTGCACAATGAGCATACCTGCACCTCCCAGTACAGGAGACAGCACAGGACAGCACAGCTCCCTTAGAGTCAGGCAGACTCATTTCATCGGATTATGTGTGTGACCTCCAGCTAATTACCGCAAGGCCACCACAAAACCAGTGGTCCCCAAGATAGAAGACAGGGGTCTAGCAATTAAAAGCGAGACCTCTTATAGGTACACAGACCTGGATTCAAATTCTGCATTCACCATTTATTAGCTGGCACCCCTTGGGCACTCGACTTAATTTGTATGAGCTCCATTTCCTCATCTATGAGAGGGATTAAAAACACAAAATAGAAACCTTCCTTATAGGGTTGCTGTGAGGCCTAAATGCTGACCAAAGAACACCTTTCAGTTAATTTTAGCTATTGTAATAATCTGTGTTGCTTGACAATCCTTTTATCTGCCTGTACTCATATGGGCTTCTCCTGCAAATCAGCAAACACTAATAACAACAAATAAAACACTAATAACAACAAGTCAAAATATAGGCTACTGTTTATTAAGTGCTTTCTATAAGTACCAGACCTTGTTAAGTGCCTCAGCTACATTATTTCAAACCCATGAGCAGGGTACTATTACTAGGCCTGTTTGACAGATAAAACTCAGAGCCTCTGAGTAATTTCTCCAAGTCACACAGGAGAAGTGGCAAAGCCAAACATCTGTACCCAATCTCAGGCTTTGGCACCCAAACCAGTGCTGTCTGCAAACTGTTGCAAGGAAGCACAGGTATTGAGAGCAAAATGCTGAGGGCAGCAGTTTGACAGAACAATTTTGTTTAATTAAACATAAAGTAGGCTCATATTTTGTATGCTTTTTAAGTTTTCATTTTTCTAGTAATCCACTTATACTGATTTATAAAAGTATCGATCCATAATCTGTCGCTCTGTGCAGCTGGGATCTTGCCACAAGGGTAGCCTTGTATACTGACCCTGGGTTTCAGGAGAGGCACATTCATTGTGGAGAAGGCAGAGGCAGCCTCCCGAGAAAAGAATTTTGGGAACTGGTGGGTTAATCAAGAAACAGGGCTCTAGAACCAAGATGGCGGCAAAGTTAAACAACTAAACTGCCGCCTCGCACAACAATTTCAAAAATACAACTAAAAAACAAAACGTCTACCACCCAGAACCACGGGAAAGCTGGCTGAGTGGTAGATTTACAACTAAGAAGAGAAGGGAGCGCAAATGCTGGAAAGCTGAGGTATGGAGGCGCGCGCGAAGCGGGCTGGCGGCGGGCGACTGGGCGCGCGGCTTTTCTTCAAACCGAAGGGAGACAAGCTAAAGATCACTCTGAACTCCAGTTTCTGGGGACACGCGGGGGACCCAAACACCTACGGGGAGAAGCTGGACTCTCGGCCATCGGTCGGAGAGTGAGAGTGACTTTTCTGCAGACGTGCGCCTAGCAATCAGGGTTTGCTGCGCTGGAGCACAGGACATGGGGACTTGGAAACGTGGAAAGGCAGAGACGGCTGAAGGCAGCCATGGCCGTTGGCCATGCCCCAGCCTAGTGACGCCCTGAGACCCCGCCCCGCACATTCTACAAACCCGCCCAGGCTCCACACAGCGGCCTTTACATATAAATGGCCTGTTCTGTGGCAGCTCAACCAAATTAACTGCAGCTCCAGTCAGACTGCTCCAAAACGCCCAAGCAAAGAGGAGAAAACTGTAGCTCTTGCTGTAGCTCCTGCTGGGAGGCCTCAGACCTGCACCCCATTGGAGACCCAAACACTAGGGTATCTAGTGGTCAGTGTGGACGACACCAGATTTCAACCACTCTCATAAGGAACACATTCAAGAGGCAGACTCAGTGAGCGCCAAAGCCCTACTGTGTCTCCAGCACAGCAATTCTTCCGTTATAGACACAGCAGGTCCTCACAGCCAATTGGCCTGGAGGTCAATTCCTCCCAGTGTACCAACAGCAATCAAGGCTTTTAACTACACCAAGACTTTCCACTCAGCCCACAAAGGGGTGTACCAAGAGCGACCACCTAGAGTGATTGGGGAAGCTGAGCTACTGGCCCCTATAGGTTACTGACCACACAGAGCCACTCCATCAACACAGGAAGGCAGCCAAAATGCGGAGACACCGAAGTATGCCACGAGTAGGAGAGACAGAGGAAAGCAAACTAATGGACGACACAGTGTTTAGAACCACATTTATAAGGTTACTCAAGAACCTTCTAAAAACCGCTGAGAAACTTGAAGAGACCTTCAAGGACCTTAATGAGAATACCAAAAAAATGGAAAAGGACCAGCCAGAAATTATGCATACACTGTCTGAAATAAAGAATATACAGACACTCAACTGTAGACCACTGTACCCGAAGAGTCAAACCAAAGATCTGGAATATGAGGAAGAAAAAACACCCAACCAGAGAGGCGGAAAGAAAGAAGAATCCAAAAGTGTGAGGATAGCATAAGGAGCCTCTGGGATGGCTTTAAGTGTACCAATATACGAATTTTTGGGGTGCCAGAAGAAGAGAGAGAGCAAGATACTGAAAACCTATTTGAAGGAATAATGACAGAAAACTTCCCCCACCTGGTGAAAGAAATAGACTTACAAGTCCAGGAAGCGCACAGAACCCCAAACAAGAGGAATCCAAAGAGGACCACACCAAGACACATCATAATTAAAATGCCAAGAGCAAAAGACAAAGAGAGAATATTAAAAGCAGCAAGAGAAAAACAGTTAGTTACCTACAAAGGAGCACCCATACGACTGTCAGCTGATTTCTCAACAGAAACTATGCAGGCCAGACGGGAGTGGCAAGAAATATTCAAAGTGATGAATAGCAAGAACCTACAACCAAGATTACTCTACCCAGCAAAGCTATCATTCAGAATTGAAGGTCAGATAAAGAGCTTCACAGATAAGAAAAAGCTAAAGGAGTTCATCACCACCAAACCAGTATTATATGAAATGCTGAAAGGTATTCTTTGAAAAGAGGAAAAAGAAGAAAAAAGTAAAGATAAAAATTATGAACAACAAATACATATCTATCAAGTGATCCTAAAAATCAAGTGAATAAAAAATCTGAAGAACAGAATAAACTGGTGAATATAACAGAATCAGAGGCATAGAATGGGAGTGGATTGATAATTCTCAGGGGGAAAGGGGTGTCTGTGTGGGGGGTACGGGAAGAGACTGGACAAAAATCATACACCTATGGATGAGGACAAGGGGTGGGGAGGTAAGGGCAGAGGTGGGGTGGGAACCGGATGGTGGGGAGATATGGGGGGGAAAAGGAGAAACAATTGTAATAATCTGAACAATAAAGATTTATTTTAAAAAAGAAAGAAAAAAGAACGGGCTCTAACTCAGCAGGGGCTAACAAAAGCAAGCTCAGTTGTGGGAACTGGTGGGGAGGCCCTGACAAGATCTCCACTAGGGTGTACAATGGGCCCCTAACTCCCTTTGGCTTGCGTAGCTCCAACACTAACCACAGGGCCTGTGTACCTGCAATTTCCTCTGCTCAGAAGGTTCCTCCTATATGCTACATTCTTGTCACTTGGTTCTCAGCTCAAGTGTCACCTCCTCAACAAAAAGTTCTTGAGCATCCTACCTAAACTAACCCGTCACCTCTCCTGCTTCATTTCCCATATGGCACACGTGACTGCCTAAAATTACAGTATTTTTGTACACGTTTGTCACGGCCACCAGAGTAGGGCCCTACTTTCTAGACGGTCATTGTATCGCAGCGGAACAGAGCCTCGCAGTTTGTACTTGGTACACATTTACTGAATACGTGAAAGAGAGACCGAAAGACATGGTGCAATCCAATAAACACAACGAAAGTCCTGGCAATGCGAGCCATTTCCGCTCCTGGATCTGTTCCTGCCCCTGCAAAATGGGGTCGCGCTGCCCTCCCAGTCTAACTCCACCGGAAGGGGTTCGTTGGAAAACATTCTGGGGGCGGGCACCGGACGACGGGCTTCGGCCTGCAGCGTCACATCCCCTGAGATTACCTGTGGGGCTGGGGGCGAACCGCACTCGCACCGCAGCCCCAGAACCAGTGCCCAGGCTGGCCTCACGCCGTCCCAGGGAGCGCCCCAAGACTCCCGGGGGCCTCCCTGGCTGCAGCAGCGTCCTCCAGAGCACCGCCATGTGGGTTCGACTCATCCACGTGGGCTTCTCCGAGAACCACTTCCGGACTCCTCCCGGCCAATCCGCTTCCGCCACACTGGGCCAAACCCCGCCCCTTAAAGGCGCAGGCCACTTAGCCTGCGAGCCCACGCCCCCTGCACGGCTGCGGCCCGGCTCGGCCGCTAGAGGGCAGAGCCCCTCGAGCGGGCGCTATCCCGGGCCCTGCCCCCTCGACCGCCTAAAGCTAAAGCGTGGCAGGGGCCGAGCCCGGGAAGCGGAGGAGGCGGGTCTCCATAGAAACCTCCACCTGTTTCCGGTTAGCCTGGGCGAGATTAGGGGCTGCTGCGGGGGCCAATCTCCGCCAGCTCGCCTTTTCCCGGCGGTCCCTGCGGGCGCGGTGGGTGTTGTACACAATCATCATGGCGGCGGCCGGGGCCCCGGATGGTGAGTGTGGCGGGGCGGAGGGCGCCGGGCTGGGCGCGGGTGAAGCGATTGCTCCTCGGGGACGCGGCCTGGCGCGGGGGCTGGTGGTGGGGAGAGCCGGGACTCGGGAGCCAGGGTGCGGCGGCGCCCGCGTGGACCCGGCCCCAGGCCCAGCCCGCGGCGAGCGCCCACCCCCTGCCCCCCTTGCAGGCATGGAGGAGCCTGGCATGGACGCGGAGGCCGAGACCGTGGCGGCCGAGGCGCCCGCGCGGCCCCTCAACTGCGTGGAGGCCGAAGCCGCGGCGGGGGCGGCGGCCGAGGACGCCTGTGCCGCGCGCGGCAGCCTGCAGCCGGCCCCGGCCCAGCCCCCTGGGGACCCCGCGGCGCAGGCCTCGGTCAGCAATGGCGAGGACGCGGGCGGCGGCGGCGCGGCCAGGGAGCTGGTGGACCTGAAGATCATCTGGAACAAGACGAAGCACGACGTGAAGTTCCCCCTGGACAGTACAGGCTCCGAGCTGAAACAGAAGATTCACTCGATTACAGGTAACCCCGTGGCACGCAGCCCGCCCCGCCCCGCCCGCGGGTCCGGTGCTCACAGCGGTCCTCCGAAGTGGGTTCTAGGATGCCCATTACCCAGAAGGGCAAAATGAGGCCTGGCATTGTAGAACTAGTAAGTGGCTGGCTGAGCTGGGATTGAAGCCCAGGCCTGACTCCTAGGCCCAAGCTTCTAACTAGTGCTGCCCGAACATCGCTAATAAAAACCACCTGAGGCGCTTGTAAAGTTTACAGCTTCCAGGCTCTTCCGCTGAGATTTCGACTCAGTGGGGCTGGAATGTGGCCAGGAATTTATTTTTAACCAATACCAGGCAATTCTGATAAGGGAAGTCTAGGAAACGCTGCTGGTGACCATCATGCTGGCCCCCTCCCAGGTGTTCCTGTTACTTAATTTCATCTCGTTGACAGCACTTTGTCACCTGAAATGATTTTTTTCCTCTAGGCCAGTGGTCGGCAAACTCATTAGTCAACAGAGCCAAATATCAACAGTACAACGATTGAAATCTCTTTTGAGAGCCAAAGTTTTTAAACTTAAACTATATAGGTAGGTACATTGTTATTAACTTAATTAGGGTACTCCTAGGCTGGCCTTTGCTAAAAACTCGAGGGGCCAAAGAGTTGCATGTGGCTCAAGAGCCGCAGTTTGCCGACCACTGCTCTAGGCTTTCTCCGTGTAGCTTGTAGGCTCCATAAAAACAAGAACTTAGTCCTTACTGGTTTTTGTATCCCTGAGGCCGGTGGACTCTTGCTTAATATTTGAATGATTGGAAGATTGAGGGACAAGTTGGAATGAATGACAGCTAATTTTTATTGAACACTTACTGAATTACCAGGAGCTGCACTAAATACTGTTTGTCCTCTCTTGTGGTTCTTAAAACAATTCCATACAGAGGGAACTACTGTCGTCACTATTATAAAGTTTTGGAAACTGAGGCTGAGACAGGTTGTGAATTGCCCGGGTGTGCAAAAGTCGTAGGTGGTAGAGCAGTACTCACTTTGGGATCTGTTGTCAAAGTGCTCTGGTCCAAGTATGTTTTTCGATTTTCCTTTCACTGTCTGCTACCTTTTCCCAAGGTCTCCCGCCAGCCATGCAGAAAGTCATGTATAAGGGACTCGTCCCTGAGGATAAGACGTTGAGGGAAATAAAGGTGACCAGCGGAGCCAAGATCATGGTGGTTGGTTCCACGATAAATGATGTCTTAGCAGTAAACACGCCCAAAGACTCTGCGCAGCAGGACGCCAAGGCCGAAGAGAACAAGAAGGAGCCGCTGTGCAGGCAGAAAGTGAGTCCGTCGTGTGACTATTAGTTCTGGGAACTTTGAGGCGTTGTCCTCGAGCCATGGTTGGTTATATTCTCCCTAGAATAAGCTCCTTTTTGGACAGGGCCCATGATGGAAATTTATGGCAGCAGTTGGGTGCCGCTGGCTGTTGAGTGGAGGTGACAACTACCTGAGATTTGCAACTTTGTCTCATCTGGCGGGTCAGTGTGTCTCAAGTCTATCTACTTTAGGATAAGGACTTTGTAAAGGCAGGTTTCAGAATCAGACATGGGTTTCTCCTGTTTAGTGCCAGAGAAAAATGCCATTGCTAGAACTAATTCCCCATTTTGTGCAAGTGCTTACATTGGCTTTTTTGGTGTGTGGCTTCCCACAAGTCAACAAGCCCATTTCTGGAAAGACATGAACATCAATAGCTTTTAGAGGTTTCTCTAAACTGACCACCTCAGGAAGCCGAGTGAAGCTCTAGGAAGATAACTATGCCGATTTCCCCCTCCTGTCCCTGAAATAAGGGCCAGGTTTTTCATACTCTGTGGCTCATTTTGGAGGTCAGTGTGTTGCACTGTCAAAGGATGCTAGTTGGAAGAACCATCACTTGTGATCTTGTCACCCATCAGGCCCAGTCATTGTTAGGGAGCCTCCTGGCCACTCTTGGTTGTGTTCCAGGAAAACAGGTGTTCTCATCCTCACCTGTGTCCCGGGGAGAGCATCCAGCTGACGAACACTGGTTTTAGTGACCAGGCATCACGGCACATGACCAACAGTGGGATGGACACCGTTTTCTGTCACAGTCCATATTCCCTTGTGTGTGCGTTTCCAAACTCCCAAAACGTGCTTTTGTAAATATGGCAGCAAAACCTGACCAGGGTTAACGTGAATAGTCATGTTTTATCATAAAAATGTTAGTGTGGTTGGTGATACAGTGCTGCCCCAAACTCTGTGGAGGATATATAATGTATTTTAAAAATATTATAGTCTACGGCCATACCACCCTGAACGGGCCTGATCTCTTCTGATCTCGGAAGCTAAGCAGGGTCAGGCCTGATTAGTACTTGGATGGGAGACCGCCTGGGATTACTGGGTGCTGTAGGCTTAAGAAAAAAAAAATTACATTTACAAAAACAAAAACCCAAAAAGCCACACACACAAAAAACACCCTAAAATTTTTGGCCTTCATAGAACTTCAAAACATCTGTTTATGGGGTTTAAAATGAGTTATAAACCTATATTAACACCTAAAAGGTGTTTATTTGGACACTTCCACTCCCAAATGTGGGGTCAAAATGTTTTATACCCAATTGAGTTCATTTCCATGTTCCTGTCTTGCTCTACCACATGTGTGGGGTGTCAGATATGAGAATGCAGATGTGAGAGCATTCCCACTGGCCACACCCTGGGAGCATACATGTCTCTTAAATACAGGTTTTGAGTTACAAATGATCGCTTAACAGGCTTAGAACTGTTCCACAGTGCAGGGGAAATGCTGCAAAAGGTATTTGTGAGACAAATTCAGATTGTAATCCATGCTGCAATGTTTAACGCCAGTTATGAGGCATAACATGGCCTAATGACAGGGCCCCATCTTTGTGACTTTTTGTCAGCGGCTCAGAAATCTGGGACTGACGTATAGGGGATCCTTTGTTAGCAGTCTGGCAGTCTGGTGGGTCTATTCACATTGGAGGGTTTCTGCCACGCCAGTGAGGCTTATGGCCACCTGGTGCTTAACTTAGGTTAATTTTTTACCCTCTGCCCACTCATTGCCCTGTAGTTCTAGCTTAACTGAACAGTGTCTGTTCCCATACAGCCACAAATGGGGCGGAAATCAGGTTCCCACATGTGGGCTGGTCAGGAGCTGTTTCAGGGGAGCCTTATTGGAATCCATAAGGAGCTGCCTCACACTCCTGGGCTGGGCTGGGGTGGGCTGGGTTAGAGACTTGTTAATAGGGTCAGGCTCTCGAGTAATGAGCATTTGTCTTGGGAAATACGGTTCATCAGGCTTGTGTCTAACGGGTTGAGGGTGAAGACCGCTGCAGCAGACGAGTCCCCATTTATGGTGGCATTGCCCCTGTAGGCAGTTGAGCTGCCTGCAGCCTCGGGCCAGGTGTCTTGGGGAGTGTGCGCTGCCATTTGGAGCCAGTCAGGAGAGCAGCACCCTGTGTGACTCTCAGCGTGGTGTTGAACCCTTTCAGTGGGGACTGCGGAGGACGTAGGTTTTCTTTGAATTCGCAGTCTGTAAGGTCCTGCTTTCTCTAGAGCTTTGATGTTAAGTGTGGCAGCCAGGTGTGATTGATTAAAATTCAGTAAAATTGAGGGTCCCTTTCCTCAGTCCTACTGGCCCCATTTTGAGCGCTTCGTCGCCACGCTTCCATCCACACAAGCGTTTGCTGCCGGGCTGCTCTGTTGTGTCGGAGGCCCTGAGTGTAGGCAGTACAGGCTTTTGAACAGAACATTAGGCTTTCTTCGTCCTGCTTTTCAGAGGAGGGAAAATAGCGAAAATGCAGTCTACTTTCATTTAATGAGCTCTTTTGACTTACGTTGCAGCAACACAGGAAAGTGTTGGATAAAGGGAAACCTGAAGACGTGATGCCATCTGTTAAGGGGGCCCAGGTAAGCCATGCTCTGTTGTGAGCACTCTCAAAACCAGGCCCATTGGGCTGCTGGGCTGCCTGGGCTGCCGTCTTGTCCTATCTGTTGTCCTGTATTTGTCCTACTTTGACTTTGGTCCCTCCCTCTCACCACAGGAGCGCCTGCCCACAGTCCCCTTGTCTGGCATGTACAATAAATCTGGAGGAAAAGTGAGACTCACCTTTAAGCTAGAACAAGACCAGCTGTGGATCGGCACTAAAGGTACGTGACCGCTCCTGCGCTGGCTGGCTCGCTGCCTCTGGCTCTCAGAAGCACTCCCTCCCAAGTGCCAGGCTGCTCCTCATTCTCAAATCTCTGCACTGTGCTGTGCGCGCTCCTGGCTTTGACTTTGCTTTAGATGCTTCTCTTTGGACCCTTTTCCCCTCATTCTTTTTAGTCTGATCTCAGGACCAATCCATCCAACATTGGCTGTCCAGAGGTCCCAGATGTGTGGCCTGAGGGCCAGGTCTGGCCCACAGATGAGGGTTTTGTTTGTTTACACACAATCTGTAAAATACTGGAGATTTCACTTGATTTGATTTTTGGCTTCATTTGAAAAACATCAGAAGGTTTAGCCGGTCTGGACTTGCATTCTCATGGATAACCAGCAGCTGGACTGGGTAGTAGGTTCACATGGCCTGCTACAGTTCCCACTGTCCCATCTAACCTGCCTGTGGCCAGCATCCTTCATTTATGTCACCCACCTGGCCCCGTAGATCACAGTTTAATTAGTGCTGGGGACAAGCCCTCCCGCCCTGGTTGCCCTCTGCCTGCCCACCGACCCCTGTGCATGGTGGGCCAGGGTTGCTGCTTGCTGGGAGGTGACCCTGACTGCTGTCTTCCTTCCCCCATGGATCAAAGTCTTGCCAGCTGTGCTCCAAAGTCACCTGTCTTTTTGCCACCCTACTGTGCTACTTAAGACTCCTAGCATCTCTAAACTTGGTCCTTGAAAGGGGTTAACCTGTTTCCTGCCCATCTCTGATTTCTTTTGCCCAGCCCACCTTCTGGACTGTTTTTTTCTCCTCACTGGTTTTTGTGCTCATAAACCTTTGGCTCTGTAAGGCCAAGTTCAAATGCTTAACCATAGTGTTCAGTGTTCTCAATAATGGGACCCCCTTTAAATTTGTGACTTAGCTTCCTGCCCCGCTTACCTTGTCATACGCTATGTGTCCAGCACCACTCACCGAATGTCCCCCACGCACTCTGCACAGCTCCGTGCCTTTGTTCATGCTGCGTCCTTACCTGCAAGCCTTCTTCCCATCCTTGTGAGGAATAAACTCTTCCAAGGCCCAACCTAAATGTCCTCCTACGAAGCCCCCCTGACACATGCGCCCCGCCCCCCCATTCATAGAGCACTTCATTTATGTCACCAGAGCACTCATTACTCTCTGACTTGTCTGTCCCCTGTTAGATTCCGGAGGGGACCGAGCATGCCTAAGTCACCTGTTTCTGCCAGCACTGTAGATGGTCAGTGTTCGAGGTAAACGCTAAAGAGAAGTCCAGGGGGTCCTATCCTCTGAGGCTGATTAGTTTCAGGGACAGGCCATTAGATGATTCTGTTTCAGATGGGACCAAAATTTCATGGAGAATAATCAGGGATGGGGTGATGGGGAGTGAGATTTTTATCATCTAAAATATGAAAGTAAGTTTCTTGTTTTCACCCCTATCCTGGGTCTTAAAGTGAACAGAGAATGAAATGCCAAAAACGCTTGAGTCCTCTAACAGTTGTGTGATAAACTGCTATATTCTTTCTTTCACATTTGATTTTAACTGCATGATCAGAGCAAGTTTTGCAAACTATTTAAGGGCTCCCGCATTCTTCAAGGGCCTTGGGCCCCTTTAATAGGTCACTGTCTTCTGCAGAGCCGGTCCCGTCACCCCTGTCGTTTCTTCAGTTGTGAGCTGCCCGCCTGTCAGCTCCTCACTTCTCCATGCTCGCAGGTGGTTTGGCGTAGCCCCCCATCATTGCGCTGACTCGCTAAAGCCCTGCCTCTTCCACTTTGGCAGCCTAATGGGAGGCAGTGGCTGAGGCTGCCCAGGAAGACACCAGTGGCCCAGCGGGTAGGTGCAGCCAGGCCGGGTCCTTAGGGAGTACTTGTGCGACAGGAAGGTGTGCAGGGGCTACTGAGGACCCGCCGTGCCTGTGCGGGGCTCCTGCTTCAGCTTGTGGCCACCTTCTGGCGCGAAGGAGAGCTCCAGCAGAACCTGTGGGCGGCAGGAGCCTGCTGGTCGCCAGCCTTGCTAAGGGGCATGGCCATGAATTCATGTCCTGGGGTCAGCCACAGCCCCAGGTTCTCATTCCCTCCCAGAGCCCTGCCTCCTTGCACTGCGCCCGCTTCTCACCTGCCCATGAGTGCCATCCCTGGGTGTCGCCTCCCTCAGAGGACAGCGCGTCCTGGAAGTGGGCCCCCAACACTGGCTTCATCTTCCTGCTGGCCTCCTTCTCGAGGGGATGCTCACGGGCTCCTAATTGTGGCGTAAACTCGCTGTGTGGGAGGCAGGACTGAGCCTCAGGCTAGTGGAGCGGGAACAGGCCGGGAGCAAGAACGGTGAGCACAGGTGGGAGCCTGTGCCCTGTTGGTAGGGCAGTCGCACCTGTAACCCAGCTGACGGTCACTTGGAAGTGTGGGTCCAGCATTCTTACATATGCATTTTTAGAAGAAGCCAGAAATCCATATTTTTCTGTGAAAACCACTGACATTTCAAGGTGGTTGGTCTTAAAAGAAGTTTCTATCTTGCCCTAGCCGGTTTGGCTCACTATATAGAGGGTTAGCCTGAGGACGGAAGGGTCCCGGATTCGATTCTGGTCAAGGGCATGTACCTCGGTTGCAGGCTCCTCCCCAGCCTGGGCCCTGGTCAGGGCTCGTGTAGGAGGCAACCAATCAATGTGTTTCTCTCACATCGATATTTCTCTGTCGTTCCCTCTCCCCGACTTTCTCTAAAAATCAGTGGAGAAATATCCTTGGGTGAGGATTAAAAAAAAAAAAAAAAAAAAAAGTTTCCATCTTAAAGACACCTCTGGTCAGGTCCCGCCTGGGGGGCACTGTTTTAGAGCCGCTGAAAGTCAGCCTGCGTGACCGCCTCTAGGTCTCTTCTCCCCCACCCCGATTTTCCCAGGCCGAGGCCACAGGACAGAAATACAGTGTCCCAGTTCATCCGCTCGCCTAGAGCCCCGCCTCGAAGTTCCCGCTGTTTTGTCAAGTTACCTGTTTTCAGGTTTCAGCTTTTCCAGGTTTTCCTGTCTACCAAGGCTTTAGTGTGGCTTAAACTTGATTTAACTGCTGAGAGCTGCTCCACTCCCTGAGGTGTCTGCTGCTTCCGGGGCGGTTTCCTGTCAGCAGGCGCCCCCACCTCTCTTGCCACCGCCCCCCTCCTGCTGCACTTGCTCTTTCCCGCAGTCTCCCCGCCCAGGCCTCCCTTGCGCTGCCTCTTTCACACCTGCCACCCTTAAACTTGCTGCAGGATGTCTTCTGATCCCTGTGCCCTTGATTATTAATCAGAGGTTATAAGTGTTGTAAGAGAACTTTCATGTGTGTGTATATGGGGGTGTGGGGGCCAGGGGAGGCGTTGGGGGGGCAAGTGAGCAGCATCTTGGGCCAGAGCCTGGTTGTTCACAGCCAGCAGTCTCCCTTTCTGTGGGAACCCCAAGCACGCTGGTGCCTCTCTGTTCTTGGCTCCCTTGACTATCTCAGGCACCAAAGGCCTGAGCCAGTGCTGGGCTTGGGCAGTGGAATTTCTTGGGTGTTTATTGATTAAGAGTTTTAAAAAGAACAGGAAAGAGATACTCTGCTGTGCCGTTGCCACATCCTGGTCCCTGTTCGCTCCTAAGAAGTCCCAGCTCCCACGCAGGGCTCTCGGGCCCTTGTCAGAAGGGCTGGTCCCTTACCCCTGGAGGGCAGGAGGACGTGAGCTTCCAGTAGGCTCCAGAGCCACCGCCCTGGCGAGGGACTGCTGAGTCCCAGGAGTAGAACAGGAGGCCTGTGAATAACGGCTGTCCTTCCTCTCAACTCAGAGCGGACCGAGAAGCTACCCATGGGCTCCATTAAAAACGTGGTCAGTGAACCCATCGAAGGGCACGAGGACTACCACATGATGGTAAGTAGCCTGGGTGCGGCCCGCGGCCCGCACTGCTCCAGCAGGGACTGCGTGACCGAGGAGACACTCCAGGAGACGTCCGTCTAAGGCCCCTGCTTTCTTCTGGAACTCGCCCATGAGTTATCCTAGATCTCTTGACTCCCCTCCACCCCCACCCCGGTTTTCCAGCAGTTTCAGGGGGCATGTTGGGTGTCTTTGCCTCCCTTTTATCTATAACGCTTTGTCTTTAGACCAGGAAAACAACTGGAATGAGGAGGAGCGGCTCGTGGCTTTCCTTTATTTACTTTCTTGTGCATAGAATTAAACCTCCCACGAGTCTCGGTGTTTGGACCCCAGGCCTCCTCCCTCTGGGGTGGTGTCGCCCTTCCCAGGCTGCAGCGTTCACGTGGCGGTGACCCTGTGGGGAGGTGGGTCTGTGGACACTGTTCTCGGAGAGGTCTGCTCTGGTGCAGGCTGTGCTCTCCCGAGACGGGACGTGTGCAGGCACTGCCCATCTGTGCAGAGCAGAGAGCTCAGTGAACGGAGCCGCTCAGGCACACCCTCCTACTTCCCAGCACTGTCTGGAGGGGCCGCTTAAAAAACGAAGTTAGCTACCCAGACTTCGAGATCGCTGGGACAGGGACCTGCCCTGAGCAGTGACAGGGTGAGTGAGGGCGGCCGCCTGCCTTTGTCAGAAGAGGCAGTTTTCAGCGTCCACCCAGCAGGGAGGTAGCTGCGTTGGCCCGTCCCAGGGAGAAGGAACAGTGATGTGCTGACCACGGGTGTGGCTCAACGTCCACAGCAGAGGGAGGAGTTGGGAGGACCCAGCAGAAGGGGCGCTAGCATCCTGGAGTGCTCTGTAGACAGATGGCAGACCCGGGCCTGGGAGGGTCTGCCAGCCCTGCCCCTCTTCTGCCCTGTTGGTGTCTGTCAGCCCCTGGCTCCAAGCTCCTGGGTGCCCCTCTGAGGTGACCACCTCATGGGCCTTGGGGCGCCCTCCATCCCGGTCTCTCTGGAGTCTTTAAGGCCTGCACATGGATTGTTTGCCTACTCAGTTACTTTTTTGCTTTAAAAGTTGGATTTTATTTTATTTTTAATTTATTTTTAAATATTTTTATTGATTTCAGAGAGGAAGGGAGAGGGAGAGAGAGAGAGAAACATCAATGATGAGAATCATTGATCAGCTGCCTCCCATAGACCCTGCACTGGGAGGATCAAGCCGGCAACCTGGGCATAAGCCCTGACCGGCAATCGAACCATGACCTCCTGGTTCATAGGTTGAGCCACACCAGCTCGGCTAAAATTGGATTTTGATATTTTCATCCGGCTCCTGCACTGCCCTTTGAAGCGTGTGCCTTCCCAGTTTGGCCCTGTAGTGTGTGCAGCCCTGGCGATCAGCAGCCTGGTAAGAGGGTTTTACACAAGTTGAGGGGCCAGCTTAAACCTCCTAAGTGATTGGTGTGGCTGGGCAGTGCCTTAGATTTCATTTAAATGCTCATTTTTTCCAGTCGTTTCTGGCAGCGGTGGCTCTGATCGCCCCTGTCTTCTCTACACACCATTAATCAGCACCTTTTCCTTTGTCCTGATGAAAGTATTGTTTCCCTCTCTGCAGACGCCATATCACTAGATTAACATGCCAGAGTTCACATTAGAAGGGGGTGGCTGTGCTTTGTTCTTTTTACAGAAATCTTAAAAAATACAAGAAAGGACAGACTATTAAGCAAACCCATAACCCATCACCAAGAAGTGACAATTGCAAATATTTTGTAACTTGTTTTGAATCATTTTTTAATAAAAGAAAATTTACCAGCAGTGAGTTCGTCCCCATTGTCTCCCCTCCCCACTGCCCTCTTCACGATCTCCCACTTGGCCTGCCCCGCTCTGCTTCCATTTTCATGTGTGTCCATGAACAGGCTTCAACACTGTTTCATGTTTTTTCAGTTTTCATAAGTCGTATAGTGGTATGTGTCGTTCTGCAGCTGCTTTTCTGGTTCGACATTGTGATCTGTCTGTATTTACCATAGATCCAATTCATACCTTTTAAGAGGGATCCAATATTCACATGAATAGGCCACATTACTTTTAATTGTGCATCCCCTCACAGTGGACAGCAGGCTGTTTCCAAGTTGCTCCCCTTGCTGGCAGTGCTGCTCTGAGCGCTTACCTGTTCCTGTGCATGTGGGACTGTTTCTAGGGCAGTGGTTCCCAAGAGGGCCGGATCAGCAGTGCCACATCACCTAGGAACTCCTAGGAATTGCAGCTGCTCAGGCCCCACCAGCCCTCCAAGTCACAGACTGAGAGGGGAGCCACCGATCTGCTGGACAAGCCCGCCCTCCAGATGGCTCTGATGTGTACCCAAGTTGGGGAACCACTGCTTTAGGGTTCGCTGTGCTTCTGCTGCTGCTCCTTTTTTGGAAAAGAGAATGCTCCCCACATGAAGTCTCCCCTTCCCTGTAGGTTAAGCTACCTCTCAGCCCTCCCCTGTGCGTGCTGTGCTGCCGCTCAGCCTCCCCACTTCTGAAGTGTCGCTTGGTTTTCCTTTTCCCTTCCAGGCGTTTCAGTTGGGCCCCACGGAAGCCTCTTACTACTGGGTGTACTGGGTTCCAACTCAATATGTGGATGCAATCAAAGACACTGTGCTGGGGAAGTGGCAGTATTTTTGAAAGCACTTTCACCTCTGGCCCAGGAGACTGACCCACAGTGAAGGACATTGCTGGGAGAGGCCTGCAGCACCCCGGATTTCAGAGCTCTGGAACTTTGTTCACACACAATCTATACCCAATCTAAGGTGATGTGGTGACCGGAGCCAGAGGTGATGTTCTTTCACCCGTAGCTTAATCCTAACTTAAAATCACCGGTTCCCTTTCTTGCAGTCAGCTTCATACCATTTTAAAGTCAGTACAGTGGAAACCAATAAATCTGAACTCGGAAAGTGTTGTGTGGAATACTCTTAAGTGTATTTGAGAGTAGATCTGCCAAGGTTTTGTTTAGAAAGGAATGGTCAAAAGCTTTCTGCTTTTTTTAAAAAGTGATTTCAACAAATATTTTCATAAATCTTTGGTTGCAAACATTTGGACTGTGTTTTGATGAGTTGGGGTGTTTTATTTCTTTTTCATATAAAATTTTATGCAAAGTTGGGAGGGTTGGTAAGCCATATTTTTCTGTCCATGGACTCAGATTTAATTCTTTCCCTTTGTATTTTCTCACTTCCTGGATAGGAGTTTTTGTTTTGAAAACCCAAAGATGTCAGTTCCTCCTTTTGTACCTCACTGCTCCCTTTCCTGGCCTTCCTCCGCCGTGCTGCTGCTCGCGAATGCTCGCGGGAGGGGGCGCGGCAGGTCTTGGTCAGGGAGCTCTCACGTGCTGGTGTCTGGTGAGCAGCAGAGTATCTCAGAGACTCTTGTCCAGACATCTTGGCCTTTGGGCACCGATCTCTGGGGCGGTCATTGCCGCATTGATGGTTGCCTGCAGCCCTCACTGCGTGGGTTCTGACGCCCAGCTGGCGTGAGTGTGCCTAGCTGTGCTGCTCCCGGACCCGCAGCTCCCAGCTGCCACAGCCTCTTCCAGGAGGTGCCGTGGGAGACCGTTCTACAGCCATGTGGCCACAGACCCGCTTGCGAAGTTTCAGGGCATCTTAAGCAGCCCAGTGGTTATTTCAGTTGTGCTTCTCCGTTGGTTCCTTCGCTCGTGCGTTGTGTTCAAGTTCTTCCTCCCTTGTTCAAAGATGCTGCCTTTCTCCACAAGCGGACATCTGACCTCGTGGGTTGGCGATGTGTTGCAGCAGCAGATACGGGATAAGTTGCTTTTGTGATGAGCTCGCCCTCGTCTGGTTTAGCCCTTATGTTCTTTGTACCCGTGAACCCTGTGGTCTCCTTGTGGCTTGGCTGACCGGATGAGGACAGTCTCCCGCGAGGGCATCCTTGTGCTGTGCTGTTCCTCTGCCGCCCTTGCAGTCCTCCCTCGCTGCTGCAGGCTCTCGGCAGGGCTTGGCCAGGGAGTTTCCAAACCTGCAGTCGATTCCAGGCTGTTCGTCCTTGTTCTGTGAACTGTATTAGCATGTGTGAGCCAGTGAACGGTGATCTGCACCCTTCCCTCCAAACTGTAGTTCAGGAATCCAGCCGGCAAAGACAGGCTCGTGCTTCTCACGCTGTAGTCCCTTCCCAGTTCGCATTCGGGGCAGAAGTACCGCGGTGAAGGGTAGTGCCCGAGAACTGCCGTTCCATCCCTGGGAACCGGAGCAGTGACTGACGGCAGCCTCTGTCCTGCTGCCTGCGCTCCTGCGGGCCCAGCCTCGGGGCAGGCCGGCCTCGGCTCGGCTTGTTGGCCAGTGCCCCTGGCCTGGCGGCTTGTCCCGGCAGTGCCACACGCCTTCTCCTCTGGAAGCAGCGTCCTCGTCCCCAGACTGGCCTCACCCTGCTGCTCTCGGCCCTTCCCGCCATGTCTGCATTGACCCTGTTTGTTTGGCTACGCGCCAGCTGCCCTCCCTTCGTCCCAGGGTCAGCCTGTCCCATCTCTCCCTGCTCCCCACGGGCCAAACCGCTTCGCACTCAGGCTGGTGTCATTTCCAGACAGGGCCACAGCCTGCGTGAGCCTTTTTATTTTCAGTAAAATGGTGCTTTCCCCCTTACTTTGAAATGCTATATATTAACAATAATGTACTGACACCTCTCGTCGGAGTGTTTGATGGGCTCACTGACTGCCGGAACAATCATGGAGATCTTGTGGGAAGCCCTCGGAGCGCAGAGGTGACGGGCCAGAACCCCTGGGGAGGCGTTGGATTTGGATCCGAGTCTGGGTCCCAGCAGTATTGCAGCCTTGTCACTCGGTCCCGGGAGCAGTCTCTGCATTTGTTTTCTTACGGCCCAGAGTGTGCCGAGACAGTCTGGCCGCAAGCTGCTCTCCCTCCAGAGGCCTCACGGTGTTACTGTTCGTCAGGACGGTTTCTGTCAGCTCTTCCTGTCAGATGGACCAGCTCTTTCTCTGGGTCCTGACTGTCCCTCACGGTGGCACAGGGCGGTGGCACAGGACGTGCGGGTGGACCGAGGAAGAGCTGGCTCCGAGCAGGGCTGCAGGTGCAGGAGCAGGCGGGCATGGCCTGTGGTCCGAGCGGCGCTTCCCTCGGCCTCCTGCAGGTGGTGGCTCACTGGTGCCATGCCTTTCTCCCCCCCCCCCCCCCCCCCCCCCCCCCCCGGCTCCTTGGCAACTAATGACGGAGGAATGGCTGCTGAGGGCAGGCCGCTCAGTCAGCCTGAGCAGAGAACTTAGACTTGTGAATCCTGAACTCTTTGATGTTACGTTTCTGTGCTTTTTTTTGCGTGTGTAAGTATTTTAATTGCTGATGGGCCTTCTGCAAGTAGTATTAGCTCTTCCTTGATGAGGCTGAACTGAGCTAAGGATGTCCTTTCCTATAACTCGTGGACGCAGGAGGCCAGCGAGGCCTCAGGAGTCTCCTTAGTTGCTGCTTTGCCTTCCAAGGGCCAGAGAAATGAACTGCCACGTTGCCACGGCTCTGGAAACTTGTATTTCAGCCAGAAGGGGCTTGCTCTCCCCTTCTCAGTACCCATGTGCCTGGGAGAGCTCCCGGGCTCCCGCTCTGGCTCCCCTTTCTTTGCCGGGGCAGGAAGGGATGGGATGGACCCTGTGCCACGGTCTTCTTGCCTCTGTTCTGCTCGTTGTCTTGGGAAAGGTTGGTCCTTTGTTTTAGGGCTTTGTAACAATGTCGTCTCTGCTTAGGATTGGCACCTGCTTCCTTCTGAGCAGGGCCTGGTGGCTTCTCTGAAGTTACGGGTGGTCAGGGCCCTCCGGTGCAGAACATCTGGCCCATTCCCCTCCAGGCCGAGTGGCCTGCTGCTTTCCACATTTCAAGAACTGTTTTCTTTTTTCTTAAAGAGTTCTCCAGAATAAATTGACAATATACGTAAGTACCATGTTTTCTTGTGTATGCTCTGGTCTGGTTTTTGTTTTTAATCAAATGCCTGTTGGGAGGAGATGAACGTATTTAGTCTGTTAGATTTGCGCTGCTGGATTTTTTAAAAAGTGTAACCTTGACTAGCTGTCTTATTGTTTATCCTGTAAGATTAGCCTATCAATTAAAGTTTGATAATTAATTGCGTCTCCTTTTTCCTTCCAATTCTTCATGCGCCTCATCCATACTGGGGATTGACCAATATTTGGAACTGGGCCTGGAGCCATTTTTTTTAACCAGCTGTGGCCAACCATTTTCCTGTCTCCTCTATTTGACTTTGAGTATATCCTGCAAAAAACAGTTGATAAAGAGATTTGATTTACTTCTGTATGAGTCAAAGTCACTGCCAGGCCATGCTCCTGGTGGGACAACCCTCCTCCTGCTCTGGCCTCCGGCTGTTGGAGGCGATGCCACCTCCCTGTCTGTACACCTGGCTTTGCCTCTGTGACTTCACCTGGCCAGGTAGCCTCGGAGGACATGGCTGGTGACACCTGGGGTGGAGCTCCACTTCCCGCCGCAGCCACAAAGGCCCAGGAACAAACAGGCCTTGGCATGGACGGGCTTTGACACCAGCACACTTCCACTGGACGCTCGCCTTCCCTCTACTTTGTAAATGTTCCCAAGGTTCTGGTCCCACAGCCCCTCCTGGCTCTTCCCGTTGTTCCAGCACCTCATAACCCCGAGGCAGTGCTGCCGGCCGTGCGGGTGTGGCACTGCCACGGGCTGCACGTTGCTGGCGCCCACTCCAGCGGGCTCCTCCAGGTTCTACCCCAGTTCTGAATGGTTGCTTCAGGCTCCTTCAAATGAAAGGGAGAAGGAGGTAACGTGCGGCCTGAAGAGCACACCGTACCCACATCTTCACAGCTAACACCCCTTTGCATCTGGGATCCCACAAGCCAGACAGCCATTAGGGCAAGTAGCAATGACCTCTTCCTCCTACGCCCAAGGGCCGTCAGGTCAGTTTAGCCGGTGCACATGGAAGTGGAGGTGCTTCTCCCCAGGAGCCCTGGCCAGCACCACGTGGCTGCGCTCAGCCGGGCTGACCTGCCATCCTAGTTATCAAGGCTGTTTTGTTCGAAGCCTTGTTGGCCTGTCTTACCCTCTTGATACAACCCTTCCCGCTGCCCACCCATGTTATACAACTCCTGGTACAACCCTTCCCGCTGCCCACCCATGTTATACAACTCCTGGTACAACCCTTCCCGCTGCCCACCCATGTTATACAACTCCTGGTACAACCCTTCCCGCTGCCCACCCATGTTATATAACTCCTGGTACAACCCTTCCCGCTGCCCACCCATGTTATACAACTCCTGGTACAACCCTTCCCGCTGCCCACCCATGTTATATAACTCCTGGTACAACCCTTCCCGCTGCCCACCCATGTTATACAACTCCTGGTACAACCCTTCCCGCTGCCCACCCATGTTATACAACTCCTGGTACAACCCCTCCCGCTGGCCCACCCATGTTATATAACTCCTGGTACAACCCTTCCCGCTGCCCACCCATGTTATATAACTCCTGGTACAACCCTTCCCGCTGCCCACCCATGTTATACAACTCCTGGTACAACCCTTCCCGCTGCCCACCCATGTTATATAACTCCTGGTACAACCTTCCCCGCTGCCCACCCATGTTATACAACTCCTGGTACAACCCTTCCCGCTGCCCACCCATGTTATACAACTCCTGGTACAACCTTCCCCGCTGCCCACCCATGTTATACAACTTCTGGTACAACCCTTCCCGCTGCCCACCCATGTTATACAACTCCTGGTACAACCCTTCCCGCTGCCCACCCATGTTATATAACTCCTGGTACAACCCTTCCCGCTGCCCACCCATGTTATACAACTCCTGGTACAACCCTTCCCGCTGCCCACCCATGTTATATAACTCCTGGTACAACCCTTCCCGCTGCCCACCCATGTTATATAACTCCTGGTACAACCCTTCCCGCTGCCCACCCATGTTATATAACTCCTGGTACAACCCTTCCCGCTGCCCACCCATGTTATATAACTCCTGGTACAACCCTTCCCGCTGCCCACCCATGTTATACAACTCCTGGTACAACCCTTCCCGCTGCCCACCCATGTTATATAACTCCTGGTACAACCCTTCCCGCTGCCCACCCATGTTATATAACTCCTGGTACAACCCTTCCCGCTGCCCACCCATGTTATACAACTCCTGGTACAACCCTTCCTGCTATCCACCCATGTTATATAACTCCTGGTACAACCCTTCCTGCTATCCACCCTATGTTATATAATTCCTGGTACAACCCTTCCTGCTATCCACCCTATGTTATATAATTCCTGGGTGTTTGTTTTTTTTTTAAATATAGTTTTATTGGTTTCAGAGAGGAAGTGAGAGGGGGAGAGAGAGATACATCAATGATGAGAGAATCATTGATAGGCTGCCTCCTGCATGGAGATCGAGCCCGCAACCCTGGCATGTGCCCTGACCGGGAATTGAACCTTGACCTCCTGGTTTATAGGTTGATGCTCAACCACTGTGCCGCACGGCTGGGCACTCCTGGTTTTCAAGTTCTGTATTTTATTGATTTCTAGAGAGAGGAAGGGCGAGGGACATAAACATTGATGAGAGAAACATCGATCAGCTGCCTCCTGCATGCCCCCTACTGGGGATTAAGCCTACAACCTGGGCATGTGCCCTGACCGGGAATTAACTAGCAACTTTTCAGTAAGCCACACTGCCCAGGGCAAAATATTACTTTCATGTGTCATTTATTACACAATACATGGTATTTATAATTTAGAAAATACCGCTGAACAAAATAAGCCCTGTGTCTACCATGTCATAATCATTAACATCTCGGTGTGTTTTCTAGAAATGGGGTCATGCTGGTTAAAATCTGCACTTAACAGTCTTTCCACATGATCACATAACTTCCTATGTAACTGGTCTCATCGCTGGAATATCCATTGTATGGTGTGTGTACTTTCCGTTGCATGTATCATGTTGAATTTCCTCTCTTATATGGACAACTTCCAAACAAGTTGAAAGAATAGCATAGTGAACACACACACACGCTAACTTATACATGCATGTAGCCGTCACCCAGTCACTGGTTACCCTTTTGCTGTTTCTTTTCCTGACCCATTTGAAAGCTAACTGCAGCCCTGATGCTACACCTCTAAATACTCAGTGTGAACCTCATGAGAATAGGTTAGTCTGACCACAGTAGCACTGTATTCCTGATTAATGGGGTGTCCCATCCCTGGCACCCAGCCCATCTGTCCTCCAGTGTCCTGTGTTCCTCCCTGTCTTCCCAGCCCCACACTCCCCTGAGTAGGTCTCTGGTTTCCTTGCCCGATGACATTGATTTTATTTTATTTTATATTTTTAATGATTTCAGAGAGAAAAGGAGAGGGAAGAGAGAGAAACATCAGTGACGAGGGAGAAACATTTTAAAAAAATATATATTTTTATTGATTTTTTACAGAGAGGAAGGGAGAGGGATAGAGAGCTAGAAACATCGATGAGAGAGAAACATCGACCAGCTGCCTCCTGCACACCCCTCACCGGGGATGTGCCCGCAACCAACGTAAATGCCCTTGACCGGAATCGAACCTGGGACCCCCCAGTCCGCAGACTGATGCTCCATCCACTGAGCCAAACCGGTTTCGGCACGAGGGAGAATCATTTATCAGCTGCCTCCTGCATGCCTATAAGGGATCAAGCCTGCAACCTGTGTGTGTGCCCTTGACTGGAATTGAACCTGGGACCCTTCAGTCCACAGGCCAACGCTCTATCCACTGAGCCAAACCGGCTAGGGCTATTTTAGAGCCCTACCTTCTGGATGTTTCCTCAGGATCAGATTTAGGTTCAACAATTCTAGCAAGGTTTCTTCCTGCTCATCACATGGGCAGCGCAGTGCTTGCACTGGTGGTGATCTGAATGTGACACGTTACACAGATGCTAACCGTCCCCCTACCAGATGGTGAGCTCCCGGGAGGGGAGGCACACACGACTCACCTGTGCGGGACTCAGCCCACTGGCAGTGCTGCACGTGGTGGACACGTGACGTTTGAGGGCGTGCACTTGCACTGCGGGCGGCCGGCATCGGGCCTCACAGCCTCTCACAAAGGGGCGAAGGCAGGCGTGCAGGGGTTCGGGCTGTTCGAACTGCACACCGTCCCATCTCTTCACTCACACTTTGTTTGGTAGGGTGTATCCATTAGACATGGCTTCATGATCGATCACCCCAAACTGACTTAACACAGTGAACAGCCCTAGCTGGTTTGGGGCAGGCCTGCGGACTGAAGGTCCTGGATTTGATTCCAGTCAAGGGCCAAGTACCTTGGCTGCAGGCTCTTGGCCCTGGTGGGATGCATGCAGAAGGCAACCAGTCGATGTGTCTCTCACGTGTTTCTGTCTCTCCCTCCCCCTTTCATTCTCTAAAAAATCAATGGAAAAAGTCCTATCCTTGGTTGAGAATTGAAAAATAAAACAATGAACATAGGGCTCGGGTATGTATGAGGCACTCGGTGGGTCTGTTGCTCTAGGCCAGGCTTCTATGATCTTTCCTACGACTGTTCATAAATTCATGATCAGCTGGCAGATCCAGTGGGGCTGGCAGGTGTGGGACAGCCTCAGTGCTTCATTCCTATGCCTGGTGAAGAGCTTGTACATTTCTACCACGGGCCATTGTCCACAGTCATCCCAGACCCAAAGGACAGGTCATATTCCACTACTGAGGAGCTGCACATGAGTCTGTGTGCTTTCTCCACTTCTCTAGCTGTAGGACTTCCCTTCAGCCAGCTTTCAAGCGGTTCTGAATGATGGTTCTGGATTTCAGTTGTAATTTTGATGTGGTTGTGGAAGGCGGCAAGTACAAGCTTTTATGCTGCCATCTTGGTTCTCTGCTTGCACACTTATTAAAAATTGATTTTATAGAGGGAGGGAAAGAGAAACATTGATTGATTGCTTTCTGCATGGACCCCAATCTGGGATCTAACCCTCAACCAGGGTATGCACCGTCTGGGAATCTAACCTGCCACCTTTTGCTGTATGGGACAACGTTCCCAACAGCCGAGTCACAGCGGCCAGGGCCACACACACTAGAATGCTGCCTACTGAGGGTGGCACACATTCCAGTATTTAGAGCAGAAGGGCCTTTGCTATTGTTTGAACACTCAGACCCTAACTAGCATTGCCATGGAATTATGTGATTCAGTGAATTTTCCTTCCTGTTCTGGCTCCTGTGGGACTTAGAACAGCTACTGAATGATGCGAACTAGCCCCTCTGGGCAGCAGAGCCATGACTGAGGTGGCAATGCCACAGGCCTCATCTCAGGGAGAAGCAACCACAGATACTTTTTTTCTTTTTGTCAAAATGTGCAGCTACCATGGGGGTTAGAATACTCAGAACAAATTGCCCCAGATGTTAAAATTATGACGTCCCATGCAAGCCTGTTTCATTCTAAGTACACTACTTGAAAAGTCATGCATTTTTGAACTGCATGACTACAATGTCAGCAGACAGATCTCTCAAACTATTAAGCACAGCTCTGGTCAGTGGACTTTGAAGGGTCCTGGGTATGATTCGGGTCAAGGGCACATACCTCGGTTGCAGGCTAGAGCCCTGGTCCAGGTTGGGGCATATGTGGGAGGCACCTAATCGATGTCTCTCTCACATTGATCTTTCTCTCTCTGTCTCTCCTTCTCCCTCCCACTCTAAAAATCAATGGAAAATATCCTGGGGTGAGGATTAACAACAACAAAAACCCTATTAAGCATAGTCAATATAAAAATGCACTTTATAGACATCACTGAAAAACTAAAGACTGACAAAAATAGTTTTATAGATTTATTTTCAAAGGGCACAAAAACTTAGACAATTTAAATACAAGTTTAAACAGAATTGCTCTGTCGATGTCAGCAATGATGCCAAAACTGGTTCTCTCGGCCAGACGCTCGCCTCTATCTTCTTGGTGAAGAACAGGGGTCTGGAAAAGACACAGCAAGTGCCCCAATTAAGTACAGCATTTCTTTTGGTGTATTGTTACCAACTTGACATGAAGATCTTTGAGGTGTTACAACCATAGTACCTGAAGTTACATGCAAGGCTTTATTTAACAAGTCTCACCACTTGATTATCCTAGAGCCCAAATAACAGCTAAATTTATGTATTGACCGGCTTCTTTACCATCAAGCATTGTATTAAATGATTTGCATACACCACTGAATTTTACCTTCACAAGAATCCCAGGTAGGTCCTACCTTTATCCCCATTGGACATATCGGAAACCTGAGGCTCACAGAGGCTAGATAGCCTGCATACGACCACCAGACTTCAGAATGTGACAGAGCTGACAATAAACGCGTGTGACTCCAGAGTCCGTCTTCTTGCTCCTGAGGTCTCTAACAGCCAACAGCTAGGCCATCCCAACTTCTGGACAGCAAGCTGGGCTGGCCTAGGCTGCCATGGGAGGTAGTGGTCTCTGCTTCCTCGTTAATTTGTGCAGTACTTTCTACAAGACTGCCGTTAGGAGGGTTTACCACCGTAGGGAGTCTGTCCAGGAATTAACTGCTTTCAACCCCCCTGGAGGACAAAGGTCAGATCACTGAGGCTGGTGCCTTGGAGTGGCAGCTAACCAGAGGCCTGCATTATAACCAGGAAAACGTGTCCGGCACTTCCATTCTCCTTTTCTTCCTGAGTCTTACTTTATTGAAGACCCCCACAGAGATTAATTCTATTGGAGAACATCATTCTATATAAAATTATTTACCTGATACTTTATTCATATACATCCTTCTTATCTGCAATGTAATCTACAATTTCTTGTGGACACATCAATTTCTCCGCATCTATATCAGGAATTTCAAAACCTAAAAGTGAAATTTACAATATGTATGAGAGTAGAAAAAGCAAATCCTTTATTTATTTAATATGTTTTATTGATTTCAGAGAGGAAGGGAGAGGGGGGAGAGAGAGAGGAACACCAATGATCAGAATCATTGATTGGCTGCCTCCTTGCACGCCCCCCACTGGGGATCGAGCCTGCAACCTGAGCATGTGCCCCCACGGGGAATCGAACCATGACCTCCCGGTTCACAGGTTGATGCTCAACCACTGAGCCATGGCTGGTGGGCCAAAAGCAAATCCTTTACACTTGAAAGCACTAATACCTCTGTAACACCCTCAAGTACATCAAGTTTCCAGCAACCCTGAGTCCAAGTTGTGACCCAGTTATGTCTAGACAGTATGTATACTGTATTGGGTAGAATGGTTGGTTCTTTTTAAAAAAGATCTAATCCATATAATAGAAAATTCACCCATTGAAAGTGTAAAATTCAACGGTTTTTAGCATCGTCACAAGGTTGTGTAGCCATCACCATTATCCAATTTTAGAATATTTCATTACTCCAAAAGAAATCCCACCCTACCCTACCTCAACAGACTTCCTGCCCCTAGTTAGCACAATCTGCGAGGAGTCTTTACTAGGCTCTGCTCTGTGGGATGGCTTCTATTCAGGCAATTCATCCCCCAAATTAGTTGTGGAGCCTTGAATGGTCTCATTTGCACAACTAACTGTCCCAAACCAGAATAACCTGGAGCATGCACAGGAGACATCGCAGGAAACCACGGCGCAGGCGTGCGCATGTGTGTGAAGGGGGGCCTACTGTTTCTATTTACATATTGATTCAAATCCTAATTCAGACTCCCCACATTCTTTCACTTTAACACACCCAAATCAAGAATCACTCTATGGGCTCTGGCTGGGTTGCTCAGTGGTTAAGAGTGTTATCCCGATACATCAAGGTTTAGGGTTCCATCCCGTCAGGGCACATACCAGAATCAAACAATAAATGAATAAGTGGAACAAAATTGATGTTCCTCTCCCTCTCTAAAATCTCACACACACACACACTCACACACACACACACACACACACACACACACACACACACACACACACACACACACACACACACACACACACACACACACACACACACACACCCCCCCCCCCCCCCCCCCAACATGGAGACCCAAGCTTCAGCCTGTGAGTGTTACCAAATTCGTCCTCCATGGCCATGATGATCTCCACTTGGTCCAAACTGTCCAAGCCCAGGTCTTGGATGAAATGGGAACTGACCGAGAGCTACAAGGAAGGGACAGCAAACACCAAGTTCAGGCTGTGAGCGCTGCTCCCCAAGACGCCTGGGCGGCGCAGCACTCCACCGTCCCGGGAGTATTTTTGAGGAGGAGGAGCCTTAATTGACAGCACACCTCTAACGCGCGCTGACGACACACACTTGGTGTGCTCTGCATGCCAACTTTCTCAACCTGTTTTGAATTGCTCAACAATATATAAAAAGCTAATGATGACTTCCACGTTACATTAAGATCTTTGTTCATTGCTCTGGATGACGTTCGAGATCTGGTTTTTCTTGCTGCCTTATTAACGAAGACACTACACCTTAGGAGTGACTTTCTTCCCCTCAATAGCAGTGGTGTTTATCACCACCTGCCCTTAATTCAGACCTCAGGGTCACCGGGAGTTCTTCAGAGCCCACATGCAACCACTGTCCCGGTGTTCTGTACGGCGTGGTGGCCTGAGTGGGTACCATCTTGCACATTTGAAAGTTGTTGAGAGAGTAGGTCTTAAAAGTCCTCGTCACAAGAAAAACACTTTTTTCAACTGCGTGGTGACAGATATTAACCAGACTTACTGTGGTGATTAATTCATAATATATGCAGCAAATAACTGAAACTAATATAATGTTGTGTCAGTTGTACCTCAGAAAACAAAAAACCTCCAAAACCACACTATCCTCACACAACAGATTCAATCAATAAAGAAGGAAATTTTGTGTCACTATGAGAAAAACTCCAAAGGTTCAGAAAGGTGCATTAACAATGTTTCCAGTACACTTACCACTGTGTTTTTTTAAAAGGGTGGGAGACACAGACCACGAAGCACATAGAACATACATGTGTGTGTGTTACTGCCCTGCACATACGCTCAGTATCTTTGGGAAGGCGCACAAGCAGCTGCTTTCACTGCTGCCTCCCAGAGGGGAATGGGCCTGAGCAGGGAGACTTTTTATGGAATGTTCATCTGGACGCCTGCATTTTGTACCACGCGATTAAATACTCATGAAAAGAAAAGAAACATGTAAACCACATCAATTACCTTTTCTGGGTCAATCTTGTCATAGAGTTTCAAGACATAAAGAACACGGTCCTTGATCCCCTCTAGCGTCAGTGGGGGCGCATCACTGTACTGGCGGCACAGCTGTGTAACTCTGCCTGGTACCTAGGGCAAGGGCAGGAAGGAAACATTGAACCTAAAATGCTTCAAGTGCCCCGCTGGCGTGGCTCAGTGGTTGAGCGGTGACTTAGGAACCAGGAGGTCACGGTTCGATTTGTGATCCGGGCACATGCCTGGGTTGCAGGCTCAGTCCCCAGTGTGGGGTGTGCAGGAGGCAGCCGATCAATGATTCTCTCACAATTGACGTTTCTCTCTCTCCTCGCTTCCTCTCTGAAAGCAATAAAAGAAAAGTAGATTACAAAATGAAATGCCTCCAAGTAAATGCACCGGCTGTGTTAGGTACCTTGCACCAAGCACTTAAGGCTCTAGAGCACCCACCCGTCTGATTCAAGAGTGGCCCCGAGGCGGCACGGGTGCCTGCTGGGTACTGACGCCCTAGGGCGGTCAGCAGCAGCAGCGGGCCGCCTTCCCTCAGAGCCGGGACTGGCTTTGGACACTGGTCCTGTTCAGTGAGACTGAACTCGTCCAAGGTCTGCAGAGGAGCCTGTCTTGTGGCATCTACAGCAGCCACTGCCAGTGAGCCCCTGCCACCTCTAAGGGCACCCCACTCAAGAACCCACAGGGAAGGGCTGCCACGGGGCTGAGCAGCTCACAGCGAGGGCCGCACTGCCCCGCACTGGCTCCCAAGCCAAAGGAGAGGGAGAGCCCGACAGTCCTCACGGTCCAGTCTGTTCCCCTCCAGGGCCTGGGCCTGTGACCGCCAGCCCCACCACGAGCCTGTGATCTCTGACCTGATGGAGGACCATCTCAAATCTCTCCGCTAGTCTCCTGTTTATATTCACCTGGGTGCCAGGGTCCTGACGGACTCCTGCTCTTCACCGCGTGTGAGAAGAGCTCCAACTCACCGGCCAGCGGGTTTAAAGCTGTGGAAGGTACAGCGCAGAGCAAAACAAAACCGTCGGATAGTTTTGCTGGCTATGGAAGTCCCTAACCTGAACTGGTTTGTTACCTTTTAAAACTGATCTTAATACTGCGGTCTGGAGTTCTTAGGGCGTTTCCCATGGAAAATAGGTTTTGCTTGTTGGGGCTCAGGTGCCTGAGACAAAGGCCCATGAAAAATTGTGATTAAAAACACCAAGTGCGGGGGGTTGATGACAAATATGTGATACCTTAATCAATAAAGTAATTAAAAACAAAACAAAACACCAAGTGAACCAAACCAGCACACACCTCTGTATGAGCACTTACCTTGAAAAAATAAAACATCAACCAAACGAAAGGACCCCGGCACTGAAGTGAGGTCTAGCCAGCGAGCTGTTTACAAGGGTCCTAGAGTATTTCTGGGTATTTCTGGAGCACTTGCTCTTTTTTGTCTGACTTCACCGTCTCCCTTCCTTGTCAGTGACAGCGTGGGCTAAGGAGGTGTCTGACGTGGGAATGTCACCAGGCCTTATCAACAACTAGAAGAGGTTTCCAAGCCACAGATAAAATGAAGCAGCAGAAAGGACTAAAGAAAGCGGGAGGAGGAATGAGCGAACAGTGGTAATGACAGACAAGACCTTGAGGAAGGATGTAGTGGAAGCTTTGTCAGTGCAGATCAAGGCGTGGTGGGAGGTGGAATTACTGCTGAGGAGAGGGACAGAGAAAGGGGTGTTTGTACACAGCTCCCCATGTGGCCCACTAGGGGTCAGCATTGTCCTGACAGCAGGGCAAGTGCCTGCAGAGGCCAGGTGGGCACTATGTGATTAAGTGAAATTAAAGGGGCTTCATGCCAATGTAAAGTGGGCAGCTATAGTGGGCTCAGCAGAGGCAGATGGGTAAGAGCTCAGACCCTGGAATGAGACTGCCTTGGTTGTATCCTGGCACTAGCTCGCTCTTATAATCATCGTTTTTTAAATGTTTTTATTGATTTTTTTAGAGAGAGAGAAGGGAGAGGGATAGAGGGATAAAAACATCAATGAGAGAGAAACACCATCAACCAGCTGCTTCTTGTATGCACCTTACTGGGGACTGAGCCTGCAACCCTAGGCATGTGCCCTGACGGGGAATTGAACCAGTGACCTCTTGGTTCATGGGCTGATGCTCAACCACTGAGCCACACTGGCCAGGCATTACGAATCTTTCTATGCCTCAGTTTCCTTACCTGTAAGATGGGATAAACAACATGCCAAGCTCACAGGACTGTTGGGAGGCACCGGTGAGATGACGCCTGGCACGCACCCAGGGAGTGTGCTCTGCAGGGCTGCCCCGCAGGACTGGGTGATGCTGCTGCCCTGCCAGTGAGGCTCTGGGTGAGGCCCTAAAGCACGAGCTCCTGCTTCCTCGCATGCCCCCCCTTAGGTTCCTATAGATTTCTTACCAGGTCAGACTACAGTGCTGCCCCAAGCACTTCCCATACATCACTTCCTTCAGTTCTCACATGCTGTGAGACACAGTGTGCTATCACCACCTCTTGGCGGGCTTACTGCTCCTGCTCGCTGGGTCTCCACTATTTAAAGCAAAAGATACACGTGTTGTTCCTGATGTTAACTGTTCTTCCCCAATATGTGCACTGAACAATTCTATTTAACAGGAACTTTCTCCCACCAACATCAGAGAAGGCACTGTGTGCAGGAAGGAGGGCCTCCCCTCTGGAACAGTAGAAATGACTGAGCCTGATTAGTTTCCATCAGAATCCCTCTCTCCACTGGGGCCCAGCTCTGAGGGAAACTCAGAAGGACCTAAGGAGACAGCTTGGAAGGCCACCTCTACCAACTGCCCCTACAATTCTAGCCGGGTAGCAGACATCTCAACCCCACTGCTTGGAAATGAGCTCCTTACTCTCTGTCTGCAAAATGCCTGCTCGCAGACCAGGGCCAATCTCCACTCTTCCCACTGTCTGCTGCAGTTACTCACTTGGTCATGCCACAAGGCTGGCTGGGAGGTCTCACTCACCCCTTCAACGAACCTTGTTTGATGTTCACTCCCTGACCTAGACAGAGAACATCCACACTCCTCAGGGGCCATACGGTGTCTTCACAACATGCCCGCTGTCTTCCACCTCAGCTGAGGCCTCTCCCTGCACAGGCATCCTGGGGGCAGCCATAAGTGTGCGCCAGGCTCTTCCTCAGCCCCACAGGCCCCTGCATCCCGCCTTGAGAGCATGCTCACTGGGGTTTAGTCCTTCTTCTTGCTTCTGCACTGTGCACACACCTGTCCTCACATGTGGCAATGCTTTGCTTTTATTTACATGACTATCTCAGCCGCGGGCAAGCTTTACCTTGTGTGCTGTGCACTGTGCTGTGGGCTGGAGTGACCAAGATAAAGACATGACCTCGATTTTCAGAGAAGCATCCAAACAGATAATTTCAGCTGTAATAAAAATGAGACAAGAGCTCTGGCCGGTGTGGCTCAGTTGGCTGAGTGCCATCCTGTGTGCCAAAATGGTTGCTGGTTCGATTCCCGGTCAGGGCACATGCTCAGGTTGTGAGTTCCGACCCAGGTTGAGGTTCATGTGGGAGGCATTGAGTGTTTCTCTCTCACATCAATGATTCTCTCTCTCCCTTCCTCTCTAAAAATCAATAAAAAACATTAAAAAAAAAAGAGAGACAAGATAGCAAAGGTATTGATAGGCTGCTTCAGTAACCAAAGTTATTCATTGAGAGGAAGGGAACGAGACTTGGAGTTAAAAAGACAGGAGGTTATTCAAGGAGGGAGGGGCAGGCCAAGAAAAGGAAAGGAGGCATGAAAGTGCAGTGTGTGTGTGGGGAGAAATTAGTTCATATTGCTGGAGACTTAGGGGAAGGTGGCACACCAACGCAGGCGCTGGTATGACGAGGCAGGGCCAGGGCTGCAGAGCCTCGAGTAAGACAAAACAGGTTTGTCTTACTGGGGAATGAATGATGTGGCCAGACCACAGCCCGAGTCCATCACTGTCACCCATGTCATCTGGTTCTGGTGCCAAGAACAGTCAAGTTGTCCCTGCACCAGTGCTTTGTCTTCATGTGGGTACCGCATCCCACAGAAGTCTCTGGGAATTCTTTGTGCTGTGGCTGCAACAGTGTAGATCCAGAGCCTGCCGGGGTCAAATATTGGACTTTAGGCTCCACTTTAGACTACTACCCTTGTTTCTCTTACCTTCTATTTCTAAGTCTTAACTTTTTATACCCAGGAAAGCTGCTTTAGCTCCTTGTTTTTTTTTTAGGGGAAAAGGATATCGTGAGTAACTGGTTGCTCTGAGATCAGCAGAGTGGATGAATTCTGAGGAGGGAAAACCAGCAGCAGGGGACGGGTGGAATGAGCAACCATCCAGATGAGATGAGCCCAGAATGGAGGTGGGGACTTGGGGTGACTGGCCACTAACAGAAACCAAGAGACAGTCCAAAGAGAGCGTGTGGTAAGAGATCTCCGGAGTTTACCAACATGCAAGGTTTAGGCAAGGCAGAGAGCGTCCACTGGGAGGAGAGGAAAGGGCCAGGCCAAGGGAAAACCGTGTCAGAACAGCCAGGGAGAGGGGGTGCAGGGAATGCAGGTTTAACATGACGGCTGCCAAGTATCCAATGAAGATCTGAACTAATGTCTTTCTTAGGAGCCACCTCAATATCCCTGACAGGCTAGCGTAAGGCCTGGCAGGCACACAGCTGTCCCTTAGTACCTTTGCATGAACAATTACTTACTCTCCACTTCAATCCACAAAGAATATAAGGTGCCTAAATGGGAGCACTTAGTCAAAACCACTTGTAAATATAAATAAAACAGTTCCTCTGTGTACATGTAAACTAAGCACAGGTAATGGAACATCTTCGGGCACTTTCCTATTAAAGGCCCGGCCCAGCATGGCCGGTGTGCTCAATGGTTAGAGCGCCAGCCTGCGCATCAGAGGGCCAAGGGTTTGATTCCTGGTCAAGGGCACATATGTGGGTTGCAGATTTGATACCTGGCCCTGGTCAGGGTGCATATGGGAGGGAACCAATCAATGTGTCCCTCTCACACTGATGTTTCTGTCTCTCCCTCCTCTAAAGCAATGGGAAAAATATCCTCGGGTGAAGAATAACAACAAAATAGTAAAGGCACGGTCCAAGGACCAGCAGCAGCAGGATCTGAAGAGCATTGGAAATGAAGACGCTTAGCCCTTTTCCAGAATTGATACTTTAACCAAGGTGACCTGTATGCACAATCTCGTTGGGTATCAGCGCTCTAAGAACAGGGACAATTGCTTTGCCTCTGGGCAGACATTGAAGTCAGCCTCAGGAACAAACACGCAGTAACCCCACATTCTGCTTTTATCCCTTAACTTCAGGGTGATACTTTTAACTTCCAATTCAGGCAATAGGACAATGTCCTATGAATGAATCTGCTAGTGTCAGTAAATCTCAACAATGGCTGCACAAAATAATCACTTGGCACCCAAGCCCAAGTCTCTCTTAATTCTGATTGATTTGGCCCGGGGCATCCTTAGTTTTTATTCTGACATCTTAGTCAAGGTTGGAACCACTATTACAGTGGAGTCCTGGAGTTTGAGGGGTTCTCAGCTTGATCTTGGGAGTCTATCCTACCTTAAGACACGTTTTTAACCTTGGTGCACTTCAGAGTCACCTGGGGAGCTTCAACAAAAACCCAGCCAGGGCCTCATCCCAAAGAGAAATCCGAACTGGGGGTGGAGGGTGCAAGGGATTTCATCCTCATTAAGGCTCCATCCCATATGAAAGCTGATGCTACTTGCTTCCTATCCTTATGCCCAGGAGGCCCAGCAACAGGCAGGAGGTCCACACCCTGCGCCTTGGTTTCCCTAGCAAGCTGTCACCGCCTTGACATCACCGCTGGGTGCGGGGGGCCGGCCACAGCGAGCTCGCCAAGCGCCGCCCCCAGTGCTCCGCCGGCCCCGTCTTCTCCAAGCCTCCGGGCAGCTCCACAGGTAGCGGCCGGGCCAGGAGGACACTAGTCCCAGGTCTCCCTAAGTGGCGGCGACATTCGAACCCAGGGCTGCCACGAGGTCGCACGGCCTCCCAGCAGGGTCATCCGAGCACCGTCAGCCAGGGGGGCTGGGAGCGAGGAGCTGGCCAGAGGCCCGGCACCCCGCTAGGCCAGCGCGGCCCCGCGGCCCGGTCCCGCCGCCACCCCCAGGGCCCGGCCCCTGACCCCTGCCGAGCCCAGCAAAGTCACAACGAGTCACCTGCGCGGGCGCCGAGCCCGCAGCCCTGGGCCTCGACTGGGTCTCCGCGGGGCGCAGCGTGGTGCTGAGCGGCCGGGCGGCGGCCAGCGTGGGAAGTCGGGGCAGCGACGCCAAGGCCGCGGGCAGGCGGCGGACACCGGAGGAAAGGACACGAGCCGCCATGGCTACGCCGACCCAGCTTGCACTGCGCGCGCTGCGCCCGCGGGTCTAGTCCCCCTCCCGTCGGCGCGGGCGACGCACAGAGCGGCGCTGCAGAGCCCCACGCGGCGGTGGCGGCCCCTTGAGGCCCCTGGCGGCACTGCAGCCTCGGGGCGCCGGCCCAGCCATTCCAGCCAGGCCGCCTTCAGGGTCCCCGAGCAGTAATCATCGACACAGGAAGGAACTTACTTCCACCTACTCTCTGAAGGTCCTGAAACACATTTATTTAAAAATTTTGATGCCGCGATTCCTCCTAGGGGTTAAAACTATTTAATATGTCAAAACAGTATAAAATAAGAATGTGAAAATGAGTCAATTTAAGTATGTAAGACTAGGTTTGGCTCAGTGGATAGAGCGTCGGTCTGCAGGCTGAAGGGTCCCAGGTTCGATTCCGGTCAAGGGCATGTACCTTGGTTGCGGGCACATCCCCAGGAGGGGGTGTGCAGGAGGCAGCTGGTCGATGTTTCTCTCTCATCGATGTTTCTAACTCTCTATCCCTCTCCCTTCCTCTCTGTAAAAAATTAATAAAATATATTAAAAACAACAACCAGTTTTATAAAAATATAAATAAATATGTAAGACTAACAAGTGTGGGCATTACAATAAAAATCATATACATGTTAAACAATGTATAAATAATATAGTTCACAAAAATGGGTTCACAGAAGTTTAAGTATGCTAATTTGCTCACATTTCTTAGGGATTTAAAAGATATGGAAATCCAAATGTATAACTCCAAACTGTGGATCCTGCCTGGATGAACAATCTAACAATGCTTTCAATTTTACATGTTCCTTTTTTTAAATTAAATTTAAGTAAAATAGCCTTGGCCAGGGTGGCTCAGTTGGTTGGAGTGGATGGTGGGTTGATTCCCGATCAGAGCACATACCCAAGTTTTGGGTTGGATCCCTAGTCAGGGCACCTGCAGGAGGCAACTGATTGGTGTTTCCCTCTCTCTCTCTCTCTCTCTCTCTCTCTCTAAGCATGTCCTTGGCTAAGGATTAAAAAAAAAAAAAAGGGAGCCCTGGCCAGGTGGGTCAGTTGGTTGGGAGCTGTCCCATGGACCAAATTCCTGTCAGGGCACATGCCCAGGTTGAAGGCTCAATCCCTGATAGGGGGTGTGCAGGAGGCAGCTGATCAATTTTTAAAAAATGTTTATTGATAATATATATAGAGAGGAAGCAAGAGGGATAGAGAGATAGAAACATCAATGATAGAGCAACATTGATTGGCTGCCTCCTGCACACCCCCTACTGGGGGTTGAGCCTGAAACCTGGGCATGTGCCCTAACCAGCAATCGAACAGGTGAACTTTTGGTTCATAGGTCGATACCCAATTGCTGAGCTACACTGGCCAGGCTGATCAATGTCACATTCCCACATTGATGTTTCTCTCTCTCCCTCTCCCTTCCTCCCTTCCTAAAAATCAGTAAAAAAATAAAATAAAATAAAAAAGAATGCACAGATTGAGACCCAGGTAACAGACAGAGACTTGGCCGACAGCAGCTGCCCTATATCTAAATCCAGCCTAGCACCAGGAATGCTCAGGGCCTACTCAAGAATGCAAATAATCCTTTCCACTAATATTTACAGGGTAAACTAAGATTGTTGTTAGAGTATTAAATTTGACAGTAAAATAGTAATCAAGTTTTCAGGTTAATTTAAATTGGCTAATAGAAATAAGTGAACATCCAAGAAAATTTAAGTGTACTGGATAAAGAGCTGTTACTAAAGATTAACTAAAATTTCTATTGGTAGTGCATCTCACGGTAAAATTGCTTAACATGAAATGAACCTAAAGCAGTCTTATTTTTGTGCAAAAAATTAAAATTTAAAGTTATCAAGACTGCATTACAAAATTTACAAAGGCATCCATTAATAAAAAAAAAAAAGGAGGGATAGTAGGGTAATATCATGTAAAGAAAATTATCCTGTAAGTAAATTACATCTAGAAAATTTTTACTGTAGAAAATTAATTTTCATTTTTAATGCTAACAGCAAGACACCCATGAAAATCACACATGGTGTCAAAATAAGCGAAAAGAAAATCGTTTGGGCAAAATAAAAAGGATCCCAAGTCAATTTTATAGAAAAGATTCCTTTATTAACTTTTGGTTGAGAATATGTTTGTATATTTTCAGAAAACTACTCCAAGACCATGGGGATTCCTGCAACAGAGAGGAGTTGTCAGGTCTGCTCCAACCACGAAGACAAGAGGAGAAACAGTTCAGAGATGGAAGACGCTGACAACACCTTGCCACGCTAGCAGTCAGCAGCTGTGCGTCGATGCAGGTTGCCCAGGACCAAATCAGAGAGGGTCGGACCTGCATTGCCACCATCTGTCCATCATCCAGATATCATTGCTGACATGTACACCTAAGGAACTATTTGACATTGAAACTGGGACTCAGAACTGTTGGACATTGAAATTGGGACTCAAACATTTTTTGTTATTATATGTTTATTTCTAGTCTTCAGTTGCAAGATTTTTTAAAGAAAAGAAATGGGGAAAAAATAGATAAAGAGGTAAAGAACCATTGAATAGACTGTCAAACTATAGCGGGAAGGCAGGGGAGGTTGGGGGGTGCTGTAAGAGATCAACTGAAGGACTTGTATGCATGCATATAAACATAACCAATGGATACAAGACACTGGGTTGGGGGGGCGCAGGTGAAGGCATATGCTGGGGGGTAGGGGAGGCTGGGGGGAGGTCAAGGGGGGAAAAAAGGAGACATATGTACTACTATTTGTAATACTTCAAACAATAAAAAAAAATAATGCATAATATGATCCCACTGTTGTAAAATATGTCTATTTATGTGTTCACTAAAAAATGGAGTAGCTGCGATGTGCTAGTTGTGGAAGTTACAGCACTGAGCAAGCCAGACAGGCAGTCTATTCCCATAGAGTTTACATTCCAGTGGGAAGATGGACAATAAACAAATAACAATATTACCCCCTCCCCCCAAATAAACAACTCCAGGAAGCTGTGACAAATAGAAGGAAGAACAATAAATGGGGAGGGGAATAGTGAGGGAATACAGGAGGTGTGTGACTTTAGGTACAGGAGGTGTGTGACTTTAGGTGTGTGACTTTAGATGTGGTCCCTGAAGACCTTTCTTAGGAGGTATATTTGATTTAATCAATCAGGAGGAAAAGCCTCAGGAACCATCGTGCTGTTGGTGATGTCAATCAGAGTTCTATGGCAGTGCTAGCAATTGATGCCAGGCTTCTGCACCCTGAATTCACCACCACCATTCCACTGCTTATTATGCAATTGGAAGAGCAATTGTAACACCTCATTGCAATGGTCAGTGAATAAATGGCCAAGCTCCATTTTGAGCTCCATTTCTGTAGAAAACTGGTTGGCACCAAAAATCAGAATGGAGATCAAGGACCAGGACCCATAAGATTTGTGCAAATCACCAGCGACACCCCAGCCTCTGATCATGCCTTCCAGGCCACACTTTGGGACAGACCCATGGGATAGACCCGTGATGGTGACATGTAGCATTAACAAGAGGGAAAAGTTAGGGAGAGCCTTATTGCTTACTAAGTTGAGACCCTCTCTTCCCATGACCTATTTATATTTGTGTTCCATCGAATCCTTTTGGTCAAACAATAAATCACCTCTTATTTAAATGATATATTTTGGGAGAGCTACTTTTCCCTTCAGCAAAGAGAAAATGTCAGCCTACATGACCTGTGGGTAAATGGTTCAATATTAAGATTGAGACCAAGTCCTTAGCAGCTGGGAAGATTTAAAAGAGGACACTGGTGCTTCTCAGTAGCACTCCCATCAAAGGATATATAAGCATAAACTATGTCAACTTCCTGCACACGTCACCCCACCAACCCAGCAGTTATCCCTCCCTCCTTCCAGCCCATTTGCACTATTGTCTCAGCACCTTCTGATCCCCTGGGACCACGTACCTCCCGTTATCTCTTCTTCCTGACATCTTCATTCTTTATTTCGTTCTTCTTTCTTCTTTGAGCTAATAAACATGCCAGTTTCTCCTGGCCTAAAAACAAGGCCACAGGCCCCATTTACTGGCCTTCATACATCACTAACATTACCATTCCTCCTTCTTTTGTAAGCAAGCTTCTTCAAAAAAACACTACACTTTGCCTTTAATTCCCTCACTTCCTATTCACTCTTTAATCCACTCAAATCTATATTCTCCTTGAACCCTCTATTTGCACAACCACTGAAGCTTGTCATAAAGCTCACCACTACATCTTTTTTTTTTTTTTTTTTTTTTTAAAAATTTATTTATTGATTAAGGTGTCACATGTTTGTCCTCATCCCCCCATTCCCATCCCAACCCCCTGTTGACCTTAACCATTGGTTAGGCTCATATGCATGCACACAAGTCCTTTGGTTGATCTCTCTCCCCCCTTCCCCCACCCTCCCCTATCCTCCCTCTGAGGCCCGATAGTCCCATCGATGCCTCCTTGTTTCTGGTTCTGTTCTTGTTCATCAGTCTTATGTTGTTCATCATTTCCCCTAGATGAGCGAGATCATGTGTCACTAGAGATATACTTATAAGAACTGAATGTGAGACGAGCAATAATAGTTATGCTGACAGGCAAATGAATCAGTCTGTAGTGAGTTTCTTTCTGGACCAACAGTTCTTTTGAGACCCAATATCAATGTCCACCAGTTCCTTATGTGTACATGTCAGTACTGACCCCTCAGCTCTGGATGGTGGACAAATGGTGGTAATGCAGGTCCGACACCCTCTGTTTTGGTCTTGGCCGGACCCAGGGGGCATGGCTTCACCCGGACTCAGGGGCACGTGGCCTCACCCGGGCCCAGGGGGCGCGTGGCCTCACCTGGACCCAGGTGCGTGCGGCCTCACCCGGACCCAGGACCCAACCTCACCTGGATCCAGGGGCACACGGCCTCACCCGGACCCGGGATGCTCCAGCTTCACCTGGACCCAGGGGCGCATGGCCTCACCTGGACCCAGGGCACATGGCCTCACCTGGACCCAGGGTCGCGTGGCCCCACACGGACCCAGAGGCGCGCGCCTCTCGCCTCTCCCGGACCCAGGGGCGCACGGCCTCACCCAGACCCGGGATCCAGCTTCACCCGGACCCAGGGGCGCATGGCCTCACCCGGACCCAGGGGCGCACGGCCTCACCCAGACCTGGGATCCAGCTTCACCCAGACCCAGGGGTGCATGGCCTCACCCGGACCCAGGGGTGCGCGGCCTCACCCGGACCCAGGGTTGCACGGCCTCACCCGGACCCGGGATCCAGCTTCACCCGGACCCAGGGGCGCGTGGCCTCACCCGGACCCCAGGGCGTGTGTCCTCTCCCAGACCCAGGGGTGCGTGGCCTCACCAGGCCCAGGTGCGCGTGGCTCACCCAGACCCGGGACCCAGCCTCACCCGGACCCAGGGGCGCATGGCCTCACCCGGACCCAGGGGCGCACGGCCTCACCCAGACCTGGGATCCAGCTTCACCCAGGACCCAGGGGTGCATGGCCTCACCCGGACCCAGGGTGCGCGGCCTCACCCGGACCCAGGGGTGCACGGCCTCATCCAGCTTCACCCGGACCCAGGGGCGCGTGGCCTCACCCGGACCCCAGGGCGTGTGTCCTCTCCCCCAGACCCAGGGGTGCGTGGCCTCACCCAGGCCCAGGTGCGCGTGGCCTCACCCAGACCCGGGACCCAGCTTCACCCGGACCCAGGGGCGCATGGCCTCACCCGGACCCAGGGGCGCACGGCCTCACCCAGACCTGGGATCCAGCTTCACCCAGACCCAGGGGTGCATGGCCTCACCCGGACCCAGGGGTGCGCGGCCTCACCCGGACCCAGGGGTGCACGGCCTCACCCCGGACCCGGGATCCAGCTTCACCCGGGACCCAGCGGGCGCGTGGCCTCACCCGGACCCCAGGGCGTGTGTCCTCTCCCAGACCCAGGGGTGCGTGGCCTCACCCAGGCCCAGGTGCGCGTGGCCTCACCCAGAACCCGGACCCCAGCCTCACCCGGATCCAGGGGCACACGGCCTCACCTGGACCCGGGATCCAGCTTCACCCGGATCCAGGGGCACGTGACCTCACCCCGGATCCAGGGGCAACACGGCCTCACCCAGACCCGGGATCCAGCTTCACCCGGACCCAGGGGCGCATGGCCTCACTCAGACCCAGGGGCGCGTGGCCTCTCCCAGACCCATGGTCGCGTGGCCTCACCCCGACCCAGGGGCGTGAGGCCTCACCTAGACCCAGGGGTGTGTGACCACACCCGAGCCCAGGGGCACGCAGCTTCGCCCGGACCCGGTGACCCAGCCTCTCCCGGACCCAGGGGCGTATGGCCTCACCCGGGACCTGGGATCAAGCTTCACCCCGGACCCAGGGGTGTGTGGCCTCACCCGGACCCAGGGGCGCGTGGCCTCTCCCAGACCCAGGGGCGCGTGGCCTCACCCCGGACCCAGGTGCGTGAGGCCTCACCCGGACCCGGGACCCAGCCTCTCCCGGATCCAGGGACACACGACCTCACCCGGGCCCGGGATACAGCTTCACCCCGGACCCAGGGGCACGTGGCCTCACCCGGACCCAGGGGCGCGCGTGGCCTCTCCCATACCCAGGGTCACGTGACCTCACCCGGACGCAGGGGTGCGCGGCCTCACCCGGGACCCGGGACCCAGTGGGGTTTTCGTCTTCTTGATCCCAATTCCTGTTGGTCAATTCCCTCTCAGCAATTCCTTCGGCCATTTTCTCAGAGCTCCAGGGCGGCTGCCGCAGAACTCGCTTGGCTGCGGGCTCGGCAAAGCTCCGGTGTGCCCAGTACGCAGTGGCGGGCTGGTCCGGGGTCGCTGCGTCGGCCCTTGGGTCTGCAGCGGTGGCCAGTTGCCGAGCGTGCGCACCTGGCCGCTTCCGGGGCGTTGAGATTCTTGAAGGACTCGGAGGTCAGCAAGCGCGGAGTCTCCCACCCCATGTCTCTTAGGGGCTCACTGTCCGTGCTCGGCAGCGAGCGGAGCCATCCCCTCAGCCGGAGACCGCCGGGGGAACTGCGCCGAGCACGTTTCCAGGCTGCCATTGTGTCGCCTGAGCCGTAGTTCTTAAAGTGTGATCTTTGGGTCACCGGCATCAGCATCATCCCCGTAACCCGCGTACCCCTCTCTTTTATTCTAGTTGTAGAGCATCTGCTCAGCCAGCCCTCCGGTGGTTCTGGATGGTGTCTGCTCTGCTCTCCCCCGTCATAGTCTCAAAATTGTTGTGGTAGGCAACAATCAGGCTTCCGCCCTACGCCTCCATCTTGGTCCTCCTTTGTATAGTTAAGTCTTGATTGTTGTTGGTGTCACTGGGAGGAATTGTCCTCCTGGCCAATTGTCCGTGAGGACCCTCTGTTTCTATAAAGGAAGAGTTTGCTGTGCAAGGAGACACGTTTATGGGCCGGATCTTGTTGCAGCAAGGCTTTGGCGCTCACTGAGTCTGCCTCTTGAATGTGTCCCTTATGCGAGTGGTTGAATTCTGGTGTCATCTCACACCGACCACTAGATGCCCTCGTTTCTGGGTCTCCAATGGGGTGCAGGTCAGCTACTGTCTGAGGCCACTCAGCAGGAGTTACAGTAAAAACTGCAGTTTCCTCCTCCTGTCTAAGCGGCCCTGGAGCAGTCCGACTAGAAAACCACAGTTCATCTGGTCAAGCTGCCACAGGGCAGGACACCCACATGCAAAAGCCGCTGCTTGGAGCCCAGGTGGGCCTGCAAAACGTGCGGGGCGGGTCTGCAAAACGTGTGGGGCGGGTCCCAGGGCGGGGCGGGTCTCAGGGCGGGGCGGGGTCTGCAAAATGTGTGGGGCGGGTCCCAGGGCAGGGCGGGTCCCAGGGCGGGGCGGGGCGGGGTCTCAGGGTGCCACCAGGCCATGGTGTGCTGAACCACAATGGCTGCAAGTCTGCTTTTTCTGCTCTCCACGTTTCTAAGCCCCTTCGTTCCGCACTCCAGAGCAGCAAACACTGATTGCTGGGCGCACCTCCGCAAGGAAGTTACTCCCACTCTCCGACATGAAGGCCGAGAGTCCAGCCTCTCCCCTGCAGGTGTCTGGGTCTCCCGCGAGTCCCCAGAAGCTGGATTTCAGGGTGATGGGGAGCTAATCTCCCCCTAGGGTTGGAAAAAAAAGCCGCACGACCCTTCCCCCCACCACCCAGTCCGACCCACGCGCCTCCGCACCTTATCCCTTCTGAGTTCGCTCTTTCCTCTTCCCTCTTAGCTGTAAATCCACCCTTCAGCCAGCTCTCCTGTGGTTCTGGGTGGCAGACGCTCTGTCCTCCAGTTGTATTTTTGAAATTGCTGTGCGTAGCCAGTTCATTTGTTTAACTTTGCCGCCTTCTTGGTTCTCCTCTCTCAAAAATGGCTAAAGGACTTGAAATTCTAAAAAAAGTCCTCCAAGTCGGTGTTTGGCGGCCTCCGGGGCCCCGAGGATCTCACTGGGCAGCTCGGCCAGGTCGGTGACGCAGATGGGCCCATCCTGCAGAAAGATGGTCTCTTCCTTCACCGAGAGCCACTGCGCCGAGTCCGCGGCCCGCCGCCATAGCAGCTGCCGCGGCCGCCCATGAGCTCATGGCCCCGGCTGAGGTACTGACTGAGAGGAGCAAGCTGCCTGGCCTGGGGAGACGCGAGCAGGAGTTGCTGTGCTCACCAGTCCATCTTTTATTTGTATTTCCGAAACTGCCATGCGAGGCAACAGATCAGCCGTTCAACTCCGCCGCCATTCCATAGATTTTAAAGTGAGATCTTTGGCTCACCGGCATCAGCATCATCCCGCATCCCCCTCTCTTTTATTCTAGTTGTAGAGCATCTGCTCAGCCAAGTTCTGGGTGGTGTCCGTTCTGTTTTCTAGTTGTAGTTTCAAAATTGTTGTGTGGTAGGCAACAATCAGGCGTCCGCCCTATGCCGCCATCTTTGGTCCTCCTCTCTCACCACTACATCTTAAATTGTCAAGTCCAATAGATAGACCCTTGCTGGCCATTTCTTTTCTGCCCTTTTCATGGCTCTATCTCCTCTATTCATTGTTTAAATAAAAAAAATACAAATTTTCAGCCGAAACCGGTTTGGCTCAGTGGATAGAGCGTCGGCCTGCGGACTCAAGGGTCCCGGGTTCGATTCTCCAAGGGCATGTACCTTGGGTTGCGGGCACATCTCCAGTAGGGGATATGCAAGAGGCAGCTGATCGATGTTTTCTCTCTCATCGATGTTTCTAAACTCTCCATCCCCTCTCTCTTCCTCTCTGTAAAAAAATCAATAAAAATATATTAAAAAAAAAAAATACAAATTTTCAGAATTGTTTCACACCTGAGGTTTTATTTTTAAATATTTCTTTATTGCAGAGAGGAAGGGTGGAGAGATAGAAAACATGATGAGAGAGAACCATTGATTGGCTGCCTCCTGCAGCCCCCCACTGGGGATCAAGCCCGCAACTCGGGCATGTGCCCCTGGCCGGAATCGAACCTGGGACTCTTCAGTCCACGGGCTGACGCTCTATCCACTGAGCCAAGCCTAGGCTAGGGCCACACCTGAGGTTTTAATTGCCACCGGCATCCCAGCCCTGGACTCTTCTGTGAGCTTCGTGGCCCTGTGTCAAACTCTCAATTACCAGATGTCTATACACACCAAATGAGTTATCTTCCCCCTGTGTGTTCTCTATTTCAATTGCTGACACCATGCCCACCAAACTAGAAATGTAAGCCTCCTTCATTTACCTAATCCTGCACTCACTCAGCCCTGCTCATTTCTTTCTCCTCCCAAATCTCCCCTTGTCTCCTGAATAAAGCCCCGTTTATTAACATACCTCATAAGCTCCCTGGCTACCTTCTAGCTTTCTGACTCCATTCCCCCATCGTAATTCTCGCGTGCTGAGTCCTTTATGGCTCACGCCTTACTGTCCTTCGGCCTGGAGTACCCTCTGCCTGTGCACTGACTGACCCTGCAAGACTGCTCCGTTGTCACCCTTCACGAAGCTTTTCTCAAACCCCATGTCGTGCTAACTGCCCATCCTTTGAGCTTCCATAGCAGCACGGTACACACACCCTTTAAATCTGAAACACAAATGAGGTGCCATCTCACACCTGTCAGAATGGCTATCATCAAGGAGTCAACAAATGACAAGTGCACTGCTGGTGGGAATGCAGACTGGTGCGGCCTCTGTGGAGAACAGTATGGAGTTTCCTCAAAACATTAAAAATGGAACTCCCATTCGACCCAGTGATCCCACTTCTAGGAATATATGCCAAGAAATCAGAAACACCAATCAGAAAGGATATATGCACCCCTATGTTCATAGCAGCACAATTTACAATAGCTAAGATTTGGAAACAGCCTAATTGACCATCAGCAAAAGAGTGGATTAGGAAACTGTTGTACATCTACACAATGGAATACTACGCTGCTATAAAGAAGAAAGAACTCTTACCATTTGCAATAGCATATGGATGTGGTGATGAGTCAAGACTATGGATAGAGCGTCGGCCTGCGGACTGAAGGGTCCCAGGTTCCACTCTGGTCAAGGGCATGTACCTTGGTTGTGGGCACATCCCCATTAGGGGGTGTGCAGGAGGCAGCTGATCGATGTTTCTAACTCTCTATCCCTCTCCCTTCCTCTCTGTAAAAAAATTAATAAAATATATTAAAAACAACAACCAGTTTTATAAAAATAAATATGTAAGACTAATAAGTGTGGGAATTACAATAAAAATCATATACATGTTAAACAATGTATAAATAATATAGTTCACAAAAATGGGTTCACAGAAGTTTAAGTATGCTAATTTGCTCACATTTCTTAGGGATTTAAAAGATATGGAAATCCAAATGTATAACTCCAAACTGTGGATCCTGCCTGGATGAACAATCTAACAATGCTTTCAATTTTACATGTTCCTTTTTTTTAAATTAAATTTAAGTAAAATAGCCTTGGCCAGGGTGGCTCAGTTGGTTGGAGTGGATGGTGGGTTGATTCCCGATCAGAGCACATACCCAAGTTTTGGGTTGGATCCCTAGTCAGGGCACCTGCAGGAGGCAACTGATTGGTGTTTCCCTCTCTCTCTCTCTCTCTCTCTCTTTCTCTAAGCATGTCCTTGGCTAAGGATTAAAAAAAAAAGGGAGCCCTGGCCAGGTGGGTCAGTTGGTTGGGAGCTGTCCCATGGACCAAATTCCTGTCAGGGCACATGCCCAGGTTGAAGGCTCAATCCCTGATAGGGGGTGTGCAGGAGGCAGCTGATCAATTTTTAAAAAATGTTTATTGATAATATATATAGAGAGGAAGCAAGAGGGATAGAGAGATAGAAACATCAATGACAGAGCAACATTGATTGGCTGCCTCCTGCACACCCCCTACTGGGGGTTGAGCCTGAAACCTGGGCATGTGCCCTAACCAGCAATCAAACAGGTGAACTTTTGGTTCATAGGTCGATACCCAATTGCTGAGCTACACTGGCCAGGCTGATCAATGTCACACTCCCACATTGATGTTTCTCTCTCTCCCTCTCCCTTCCTCCCTTCCTAAAAATCAGTAAAAAAATAAAATAAAATAAAAAAGAATGCACAGATTGAGACCCAGGTAACAGACAGAGACTTGGCCGACAGCAGCTGCCCTATATCTAAATCCAGCCTAGCACCAGGAATGCTCAGGGCCTACTCAAGAATGCAAATAATCCTTTCCACTAATATTTACAGGTAAACTAAGATTGTTGTTAGAGTATTAAATTTGACAGTAAAATAGTAATCAAGTTTTCAGGTTAATTTAAATTGGCTAATAGAAATAAGTGAACATCCAAGAAAATTTAAGTGTACTGGATAAAGAGCTGTTACTAAAGATTAACTAAAATTTCTATTGGTAGTGCATCTCACGGTAAAATTGCTTAACATGAAATGAACCTAAAGCAGTCTTATTTTTGTGCAAAAAATTAAAATTTAAAGTTATCAAGACTGCATTACAAAATTTACAAAGGCATCCATTAATAAAAAAGAAAAAAAAGGAGGGATAGTAGGGTAATATCATGTAAAGAAAATTATCCTGTAAGTAAATTACATCTAGAAAATTTTTACTGTAGAAAATTAATTTTCATTTTCAATGCTAACAGCAAGACACCCATGAAAATCACACATGGTGTCAAAATAAGCGAAAAGAAAATCGTTTGGGCAAAATAAAAAGGATCCCAAGTCAATTTTATAGAAAAGATTCCTTTATTAACTTTTGTTTGAGAATATGTTTGTATATTTTCAGAAAACTACTCCAAGACCATGGGGATTCCTGCAACAGAGAGGAGTTGTCAGGTCTGCTCCAACCACGAAGACAAGAGGAGAAACAGTTCAGAGATGGAAGACGCTGACAACACCTTGCCACGCTAGCAGTCAGCAGCTGTGCGTTGATGCAGGTTGCCCAGGACCAAACCAGAGAGGGTCGGACCTGCATTGCCACCATCTGTCCATCATCCAGATATCATTGCTGACATGTACACATAAGGAACTATTTGACATTGAAACTGGGACTCAGAACTGTTGGACATTGAAATTGGGACTCAAACATTTTTTGTTATTATATGTTTATTTCTAGTCTTCAGTTGCAAGATTTTTTAAAGAAAAGAAATGGGGAAAAAATAGATATAGAGGTAAATAAAGAACCATTGAATAGACTGTCAAACTACAGCGGGAAGGCAGGGGAGGTTGGGGGGTGCTGTAAGAGATCAACCGAAGGACTTGTATGCATGCATATAAACATAACCAATGGATACAAGACACTGGGTGGGGGGGGCGCAGGTGAAGGCATATGCTGGGGGGTAGGGGAGGCTGGGGGGAGGTCAAGGGGGGAAAAAAGGAGACATATGTACTACTATTTGTAATACTTCAAACAATAAAAAAAAATAATGCATAATATGATCCCACTGTTGTAAAATATGTCTATTTATGTGTTCACTAAAAAATGGAGTAGCTGCGATGTGCTAGTTGTGGAAGTTACAGCACTGAGCAAGCCAGACAGGCAGTCTATTCCCATAGAGTTTACATTCCAGTGGGAAGATGGACAATAAACAAATAACAATATTACCCCCTCCCCCCAAATAAACAACTCCAGGAAGCTGTGACAAATAGAAGGAAGAACAATAAATGGGGAGGGGAATAGTGAGGGAGTACAGGAGGTGTGTGACTTTAGGTATGGTGGTCCCTGAAGACCTTTCTTAGGAGGTTTATTTGATTTAACCAATCAGGAGGAAAAGCCTCAGGAACCATCGTGCTGTTGGTGATGCCAATCAGAGTTCTATGGCAGTGCTAGCAATTGATGCCAGGCTTCTGCACCCTGAATTCACCACCACCATTCCACTGCTTATTATGCAATTGGAAGAGCAATTGTAACACCTCATTGCCATGGTCAGTGAATAAATGGCCAAGCTCCATTTTGAGCTCCATTTCTGTAGAAAACTGGTTGGCACCAAAAATCAGAATGGAGATCAAGGACCAGGACCCATAAGGTTTGTGCAAATCACCAGCGACACCCCAGCCTCTGATCATGCCTTCCAGGCCACACTTTGGGACAGACCCATGGGATAGACCCGTGATGGTGACATGTAGCATTAACAAGAGGGAAAAGTTAGGGAGAGCCTTATTGCTTACTAAGTTGAGACCCTCTCTTCACATGACCTATTTATATTTGTGTTCCATCGAATCCTTTTGGTCAAACAATAAATCACCTCTTATTTAAATGATATATTTTGGGAGAGCTACTTTTCCCTTCAGCAAAGAGAAAATGTCAGCCTACATGACCTGTGGGTAAATGGTTCAATATTAAGATTGAGACCAAGTCCTTAGCAGCTGGGAAGATTTAAAAGAGGACACTGGTGCTTCTCAGTAGCACTCCCATCAAAGGATATATAAGCATAAACTATGTCAACTTCCTGCACACGTCACCCCACCAACCCAGCAATTATCCCTCCCTCCTTCCAGCCCATTTGCACTATTGTCTCAGCACCTTCTGATCCCCTGGGACCACGTACCTCCCGTTATCTCTTCTTCCTGACATCTTCATTCTTTATTTCGTTCTTCTTTCTTCTTTGAGCTAATAAACATGCCAGTTTCTCCTGGCCTAAAAACAAGGCCACAGGCCCCATTTACTGGCCTTCATACATCTCTAATATTACCATTCCTCCTTCTTTTGTAAGCAAGCTTCTTCAAAAAAACAACACTACACTTTGCCTTTAATTCCTCACTTCCTATTCACTCTTTAATCCACTCAAATCTATATTCTCCTTGAACCCTCTATTTGCACAACCACTGAAGCTTGTCATAAAGCTCACCACTACATCTTTTTTTTTTTTTGATTTTTTAAAAATTTATTTATTGATTAAGGTGTCACATGTTTGTCCTCATCCCCCCATTCCCATCCCACACCCCTTCCCACGGATGCCCCAACCCCCTGTTGACCTTAACCATTGGTTAGGCTCATATGCATGCACACAAGTCCTTTGGTTGATCTCTCCCCCCTTCCCCCACCCTCCCCTATCCTCCCTCTGAGGCCCGATAGTCCCATCGATGCCTCCTTGTTTCTGGTTCTGTTCTTGTTCATCAGTCTTATGTTGTTCATCATTTCCCCTAGATGAGCGAGATCATGTGTCACTAGAGATATACTTATAAGAACTGAATGTGAGACGAGCAATAATAGTTATGCTGACAGGCAAATGAATCAGTCTGTAGTGAGTTTCTTTCTGGACCAACAGTTCTTTTGAGACCCAATATCAATGTCCACCAGTTCCTTATGTGTACATGTCAGTACTGACCCCTCAGCTCTGGATGGTGGACAAATGGTGGTAATGCAGGTCCGACACCCTCTGTTTTGGTCTTGGCCGGACCCAGGGGCATGGCTTCACCCGGACTCAGGGGCACGTGGCCTCACCCGGGCCCAGGGGGCGCGTGGCCTCACCTGGACCCAGGTGCGTGCGGCCTCACCCGGACCCAGGACCCAACCTCACCTGGATCCAGGGGCACACGGCCTCACCCGGACCCGGGATGCTCCAGCTTCACCTGGACCCAGGGGCGCATGGCCTCACCTGGACCCAGGGGCACATGGCCTCACCTGGACCCAGGGTCGCGTGGCCCCACACGGACCCAGAGGCGCGCGGCCTCTCCCGGACCCAGGGGCGCACGGCCTCACCCAGACCCGGGATCCAGCTTCACCCGGACCCAGGGGCGCATGGCCTCACCCGGACCCAGGGGCGCACGGCCTCACCCAGACCTGGGATCCAGCTTCACCCAGACCCAGGGGTGCATGGCCTCACCCGGACCCAGGGGTGCGCGGCCTCACCCGGACCCAGGGGTGCACGGCCTCACCCGGACCCGGGATCCAGCTTCACCCGGACCCAGGGGCGCGTGGCCTCACCCGGACCCCAGGGCGTGTGTCCTCTCCCAGACCCAGGGGTGCGTGGCCTCACCCAGGCCCAGGTGCGCGTGGCCTCACCCAGACCCGGGACCCAGCCTCACCCGGACCCAGGGGCGCATGGCCTCACCCGGACCCAGGGGCGCACGGCCTCACCCAGACCTGGGATCCAGCTTCACCCAGACCCAGGGGTGCATGGCCTCACCCGGACCCAGGGGTGCGCGGCCTCACCCGGACCCAGGGGTGCACGGCCTCACCCGGACCCGGGATCCAGCTTCACCCGGACCCAGGGGCGCGTGGCCTCACCCGGACCCCAGGGCGTGTGTCCTCTCCCAGACCCAGGGGTGCGTGGCCTCACCCAGGCCCAGGTGCGCGTGGCCTCACCCAGACCCGGGACCCAGCTTCACCCGGACCCAGGGGCGCATGGCCTCACCCGGACCCAGGGGCGCACGGCCTCACCCAGACCTGGGATCCAGCTTCACCCAGACCCAGGGGTGCATGGCCTCACCCGGACCCAGGGGTGCGCGGCCTCACCCGGACCCAGGGGTGCACGGCCTCACCCGGACCCGGGATCCAGCTTCACCCGGACCCAGGGGCGCGTGGCCTCACCCGGACCCCAGGGCGTGTGTCCTCTCCCAGACCCAGGGGTGCGTGGCCTCACCCAGGCCCAGGTGCGCGTGGCCTCACCCAGACCCGGGACCCAGCCTCACCCGGATCCAGGGGCACACGGCCTCACCTGGACCCGGGATCCAGCTTCACCCGGATCCAGGGGCACGTGACCTCACCCGGATCCAGGGGCACACGGCCTCACCCAGACCCGGGATCCAGCTTCACCCGGACCCAGGGGCGCATGGCCTCACTCAGACCCAGGGGCGCGTGGCCTCTCCCAGACCCATGGTCGCGTGGCCTCACCCGGACCCAGGGGCGTGAGGCCTCACCTAGACCCAGGGGTGTGTGACCACACCCGAGCCCAGGGGCACGCAGCTTCGCCCGGACCCGGGACCCAGCCTCTCCCGGACCCAGGGGCGTATGGCCTCACCCGGACCTGGGATCAAGCTTCACCCGGACCCAGGGGTGTGTGGCCTCACCCGGACCCAGGGGCGCGTGGCCTCTCCCAGACCCAGGGGCGCGTGGCCTCACCCGGACCCAGGTGCGTGAGGCCTCACCCGGACCCGGGACCCAGCCTCTCCCGGATCCAGGGACACACGACCTCACCCGGGCCCGGGATACAGCTTCACCCGGACCCAGGGGCACGTGGCCTCACCCGGACCCAGGGGCGCGTGGCCTCTCCCATACCCAGGGTCACGTGACCTCACCCGGACGCAGGGGTGCGCGGCCTCACCCGGACCCGGGACCCAGTGGGGTTTCGTCTTCTTGATCCCAATTCCTGTTGGTCAATTCCCTCTCAGCAATTCCTTCGGCCATTTTCTCAGAGCTCCAGGGCGGCTGCCGCAGAACTCGCTTGGCTGCGGGCTCGGCAAAGCTCCGGTGTGCCCAGTACGCAGTGGCGGGCTGGTCCGGGGTCGCTGCGTCGGCCCTTGGGTCTGCAGCGGTGGCCAGTTGCCGAGCGTGCGCACCTGGCCGCTTCCGGGGCGTTGAGATTCTTGAAGGACTCGGAGGTCAGCAAGCGCGGAGTCTCCCACCCCATGTCTCTTAGGGGCTCACTGTCCGTGCTCGGCAGCGAGCGGAGCCATCCCCTCAGCCGGAGACCGCCGGGGGAACTGCGCCGAGCACGTTCCAGGCTGCCATTGTGTCGCCTGAGCCGTAGTTCTTAAAGTGTGATCTTTGGGTCACCGGCATCAGCATCATCCCGCGTACCCCTCTCTTTTATTCTAGTTGTAGAGCATCTGCTCAGCCAGCCCTCCGGTGGTTCTGGATGGTGTCTGCTCTGCTCTCCCGTCATAGTCTCAAAATTGTTGTGGTAGGCAACAATCAGGCTTCCGCCCTACGCCTCCATCTTGGTCCTCCTTTGTATAGTTAAGTCTTGATTGTTGTTGGTGTCACTGGGAGGAATTGTCCTCCTGGCCAATTGTCCGTGAGGACCCTCTGTTTCTATAAAGGAAGAGTTGCTGTGCAGGAGACACGTTTATGGGCCGGATCTTGTTGCAGCAAGGCTTTGGCGCTCACTGAGTCTGCCTCTTGAATGTGTCCCTTATGCGAGTGGTTGAATTCTGGTGTCATCTCACACCGACCACTAGATGCCCTCGTTTCTGGGTCTCCAATGGGGTGCAGGTCAGCTACTGTCTGAGGCCACTCAGCAGGAGTTACAGTAAAAACTGCAGTTTCCTCCTCCTGTCTAAGCGGCCCTGGAGCAGTCCGACTAGAACCACAGTTCATCTGGTCAAGCTGCCACAGGGCAGGACACCCACATGCAAAAGCCGCTGCTTGGAGCCCAGGTGGGCCTGCAAAACGTGCGGGGCGGGTCTGCAAAACGTGTGGGGCGGGTCCCAGGGCGGGGCGGGTCTCAGGGCGGGGCGGGTCTGCAAAATGTGTGGGGCGGGTCCCAGGGCAGGGCGGGTCCCAGGGCGGGGCGGGGCGGGGTCTCAGGGTGCCACCAGGCCATGGTGTGCTGAACCACAATGGCTGCAAGTCTGCTTTTTCTGCTCTCCACGTTTCTAAGCCCCTTCGTTCCGCACTCCAGAGCAGCAAACACTGATTGCTGGGCGCACCTCCGCAAGGAAGTTACTCCCACTCTCCGACATGAAGGCCGAGAGTCCAGCCTCTCCCCGCAGGTGTCTGGGTCTCCCGCGAGTCCCCAGAAGCTGGATTTCAGGGTGATGGGGAGCTAATCTCCCCTAGGGTTGGAAAAAAAGCCGCACGACCCTTCCCCCACCACCAGTCCGACCCACGCGCCTCCGCACCTTATCCCTTCTGAGTTCGCTCTTTCCTCTTCCCTCTTAGCTGTAAATCCACCCTTCAGCCAGCTCTCCTGTGGTTCTGGGTGGCAGACGCTCTGTCCTCCAGTTGTATTTTTGAAATTGCTGTGCGTAGCGCAGTTCATTTGTTTAACTTTGCCGCCTTCTTGGTTCTCCTCTCTCAAAATGGCTAAAGGACTTGAAATTCTAAAAATCCTCCAAGTCGGTGTTGGCGGCCTCCGGGGCCCCGAGGATCTCACTGGGCAGCTCGGCCAGGTCGGTGACGCAGATGGGCCCATCCTGCAGAAAGATGGTCTCTTCCTTCACCGAGAGCCACTGCGCCGAGTCCGCGGCCGCCGCCATAGCAGCTGCCGCGGCCGCCCATGAGCTCATGGCCCCGGCTGAGGTACTGACTGAGAGGAGCAGCTGCCTGGCCTGGGGAGACGCGAGCAGGAGTTGCTGTGCTCACCAGTCCATCTTTTATTTGTATTTCCGAAACTGCCATGCGAGGCAACAGATCAGCCGTTCAACTCCGCCGCCATCTTCCATAGCCATAGATTTTAAAGTGAGATCTTTGGCTCACCGGCATCAGCATCATCCCGCATCCCCCTCTCTTTTATTCTAGTTGTAGAGCATCTGCTCAGCCAGCCCTCCGGTAGTTCTGGGTGGTGTCCGTTCTGTTTTCTAGTTGTAGTTTCAAAATTGTTGTGGTAGGCAACAATCAGGCGTCCGCCCTATGCCGCCATCTTGGTCCTCCTCTCTCACCACTACATCTTAAATTGTCAAGTCCAATAGATAGACCCTTGCTGGCCATTTCTTTTCTGCCCTTTTCATGGCTCTATCTCCTCTATTCATTGTTTAAATAAAAAAAATACAAATTTTCAGCCGAAACCGGTTTGGCTCAGTGGATAGAGCGTCGGCCTGCGGACTCAAGGGTCCCGGGTTCGATTCCGGTCAAGGGCATGTACCTTGGTTGCGGGCACATCTCCAGTAGGGGATATGCAAGAGGCAGCTGATCGATGTTTCTCTCTCATCGATGTTTCTAACTCTCCATCCCTCTCTCTTCCTCTCTGTAAAAAATCAATAAAATATATTAAAAAAAAAAAATACAAATTTTCAGAATTGTTTCACACCTGAGGTTTTATTTTTAAATATTTCTTTATTGATTTCAGAGAGGAAGGGTGGAGAGATAGAAACATCAATGATGAGAGAGAACCATTGATTGGCTGCCTCCTGCACGCCCCCCACTGGGGATCAAGCCCGCAACTCGGGCATGTGCCCCTGGCCGGAATCGAACCTGGGACTCTTCAGTCCACGGGCTGACGCTCTATCCACTGAGCCAAGCCGGCTAGGGCCACACCTGAGGTTTTAATTGCCACCGGCATCCAGCCCTGGACTCTTCTGTGAGCTTCGTGGCCCTGTGTCAAACTCTCAATTACCAGATGTCTATACACATCCAAATGAGTTATCTTCCCCCTGTGTGTTCTCTATTTCAATTGCTGACACCATGCCCACCAAACTAGAAATGTAAGCCTCCTTCATTTACCTAATCCTGCACTCACTCAGCCCTGCTCATTTCTTTCTCCTCCCAAATCTCCCCTTGTCTCCCGAATAAAGCCCCATTTATTAACATACCTCATAAGCTCCCTGGCTACCTTCTAGCTTTCTGACTCTATTCCCCCATCGTAATTCTCGCGTGCTGAGTCCTTTATGGCTCACGCCTTACTGTCCTTCGGCCTGGAGTACCCTCTGCCTGTGCACTGACTGACCCTGCAAGACTGCTCCGTTGTCACCCTTCACGAAGCTTTTCTCAAACCCCATGTCGTGCTAACTGCCCATCCTTTGAGCTTCCATAGCAGCACGGTACACACACCCTTTAAATCTGAAACACAAATGAGGTGCCATCTCACACCTGTCAGAATGGCTATCATCAAGGAGTCAACAAATGACAAGTGCACTGCTGGTGGGAATGCAGACTGGTGCGGCCTCTGTGGAGAACAGTATGGAGTTTCCTCAAAACATTAAAAATGGAACTCCCATTCGACCCAGTGATCCCACTTCTAGGAATATATGCCAAGAAATCAGAAACACCAATCAGAAAGGATATATGCACCCCTATGTTCATAGCAGCACAATTTACAATAGCTAAGATTTGGAAACAGCCTAATTGACCATCAGCAAAAGAGTGGATTAGGAAACTGTTGTACATCTACACAATGGAATACTACGCTGCTATAAAGAAGAAAGAACTCTTACCATTTGCAATAGCATGGATGGATGTGGAGAGCACTGTGCTAAGCGAAATAAGCCAGTCAGTGAAAGAAAAATACCACATGATCTCACTCATTTGTGGAATATAATGAACAACATAAACTGATGAACAAAAATAGATCCAGCCCTGGCCGGTTTGGCTCAGTGGCTAGAGCACTGGCCTGGGGACTGAAGGGTCCCAGGTTCGATTCCGGTCAAGGGCATGTACCTTGGTTGCGGGCACGTCTCCAGTGGGGGGTGTGCAGGAGGCAGCTAATCGATGTTTCTCTCTCATCGATGTTTCTGGCTGTCTATCCCTCTCCCTTCCTCTCTGTAAAAAAATCAATAAAATAGATTAAAAAAAAATAGATCCAGAGACATAGAAACATCAAACAGACTGTCCAGCCTCAGAGGAAAGGCAGGGGAGGGCAGAAGGGGTAAGAGATCAACCAAAGGACTTGTATGCATACATATAAGCATAACCCATGGGCACAGACAGTAGGGTGGTGAGGGAATGTGCTAGGGGTGGGAACCGCTGAGGAGAAGTCAATGGGGGAAAAAGGAGACATATGTAATACTTTAAACAATAAAGAATTTTAAAAAATCTGAAACACAGTATTATGATTGCTTTGCACACTGTCTCCCTCATTGGACTGTGTATTCTGAATAGCAGTGGCCTCATGGCAATCATCTTCATAGCGACTGTGTCAAATACATGCTTGGTGTTTGTTCAACTTTAATGAGCTGGAATCATTGCTTAGCTCCTCAGTTTTATTAACTCTTTAATCAACATCACATATGTTTCTCAGGGTTTATGAGTCAATGAAATCTGTGAAAAGTCTTCTATTATCTATTATGTGCCAGCAAATGTGAAGTTAGGATCTCACTTGTGGGAACAGAATTAGTATAGGAAAAAAAGTTAAATCTCCTACACAAACATACTAAAAGGTAATAAAGAAGTTAGCAAAAACCAATAAACACCATAAAAAGGTATCTTAGAAAAGAAGTAATAGAGCAAATAGTTACATTATGGATCATGACTATACACTATCAATGAGGATGTTAGGCAAATAAAGACTTGTAGCTTGCGACAAAATCCCCAATGACCACCAGATTAGGGCTTTAAGACACCTCCATGTCTCAGATCACTCAGGGAAAGGTGACACATCCTCAGTGCACTGTGCTGGTCACTCAATGACTCCAGTCTAACGCAGACACTCGTGTCACGGATGCATGTACCAACAAAGAACAACTTTCTAAATTTACATATTTCAACAGGTCTTGTATTACTTTTAATAGATATCCTATATAATAAAAGCCTAATATGCCAAGTGTCCGGTCGTCCGGTCAACCGATCAAAGTGTAATATACTAATGATATACTAAGGCTGCTCAACTGCTCGTTATGATGTGCACTGACCAGCAGGGGGCAGATAGTCGACCAGCTGACCAGTCACTATGATGTGCACTGACCACCAGGGGGCAGATGCTCAACGCAGGAGCTGCCCCCTGATGGTCAGTGCGCTCCCATAGGGGGAGTGCCGCGGTGGTGGTGGGAGTCTCTCCCGCCTCCACGGCAGCACGAAGGATGTCCGACTGATGGCTTAGGCCTGCTCCCCATGGGAGCCGTCAGTCAGACATCCCCCGAGGGCTCCTGAACTGTGAGAGGGCACAGGCTGGGCTAAGGGATCCCCCCGAGTGCTCAAATTTTGTGCACCGGGCTTCCAGTGTAGTAATAAAGCTAAACGGCATAAGAATATACTGCATGTTAGTATAGTAAGTTAACTGCAATTTACCCTTACTATGCCAACATCATTGACTATTCTATTTGTAAAATTATCTTAATAGGATGAGAAAAAAATAACATACCAAGCATAATGTATCAAAATATATATTTATTTTTTATTTTGAGAGTACATTTATTAAAACTGGGGACAGTGAAACAAGGAAGGGCTTAGACTAGAAGAAGCAACAGGAGAGGGACTAGGCGGGGCTGCTTTGCCTCACTGAAAAGTCAAGATCTAGGAGACAGGTTCAGGGGTTAGCCTGGGACTAGCTACCGCTACCCTGGTTCCCCTGGTTATAAGTCTCATGGGACCCTTAGAACTCAGGGAGAAAAAGCCGCCTGAGAAAGAAAGGGGCAAGAAAGGTGTGGGCATGCTCCCAGGAGGAAGAGCATGCAAAATAAATATTTATTAACATTTGAAGCTTTATGTACACTTTTAAAAGCAAATGTACAAAGGGAGGAATTACAAAAATTAACCTCAAGTCCTTTTCCTCAATGTATAAATGAGCATTAAAGATCAGTAGGGCCATCACCATCAGAATAAAAAGTCTGTCTAAAAGAATACAAATAATTACTTTAAATGCCATTCAGATACTTTCCTTATAGTTACAACTCAAAAGAATACAAGGAGGCCAAATATATCCAGAACACTGTGTTTTCACCTTACCCTATACAAATATGTTTCCGTCTTTTTGTCCAGCAAGCAAATGAGAATCTGTACCTGACCATTTAACGAAAGACCAGTTCTGGTCAGAGATGGGTGGAAGAAGAGCAGTGCAATGACCGAGAAGTAAGTCCCAAATGGCAATTGTCCCAGAAGTCAATACTGCTGCTGCAAAATTATCCTTCACATCACCTTCCAGGAACCTAATGTCAAGCAGAGAAGAAACGATTCAAACCATATTATATACTACAGGCCTGGCGCACGAAATTCATGCATGGGTAGAGTCCCTAGGCCTGGCTGGTGATCAGGACCGATCTGTGGGATCTGTGCTGGGTGATCAGGGGATCCCTGATGGCACCCGCCTTGGCCGGACTGGCGCTGCCCACTTGCTGGCCCTGCCCCCCGCCGCCAGTCGTCTCCCGCTGAGGAGCGACTGGTGGGGTGATCAGGGCCCCCCCGCTGGCACCCTCCTTGGCTGGCCCTGCCCCCTGCCGCCAGTCACCTCCCTCTGCAGGGCGACTGGTGGGGTGATGGGGGGCTCCCGCAGGCAACTGCTTTGGTTGGCCTGGGGACTATGGGCAGCTCCTGCATTGAGCGTCTGCCCCCTGGTGGTCAGTGCGCATCATAGCGACTGGTTGTTCCACTGTTTGGTCGATTGGCTTTTATTATATAGGACTAGAGGCCCGGTGCACAAAATTCGTGCACTGGGGGGGGAGGGGTGTGTCCTTCAGACCAACCTGCATCCTCTCCAATCTGGGACATCCCTCTCACAATCCAGGACTGCTGGCTCCCAACTGCTCACCTGCCTGCCTTCCTGATTGCCCCTAACTGCTTCTGCCTGCCAGCCTGATCACCCCCTAACCACTCCCCTGCCAGCCTGATTGATACCTAACTGCTCCCTTGCCAGCCTGATTGCTCCTAACTGCCCTCCTGTGCGGGCCTGGTCACCCCAACTGCCCTCCCCTGCAAGCCTGGTCACCCCTAACTGCCTTCCCCTGCAGGCCTGGTCCCTCCCAACTGCTCTCCCCTGCAGGCCTGGTCACCCCTAAATGCCCTCCCCTGCAGGCCTGGTCCCCCCACAACTGCTGTCCCCTGCAGGCCTGGGTCTCCCCCCAACTGCCCTTCCCTGCAGGCCCGGTCGCCCCCAACCTCCCTCCTTTGCCGGCCTGGTCACCCCTCACTGCCCTCCCCTGCAGGCTTGATCGCCCCCAACTGCCCTCCCTTGCAGGCCTGGTCCCTCCCAACTGCCCTCCCCTGCTGGCCTGATCGCCCACAACTACCCTCCCTTGCAGACCTGGCCCCTCCCAACTGTCCTTCCCTGATGGCCATCTTGTGTCCACATGGGGGCAGCAATCTTGTGTGTTGGAGTGATGGTCAATTTGCATATTACTCTTTTATTAGTTAGGATGGAGGCCTAGTGCACGGGTGGGAGCCAGCTGGTTTGCCCTGAAAGGTGTCCTGGATCAGGGTGGGGGTTCCCTTGGGGTGTGGGGTGGCCTGGGTGAGGAGCCTGTGACCCAAGTGGAGGTCCTGGTATCTGGGATTTATTTATCTTCTATAATTAAAACTTTGTAGCCTTGAGTGGAGGCCAAGGCAGGCCAGGAAGCTTGGCTTCCTCCATTGCCGGGGAAACCCAAGCCTCCTGCTCGCTCTGTGGCCACAGCCATCTTGGTTGGGTTAATGTGCATACTCACTCCTGATTGGCTGGTGGGCGTGACTTGTTGGTGTAGTGGAGGTATGGTCAATTTGCATATTACTCTTTTATTAGATAGGCTATTTATATATACGTATTTTAAAGAGGCGAAAACCATCCTCCCCAAAGCAACATGAACAAAAATACCTGGAAATAGGAATGCTTCTCTTTGCAGTTCAGGACATGAACACCTGTGCAGTCCCTGCCTATCTCCTGATGCATCTTATACCCCGTGCACCCTAGCTCACCGTGGCCAAACTCAGTCTCCTCAGTGTCTTTGCACTTGCTATTCTCTCCCCTTGGCAGGCTCTAAGCCTAGTCCTTAGTGTGACTGGGCTTTTGTTATTACTCAGGCTGTTGCTTCTGCAGAAAGGTCATACCTAATCCCTGTCTATCCACCCACACTGTATCACATGACCTGTTTCTATCTTCACAGCACTTGTCACAATGTGAGAGCATCCTATTTCCACATTTGGTGGGTATCTTTGCCACAAGAGTGTAATCATAAGGCAGAAGTCTGGTTGTCTTTTTAAGATTGGGCTCTACAGTCAGCTACCTGGCTTTGAATTCTAACAAAGCAAGAGCTGTGTGACTCTGGGCAAATTATTTAACTTCAGCAGTAAAATGGGGACATGGTGATTATTGTGAGGTTTCATGAAACAAGTTGACAGCACAGTCCTAACCCTCAGGAAGTGCTTAATGAAAATGTGTATTGTCTCACTGCCATATCACCAGCACCGTGCAGAGTGCGACCCATAAACAGATCTTCTCACAGTCAATAGTTCAATATTAGCCCTGGTCAGTGTGGCACAGCTGGTTGGGTGTTGTCCATTGCACGGAAAGGTTGCTGTTTCAATTCCTGGTCAGGGCACATGCCTGGGCTGTGGGCTTGATCCCCAGTAAGGGGTGTACAGGAGGCAGCCGGTTGATGTTTCTCTCCCTCTCCTTTTCCCCTCTCTCAAAAAATCCCCCACAAAAAAACCTTAAAAAAAACCCTAGTTAAATATTTATTAATCCTATATAATAAAAGCATAATATGCAAATTGACCAAACAGCAGAACGACGGGCCGCTATGACACAGACTGACCACAAGGGGGCAGACGCTCAATGCAGGAGCTGCCCCCTGGTGGTCAGTGTGCTCCTATAGGGGGAAGAGCTGTTCAGCCAGAAGCCCTGAGCCAGTCTCACAGCTGGTGAGTGCAGTGGAGGAGGCAGGAGCCTCTCTCACCTCCGAGGCAGTCTGACATCCCCAAAGGGCTCCTGGACTGCTAGAGGGCACAGGATGGGCAGAGGGACACCCCCCCCCCCTCAAGTGCATGAATTTCATGCACTGGGCCTCTAGTAGATCAATATTAGCTGCCTACATGGTAGAGGCTCAAATTTCGAAGTAAAGATGTCTTTCTAAAGTACATTTAAAACTTTTCTCAGTGGAAAGAACATAAACTATAAATCTCCTGTAGAGAATATTAATTACTCTGTATTTAAAAAGTTTTCTTTATGGGATAAAACAGGGTGTAAATACACATAAAATACTTATCCAACGCCATGCTGGTGGGATCAGTATACAAGGAACCTGAGGCTTGACTGAGATCTACTAAACATTCTACTTCACTTTTTAAAAAAATTGATTTATAGAGAGAGGAAGGGAGGAGATGAGGGTGGGGGGGAGGATGGGAAGAGAGAAATACTGATGTGAGAGGAAACCTCAATCGGTTGCCTTCTGCATGCGCCTGACCGGGGTTGCATCCAATACTTGAGTATGCGCCCTGACTGGGAACTGAACCCGCCAAGGCTGAACACTATCCTTCTTAACATTCTTTATCTTGGTCTATACATAGTGTTTCATGTTTCCATTCATCTAAATGACACAAAACATTTGGTTTCTGTGTGAGCACAGGTGCCTTTCAAAGATCACACTCACTGCCCAGCAGTCGCACACTTGCCTCCCAGCCTGCCCTTGAGGAAGACAGTAGAGCATCACACCCATGCTCAGGGCCGTCTTGGGGTTGATCGCAATGAGCTGGAACACGGGGCTTCCCGACGGCTCCCTCTCTTTGGCACAAGGATGACTCAGAACAACAAAAAGGAGTCCCTGATTTAGAAGAAAAATTAATAGGACTATGATTAGAAATCATTAGGACTATGGTGAGAAAAAGCAAGAGTTGGCAGAGACAAAACGAAAGACTCACAGGAAAGATCAACAGACTTGTCAGGCTCCCAGCCATTCCCCGTCTCTGCAGGCGTGAATCGGGCTAATGCAGCAGCCCTCCACCTTAGACATGGCTAACACCCCAGGCCACCCATTTGAGGAAACGCTGGCTCAGAGAAAGAGGGCAAATAAACACATGATGGGAGACCTCCAACTAGAAATACTCATTTGTCAGTTGGTTTTTGAACATTCGGAACACATATGCCCATAAATACAATCATAAGTTGCAACTAGAGTTTAGGCCAGCCTATAACAGTTTATTCATTTGTATTTATAGAGTGCGAGTGACCAAAAAAATACACCATGACCCATGGTCGTTTCTGTGGGAAAATGTGTCACAAACCTCTCCCAGCTTTAAAATTACATGTTCTTCTGTTTTTTTAATCCTCACCCAAGGATATGTTTTCACAGATTTGAGAGAGAGAGGAAGAGAGGACGAGAGGAAGGGAGAGAGGGCGGGACGGAGGAAGAGAAACACTGATCGGTTGCCTCAAATACACACCCTGACCGGGAATTGAAATCGCAACATTTTGGTATATGGGATGATGCTCCAATAAACTGAGCCACTGGCCAGGGCAAAAATTACATGTTCTCATAAATATTATTGTGTGTGAAGATACTTGTCACACACATATGTATACATGTCTATATGTATGCTACATGTTGAAAATAATTATCTTTGGGGGGAAAATTAATTATTGGGCCATCTTAGGATTAGTAACACTCATTTCTACCTTATACATTCCCAGAATGACTACATTAAAATTTTTTTTCAGTTGATTTTAAATAGAGGAAGGGAGCGAAACATCAATGTGAGAGAGAAACATCGATCAGTTGCCTTCTGCACACTCCCCAACTGGAGATGAAACCCGCAACCTGGTTATGTGCCCTGACTGGGAATCAAACCTGCGACCTTTTAGTGTATTGAATGACACTCCAGCCAACTGAGCCACCTGGCCAGGGCCAGAATAACTGAATTTTTATAATGAGAATGCATTACCTTTAAAATTAGAAAATAACTGAGAGTTAAAAAATGTTAAATGCCATACACTTAACTAGGGGTAGGCAAACTATGGCCCACAGGTAAAATCTGGCTCAAGGCGTAAGGGGAAGTTTTATTGTCCAAAATGTTTTATTGGAAAGTAGCCACACCCATTTCTTACATCATCTCCGGGTGATTTTGTGCGATAGTGGCAGAGCAGGTGGCTACAGCAGAGACCATGTGGACTGCTTAGTTGAAAACATTTACTGTCTGTCCCTTTACAGAAATGTTTGCCAATTCCTGCACTCAAGTATAATTTATTATTTCTGGAGGTTGGCTTCATGGGGAACTCATACTATTTTTTTCTATTTCTGTTCTCAATGTTTTAAAATGAAATAGGTATTAATGTTGTAATACCAAAGATAAACACTTAGTAGATAAATTTAATAATTCCAGAGACGAATTCGACCCTCTTATTTTAGGATGAATAATAAGCCTCAAGACTATGTGACAGATTACCTAAGACCACAAAACTGCTGCATTCATGTCCACAGATGCTCTGGGCTAGGGAGAGATGCACCCTTTGCATTCAGAGCCTCCCCGAGCTGAGGCCCTCAGGGTTGCCCATGGGGCTGGGCAAGGGAGTCTCCATTCTGCACCGAGCTGGCTGCTTCTGCCTCTGCTCGTGGCTCAACAGCACAAACATGCATGAGCAGTTACTCCTGACCCTGGGACAACTACCTCCAACCCGTTCAGATGCCAAAACCAGACTGGAAGCCAACTGTATTAACACAATGGCTAAGAGGCTGTGGTTCGTTTCTATACGAGAACACTAAAGTCTAAGAGGAAAGCGTGTCTGTGACCATTTAATCATCCTTCCTCAGGATATTCATTCACATCATAAATCATTTATGGCAATGTGGTTGGGAGCCAATTCTGTTAATAGGATATTTTCTTGGTATAAATTCACAGCCAAAAATTAATGTTTGCCCTTAAGTCATACAGCCAGAAAATTCACCAAGCAATCATACTATACCAACACTTACTTTCATCCATTTCAAGAAAGAACAAACACTGCTATCCAATTTTGAAAAAAATAGGCAACATGGAGGGCCAGTTAATTACTACTCACTAAGCTATTGCTGTCACTCAGGAATACCAAGAGTAACACTCAGAACAGACATGGAATGGTCCAGGCTGATTGGCACTTACCATTTCAGAATAGGCTTTGTGACAGATGGAGGCTTGGTAGGAGTCACCAATGTGCATCTTTTTCAGGAGCTGACCAGTTTTTAAATTCCTTAGACACCAAAAAATAGATAAGCTGATAACACTCTTCCAGGAAACTGGTTTGCACATCATACTCTTATTTATCATAGCATCCTTTTGGAGCGGACCAAGAACAAACTAAGGGACATAATACCTTTGTTTTGTTTAGTCACAGCCTGAGCTAAAAACAGCACTATAGTTTAATTTGGTCAATGGTTTTTTGTTTCTGTTATTGTTAATCCACTGCCAAGGATATTTTTTCCATTGATTTTTTAGAAAGTGGAAGGGAGCGAAGGTGGGAGAGGATGAGAGAGAGAGAGAGAGAGAGAGAGAGAGAAACATCAATTTGTTGTCTCCCACACATGTCCAGACCCAGGCCAGGGATTGAACCTGCAACCCAGGTACATGCTCTTGATGGGGAATTGAACCTGTGACCTTTCGGTGTGCAGGCTGTCATTATAATCACTTAGCCGCACCTGCCAGGGCTGGTTAATAGTTTAATTTGATAGTTTAGCCCTCTGCTATGCCACTAGGGAGAAATCTCTCCAAATTCCAGGAGAAAGGGTTTCAATTATCTCATTTTACTTGGTATTAAAATTACATGGTATAGCTCTAATCATTATGACTTTGTCACAATTTTTGTTATACCTAAATTTTCCATGGAGGACAATGGTCAGGAAACCAAATCTGGTTAGGCAAGAGATGACACCTGAAAGAGACTTATAATTATGTCTCTATAATATCTGCTTATTCTAGAGCCAGCCCAAGATAATGGAGAAAGAAGGAAAGACTGAGCTGGGGTGAAAAATGGAAAAAAGGGTGAAAGGAGAGGCTAAATGTAAAAGAGAAGAAAAAAGAAAGTTTGCTGGAACCACTCCTCAGCTTGAGGACTTGTGACATTAACCCTGTTCTATCGTGTGACTCTGTCCTATGAAACCCTTTCAGTTGGCTCCCATTAGCCACGGATGAAGTCCAACTAATTTTTCACGGTACTTAGTCATCACGAAGCCAGCCCTGTAACACTGTTACTCACACTGCTCCTGTGCCCGACAGCTCACTGCCTGTTCAACATGTTATGCATGTTCCCAGCTCTCTGCCTTTGTTCAAGTTATCCCTCCGCATGCCCTCCCTTACTGGCCAACCCATCCCTGTGCAGACCAACACCCATCCATTTCTTATGGCCCAGATCATGTCCCACCTTCTCCCAGCAGCATGAGCTCAGTTTAGACTCTCTCACTCCTCCCTGTCTGCACCAGTCCACAGAAGTCTCCTCACCTCCAATTCCATATAGTACTGTCCACATGCCTTACTTTTAATGTAATATACTGTATACTGTAATAGGGTAGAATGTAATCATTCAACACATACTTCTGAACTTCTATGGCCCAGGTACTGTATACAAAACTAAAGATAGGAAGCTAAATTCTCATGCAAGTATGCAAGGTTTTCTCATACAAGGGACACCAGAGTAGGAGTATCCCTTACAGAGGTTAGTACATGTTCTGTAGATAGTAATTGCTCTCTCCTCAAATCCCAAAGCACTCTGTCCAAATCTCTATTATTGTGACACTAGGAACTGTGAAGCAATCTTATTTACCTACTAGGTTTTAGGGGCCTTGGGGCCAGGATTCATATTTACATGCCCTCACAGAGAAGTAGAGACTCAAATACCTATTAAATAAGTGAAAGACGGTATTCAGTTAATGTAGCTTGACCAAGATTTAATATTTAAACCTTCAGCAGTAGTTTCAAAACAAGCCACTTGAGCCCTGGCTGGTGTGGCTCAGTTGGCTGGGAGTCATCCCCTGCACCAAAAGGTTGCTAGTTCGATTCCTGGTCAGAGAACATGCCTACATTGCGGGCCCTCATCCCCAGTAGGGGTGTGTTCTGCATGTTTCTCTCTCACATCAATGTTTCTCTCTCTCTCTCTCTCTCTCTCTCTCTCTCTCTCTCTCTCTCTCTCCCCTCCCTCTCCTTTCTTCTCTCTCTAAAATCAATAAAAACAGAAAAAATTATTAAAAAACACGCCACTTGAACCTGGAGTGTAATATGAATTTCTTTAGGCATCCAACAAATAAGGAGTCCCACAGGAAAGGTAAACAACTACTATATGTACAAGTATAGGGTGTCCCCCAAAAGGTACATACATACTTTGAATAGTTATAAAAGGCAGTGTTTATTAATATACATTTCGTTTTCAAAATTGGGCTATCAGCTGTTAAAGTGTATATACATTTTTTTAAAAAATGTATTTTTATTGATTTCAGAGAGGAAGAGAGAGGGAGAGAAAAATAGAAACATCACTGATGAGAGAGAATCACCGACCGGCTGCCTCCTGCATGCCCCCGACCGGGGACCCAGCTCACAACCCAGACACGTGCCCCTGACCAGAATTGAACCTGGGACCTTTCAGTCCGCAGGCCGACACAATATCCACTGAGCCAAACTGGCCATGGCAAAGTGTATATACATTTCTGAGGGACATCTTATAGTTGCAGAGAGTCCAAAGATAAAGATAGCTTCTGATAGACAGCGTGAGCCATACATCTTTGAGTAGCTACCCTAAGCAAACAGCTAAGACAGGCACTAAGAATTGATATAAGACGTGGCACTATCTTTAGGGACTTCCATAATACAAAGTAGCACACGCTAAATTAAAAATCAGGGCCCATGAATTCAGATAGGGAAATGCCAACAAGGGCTGAGGTGATATGACAGAACTCAAGGCAACTGTGGGGGAAGGTACCCCCTAGGACTCAAACTTACTCTTAGTACAGAGGTCCCACCCCAATCCCAAATTCTGTTGTGATCCATTATATATGAGATGCCAAAAGACAACTATTAGCAAAAAGGGGGAAATGAGGGTTGGGAAGAAACAAGGGAGCCAAGGTGAATGGAACACTGAAAGGGGAATTTTTGTAGTACAGCCCGGGAAATGGAAGCTGAAGGAAGGCAAATATGGGCTCCACAAAAGGTTTTCTTTCTGGGGCAGAGGGGAGAGGGCTGGGAGTAAGAGTGTTTATGAAATAATAGCTTAAGAGATGATCTGGAGCTTGAATATTGATTGATGGCAATTACTAGATTAAATTAATAGTCTCGGGGCTAAATAATGAAGGTCTGGACTCTAGAAATAGCAGAACGAATAGAAAAGAGAACTTTGTAAAGAACACTGTCCTCAAGTAAGACCTGAGACCTGAGGAAAGTGCTCAAGTGGGAATCTGCTGCTCTGATGGCAGGACATGTGAGCACAGGGCTCCTGGCAGGGCAGAACACGGTCCCATTTCAGGCTCCCTGGTGAGGAGGGCAAGGCTTCTCTCTGGGCCATGCTTTCCTACTTTACTCCCAGAAGGTTAGCAATGGGCAGTGCAGAAGAGGTAGGTAATAGTGACATTAATATCATAACTTCTCTTTTCAAGACCATTCTGGCTCCAAGGAAACAGTTAATGGAAAAGCTTCTGAGAAAAAAAAAAAAATCACTATTCTAATACAAATTAACCCTGCAAGTGATCAGGAAAGAGAAGTGGCTGGAGACTCCTTGACTTCAGTTTCCCTATCACAAAGTTATTAATTGGATCCTGTAATGAACCATTTTTTATGTATCTAGTAATTCTGGATTATATTCTAGACATCACAAATGACACTTCACATAAACTCTGGATTCTCTTAGGTTTCCCTGAAGAATACTGATTCTGGCCCCACACCTCCCCCCCAGTAACCTGGTAACTTGGCTAACCTCAAATTCCAGTTGCTGAAAACCTAGTTGTTCTTTTTGCCTTACCTAGGCTTCCCTGAGTCTGCCCCACATGCATGTCATTTAAAAGGTCAGATATTTAGGCAGAGATTATAGCAAGAGTTAGGGCTCTTCTCTGGCTCTCTACTTTTGGGATTTCTCTGCCTCACTTTCACACTGAACCAGCAGGACAGCAAGTTTTCTTTTTATTAAATGTATTTGGGAGCCCTGGCTGGTTTTCTCAGTGGTTAGAGCATCGGCCCTCAGGCCAAAGGGCGGAGGGTTTGATTCCAGGTCAAGGGCATGTACCTGGATTGCAGGTTTTATCTCTGGCCCAGTCGGGGCACGTGCAGGAGGCAACCAATTAATGTGTCTCTCAGATTGATGTTTCTCTCTCTCTCTCTCCCACCTCTCTCCCTTCCACACTCTCTTAAAAAAATGGAAAAAATATTTTTGGGTTAGGATTAACAACAAAAAGAATGTATTGGGGAGACATTGGTTTACAAAATTATACATGTTTCAGGTGTACAATTCTACAACACATCAGAAGGTTTTCTATCAAGCTTTTGGCCACTCAGTGTGTGGAGTGGAGCCTGCCCTCTACTAAAAGCCATAAGAACATGAACCTTGTCCAGCGACATTTCCTGTCTCTAAGGATCGAACCGTGCCCTCCCCCCCCCCCATATCTTTCTTCTTTTCCTCACTCTCCAGTGTCTTCAGTTAATTGATTTTTATATTTATTCCAGAGTTTATAGTTACTTGAAGTAGGAGAGTTGGTCTCTGGTAGAAGCCACTCAAGCATTAACCAGAAGCAGAAACAATCATACATTTTTGCCAATAAAATTTCATTCATTGATAGTCTACTCAGACTGATACTTTTCACAATGTCTGAATTAATATGATGTTCTTATTAAGTATCTAGCATCTGACAGTAAACAAACAAAAACTATCATATTTACAGCCTCTTATCTCATCTTACTGACCCTGTGAAATTAGAGGTATATCCTTATATTACAGAAGAGAAAACTGAGGATCTTGAGGGAAAACTTACCAAATAACAATGTTGTTCATTATAGTGGTACCAAGCAGAGCTTCCTGTGTCCCTTGAACCTCAGCAAAAGTTAGTACAGTCTCTTCAGGAGGCATCAAAAACTGTTTTTCTTCACTTCTGCATTTAAAATAGTATTAAAACCCAGCACTTTGTAGCAAAGCACTTTCTAAGCAGCCCTTCTACATATTATTGAACTCTGTACAATAAACACTAACCCAATACCAGAAAAAAGATCCAATCAGAAAACATGTATATGCTAAACTTTCTACAACAAACACGCATTACTTCTAATTATCCACCTGGATATACTGCGAGCACTACAAACTCATCATATCCAACTAACTTCACCAGCCCTCTCCTTAAACTTTGTGTTTTTTTCTGTATTCCTATCTCAGCGAATGGCACCATCACCCAGGTGGCCGACCCAGAAACCTGGACATCTTCCTTGTCTCCCTCCTTTCTAGCTCCTCCATCACCAAGTACTAATGATTTTATCATCTCACCTACCCCAAATCTGTCTGCTTCTCCCCATTTCCACGAACACTTCCCTCATTTAAGCAAATAATTATTTATCTCGTCTAGATTACTGCAGCAGTTTATAAAAAGACATGCCGTCTATTATCAGAAAAGGCAGATTAATAATCACAATAAAGTACATAAATGAGTATACAACAGACACAGAGGAAACTCAGAGCTTCATTTTCAACGTGGATCCGAGGGAACCCCAGATATCTAATAAAGAGGCATGCAGGTCTAGACGTCAAGAAAGAGCTCAGAGCTGGAAGTGTATGCTCACAAGTAGTCAGCATCTGGAAAGTAACTGAAGCCATGAAAACCAAGTGTGTAGAGCAAGAGAAGGGTCTAGAATCTTGAGGTACCTGAAATATTTAAGGGGCACACAGAGATTTCAAAGAAGACAAAAGGAATAAGCAACATTTGCTGAGCCTCTCCACTGTGCTGGCTTCCTCCCTGCACGTCCGCTTCTACCCTTCTAATTGCTCTACGTTCCAGTGTTGAGCAGAACCTGCGACACCACGCCCACAGCAGAGAAAGACAAGATGCTGGGGATCCAACTTTCTCTGAAACCCTGGGATGAAATCATTCTTTATCTGATGGTTAAGTCAGCTGGTGCTTTTCTTACCCTCCTTCTGCAAATGTCATGACCTCCACTTGCTGATCACAGAGGGTCCTGCTGCTGCTGACTAGCCTCCTCTGTGTCAGGCCAAGCACAGCGTGTATATTTCCAGTCCTCAGGAGCACCTGCTTTTCACATCCACCATCAGAGGAACAAAGTAACGCCCTAAGCCAAACATAAGAAAAAATGCAGAGAAGTCAGGAGTCTTTTTTTTTTAATAAAGTTTTTAAAAATTGTTTACAGAGAGAGGGAGAGTGAGAGAGAGAAACATCTACTGGCTGCTTCCCTTCTGTCCTACAGGTTCAGTGTGAAAATGAGGCAGAGAAACCCCAAAGAAGAACCCTGAACTGTTGCTAAAATCTTTGCCTAAATATCTGGCTGACCTTTTAAATGACATGTATGTGGGGCAGGCTCAGGGAAGTCCAGGTTTTGGATCAAGGCCGAAACCAGGGCATGTGCCCTGACCGAGAATCGAACCTACAGCCTTTCAGTACACGGGACGCTCGACCAACTGAGCCACACCGGCCAGGGCAGAAAATAAGTCTTTGATAGTAAAGGACTAGGTTCAAATTTTGAAAGGAAACTTCAGTGCAGGGTCAAGTGAAAGATAAAAAGAAAACTTCTGGAGAACTACGCACCTGATTTCTCTGATTTCCAAATTCCCCAAGGCCACACACACAAGATTACACACATCAGGCACGGGAACTATCTGTAACACTGGAACCTAAATAAAATAAGAGCCAAAATAATGTTTGGTTGTTTCATTTTTAATCAATCTAAATTTTCCAAAATTTGTTGCATGTTTTTATTCTTACTATACCAGGATAGTTTCCAACATTTGGAAATGTGAGAAGGTTCAGCAAACACCCTTTTTTATGAGTCGTAAATCCAAATAAGCTACACGCATAACAGTGTTTACTGCAGCGTTTATTAATGCAGCTTATGCTCCTACCAACAGGGGAACAGTTAAGCAAATTCTGGCATTTGAGCCAATACAACCATTAAAATAAATTTATTCACTGAACAAATATTTATCAAGCACAGAGCAAGCTGTGGATATACTAGAGAACAAGAATGAAATCTGCTAAGAGAGGAGATTAGAACTTCAAGGTTCTCACAAAAGGAAAAAAAAGGTAATTATGCAAAGTGATGGATGTGTTCCCATCACTTAATTGTGGGATTCCTTTCCCAATGTATACACATATCAAATGATCAATGAGTACACATTAGACATACTACAAGTTTATTTGTCAATTATCCCTGAATAAATCTGGAAATATAAGTAAAATTCTACATAGATAAGTATGAAGGAGAAATGTTTATATGCTAAGTGAGAAAAAGCAGTTTAAAAATTGTAAGCCACTAGGAGTGCACCAGATAGATATGTATGAAGGTGGACAGGACCTGGAAGAAAACACACGCGGAAAAGCAGCAGGAACGATGGGTGTCAGCATACTTAGAAGTCAGAACAGACAGAAATGCCAAGCTGCTTCATCAGATCGAGATCAAGATCCACTTCTGGATGAGCGTGCGATAAAGCTAATGAAGCACAATGTGAACTGTAGACCAGATGGCAGGGACATGGTGCTCACCGCACAACTTCTCTGCTATGTTTGAATTCTCCTAATAAAGCTTATCTCTGTTCTGTTCTGCAGTCACAGACCCCCTCTCCCTCTTTGGTGAGCTGCCCATCCATTATCAAGCAAATAACCCCAAGATCTCTTTCAGACTTGGACTCACCTCTGCAAAGTGCCAGGAATACATTTTTTCCCACTGCCCAGTATCCAGAGGTTTCCAAAGAGAAACTGCATATTCACAAGCAGTTATGATACACGGCTCTTTGACACCAGCTATTTCCCACCACAGGGCACTCACATCCACGGAGCAGGAACCTGAATGATTCTAACCAGAGTGGCAATAATGTTATGCTAAAGGGATACTTGGGGTCTGTTTTATGAAAAAAATAAATATGAAAAGTGATGCATGACAAGGATTAATTAAATACCAAGTAAGTGTAATGGAAGTTTTATGCAGGTCAAAATAGAGGCATGGTGGGTCTTACAGGTAACTAAAAAAAAAACAGCCTATACACCTTCATCTCATGATGTAATTTAAAAGTATAGCTCCACCCTGGCCGGGTGGCTCACTTGGTTGGCGCATAGTCCCATACACCTAAAGTTCGCAGGTTGGATTCCAGGTCAGGGCACAGACCTAGGTTACGGGTTCAATCTCTGGTTGGGGCGCATACAGGAGGCACCGATTGATGTTTCTCTCTCTCTTCCTCTCTCAAAAAACACACAAACAAAAACCTTAAAAAATAAGAAATTAAAGAATAGACTACTCCAGAATAGAATACATTCAAATTTAACCACCAAGATAGCCCATAAGAACTTACCCACTTAGAAATTAAACATCCTGATGAACCCCTCAGGGCTGAAATAACATACTATTTCTACATGAACAGCAAGGAGAGCACTAGGCATCCAAACATGCAGCGTGTGGCCCAAAGCAAGATTTCCAAAAAAACTGTATAATCAATCATAAATGCATTTATTAAAAAGCAGAAAGATAAAGTAGAACAATAAAAGGAGCACAATGAAAAAGAGAAGGAAGGAGTTACTAAGGGTAAAAACAAAAGTAAATGAAATAGGAAATGAAAACTTCAACTAACAATCAATACAACCAAAAACTAATTTTCTACAAGACCAGCAGAATGGACAAATCTCTTAAATCTGATGTAGGAAAAAAAATATTTTTTAGAAATGGGGGATTTTACTTACAAACTTGAAGATACAATGAAATGGTTGATTCCTGAAGAAACTAAATTATTAAAATTGATTCAAGAATAGCTTTGAAATGACATAGGTATTACTATGTATCTTTTATTGAAAAGGAATCTGGAGCTCAGAGGCTAAATGATTTGCCCAAGGTCACAAAGCCAATAATTGGCAAACAGTTTATGTGGGTTTTAAGCTCTTTCTTCTGTACCGGTTGTTCTCAACTGGGGGCAATTTTGCAACCCTCCTTGGGGAATACTTGACAATGTCTGCAGACATTTTGGTTGTTACTATCACTGGCTTACTATCACTGGCTTTCCTACAATGCACAGGTCACCCAACCTCTCACAGCAAAGAATTATCCAGCCCCTAATGTCAACAGTGCTGAAATTGAGAAACCATACTCTACACCATGAATACAAAGTTAATTAAGTCACAGGCCGAATCTAATTCTCAGGATTTACTAAAATGTCATTAACAGAATATTGTTTTTTTAATGCAATGATCAGTTTAAGAAAAATTTATTGAGTTTAGAGAGAGAGAGAGAGAAAGGGGGAAAGACAGAGAAAGAGAGAGGGAGGGAAAGAGAGAAATCAACTTGGTTCCACTTATTTTATGGATTCACTGGTTGCTTCTTGTATGTGCCCTGACAGGGGACCAAACCTGCAAACTTGGCATATCAGAATGCCAAGTTTAACCACTCTAACCAACTGGCCAGGGCTCATTAACAGAATATTGTAATTTATATTTCTTAGAACCACATACATCACACAGCATATGAAGATTAACCATTCACCACATCACAATCAAGAACTGCTACCCATTTTCTGATATATCACCATAAGTGGTTCTTCTATAAACATTTGAGTAGGAGAGTCACAAATGACTCCTCTTTCTTTCTCTCCCTCTGTTAATATCTGATTTTTATTTAGATAAGTTGAGTTAATGAGTTTAAGTTTTCTTGGCAATAGCTTGACACACAAACTTCTTCAGACGATCTCAAAATATAAATACAGGTAAATACTGTGAAAAACCAAGAACTTAAATCTGTTTTTCTGAATCGTTTTTTACCAAATTTATTTAATAGTATTAAGTTAACCCTTTGCACTCGCTTGCTTTTTTCTTGATTCCTTTATTCTAATGCTAACTGTGTCGAGTCACACTCGACATCCGAGTGCAAAAGGTTAAGAATGAAAAACTATAGCCTGGCCAGCGTGGCTCAGTGGTTGAATGTGTCTACCTGTGAACCAGGAGGTCATGGTTTGATTCCTGGTCAGGGCACATGCCTGGGTTGTGGGCTCGGTTCCTGGTGGGAGGCAGTGCAGGAGGCAGCCAATTAATGATTCTCTCTTATCATTGATGTTTCTCTCTCTCTTCCTCTCTGAAATCAATCAACATATATTTTAAAAAAATGAAAGTCTATCTAATAAAATTCTCCGTTTTCCTATTCATCACATTTTTTACATGTAAGACAACGACACATTAGAAGGTAACAGTGTTCTGACCTTTAACTTTGAAACCAATTGTAGGTTGCCTGGGTTTAGGCTGTCACAAGCAGGAACGTCTGCTAATTCAGTCTGCAGAAACAAAAGTCACACCATTAATATACACTTTACGTACGACATCTGCTGCACCACTCACTCATCAAAATGCCTACTTCTTATGGCAAACTGCTTCACTGATGACAAAGCCATTACTAAACACATTTTAAAATTAACTTTAATTCCCCCAGAATGAACTTAGAAGTTTACAGTGATGTCCTATCAAGGAAACATATCAAAGCCTTCTTAAACACCGAGGAGCCAATGTGTACAGAAGTCACTGAGGTGTTTCATTCCTTCGGAGAAAATGTCACAAAGGAAGCAGATTGTACCTGTTCGATGGAATGTTTCCATGAGTCAAGGCATGTGCTTCCACAGAGCGGATTTTCTTTGGAAGGGCATGACTCAGTGGGGAAAGGTGCTGCTTGGGGGCCAGAATCGTAGGCACAGTCAGGCTGTCCCTTCCTTCCTGTCACACACAGGCTGCCATCTAATTTTGGTTGGCTAGTGCAACTGTGGCCTTGCTTACTATCACTAGCTTTCCCAGGAGAAAACTGGGGTGAAGAGCAAGTTAGTTCAACAACCTCTGCAGACACTTTGCCAGAGTGTGTTGGGGAGCCAAGCGCTGGAGTAGTGCCTAAGACAGGGAAAGCGGGGGAGCACACATCTGCTGTCGGTCTGCCATTACCATCAGGTGTAACAGTATTTACAGGAGTGAAGAGTAATGTGGATGAGGAAAGGCCCTTATGCCCAGGCTGGCTTTTTCGCTTTGGCATTTCAGGGGGTGCTTTTCCTGGTAGAACAATCAGTTCCTCTCCCAAGTCCTCCATTTCCATGTGGATTTGCTTAGGAGTCAGTTCCTCCAAAACAAGATAATTTCCCTCTTTCAGATGCCTCTCTCCATACACGTTTGATCTGAAAGGCTCAATCAGCTTTTCTGAGCAGAACTTCAGTTTTTCAAGCTTAAGAGACCCAAAGTCTTCATCAGGTAACTGAAAGTCTGTGATTTTGAGAAAAGACGACAGTTGCTTTAAACTTGGCATTTCATTCTTATGAGACGGAGCACTGGAAGCATTACCACCCAAAGCTAAATAAGCATTATTAATGGAAAAGGAGTCCTCTTTTTGGCAGTGACCTTCCTTCCCTAAAATAGAAAGGAACAACAATAACAAATATCCAACAAGAGACATTAACACCCCCAAAAACAGTGCACTTCTAACCTCCAACAGGATGTAACAGGTTCATCACTTTTCCCCTCCATGACCCTGAAACCTCAGTTCAAAAATCAGCCACAGGTTTGTGGTTAACTGGCAGCTCTCCTTGTACAGTAGCCCAAACAGGTGCTGACAGTGTTAGTTGGGTCACAACAGGGGTCTAGTCCCAGCTCAGCCACTGACTTGCTGTGCTACTTTGGGCAAGTCAATGCACTTCATCTTCCCTGGTCCCTCAGAAAGGAAGTGGACTAAGAATCTCTAAAGTCCTTTCTGCTCTAAAACTATGATTCCAACAAACTATCAGAATACACTCTACAAAATGCTGGTTCTTCTTACTGAAGAAAACTTAGTCCCCTTTTCAAGCAAAAAGTTATTTACTACTAGAGGCCTGGTGCACGACATTAGTGCACTGGGGGGGGGGGGTGTGGGGTGTCCCTCAGCCCGGCCTGTACCCTTTTGCAGTCCGGGACCCCGCGGGGGATGTCCGCCTGCCACCACCACCTCTGTGCTTGCCAGCCAGAAGCTGGGCTCGCTCCTCCTTAGCGCTGCCTCGGAGGCAGGAGAGGCTCCTGCCATGGCCGCTGCGCTTGCCAGCCATGAGCCCAGCTTCTGGCTGAGCAGCGCTCCCCCTAGGGGAGTGCCACCAGGGTGCAGCTCTTGCATTTAGCACTGTACCCTGGTGGTCAGTGCATGTCACAGCAATTGGTTATTCCACCATTTGGTCGATTTGCATATTAGGATTTTATTATATAGGATTCTTAGCGACTGGAATTTTTCTATACCATTCAAAATGCAGCTGCATCCATCCATCTATACCATTCCAAATGCAGCTGCATTAAATGAATAAATAAATGCTAGTATACATATATGCAATGGATTATTCAGTCATAAAAAAAGAATGAAGTACTGATACATGCTAGAACATGGATTATCTTGAAAGCAAGCTGAAAGCAGCCAGACATAAAAGATCGCACATTGTATAATACATTGACATGACATAAGTAAACCCACATAGAATAGATTGGTGGTTGCCAAGGGCTGGGCGAGAAGAAATGACCATCAAATGCTTAGTGGGTACAGAGTTTCTATGTCAGGTGATGAAAATGTTTTGGAACTAGGTAGGCATCACGGTTCAATGTTGTAAATGTACTAAATGTCACTGAATTATTCATATGTGAAGGTCACCTAAAAAATTTTTTTAAAAATGTAGCTGCAGGTTACTAAAATAGCAGATTATGTCAACATATACAAAAGGAAGTGTCTAGTTTATTATTATATTGTCCTACTTTCTATTCCTTTGTATTCTTATTGACTTAGAAGATGATACATCATAATGACTTATTTTTAACTAGAGGCCCAGTGCACGAATTCGTGCACAGGTGCGGTCCCTCAGCCTGGCCAGTGATTGGGGCCGCGGGAGGGTGGCTGTGGGAGCGCACTGACCACCAGGGGGCAGCTCTTGCATTGAGTGTCTGACCCCTGATGGTCAGTGCATGTCATAGCGACCAGTTGTTCGGTCGCTTAGGCTTTTTTATATATCTATATCTATATATCTAGATAGATAGATTAATTATAGCACACAGACCAGGGCCTGAGTCCAAGGATATAGAGAAAGCAGGCTTTATTTTTGTAACTGTTACTGGAATATGGTCACATTTACATGTTGTCTGTGGCTATTTTTGCACTCTACTTGAGTGCTCTGATAGAGCACAATTTTCTACATGGCCCTGTACAGAAGTTTGCTGACCTCTAGTATAGAAGCAGAGTGAATTATCCAGTTTTCATGCTCAGTTTATCAGATATAACTCCCAAGTAAATGAAAAAATATTCACTTGCTAGCTTCAAAAATCTTGTATCCCACAGAGCTCAGAGAGATTATATTGGCTATTTTACTCAAAAAAGTTGCTCAGACTGATTGTATTTTATTCCACAATCATTGCTGTGAGTCTGTCAATGACCTCTTACTCTGACACATATTTCATTTTACTTTAGAAACACTTTGTATATTAGTTATATTTCTACCCTTGGATAAAGACTATGTTGTACCTGAATACTAATTTTAGGTAAGCTTTCAATATATTTTCCCTCTGTGTCAACTTTTCCAACCAGAATATTGAACTCTAGCATCACATGGCCAGGTCTGAACCCCAGTTCTGTCACTTTAATTAATTAAAGCACTTTAATCTCCTTATGCCTTAGCTTCATCTGTAAGGTGAAGATAAAAACAGATTCTACCTCCTGTGATGATTCAATGAGCTAGTGTCTGTATGACCTTCAGAAAGCGCCAGGCACATAATAAGCATTAGAGGCCATCGTCATCAGCATCCTCCACCACACCTTGATTTACCTTGAACTTCCCTCTTACCATAAATATCTGCTTTTTCATTCTGATCTTTGTCCTTGGACCTATTAACATCTGATGTGCCAGAAGTGGGCAAAAGTAGTTCATGATGATGTAATGTAGGGGTGCGGACTGACTTCCTTTTCCCTCTGGGTCTTCTACCAGAGGACTGGGTAACCGATGTCCTAGAAAAATCATCCATGGTGTGCCCCGTGGGAGAGCTGACTTCAGTTAGTGAGGGAAGTCTCTGAAAAGGACTTCTAGAACTTGCTTTTTCTGTATACCTGTCACACACCCTAAATTCCTCTTGGTTAGTTTCTTCATTGGAAAATTTTAAATTTTTAGTAGCTTCCTTTTTATTTTTAATGCCTTTCTTTTTGACACCCAAGTGACTCTGAATTACAGCCTCCAGGGCTACTTTCCTCTGGCAATTTGACATATGTCGTGTTGTTCTGACATAATACTCTGCAGGAAAAAGGCCTTCGAGCATGGTGCAAGAATGTGCTTGATTTTCTGCAGAAACAGGAGAGATTATTTCTGGGCCAAGATTTTTACACTGACTCAGAACCTCATTTTCCTGAAAATGTTCATTTCTACCTTCAAGAGCACTACTGGGAGGTACTGAAGCCTTCTCTGTGTGATTTTGTTCTTTTAAGTTTTGGTTTTTCATTTGCTGATAAGTTATAAGCAAATTCATTTACAGAACATGCATTATCAGCCTCTAAGTCAGGACTTCTAGGCAGCTGGCCACTTGGACTTATAGTTTTATTTACTTCAGGGTTACCTGTAAAGACAGTCTTTTTTTTGTCCTGTGCCTCTAAGTTTACAGGTGAGGTAGGGCTAATGTTTTTTAAGCCATGAGCAATAAGTTCACAGTTCCTTTTAGAAGGTTTATGTTGAAGGTGCTGACCACTACTGCTGTCTGATGGAGTAGGCAAAGGAGGTGGGGACATCCTGGGGAAATGATTCCCTCCTAAAAGAGCATCCACACTGCTTTGTGGTTTGGCATTTGGTGGAATTAATACACTCCCTCCATTAGTTTCTGTAATTGGTGCTTGAGAATCTGGAAGGTCAGACTGACTTGGAAAGTTAGTTCTTATTTTAGCTACAGGTGTCTCAGGATTTTCTCTATTGATTTCTTCTCGTTCCTTTAGTTTTTTTCTAGACACGATAAGTAGATCAGTGTCAAAGAAAGATTCCCTCTCCTGTGAAATAAATGTTCTCTTCTGTTGCTTCTTTCTTCTCCCTGGCTGCTTACTCTGCCTTTTCTCACCATCAGGGTCACTGACACTGTAGGCAAAATGCTCTTGTATATCATCTGTTCTCTGTATGTGTAATCCTTCCACTGGGCCATGGCCAGCATTGGAGGACTCAGGCTCAACATCTCCAGTTTCTTCATTGAGACGGGCGTTGATTTGTAATGCATCATAAGAAGATACTTTAGTTTTAAGTTCTAAGGAGAAAAATTTATATAATTAATATTTTTCTTTTAAAATGAAACCAAAAATTCCACATTTATTTTTAAATATCACATATAAATACTATATTATTTAAAAATATTACACATAAATATTTACTTAAGAGTCGATGTATTTCATTCAAGCAAATCAAAGTTCAAATTTTTCATAATCTAATCATAATAATTTAAATAAGTGTAAACAAATAGAATTGTGCTAGAAAGAATGACTTTTAAACTAAAAGATTACCTATTTTTATTGAAGTCATTTTTTTCTTAGTTTTTTTGCAGCTTTTTCAAGGTACAACTGATAAAAACTATATAAATTTAAGGTGTACATGTGATATTTTGATATATGTATACATTGCAAAGTATTACCATAATCAAGTTAATTAACATATCCATCAATTCACATAGTTACAATATCTTTGTGTATGTTGAGGACACTTAAGATCAGTTCTCTTAGCAAATTTCAAGTACACAATATACATGCACAATTAACTATTATCACCATGCTGTACATTAGATCTCTAGAATTTATTCATTCTGTGTAACTGAAACTCTGTACCCTTTGACCAATATCTCCCCATTTCCCCATATCTCACTTAATTTTTTATTTCATGTTTGTTTGTTTTTTGGCTCAAGTAATTTTTAAAAAAATACATTTTTATTGATTTTAGAGACAGAGAAGAAGGGAGAAGGGGAGAGAGAGAGAGAAATATTGATACGAGAAACATCGATCCGTTGCATCCTATATGCGCCCTGCCTGGGAATCAAATCTGCAATCTGTGCATGTGTCTTGTCTGGGGATGGAACCAGTGACCTTTCGGTGCACGGGACAATGCTCAACCAACTGAGCCACACTGGCCAGGGCTCAATAATTTTAATACCTTATTCCTATTTTAATAGCCTCCAATTTTATGATTATAAATGACCTAAGTATTAACATGAGAAATGACCATTGTTTTTTGGTTTTTTTTAATAAACAAGTTTACTTTTTTTATATATATTTTATTGATTTTTTTACAGAGAGGAAGGGAGAGAGATAGAGTTAGAAACATCGAGGAGAGAGAAACATCAATCAGCTGCATCCTGCACACCCCCTACTGGGGATGTGCCCGCAACCAAGGTACATGCCCTTGACTGGAATTGAACCTGGGACCCTTCAGTCTGCAGGCTGACTCTCTGTCCACTGAGCAAAACCAGCTAGGGCATGACCATTGTTTTTTTTTAGTATATTTTTAGTGATTTCAGAGAGGAAGGGAGAGGGACAAAGAGAAGCATCAATGACGAGAGAGAATCATTGATCGGCTGTTTCCTGCATGCCCACTACTGGGGATCAAGCCTGCAACCTTGACCGGAATGGAACCTGGGACCCTTCATTCAGCAGGCTGACACTCTAGCCACTGAACCAAACCAGCTAGGGCATGACCATTGTTTTTTAGAGTATTTCCAGCCAGACACTTTTCTCTGTACATATGTAGAAATTTAATTTTAAAATCTTTCCAGCCCTACTGTCATGGCTCAGTGGTTGAGCATCGACCTATGAACCAAGAAGTCATGATTCGATTCCCATTCAGGGCACATGCGCAGGTTGTGGGCTCAATCCCCAGTGTGGGGTGTGCAGGAGGCAGCCGATCAATGATTCTTTCTCGTCACTGATATTTCTCTCTTTCTCCCTCTCCCTTCCTCTCTGAAATCAATAAATATATATTTTTAAAAATCTTTCCAATAATTAAGCATTAAGTGTAATTACTAAAAGTTGAGAGGGAAAAAGAGCACTAAATAAACAATCCAACTGGAAGCATAGTTTATTGTTCATAGAATGAGAGAAAGTATTTACAAATCATGCATCTAATAAGGGTCAAATAGCTACAATATGAGGACCCTTACAACCCCAGAATTAAAAAACAAATAACCTAACTAAAATATTGGCAAAGGACTTGAATAGACATTTCTCTAAAGAAGATAGACAAATGATCTCTAAACACATGAAAAGATGCTCAACATCATTAGTCACTGAGAAATGCAGATTAAAACCAAAATTAGATACCGCTTCACATCCACCAGGATGGTTATAATTTTAAAATGGAAAATTATAAGTACTGGCGAGGATGTGGAGAAACTGGAATCCTTACGCACATTGTAGTGGGATACAAAATGGTGCAGCTGCTATAGGAAAGTTTGGCAATTCCTCAGAAAGTTAAACATAGCCCTGGCTGGTTAGCTTAGTTGGTTAGAGTATTGTCCTGATAAGCCAAGATTGCAGGTTGAATCCTCAGTCAGGGTACATACAATAAATCAATCAATGAATGCATAAATAAGTGGAACAACAAATCCACGTTTCTTTCTCTCTTCTCTCTTTCTCTAAAAATCAATTTAAAAAAAAAGTTAAATGTGGAATTACCATATGACCCAGCAATTCCATGCCTAGGCATATATAGAAAATAATTGGAAACAAATATCTACACAAATGTTTGTGTATGAATGTTCACGGTAGCTTAATAACCCAAATTCATACTAGCCAAAAAGCAGAAACAACCCAAATGTCCATCAATTGATGAATGGGTATACAAATGATGGTACTTCGCCCTGGCTGGTTTTGCTGAATGGTTAGAGCACTGGCCCATAGACTAAAGGGTCATGGGTTCCATTCCAGTCAAGGGCATGTACCTTGGTTGCAAGCTTGATCCCTGGCCCTAGTCGTGGCGCATGTCTCTCTCACATCAATGTTTCTCTCTCTCTGCCTCTCCCCCTCCCTTCTACTTGCTCTAAAAATCAATGGGAAAAAAATACCCTCGGGTGAGGATTAACAAATGATGGTACACCTATACAATGGAACGTTATTCAGCTACAAAAGGGAATGGGTAATGATGCATGCCTGGATATATGTATGTCTGGGTGAATGACCACTGAAAGCATTATGCTAAGTAAAAGAAGCCAGTCCCAAAAGGCCACATATTATATGATTCCATTTATATGAATTGTCCAGAAAAGGTTAATCCACAGAAACAGAAAGTAGATTTGTGGTCGCCAGGGGTTAGGGGTGGGATGGGTAAGGGGTTTCTTTTTGGGAATGGTGAAAATGTTCTAGAAATAGTGATGATGTTTTCATGCTCTTGTGAATATATATAAAGAACCATCCAATTGTGCACTTTAAAGAGTCCACTGGCATCCTCAAAAGGAAAAGAACCACAGCCAAATACACCAGGAAAATGAATAATAAAGCAAGCATAAGTGAATGGTTAGATTTACCTGAGTGGTTTAGCTGCGGTGAAACTTCTGGCTGGAGCAAATAATCTTGTTCTTTCACTGTTTTCTTAATAAAATTCTTAACCTTCTCAGCTCTTTGGGCCCGCTAGAGAAAGCAAAAGCAGCTCAAGGAACAAATTTAAGGGCAAATAATTTTTTTTTAACACTTCATTATGATGAAGAATTGTTCATAGTTTGTACTACAATACCTCAATTTGAGAGAATAACATTCACTTACCTGAAGACGGGCCAGAGTCTTGCTATATTCTCTTTTTAAGAATGCTAATTTCTCCTTCAACTGAAAGAAGAAAAACACCAGACAATTCTGAGTAGTGGAAAGAGAAGGGGTACAGTGCCTACCAGACATGAGTGTGCCGTGCTCAGCTGGTCCCTCAGCCAGACAGTGGAGGGCACTAGCCCACGTTACTCTCCCTTCTCACAAAGCACCATGCCCTCTCCTGTCTCAGAACCTCTGCACAGCTTGTTCTTCTCACCTGCAGCATTTCCTCCCCAACTCACTTTGCTGATTCCTACCGATTCCGCATGCATCAGCTTAGATCTTTATTTCCCTGGAACAGACTTCTAGGCTCTTTTTCAATCCAGGTAGACAGTCCACTTCTCCTCTGTGCTTCCTTTATCATGGTATTTATTACTGTTATCTGTTTACCTGTTCCCCCAGACCTCATTCTCACTGTGAGATCCTCCGAAGTAGCAAACCTGTCACCCTTGCCCTGGCCCATTTGGCTCAGTGGATAGAGCTTTGGCCCTCGGATTGAAAGGTCTCGGGCTCAATTCTGATCAAGGGCACGTACCTCTCAGTTGCAGGCCTGATCCCCAGCCCCATCTGGGGTGTGTGCAGGAGGCAACCATTTGATGTCTCTCTCTCACATCGATGTTTCTCTCTGTTTCTCCCCCTCCCTTCCACTTGCTCTGAAAGTCAACGGAAAATATATCCTCAGGTGAGGATTAACAACAAAGAGCTGTCACCCTCAGACATTCACTTGGAAAATGGAATCTCTTATTTGTCAGTTATTGGTCCAGGTATCTCTCTACCACCTGGGGACAATAGCTGTATCAGTTCCTAAGGGTATCAGCTATTGTTCCAGGTGCTAGACATACAGTGTGGTCAAGTTTATAGTGAATGATGCAGATAATAAACAGAAAACAAATAAACATGATTTCACATGGTAATCAATATCTAGGTAAACAGGGAGCTCCTGAGTTGCGGGAATGGACTACTTTAGATAAGGGTGGCCAGGGATCATTTCTAAGGACTACCATTTGACCCTAGACCTAAGTAGGAAGGAGCTGGCAAGGGAAGATCAGAGGGAAAGCAGTTTGTCTAAGACCACACAGTTTATAAATGGTATGTAATTCAAACCCATGCAGACCAGCTCTAGAGTTTGTGCTCTTAAATCTATGCCAGACTGCTTCTTACAACGTCCTATTAGTCACCTGGCTTATCAATTATCTGGGAATTCTCTTGACTTGTAAATGCAATTCTCACCCCCACTGGAAAGTAGGCCGGGCCCTGGCTGGTGTGGCTCAGTCGGTTGGGGCGTCACCATACACCACAAGGTGATGGGTTCAATTCCCTGTCAGGCAGATTCCATCCCCGGGTGCGTGTGGGAGGCAATGGATCATTGTTTTCCCCCCTCTCTCTGAAAAATTAAAAAGAGAAAAGAAAAAGAAAGTAGGCCGCGATAGGAGGACTGCCGAGGTAATGTGATGAAGAGTGTAGCACAAAGCTAGGAACAGCCAGCACAAGATACATTCTAGCTAGTACCAGCATAAACACAGGGGGCACAGTACAGGTGGCTAGAGCCACACTGTTACTGCTGTACAAGCAAAAGCAGGAACCACCTGTCTCTCAGCGGAGTAACAGCTAAAGATGGCACTTCCACACTACAGGATACTGTACAGAACCTAAAAAAATGGGGTCGATAAACATGTCCTGACATGAATGTCAATCATGGAGAAGGGAAACGGAAGTTGCAGAACCATCCTGGTTGTACCCTGTATGAACTTTCTCCTTTCCAAAAATACACGCCGTTTTTTGGTGGTTAGAGACTACAAGGGCGCGCCTCCACCAGCCTAAGGCTGGGGTGGGTGGGCGAGGCTACGGCTGCGAGTGTGGGGGCAGCGGGAGGGTGTCGAGGGGACTTTAGCTTTGTCTACAGTTTCACTTTTTGTATTTATGTTAGTGCTGCAAGAAAAAAAAAGTGTCTTTAAATGCCAGGCGAGTACAGCGTCTTCCACACTTTCACTGCCTGGGCAGCGCGAGTCCAAAGGGCGCAGGCCACAGGTCAGCGCGGCGCGGGCGCCGGGCACGCAGACCGGCCCGCAATCCTGGCGGAGGGGTCAGTGACGCGTCCGCCCTTCCCGCACCCCCGCACCTTTTCCTTCTCCTCAAAACTGAGGGGCTTCCCAGGAGGTTCTTCCATCGGGCCGGCGAACGAACGGGAAGAGCAGCCGTCGCCGGCCCCGGGGCTGCAGACTCGAGGACTCCTGTGGGCCCGGGCACCGCCAGCACGCCGGGAAGGAAAGGGGCGCCCGGGGCACCCACAGCGCGCGACCCGCGAGCTCCCGCGCGCCCTCAACCCGGCCAATGGAGTCCCGCGCTGGGTCGCGCACGCGCAGCCGGGACCGCTGCGCGCCGGGCGGGGCCGCCTCGCGGGGCGGAGCTGGGGATGAGACCCGAGGCAGCCTGGGAGCGGAAGTGCAGCGCTCGCCGGAAGTTCCGGCATCCCCGGCGGACTGAGCGGCTGACAGGCTTTGACTGGAGCCCGAGCTGCTGAGAGGACTAGGTGGCCATGGAGTTGGGCGAGCTGCTCTACAACAAGTCTGAGTACATCGAGACGGTGCGCGGTGTCCACACATCGGCGCTTCCCTTTCCAGGCCTGGGTCCCTTTGGGGCCTGTGCCCCCATCTTGTCCCTGCCCCACCCGGGTCCCTGTGGCATGTATGGGCGTGTATAGGTCTGGCCTTATTTGTTCCTTAAATGGCCAGTTTAGGCTTTTTCATTTAATCCCGATTTCCTCGTAGAGATAAAGTGCTTTCTAGAAAGCAGGACAAGTCTCGTCCATCCTAATATTAATTACAGCTCCAGACCTCGGGCTTTTAAAAACGAACCTGTCGTAATTGATTACTGTGTGCTAAAGACTGGTTCTTTATAGTCAATATATGATGTGTGTAAATTGCTCAATCAACCTTACTACTATAATTTTGTTTTTCAGTGAATTCTCACAACTCTCTGATACTGGTGAAGTCATTATCCTGGGGTTAGAGCTTTAAAATTGGGGTACAGAATTGGGACTTGAATCCACGTTTTGATGCCACTACGCTATAGACAGACATTCCACATAGAAATTCTGGATCTATTCCTTGAATCTCTATAGTTTCCTAATCCACCCTTGCTTTATTAACATTCTGGACTCATTCATTTGTAGACTACACCCTATTTTCAAGTCTTTCTCTCCAGTATGAACTTTCTTGATGGAAACCTATAGCTCAAAACCCACTCAGCTTGCTCCCTCTCATGTCCTGCTGTTTCCTTTCAGGCATCTGGGAACAAAGTTAGTCGCCAGTCAGTGTTGTGCGGAAGTCAGAACATCGTTCTCAATGGCAAGGTAAGGGACAAAGCCACCCACTGGATGCATACCTTTGCTTTCTTTTCACAAATTATTACATCAGCAGGGCAGATAAAATGTTGCCACATCTCCCATTTATTGCTGTATATCTAAAAACTAGAGGCCCAGTGCATGAAATTCATGCACGGGTGGGGTCCTTAGGCCTGGCCGGCGATCAGGGCCAATTGGAGCTAGACCAATCAGGAGGTGACGGCCATCAGGCTGGGAGTGGAAGGAATGGATGCCGGACGCTGATGCCGCTATTGTCGGCGGCCCGCCGCCATGTGGTTCCCTGCCTCCACCCCCTTTCCCTCGCCTCTGCACCACCACCGCGGTGGGTGGGCAGCAGGCCGATCAGGGCCTACCAGCCAGGGGAAGGGACAGGGCACGGGAGGTTGGCCACCAACCCTGAGGAGGGAGCTGGCCCTCGGCCCCCCTGGGAAAGGGGTCGTGTCTGCTGCCACCTACCACCGGTTCCCTGTCCCAGCCCACGGGCCGGGGGAAGGGACCTTGGGAGGTTGGCCAGCCAGGGGAGGTTGGCCTTGGGAGTGCACTGACCACCATGCTCCTACTTTGAGCGTCTGCCCCCTGGTGATCAGTGCACATCATAGCGACTGGTTGTTTCGGTTGCTTAGGCTTTTATATACATAGATTCTCTCTTTTAATTTTCCAGATTGGATTTATTAAATACAAAAGAGGTTCAATAAAAGGAGGCAACAGAAAGCCTTTTGCCTTTTATGCCAGGAACATAATACAATGGCACCCACAGCTGAAATTATTACCCAATATTGAAATACTGGACACAAAACATATATATGTAACAAAATGTTTAGTGCAGAAACTAAGGTAATACTAATATATTTATCTCTTTGATAATAATTATTGAATCAGTACTAACTGAAACACTTAGAATTAATGTGAGAATTTGGAAAAAGAGTACAATTTGAGACCAATTTGTAAAATGGAATATGAAAGGCTCAAAATCTTTAGTCTGAATAAATCAAAATAGCAGAGAGATAAATACAAACTTGAAGATAGCCCTAGCCAGTTTGGCTCAGTGGAAGTGTCCTGGGTTCAATTCTGGTCAAGGGCATGTACCTTGGTTACAGGCTCCTCCCTGACCTGGGCCCTGTCTTTCCCTCTGTCTTCAACTCCCTCTAAAAATCAATGGAAAAATATCTTTGGGGGAGGATTTTAAAAATTTAAAAACAAACTTGAAGATAACATTAGAACATTTTAGAACCATAGAAAATATTAAGATATATTTGAGATTAATAAACATTGAAGTCTGTGTCTCCTGCCATCTGGAATACTAAATTTTCCTTGAAATGTTACACCTTTAACCTCCAGAGGGAAAATAGTCTAACTGTAATCAAGAGATCACAAATATTTTCAGTAAAGATACAATTTCTATCTTCATTAGCCCATCATCTCCATTTGAGATTTAATGGAAAGGAAAAATAGTTCAGTAAATAGATATAATTAGTAATTATAGACACAGTTTAGCACAGAAATAGGAAATTCCATTAACTTCATCTGACTCATTTGGAAATCTTTCAGCTAATTATAAAACATTTTCTGTGCTCAGCCCCCATAGCTCAATGATTGAGCATTGACTTATGAACCAGGAAGTCACGGTTCCATTTCCAGTCAGGGCACATGCCTGGGTTGCGGGCTCAATCCTCAGTAGCTGTTCTCAGTTTTTTTGGGGTATATATATCTAGGAATCGGATTGCTGGGCCATGTGGTAATTCTTTTTTTAAAGATAAACTTTTATTATTTATTTATTTATTTGAGAAGAAGAGGAAGAAGAGAGCAGGATAGAGAGAGAGAAACATCGATGAAAGAGGAGCATCATTATCGGCTGCCTTCTGTACACACCTCTATTGGGGATTGAGCCCACAACCTGGGCATGTGCCCTGACCAGGAATCAAATAGGTGACCTCGCCCTAGCTGGTTTGGCTCAGTGGATAGAGCGTCAGCCTGTGGACTGAAGGGTCCTGGGTTTGATTCCAGTCAAGGGCACATGCCTGAGTTGTGGGCTCGATCCCCAGTAGAGGGCATGCAGGAGGCAACCAATCAATGATTCTTTCATCCTTGATGTTTCTATCTCTCCCTCTCCCTTCCTCTCTGAAATCAATAACAATATATTTAAAACAAAAACTGGTGACCTCTTGGTTCCTGAGTTGACACCCAACCATTGAACCACACTGTCTGGGCCATGTGGTAATTCTGTGTTTAGTTTTGTGACTTTGTAACTATTTTCCACAAGGGCTGAACCATTTTAGGTTTCCACCACAATGCAATAGAGTACCAGTTTCTTCACATCTTCACTAACGCTTGTAATTTTTCGTTTTTTGGATGTGGGTATGAATGGTATCTCATTGTAGTTCTCATTTGTATTTCCCTAATAACTAATGACGATGAACATCTTTTAATGTGCTTATTGGCCATTTGTACATCTTCTTTGGGAAATATCTATTCAGTACTTTGCCCATTTAATAATTGTGTTGTCTTGTTGTTGTTGGGTATAGGAGTTCTTTATATATTCTGCATATTAAATCTTTATCAGATATATGATTGCAAATAAATCCTATCATTCTGAGATTATCTTTTCATTTTCTTTTTTGAAGTTTATTGATTTTTAGAGAGAGAGGAAGGAAAAGGGAGAGAGAAACATTGATGTGAGAGTACAATATCGATCAGCTGCCTATTGGAGATTGAACCCACAACCTGGGCAAGTGCCCTTGACCGGGAATTGAACTAGCAGCCTCCTGTTGCACAGGACAATGCCCAACCAACTGAGCAACACTGGCCAGGGCTCTTTTCACTTTCTTGATGATGCTCTTTGATGCACAAAAGTTTTTCATTATGATGAAGTCCAATTTATCTTTTTTTTTTTTTCTTTTGTTGCTCAAGGTTTTGCTATTATATCTAAGAATCTCATACCCACGATCACAAGATTTACTCTTATATTTTCTTCTAATAGTTTTTTGGTTTTAGCACTTGTGTTTAGGTTGTTGATACATTTTTTTAGTTTATTTTTTTTGTTAATTCTCACCCTAGAATATTTCTTCCATTAATTTTTAAAGAGAATGGAAAGGAGGGGGAGAAGCAGAAACACTGATGTGAGAGAGACACATCTATTGGTTGCCTCCCCCTTGCTCCTACTGGGGCTGGGGATGAAGCCTGCTACCAAGGTACGTGTCCTTGACCAGAATTGAACCTGGGACCTTTCAGTCCGAGGGCCAACACTCTAACCACTGAGAAAAATGAGCTAGGGCTCATTGATGCATTTTGAATTAATTTTTGTATGTGGTGTGATATAGGGGGTCCTAATTCATTAATTCTTTTGAAATGTGGAAATCCAGTTGTCTGAGTGCCATTTTGGTCTTGGCATCATGTAGAAAATCGGCCATAGATGCATGGTTTTTTTGTGGACTCTCAGTTTTGCTCCATTGGTTGATATGTCTGTTCTTATGTCAGTGCTATACTGTTTTGGTTATTGTGGCTTTGCAGTAATTTTGTAATCAGAAAGTATGGGTCCTCCAACTTCGTCCTTTTTCAAGATTGTTTTCGTTGTTTGGCCCATCTGTTTCTTTTTAAAAAGATGTTTTATTTGGCACTATTTGGTGCACACAAAAGAGTAATATGTGATATATTGTTATAAAGCATAAAAATTAAATCAATAGGAACCCACCATCCAAATGTAGAACTGTAACATATAATACGGTGCTACCTTTGTATTCCTCTCCCATTCCTTTCTTCTACTTCCTTTCAAGAGGAAATTACTATCCTGAACTTTGTTTCACGTAATTCTTTATTTTATTTGTTTATTTTTAAAATATGTTTTCAATGATTTTACAGAGTGAGGAAAGGAGAGGAAGAGGGAGAGACAGATAGAAACATCGATGAGAGAGAAACATCAATCGGCTGCCAGATCGAGCTGTAACTTGGCCATGTACCCTGACAGGGAATTGAACCAACAACCTCTTTGTGCATAATTTGGTGCTCAACCACTGAGCCACACCAGCCGGGCTAAATTTTTTATTAAAAAAAAATGTTTTACCACAAACATATGTATCCCTAAATAATACAGTGTGTCCCAAAAAATGTATACACACTTTGAATAATCATATTATTCATTCATTCAAAATACATTTCATTTTCTTTTTTTTTTTATTTAATATATTTTATTGATTTTTTACAGAGAGGAAGAGAGAGGGATAGAGAGTTAGAAACATCGATGAGAGAGAAACATCGATCAGCTGCCTCTTGCACACCCCCTACTGGGGATGTGTCCGCAACCAAGGTACATGCCCTTGACCGGAATCGAACCTGGGACCCTTGAGTCCGCAGGCCAACGCTCTATCCACTGAGCCAAACCGGTTTCGGCTACATTTCATTTTCAGTATGTAATAGAATCATTTGTTAAAATGTGTATACATTTTTTTGGGACACCTATATAAATTGTTTAACATTACTTGGTTTTCTGTGACTTTTTTAACATATAATAATGACAATAGAAAACATTTAATATGACACTTGTTTCTAAGATTCATGTAGTTTGTGCATTTTCACTGCTGTGTACAATTCCATTTATTCCCCTCACCTGTTGGCGGGTAACTTGTTATTTTGTTTCTAGTTTTGCTATTATGAACAATCCATGTAAGTTTCTAGCTCTTGTCCCTTTGAGAACTTTGACACTTCTGTTTTCCTGAGCCTTTATATCAGATGTCACAGCACCTGCAGGAGTAGACAGGGATAAAATGAATAAAAAGACTGGGTGTAGCCGACTCAGTGGTTGAGCATTGACCTATGAACCAGGAGGTCATGGTTCAATTCCCATCAGGGCATAAGCTCAAGTTGCAGGCTCCATCCCCGGTGAGGGGTGTGCAGGAGGCAGCTGATCAATGATTCTCTCTCATCATTGATGATTCTATCTCTCTCTCCCTCTCCCTTCCTCTCTGGAATCAATTAATCAATATCTATACTAATAAAAGCCTAGGTGGCCCTCGCATCATCACAAGATGGCCACCCCCACGTCGTCACAAGATGGCCACCACAAGATGGCAGGCAGGGGAGGGCAGTTATGGGCGATCAGGCCTGCAGGGGAGGGCAGTTGGGGGTGAACAGCCTGGCAGGGGAGGACAGTTAGGGGTGACCAGGCCGGCAGGGAAGGCCAGTTGGGGGTGATCAGGCCAGCAGGGGAGGGCAGTTGGGGGTGATCAGGCCGCCAGGGGAGGGCAGTTGGGGGCGACCAGGCCTGCAGGCGAGGGCAGTTGGGTGGGACCAGGTCTGAAGGGGAGGGCAGTTGGGGGCAATCAGGCTGGCAGGGGAGCAGTTAGGCGTCAATCAGGCCGGCCGGGGAGCTAAAGTTAGGGAGTGATCAGGCTGGCAGGCAGGCAGGCAAGTGGTTAGGAGCCAGCAGTCCCAGATTATGAGAGGGTGCAGGCTGGGCTGAGTGACAACCCTCCCCCCGCCCCAGTGCATGAATTTCGTGCACTGGACCTCCAGTGTGTGTATCTACCTAATAAAAGAGTAACATGCTAATTGACCATACCTTCACGATGCCCACCAGCCAATCAGGAGTGAGTATGCAAATCAACCCAACAAAGATGGCAGGTTAATTTGCATATATGGGTGCCGAGTGGCTGGGGGCAGGGCGGGAAGCTTGCGTCGTCGCCATGGCGATGACACAGGTGCTCCGCACCACTCCAGCCACTCCAGGCCTCTGGGCAGCATGGGAAGGCGGAAAGGTGGTTCTGGGCCAGAGTGGAAAGGCGGTTCTGGCCAGAGCGAAGGCGCTGCCAGCAGCCAGGGGAAGGAAGGCCCATTTTTTTTTAAATATATTTTATTGATTTTTTTCAGACAGGAAAAGAGAGGGATAGAGAGTTAGAAACATCGATGATAGAGAAACATCGATCAGCTGCCTCTTGCACAACCCCCACTGGGGATGTGCCCGCAACCAAGGTACATGCCCTTGACTGGAATCGAACCTGGGACGTTTCAGTCCACAGGCTGACGCTCTATCCACTGAGCCCAACCGGTTTCGGCAGGAAGGCCCATTTTTGCACGAATCTTCGTGCATTGGGCCTCTAGTGTGTGTGTGTGTGTGTGTGTGTGTGTGTGTGTGTGTGTGTGTGTGTGTGTGTGTGTGTGTGTCTATATATATAAACACTGGGTGTAAACAATAGTGTTGGGCCTGGTGACTTCGGATAATACATGTCCTAGTTCCGTGGTCGGCAAACTGCAGCTCACGAGCCACATGTGGCTCTTTGGCCCCTTGAGTGTGGCTCTTCCACAAAATACCACGGCCTGGGCGAGTCTATTTTGAAGAAGTGGCGTTAGAAGAAGTTTAAGTTTAAAAAAATTTGGCTCTCAAAAGAAATTTCAATCGTTGTACTGTTGATATTTGGCTCTGTTGACTAATGAGTTTGCCAACCACTGTCCTAGTTAAACCCAAGTTGATTGTTTCAAGTGAGAAAATATGCTTATATTTCCAGAGTTTCTGATTTTCCCAAAAGAAACTAGAAATCTGGATTTTTAAAAAATGCAAAATGTCCCACTTTTCAAATAATACCAGTTAATTAAAATGATAAAAATGTTGTCTGGGCCACACAAAACAGGTTTCCAGGTGCTATCCGTGGGCCTCCAACTTCCACCTCTGCCTTTTCCCTTGTTGAGTGCAGTGAACTCTGCTTCAGTACCATTTTCTTCCCTGTAAGGGTCTTATAGGCACCTCCTGTCATTTTAACACACTGTTGCCTCTATTTTGAATCACTTCTTCCATTGCATATATGTATATATATATACACACACACACACACACACACACATACATATATACACATATTTATATTTTATTGATTTTATTGATTTATTACGGAGAGTAAGGGAGAGGGTAGAGAGTTAGAAACATTGATGAGAGAGAAACGTCAATCAGCTGCCTCCTGAATACCTCCTACTGGGGATGTGCCCGCAACCAAGGTACATGCCCTTGACCGGAATCAAACCTGGGACCTTTCAGTCCTCTCTATCCACTGAGCCAAACTGGTTAGGGCCAGTTGCACTCTATAGATAGGATTCCAGGATTTGATTTCCTCTTGCTAATTTCATTGACCACTCGAGATATGATTTACATACGTTTTTTATGTGTTTGCTGCTTCAGTTGGAGTGTAGTTGAGGTTGACAGAGGGACTTACATGGGTTTTCTTTATTTCCAGATAACAATTCTTATCTTTATTTTTTTCTACAATTGTTATCTTTATTAAAAACACTAGAGGCCTGTTGCACAAAGAGATTCGTGCAATAGGCCTTCCTTGCCTTGGCTTCCAGCACCGCTTTTCCTCTGGCAACCGTGACCCAGCCCTTCGCTCCAGCTGGAGTCCGCCATATTCGTCTTTGCTGCAGACTCCAGCTGGAGTCTGCCTTCTTCGTCTTTGCTGCAGACCCCAGCCAGAGTCTGTAGTCTTCGTCTTTGCTGCAGACTCTGGCTGGAGGCAGACTCTGGAGTCTGCAGTCTTGTCTTTGCTGCGGCACTCTGCTCCTGTAGATCCCTTCACCCCCTGCCCTCCCTCTCATAGCAGGTGTCCTGCCCCGCCTGGCCACTCTGCGCCTGGAGCAGCTGGGTGGCTGCCATCTTTGGCCTTCTAATTTGCATACTCACTCTGATTGCCTGTGGGCGTAGCAGAGGTACGGTCAATTTACATGTTTGTCTATAATTAGGTAAGATAATAAGATGACATCACCCATTGCCAAATACTCAGAACTCTTGGAATTCTGTTTTCTTCCAAAAGAAAAGGCACTAATTATAGATGGAAACATAAATTGATTGTAGATGGAAACATAAACTGACAGCAATGGTTGAAGTAAATCACAGCTCTCAGATGAAAGAAGTACTTACTAGAAATAGACCTCTCTTTTAGCTTGAAAGAAGAGGGCTTTTAAAAACTAAGAAGAACTGTAATACTTAATACTCAGCAGTAGTGGTGAAAGATTCTTTTTACTGGTAGATGTTTTATAGACAGAGCATAAGCAGGTGAGATTGGTAAATTCTTTCAGGTATCAGTCCATTCCTTTTTATTTTTTTTTGAGAGAGAGAGAGAGAGAGAAACATCCATGTGAGAGAGAAGTATCAATTAGTTGCCTCCTGTGTGAGCCCTGACTGGGGATTGAACCCACAACTAGGTATGTGCCCTGACCGGGAATAGAACCTGCAACCTTTCACTGTACGGGACGACTCTTACCAACTGAACCACACTGGCCAGGGCTGGATCCATTTTTTTTTTTTAGTGTCCTTTCTGGGCTTGGTGTTTAGGCCAGCAATTTATCTAAATTCACCTGTATGCGCGAGGTGTTCTCATCTGCCTCTAATGGGACCTTCTGTCCTGGGCATCGGATCTTTATTTAGAGCTGCATGTTGGTCATCCCACAGACACCTCAAAGTCAGCATTACAAATGAATTTCTCATCTAATTCCCCAGGATTGCTCACCCCATTCTAGACTCTCTTTCTCTTACTCCCAACATTAAACAATGACTAAGTCATATAGATTCTCTTTTTTTCTTTTTTTTAACATTTTGCAATGTAAATTATCTTTATTAAAGTATAAATTACATATGTTAAAATGCGCCCATTTTAAGTGTACAGTTTGACAAGTTTTGGCTGATGCTATGCAACCACTACCGCAATCAAGATATAAAATATTTCCATCACCCTAGTTTCCTTGTGCCTTCTGCAATCAGTCCACCTTCTATTCTTGGCCCCAGGTAATCAGTGATGTAAAACTGATATAGATTAGTTCTGCATTTTTCAGAGTTTCATATAATTGAAGTAATTTAATATTTGATGTCTTTCTTCTTTCAGCATAATGTTATTGAGACTTATTCATGTTCTTCCATATATTAGTGAATAAGTAGTTCATTCCTTGTTATATGAGCAATATTATTATGGAACTTGTAAGATGAACAAAAGTAGAGACACCATATAATAAAATCACCAGCTTCTACAATTAGCAATATTCTGACATTATCATTTCCCAAACGTATTTTGACTGGGGTGGGGAGGGGCCTGGAGTATTTTAAAGCAAATTGCAAGCATCATATTATTTCACCCATAAATATTTTGAATATGTATCACTAATATTTATAGAGTATCCTTGTTATAATTTTTAATAATAGAGTATCCTTGTTATAATTTTTTTTTTAAAATATATTTAATTGATTTTTCACAGAGAGAAAGGGAGAGGGATAGAGAGCTAGAAACATCGATGAGAGAGATACATCGACCAGCTGCCTCCTGCACACCCCCCACCGGGGATGTGCCCGCAACCAATGTACATGCCCTTGACCGGAATCGAACCTGGGACCTTTCAGTCCGCAGACCGACGCTCTATCCACTAAGCCAAACCGGTTTCGGCCCTTGTTATAATTTTTAATAGTAGAGTATCCTTGTTATAATTTTTTTTTTTCCAAAAGCAGTAATTTCCTAATATCTAATCCTCAGTCCATGGTCTTTCTAATATCTCAAGATGTCTTTTTACATTTGGTTTCTTTTTAAAAATATATATATATTTTATTGATTTTAGAGAAGAAGGAAGAAGGAGAGATAGATCAATGATGAGAATCATTGATCAGCTGCCTCCTGCACGCCCCCTACTGGGGACTGAGCCAGCAACTCAGGCACGTGCCCTTGGCCGGAATCGAACCTGTGACCCTGCAGTCCACAGGCTGACGCTCTGTCCATTGAGCCAAACCAGCCAGGGCATACATTTGGTTTCTTTAAAATAGGATCCAAACAAGGTCAAGTACACATTGTGTTTGGTTACTATGTCTCTTAAGTTTCTTATTTGTCACAGTTCTTTTTCTCCACCCCCTTCTTCTCCCCATGCCAGTCCCGCGCCGCCCCCCCGCCCCTTACCTGAGGATATTTTTTCCATTGATTTTTAGAGAGAGCAGAATGGAGGGAGGGAGAGAGGGAGAACAAGAGAGAGAGAGAGAGAGAAGGAGAAAGAGAAATATCAATGTGAGAGAGACACATCAATTGGTTGCCTTCCCAAATGCACCCCAACTGGGGCTAGGGATGGAACCTGAAACCCAGGTATGTGCCCTTGACCAGGAAGTGAACCTGTGACTCTTTGGTGTGGGGGCAGACGATCTAACCAGGGAGCAACACGGGCCAGGGCTCCCCATGCCATCTTTATATTGAGGAAATTGGATCACTCTTCTGTAGAATTTTCAAATTTCTGAATTTGGCTGATTGTATTAACATTCCCCCCTCCTCCCTGTAAATTGGTAGTTAGATCTAGAGGCTTAGTCAGATTCCTGTACTTCTAGTTTATTTCTTTTCCTCAGCCCAACTATTAACTTATCTCTTTTTACCTTCATCCATTGTAGTCATCTAAAGGGTTATTTTCCCTACAGTGAAAAGTTCTCCCTCCATTCAGATTCTAGACTTCTTCAAGAGTAATATTTCTAAAATGAACATTCACTTGTTCCAATCCTCGGCTAATATCTTCACTGATTCCTTATATCCTCTAGGAAAAAAGTCCAAGCTTCTATGCTCAGCATATGTAATTCCTCATGATCTAGTGCCTTGTTTATTGTTCCAGCTGCAATCCCAGCCATATACACTTTTTTTTTTTTTTTTTTTTTTTACCTCAGTCATTCATTTATTCAACAGACATTTCAAGAATACCTACTCTTTAACAAATATGGGGCATTAGTTCCCCCAAATTTCTGGGTTGTGTTATTCAACCTCTCTGGGCAATCTCTGGGGAAGCCAGATATCACACCCTGTAGAGTAGCACTTAATCTGAGTCCAGACATTGGGAGAGGTACCAGAACCACAATGAGTCCCCCTCTGGGAGCATGAAGTTGGAGGTAGTTGTGTTACTAGATAAGGCAAAGTCAGGAGCTGCCAGGACTCTTGTTGAGCAAGCAGCCATGGTGTGGGGGCAGGTGGATCTGAGTAAATCCAAGGAGGTGCATAAACTAGGTCTACTCCAGGTGTTCCCAATAAATGTTTGTTCATTCAGGGAGGCCTAGTCAAAGGCTGTTCGGGGTAAAGCTTGTGATATAAGGGGAACATCTTCAGCTACAAGCAGTTGTGGGGTTTTTTGCACATATTCAAATATTTATAAAACAATAAAAATTGCATTTTGTATGTATTTATTAAAGACAATCACTTATTGCCCGACTGGCATGGCTCAGTGGTTGAGCGATGACCTGTGAACCAGGAGATCATGGTTCGATTCCGAGTCAGAGCACATGCCCAGGTTGTGGGCTTGATCCCCAGTAGGGGGTGTGCAGGAGCAGCTGATCAATGATTCTCTCTGATCATTGATGTTTCTATCTCTCCCTATCCCTTCCTCTCTGAAATCAATAAAAATATTTTTTAAATTAAAAAAAGGATCACTTACAGTTTATAAAAAACATTGGCCTGATCTACACAAAAATTTCCTGATAATGGTAATTAAAAACTGCTACTCTTACCACCCTTGTTTCCACACCAATATTCAATCTAATCTTGAAGTGTAATACAGTAAGACTGAAGACCAAACACTTTAGATCCTGGACAACATAATAAAATATTCTTAAGTCTTTGGGTCCTTGGATTGATTGACATTAATAAGGGAACCAATATTTTAAAATACATTTTAAAATTTATTTCGGAGAGGAAGGGAGAAGAAGAGAGGGATAGAAACACCAATGATGAGAGAGAATCATTGATTGGTTGCCTCCTACAAACCCCCCATGGAGGATTGAACCTGCAACCTACGCATGTGCCCTGACCAGGAATCAAACCATGACCTCCTGGTTCATAGGTTGATGCTCAACCACTGAGCCATGCTGGCTGGGCAACAAAACCAATTTTTGATGTTGTGAAAGAATTGTGTTCATCTCCAATAATGAATTCAAGCTCCTGCCAGCCCACTCGGTTGGGGGAGTCCACAACACCATTCTCTTTGGTGATTTCACTGTCAGCAATTCTCTTCAGTTTCTCCATCACACTTTTATGTATATAAGCCTCTTTTCTGATCATGACATTTTTGTAATTGCTGTTGTTGGCATATCTCAATTTCCCACTGGACTGAACTTACCCTTGTGACGCACACATGTAATAATGCAGATAAAAGTCACTGTCCATGGCTCAAGAAAGGCTCTGGAGACGGAACTTTAATAGTAAACCATGCAGTCAGTGTTATGAGGGCAATTCTCTTACAAGTTTTAAAAAAATTAGTAATTCCCTGATATCATCTAATCCTCAGTCCACGTTTAGTCTTTCCAGTATTTCAAGATATTTTTTTACAGTTGGTTTGTTCAAATCAGGCTCCATACAAGGTCTTAATCTTACAAGTTATACCTTTAGGTAGAACATTAGACTCAGTAGATTAAGCATGTGAAACTCACAGCCAAACTCGTTATTTAAATGCGCCGTGTGCCGTGAGTTTGACATGCTTGCAGTAACTCATACCACAATTCTCAGTCAGGGTCTTGTTGCCTGCTCTTTTTGTTATGTTTTCATCTATTTGATAATTTTCAGGTGTGCTTTGTTTTATAGACCATTGTGATGAATGACTGTATTATCCGAGGGGATCTGGCAAATGTAAGAGTTGGACGTCATTGTGTTGTGAAAAGTCGGAGTGTCATTAGGCCACCGTTCAAGAAATTCAGCAAAGGGTATGTAACTTAATTATCTTGTTTCAGTCTTGGGGAAGCTGCTGCTAATGGTGGTGTTCTCCATGTGTTGATTGTGGTGCAAGGAATGGGTCTATGCTGTTGTTGGAGATGCTGAGTAAGAATTCTGGTGGTGGTCGTCCTAGTCCAGTTGATGGTTGGTTGGTTGGTTGGTTGTCAGAAACAGAATCCACTTAAGCTGGCAAAAGCAAAGGGGGTTCTTATTAAACAGACACAGGCATATTTGATGGAACCTCAGGGTAGAAAAAGAGGCCAAGCCTTATGAGGAACTACAACCGCGAAGTAGTCACCTTGCCAGAATCAAGACAACTATTCTGTATATCTAGTATCTCTGTCTCCAAAATGATACTTTCTATTTATCTGTCCTCTCTGCACTTCTGTTTCCCTCTCCTCTTTCTCGGATTGTCTTTCCCCTTTCCTCCTGGAGCTGACCTTGCTACTGCAGCCCCTTATATATCATTTCTCCTTTTAGACTTCCAGCAGGTACCAACTAGGTCTTATTTAAAATTCATGGGAGAGGGAATTGATTGGCTCAACATGAGTTAAGTGTTCACCCTGTTCTAATAGCTGTGACCCGAGGGCAGGTCAAGTCATACCCACCGATCTCACAGTGGGAATAAGGAGTGTACAAGAAAGGGCCATGGACAGGGCAGGAAAACTGGCCACTCTACCTACATGGTGGTATTCTCTTTGTTTCCCTTCTCCTTAGCTAATTTAGTCTTCTGGTTCCTACATATGACACCATCTACATTTCATCCAGTAATTCAACAAGGATTTATTGAATACTTCCTTATGCCAGTCACTAAGTTATAAGCAGGGCATATAAAGATGGATAAAATAGCATTCCTGCCTCAAGGTTGTGTGTGTGTGTGTGTTTTTAGAGAGAGAGAGGAACATTGATTTGTTGTTCCATGTAGTTATGTATTCATAGCTTGATTCTTGTATATGCCCTGACTAGGGATTGAATCTACAACCTTGGCATATCAGGATGATGCTCTAACCAACTGAGCTACCTGGCCAGGGCCTACCTCAAGGTTCTTCAAACCTAGTGGTAGAAATCTATATATATAAAAGGCTAAGTGTCCATCTGTCTGACCAGTAGCTGTGATGTGCACTGACCACCAGGGGGCAGACACTCAACGCAGAAGCTGCCATGACGTGCACTGGCCATTTAAAAATACACGGCACCATGAACCTGGCTCTGACAAACCAACACTCGGCTCCCCCTAAGTGGGACACAGGCCCTGCCACCACCTGGGAGTGACACCCCACCAAATCGCAGCCAACGCTGCCAAGATCCCATGGTGCAAAATGCGGCTCACAGCCCAGCCCAGCCCAGCCTGGAAATAGTTGCTATGGGCGCCGGGTAATGACGTCATATAGCAACGCCCGGCTTCCTTTCCCTAGCAGCTAGCCTCCTTGGAGTTTCTTCAGCCCAGGAACACGACTTGCTTTATAGCCAGGTGCAAACATTTTACACTTTAACCAAATGTCTGTGAAGCGTTTTCACATGCCTCATCTCATTTGATCCTCACTGAAGTCCTGGAGTAGGTAGATAGGAGACTCGGTAGAATCCTATTTTCTTTTCATTAGCTGGAAAATGGAGATTTAGGAAGTTTAGAAACTTGACCCGACTGAAAAGAAGTAAGAAATGGTAGCACTTGAAAATGACTTCAGGTTCTCTCACTGCGCAGAATATAGTCAAACACTGTTACAGTTAAATATTTTACCATTTGTTCTCCCTGTGTGATTTACAATGATAATCTGTTTCATGTTAATAGAGTAAGGGTGAATAGCAATATTAAAATATTTTTTCTAATTAATTTCCTCTAAATGTGCATGAATCCGTGCACGAGGACACCAGTATTTACATAAACACATAGCTACTATATAATGTGATCACCACTATGTAATGTGGTAGTCCTGTCACATGGGTCTGAACAAGGTAAGGTGGGAACAGAGAAGAGAGCAGCTAACTTTAATACCTGGGAGTGAATCATGCATGGATAATCCTGCATCTCTCCTAATGATGTTGGGCTCCAGGCTTTCCATGATATACGGGGATTGGAGTAAGGAGTCACGCTAAAGCATTCACAAGAAATTATTCACTCATTAGCTCAGAAGGCTATTGGGGGAAACCAGAAAACCTTGTGGTAGATTCCTTTTTGTGATTTTGTGTAGTGACTGATACTCTGCTAGAAGTGTTAACTCTACTTTCTGCTAAAAGCATTATTGGGCTAGGTATGGTCCAAGAAAAGCATCGAGAACGAACAGTGCATTGGTTATCCATGCCATTGTATCCACAACTCCTTGCATAGAGTCTGGCATTTGTAGGGGTTTGTTATTGAGTGGAGGGATGTGTAAATAAGAATGGTCCACATGAGAAATAGCCTATCTAATAAAAGAGTAATATGCAAATTGATCGTACATATGTGATACCCACAAGCCATGCCCATCAGCCAATCAGGAGCGAGTATGCAAATTAACCCAACCAAGATGGCTGCAGCCACAGAGAGAGCAGGAGGGAGGCTTGGGTTTCTCCGGCGATGGAGGAAGTCAAGCTTTCCGCACACCCTTGCTGGCCCAAGCCTCCACTCCAGGCTACAAAGTTTCAATTATAGAAGATAAATAAATCCCAACAGAAATGGCTGCTGCCTTGGAGCAAGCAGAAGGCTTGGCTCTGCTCCAGGCTACAAAGTTTTAATTGTAGAAGATAAATAAATCCCAGATACCAGGGCCTCCACTTGGGTCACTGGGGGGCGTGGCCAGCCTGCAAACCACCACAGGCCCCTCGCCCAGGCTGCCCCATGCCCCAAGGGCCCCCCACCCTGATCCGGGACACCCTTCAGGGCAAACCAGCTGGCCCCCACCCATGCACCAGGCCTCTATCCTATCTAATAAAAGAGTAATATGCAGATTGACCATCACTCCAACACACAAGATGGCTGCCCCTATGTGGTCAAAGATCCTGCTCCCATGTGGACACAAGATGGCCAGCAGGGAAGGCAGTTGTGAGGGACCAGGCCTGCAAGGAAGGGCAGTTGGGGGCAATCAAGCCTGCAGGGGAGGGCAGTTAGGGGTGACCAGGCCGGCAGAGGAGGGTAGTTGGGGGTGACCGGGCCTGCAGGGAAGGGCAGTTGCAGGGGAGACCCAGGCCTGCAGGGGAGAGCAGTTGGGAGGGACCAGACCTGCAGGGGAGGGCAGTTAGGGGTGACCGGGCCTTCAGGGGAGGGCAGTTAGTGGTGACCAGGCCTGCAGGGGAGGGCAGTTAAGGGCAAACAGGCTGGCAGGGGAGCAGTTAGGCATCAATCAGGCTGGCAGGGGAATAGTTAGGGGGTGATCAGGCTGTCAGGCAGAAGCGGTTAGGGACAATCAGGAAGGCAGGCAGGTGAGCAGTTGGGAGCCAGCAGTCCTGGATTGTGAGAGGGATGTCCGACTGCCCGTTTAGGCCCGATCCCACTGTGAAGTCGGACATCCCTCGAGGGGTCCCTGATTGGAGAGGGTGCAGGCTGGGCTGAGGGACATCCCCTCCCACCCCCCGTGCACAAATTTCGTTCACCGCGCCTCTAGTAGAAATATAAAAGTATAAATAGCAACAATACCTGAACAGGAGGTGGTAGGGATTTTGTCCCACTCATATGCATGTCCCAGAACATGATAATGGTATAAAGTTTGGAATTTTTAACTTGAGTTTAAAGAATTAATGGTACTGCTGTAGACTATGATGAGATCAGGGACTTCATTGCCACACAAGGTGTACAGACTAAAAATGTGAATTCAGGAAAATTTAAAGCGTATTTAAATTTGACATCGCTTTCTAAATATAAATATAAGTATAAAATAAATATAAATATAAATATAAATAGACACATAAGACACACACACACACACACACACACACACACACACACACACACACTGAGTGGCCAGATTATTATGATCTCTGAACGCATAATAATCTGGCCACTCAGTGTACTTACGTATAAGGGAAAGCTTGCAAATCTTGATATGTCAAGGGACCAGGAGATAGTGGCCCCAGCCTCTGGCTAGTAAGTCCTCTGCTTCTTTCCAACTACCCACAATGCAGTTCTTATACATGGAAAAAACTTATTTTAAAATCCCAACTCTGTGGTCAGTCTACACTGAGTGGCCAGATTATTATACGTTCAGAGATCAAATAACCTGGCCACTCAGTGTATGTATATGTATATATATGTATATGTTTATGTTTATATACACACACATATATAAAGTTGCCATCTCTGACAAAATACTCCTGACAGAATAGAACCCAGGGCTGGAAAGAGGCAAGGACCAGCCACCTATTTTATGTTCATTCCAGTCCAAATGTTTTCCACCCTAAGGTACTGAAATTACTTGTAAATATGATCACAGAACCACTGTCCATGACACTTTAGGAAACCGGGAGAAGGAGAGCAATGTTAGAAGCCCTCAGAAAGCCTACTGACACCTACTCCTGTCCAAGTCCTGGTTTATATATGTCACTTTCAATTAAGCTTTTACCAAACCTCCATTCCTTTTTTTTTTTTTTTTTTTAATATATATTTTATTGATTTTTTTTTTACAGAGAGGAAGGGAGAGGGATAGAGAGTTAGAAACATCGATGAGAGAGAAACATTGATCAGCTGCCTCCTGCACACCCTCCACTGGGGATGTCCCGCACTTCCCTTGACAATTACCTTTCAGTCCGCAGGCCGACGCTCTATCCACTGAGCCAAACCGGTTTCGGCCAAACCTCCATTCCTTGTTATATTTTCACATGACATGGTAGTTTTCCTCTGTAGCATTTCCTCAGTTCTAACTAACTAACTACTTGCTGTATAATCACTTAATTAATTTTGTTCTCTTTATTGTAAGTGCATTGTGGGCAGGGTTGCATTGTTTATCTTTGCCATTGTATCCCCAATTCCTAGCATAGAGTCTGACATATAGTAGGCACTTAGCAAAATGAAGGAATATATCCATTTTCAGATTGTTGGGTGCTAGCATTTATATCCCACAAACCTGATGTCAGTCCCTGGCATATTATAGAGCAGACTAGAGGCCTGATGCATGAAATTCATGCAAGAGGCTCAGCCCTCGCAGCCCCTCGCAACCATGGCTAACCCTCGCAGGTCCGGCTTCATCCAGAAGGATGTCAGCTATTTGGTCTAATTAGCATATTAGCTCTTTATTATATAGGATTGTTAATAATGTGATCTGTGAGCATTTTCAAAGGAAGCAGGAATGAGAGCACACAGGCACTCATTTTTATTTGGTGCCAGTGCCTTTAGCTTAGAATATCTTGCCCCTTCTGCCTTGCTGTTTCCTTGTGCTAATATTTCTGATATTGAACTAGTAGGAAAATTTATAGAGTATCCTATCTAATAAAAGAGTAATATGCAGATTGACCATCACTCCAACACACAAGATGGCTGCTCCCATGTGGTCAAAGATCCTGCCCCCATGTGGACACAAGATGGCCACCACAAGATGGCCAGCAGGGGAGGGCAGTTGTGAGGGACCAGGCCTGCAAGGGAGGGCAGTTGGGGGCGATCAAGCCTGCAGGGGAGGGCAGTTGTTAGGGACCAGGCCTGACCAGTTGGGGGCGATCAAGCCTGCAGGGGAGGGCAGAGGAGGGAAGTTGGGGGGAAGTTGGGGGAAAACAGGTTGGCTGGGTAGCAGTTAGACATCAATCAGGCTGGCAGGGGAGTGGTTAGGGGGTGATCAGGCTGTCAGGCAGAAGCGGTTAGGGGCAATCAGGAAGGCAGGCAGGCGAGCAGTTGGGAGCCAGCAGTCCTGGATTGTGAGAGGGATGTCCGATTGCCTGTTTAAGTGGGATCGGGTCTAAACGGGCAGTCGGACATCCCTCGAGAGGTACCAGATTGGAGAGGGTGCAGGCTGGGCTGAGGAACACCCCCCCCCCCATGCACGAATTTCGTGCACCGGGCCTCTAGTAATGGTATAAAGTTTGAAATGTAAATTTGCCATCTCTGACAAAATACTGGGGAAATTATAGAATTTCTCTAGCCTGAGGATTCCTTCCTTGTAGGAATAGTTTTAATAAGACAAGATGATGAACTTGAGATTAGGATCTATAGTTTTATAAGCCTTGACCAGAAATACATCACCTTGACCATTGTTCGTCTTTTTTTTCTATAGGGTTGCATTCTTCCCTTTACATATTGGGGACCATGTTTTTATTGAGGAAGATTGTGTGGTCAACGCAGCTCAGATTGGCTCTTACGTTCATGTTGGCAAGAACTGTGTGATTGTGAGTATGGTGACTTGTTGACTAAGCAGCCTCACTGCCCTCTAGCTCCTGTCCCTCCCATCAGTGGGCCTCTGCTTCTGTGACCAGACAAGGCAGAAGTAGCTTCTGGTCCGCTGGCATTATTATTTCACTATAGCCCCGGTGCACGAAATTCGTGCACGGAGGGGGTTTGTCCCTCAGCCCAGCCTGTACCCTCTCCGATCTGGGACCCCTCGAGGGATGTCCGACTGCCCGTTTAGGCCCGATCGGGCCTAAACGGGCAGTCGGACATCCCTCTCACAACCCAGGACTGCTGGCTCCCAACTGCTTGCCTGCCTGCCTTCCTGATTGCCCCTAACCGCTTCTGCCTGCCAGCCTGATCACCCCCTAACCACTCTGCTGCCAGCCTGTTTGCCCCCAACTTCCCTCCTCTGCCAGCCTGGTCACCCCTAACTGCCCTCTCCTGCAGGGTTGATCACCTCCAACTGCCCTCCCTTGCAGGCTTGGTCCCTCTCAACTGCCCTGCCTTGCAGGCCGGGTGCCTCCCAACTGCCCTCTCCTGCTGGCCATCTGTGGTGGCCATCTTGTGTCCACATGGGGGCAGGATCTTTGACCACATGGGGGCAGCTATATTGTGTGTTGCAGTGATGATCAATCTGCATATTACTCTTTTATTAGATAGGATAGAGGCCTGGTACACAGGTGGGGGCCAGCTGGTTTGCCCTGAAGGGCATCCCAGATCAGGTGGGGGTTCCCTTGGGGCATGGGGCGGCCTGAACGAGGGGCCTGTGGTGGTTTGCAGGCTGGCCACGCCCCCTGGCAACCCAAGCAGAGGCCCTGGTATCTGGAATTTATTTTTCTTCTACAATTGAAACTTTGTAGCCTGGAGCGGAGCCAAGCCTGGGGCTCCCTCAGAGGCCGGCAGCCATTTGTGTTGGGGTTATAATTGAAACTTTGTTGCCTTAAGCGGGTGGGCCTGGCCAGGGTGTGCAGAAAGCTTTGCTTCCCCTGTTGCCGGTGGCAACCCTGGCCTGCTCTCTCAAGCTCCATTCTGCCTCCATTTGTTTGAATTTGTTTACCTTCTATAATTGAAACTTTGTAGCTTGAGTGGAGGCTTAGGCCTGGCCAAGGGCAGGCAGAAACCTTGGCTTCCTCTGTTACCTAGGAGACCTGGCTCTCTGTGGCTGTAGCCATCTTGGTTTTGGGTTAATTTGCATACTCGCTCTGATTGGATGGTGGACGTGGCTTGTGGGTGTGTCAGAGGTATGGTCAATTTGCATATTTGTCTATTATTAGATAGGATATTATTTGATAGGATTTGGAGCTTTTTCCTAGGCATTCATGATCATGGCTGATCTTTATTGAACCTCTTCCTTGTGATGTTAAACACTTTCCTTTAATTTTTTCCCTTACTCCTCACAACCATCCAGGAGGGTTGTAGGTGCTGTTGTCCATGTTTGCAGATGAGAAGACTGAAGATCTTAGATACTATAGGAGTGATGAGGCTATTAAGTAGAGCTGGGATTTGAATCCAGGTGGTATTGAGTGGTCATGCTGTTATATGTCCTACCTGTTGCCTTACATCAGGGATCTTACTGTCTGGTGGGGTGAGGGATGACTGAAGGGTGAGGTAAAACTGCCTTAGAGACGAGGGGAGGATGGGCATTTCGGTTAAGAGGCTGGCATGTGTAAGGCTCAGAGTCACCACAGGACATGACTTCAGGGGAACTGCAGGTAGTTGGGAGTGATGGGCATGCAGGGTGCATGGGAGCACCTTGCTCAGCAGCACCTGTAGATTCTGGTCCCAGGAGACTTGGCATCAGTTTGTTTGGTCCCACTCGTGCTTCACAAGGCTGGGTTTCTTGGCATTTCACAGATGAGGAGCTTGATTTCAGGCAGGATTTATAAGAATGTTATGAACAGAGCCAAACTCTGTTTAGGAAAAATGTTTCCTTCACTTTGAATTTGTACTTCAGACCAGATTCTAGGAAAAGCCAATATTTTTTCATGGCTGCTCCTAACAATACAAAGCTGGCTCTCTGCTCTGGGTGAGACTCTGATCCTGGAGTATCAGAAAACTCATAGCAGCTGTGCAGCTAACGTTCCAGGAGCCACAGGCACCGTGCAGGGCAGAACACATTGCTGCGAGGAACATTCCAACCTGACTTGTTACTCAGAATCAAGGTGGGTGGTTGTTTTGCCAGGTATGCTCCTCCAGAGTGCTTAGTGTTAGAGACAGAAAGGTTTTGTCTTGGCCTGCTGTGGAAGGAAGGGGGAAGATAGTGAAATCCAGCCTGTCCCTCATCCCATTGACAAGCTGGCTTTCCAAGCCACAGCTAGGTTTTTCTGGTATGTCCTGTGGCCAAGAAGACCTCAGCGTAGCAGCTTAGTCCTTCAGCCCTGACCTTTAGCCCTGCAGCAGACATTTGAAAGGTCATAGCCAGATGCTATTCCCAGGCCTGGGAAATCTAGTCCCATTGTCAGGTGCTCTGCTGCTTGGGTCACTTTTCAATGTATCAGTTGACTGTGATGTCATAGTCATTGTTCAGTAGTGGTAGTACTGTCCTCATTTGCTGAACCTTACAGATTCTCAAGTAATGTGAGAATCTTTTCAAAGAGTCTGGCGTGCCTCATGACACACAGGTCCTTCCTATAGCATCCACATGGTAGTCTGACTGTTTGCATATGTGAAGTTTTAGGTATTAATCAGAATTGCCCAGATGCCAGCGGGTAAAGTCCAACAGGCAGTATTAATAGGCGCTGTTGTGCTGTGAGTTGTGCATTTACCACTCTGATCCTGACAGCAACCCTGCAGGTTGGTCTTACGTCCTGTTTCCCAGATGACACTAAGGCTCAGCGATGCTGAATAACTTGCATCAGGAGATATAGGTAGCTTAATGCTAGCAACATGCACTTCTTGACCCCTTCAGGAAAATTCTCCAGGAAAAAAAATAAGTAGTTTTAGCTGTTAACCTTCTCCACTATTGCCAATTCATTATGCCTAAGAAGTACCTACATTTTTTTATTTTGCTGATATCTAATTGGTCTGTTTACCCAGAAAGCTCTGAAACCAAAATGAACATCATTGATCGTCTGCCTCCTGAACGCCCTTTATTGGGGGTCAAGCCCACACCCACATTTGTGCCCTTGATCAGAATCGAACCCAGAACCCTTTAGTCCGCAGCAGGCTGACGCTCTATCCACTTAGCCAAACCAGCCAGGGCCCTTGGTCCTCTTTTTTTTTTTTTTTTTAATTTAATAAATCTTTATTGTCCAGATTATTACAATAGTTTCTCCTTTTCCCCCCCATAGCTCCCCTCCACCCGTTCCCACCCCACCCTCTGCCCTTACCTCCCCCGCACTGTCCTCATCCATAGGTGTACAATTTTTGACCAGTCTCTTCCCGTACCCCCCATACCCTTTTCCCCCTGAGAATTATGAGTCCACTCCCTTTCTATGTCCCTGATTCTATTATATTCACCAGTTTATTCTGTTCCTCAGATTTTTAATTCACTTGATTTTTGGGTTCACTTGTTGATAGATATGTATTTGTTGTTCATAATTTTTATCTTCACTTTTTTCTTCTTCCTCTTCTTAAAGAATACCTTTCAGCATTTCATATAATACTGGTTTGGTGGTGATGAACTCCTTTAGCTTTTTCTTATCTGTGAAGCTCTTTATCTGACCTTCAATTCTGAATGATAGCTTTGCTGGGTAGAGTAATCTTGGTTGTAGGTTCTTGCTATTCATCACTTTGAATATTTCTTGCCACTCCCATCTGGCCTGCATAGTTTCTGTTGAGAAATCAGCTGATAATCGTATGGGTGCTCCCTTGTAGGTAATTAACTGTTTTTCTCTTGCTGCTTTTAATATTTTCTCTTTGTCTTTTGCTCTTGGCATTTTAATTATGATGTGTCTTGGTGTGGTCCTCTTTGGATTCCTTTTGTTTGGGGTTCTGTGCGCTTCCTGGACTTGTAAGTCTATTTCTTTCACCAGGTGGGGGAAGTTTTCAGTCACTATTTCTTCAAATAGGTTTTCAGCGTCTTGCTCTCTCTCTTCTTCTGGCACCCCCATAATTCTGATGTTGGTTCGCTTGAAGTTGTCCCAGAGGCTTCTTACACTATCTTTAACTTTTTGGATTCTTTTTTTCTTTTCCAGTTGAGTGTTTTTTGCTTCTTTGTATTTCAAATCTTTGACTTGATTCTTGCATTCCTCTAGTCTGCTGTTGGGTCTCTGTATAATATTTTTTATTTCAGTCAGTGTATGTTTATTTTCTAGTTGGTCCTTTTTCATATCCTCGAGGGTCTGGCTAAATTTATCGGCCTTTTCTAGGAGATTCTTGAAAAACCTTATAACTATGGTTTTGAATTCTATATCCAGTTGTTTGTTTCCTCCATTTCTTTCGTTTGTGATCTGTTACTTTGTCTCCTCATTTTCGCTGCTTCCCTGAGTTGGTAGGGTAGCTTTATGTGCTAGGTGTCCTATATGGCCCACTGGGTCAGCCTCCCCAGTCACCTGAGGTGGATGCTCTTGGTGCACCACTTTGTGGTCTGTGTGTACAGCCTTGTTGTAGTTAAGTCTTGATTGTTGTTGGTATCACTGGGAGGAATTGACCTCCAGTCCAATTGGCTATGTGTATCAGCTGTGTCTATGCCGGGAGACCTGTGCTGGGCATAGCCTTATAGGACCAGACTTGCAAAATTGCAAAAGCCTCTGTGCTCAGCTTGGATGGGGCAGAGTCTCAGAGCTGCGCAGACAGTCGGCTTCCCGTCAATCCTGCCCTTGCGCGCGCGCCTTCAGACCTCTGCCTTCCATGCTCCTCTGAGTTTCCGCCTGACAGTCCAGATTCCCCCAGGCTCGCCTGGAACTGGGGTTCAGTGCAGTCGGAATTGGGGTTCAGTACAGTCAGGAGCTTCTGACTCCCTTCCACTAGGGAGAGCTAGTGGCAACCTCAGCAGTTAGTCTTCCCTGAGTGCATGCGTGCCTCCAGGCCTCTGCCTTCCGCGCTCCCCTGAGTTTCTGCCTGACAGTCCAGATTCCCCCAGGCTCGCCCGGAACTGGGGTTCAGTGCAGTCGGAGCTGGGGTTCAGTGCAGTCAGGAGCTTCCATCTCCCTTCCACTAGGGGGAGCTGGCAGCAACCTCAGCAGTCAGTCATGTGCACACTCGTGCACGAGAACCTCTAGACCCTTGCCCGCTGTGGCTTCCTCTCTGAGTCTCCTTGTGCCCTTCTCTCTACCTGACAGTCCAGACTCCCCCCGTATGAGCCTGGGTCCACGGCGTTTCACCCGGAACTGGGGTTCAGTGCAGTTGGAACTGGGGTTCAGTGCAGTCGGGGGCTTCCTTCCCTCTCCCGCCAGAAAACGCCAGCCAGGCACTCAGCTGCCCTTCCTCTCTGTGCACGTCTCCCTACCTCAGTCTTTTGCAGTTCTGATTCTCCGTGTGCTTTTCTCTTTCCTTCTAGTTGTAGAATTTCCACTCAGCCAGTTTTCCTGTGGTTCTGGGTGTCCGTTCTGTCTTTTAGTTGTAGTTTTGAAATTGTTGTGGGAGGCAGCATTTTAGGTGTTTATTTATGCTGCCATCTTGGTTTCCCCCCTTGTTCCTCTTTGTCAGGGCCCACTGTGCGCAGATCTCTATGTGAATGTATCGTGCCTTACATAGCCCGTTCTCTTTCCTGTCATTCAGGGCTCCATGTGCTTAGTCTGAGTTATTAGGAGCTAAGATACCATCTTTGAGTCATTTGGAAATTATGAGGGAGCTGGTCATCAGCTGGATTTTTGAAATTGCCAATATCAGGGAATTCATGGAAGAGAACTTTGCAAGGAGATGAATAGCTGCTGAGCTAAAGATGTTGCCAAGTATTGTCAAAGCTATTGTCCACCCAGCTAGAGATAATTAGTAGACACTTAACCTTCTGCACTCGGATGTCGAGTGTGACTCGACACCGTTAGCATCGGTGGCAGCTCGTATGTCGAATTGTATTGAATGTATCAATAATTTGAAATATAAAAAAATCCAAATAAATAAGTTTGTATGAAAAGAAACTCCAGTTTTTTATTCTACTGCCGCGCTTTGTAAATTCTGGGGTATTTAAAAAATTAAATCCCTAGTAGAATAAAGGAATCGAGAGAAAAGCAAGCGAGTGCAAAGGGTTAAGAAATTCGGACCTAGAAATATAAGTGCTTTAGAGGTAAAAAATTCATTTGGCAATCTATCTGTTAATCTGTCTTTTAATTCCTGGAAATGCATCCAATTTGGGTATATTTGGGTACTTAATAATGGGGAAAACTTGGTCACAGCCAAATGAAAGTATCTTTCATATTCTTTGGTAAAATTTTTTGGTAATTCACACAGTGAATTACAGGCCCTGGTGATGTAAACGTAAGTTGGTACAGAACAAAACTGATAGCAAGTAGCCTGAGGCGCACCTCTATAAACTATTTTCAGAGCCTCTCCTTACCCTTAACCCCTGGAACAGATGGCTCTCCCAGACGTCCTCTCTTACCCTCAGAATGCCGTGGGTAATGGCAATGGAAAATTGGTGGCAGTGGATAAAGTCAGACATAAGGCTCAGTCTACACCTTCAAACAGGTGAATGGACTAATACGAATCATTAGTGTAGAAGTGGATTCTAATTTCCTGCATAAGTGGCTCTAGGGCTTCAAATGAAGAAGTGAGAATCAGCCTCCTTTTCCTTTCTGCTTTTCTGTGCGAGCTTCTCAGGCAGGGTCTTTCCTCATGGAAATAAGATAACGCTCCTGTTTCTGTCCCATCCTTTAGAAACTTCGTTGAGAAGAGCTTTTTTCCCCAGTGGTCCCAGCAGAATCCCTGATGTTGAGATTCTTCAGACTGGTTTATGGCTCACATGCCAATTCTCTAGACCAGCGGTTGCCAGCCGGTGGTCCGTGGACCACTGGTGGTCCGTGAGGTCTGAAAGTTTGGCAACTGCTGCTCTAGACCATCTCTGTGGCCAGCTTGGCCTTTAGAGTGTGGGATGGAAATGGAAGCACATGGGCTAAGCTGGGCATAGGGGTAGTTCCCAACAGAAATAGAGGTTCTGTTACCAGAGGAAAGGGGAACAGATGTTGAGCAAGCAAAACATATGTCCACTAAATTAAAAAAAGAAAAGAAAATTAAACAGAACCCTTAGAAGACTGAATGTCATATAGTCTGTAATGCTTAAGATAACCTGGACTGTACCCAGCATACATCCTCCACCTGAAATGTGCACCCCCCCCGCATACTCACACGCACACTCGCACTCATATTCCTACCTCCTCCTGCTTGTCAGGTACCATCTGAAGCAGGGAATTGTGGCCAAGCCTCTTGTCACTATCCCTGGCTATTGTAAGATATCATAGATGAAGAAAATATAAAATAGCCATCCGTGTTTATTCTTATTTTCTGATCTATTTCCTGTTAATAATATTGTAATTTCAGGGGCGCCGGTGTGTGTTGAAAGACTGCTGCAAAATTCTTGACAACACAGTACTACCTCCAGAAACGGTGGTCCCACCATTCACCGTCTTCTCAGGCTGTCCAGGTACTGATTATGAAAACTTGTTTCTTTTCCTTCACAAAAGCAATGCAGGCAATTTCTGTCTCTGATAGTACGTTAGTCTAGCTGACTTAAAAATTCTTCTGCTACAAAGTAAGTGAGAATGCTGCTTACAATATGACAGGTATCCTTTTAAATGCATAGTTGGATAAGACATTCTCACGGGTCAGAAGTAAAGAGGAAACGAAGTGGACACTGGGCGCACGCTTCAGTTGACGCTGTCTTCAGAAAGGAGTGGCTGAGGGAGTGATACTGTGTGGGGAAGAGAGAGAGCCTTGCGTCCATACATGGCGGAGGGCCTCTTGGAGGGTGTCCCTCAATAAAAGTTGATGTAGAACATGTCTGCCACCAGCACAGGAAGAGCAGAGAGAGGCATGTCTCTCTTGGCATGGGCGGCTAGATGGGAAAAGGAAGTCTCTCCAGAAAATTCCAACTACGGCCTTCTGCGCACATTGGTTGGTGATTTGAACTTATACTTCCTGCTCTGCCCAGGAATGTCCAAATTGAAAAGTTAACATACAGCATGGTCTAATACCAGTGACAACTCTAGGACAGCTGAGAGAAGTAAATTATCACCTCTCGACCTTGGCTGACAGAATGCTCTTAGGTAAAACCCCTCTTGAGCTAAGAGTTCCTAATTATACAGCATGTGAGGAAACAAGTAATACATGCTTATTCTAGAAAGCTTGGAAAACACTGAAATCAAAGGAACATGGAACCTCATATTCCCCCCACCCTAAGCATCATTTCCTTTTTTAAAATAAATATATTTTTTATTGATTTCAGAGAGGAAGGAAGGAATAGGGAAAGATAGAAACATCAATGATGAGAGAGAATCATTGATTGGCTGCCTCCAGCACGCCCCCCACTGGGGATCGAGCCCACAATCCAGGCATGTACCCTTGACAGAATTGAACCCAGGACCCTTCTGTCTGCAGGCTGACACTCTATCCACAGAGCCAAACCGGCCAGGGAGACAGTTATTTCTTAGTATACATGTTTACATGATTGAAATTCTGTGATGTATACTCAGGCACATCACAAATTCATAGATGGATATCTGCTACTCTGTGGCTTAATTGTTTTTCCAGTTTAAACAGTCTCATTACTCAGATAACTGAATATGAGTTTCAAAGATGGACAATATCGTCCACCCAGATTCTTTGGGGTAGAAATTGGCCATTCTGTTATTTCATGCATCTCTGATTTTGCAGAGGAAGAAGAGACAAATTTAGTAATTCTCCTCATATGGGGTTCCACTGAGAAAAAGTCTAATTGTTCTCAGCCAGTGCTAGGTCAGATTGTCAGATAAACATCTCATTTGAGTTGAGAAGTGCATTGTGCCCTGACCGGGTGGCTCAGTTGGTTGGAGTGTTGTCCCATACACCAAAAGGTTGTGGGTTTGATTCCCCGTCAGGGAACATACCTAGGTTGTGGATTCAATCTCCATTCTGGGCCGTACAGGAGGCAACTGATCAGTGTTTCTCTCTCACATTGATATTTTATTTCTCTTCTCTTCTTTTCTCTATCCCTCACCCCCTGTCTCCTTCCCTTCCTCTCTCTTAAAAAAGAAAAAAAAGGAAGTACATTGCTAGAGAAATCTCCTAATGTCTTTTAACTTATTGAAGGTCCTTAGACCAACTTAGGGCTGATGGCAGAAGTCAGGGAGGGCTCCATACCATGAAACTGAGTCACGGAACAAATTGAGAGGCAAATCATGCAGAAAGAATCTTGGTCAGGAGCCAGAAACTCAGAGGCCCCCAGGCCAGGCAGATTATGCAAATGATTGAAGTAATAGCCCATCATTATCGCTGCTTGGCCTTTGGCCTTTTGGCTAAGGTCAAGTGTAATAGCCCATCATAGCTGGTTATGAACACAAATGCCAGTTTTCCTGAAACCCTGTGCCTCTTATTAAAGACCAGTGGCCCGGTGCATGAAATTTGTGCGGGGGGCGGGCGGGGGGGGCGGTGTCCCTCAGCCCGGCCTGCACTCTCTCCCATCTGGGACCCCTCGGGGGATGTCTGACTCGCAATCTGAGACCACTGGCTCCTAAGTGCTCACCTGCCTGATGGCCCCTAACCACTGTACCTGCCGGCCTGCTCACCCCCAGCTGCCCCTGCCAGCCTGCTCACCCCTAACTGCCTCTGCCTTGGCCCTACCGCCATGGCTTTGTCCAGAAGGATGTCCAGAAGGTCTCCTGGTCTAATTAGCATATTACCCTTTTATTAGTATAGATGGAGATTGCCAACAGAAGCATTTAGATAGTTAGTATTTGTTGTGAAACTACATAAAATGAACATGGGAAGTATCTTATTACAGTGCAGAAAGTGCTAAACTCTAAATAAGGGCTCAAAGTGCACATCAAGGCTTCCTCACTAACCAGCTCTCACAGCTTGAACAACCCACCCTCTAGGCCTCAGTTTCCTCATTTATACAATGACCACTAAGGTCCCAGGCAGCTTGAATCCTTCATCAGAAGCACCAAACACAGTGTTTCTTTGGATTTGAAATATTTAGCAGTGCTTCCCTGCTGTCAGTCATAAGTTGGTTCTAAGGATCTTTAATAAGTTAAAAGAGATTAAGAGATTTCTCTAGCAATGCACTTTTTTTTTTTTTAAAGATTGAGGGATGAAGGGAGGGAGGGGGAGAGAGAGATTATGAGATCTTAAATATCACAAAGAGCTGAAAATCTGTTTATGTGATATCTCTGAATTATTAAATGTTGGCTACTAATTTTTTAAAAATATTTTTTTATTAATTTCAGAGAAGAGGGAAGAGGGAGAGAGAGATAGAAATATCAATGATGAGAGAGAATCATTGATTGGCTGCCTCTTGCACTCTTCCCACTGGGGATCGAGCCTGCAACCTGGACATATGCCCTTGAACGGAATCGAACCTGGGATCCTTTAGTCCGAAGGTCGATGCTCTATCCACTGAGCCAAACCGGCTAGGGCTTGGCTACTAATTTTTAAGAAAGATTAAATACTGTGCAGAGCAAACGTATTTTGAAATCTAACATGGGCTGCTTATTTATAAAAGTTGCCTGAATTATCAGTTGTCCCCCCCCCAAATTGTGTTATTTTTTTAGACTACTTTTTATACCTGTTATTTTCTCTCACTGTGTGTATATATATAAAAGTGCATATGTATGTGTTTGTATGTATATGAGTGTATAGGTACGTGGGTATATAATATGAATATATGAAACTGTTTATGCATATATGAACAAAATCATACTCTATTCTATGTGGAAAGTTGCTTTCTTAACAGTACATTTTGGACATTTTTTTTCTTGTCATTATGTAGAGTTTCATCTCATTCCTTTTTTTTTTTTAAATTTTTTAAAATAGACTTTTAGAGGGAGAGAGAGAAAGGTAAACATCGATAGGCTGCCTCCCACATTTTCCCCATCGGGGATGGAGCCCACAACCCAGGCATGTGCCCTGACTGGAAATTGAACCAGCAACCTTTCAGTGCATAGGACAACTCCCAACCAACTGAGCCACACTGTCCAGGACACACCTCATTCCTTTGAATGCATAAATGTACCACAGCATAATTAATCTGTGCCCTGTATAAGGGGTCATTAGAAGTTGTATGGTACCTGGGTTTTCATGATTAGAAACTGCTGCATTGCTGCTTTTATTTATTTTTAAAAAAATACATTTCTTTATTGACTTCAGAGAGGAAGGGAGAAGGAGAGATAGAAACATCAATGATGAGAGAGAATCATTGATCAGCTGCCTCCCGCACACTCCCCACTGGGGACCGAGCCCTCAACCCAGGCCTGTGCCCTTGGCCGGAATCGAACCTGGGACCCTTCAGTCTGCAGGCTGACGCTCTATCCACTGAGCCAAGCCGGCCAGGGCTGCATTGATGCTTTTATATACCTTGTGCAATTGGGCAAGATTATCTGTGGAAAAGATACTTGAAGTTGGATTGTCAGATCACAGGGTATGAACTTGTAAAAGTTTTCCTAGCTATTCTTAATTACTCCTCAAAATGGCCATATGAGTTTACACTTCCAGCCATAGCGTAGGAGAGTGCCTCTCTCCTGCATATCCTTCAATCTGAGGCCCATCTTTTCTCTCCCTGTATATAGCACATTTCTGTCCTACTCTGACCATATTTTGTCTGGTGCATGTTGGATTCATTCCATTGTATGAATAGCAGGGCAGTTTCTTACCTTGAGAATGCACACCCTGACTTGCCCAGGAGGTGTCACCCCCGAATCCAAGGGATGGACCAGTCCTTGTCTGGAACAACCCCTGATGTAGTCAGAGTTGCCTTAACTTCAGATCATGCAATAATGTGCTAAGCTCTTTCACTTGGAATAGATTTCTCCATTTTGAGAGCAGTATTATTTATTTCTCCACAAATAAACATTCTTATCGTCCAGAAGGTGGTCAGTGGAAGTATTCTGTTAGCACCAAAGATGGAAAACCTAGTATTTTGATTAAAGAAAAGGCTCTCTAGGTTTAAACTGAACTCAATTGCAGGCCTCCCTGGCTCCCCATGCTTGACCAGGTCTTTCTTTCCCCAGGACTCTTCTCGGGGGAGCTTCCCGAATGTACCCAGGAGCTGATGATCGATGTCACCAAGAGCTACTACCAGAAGTTTTTGCCCTTGACTCAGGTCTAATGTCTCTGTCTCATGTGTTGAATTCGCTTGAGCTCTAAGATGAACTTGGGGACAAAGTGAGCCAGTCAGCATCTACAATGAGCTCTTAGTCTTTGACACCTTCTACCCACCCTTTTTTTGTTGTTGTTGGGTTTTTTGTTTAATTCTTATGAATTTCTCCATCATCCTCGGCTCTGAGCTCTTAAGACTTTAATAATAGACTATCTGGAGGCATTGTCTCCAAAAGCTCCGCTTAAACCGTACCTATTAATAGTCACTTCATACCATTATCTGTGGGACTCAGAATCATCTGTTCATAGCACTCCCACTCTTGGTCCTGTGGATGGCTGGGTGCTGCTGAGACAGGCTGCAGAGCAGGGCACTCTGTCCAGCATGGCAGTCATGAAGCCAGTGTGCTGCTTGTGGCCATGAATTCCCCACCGTGAGACCCACTCACATGGGTCGCTCTCAGCTTTCCTGTTGCTAACACATTTGACCAGTTGCTGCAATTGCTCATAATTGTGAAGAAAAAGTGTTTGTGGATTTTCAGGGCCCAGATTCCTGTTGGCTACTGAAACATGAAAGGAAGGGTGGTTAATATTTATCTCTTTCCCAAATGACCTGAACTGTCATTTAAAAAAAATTTTTTTAAATTGATTTCAGATAAGAAGGGAGAGGGAGATAGAGATAGAAATATCCAGGATGAGAGATAATCATTGATCAGGCTGCCTCCTGTACGCCCCACACTGGGGATGGAGTCTGCAACCAGGCATGTGCCCTTGACTGGAATCGAATCTGGAACCCTTCAGTCCGCAGGCCGATGCTCTATCCTCTGAGCAAAACCGGCTAGGGCCCGAACTGTCATTTTAACCAAGGGTGACTAAGAAAAGACGTTCTAGCATTCTGTTGTAGGGCCACTGGCTTTCACTAGAAGGAGGACCCTCAGTACCCAGATTTGATTTTTGCGAAGTCCCAGGTTTGAGTCCCCCATGTGGATGGACTGGTCAGGTAGCCACTCCTTGCCGCAGGGTATTTGGGGGCAGCAGTATATGTCTTGTTTCACTGAAGACATGACATTTGTGACAATTGTTCCCTGGCCTAGAACTATTTGACCCACCCTGTATTTGCTGTAAACCTTACAATTCAGACCAAACTATCTGTATACACAGGGGCCTCTTAAATCACGCTGTGGCAGAGTCCCGAGCAGTCAGGAAAGTTGCCAGTGCCATTCATATTGTCTTCTGGGCAATAGTGCAACACTCCCTAGTTCTGCTCTGACCTCTTGGTTTAGAAGGAGGATTAGAAGTAAAGGCCGGGGATGTTGGCCTTGCTTAATGCTCTGATTCTTCTGTGAAGAGGGTGGGACAATTCAGCCTTGGAGTTAAGATCTAGCAGGAGCTGTATTGATTCAATATCCAGCTGTGGGGTTGGCAGCTGTATGTAATTATCTTTACTCATTCAATGTAAAACTGCTTTCTGCTTTGTCTTTTTTTTATGTTTATACATTAAAAGATTGACAAGCAAACAACTCATTTGAAGGTGATCACTCTTGCCCTCCAGTGATGACTACCTCTATTCTTCAAGCACTTTATGACCCTGTAAGGTGTATGTTATTCTCACTTTACAGATGAGACTATTAGGTAACTTGGTCCAATACAAGGAGTAGCTGACCCAGGAGCCACAGCTGTCTGTCTGGCTCTGGAGTCCAGGCTCTTCAGAAGGGACAAGCTTGCCCTTGGAGCACACCTGCTGTGCTTCCTGTTTGTACCAGCAGCCTGTGATAATTGCACATTTTTTTATCATACCCTGGCCTCTCCAGCTCCCTTCTCCTTTTGTGCCACAAAAAAGGTGCATCTTAGAATTGGCAGAATATAACCTGTTGCTCACTAGAGAAATCTTCCAGGGCATGTCCAACAGATTTCCATCCTACCTGTGTTTAGTTAGCTTACCACTTTATGCAACTAAATGTCCATTTTATTTTTTAATTTTTTCCAGCTTTATCTATATCATAAAAGGCCTGTGGTTATGACGCTGTAATGGCAGAAAGACCAAACAGCTGGTCACCAGGAGGTGCATGGAGCACCTCTCGCAGGCCGGGACTCACAGCTCGCGTGATTTCGCGTGCTGGGCCTCTAGTTGAAATATAATTGCCATAATTTTTTGACTGCCCATTTTGTTGGGGAACAATGCAAACTAAGAGAAAGTGGGAAGGGGGTTGAGTCTCTTAAAACAAAAACAATTTTAAAATCTTTAAGTATATGATTCCAGAAGTCCAGCCCAGTTAGGAAAGAAGGGCCATGTAATGAAGTAGGTCTTCTCACTCCAGAATCCCAGAGGCCACTGCTCTGGGCAGGTTCTGGTCTCTCCTGGGAGAGGCAGCCTGTATATGCACAAGCAGGTGTGTACTAGTATATGTGCACACACCGGCCCCTCCATGATCATACAAGTGCGATCACACATGACCTGTGCTGTTCTGCACCTCACTGCTCTGAATCAACAATCTACTTTAGAAATTGCTCCATATTGGCACACACTGGTGATTAAAATAGCCATTGCTAACACATATTGTTTACCACATACCAGGTACTCTTCTGAGTTCTTTTACATTTGTTAATTCATCTAATCTCCACAGCCACCACAAGGTCGGTGCACTTTTTTTCCCCAAGGAACAGATGTTAAGTCAAGTGCCCAAGTTTATGGAGCTCATGCAACAGTGAACCTAAGCATTCTGTCTCTATAGTCCATACTTTTAGTTACTGTGCTGGAATCCTTCCCAGTTACACCTTTCATTGCCCCAGAATGTGCCATCTGGCTGTACAGAAAGCTGAGAAAACGAGTATTTTGGTTTTTCAGGCAGGCAAGAGAAGGGGATTGGGAATGGGTTTGGGGTGAACCATCTAATGATGTCTGCCACAGGCAAGAAGCGTAGTGTCTCCTCTGAGAAGGTAGTCTCCTTGCATTGTGCCCTGCTGTCTTGTAGCTACACCTGTGGTCTGAGTAGTTAAATGTGAGCAGGTGTCTTAGGATAATTATCTTGCTTTCAGTCATTAATAGTATCTGAAAATTCTGTACCATACGGTTGGCACTCCATAGAGGAATGTACAAACTAATTGAAATAAAAATCCAATTAAAACCACTTTGTTACAAGTGACAAATCTAGCTTGAACCAGTTTAAGCAAAAAAAGGGATTTTATTGGCTTACACAACAAATCATGGAAAAAACTTGCTTGGGAGGCAATGAGGTATGAACCTTGGGCAAGTTACTCAGTCTCTGTGTCCTGAGCTGTACAATGGGAATTCCAGTGGCACCCTGTAGGGTTGGTGCAGATGAAATGAGGCGTTGTATGTAAAAATTAAGAAGAGTTCCTGACACTTAGAAGGAAGTAATAACATCATCATTGAAAGGACAGTGGTATTCTGAGATTTAAGCCCCATCAGGACCGTTAGTTTTTATATATTTTTCATCTTCACATTAATAAAGGTACAGATGGGGCTGCTGTAACAGATCATCAAAATACAGTGGCTCAAACAAGCTAGAAGGTCATTTCTCTCTCACCTAACAGTGCAGGGGTAGGTCGGTGGCTGGGCTCTTCCATGTCACCAGGCCCCCAAGCTCGTACTGTTTGTCACATGGCAACATTTAGCAATAAGGGCGATTGTAAATTTAGCCTCCAGCTGGGCAGCAAACACTGGGGACATTGGGAAACAAAGCAAGCTCTCCCAGCTGTGTCTTGCTTCCTTTTCTCCCACTGCAAGTGGGCTTTCTCCATGCACTGGGGCAGGTGGCAGCTGACATCTCCAGATTGACGTCCTCCCAGCTCGATGACCCTGAAATAAAGGTTTCTTCCCTCCAGTTCTAATTCAGAAAATCCAAGAGAAAGATTCTCAGTGGTTTGTTGTGAGTCCCATGCCCTCTTTGATCACTCCCTGTGGCCAAAGGTGTACAGCACTATAATAAATCTGATCTGGGCCATGACCTTTCCTTCATCCCTTCATGGCGGAGAAATAGCATAGCCCACTAACAAAACAAGGTCCTGAGAAGACCAAAACACCAACTACTGCAAAACCAGTCTGCATGGACTGGTACTGTTTGAAAGTGTGTTGATGGTTATAAGTGTGTGTACTGGGAAAGGCCAGCTGGACTCTGTCTCCATGGGGGCGCTTCCCCGGGGACAACCTGTCATCAGACAATTACTTCACTATCCCAGAGGAGAAAGTATCTTTGTCTTCTGAATACTCCCAGTAGAGCGGGCAGATGGGAGAGCCCTTGGTTGGGACTCTTTCCAGTTGGCTTGGGACAGGGGGAATTAATGGCTCATTAGCTTATAAGGTCAGGATTAGATTGGGTGTCAGACTGGATCCTAGAACTCACAACAGCATCATCAGGGGCCTGTCTCTTCAGCTCTCTATGCTGCTTTCCTTTGAATCGACTTCCTCCTCAGGCTTCATGAGTGACCCCCATAGCTTGTTATTGGTAGAAAGAGCTCCTCTTCCCTGACAAAACCCCTGGACCTGGCTGTCATTGGTCCAAAACAGGGAGGTATCCAGCCTCAAGGAATCATTGTGGCCAGGAAGATAGAATACACTGATCGGGTAGGCCTGGGGCACATACGCATGTGGACTGAGAGTTGGGGCTGGTGGTGGTATTGCGGGGGAGGTGACAGTACCAGAAGAGGGAAGAATGGGTGCCAACAGGAAAAACCATTAGATGTCCAGGTCAGGCCTTTTCCTTTTCTCTGGATGTCTTCACTTTTCTCTTTCTCCCTGCCTACCCTTACCCCTGCCCAATCTAGCACTCTTGGTCTTGGGAGGGGAGGGGTACCTCCTGAGTGGTGCCTGGGCCTACATTAGGGGGCACAGAGAGGATGAAGCTTGTCCAAAGTAGAATATTCAATAAAGAGCCTTTTGGAGATGCTCCTGTGCTTGGAACTGCTTCTTTATGGGCCTGTAGTACCTATGGCGGGGACCTTGTCAAGGTCTAGGTAGAATTCCAGTTATTGTCTGAATCCACACTAGCCATGAGCTCCTGAGGTGGCGGTATCCAGCACATACTTAATGGGGTGATTACTTGAATGTGAATGCCCCTTCTCGCTAACTTCCCCCTAGGCCAGATAAGTCACATTGCAGGACCCCAGGTGCAGGGAACAAGGTTGACTTGTTGACTTGTGAGCCTCCTGTTTGTTGACAGATTCTGTTCCACATGGCTGCACGGGGCCCTTGTGGTTGGTTGGGATCTGTGGTGGCTTCTGAATTAATCATTCTGCATGAGCCAATTCATTCAGAGCCTAAGGCCACAGTTCCTTTCTTAGTCACTCCGACCCATTTCGGTAATGGCAGACTTGAAATAAATCAGACAAACATTGCTCCTATTTAACACATCCTTGGGAGTTTCTTTGCATAAAGGAGAGATCTTGTTGGCTAGGGAGGCCTTTTTTTGCACCTTGATCTGGCTGGTGAGAGCCCACAGGTATTCAGAACCCGGAGCCCCAACCGTGTTCTGACTCGACCTCAGCTAATCTCCAGGACGGATTGGCGTGTCACAGACCTGGATGGTTGCCATGGGTGGTCAGGTCTAGCTGGGTGGCCTGGGATAGCTTCTGTGGAGCTGCACGTCCCCTGGAACAGCACTGGCAGTGTTGGGGCAGTGTGTCCAGGTGCCTGGTCACTTCAAAACAGGTGTTAGCAAAACGTGCTGCCAGCTTAGCCCAGCTCCCTCAGTCCCTGGTCAGTGAAGCATTTCTCGAGCCCCAGGGAGGGGGGATGCTTTTGTAGAACATGCACTTGCTGCCCTTTAGGGCAAGGAAGAGGGGCCCAACATCATGCTCCATCACTCATTTATTACTTACTGAGCCACTGCTGACTTCCAGGCACTGCCCTAGGTCCTGGGGATACAGTGGAGAATAAGATGGAGCCAGGCCCTGCCCATAGGGATCTTACAGCTTAGTGACGAGGGACGGGAGGGAGCCAAGGAAACAAACTAGAGGTCTGTGATGGAGGCCTGAGGGTCCTTTCTTGAGGGTCATCACAGTGGTGAAGAACATGGGTGTTGGAGGTAGCAGATCAAATCCTAGTCCTGCACTTTTGGGCAAGTTGTCTCTCTTGAGGAACCTCAGATTTCAGATTTCTCGTTTATAAAATAGGGAAGATATATAAGGGTGATGAGGATTTAAATGCATTCATATATGTAAAGCAGGATTTTGACTCAGGGTAAGCACTCAATAAATGGTAGTTTTTTGTTTTGTTATATCTCCTGAAGATATTTTTCCATTGATTTTTAGAGAGTGGAAGGAAGGAGGAGGGAAGGAGAGAGAAACATCGATATGAAAGATATATATATATGTGTATATATGTGTATATATATATATACACACACACACACACACACACATACACACACACACATACATATATATTTTTATTTCAAAGAGGGAGAAGGAGAGAGAGATAGAAACATCCAGGATGAGAGAGAATCATTGATTGGCTGCCTCCTGCACACCCCCTACTGGGGATTGAGCCTGCAACCCAGGCCTGTGCCTTGACAGGGAATCGAACCATGACCTCCTGGCTCATATGTCGATGCTCAGCCTCTGAGCCACGATGGCAAGGCAGAGAGACATACTAGTATTGATTAGTGGCCTCCTACACATGCCCCAACTGGGGCCAGGGATTGAGCCTACAACCAAGGTATGTGCTCTTGACCAAATCAAACCTGGGACCCTTCAGTCCTCGGGCCGATGCTCTATCCACTGAGCCCAACAGGCTAGGGCAGTGGTCGGCAAACTCATTAGTCAACAGAGCCAAATATCAACGGTACAACGATTGAAATTTCTTTTGAGAGCCAAATTTTTAAAACTTAAACTATATAAGTAGGTACATTGTTATTAACTTAATTAGGGTACTCCTAGGCTGGCCTTTGCTAAGAACTCAATGGGCCAAAGAGCCGCATGTGGCTCGCGAGCCGCAGTTTGCCGACCGCTGAGCTAGGGCAATAAATGGTCGTTTTAACTACTATTACTAGGATACACCTTGAGTGAAACCCCTTATAGTATAGGTATAGCACTCATTTTTAAAATTTTGAGATTAAGAACAACTTTCCTTTATAATTAGTCTGCCACAATGAAGAGATGGGGACAAGGAATCACCCTTCCTTGCTTTGCATCTGTGGGATGCTAAGCATGTATTTGAAAACATTGAATCCTCCCAACTCAAAAAAGTATGAATTTTTACAACTCATTATACAGAGGAGGAAACTGCTAGAAAAGTAAGTTATCCCAGGGTCACACAGCTAATAAATGGCTGAGCTGGAATTAAAGCCAGGTCTTACCCTACTGCAAAATCTTTGTTTTATGCAGCTCCTCCTATGCTCTGGGCCTCCAAAGCACTTGGCCCTGAGGACTACACTTGCTGTCCAGTCAGTTAATCCTGAGTTTTCCTTGGTGGGTTGGCCCCAGCTGCTTCATTACGCACTCTGATGTGGACCCTGAAGGGAGAAGAGTTAGCACAGGACATCCTGGTTCCCCAAAGAGATGAAATGGCTTGTTCTGTGTACATCAGGCACATGGTTCATGCACATGAAAATCATCCAAGAGAAGAAGCAGGAGTAGAGTCCACATTCTGCCTTTCAGTCCTTGGGTGTAGACCTTAGCCTATGGTTCTTCTTGGCCCCACCTACTTGTTCCCTTTCAGCTGCATTTATCTCAGCCTTTGGGGTCTGCTGGCTGCTCTCTGATTTGCCAGGGAGTCGCAAGAGCCCGAGGGAGCAGTAGGGCCAGAGCCAAGGAGGAGAACAAGGAAACGAGCCCGGGAACAGAAAAGCCCTGATGGAGAGTCTGAGCATCCTGGGAGTAGGCATGGGTTCTTTTACTTCATTAATGACAAGGACATGACGTGTACCTGGTGCTATTTGAAGTGCTGTACTCACAGAACCTCTTCACGAGGGCCTCGGGAGATAGGCATGCCATCTAGACAGAATCCTAGGAGGTGGGCACCATCATTATCTCCATTGTGTAGACGTGGGCATTGGGGCACAGAAAGGCCACACAGCTAGGGAGGGGCTGGCATTTGAACCTAGGATTCTTTAGTCTATGAGTTTATTAATTTTATTTTAAAGAAATAGATTTTTATTGACTTCAGAGAGGAAGGGAGAAGGAGAGAGAGAGAAACATTAATGATGAGAGAGAATCATTGATCGGCTGCCTCCTGCACACCCCACACTGAGGATTGAGCCTGCAACCCTGGCATGTGCCCTGACTGGGAATCGAATGGTGACTTCCTGGTTCATAGGTCGACATTCAGTGCCGGCTGGGCAGTCCATTAGTTGAACCAATATGTCATTGTTTTTTGAGGGAAGGAATGAGCAAGTGAACAAATGAGTCTAGGGTTTGGGGCTTGCCAGATCAGGCCCAAGGAGGCAGTGTGCAGAGAGCCAGTGGATAGCAGGTGTGCTTTGGAGTCAACAGGGACGGGTTGGAATTCAGGCTCTGTCACTTGGTGTCTATGTGACCCTGGGCGAGTAACTTAATCCAGAAGTGCTCCTTTCTTCATCTTCAAATGGGCACAACAATGCTTCTCTCCTGGGCTCTTTGTGAAGGTTGAACAAGATCACTTCTGTAAAGCTCTTAGCCCCATGTGTGGCATACAGTAGGTGCTCAGTAAGGGCTCACTGTTACAGTAGTTTTACTGGACACCATGCAGATCGATTGTATTAACAGGGCATCACTGCACCTATATGAAATTGAAACTTCATGTTGACAAGGATTAGAAGGGAAATGAAAATAGCTGTTAAAAATGAAAAGGAGCCCTAACCGGTTTGGCTCAGTGGATAGAGAGTCCGCCTGCGGAGTCAAAAGTCCCAGGTTCAATTCCGGTCAAGGGCATGTACCTTGGTTGCGGGCACATCCCCAGTGGGAGGTGTGCAGGAGGCAGCTGATTGATGTTTCTCTCTCATCAATGTTTCTAACTCTCCCTATCCCTTCCTCTCTGTAAAAAATCAATAAAATATATTTTAAAAAAAGTGAAAAGGAATTAAAGGAAGTTTCTTCATTATTTTTTTAGTGTTTCTAAATGGAACAAATAAAACAGACATGTAGTGGGTGTTCAGTGGCCTTTAAATGTATGAATGAAAAACACTCTTAACGTATTTTTATTGGTTGAGTACATTGTTTAAAGCTCTGATCTGCCTGGCCAATGTGGCTCAGTGGTTGAGCTTCAACCTATGAACCAGGAGGTCAGGGCACATGCCCAGGATGCCCAGGATGCAGGCTTGATCCCCAGTGTCGGGTGTGCAGGAGGCAGCTGATCAATGATTATCATCATTGATGTTTCTATCTCTCTCCTTTCCTCTGAAATCAATAAAAAAATACAACAAAAACTCTGACCTTAGGAGAGTGGATAGCTACCAGCTACCCTTGGGGTTTGTTACTGGACAGGGTCTGTGCAGAAAAGAGTTAATGTTGCAGGCCTCAAATGGAAGCCCTGTAAATGCTGAATTTTCTGCTAGGGGTTTGAGTAAATTTGCAATGAGAAAAAAGGAAAAAATTTTAAAATATGACTTTGTATTTTTGTTGCTGTTGTATCTTGATATATGATAAAGTTGATTTAAAATATTATATGCTTATAATTTCATAAATGCTAGAGGAATCATCCCAATCAAAGAAAGATACAATTAAACTAAGAAGGTATTGGTAGTATACAACTTTTTTGCTTTTTGCCAGCAGCGAGTTAGAATTTAAATTCTTTGGGTATTAAAACCAGAACAAATCTCCATAACTGATGATTGTTGCTATGATTTGGTCTGTTGACGTCTCTGGAAAGTGGGAGACAACAGGAACAGAGAGGCAATCTCTGGATGGAAATGCACATCTGGAAACTGAAAATGCAGTTAAATTGATAATGAGCCTTTGCTGAAATCAAATGTCTGATCCAGATTGGCTGATGACTACCCAGTTTGATGTGTGTATTTTTGGGTGGGTCAGCTTGGACTCTAAGACGGACAAGATAAAAAGGAAGCGCCCAGCCAGTCTGGCTCAGTGGTTGAGCATGGACCCATGAACCAAGAGGTTACCAGTTCAGTTCCCAGTCAGGGCACATGCCTGGTTGTAGGCTCAATCCCCAGTAGGGGGCGTGCAGGTGGCAACCAATAGATGTGTTTCTCTCATATATTTTTTTTAAATATATTTTATTGATTTTTTTTTATTTATTTATTTTTTACAGAGAGAAAGGGAGAGGGATAGAGAGTTAGAAACATCAATGAGAGAGAAACATCGATCAGCTGCCTCCTGCACACTCCCCACTGGGTATGTGCCCACAACCAAGGTACATGTCCTTGACCGGAATCGAACCTGGGACCCTTGAGTCCGCAGGCAGACGCTTTATCCACTGAGCCAAACTGGTTAGGGCTCTCTCATATTTTTTATAAAAAGACTAGAGGCCTGGTGCACAACATTCGTGCACTCGAGTGGGGAGGGTGGCTCAGCCCGGCCTGCACCCTCTCGCAGTCTGGGAGCCCTCGGAGGATGTCTGACGGACAGCTTACGGAGTGGGCCTAAGCCGGCAGTCGGACATCCTTAGCACTGCCTTGGAGGTGGGAAAGGCTCCTGCCACTGCGGCTGCGCTCACCAGCCGTGAGCCCAGCTCAGAGCTTCTGGCTGAGCGGTGGTCCCCCTGTGGGAGCGCACTGACCATCAGGGGGCAGCTCCTGCATTAGTGTCTGCCCTCTGGTGGTCAGTGCGTGTCACAGCGACCGGTCATTCTGCTGTTTGGTCGATTTGCATATTAGCCTTTTATTATATAGGATAAGAAGGAAGCTGTGCTTGTCACTTGGATTTGGACTTTCTGGCACTGTAGCACACCTTTGCTGCTGTTGAAGGAAAGCAGCTGGCTCATTTGGAATCCCAAATTCACCGATCCTGATCGCTGGCATCTGACTAGAAGCTGAAAATGCAGACTGGCTGCTCGTGCCTTTTCAGCCTCTGTGGGAGCTGTGCTGGACTGAAAGCAGACACAGGCTCCGTGAGCAGGACTCAGGCCTTGGGGCACTGGAGACTCAGGATCCCCTCTGTGGAGCTCTGAATTAGGAAATGTGTGTCATAGATGCTGGCTGGGCCATTTGGGTTACATACACATGCCATAGAAAGGGTTTGCTCTCTGATGGGATCATCTAAAATCAAGCTGCTGATCAGCTCTTTATCTCTGATCAGTGGCTGATTGCATCCTAACTTGTGATCCTGGCCAAAAGCTGTCAGTTAGAGGACACATTACAGGGACTGTGACCCCTCTGTCTGCTTTTGACAGATCAGCCTCTGGGCCTCCTTTGGGGTTATTGCATTGTTCAGCTTTCTGGATTGCTGCGACTTGCCACAATGGGTTGATAGCCTGACTCTGCTTTCCTATTTCACCCGACACAGACACCTTAGGAAGGCAGGGTGATTATTCATATACTAGTAGCCCTTTGCACGAATCCGTGCACCAGTAGCTTGCCAGTAGCTTGCTGCCCTCCTGTAGCTCTCCACCCGCTGCCCCGCCCTCCTGTAGCTCCCTCCGCCCCCCCCCGCCCTCTCCCCTCATAGCTTGCTGCCCTGCCCCCTCCTGTAGCTCTCCGCCACCCGCTTGTAGCTCGCTGCCCCACCCTCCTGCTGATCCGTGATCCGGTTGTTACGTGGTTGGTTGTTACGCTTCATGCCGTAACGACCATTTGCATATTACATCTTTATTATATAGTATAGCTGTCTTTAGAAAGGGATTGATCTTTCCTAGGTTACTCTGTGGGTAAAGGGTAGGAGGTTATGTGGACCCATTTTGAAATTTTTAAAAATTCAGAGTTTCATCCTCTATTAATCTGCAAGGGCTGCCATTAACTACCACAGAGAGGGTGGCTTAAACAACAAAGATTTAGTTCCTCACACTTCAGGAGGTCAGAAGTCCAAGATCAAGCTGTTGGCAGAGTTGGTTTCTCCTGAGGCCTCTCTCCTCGGCTTGCAGATGGCCACCTTCTTGCTGTATCTTCTCATGGTCACCCCTCTGTCTGTGTTGCCTATGTCCTAATCTCCTCTCATAAGGACACCTGTCAGATTGGATTAGGGCCCACCCGAATGCCTCCATTTTACCTTGATCACCTCTTTGAGGTCATGTTCTGAGGTGCTGGGGTCAGGGCTCAGCATAGGAAACTGGGGAAGACAGCTCAGCCTTCACACAGCCTGACCAGCTCCTGAACATGTCTTTCTGGCTGAATGCTTTTATGCCTCTTTTGTACAATCCTTCCAGGCGAAAGGACTGGTTGAGAATAAGAGGTGATTGAACAAATGTAGCTCCTTGGTTGTGGTCAGACCTTGAGCCATCTGCGAACTCCGAATGGTTGCTCAGGTTCTTTCAGGTCAGTGCGAAGGCCTTGTCGCTGCCTGAGGAACACGAGTGAGAAGGAATGGGCATGGGGGCAAAGGTCTGTGTGTCTTTGTTCTCAGCACATGGCTGGGCTAGGAAAGAAGGAACCTGTCCAGAATTCCTGCAGGACAAGAAAAGGAGGGGACATCTCAACAGGAAAAAGCTCTGCAGGGAAAGTGAAGGGATGCCTGAGAATCAAGAGAAGCCAGGCAATGAAGAACACCCTCAATGCTGCAAAGCCAGAAGGAGCTCATACTCTGGAAGATGAGGAAAAGTTAGAAAATGAGGGAAAGAGAAGAACAAGGGAGAGACAAGAGATGAGGAAGTACCAGAGGAGAAGGGAGAGCCGGAGAGTCAGGGAGCCAGGGAGAGTCAGAGAGAGCCAGGGAGCCAGAGACAGCCAGGGAGAGCCAGAGACAGCCAGGGAGAGCCAGAGACAGCCAGAGACAGCCAGGGAGAGCCAGAGACAGCCAGGGAGAGCCAGAGACAGCCAGAGAGAGCCAGGGAGAGCCAGTCAGAGCCAGAGACAGCCAGGGAGAGCCAGAAGGAGCCAGGGAGAGCCAGAGACAGCCAGGGAGAGCCAGAGACAGCCAGGGAGAGCCAGAGACAGCCAGGGAGAGCCAGAGAGAGCCAGGGAGAGCCAGGTAGCCAGGGAGAGCCAGAGACAGCCAGAGGGAGCCAGGGAGAGCCAGAGACAGCCAGGGAGAGCCAGAGACAGCCAGGGAGAGCCAGAGAGCCCGAGTGAGAGCCAGGGGGAGCCAGAGACAGCCAGGGCGAGCCAGAGACAGCCAGAGACAGCCAGGGAGAGCCAGAGAGCCAGTGAGAGCCAGGGGGAGCCAGGGAGAGCCAGTGAGAGCCAGTCAGGGAAAACCAAAAGAAGAAAAACCAGCCATCGAACCAAGGGCTGTAGGAAGGCACCCAACTGGGGATGATGTACCCAGAAAAGCCGAAAGGAAGAGAACAAGGGCTGGCTCAGTACCTCAAGGAATGCAGAGAGGCCATACACGGATATGCATTTGAGCCGTGAGGAGCTAAGAGAATTTGAGGGTTTGCCTCGGGTAGAGGATGAGGTGGAGAAAACCAGACATAAATGGGGCCGGAGGGTGGGGGGGGAGGCGGCGTTATGTGGATGCAAAAAAGTTTGCAGGACCCCTTCTACCCAAGGGGTCCAAGGGAACTCGGGTGGCTGTAGGGCCCCACAGAGGAGCGTCAAAGACATTCCTCTTGTGTAGTCTCCTGTTCGCTAAGCACAGGGCTTTAACCTTATGCTTATACTTTGCTCTAGGTGTCTTTCTTGCTATCCAACTGCAGCCCTCTATGTTTCAGTAGCAGAGTCTCATCTGTTGCATAGAATAATGTCCATGGTGCATTGTAAAATTAAAAAGAAAGCAGTTTGAAGAACCATCAAAAAAAGAAAAGAGCCTGGCCAGCATGGCTCAAAGTTGAGCACCGACCTATGAATTTGTAGGTCAGGGTTTGATTCCAGATTAGGGCGCATGCCCAGGCTGCTGGCTCGATCCCCAGTATGGGACATGCAGGAGGCAACCGACCAGTATTCTCTATCCTCATTGATATTTCTCTCTTTCCCTCTCCCTTCCTCTCTGAAATCAATAAAAAAATATTTTTTAAAGAAAAGGATATATGTACAGTTAGGATTGCTGAGTGGTGTGGCATGCTGACTTTGTAACAGTGGAGAAAAAGCAGAAACCTGGGGAGCCTTGGGGATGGGAGAGCGTTCTGATCTTAGTTTATCAGAACTATTCCTGGAAGTTTTCCAGTGCTTCCCCCCATGCACTGAGCAGACTCTGAGCTCAGACTGCTGAGTCTGTGGTTACACCTGGCAGCACTGGCTATGACAACAGAGGAGGCTCCACCACTCTCCATCAGAACACCTTCAAGTGCTGTCCACACTCCTGAGGTGCATAAACTGGTACCATGGACACAAAATATGGGAACAGCCTCCCTCCATGCAGCCTTTAGGCAATCCCTGGAAAACCAAGAACTGAACAAAAATTTTTTAATTTTTAATATGTTTTTAATTGATTTTAAAGAGAGAAGAAAGGAGAGGAAGAGAGATAGAAACATCGAAGAGAGAGAAATACCAATCAGCTGCCTCATGCACTTCCCCTACTGGGGATCAAGGATGTGACCTCTTGGTTTATGGGTCGATTCTCAAGCACTGAGCCACACTGGCTGGGCTGGATGAATTTTTCATACTGGCCTGGGAACTCTAGGGAGGGAGGTCCCCTGGTAGGAGCTACCTACACTGGAGTGCTGTTAACTTCTACTGCCTGACGAATGTCTGTCCTTGGTGTACCCTAACATAATAAACTCATTTTCAGGGGGTTGTGCTTTGTGCCCATCACTGCACTGGCTCGGCCCTGAAGGCTTCAGGTCAGCTGGAACTCACAGGCCACAGCTGTGCTGTACCTGAGTTTACCTTGGGCCAGGTAAAAACGTGCCAGACAGGAACTAAGGAGGAGGCCATCTGGCTTTCTCAGATAGACTTTTACGGTTACTGGGAGTTATTTTATTTTAACGGCTAAATCCAGGACCCCTAATAGGTATAGCGGAGGTCGGTCCTGCAGACGGGTCTCCCCTGTGTGGGGTCCTACAGATAAGAACTTGGCTGCAAAGAAGCCTGGGCCCAGGGCCAAGGGTCAACTGTGTAGAAATTAGTTAATAAAGCAGCCTGAGACTGCTCGCCTTGCAAAAGGCCTGTTTGCAAGGTTGGCCCTTTGCTGGCGACTGGGAACTTGGACTTGAAGAGGCTTCTCCTCATTCACTAAATGATGAGTGGCTCCCTGTGCCCAAACCGCATGCAAACAATGTGCTTTTGCTGAATACCTGCTTTCCCTCGGGGAATCTGGAATTGGGAGTGTGCTAGGCGGAGGGTGCCTATGCAGCCAGCCCCAGTGAAAGCCCCGGCACTGAGTCCCTAATCAGCGCCATTCTGCTGGGTGGTCACACGCATTGCTGGAGGAATTCAGTGTGTCCTGTGTGACTTCCCTGGGAGAGGACTCTGGGAAGCTTGCGCCCAGTTCCCTTCCCACTTTGCCTGTGTGCCCTTGCCCTGGCTGATTCTGCTGCACAGCCTTTCTCTGTAATACATCGTATACGGACGGCTATAAGTAGGGCTGTATTCTGAGTATGTGAGTCTCCTAGTGAATCATCGACCTGGGGAGTGGTCTTGGGGACCCCTACACAAGACACAGGGGGACACCTGAGGTATCGGTAGTGTTCTCTTTCTCAGTCTGGGTGCTGTTTAAATGGGATGTTTAGTTTGAAAATTCACTGAGCTATACAATTACGATATGTATACTTTTTCTGTATGTAGAATCAACTTCAATAACAAGAAAATAGAAGACTATACACCATAGAGATTTAAAAAAAATAATGACTTAATTAAAAACAACAACATCACTCCCTTTTACTCAGCAAACATTTGCCACTCTTTTTTTTCTTAAATATATTTTATTGATTTTTTTACAGAGAGGAAGAGGGATAGTTAGAAACATTGATGAGAGAGAAACACTGATTCAGCTGCCTCCTGCACACTCCCCACTGGGGATATGCCCACAACCAAGGTACATGCCCTTGGCCGGAATCGAACCTGGGACCCCTCAGTCCACAGGCCGACACTCTATCCACTGAGCCAAACCGGTTTCGGCCATTTGCCACTCCTTTTTACCAGGCATTGCACTGGGAGCTTGGGACATGGGGTAGGAAGGACATCTTCGTTGCCGCGCAGTTTATTGGGAGGCAAGTAAAGAGTACTTATGATGTGGTTGACTTTTGCTGGGCTCTATCAGAGACACAGTAGGGTGACAGGGGCACAGAGGAGAGCTTCTAACTTGGCTATTTTGCCACTCCAGGGTTGCCATTCAGGTATCTATAGTAGCCAGGTAGGCAAATGGTCAAAGGTGGCAGGTGGGGAGCTGGGAACTTTGGCAAAATGGGAAAATGTGCAGGCTATAGAGTTGCCAGAGCTAGTAGTTTTGCTTTTGTTTTGCAGGAAAAGCCATGGATCTGAATTTTGTGAGAGCTCTTGATTTTTAAGTGCTTTAAATCCAAATGTTAAAATGGGGGGCTAAAAAAATAAAAAGTGGGGCCAAACAAAACACCCCTGCGGGCCAGATTTGGCATTTGCCTGTCAGTTTGCCAGGCACTGTGCCAACCAGCCATCCCTCCCTCTTGATCAAACACTGAGGGTCTACTCTTTGAGGCACTGGGAAGTACAGCAGTGAGCACGCCACACCTGCTTGTGCAGTCGAGGGCTCTGGCATGGAGCTTCTCACACTTAAGTATGTGTAGGCATCACCTGGGCAGATTCTACTCAGGAGGTCTGCAGCGGGGCCTGAAAAGTTGCCTTTCTAACAAGCTCCCAGGTGGTGGTACTGGTGGTGGTCCCTGGACCATACGTTGAGCAGCGTTGCTCTGTAAGCTAGGGTCACAGAAACAGCTGTTACTTGAAGGAGAGGAGTGGGGACCTTGACATGAAGATGCAAATTTATGGCAAGCATCCTGTTTTCACTTGGATTTTAGTTTATTGGGGTTGGCTCGGAAGAGAACTGATGGCATGGGAGGCGGGTTCTAAGGCTCTCCCACGCTCTCTCTCGGGTCTCTATTCGGAGTTTATATTCTAGAAGACGGGGTGGGGGTGGAGGAAGGTTTAAGGAAAACTTCCTGAAGGAGGTACTTCCCGGCTTCTGGGCTTCCGAAAGAGGGAGAAACCCAGAACTCCGGCTCGGTTACGGCCCTGGCATCCCACGTGTCTACAGTCCCCGACTCCCTGTCAATCAAGGCCCCCCTCCCCCCTCCCGCCGCTCCGGCTGTGCTGTTTAAAGGCGGCTGCGGGGCCGAGCGCACCCAGAGTGCCGCGCGGCGGGCGGGTTTGGATTTTAAATCCCCGCGGCCAATCAGCGGCGCGTAGACCTTTGTAACGTTCCCGGCGCCGCGTTTGAATTCGAGGAGGAGCCGAGCGGTGTCAGCCTTTGCCCAGACCCTGCTAGATCGGCTCGGGGAGTCCGGGAGCATGAGTGCGGCGGCGGCTGCAGGGAAGCTGGCGCGGGCACCGGCCGACCCAGGGAGAGCCGGCGGCCCCGGCGCTGCAGCTCCGGGGGCTCCAGCGGCCGCCCCGCCGGGGAAAGAGATCCCGGAGGTCCTAGTGGACCCACGCAGCCGGCGGCGCTATCTGCGGGGCCGCTTTCTGGGGAAGGGCGGCTTTGCCAAGTGCTTCGAGATCTCGGACGCGGACACTAAGGAGGTGTTCGCGGGCAAGATCGTGCCTAAGTCGCTGCTGCTCAAGCCGCACCAGAAGGAGAAGATGTCCATGGAGATATCCATTCACCGCAGCCTCGCCCACCAGCATGTCGTAGGCTTCCACGGCTTTTTCGAGGACAACGACTTCGTATTCGTGGTGTTGGAGCTCTGCCGCCGGAGAGTGAGTGTCTGTGTTGGGGGACTGGAGCTGCCCGGGGCCGGGGTGGAGCGCCGGGACCCGGAGCTGCAGCAGAGGCGCTAGAGGGGAGGTGCTGGGAACCTCGAGCTAGCGGTGGAAAAGCTCCTGGGCAGAGCTCGGAGCTACTGGAGGAGGGGGTTTCGGTTAAATGGCGCCCGAGTCTTGCTGCCAGGGAAGTTGGCTCCTGGACGCGGGGTGTTGGGTGGAGGTGGGGAGCCCTGCTAATGGACGCTAGGGCTTCCGGAGTTGCTAAGGGTGGAGTCCGGGGGAATGGTGCCCTGGACCTGGAGCTTCCGGATTGGGCTTGTGTCTGGGAGAGGGTGGTTGGAGCTAGACTTGGGAGGTTCAGGAAAGGGATCTGCTGCTGCGAAAAGACCGGGCAGGGGATTACTGGGGACTCTGAGGTTAGGGAGTGGGGCTGGCCGAGGGGTCCCAGGTCAGGGGCTTGGGCAGGAGCTGGTAGGAGAGGGGGGTGCTATGAACGGTGTAGCCAGGTTTATGGGAGAGCCCAGACCCTAGCTGTTCTGGAAGAGAAATGACGGGGATGGGGGTGGGGTGTCCTGGGCTGCCTTTACCTAATGTTACCGCCTCCACCTGAGGACCTCAGTACCGACCCCCCATACCTCCTCCTTCCTTTCCTCTCCCGCCCCCAGTCTCTCCTGGAACTGCACAAACGGAGGAAAGCACTGACGGAGCCCGAGGCCCGCTACTATCTGCGGCAGGTGGTCCTTGGCTGCCAGTACCTGCACCGAAACCGGGTCATTCACCGGGACCTCAAGCTAGGCAACCTGTTCCTGAATGAGGATCTAGAGGTGAAAATAGGTGAGGTGCTGGGCCTGCAGGGGTTCCGGACACAACAAAGAAGTGGGAATGAAGAGGAGACTGGGAGAGGGGAAATAGGAAGGAGGCCGGGAGGGAGGAAGAGGGTGGTAGGAAGTCTGGGCTGTTGATCACTGTAAGTTTCAGTGTACATCATCTGTACAGTGCAGTGTGTACTCACCACCCAGCGTCTAGTCTCCTTCATATATCTGACCCTCTTTACTCTTGATCCTCCCCCATTCCTATTCCCCTCTGGTAACTGCCATACTGTTGACTGTCTATGAGTTTGTTTTGTTTGTTGCTTTCTGTTTTGTATCCCACATATGAGTGAAATCATGGTTCTTGTCCTTTTCTGTCCGACTTATTTTACTTAACAAAATACTCTTCAAGACTCATTCATATTGTTTCAAATGACAGTATTTCATCCTTTTTTATGCCTGAGTAGTATTCCATTGTATATATGTACCACATCTTTTTTCAATTATCCATTGAAGGACATTTAAGTTGTTTCCACATCTTGGCTACTGTGAATAATGCTGCAGTGAACATAAGGGTACATATGTCTTTAAAAATAAGTGTTTTCACCCCGCCTGTGTGGCTCAGTGGTTTGTGTTGGCCTGTGAATCAGGAGATCACGGTTTGATTCCTGGTCAGGGCACATGCCCAAGTTGAGGGCTCCATCCCAGTAATGGTCATGCAGGAAACAGTGGATCAATGCTTCTCTCTCATCATTAATGTTTATCTCTCCCCCCCTCCCTTCCTCTCTGAAATCAATAAAAATATTTTTTTCTTTTTAAAAATATATTTTATTGATTTTTTTACAGAGAGGAAGGGAGAGGGATAGAGAGTTAGAAACATCGATGAGAGAGAAACATCAATCAGCTGCCTCCTGCACACCCCCTAATGGGGATGTGCCCGCAACCAAGGTACATGCCCCTGACCGGAATCGAACCCGGGACCCTTCAGTCCGCAGGCCGACGCTCTATCCACTGAGCCAAACCCGTTTCGGCATTTTTCAAAAAGTGCTTTCAAAATTTGGGGGTAGATACCCAGAAGAGGATTTCTGGGCTATAGGGTAGCTCTGTTCATTTTTTGAGGAACCTCCAAACTCTTTTCCATAGTGGCTGTACCAATTTATGTTCCTCCCAGCAGTGTATGAGGGTTCCCTTTTCTCCAGTTCTCTCTAACACTTGTTATTTCTGACAATATTTTAAAAAAGAATTTAAATGATTTTTCCATTTTTAAAATTGGGAGGCTGAACATTAAGGTTTTGATTTAGCGCTTTATTTATTTATTTATTTATTTTTAAAGATTTTTAAATTGATATTTAGAGAGAGAGTAAGGGAGAGGGGGAGAGAAAGGGAAGCATCAACATCGATGTGAGAGTAAGACATCGATTGGCTGCTTACTGCACACCTACCGGGACTGAGCCTGCAACCGGGGCATGTGCCCTGGCTGGGAATCAAACCAGCAACCTTTTGGTGTCCAGGATAATGCCCAACCAACTGAGCCACAGCGGCCAGGACTGCAGCTCTTCTTAAACACTCCAGCGGTACAAGGACAGCATTCCCTCGGGGCAGCTCTTTGCTGGGCTGAAAAGCAGTGTTCCCTTTAGACTCCCCCTGGTTTGCACAATCCCAATCCCTCCCTACTCCTCACAGACTTGCCTAGTAGCAGTCCTGAAGTTTGCCTGCTTGATCCCTTAGTTTCTCTCTCCCTGCCAATTCCCTTTTAGAAGCTTAGCCCTCCTTCCTAAGAGCAGGGGTTGCGGGGGGTCATTGAGAGGCCCCCTCCTTGGGCCAGCATGGTGGGGGATTCCTGGGGAGGCCTGGCAGCATACAAGGAGTAGAGCTTGAGGGCTCAGATGACCCTGGTTCTCGGTGGTCCAACAGGACCCATAAAGGCAGTCGTCTGTGTTGACAGATGACGGAGGCTAGCATCTGAGTACCGCCCCTTCCTCCCTCTGTCCCAGGGGATTTTGGACTGGCAACCAAGGTCGAATATGACGGGGAAAGGAAGAAGACCCTGTGCGGAACTCCTAATTACATAGCTCCTGAGGTGCTGAGCAAGAAAGGGCACAGTTTCGAGGTGGACGTGTGGTCCATTGGGTGCATTATGTAAGTTGGGGGACCCACCTGGCCTCCGCAGGGGCTTTTTTGGAAATCCCACCTGTGAACCGATCTGCCTATGAAAAGGCTGCTCCAGCGGGCAGACTACCCCAAAACAAAGCCTAATTCCCCATCTCTTCTTGACATTGGTGTAGGCTGTAGGATTCCTGTAGCCAGGCCCCTTGCTACTCAGAGTGTGGTCCACAGACCAGCAATGCCATCACTTAGAAACCTGTTCAAAATGGAGGACCTGAATCAGAATCCTGATTTTAACCAAGTCCTTGGCTGATCTCGTGCGCAAAAGCTGTAGAACCACTGATCTAGAAAGCAGCATGGGGCGTGAGGGCGTGGGCCAGGAGCTGGAGCTGCAGGAGAGCTGCCCGCGGCCTGTCCAGGCCGAGGCCATCAGAGCTGAGTGGTGGGAGAGTGCCTTTTCTTTTTTTTTCTTTTTTTTTTTTTTTTTTAAATATATTTTATTGATTTTTTACAGAGAGGAAGAGAGAGGGACAGAGAGTTAGAAACATCGATGAGAGAGAAACATCGATCAGCTGCCTCTTGCACACCCCCTACTGGGGATGTGCCCGTAACCAAGGTACATGCCCTTGACTGGAATCGAACCTGGGACCCTTGAGTCCGCAGGCAGGCACTCTATCCACTGAGCCAAACCGGTTTCGGCCAGGGAGAGCGCCTTTTCAGGTGTGGCTTTGATGGCCTGGGACTGGAGTCAGAGTGAGTTGTGGCAATGGCCTTCATACTCTTTTTCCAGTGGAGCTATTTCACATGAAAACTCCAGGCTTTAAGTACAGAACTCTTAAACACAGAGCTGCCTCTGCAGGAGCGGGGAGCCCCATCGTGACGTGGTCTGTATCGGCTGGCGGCCTCTGGGGCCCTAGAACACTGCTGGCTTTTGCTGAAAAATCTCTGGCCCACAGACTCCTGCTCTCGCCTCTAATCTCCTGGGGCTCTCTGCCAGTGTCCTGGTTCTGGGTGGCCCCGGGGGCTTGGGAACTGTCCTCAGGGACAGAGGGAGTGTCCAGAGGATGCCTGGCCTTCGCTCTGGCCCTGAGACGATCCCTCCTGCATCTGTGTTTTGCTGAGAACCTGAGCCAAATCCCCCCTTGTGCTTACAGGTATACCTTGTTAGTGGGCAAACCACCTTTTGAGACATCTTGCCTAAAAGAGACCTACCTCCGGATCAAGAAGAATGACTACAGTATTCCCAAGGTGACTTAAAACACTTTTGTTACCCCCTCGCCCCCAAAGCTATTTACTGAGCCCAGCTAGAACCTGGGGACACAGAGGTCAATTCCCCACCTCAGCTAGCCTCAGAGCCTTCGAGGATCCATGTCTGAAACTACATACAGAACTGAACATCTGTGCGCAAAAGCATTTTTTCCAGGGGAAGGGAGTTTGTCGATTTCAGAGGAAAAACGAACACCAAAAAGATGGGACGGGATAGGAGGCAGGAGAAGTGCTGCATAAGCTTTGGCAGTGGACTTGATGCAGATGGGCCAGTGGCCTGGACCTTCTGAACTGTGGCCCTGTCTGAGCCGGAGCTGCTGCCTCTGCAGCACCTCGCACGGTGCCCTGCATACAGCAGGTGCTCACCGTCGTGGATCACTGAGTCCAGCGTGGTGTGAAAATGCACCTGGCACATGGCCGCTTTCCTGTTTCGTGTTCTTGCCTTGTGTGCAGCCAAGAGCCCTGTCCCCATGAAGACAGAGTCCTAAAGGGTCAGTTAGCTGTCAGGTGGACACAGCATGGAACGGTTCAGGGTGTGGGTCCTCGAGCTGCTAGACTGCCTCCGTGTGGGTGCTGGCTCTAACAATTAGTGCACATTCTTAGGCACATAACCTCTCTGTGCCTCAGTTTCCTCATCTGCAAGGGCGCGGCGGTCACAGAGGTCTCCACCCCTTACATGTTTCTGTGAAGGCTAACTGGGTGAATAATAGGGTGTGTTTAGGAAATAGTTCCCTGGCGCACAGTGTGTGTGGAGTTAATGCTAAGCTGTTACTATGCATTTGACCTGTGCTAGGTTATAGCCCATGGAATCGTCTCACCGGGGCTCCAGGCTTGGTACTGTGTCCCCGTTTTATAGATGAAGATACTTGTCACAACTGGTGTTGTGGGCAGAACTGGGACTTACACCAGGTCTCTGTGACCCCAAAGCCTGTGTTCTCGAGTCTAGTGGGGAGCAGCTGGAATCATGCAAGAGCAAGCTCAGGGACAAACGGCCTCAGCTCCATCTGAGTTTCAAGAGGAGGGAGAATCACCATTCTCACGCCTGTCAGCTCAGCAAAGCTGAGAGGGGGAACTGCATTGTTGTAGTCGCTGACTGGGCCTGTGATACCAGGGGCTGCATGGGGAATAGGCTGCAGGTCCTGGCGTGTGCTGCATTTGGGGCTTCGACACGTGGCTTATGGCTCTCCCTGTCTCTGCTCCAGCACATCAACCCCGTGGCCGCCTCCCTCATTCAGAAGATGCTTCAGACCGACCCCACTGCCCGCCCCACCGTCCACGAGCTGCTCAGCGATGAGTTTTTTACCTCTGGCTACATCCCCGCCCGACTGCCCATCACCTGCCTCACCATCCCACCCAGGTTTTCCATTGCTCCCAGCAGCTTGGACCCCAGCAACCGGAAGCCTCTCTCCGTCCTCAATAAAGGTAAAACAAGGCCTGGGCAGACCACAGACCCCTCCCCCCCCAAAGAGCCTAGGCTTCCAATGTGTGGGTGGCTGGCCCAGAGTGCGGGGTGCAGCAGGACAGGCTCTGGCCCCATGGCCCCGTCCTCCATAGGAAGATGCCCTTGGTTCTGTTAGACAGTGGTTCTCAACCTTCCTAATGCCGCGGCCCTTTAATACAGTTCCTCATGTGGTGGTGACCCCCAACCATAAAATTATTTTCGTTGCTACTGTTATGAATCGTAATGTAAATATCTGTGTTTTCCGATGGTCTTAGGCGACCCTGCTAGTGGTTCTCAACCTGTGGGTCGTGGCCTCTTTCACAGGAGTCGTGACCTCTTTCACAGGGGTTGCCTAAGACCATTGGAAAACACAGATATTTACATGACAATTCATAACAGTAGCAAAATTACAGTTATGAAGTAGCAACGAAAATAATTTTATGGTTGGGGGGTCACCACAACATGAGGAACTGTATTAAAGGGCCGCGGCATTAGAAAGGTTGAGAACCAGTGTGTCAGAAAGACAGACCGAGCACGGCTGAATCACACCTGTCAGGCCCAAAGAGCAGAGTGGACTGAACGGCACACCTGAGAAATTCTAATCGTCACTCCTGTGTGGTTCATTGAGAAAATTATGAGAAACTTCAAATGTCCACAGAGACCTGAGGGCAGTGGACTCACGAGCACCCACCAGGTTCGTGTCACAAAGAATGTGGCATGTGTGCTTCATCTCCTGTTTGTTCCTCTGAAGTTTTTGGAGTTAATAGCAGACACCATACCATTTTATCCCCTATTACTTCCATGTGTCTGTCTTTAAAAGGACGGACATCTTATCACACCACATGCCACTGATTAGGTTATTATTGTTTTTAGGTCTCCTCAGAGGACAGAATTAGGAAATACATAGTGTGGAAGGGGGAAGGGTCAGTTTATGGTGATATTTCCAATTCACATTTTTTCTTTTTTGTTTTTGTTAAATCCTCACCCAAGGATATTTTTCAATTGATTTTCAGAGAGAGGGAAAGACAGAGAAATATCGATGTGAGAGAAACACATCGATTGGTTGCCTCCTTCACACGCCCCGACCAGGGCACAGGCCGGGGAGGAGTCTGTAACCGAAGTACGGAATGGGTCCGCAGAGACTATCCACTGAGCCAAACCCCGGCTAGGGCCCGATTCACATTTTTCCAACATTTTATTTAACTTGTTATATTTCAAACTTGGGAAAAGGTGTGAGAATAGACAAAACCTCCTATATTCACTTTAGCCAGATCCACAATTGACATATTTTTATCGCATTTGCTTCATCAGTACCCTTTCTTCTTCTCCTCCCTCTTTCTTCTGAACTGTTTGTGAGTTATATACCCTAACCTTTACAACTTAATACTTCAATGTATTTATCCCCAAAGATTCTTTTACTAAACCACAGCACATGGCACAGTTATCAGGTTCAGGAAATTTAATGTTGATACGATCTTGTTTTATAGCAATCTCTCTCTCTACTGTGAAGTTACTGCTTTTCTTTTGGTAATTAACAAGTGATTCTAATTTAATGTTTTAGGGTTTTTACTTCTTTGATTTTATATTTGTATTTCTTTTCTCTTAAACAGAAAATCTTGTCTCTCTACTTTAATACACATACATTTTCAACATATGTAAACTAGTTCCTTTTGTTAAATGAATGTTTTATTTTCTTGCATTTGTATTTGTCCTGGGAATATATTTCATTAAAGATAATATAGTGTGAAAAAAAGATCACTTGAAATACTTTTCTCTGTGTGGATATAGCATCAATTTAATATATAAGTTCATTTGTTTCGGTTATAACCTAATACTGTTATTTTTTAAGGATTATCTGTTTTTTCTTTGGGGGTTAATTTTTTGACATTTCTTTTACTGGTGATGTCAGTCTTTTTTTAAAAAAAATGTTTTTACTGATTTTTTAGAGAGACAGAAACATTGATCGGCTGCCTCCTGCATGCCCCCCTACTGAGGACCAAGCTGGCAACCTGGGCATATGCCCTGACCAGGAACCGAATTGTGGCCGCCTGGTTCATGGGTTGACACTCAACCACTGAGCCACACAGGCCAGGCCAGTGATGTCAGTCTTGATCACTTGGTCTTGGTGGAGTCTGACGGGCTTCTCCTCTGCAGCATCACTGTTTTCTCTTGATGATTAAAACGTGCCTTGCCAGGGGCTGCTTTGAGACTGTTGCTCCTCAGACTTCGCCCACCGATGCCAGCACTCCTGGTGGCTCTTGCCGTGGCAGCTCTTCACATGGTGTTCTGACAGTGATGTTTCTCTCCTGGCTCCTGCACATTCATTCATGGGAATACTTCTGTATGGAGGAGCTGGTGCTTCTCTCCCATGTATTTATTTATTCAATTATGTCAGTCTGGGCTCATGGGTATTTATTCTTTGGGCTATCATGTAATTGTGTTATTTTAACGATTGCTTTTTTCTTCTTCTTCTTTTGGCTTTAATTTTTGGACATAAAACATTTTGTAAAAACTTCTTATGCTGGAAATTTTCAAACTTACCCAAAAGTAGAGAGAACTGGCCCTAACTGGTTTGGCTCAGTGGATAGAGCGTCGGCCTATGAACTGAAAGGTCCCATGTTCAATTCCGGTCAAGGGCACATTCCCGGGTTGTGGGCTTGATCCCCAGTGGGGGGCTTGCAGGATCAGCCGATCAGTGATTCTCTCTCATCATTGATGTTTCTATCTCTCTCTCCCTCTTCTTTCCTCTCTGAAATCAATCAGTTACGTTTGCCTAAATTTATTCCACATGCTCCTCCTTTATTTTGGCTAGAGTTTTAAAGGCAGATCTGAAATATTTCACACTTAAGTCTTTACCACAGCATCGTTTTTAAAATTGAAAATCTGATCTGTAAATATTGTAGAGAAGGATTTCATATTTCAAGAGGGGAATGAGCACATGGTATTAGGAAAAGGATTACACAGATAAGCTTAAGACAAAAATCATGCTTCTACCCTCAGAAATGACCAATGTCCCATCTCAGTGTGGATCTTTTCAGGCCATTGGTCATATAAGTATATAGAGCACATTTTAGGGTGGGAAATCTCTTACATTTTTGTTAAGTGCCTGCTTAATTCATCCTGCTGGTCTGCCATTTACTGACCCCTCCCATTCTCCTGGATGCTGCAGGTACTTGTAATTCTGAGTGTCTGACTCTGTGTGGCTGTGGACCTTCCTAAAGGCCTTGCCTGGTGCTGGGGTACTAGTGAGTACCAGGTGCCTGTTAGAGCCTGAGCTCTAAGAGCCTGACACTGACTGGGTTTACCCAAAGCAATAGCAGCTAAAGGGGTCTTCTCTGGGGAGAGAGTACCAGCTGTGGCACGGGGTCCCGCACCCTCCCAACCTGCTGCTTTTGTGCCAGCTAATGACCACGTCTCACCTCCTAGGCACGGAGAACCCTGTGCCTGAGCGGCCCCGAGAGAAAGAGGAGCCCGTGGTCCGGGACACCAGCGAAGCGGTCGACTGCCACCTTGGTGATATGCTGCAGCAGCTGCACAGCGTCAACGCCGCCAAGCCCTCGGAGCGGGGGCTGGTCAGGCAAGGTGGGCACTGCAGCCGTCTGGGGCGAGGCTGCCCCAGGCATCTCGCGAGGCCAGGGAGTCTCAGCCCGCAAAGTGTGGGCCTTGTCCAGGCCCCTGTCCTCATAGTATGTTTAGTTCCCCCATTTCCTGTGGATTAAAATCCCGATGAGTTAGCCTGACGCCCAAGGCCCTCCATGGTCTGGCCCTTCCCTTCTGACTCATGGGTTCTGTCCCCCATCTCCCAGCACCTCACTGCGGCCTGGTTACCTGTCCACACAGTTTCTTCTGTTCAGTGAATTCCTGGTTGGCCTTCGAGACGGTTGAAATAACAGACCAGGACGAGCTCCAGCCTCAGAGCTTTGCGCACACTGTCCCTTCCGGAGCGTTCTTCCTGCAGATCTCTGCATGGCTCACACACGTGTTTCTCAGATGTCTGCTCTGGTGGCCCCTCCCGAGCATTTCCTGGCACCGCTCCTAGCACTGGGCATACCCTGTGCCTGCTTTATATTATCTATAGCACCTCTCACCCCACAGACTCTGAAGTTTCCATATTGGTTTTCTGTATTAGAGAAGGGGTTATTGCAGTCACTGTGTATAACATTTTGATGTATTTGGAATTGTCTTCTCACAATATTTGAATCCTCAAACTTAGAAAGCTAGAGAATCTGCCAGCCACTGACTCTCACCATGATAGAAGCAACTTAAATAATTTGTTCATATTTATTTTGATTCATCTCTGTCCCTATGGCTAGAATGCAAGCTCCATGAAGGCTGGGTTTTGCTCATTGCTCACTGAGGGTAAGAGCCTGGTTCTGACCAATCATCTGTCTGTTTCCGTCCCAGAGGAGGCCGAGGATCCCGCCTGCATCCCCATCTTCTGGGTCAGCAAGTGGGTGGACTATTCAGACAAGTACGGCCTTGGTAGGTTTCTTCCAGAATGGGTGGGTGGCCCCGGTGCGGCCTGTGACCCTTTGACCTGTTCCAGCCTCTTGCCTCTATTGGCTGCTAGGTCCTCTCCCAACTCTCCCAGCTCCATCCCAGACCCCCGAGTGCCAGCTCCCCATATCCCCCTGCTCCCTGCTCCCCTTTCTTGAGTTCTCCCCACAACTTCCACTAGGATATCAACTGTGTGACAACAGCGTGGGGGTGCTCTTCAATGACTCTACTCGCCTTATCCTCTACAACGACGGTGACAGCCTGCAGTACATAGAGCGCGACGGCACCGAGTCCTACCTCACCGTGAATTCCCATCCCAACTCCTTGATCAAGAAGGTGGGTGCTGGCTGGCCCGTGTGGCCCATGCTGCTGGGAGGGAGATGGGCCGGGGTGGGGCTAACTCTGGACTTCTGACTCTCCAACTAGATCACCCTCCTTAAGTATTTCCGGAACTACATGAGCGAGCACTTGCTGAAGGCAGGGGCCAATATCACGCCACGGGAAGGTGACGAGCTGGCCCGGCTGCCCTACCTGCGCACCTGGTTTCGCACCCGCAGTGCCATCATCCTGCACCTCAGCAATGGCTGTGTGCAGATCAATTTCTTCCAGGTGAGCCGGGCTGGAATTGGGGGTCGTGAGGGCCGGTGCCTGTCCGGGGGCTCGGGTCGGGCGGGGAGTGGGAGATGTGGGACCTATCCTTGGCAGCAGGAAGGGAGTGGGGTGAGGGCCCCCAACCAGCTGGGCTGTCTTCCTTCTGTTCCCCCACATACACAGCTGGACCTTCAATTCACTGGTCACCATCTGTCCCTCCTTCCCCCCTAGGACCACACCAAGCTCATCCTGTGCCCGCTGATGGCCGCCGTGACTTATATCAACGAGAAGCGGGACTTCCGCACGTACCGCCTGAGCCTCCTGGAGGAGTTCGGCTGCTCCAAGGAGCTGGCCAGCCGGCTCCGATACGCCCGCACCATGGTGGACAAGCTGCTGAGCTCGCGCTCGGCCACCAACCGCCTCAAGGCCTCCTCGTAGGCCCGCCCCCTTGGGACTGGTGCCCCCATGACCCCCACCAGCACCTTGGCCCGTTCTGGTCAGCTCCCCTGGTGCTGGTTTTTATAGTGTGCCCCAGCCCTGGGCGTGGAGAGAGCCATTACAGGTGGGGCTGCCGTGTAAGTTATTTTTGTACATGTTTGCGTGTGGGTTCTATGGCCCCTTCCTTCCCTCTCACCCGCACTGTATGTACAGAATATTGCTGTTGGATTCAGGACTGTCCTTTCCCTGCCTTTATGCACATTAAACACATGAGAATCTTCTTTTTCTTCTTGTATTCCGAGGGGTGTCTGGCACCTGGGCGTTCGGCACATCTTTGCTCCAACATCTATCCCCAGGCTTCCAAGCCTCTGCAGGAATTTTCCCACGTGAGGCCAGCCTCAGCCCAGGCCTGGCTCCTCAGCCGGCCAGCCTCCGCTCCCAGCAGCTCCTGGGCATGGCTCCCTGGTCCCTGGGGCCGGCGGGTAGTAAGGCAAGAAGAGGCTCTCAGAGGCGCAGCTCCTCATGGCGTGGTGCGTGTGGAGGAGCAGGCGCGGGAAGCGGTCTGTGAAGTACTGGACAAAGCTGTCGGGGACCTGGCCTAGCGCCTGCCGGACCTCACCCGGGAGCTCCCTGTAGTGGTGCTTCTGCAGGGTTAGAGCAGGGCCTGGCTCAGCGGAAGCGGAGACCAAGCCTTTCCAGGAGCCAGGCCCACCCCAGCCCCAGACGCACCTTGTTCCTCATGGCGCGGAGCAGGTCTCGCACCGAGGTCCCCTTATAGGACCGGAACCTTCGCAGATCTGTGGGCGGGGAAGTCTGGGCTAAGTGGTCCCCATTGGGCTCCCCATCCAGTCCCCCTTCTCGTGCCCGCTTCTACCTGTCTGCAGCGGCACTGTGATGTGCTTGTGCCAGTTGCCCCGGACCACGGCGGAGCCTCCTGCCTCCAGCGCCGTCACCAGGGGCCCCTGTTCGGACTCCTTCTCCAGCCAGTCACTGACGTCCTAGGGCCCATAGAGCTCCTGAGCCTGGGACCAGCTTCCGAGGCCTCAGGGCCAGGAGCCCGCCCTCCTGTTATCCCACCAGCTCGTCACCAACCCAGGGTGGGCACTGTTCTCCATCTCAGGGGCAAACAGGCTCAGGGACAGTGCTTTGCTCAGGGTCGTGCCCGATGGAATGGGCTACCTGGGCACAGGTTCAGCACGAGTGACCACTAGGGCTGAAAGGAGCAGGTGTGTTCTCTCACAAGGGGCGGCTTGGGGGGGCGGGGTGACGAGTGGCCTAGAGCGCCAAGATGGCAACGGTTAGGAGTTCGCTCCATCTTGGTTCAGGTAAGGAGCCGGGCTGCCTAGCGCAGGTAGACAAGTCCCTGTTCTCAGCCACTCTGGCCTCCCCTTTCTTGTTGCTCAGGACCCACACTTGGGACTTGCTAGCCCGTTCCCAAGGTTCCCCTGACCTGGAAGAACTGGAGCTGCTTGGCTCTGCTCCAAAAGAAGGGGTGGGCCAGCACCTGCTGAGCAGAGGGGCGCGCCTGCGGCCGAGGGCTCAGCATGGCCTCCACCAGGCTCCGGGCAGCCACCTTGTCTGTGAGGGGGAGGGGGTGGCTTTAGGCCCCCAGCCTCATGCCCTGCTTCCTCCCTTTGCTGGGCCAGGTCCCTCTCACCATGGGCCTCTTCCTCCAGGTGAGCCAGACAGGGAGCCCCTGCGAGGATGTTTGCCTGGCGATAAAGACTCTCTCCAAAGGGGTGGCTGCCGCTGGAGAGCACGTAGTAGAACACGCAGCCTGCAGAGAAGATGTCCACCGCGCTGGTCTGGGCCGGAGGAAGGGGCGTTAAGGAGGAAGTCCGCCCGGAACTCTGCCTGGCTAACCTCTCCCAGGGGCGTCTGGCTCAGAGAAGAACTCAGGGATGCTTCTGAGAGGCAGCCCCTTAGCCCTAGGTCCCTCCCCTCTGCACCACTGAAGGGTCCCGTGGTTTTCACCCCAAATCTTTGCCCCTACTGAGCTTCTAGCTCGGGTTTCCAGGTGCCATTCCTGCACATCTAGCAGGGAGCATCGGGAAGTGGAGCCAGCCAGGCGTGTGGCAGGAGGTGCAGGTGAGGACTGACGGTAGGGGAAGGGCGGGGGTGGGGGGGAGGGCTGTCCACAGCCGCCCTGCACTAAGCTCTGCTGGTTGCCTCCAGAACTCCAGAAGTGAAAATGTTGGCCACTAATTAAAAAGCGGAAGGACCTGACAGGCTCCTAACCGTGCCTCTGTCCTTGGGCCTGCAGGTGGCCCCCTCTATCTTTCTCTAGACCTCAGGGGTGGGAGCAGCTTTGCCTAGCGACTCCTTTTGTGCCGCTGTCATCTATGCCCATGACTGTCACTTCCACACACAAACCTGGGCCCCAAACTTGCATGTCTCTAGGGTCAGACACTGCGCTTCAACTATGTTCGCTCATCTGATGCTCCCCGGCCTCCTCCCAGCGCTTCTCTGCGCTGGCTGCATGTGAAAACCCTGACCTTGCCCCAGCGGATCGGGCTGGGTCACTGGATGTGGGGCCGGGCAGCTGACTTGTCTAAGTTTCCTGGTGATTCTGCAGCACAGGGAAGAGGTAAAACCATTCTAGCTCGGGGTTCTTAACCTCGGCGCTATTGACACTTTGGGCCTGATAATTTTTATGGGGCGTGGTCAAAGGATATTTAGCAGCATCCTTGGTCTTCACCTACTAGATGCCAGTAACACGCCCCCTACCCACCACGTGTGGTTACCAAAAATATCTCCAGACATTACCCAGGGCCCCTGGGTGGTGGCATAGTCCCTGGTTGAGAACCACTGCTCTAGGTAGGAAAGGATGAATGAGCCCCCTTTACAGATGAAGAAGCAAGCTCCAGCTCACACAGTGTGATGTGGAGCCTGGGCAGGAGGCCAGGTGATGGAGGACTCACCGGGCTGTCGGGGGGCGGGAGCTGCAGGAGCTCAGGTGCCATCCAGCCCTCTGTGCCGGGGACACCTGAGCGCAGGCTGAAGCTACAGCGGCCGGCTGCCAGCTTCTTGCACAGGCCGAAGTCGGAGAGGACCACCCTGCCTCGGCCCTGGCTCTCAGGCCCCGTGATGAGCACATTGGTTGGCTTCAGGTCCCGGTGCACTGTGAGAGCGGGAGGCACTGAGCAGCGGGAGGCACCGAGCGCAGGTGGGGAAGGCAGGGTGGGAGATGGGGAGCGAGGGGTGGGTGGGTACCTATGTGTAGAGAATGCAGGTGGGCCAGGCCAGACATGAGGTGCTGCAGAGCTGTCTCCGGCTCCAGGCCCCAGCAGTCCAGCTCTGGGTTTTCCACGTACTGAGGAGCAGCAAGAGCAAGGTCACTGCGGCCAGGCCCCTCTGGCCCTCACCCACACCGCCCTGCACCCCAGCCTCACCTCCTGCAGGGAGGCAGGGCAGAGCTCCAGGGCGATGTAGTAGAACTGGGGTCCCCGCTCTGTACAGAAGTAGCGGAGCACGTTGGGGTGCCTGTCTGACTCTTGCAGCAGCTGGACCTCCCGCCGCACCAGGCCAAAGCATTCACGAAGGAGTCGCTTGACAGCCACTGCCCGCCCCTCAAACTGTCCCCTGGTAGGTGGGGGAATGGAGGTTCAGAGAGGGCAAAGGTTAGGGCAGCTCTCCAAGGGACCATGCGGGAAGAGCTGTGAGAGCCACGTCTCCAGCCTGGCTCCTGGCTGCCACTCACCGGAAAACGAAAGTACCGCCTGCCCCGCGGCCCAGCACATCCTTGGGGTTAAAGGAGATCTTCCCCACCACAGTGAGCTGCTCAGCTAGGGGAGAGGAGGGCGGGGTCTCAGGGAGCCACCACTGCCCAGCCCTGCCCTGCCCTGCCCTGCCTTCACCTTTCTTCCCCCTTCCATGCCCAGCCTGGTGCCAGACCACGCAGGCCCCATGCCTGGCGCTGCACGCACTGTGTGCGCGCTTGGGCAAGTCACTTAACTGTGGGACTTGGTTTTCTCATCTGCAAAGCAGCACAGACCAGGCACCTGCTCCGCAGCGGGCACAGTCCCCAGCACTCCCTCTTCTCTTCCACGCGGCGGCTCGGCTCCTTGGCCAGCTGGCCTACACGTGGGCCTGCGTGTGCAGCCCTCCTTCCAGCTTCCAGCGTGTGCACCTGCTTCCCCTCATCTCTGAACCTCGCCGGTGCCGTGGGTGCCACCCGGACACTCGGCTCCACTCCCTGCACCTCTCTCGGGGAGTTCATCTTATCCTGGCCCAGAGCGTGGCCATCTCTTTAGGACAGTCGCTATTCCCCCACACCTGAGGGGCGCCCCTCTGTGCTCACCCAGCCCCCTATGTGTCAGACTGCCTAGCAGCTGCTGTCTGCTCTAGGCTCCGCCTAGCAGTCATGAGAATGCCAAAGTAAAGAGTTTGTAGGCACTTTCAACAAGAGAAGTGAAGGCATCACTGTTTTCCAAATGTATGTAATAGAGGAAATCCAGTATTACGTAGTGTGTCTCCACGGAGTACAACAGGCTCCCTCTGGGTGTTTTGTGTTCTTAGAAGCTTGCACTGAATGACTGCGATCACTCTGATTATTTTTTATAGTGGGTAAAAAAGTAGGTGTTTTATATGACAAGGTGTCCTGGCTGAGCCAGGGCTGGGGTTCAGCATCCTCTCCGCCTCTGAGGATGCCCGGTGATGTGACGTGTAAGTACTTGAGAGGACGCCTGGGGCGGAATGGACATCCTGTCAGTGACTGGGGCCTAATGGGCTGTGGTGGTGAGAGCAACAGGACAGTACGGAGGGACGACAGGGCCATTGGACGAGAACCACCTGGGGTGTCTAGGGAAAGACTGCTCAGGTCCAAAGGGCCAAGGAGATGAGTGTGTCGGGGTGCAGTGTAATCTACCCAGAGCCTGTAAGGTGACAGGAGCTGCAGCTCAGGGCTCAGTGGAGGACCTCCTAAAAGAGGTGACCCCTGAGGAAGGATAGCTGTTCCCTCTCCGCAGAGGAAGGTGAACACGTAGGTATAAGTTGGGAGCAGCACTGAGCATCGAGCCACGTGTCGGTTGGACTTCAGCCTGAGTATAGGCTCCAAGGCATGAGGCTGTGGTTTGAGCGGTGACCAGGAGGTGCCAGTAGCAGTTTGTGCGAAGGACTGAAGGACAGCCCCGCTCAGAGCCAAAGAAGAAGTAGCCTGAACTGGTAGAAGGAGACCAATGAGAGCATGGGGAAGGCCCAAGGGGCAGTCTGTGTACCAGAGGAGGCTTGAAGGGATTGTTCATAGGAGCAAATTGAGAAAAAGAGAATGTTTAGAAAATAAAAAGCTCTAAAGAGGGGAAATGGTACCAAATGGTATCTAGGTAATTTACTGTCACTGTTACCAAATATGATATTATTTTAGCACACATATTAATACCATCACCTTTGTATGATTTTAAATAGTTTGTGTGTGTGTGTGTTTTAGCCCCAGCTGATTTGGCTCAGTGGACAGAGCATTGGCCTGTGTACTGAAGGGTCCTGGATTCGATTCCAGTCAAGGGCACATGCCCGGGTTGTGGGCTCGATCCCCAGCAGGGGGCATGCAGGAGGCAGCCAATCAATGATTCTTTCTCATCATTGATGTTTCTCTCTCTCTCCCTCTCCCTTCCTCTCTGAAATAAATAAAAATATATTTTAAAAAGACAAATTAAAAAATAAATTTTTTTTAAAGAATAATTTTTTATTGATTTTTAGAGAGAGAGGAAGGGAAAGGGAGAGAGAGAGAGAAACATCAATTGGCTTCCTCCTGCATGGCCCCTACCAGAGATTGAGCCACAACCCAGGCATGTGCCCTGACTGGGAATCAAATTGACCACCTTTTAGTGCACAGGACGATGCTCCAATCAACTGAACCACCCGGCCAGGGCTGATTTAAAAAAATTTAATCCGCACCTGAGGATATGTTTTTATTGATTTGAAAGAAAGAGAGATACAGGGGAGAGAGAGAGAGGAAGAGAGAGAGAGAGAGAGAGAGAGAGAGAGAGAGAGAGAGAGAGAGATCAGCTACCTCCTGTACAAGCCCCAACTGGGGATTGAAACCAGAATCTAGGTATGTACCCTGCCTGCCTGGGAATTGGACCTGCAACCTATTGGTGCAGGGGACAACACTCTAACCAACTGAGCCACCCTGCCGGGCACCTCTGTGTGATTTAATAATGATGGGGTGGTCTCTCCCAATGAGGTGATGTCACTAGGTGTTATCATTTCCATGTGACAGATGGTGCTGGGTCCACACCCAGTTCTGTCTGACCCAGAATCTTTGACGATAATAAAAAAGAACAGCAGACCTTTCTAGAGTGCTCAGCTACATAGCAGGCACTATTCAAAATATCTCCCTAACTCACTCAGGCTCAGCGACTCCACTAGTGGCTCCTAACAAACCGACTCTCTGTTCTTGACAAGCCCTTTCTTGTCACTTAAGCTCACCTTCAGGGTCTTCCAGTGGCTGGGTTTGCTCAGAGGGGCTTTGCAGCCTCTTCTGATCCTGTGGGGTGGTCCCAGGGAGCTGGGGCAGAGCACCCTGTGAGGTGGGAGGGGGGCCCGCAGGTGCCAGCAGGGCCTGCTGCTGCTTCTTCGCCAGCTGCTGCTGCTGAAACACAGGGCGCAGGAGGGCTCAGCCTTGCTAGGCCCTGCCCGTGGGGGTCCCAGCAGCTGTGCCCGAGATGCCCTGCACTGGACCACGAACATAGACAGCACAGTAACAGGGGCTCGGGCGCTGGGAGGAAGGCAGGGGCAGAATCGGAGCTGCTGAGTGTCTTGGAAAGGAGGGGCAGAGTTCTCCCTGGGCTCCCCTACGACAGACCCACGGTTGGGTGGTAGGCTTACCTGCCTCATGAAGAAGAGAATCCACCCTCCCAGGAGGACTGCAGTGAGGCTGGCCACCAGCAGGTCTTGGGGTCCCAGTCCTAGATACAAGTCTGCGGTGTTCTCTTCAGGGTGCAGCTCCAGGTCCCAAGGTTCCTCCCGACTCAGACTCAGGAGCTGGGGGAACACATGGGCTTTCACTCAGCACCTGCTGTCACTGGGAAACCCCTAACCCTTTGTCACCAGTACAGGGCTGGGTTTAGTTTAAGGGGCAGTGAGTGAGTGGCCCGTGTGGTGGGGGACAGAGCGCTCTCCGTGGTGCTGAAGGGGCAGCGATGAGTGGCCCGCTTGGTGTAGAGCGGGCGCTCTCCGTGGTCCTGAAGCATCAGGGTGCCTCAAACCTAGCTGGTGACCAGCATCTCCTGGGTGTCACTAAAAAATACAGATAGTTTTGAGGCAACACAAAAAATGTAGATATCAATCTCCAGAGATTCTTAATTCATGGGGCTGGAGTGGGCATCCAGAGATTCTAATGAGCAACCAGACTTGAGAATTATTGTTCCAGGTCATGGCTGTTCCTTCTTTTTTAAAAAAAATTTTAAATTGATTTCATAGCCTGGCTGGCGTGGCTCAGTGGTTGAGCGTCCACCTATGAACCAGGAATTCTCTGGTTTGATTCCAGTCATGGCATATGCCCGGGTTGTGAGCCTGACCCCCAGTGGGGGGAGTGCAGGAGGCAACTGATCAATGATTCTCTCTCATCATTGATGTGTTTTTTTCTCTCTCTCTCCCTCTCCCTTCCTCTCAGAAATTAATAAAAAATAAATAAAATTGATTTCATAGAGGGAGAGGGAGAGAGAGACAGAGACAGAGACATCAATGATGAGAGAGAATCATTAATTGGCTGCCTCCTGCAGGCCCCACACTGGAAATCAAGCCCCCAACCCAGGCATGTGCTCCAACTGGGAATCAAATCTTGATCTTGTTCATAGGTCACCACTCAACCACTGAGCCATGCTGGCCGGGCATGGCTGTTCCTTTTAACCCTGAACTACTAGTGATTCTTGTCCAATTCTCTCCTAGGAGAGCATGCTTTCATAGGTTTTCTGTTTTAACTTTCTCACTTGATAACCATTTTGTAACTTTTACACTGAAAAAGAGTAAAGAAAACTGTGACCCATGTTTCACAGTTTAGATGACCAATATCTTTTTGACACATCTAACAACAAAAATAGTTTTCCTTTTAGGAAATTGTGTGAGGTCAATTGACCCACTCCAAATGTTATTCATAGAAGGCTGAGGAAAATGTCCTATAGCTGCCCACTCACCTGCCAAGTCTCCCTCCAAGTCCTCTGCCCTTTTATGTATTTATTTTTTTTGGTTAATCATCACCTGAGGATATTTTTCCATTTATTTTTAGAGAGAGTGGAAGGGAGGGGGACAGACAGAGAGAAAAACATAGATGTGAGAGAGACACATTGATCCATTGCCTCCAGGACATGCCCTGACTGGGGCCAGGGATCAAACCTGCAACCAAGTTATGTGCTCTTGACTGGAATCGAACCCGGGACCCTTCAGTCGGTGGGTTAACACTCTATCAAACCAGCCAAACCAGCCAGGGTGCCCTCCGCCCTTTTAGCACTGACCTCCAATAATGGGGCTGGGGGCTGCAGGCTCTTGGAGGGTCTAGTCTCAGCAGTTCTACTCCCTGGGGTGGGATGCACTCTCAGCATGGTGGTGTGCAGGACTGGGGGTGGCTCATGGTGTCCTAAAGGGCAGGGGAAAGTCCGCGGGCTGAAGGTGACCTCAGCCCTCCAGATCAGAAGCCAGGATCACTTCCTTAATTGTCATCTATTCCAAATTTGAGCTAGGGAATCTCACCAATGAGCAGCCACTGGCTAGGGAGGGCCACACTGCCTGAGGGGTATCGGACAGCCGTGCTAGGTGAGCCCTCTCGCTCTCCTGAGACTTGAAGTGTCACCTCATCTGTGGTGGGGCCATCCATGGAGGCCAGGGTCAGTCCACGAGGCTATGGCAGAAGATGGAGAGTCATGAGTGAGGGGGCTCTCCTGCTCCATCCCCTCTTTCCAGCCCCTCAGAGACCCCTTCTCACCACTAAGGCCACCCCTGTGTGAACCAGTGCTTTGGAAACATAGAAGCCAGCTTCGTCCTTCCCTATATACAGCGTCATCCTGGTAGGGGAGAGCGGGGGAGGGATGAGTAATGGTTGTGGTGTTTCGTTGCACCATGTTCTTGTATTGTCCCCTCCCACGTCAGTTCTGGTCTTGGCCACGTGACTTGCTTGGGACAGTGAGACCATCGCAAATGGGATATAAGCAGAGGCTTTAGAAGTGCTTGTGTAAGGGGCTTGTCCTCGCGTATGTTCTTTGGAACCCCAAGACCACCATGGAGGAAGCCCAGGCTAGCCTGATGAGGTCAGAGAGACCTTACCTGACACCCTCTAGGCAATAGCCCACCAACTATGAGACAGGTGAGTGAGACCATCCTAGGGCATCCAGACTCAGCCAAGCCACCAGCTGACCGCACACATTAACTAAATCCTCCCAGACCCGAACACCAGCCAGCTGACGCACAGAATCTTGAAAAGTAATAAATGTTTGTTGTTTTGAAGCGCCCTCCCCCCGTCTTTTCCTATTTATCCTTTAGGTTTCTTCTATTTAGATGCCCTTTCCTCCAGGAAGTGTCCCACCACTCCCTCCTGCCCCCATCTCAATGTAGGTGCTCTTTCCGCACATCCCCGTGGCAAACCTACTCTCTCATCCCGCCCTCTAGCTACCACAATTGCCTCTTCACACACCTGTCTCCTCTACTAGACTCTAAGATTTCTGCAGGTAGGAACACTGACAGCATTACTGCATTCCCAGAGCCTAACAAGTGACTGGTACACAGTAAGTGCTCAATTAGTATTTGCAGAACAAACTGAATGAGAGGATAATCCTTGATTTTCCCAGCCTGTCTCTCAGCTCCCTAAGATGGGGACTCTAAGGCTCTGCGTGCTTTAAGGCAGGGTGACGGTTAGTCTCAAACAACCAATAAGGCACAGCACCTGCCAAGCAGAACAGGTGCCCGCTGCAGCACTGGAGTGGAGACCGGGAGGCCCCTCCTCGGCCAGATCTGACCCTGTCACTTGCTGAACAGTGGGGCTATCTGGGGGTCCTGGAACACACAAGGGGTGATGAGGGCACTAGTTATTAATAGTCAAACTGGCTGGTCAATAGCCAGCTTGAAATAGTTTGACCCCTAGTTCAACTGTACTGGTATGTCATGGTCAGACATCATGCCTGCCCATTGGGCCTGGGCTACAACCCTTCCAGAGGGTCCTCCCCAGTCCCCAGGCATGAGCACCTACAGCAGCTGGATGTCCAAGACAGAGAAGTGGGTGGCTGTGTTCTGGGGGCGGGAGGCAGGCAGTCGGATGTGGCCCCAGCGGAGGGCTAGGAAGTGCAGGGTGTCCCGCGCCAGTGTGAGATGGGGTAGCTGGTGCAGGCTGTCCTGGTGCCAGGTGTAGATGCCCATCACAGGCACGCCCAAGTCTTGTGTCCACAGCACTGCCCCGCTTCCTGGGTCCACCGTTAGCAGCAGGCCCATCCCACAGGATGCCAGGTGGCTCATGTCTGCCAAGAAAGATGGAGATGTGCTCAGGGAGCTCTGACGGGAGCACCTCAGAGCATCTTGGGCTGGGGAGCTGCTCTGGGGGTGGACCATCAGGAGGGTCACTCAGGTGTGGAGCTCAGATGAGATCACCTGGAGGGTTGCAGGACATGGGAAGGTCAGTCATTTCACTGGGGGCACTTTGATCCCTTGGGTCAACTGAGAGCTGTGTAGAATGTAGGGGTCAGTCAAGGTCATCTGAAGGTGACTCGTGTTGCTTGACAGAGATCACTTTGGAGGTGGAGCAGTCAGTCACTCATGCTCTGACTGATGACCACTTAGGATGAGTAACAGGGTGACTTGGAGGCATGTGGGTCGCTTGGGTATCACTTGGAGTGTGAAGGAGGTCAGTCAGGGCCCTGGGGGTGCCACTTGTGATGTGTCAGTGTCATCTCTCATGTGAAGTGATGGAGTCAGGGCACCAGGGGGTGCCAAGGGGCACCTGTGCGGTAAATCAGGAAGTCTGGTTGGATAGTCATAATATCAAGGGTCAGGGTTATCTGGGGAAAGGTCACTCAGGGTCATCTTTCAGGGGTCATTCAACATTGGGGGTCATTTAGGACACTTGGGGACTGCTCAGGATGTGTGGGTTGCTTGGAGTCACCCAGGATGTAGGGAGACCTGGTTTGGCTCACTTGGAGTATGGAGGAGTGAAGATGTCAGGGCTGCTCAGGGTACAGGAGGGTCATGCTGGGTGTTGAGGGGGTCATTCAGTATGTGGGGTCCCTGAAGTGGTCAAATGGGTAAAAATGTGGTGAGCTTGGTCACGGATGCCACTCAGGGATCCCTGAGTTGGGGACACTGCTCCAGAGAAAAGTGGCACTCACATTTCCCAGGGGAGTCGTCCATGGGGGGTGCTGAGTAGCGGCGGTAGGTTGTGTTCCAGCGCTGGCCGGGGGCCTGGGGGTCCTGCATGGTGACCGTGTACTCTGAGGATGCCCCGAAGCAAGGTTACCAAGCATGCCCACGTGATGCTCCTCCCATGCCCACCTCAGCGGGTCTCATCTTGTGGGGGTGGGGCTTCTGAGCACCCAGCCTGGGGTAGAGGCTGGGGGCATCCCAGGAACCAGGTCTATCTTGGTTGCTGCTCTATCTCCAGCTCTTTGTTCAGTGAAATATTCGTTGACTGACAAATTGACAGACTGGCCCAACTTAACTTGGATAGCAATTGCCAGGCCTGGACAGAGCAAAAGGGGGGGCTGCCCGGGGCTGGGGAGGAGCTGGGGCCTGACTCACGCGTGCGGCCGATGTAGAGGCGGGGCGTAGAGGTGCTTTCTGTGGTCAGTGTCATCTGTGTCTCCCCTGACTCAGGGTCCACCACAAACCAGGCGTCCTGCTTTCGGCCTGTGGAGGCGGAGAGTGTGCCAGCCCTCAAGATGGCCGGGAGAGGGTGTGTGGCCCGTTCCTCCTGCACCCCGCTGGCCCGTCAGGACCCAGGTCCCCGTCCCTGGTGCCGGGCCGGCCCCACAGGTTGGGGCTGGAGAGCTGCTTACCCGTGTAGAAGACGCCATCGGAGCTGCGGCACGGGGAGGCGTGGACCAGCTCGGGGATGGTGAACGGCAGTTTCTGAGGAGGGAAACATTCCAGGGAGGAGCGAGAGTGGAAGAACTCACACAGCCTCTCTTAGTAGTTATTATTGTTTCCATTTCCTAGAGAGGCTAGTAGCTGGGCTCTGCCTTTGAGAAGCGGGGGAACGGCTGTGGATTTACGGACACCGAGAGACACGACAACCACATGGGCCGGTGGCTCTGGCGGGGACCCTGGGCAGGAAACAGTAAGGGACACCACTGAGACACTTCACAGAACTAATACGCGCTGCGAATAGGTGATGCTATGCACCATTGTAAACTTCCTGGCATCAGTCATTTACACGCAGGCTACGTGGGAAAGAGGCCTTGTTCTCAGAAATACACAATGACGCTTTAGAAGTAAAGGGCATAGTGCCTGCAACTTGAAAGGTTCTTGAAAGGTTCAGAAAAAGACATTTTATATGAAAAAATGCAATATTCTCAGCATTCTATCTATTAATCTATTTATCATCTGCCAAGAGAGAACAATAAAGCAAATATGATGTTAAAATTAATGAATCTGGGTGAAGGGAATAAAGAATTTCTTTGTACTATTCTTGCATTTTTTCTTCTAGTTGAAATTATATCTAAATGAAAAGTTACACACACAGACAAAGCTCAAAACTGCATATACAGAGCTGTTGCCAGACGTATCCCAGAGACACAGTCCTACGGGAAGAGAATTGGGGATCCTGGGGATAGAGGACCACCACCAAGAGGCCCTCACCCCCTGGACAGGTAAGGCCCCTGTTCCTGAAAGGGACTGTGAGGGCACCTATTGCGGATGCGGGAAGCTCATTCATTCACTCATTCATTCATTCAAGCCACCGGATGCCAGGATGTCAGGCTGCGGTAGCCCCTCCAGCCACTCAAGTCTCCAGGATGGTACAATGTGCAGACCCCAACCCCCCTAGTAAGCAAGAAAGACAAGAAAGAGGGCGCTGTGGGATGAGGCTGGAGAAGGGAGAAGGGAGCATGCGCTGGGTGAGGCTGGAGAAGAGAGAAGGGAGCATGCGCTGGGTGAGGCTGTCCACCTTCCCGCTGTGTGCCGAGCCCTGGCATCCTCTGCAGAACACTCAGGTTCTGGCCAGACGGCTGCTCTGCCTCTCAGTGCTCTGCCTGACAAAAGCCCCGGGCTCTCCCACCTCCAAGGACTGAAGGAAACACACCATCAATCCCTGCTGTTTCTGGGTCCCCAAGGTGTACAGGCTGCCATCAGCTGGGTCTGAGAGAAAGGCCGTTCTGTGAGCAGAGAGGAATGGGGGGGCGGGTTGGATGCACGTGTCCTGGTTTCACAAAGACGCCCTTTCCCTCCAACTTCCTAACGAGTAGGAGCCACCCTTGCAGGACCCACCACAGAGCTCTGGGCCCAGTGCTCCCTTACGTCTATCATGCACCCCCACCCCCATCCATACTCCCTCCAGACACCACGGTCATCTCCCAGATGCCCCCTTCTTAAAAGGCCGCAGGTTCACTTACTCTGTGACGTACATTGGCCCTTGGATGATGGGATCTGCAGGGACAGGGACGGGGAGCATGAGTTGCCCCCTCCGGACTCACATCAACAATCATAGCTCCTACTCACTGGGTGCTTAGGCCCCAGCCCAAGCATGTGACATGCATGTACTGTAATCTCCCTGAGAGCTCTGCGAGGGAGGGCCATTACCCTTGGCTTCATTCTACAGTGAGGACCTTGATGTTCAGAGCAGTAGAGTGACTCTCGCAAGGCCACACAGCTGCTAAGTGGCGAAGCTGCTGCAGACACTGGCTTGTGGGATTCTAGACCCCATGTTCTTACCCTCCATGTCACAGTGACACCACTCTAACGCGGGGTCCAAGGAGGAAGGAGTGACCGCCCCTTGCTCACCATCCCTCAGTGTCCACTTCACGTCCCCTGTCTGCTTGCTGAGTGCGTGGAGACTTCCGTCCAAGGTAGACACAAGTAGGAGGCTCTCCGGCCCGAGGGTCTGGACCTGCAGTGGGAAACAAAGTCACCCTCTGAGAGGCCTGGGGCCGTCCCTTGCTCTTGCCCCAGGCAGGGCTGGCTGTGACTCCTTGGTCCCCTGGAGACAGAGGGAGAAGGAAAGATGACTGGGGAAGCTGCTGGCTCCGCCCATTGAGCTCCTTGACCCTAGAGAGGAACCCCTTACAGCGGAGCCCAGACCTCCCAGCTCCCACTGTGTCCAAAGTACCTCCCTGCCCCCCACCCAGTTCCTTCTGGGTTCCCAAAGAAGAAGGAAGAACTTTACATCGAAGGCACTGCCGCTGGTCCTTAGGCCTGGGCGGCCAGGCTGTGTTCTCACCTTTGTGAGGTGAGGGAGACGCTCAGGAAGGTAAGGCAATGGGCCACGCAGGTAGCTAATGGCAGGACTGGGACTGGAACCACCATCTCGGACATCCCAGCACCGGTCTCTTTCTCCTTGGCCACACCATCTGCCTCTCCTGAGTACGGCCCCTTCTTTCGCCTCCCCAGGCCAGCTCAGCGCTTTGGGTGCCAGGCTGCGCCCCCCCAATAGAGGCTGGGGTGCTGGGGGAGGCTGGAGCGGCCCTTCCACCTGGCCCCTGCTGGGCCAGCTCACCGCTCCCGCCCCTCCTTGAACAAACAGGGTGAGGCTGAGCTCCGGCAGCAGCCCTAACATCCGGGTGGCCCGCCACCCCTGCAGAGCCACGTCCGCTCCAGGACCCTGGGTCTGGGTGGAGAGTCAGGAAGCTGCCCGCCCTCTGCTCTGCCACCTGCCGCGGAGAAGGGGCTGCAGAGCCCTGGCTCACAGAGGACTTTTGTTTGACCGCAATCGCATTTAAAATTAGTTTTTAAATTAACTGCCAATTAAAATACTGGAAAGGTTTCACTTAAAATCTGGATCTCTGATTGTTCACATTTTTCTGGAAACACCAGAAGTCAGCGCACTGGGCTCACATTCCCACTTGGCAACCCTGGGGTGGACTCAGAGCTGGCGCTGGGCGTGGGGCGCCCACTGACGGGTCCGTTCCCTTCGCGGGGGCTCCAGGCCGGAGAGCTCAGCGCCGGCGCCGCCCCGCCGCGGGGTCCGGGCTGGGCCTCCTGCCTCCGAGGCATTTCTGGGCGCCTCCCTCCCTGCCTGCGCCCCTCTCCTCCGGCGGGCTCCCCGGTTCTCAGCCCGGCCGTTCTGGGGGAGGGAGGCACGTGTGGCCCCCCGTGAAGGCTGTGACACTGGGCACGGGGCGCATTTCTCGGAGGACCCTTAGGTTGCCCCATTCCCCGAGGCACCTGGGATCCCAGGAGCTTGGGAGGCCCTGCCGCAAAGCCAGCGCCCGCGCCCACCCCGTCCGCAGTCCGCACCGGAGCTGGGGAGGCGGGGTGTTGGGTCCCCCGCGCCTTTGCACGCCGGCAACTCCCCCAAACGGAGAGGTTTCCACTCGCAGGGACCCACGGGGTCCCCGGGCCGAGGAGGGCGAGGCGCCCTGCTGCCCCGCGGCTCCAGCCCCGCGCCCCCCGCGCCCACGGACCTGACCCGGGAGGCGGCGTCGCCCCTTCTCACCTGCCGCGCCGGCGACCCCAGCAGCGCCGCCAGCGGGAGCCAGAGCCGGAGCCCGAGCCCCAGCCCCAGCCGCCCGCCCGCCCCGCGGGCCGCGCTCGCCATGGCCGGGCAGCAGCTCGGCCGGTCCCCGCGCGCCTCCCGGCGACAGCGCGGCCGCGCAGCCCGGAGACTCCGCCCCCGCCGGCCCGGGGGTGCGCGGGGCTGGCGCACCCCTCCCGCCGCCCGTCCGCACACCCGCCGGCCCGGCCCCTCGCGAGGCCAGCGCGGGCTCCCGGGAGGCAGCACCGCCAGCACCGCCAGCACCGCCGAGCGCTGCACACGCAGCTCCAGCTCACCCCACGGTGCCCCAGCGAACACCCAAACACCGGGCTCAGGACTGCGGGTCAGGGCCGCGGCCGGCCCTCGGGTGCGCTCTGCGAGGGCGTGGCCTCCGGGGGATGCCCGGCGGCGGGGCTGCCTCCCGCACTCGTTCAGTCAGTGCTGGTCCTGCCCGCCCGCGACCAGGCGCGACGGAGCTGCCCCGCCGACCGGCTGGTGCCCCCGCGGACCGGCTGCCCCCGCGGGGGTGCTGCACGGCCGGCCTCGCGGCTGCGGACCCACCGGCTGGCCAGGGCGGTCTCCAGGGGTCCAATCGGCTGTCGCTTCGCCTGCCGCGTTTCTCCCTCATCCTGTATAAAATCCTTGCCGATCTGAGGCCAGAAGCCTGGCTCTGCGCCTTCTTCTCGCCCCCCGCTGCCCCCCTCGGCCCTCCGCACCTCACCCACAGGCGGGACCCCCGCCAGCCGGCTCAGAGCCTCCCCTCCGCCTGGTGCCTCTCCAGTGACCGGACCCCCCCGCCCCACCTCCTCTCAGCTCCGAATGGCTTGGCCTTCAGTAGCCTTCCCACCCCGCAGCCGCCACCCTTCATCCTCCTGTACCGGCCCCTGACCTAAACGACACTGCTTCAGCCCCTCAGCCTGCCCACCCTCCCAGCCCCTCCTGCTGCTTGTCCAGCCCAGCCCTCCCAACTGGCCACCCGACCAGCATCCCCGTCCCAAGCTGGGTTTCCTAGAAGCAGAGCCCTGGGGACTATGAGGGAAGTGGGAGGGAGAGGAAAGAAGCCAGCGGCATGGGGGCTCCCCTGGAGGGACCTTTAGCCTCTCCCACAGGGAGTCCCTGGCCTGCCAGCCTCGGGCTGCTGGCCGCTCCCAGGGGCTGGCTATGGTCTCCCAGGTACAGGTACGGCAGCTTCCAGTGGCTGAGCCCTTCCTTAGTAACCACGCTCAGCAATTGGGGGCGGGGTGCCAGGGTCTCTAGCGGGGAGGAGGCAGGCAGCCCCAGTGTCCGCCATGACTGGTGATCTCAGTTTCCTCGCTCTGCCTCCAACCCAACTAAATCCTGTTCTGGAAAGATGCTACCACCATCTTTTGTTCCTATTCCAGAGCCCTGTGGCCGGGCACCTACAGATCCTCCACCTGTCCTCTGCGCAGCAACCCCTCCTCATGTTCCCAGAGACCTTAGGAATTGCTGCTTCCAAACTCATGGCAACACTCACATGCTCACCTGCATTTTCATTTGTTCTTCTTTTTTAAAAACATATTTTTTATTGATTTCAGAGAGAAAGGGAGAAGAAGAGAGAGATAGAAACATCAATGATGAGAGAGAATCATCTATCAGTTGCCTCCTGCACCGCCCCCCCAACCCCCCACCCCCAGAATCGAACCAGCGACCTCTTGGTGCATGGGATGAGGCTCAACCAACTGAGCCACACTGGCCGGGCTTGTGGGTTTTTTTTTTTTTTTTTTTTTCCAATTTTTTTATTAAGGTATTATATGTGTACATATCTTACCATTGCCCCCCCCACCCCACTCCCATATATGCCCTCACCCCCCAGAGTTTTGTGTCCATTGGTTATGCTTATATGCATGCATACAAGTCCTTTGATTGATCTCTTGTCTTCCCCACCTCTCCCTAACCTTCCTGCTGTAATTTGACAGACTGTTTGATGCTTTACTGCCTCTGTATCTATCTTTTTGTTCAAGTTTATAATGTTCTTTATTATCCATAAATGAGTGAGATCATGTGGTATTTTTCTTTCATTGACTGGCTTATTTCACTCAGCATAATGTTCTCCAATTCCATCCAGGTTGCTGCAAATGGTAAGAATTCCTTCTTTTTTATGGCAGCATAGTATTCCATTGTGTAGATGTACCATAGTTTTCTGATCCAGTCATCTGCTGATGGGCACCTAGGCTGTTTCCAGATCTTAGCTATTGTAAATTGTGCTGCTATGAACATAGGGGTGCATATTTCCTTTCTTATTGGTGTTCCCAGTTTCTTAGGATATATTCCTAGGAGTGGGATTACTGGGTCAAATGGGAGTTCCATTTTCAGTTTTTTGAGGAAACTCCATACTGTTCTCCACAGTGGCTGCACCAGTTTGCATTCCCACCAGCAGTGCACGAGGGTTCCTTTTTCTCCGCATCCTCGCCAACACTTGTCGTTTGTTGATTTGTTGATGTTAGCCATTCTGACAGGTGTGAGATGATAGCGCATTGTTGTTTTGATTTGCATCTCTCGGATAATTAGTGACCTTGAGCATGTTTTCATGTGTCTCTTGGCCTTCCTTCTGTCTTCTTTGGAAAAGATTCTATTTAGGTCCGTTGCCCATTTTTTTATTGGATCATTTATCTTCCTTTTATTAAGTTGTATAAACTGCCTGTAGATGTTGGAGATTAAACCTTTATCAGTGATGCCATTTGCAAATATGTTCTCCCATGCAGTGGGCTTTCTTGTTGTTTTGTTGATAGTTTCTTTTTTGTAAAAAAAGCTTTTTATTTTGATGTAGTCCCATTTGTTTATTTTCTCTTTAGCTTCCATTGCCCTAGGGGCAGTATCGGTGAAGAAGTTCTTTTGACATATGTCTGAGATTTTGCTGCCTGTGGATTGCTCTAGTATTTTTATGGTTTCCCATCTTATGTTTAAGTCCTGTATCCATTTTGAGTTTATTTTTGTGTATGGTGTAAGTTGGTGATCTAGCTTCATTTTTTTGCATGTGTCTGTCCATTTTTCCCAACACCATTTATTGAAGAGACTGTCTTTATTCCATTGTATGTTCATGCCTCCTTTGTCAAATATTAATTGAGCATAGTGGTTTGGATCAATATCTGGATTCTCTATTCTGTTCCATTGATCTATATGTCTGTTCTTGTGCCAGTACCAGGCTGTTTTGAGAATAGTGGCTTTGTAATACAGCTTGAAATCTGGTATTGAGGTCCCTCCTACTTTATTCTTCTTTCTCAGGATTGCTGTGGCTATTCGGGGTCTTTTTTTATTCCAGATGAATTTTTGGAGAGTTCTTTCTAGGTCTGTGAAATATGCCGTTGGTATTTTAATGGGGAGTGCATTGAATCTATAGATTGCTTTGGGTAGTATGGACATTTTAATGATGTTGATTCTACCAATCCATGAACATGGTATGTTCTTCCATCTGTTTACGTCTTCCTCTATCTCTTTTTTCAGTGTCCTGTAGTTTTCCGTGTATAGGTCTTTTACCTCCTTAGTTAAGTTTATTCCTAGGTATCTTAATTTTTTTGGTGCGATGGTAAATGGGATTGCCTTTTTAGTCTCTCTGTCTGTAAGTTCACTATTGGTGTATAGAAAGGCCATAGATTTCTTGGCGTTAATTTTGTATCCTGCTACATTGCCGAATTCATTTATTAAGTCTATTAGTTTTTTGACGGAGTCTTTCGGATTTTTTATGTACAATATCATATCGTCTGCAAATAAAGACAGCTTTACTTGTTCTTTTCCAATTTGGATGCCTTTTATTTCTTCTTCTTGTCTAATTGCATTAGCTAATACTTCCAGTACTATGTCAAACAGGAGTGGTGAGAGTGGGCATCCCTGTCTTGTTCCTGTTCTTAGGGGAAATGTTTTTTAGCTTTTGTCCATTGAGTATGATGTTTGCTGTGGGTTTATCATATATAGCTTTTATTATGTTGAGGTATGAGCCTTCTGTTCCCACCTTGTTGAGAGTTTTTATCAAGAAAGGGTGTTGGATTTTGTCAAATGCTTTTTCTGCATCAATTGATATGACTATGTGATTTTTATCTCTCAATGTGTTTATGTGATGTATCACGTTTATTGATTTGCGGATATTGTACCATCCTTGCATTCCTGGGATAAATCCTACTTGGTCATGGTGTATGATCTTTCTGATGTACTGCTGGAGCCGATTTGCTAGAATTTTGTTGAGGATTTTGGCATCTATGTGCATGAGGGATATTGGTCTGTAATTCTCTTTCATTGTGTTGTCCTTATCTGGTTTTGGTATTAGGGTGATGCTGGCTTCATAGAAGGAGCTTGGAAGTGTTCCCTCCTCTTGAATTTTTTGGAATAGTCTGAGGAGGATAGGTTTTAGTTCTTCCTTGAATGTTTGGTAAAACTCTCTCCTGTGAAGCCGTCAGGCCCCGGGCTTTTGTTTGCCGGAAGCTTTTTGATGACTTCTTCAATTTCGTCCATAGTTATTGGCCTATTGAGCTGTTGAGATTCTTCTTGATTGATTTTTGGAAGGTTGTATTTTTCTAGGAATATGTCCATTTCCTCCAGGTTGTCCAGTTTGTTGGAATAGAGCTGTTCGTAGTATTTTGTAACAATCCTTTGTATCTCAGCGGGGTCTGTTGTTATTTCACCTCTTTCATTTCTGATTTTGTTTATTTGGGTCCTCTCTCTTTGCTTCTTGGTGAGCCTGGCTAGAGGTCCATCAATCTTGTTTATCTTTTCAAAGAACCAGCTCTTGGTTTTGTTGATCTTTTGTATTGTTTCTTTGGTCTCTATGTCATTTATCTCCGCTCTGATCTTTGTTATTTCCTTCCTTCTGGTTACACTGGGCTTTTCTTGCTGCTCTTTTTCTAGCTCTTTGAGTTGTAGGGTTAGGTAATTTATTACCATTGTTTCTTGTTTTTTGCAATAGGCTTGTAGAGCTATGAACTTCCTTCTCAAGACTGCTTTCGCTGTGTCCCATAGATTTTGGATTGTTGTGTTTTCATTGTCATTTGTTGCCATGATGTTTTTTCATTTCTTCCTTGATCTCTCTGGTGACCCAGTCCTTGTTTAATAGCATGCTGTTTAGTCTCCATGTGTTTGATTTCTTTGGATTGTATTTATTGTAGTTGATTTCCAGTTTTATGCCACTGTGATCTGAGAAGATGCTTGATATAATTTCTATCTTCTTGAATTTGAAGAGACTTTGCCTGTGACCCAGCATATGGTCTATCTTTGAAAATGACCCATGTGCACTTGAGAAGAATGTATATTCTGTGGCTCTGGGGTGAAATGTTCTGAAGATGTCAATTAATTCCATCTGGTCTAGTGAGTCATTTAGGATTGCTGTTTCTTTGCTGATTTTTTGTTTAGAGGATTTGTCCAATGGTGATAGTGGGGTATTAAAGTCTCCTACTATGATTGTATTGCTATTAATCTCTCCCTTGATATCCTCCAGGAGTTTTTTTTATGTATTTGGGTGCTCCTATATTGGGAGCGTATATGTTTACCAGAATTATTTCTTCTTGTTGGATTTCTCCCTTTAGTATTATGAAGTGGCCTTCCTTATCTCTTGTTATGGCATTTACTTTGAGGTCTAATTTGTCAGATATAAGTATTGCTACCCCAGCTTTTTTTTCATTTCCATTTGCCTGGAAGATATTTTTCCATCCCTTCACTTTCAATCTGTGTGAGTCTCTTGTTCTGAGGTGGGTCTCTTGTAGACAGCATATATATGGGTCATGCTTTTTTATCCATTCAGCCACTCGATGTCTTTTGATTGGAGCATTTAGTCCATTTACATTTAAAGTTATTACTGAAAGGTATTTGTTTGTAGTCATATCTATTTTTGTGTCTGTATTCCTTCTTACCTGTTTATTTCTTCTTTTTACAGTATTCCCTTTAGCAATTCTTGCATTGCTGGTTTGGTGGTGATAAACTCCCTGAATCTTTTTTTGTCTGCGAAGCTCCTGATTTCCCCTTCAATTTTGATTGATAGTCTTGCTGGATATAGTATTCTTGGATTCAGTCCTTTGCTTTGCAACACTTTGTATACCTCCTTCCATTCACTTCTAGCTTGTTGTGTTTCTGTTGAGTAATCATTTGACAATCTGATGGATGTTCCTTTGTAGGTAACTCTCTGTCTCTCTCTTGCTGCCTTTAAGATTCTCTCTTTATCATTTATATTTGCCATTGAGATTATGACATGTCTTGGTGTGGGTCTTTTGGGGTTGATCCTGCTTGGGACTCTCTGTACTTGCGTAACTTTTATCTTTCCCATATCCGGGAAGTTTTCTGTCATTATTTCTTCAAATAGATTTTCTAATCCCTGCTGCTCTTCTTGTCCTTCTGGCAGCCCTATTATACGCATGTTACTTTGCTTCATGTTGTCCCGTAGCTCCCTTAGGCTTTCCTCCTGCTTTTTAATTTTTTTCTTGGCGACTCCACATTTTCTTTCCTCTGTGAGTTATTTCGTTTCCCCATTCTGGCTATCACTAGAAAGCTCAAGCTTCAGTTTGTGTGGACCTCGGCCGTGCGCTGTGGGGACTTCGCTCCACCCGAGTTTCACTGAAGTGCTCTGACACTAGGACGTGTGGCTGCCTTTGGTTGGTGGGAACCAGACTTTCCCAGGGTCAGTGTCCCAGTGTTCCGTGTGGTCTCGTGTGCACACTTAGAATCAGGGGCCCTGTCAGCACCACACTGTTGGTATGTGCCGAAAATGAGATCCTTAGCATGTGCCAGGAGTCAGAGTTTCCCTGTATCTGCACCAAGAATCGAGTGTCAGAGTCTCTGTTGCCTTGTGCAGTTTCTCGTTGAGAATCAGGGTCCCTGTGTGTGCATGCACCAACAATTGGGGTCGTTGGCTCTTAGTGTGATTGTGCTGTGAGTCAGGGATCCCAGGCAGCTGTGTCCGGCGTGCCAAATTCCCTGAAGTGGAGCTGCGTCCTGTGTGTGCTCTCACTACTGAGCCAAACCGGCTAGGGCGCACACTCTCAAATCCCTGAAGGTGAGCTGCCTTTGTGCACTCTCCCAGAATCCCCGAAGAGGGGCGGAGTCCGTCCTGCGCGCCAAATTCCCCAAAGGGAAGCCCCTTTGTGCACGCTCTAAGATTCCCCGAAGGGGAGCTGTGATCCGCAAGCCAAATTCCCCCCAATTCCCCAAAGGGGAGCCCTCTGTGTGCACTGACAGATTTCCCCGAAGGTGAGCTGCTTCTGTCCTGCGCGCCAAATTCCCTAAGGCGGAGCGCGTCCCTGCGCAAAGCTCTGCAGCTTGAGCGAGGGGCGTGTCTATCAGTTACTCTGGCGCTATCAGCGTGCGCCTGCGGGGAGGGGGATAGGCTCTTTGACTCACGGGAATCTTCCGGGAAGTCTGGATTCTTGTTGTTTCTTCCTCTGAAGCTGTGATAGCAGTTCTCTGTCCCCAGTGGCTGCAGGGTCCTGGTTTATGTCAGAAGCCAGGATCCGAGTCTCAGGCAGCTCTGTTTCTCAAGATGGTGTGGTCTCCGCGTTTGCACCAGCTGCCGAGAAGTGTCCGCTTTGTGCGCGGGCTCCGCCGTCTAGGACTGCCCAGTTAGGCAGCCCCTTGGAAGACCTGCAGAATCTAACTGACCCTAGCTCATACACACACACACACCACACACGTCTACATGTCTACACTCTCCTCTATGGGTTCCTCACTCACACTCTCTCTCTCCCTACCTTCTTGCCGGTCACCATCTTTTGAGGATGTTTGTGGGTATTTTCTTAAGCAACACAAAAAATGTAGAAGCTATAAAAGAAAAAATATATATTTGTAACATCCTATATAATCCTTTATAATAAAAGCCTAATATGCTAAGTGTCCAGTTGGCCATTCAACCAATCAAAGCATCATATGCTAATGATATGCTAAGGCCGCTCAACCGCTCGCTATGATGTGCACTGACCACCAGGGGACAGACACTCTGACCAGTAGGTTAGCTTGCTGCTGGGGTCCAGCCTATTGGGACTGAGCGAGATGGGCTGGACATGCACTGGAGCCTTCCCACAGTTCCTCCCCGGCTGGCCAACTTCCCATGTCTCTCCCAACCCCTATCATGCACCAGTGGGTCCCTTGGCCTGGCCTGCGCCCTCTCGCAATCTGGGCTGAGGGACACCCCCCCCTCCGAGTGCACAAATTTCATGCACTGGGCCTCTAGTAAAAACATAATATGCTAAGTGTCCAACGGATTTGTTGACCATTTGGTCAATCGCTGGACCAGTTGCTATGACATGCACTGACCACCAGATGGCAGACGCTCCAACCGGTAGGTTAACTTGCTGCTGGGGTCAGGCTGATAGGGACTGGGCGAGAGGGCCGGATATGTCCTGGAGCCCTCCTGCGGTCCCTCTGGGGCTGGCCGGCCCCTATTGCCCTGATCGGGAGTGGGCGAGATGCCCCGATTGGCCCCAATTGGCCCCGATCTCAGGCCAGGCCTAGGGACCCCACCATGCACGAATCCGTGCACCGGGCCTCCAGTATAGAAAAGAAAAAACATTAGAAGGGCAAAAGATACCATAAATAAACACATGATTAGAAAAATATGAGCAACACAGAAGATAAACACATACACACTGCTTGTATAAATCGACAAGAAAAAAAAAACCCCAAAATATGCAAAGGCTATGAGTAGGCACTTACATCAGAACCACTTTAACCATTCAAAAATGCATTCAAAATCACTAGCAGTCAGAGAAATTGTTAAATAAAAAATTTTAAAAGTAACAAATACTTAAAAAGTAACATATCACATTATGCCCATATATTGGCAAACATTAAAAAAAAGGTTGCGTGATGGCAGGTGCTGATAACTGTGGAAGCTGACTTGTGAGTATTTGGGGGCTCATCATACTATTTTATCTACTTTCAAATGTGTAGGAATGTCCACAATAAACAGGAAAAGCACCTCAAGCACCCAGAAGAAGGCCACGCCTACTGCCGCCAGGGCTTGGCGAAGAGCACGCTGTCCTATGGGGCTGGTGGAAATGTAAATTTTCACAGACTTTTTAGAATGCAATCTGGAAACAATTGTTTAAAATAAAAAATGCAAGACCCATTTGACCTGGAAAACTCCCATAGAAAAATATTTTTACATAAAATGTATCTTAAAAAAATATATATATTTAAAATGCTTATAATGGCCCTAGCTGGTTTGGCTCAGTGGATAGAGCATTGGCCTGCTGACTAAAGGGTCCCGGGTTCAATTCCGGTCAAGGGCACATTCCCAGGTTGCGGGCTTGAACCCCAGTGGGGATGTGTGCAGGATGATTCTCTCTCATCATTGATGTTTCTGTGTCTCTCCCTCTCTCTTCCTCTCTAAAATCAATAAAAATATATATATATATATTTAAAATGCTTGTAATGGTAACAGTATAAGGGTGCTTATGGCAGCATTGTTCTTAGAAACAGAGCAAGCATCCTTCCACTGAGAAACTGCTCACCTCTTTACAGAACTCTGCACTTGAGGCAGCCGCTACAAACAGTAGTGTGTTCATTTGCTGGAAAGATGCTTCCAGGACTTACAACTGAGTAAGAATTGCAAGCTGCAGACATTATAGGAATCTACTGTTTTGGACAATGAACTCACTTTATTCCAAAGGAAAGGGATCTGAACTTGTCACCATGAAGATTCCAAGTAGCTCCTGTCGGAAAGCTTGTGCTTTAGTTATGTGTGGGCGACTGTTATTGTAGGAGCCATTTCTGTGAAGCCATAGAGATGCAGATTATTTTATATGAGCATGGATAAAAACACAGAAGCAATATATCGATTTGTTAGCAAATGTTTTGTGGTAGACTGGAGGGGATAGGGCATATTAATGAAGGAGTAAAATCAGCAAAAAAAAAAAAAAAAGTTTTTAAAAAAGCTGTTAAAAAACACACCTCAAGGCTCTGTCCCATTTATGTAAAAGTCGCTGTGCACACATGATATGAGAGTCCTTAACCAAGTGCTGTAGCTAGGTACCATGCACAGCAACTGCAGCCCCCGTGTCCCACACCCCGCCAGTCTGAGCATTCAGCCTGCCAGATAGCCTTCACAGCTCCATCCTCTAAGTATCAAATAGGGTTGCTGAAAAAATATAAGGCCCTCTCCTTGCGTCACATACACTGAGTGGCCAGATTATTATGATCTCTGAACACATAATAATCTGGCCACTCAGTGTATACATATATATATCTACTAGAGGCCCGATGCACGAAATTCGTGCATGGGGGGGGTTGTCCCTCAGCTCACCCTGCACCCTCTCCAATCTGGGACCCCTCGAGGGATGTCGGACTGCCCATTTAGGCCCGATCCCACCGGGATCGGGTCTAAACGGGCAGTCGGACATCCCTCTCACAATCCAGGACTGCTGGCTCCCAACTGCTCACCTGCCTGCCTTCCTGATTGCCCCTAACTGCTTCTGCCTGCCAGCCTGATCACCCCCTAACCACTCCCATGCCAGCCTGATTGATGTCTAACTGCTCCCCTGCCAGCTTGTTTGCCCCCAACTTCCCTCCTCTGCCAGCCTGGTCACCCCTAACTGCCCTCCCATGCTGGCCTGATTGCCCCCAACTGCCTTCCCTTGCAGGCTTTGTCCCTCCCAACTGCCCTCCCCTGCTGGCCATCTTGTGGCAGCCATCTTGTGTCCACATGAGGGCAGGATCTTTGACCACATGGGGGCAGCCATCTTGTGTGTTGGAGTGATGGTCAATCTGCATATTACTCTTTTATTAGATAGGATAGAGGCCTGGTGCACGGGTGGGGGCCAGCTGGTTTGCCCTGAAGGATGTTCCGGATCAGGGTGGGGGTTCCCTTGGGGTGTGGGGTGGCCTGGGCGAGGGGCCTGTGGTGGTTTGCAGGCCAGCCACGCCCCCCAGCAACCCAAGCGGAGGCCCTGGTATCTGGAATTTATTTACCTTCTACAATTGAAACTTGGTAGCCTGGAGCGGAGCCAAGCCTCCTGCTCGCTCTGTGGCGGCAGCTATTTCTGTTGGAATTTATTTATCTTCTATAATTGAAACTTTGTAGCCTGGAGTGAAGGCCTGAGCCGGCCAGGGCTGCAGAAGCTTGGCTTCCTCAATCGCTCAGGGCAACCCTAGCCTCCTGCTCTTCCAGCTCAGTGGCTGCCGCCATTTCTGTTGGAATTTATTTACCTTCTATAATTGAAACTTTGTACCCTTGAGTGGATGCCTGGGCCCGCCAGGGTGTGTGGAAAGCTTGGCTTCCTCTGTGGCTGCAGCCATCTTGGTTGGGTTTAATTTGCATACTCGCTCTGATCGGCTGGTGGGCGTGGCTGGTGGGTGTGGCGGAGTGATGGTTAATTTGCATATTACTCTTTTATTAGATAGGATTAGAAGCCCAGTGCATGAATTTGTGCATGGGTGGGGTTTGGTCAGCCTGGCCAGGGGGAGGGGACACAGGCGGTTGGCCGGCCTGCCTGCTGGTCAAACTCCTGGTTGAGGGGACAATTTGCATATTAGCTTTCTATTCTATAGGATATACACTGAGTGGCCAGATTATTATGTGTTCAGAGATCATCATAATCTGGCCACTCCGTGTAGATTACCTTCCCTAATCCACGAACTAACTTGCCAGGAGGGTTTCTTTGCTCCTGTTCCACAGATGACCAAAGTAAGTTTCATAGAAGTCAATTCACCCAGGTTAACAAAGTGGACAAGTTCTTACAAACCAAGTCTGAAGTGGCAGAGATTCAGACCTGGCTCTGCTTGGCCCCCCCCCCCGCCCGGCTGTGTGAGCGTCACCTCCGTTCCTGCCGCCTGTGCTTGTGTGTGGAGCGCCTCGTCCAGGGAGAGGAGCCCCTGCGGCCGCTGGGCCGTCAGGGCCTGGGCAGAAGCGGTCTGCACTGCAAGGAGACAGCCAGCTCCGGGCAGAGCACGCCCAGGCCCCAGGCCACAGCCCCAGCTGGGTCCTCTGCCCAAAGGGGTCCTGTACCTCCCGCTCCTCCCAGGCTGGGCGCCAGGAACCCACAGGCGCCATTGGAGGAGGGCGAGTCAGCTCCCGACAGCGTCTGGGGCGTGTCCTGCGGGTCTGCCTCCCGTGGGCACACTTGGAAGGCAGGCTGAGGGTGCCCGTGGTGCCCCCAGAGCAGGCACACTCACCGGCTTTGGACCAGGGATTGGTTATCACGGAGGCGCCGGGAAGAGGGGGCTGGGGCACCGGGAGGCTCGCGTCTCTCCTGACCGGGGCGCTGGTTGCGGGCGCCCGCTTCGCCTGTGTTTCACTGGTGTGCGGGGTCGCTTCGCGAGCGCCCATCGTTACATTTTCCGGAAGTTTGTGAGCGGCCGCCATTAAAAATTAAATCACGTAAACTTACAATGAAATATGTTACATCTAAAACAAAAGTAATAAATACTCCTGATTAGTTTTCTGTTCTCTCTGCCCTGGAGGTCATGTACATCTGTGGTATCTGTACGTGGAATACTACAGAGTGGTGCTACTGTGCATCACGTCCCAATCCCATGCTCAGTGACATCACATTAGCCGCTGACGGCAGCCATGGTGGGATATTTACACCATGGAAATCAGCAGGCACGGTAGATCAGGGCTGGATTTGTTATCTTGTTGATTGCCTAGATTTAAAGCGATGAAGAAAATATTAATAACGCAGATTAAACTTAAAAGTATGTTTTATCTGTGAATGGCAGAACAAATCAAGGAAACAGTCTTCCAGTATTCAAAATCTCTTATCTGATTCAGCCAAGAAGTTGCTCGTATCACTGAAGAATGAGTGAAGTTCTGAAACGTGGTTTTGCCGTTCCTCTTCCTTGTTGTTAATGTAAACAAAAATACCAACCACCCGAGCATGTCAGATCTGCGTTTAGAGAGCAGGTTGTTCAAAATGTACCCACACGTGCAGCCCGTATGGCTCAATGGTTGAGCGTTGACCTATGTACGAACCAGGAGGTCACGGTTTGATTCCTGGTCAGGGCACATACCTGGGCTGTGAGCTCAATCCCCAGTGGGGGATCTGCAGGAGGCAGCCTATCAGTGATTCTCTCTCATCATTGATGTTTCTGTCTCTCCCTCTCCCTTCCTGTCTGAAATCAATACAAAAATATATTTAAAAAAGTATACCCACACACCACTGGGTATATGTACTTCAATAAAAGGTTAAAAACAAATAGAGAAGCAGGCTAATGGACTTATGGTCAAAGTAGGATGGCTTCCTACACAGCATTTTGTTTAAATTTTTTAAATATATTTTTTGTTGTTGATAGAATTACAGATATCTCCCATTCCCCCCCTCGTAGCCCATACACCCCCCCCCAGGTAGTTTTGCTTAATTTTTGTAATAAAATATATTGTAATAGAAACCTTATTCCCCAAACACAATCCTTTCCGCATCAGCTTCAGGCTTACTGAGCAACTATGCTGTTGTGTAGTATCTATTTGTGTACAGGCACTGTGATGTCCCACCACTATTTTCCAGCCACAGTGAGTGTGTGTTTGTGTATGTGTGTGTATATGTGTGCGTGTGTGGGGTGTGTATTTGTGTGTATATGTATACGAGTGCATGTGTATTGTGTATATGTTATATATGCATGGTTATGTGTGTGTGCATATATGTGTATGTGTGGGCATATGTGTGAGTGTGTATGTGTATGCATGGTTATGTGTGAGTGTTTTATGTAGAATAATTTGGTTCTAGCTGGATCTTTGATAAAAATCTTTGCCTCTGAATTCATATTTCCTCATTAAAATTCTAAGCAAGTCTAGGAGGTCAAGGGGTGGCCACAAAACCTGCTGACAGCAGGGGGCAGTAAAGTGCAGCAATTAAGCATGTGGGCTTTGCCACTAGCTGGCTTTGCCACTGGCTTCAACCAGGTAGTTCCATGCATTTGTGATTACACACCTCTTCCAATGAGAAAGTTGCATTGGTAAATTACATACATAATTTCTGTCCTAATATTATAGGTGTACATATTATAAAATATAACAAAATTGAAATTAAAAATAGAGAAAAATGGTGAAATTAAAAACTATTGAGGTGCAATTGACAAAATGCACATATTAAAAGTGCTCAATTTGATGTTTTTAAAAAATATACCGTATTTTCCGGCGTATAAGACTACTGGGCGTATAGAAGAATTTCCTGGGTTAAAAAGTCGTCTTATACGCCGGAAAATACGGTATACATTTTTATTTATTTTAGAGAGTAAGGGAATGGGAGAGAGAAATAGAAACATCAATGATGAGACAATCATTGATCGGCTGCCGCCTGCACTCCCCACACTGGGAATCAAGCCCACAACCCGGGCATGTGTCCTGACCAGGAATCAACCGTGACCTCCTGGATCATAGGTTGACACTCAACCACTGAGCCATGCTGGCCGTGCACAACTTAATGTTTTGATATATGCATACACCCATGAAACCACCACACAATCAAGATTGTGAACATAACCGTCATGCCCAAAAGTTTCCCAATGTGCCTTTGTAATTGCTCCTTCCCGCCATCAGCCATGGAGCTGCTTTCTTTCACTATGGATTGATTTATATTTTGTGGAGTTTTATATAAATGGCATCATACAGTTTACACTCTTTTTTTGAGGGGGTGTGGCTTTCACTCAGCATGATTGTTTTGAGTTTCAAGATAATTATAGGTTAAAGCATTACAGATGGAACATAGTCATGTACTGCATAATGATGTTCTGGTCAATGATGATCATATATGATGGTGGTCTCATGAGATTATAATGGGGCTGAAAATTTTCTACTGCCTAGTGTCATCCTAGCTGCCCTAGGGCCAACACATGACTGTTTTGGGCGGGTCTCAGTCTATTGGTAGCAATGCCCTCTGCTGGGAATGCCTGTTTCCCACAGACATCTTCCCTTTCCAAACCAACGTTGCAACTGGATTGACCCTTGTGCTTCTTATCACAATTGCAAAACACCCTTCAGCAATAACCCTTAGGAAACTTCAACAGGAAAGAGTTTATTACTTACAGGCCCTGGAGCATACAAGACTCCCGCAAGGTCCCAGGTAGAGAAAGCGTGCTCAGGCCTGGGGTTCTGTTTTTATTGGGGTCAAGCGTGGAAGCCTAGGGTTTCACCAGCTCACTCTTTACTGGTGCATGTAAAACCTAAGAGAGCATTTAAAACAGGCAAGAGAAAAAACAAGTGGTCAGTTATCAAAATCAACCAAGATGTAAAACGAAGGAGCCTCAGTGTGGGGAGGCGGCCTGGCTCCTTGTCTGGTCCTGTGGCAGCCACTGTGTTTATTTGAGACAGCCTTCAACTATCTGAAAGTCCCCTCCAGTGCTATTGCCCATCCTGGGCTGTGTCCTCCCTCCCACCTTCCAGGTAACCTCTTTGACCAGTTTCTTAGGTATCTTCCAGATTTTCTTATGCAAATTATATATATATACTAGTGGCCCGGTGCATGAAATTTGTGCATGGGGCGGGGATGTTCCTCAGCCTGGCCTGCACCCTTTCCAATCTGGGACCCTTCGAAGGATGTCCTATTGCTGGTTTACAGGGATCGGGCCTAAACCGGCAGTCAGACATCCCTCTTGCAATCTGGGACTGCTGGCTCCTAACTGCTCACCTGCCTGCCTGCCTGATTGCTCCTAACCACTCTGCCTGCCATCCTGCTCGCCCCCAACTGCCTCCTGCCGCCAGCCTGCTCGCCCCCAAATGCCCCCCCTGCCAGCCTGATCACCTCCAACTGCCCCCTGTGCCAGTGTGCTCACCCCCAACTGCCCCCCCTGCTGGCCTGCTCACCCCCACGTTCCCTCCCTACTGGCCTGCTCACCCCCAACTGCCCCCCTGCTGGCCTGCTCGCCCCCAACTGACCCCCTGCTGGTCTGCTTACCCCAACGGCCCTGCCCCCCACCAGCCTGATCTGATCACCCACAACTGCTGTCCCCTCTTGGCCTCTAACCACCTCTACCTTGGCCCTGCCACCATGGCTTTGTCCAGAAGAACGTCCGGAAGGTCTCCTGGAAGGTCTCCCAGTCTAATTAGCATATTACCCTTTTATTAGTATATACCAGTGGTTCTCAACCTTTCTAATGCTGCAACCCTTTAATACAGTTCCTCATGTTGTGGTGACCCGCAACCATAAAATTATTTTCATTGCTACTTCATAACTGTAATTTTGCTACTGTTAATGAATCGTAATGCGACCCAAGCTCCCAGCCCCTCCTTTTTTTCTTTTTCTTTTCAGCACCTCCTTGAGCAGAGGCCAGAGCCGGCTGGAAGCAGGTATCTGGGATTTATTTATCTTCTATAATTGAAACTTTGTAGCCTTGAGTGGAAGCCAGGGCCCGCCAGGGTGGGCGGGAAGCTTGGCTTCCTCCATTGCAGGGGGCAACCCAAGCCTCCTGCTCACTCCAGCTCCATGGCTGCCGCCATCTTGGTTAGGTTAATTTGCATACTCTCTCCGATTGGCTGGTGGACGTAGCGGAGGTATGGTCAATTTGCATGTTTCTCTTTTATTAGATAGGATAACTAGAGGCCTGGTACATGAATTTGTGTATGGGTGGGGTCCATCAGGGTGGCCTGTGGGGATCAGGACCCAGCTTGCACCCCCAGCCTCGCAGCCCCGCAGCCCTGCCTTGGCCTGGTGCCACCCACTCACCTGCTCCACCATCCCACCATGGTCCGCTCTTGTTGAGGTCCATCAGGGCCAGCAGCGCCTCTACTGCAGCCGCTGCCAGCACTGTGTCGCCGATGCCGGTATGTTCTGTGCTGCCACCTGGTGGTCAGCGCACGTCATAGCGAGCGGTCGAACCCCCAGTCGAACGACCGCCCAAGGGGACAATTTGCATATTAGGCTTTTATTATATAGGATGGATTTCCCAACCTTTTACAGAAAAGATAGCATATTTATTCACACTGTTCTGCAATTTACTCTTTTCTTTTTTTTTTTTTTTTAATATATTTTATTGATTTTGTACAGAGAGGAAGAGAGAGGGATAGAGAGTCAGAAACATTGATGAGAGAGAAACATCGATCAGCTCTCCTGCACACCCCCCCACTGGGGATGTGCCCGCAACCAAGGTATATGCCCTTGACCGGAATCGAACCTGGGACCCCTGAGTCCGCAGGCCGACGCTCTATCCACTGAGCCAAACCGGTTTCGGCCAATTTACTCTTTTCATTTAAATCATCTTGGAGATCTCTCTTTATCAGTTTGTAGGAAGTGTTCTTTTCTCTTTTTTTTATAGTTTCTTTTTAGTTATCTACCTTCTATACACCTAGGAATTGCAAGGTCAGCCAGGTCATTCTTGCACTGTTCCGGGGATGACTCCTGCTGTCACGCCCTCCAGAACTGTCCTACTTCATGCCCTTTCCCAAAACCGATTCTCTAGCCTTCTCTCCCCTTTGGCTTTAGTTCTGAGATTCCTTCCCCAGATGGGAGAAATTGTCCTAAGGGTCTATCAAAATGATGGCTTGGTACTGTTGGGTTAAAGCCAGGTGTCTCCATGGCCATCCATTAGCCTCTGAGGCACTCAAGATGGTAAATCCACTGGGTTCCAGTTTAAGCCAGTCTTCATGCAAATTCTCATTTCCCTGGGGAACTTGAAAGAGAAAGTGTATTGGTTTTCTGAGCACAGAACTGTAGAGAACAGAAGTTATAATCTAGAGCAGATTTTCAAACAATGGCCCATGGGCCAGAACAACCACCTGCCTGTTTTCATCTGGCCCACAAGCTAAGAATAGTGTTTACATTTTTAGATAGTTGAAAAACCCCACAATATTTTGTGACACCTGGAAATGGTGTAAATTTCAAAATTTAGTGTCTATAAGTAAAGTTTTACTGGAGCACAGCAACATCCATTTGTTTAAGAATTGCCTGTGGCTGCTTTTTGCACAACAGCAGAATTGTGTAGCTGTGACAGAGACTGTGGGATTTACCCAGCCTCAAATAGTCAGACCTTGGCAGAAGTGTGCCAACCCTTGATAGAGCTAATCCACACCACAGCCCTGTAACTCCAGCTTGGCATTTGAGCTGTGAACTTCCATGCATAAGTATATTGATTCTTTCCTTAAAATTATGTTTTTATTGATTTCAGAGAGAGACAGGGAGAGAGAGATAGAAACATCAATGATGAGAGAGAATCATTTGATCGGCTGCCCCCTGTACACCTCACACTGGGGATTGAGCCTGCAACCCAGTTATGTGCCCCGACTGGGAATTGAACTGTGACCTCCTGGTTCATAAGTCGACACTCAAACACGGAGCTGTGCCGGCCAGGCTGAATATATTGATTCTTACTACCAGACTTACTTTCTTCACTTAGCTGGACAGCCACCCTCTGGATTTTCCTTCTCCTTCACTGGCCACTCCTTCTAACCTCCTTGTCAATTCCTTCTCCTCTTCACAAATTCTAAATGTTGGAGGGTTCCCAATGCTTAGTCCTGGGCCTTCTCTTCTCCCTTCATTCACATCATAGATGATCTTATCAAATTTCATAGTTTTAATACCATCTACACACTGATAACTCCCAAAATATATAGTCCTGTTAATTCCCCAAGGATATATAACAATTATACACATACTAGAGACCCGATGCACAAAGATTCGTGCAAGAATGGGCCTTCCTTCCCCTGGCTGCCGGCACCGCCTTCACTCCAGCTGGAGCCACCTTTCCACCTTCCCAGGCTGCCCAGAGGCCTGGAGCTGCTGTGGCAGTGCGGAACACCTGCATTATCGCCATGGTGAGGACACAAGCGTCCTGCCCCGCCCCAGCCGCTCAGCGGGGGGTTAACCCATCTTTGTTGGGTTAATTTGCATACTCACTCCTGATTGGCTGGTGGGCGTCATGAAGGTATGGTCAATTTGCATCTTTCTCTTTTATTAGTGTAGATATGCAACAAACAATAGAGCCCCCAAACTATATAAAACAAACATCGACAGAATTGAAGGGACAAATAGACAGTTTTACAATAATAGTTTGATGATTCAATACTCTTATTATTTGATAGAACATCTGGACGGAAGATCAATAAGGAAACAGAAGACTTGAAACAACATTATAAACAACTAGACTAAATAGACATATAAGACTCTGCCCAACAAATGGCAGAAAATACATTCTTCTCAATGCCCATGGACAGTCTCCCGGGTAAGTCCAATGCTATTCCACAAAATAAGTGTCAATGCGTTTGAAAGTACTGAAACCTTACAAAGCATTCTTTCTGGTTATAATGGAATGAAACTAGAAATCAATAAGAGAAGGAAAACTGGAAAATTAACAAACATGAGGAAATGAAATACACTCTCAAACAAGCGATGGGTCAAAGAAATCACAGAGAAAATTAGAAAATACTTTGAGATGAATGGAAGTAAAAACACAACATGGAAAACATAACCCTTGTCCCAACTTCTCTCTTGAAATCCGCACTCCCACATCTGATTAACTATATTAGGATGTATAATGAGCAGTACAAGGACTTTACATTTTTCTTCCTTTGAAAGGTACTCCTTTCTTGTTTCACTGTCTCAGCTATGGCACCTTCCAGTTGCTTAGTACTAAAACCTTGGAGTTATCTTTGATGCCTCTCTTTCTCTCATTTCTTCTATCCAGTACATCACAAATCTTGTGGACTCTCCTTTCAAAATGGGACCCAAATTTGACCCCTTCTCACAACCTTCACTGCCACACCCTGATCACCCTCATCTCTTGCTTGAACTGTTGTGGCCCCTTGGCTGCCACCTTGCCCAGTTAAATCTACACACAGCAGCCAGAATGATTCTTGTGATGCGGTCAAAACAGAAATTGCTTTATCTCATTTTCCAGCTTAAAACCCTACAACTGTGTCTTAAAATAAAATAAATTAAATAAAACCTGCAGCCCAAAAGACTCTGTAAGACCCTGCGAGGCCTTCTCCGGTTCAGGATGGGAACAAAATCTATCAAAGTGTTATTCTGCTATTGGATGGTTTTGTTTAGCATTTAAACCTCTATTCTATCTGGAATTAATTTTGATATAAGAAGCTTTATTTCCCCCAAAAAAGGCAGATGTCCCAAGTGTTTTTTATTGAGTAATCCACATTTCCCTACTGATTTGAAATGTGACTTTTATCACACTCCAAATTCCCATATGTATTTGGTCTATTTCTGACTTTCTTGTGTTTCTTATCTGTCTATATACAGTATATTCCTGCGCTATTTTCACATTTCTTATTGGGCCTTTAAATGTATTTAAAAATCCGTTAGAGCTAGTTCACCCTCCAGAGCTTTCCTGGCTATTCTTGTCTTTTTTTTTTTTTAAATAGCTTTATTGGGACATAATTCACATAGCATACAATTCACCCTTTAAAGTGCACAATTCAATGGATTTAGTGTATAGACAGAAACATACCACCATCACCGCAGTCAATGTTAGAGCATTTCACCACCTCAGAAACAAACGCCATACCCTTTAGCTATAACCCCCTTTCCCTCTGGCTCCCCTAGTCTCAAGCCACCATGAATATACTGTCTCTATAGATTGCTTATTCTTGACATTTTATAATAAATGTAATCATAAAATATATGGTCTTTTGGGACTGGATTATTTCCTTAATGTAGTGGTTCCCTGGTTCATCCTATCCCTCTCCCTTCCTCTCTGTAAAAATCAATAAAATATGGCATGTGTCAGTACTTCATCCCTTTTTATGGCTGAAAAATGTTCTATTATATAAACCTACTACATTCATTTATAAGTAATGCTGCTATGAATATTCATGTCCAGGTTTCTGTTTGAGCACCTGCTTTAATTCTTTGGGCTATACACTTAGGAGTGGAATTGCTCACAGGGAAGTTGTGTCTACCTCACTGAGAAATCTCCAAACTGCTCTCCACAGCAACCACACGGTTCCACATTTCTACCGGCAATACATGAGTATTCGTGTCCTGGCCAGGACTTGTTATTTTCGGTTGTTTTTGTTTTGTTTTGTTTTGTTTTAATTTCCAGCCAGTCTAGTGGGTGTGAAGTGATATCTCAGTATGGTTTTATTTGGATCTCCCTGATGACTAATGATGTTGAGCACACTTTGTGTGTGTGTGCTTATTGGCCATTTGTATGTCTTCTTTGGAGCAATATCTATGCAAGTTTTTGTGCTCATTTAAAAATTGGGTTCCTTCCACCTGGACTTGGGGCTTTTGCCACCATGGCATCCATGGGGACGATGGCATTTTTCTCCTCTCTGCTGTCCCCTCATTTCTGGAGCTCCTGCTCGGGACCCGGATCTAAGAATTAAAGATAAATGTGCTGTGTGACTGTATTTTCTTACTGCTTGTTCTTCTTACTTTAATTGTTTCTGTGACTACTTCATGGCTAACTCATTTAAATCTTCCCAAGTTTATCTGAAAGAAGAAAAGAAGAATGAGAAGAGGTGAAAGCTTGTGGGAAATAAAACAAGAGGCACAGGGTGAACAGGCCAGCAGATACCCCGAGAACATTCTGAAACCTCACCAGGGAAGGAGAGAGCAAAACTGGAAAAGCTCTGTCAGATGACCTGAGCCCCGAAGTCAGGCAATGGTCACAAACCCGAGGGGGACGAGGCTGGTGCTCACACACCTGATGGAGAAGCAGCAGAAATGGAACTCCTCCTCCTTTTACCCACGTTTCCCCACCTGCTGGACAGGCCCGGCAGGAGGGGCCTGATTCACCCAAGAACCTCCTGAAAAGCTGACGAAGTGGTCACTTGCTCTCCAATGTCCAGGGGGACTGTCCTGAGGGAAGGTCCTAAGCCTTATCTGACTGGGTGATGGAAACCGGGCAACACAGCCCTGGGCAGCTTTTCCTGCTTCCTTTCCCAGGAGGCTCATGGAAGTGGAGGGAAAGAGGATACTGTAGTGGAGCGACCGTGGATATTGTACCAATGTGGGCAAGCAAGAGCAGAGCAGCTAGTTAAGAAATGAGAACTACCCATTCTACATAAAATCAGTTATGCCATGACCTTACAGGATAATAAAGGATTCACTGTAAAGTCACACCACACCTTGATTGAGCTCAAGGCAGTAAACACTTTAATATTCATAGTCATGGGAATATATGGACATAAATGGTTAGGAAAGGCATGCTCTCTGCTTATAATAATATTTGGAATGTGCCATTTTATAACATACCAGAGAACTGGGTAAAAGTATCTACCAGAAAAATAATTTACATTTTTCCTAACTGACATCATTTATGTTGGAAGATAAGGTCATATGACTTTGGTTTCTGCCTCTTCAATCCATTTTATCACACTATGATAATTTCAAAATTCAGTCAAACTCTTCAAAGTCTTGTAAAGAATGTTTATTCTGCAATATTTCTAGAAGTTGAACTTTTATCGCTTCTCGGCCTTTTGGCTAAGATCCAGTGTAGAAGTTGAACTTTAAAGAACTTTCAAAGCTCTGTAAGCTTTAAAGTTCTTTAGATAGGTTTGCATTGTTTGCTTAACTAATGTTTGAGATTTATATAAGTTCCAGGTGGACCAATATTTAAAAAACAAAGCAATGAAAACATTTTTTATAATTGGGATACTTGTCTTTTTTATTGTTGAGTTGTAAGAGTTCTATATTTTCCTGACTATTCTTGCATCTGCATTTCCCACCACTTGAATCTTAGTATTCCTTCATTGAGAACAGCTAGCACATTTTATACAGCTTAAAAGCAAAAAAACAAACCTCAGCCTGAATCCAGTCCATTTGGTTCTGCAGGTGAAATCCTCCCCAAACATCTCCCCTTTCAATGCCCCGAACAGATGCGGCTACGAATATTGTGAAGCTGATGTAAATGCTACTTGTGTGCGAAGAGGAGTGGGTTCCAGCAAGTGTTCCTGTAGGCTTGGGGATGGGAGTAGTTAATTACTCTTTGGCCTGATTTACTTCAGTGGCGCTGACTCAGAGATTATAGCTGTAGAGGCCCTTTCCAAGATCAGCATCCCACGCTGGCCTGAGGTGATTATTGCAACGTCCCAGGGACCCGTACCCTCTCCTGGTTCAGAACCTAACCCCAACTGCACTCCCAGCCTGATCCCAGCGTACCGCTGTGTGTGTGTGTGTGTGTGTGTGTGTGTGTGTGTGAGAGAGAGAGAGAGAGAGAGAGAGAGAGAGAGAGAGAGAGAGAGAGAGAGAGGAGGGAGGGAGAGAGAAAGGGAACCAAGCATTCCTTCTGCCAGTTGCTTAATCCTTGGGGTACCAGAAAGAGAAGCAAGCACTTCTTAGATCAATATTTTCAAGGCTTCTCTGATGCAAGTCTCTGCCTGGGGCTGGAGCTTCAACTGTTTCTCCAGCTTTTCTCTCTCCAGGACGGATATGAACTTGAACCCTTGTAATGAGAGGCCCCTGGGGAATGTGTATATGTGTGACTATGATGGGGGAGGGGCAGGGAAGGATAAAGTCACCCTGGACACCTGGGGTGCTTGTTCTTTTACAGCCAAGTTTCTCAGCCTTTCTTTTTTCATTATTGTCCCACTTAAGGAACAGTTTCCCCTCTTAATTACCCCTCTCCTGAGAAATTTTAACATGGCTGACACACTGTACATCTAGTCATAAACTGTATGTCTACCTGTGCCTGATACATAAATCCCTTGGGGGCTATGTGGTTCCCGCTCATGCTTTACAATAGCTCACATCTGGCTCTCTCTGAGCAGCCTCCGCCACATGAAAGCAGGAAAACACTCCTAGCCGGTGTGGGTCAGTGGATAGAGCGTCGGCCTGTGGACTGAAGGGTCCCGGGTTCAATTCTGGTCAAGGTCACATGCCCTGGTTGTGGGCTCCATCCCCAGTAGAGGGCGTGCAGGAAGCTGCCCATGATTCTCTCTCATCATTGATGTTTCTATCTCTCTCTTCCTCTCTGAAATCAATAAGATATATATATATTTTTAAAAAGCAGGGAAACAGTTTAGCAGGTGCTGCGGAGTGTGTGTGCTAATGCAAGCAAGCGCTTGGCACAAGCGGTGTGCTTGAAACCCGAGAGCCCAGTTGCTGCCGTCACACGGTTCTTCCTTCCGCACGTCGCAGTGAGTGTGTTAGCCTCTCCGCCTGTGGATTCCCTTCATCTCCGAGGGCTGGCCAGAGGCCCGAGTCAGTCCCAGGCTGGGCATCTTCCAGAGCCCCCGGGCTCAGCGCGAGTGGCCTGGGCTGGGTGGGCACTGCAGCACCAGGACCGCGCTCCCAGCCCCATTTGAACTTGGCAGCTGCTCCCAGCTGCAACCAAGGGGCGCCAGGCAGCAGCGCGGGCCGAGAGGTGTCAGACTCCCGGCCTCCCGGAGAAGCAGGGAATCTGGTTTGGGTTCAGTCTCCTGACTGGAAAGCACTGACTCACTAAACAGCAGCGTCTGTGGACCAAACAAAAGAGACAACCAGTGGCCTAGCTGGGCTGCAGTGCAAGTGCCCCGGGGCAGTGCTCCTTCCACTCAACCCACCGCCCACTCTGCGCCTCGGGGCCCTCCCCTTCCCCCCCTTTTTGGGGGTCCTTGGCACCTCTCCCTCTGGCCCTCCTGCCTGGGGCGGGGCCCAGGCTGGGCCATTCGGGACCGGACCTACACGGCTGACTCCGCTCCCCGTCCCGGAAGGACCTGCATTCTGTGCGCAGAGGAAGAAGGTCGGGACCCCCAGCCTTACTCGCGGGCAGCCGGGAGCCCGGGGCTGGGAGGGCTGGGCCCGCGGGAGGCGGCCTGACGGCGGGGCCGAGCGTGGGAGCGCGGGCCGGGAGGGCGGCGGGCAGGACCCGGGCGGCGGGCGGGACCGGCCTCGCCCAGCCTCGCCCGCGCCGACCGCGCACCTGGGCCTGCAGCAGCCGCGGTCCGCGCCGCCCTCTGCCCCGCCACGCAGGGCGTTGCCTTCCTTTCGCCGGTCGGAGGGAGGCGGGCCGCCGGGGTGCGGGAGCTTGGAGCCCCGCCAGGCCGGTGGCCTTCGGCCCGGGGCACCCGGCGGCCGCGCTGGGCGGGAGGACAGAGCGTCCCGGTGCGGGCGGCGCGCCATGGGCTCCGGCGGCTCGCGCGCGGCGCAGGTCCCCGACGCGGACAGCATTCGGCGGGAGACCGGCTGTGAGCGGGGCTGATCGCGGGCGGGGTTCCCGAGCTCGGGCACCAGCGTTGTGCCGGCCGGGATGCGAGGGGCGGCGTGGCCCGGGTGGTCCCGTTGGGGAGCGCGGGGCGGGAGAGCCTCCGGGTGCGCGCACGCCGCTTCCAACCTCCGGTCGCGCCGGGTCCGAGCAGCACGCACCGTCCGTCCGGCCGGCCGGCCCCTGAGCTCCCGGGGGGCCTCACCCTGTCGCCTTCCCGCCCTCAGTCTCGCAGGCCACCCTGCTCCGCCTCTACCACCGGTTCCGGGCCCTGGACAGTAACAAGAAGGGCTACCTGAGGTGAGGGGGTGACCTGTGACCTCCCCGTGCCCCTTGACCCTTCATCTTCCGTCTCCATCCTCCCTCCCTCCTCACTTTGAACCTCCTTTCCAGCCGAGTGGACCTGCAGCAGATCGGGGCGCTGGCCGTGAACCCCCTGGGGGATCGCATTATAGACAGCTTCTTCCCTGATGGGTGAGGGGAGATGGAGGGAAAAGCTTGTGTGGCACTGTGGGGGGAGAATGGGTGGAGGAGAATGGGTGGGGGAGAATGGGTGGGGGAGAATGGGTGGGAGAGATTGGGTTGGGGAGAATGGGTAGGGGAGATTGGGTTGGGGGAGATTGGGTTGGGAGAATGGGTAGGGGGAGAATGGGTGGGGGAGATTGGGTTGGGGAGAATGGGTGGGGGAGAATGGGTGGGAGAGATTGGGTGGGGGAAAATGGGTGGGGGAGAATGGGTGGGAGAGATTGGGTTGGGGAGAATGGGTAGGGGAGATTGGGTTGGGGGAGATTGGGTTGGGAGAATGGGTAGGGGGAGAATGGGTGGGGGAGATTGGGTTGGGGAGAATAGGTGGGGGAGATTGGGTGGGGAAGAATGGGTGGGGGAGGTTGGGTGGGTGGGAGAATGGGTGGGGGAGAATGGGTGGGGGAGAATGGGTGGGGGAGATTGGATGGAGGGAGAATGGGTGGGGGAGATTGGGTGGAGGGAGAATGGGTGGGGAGATTGGGTGGAGGGAGAATGGGTGGGGAGGTTGGGTGGAGGGAGAATGGGTGGGGGAGTTTGGGTGGAGGGAGATTGGGTGGGGGAGAATGGGTGGGGGAGAATGGGTGGGGGAGAATGGGTGGGGGAGATTGGGTGGGGGAGAATGGGTGGGGGAGATTGAGGGTGGGAGAGATTGGGTGGGGGGAGAGTGGGTGGGGAGAGATTGGGTGGGGAGAGAATAAGTGGGGTGAGTAGGTGGGAGAGATTGGGTGTGTGTGTGGGGGGAATGGGTGGGAGAGATTAGGGATGGGGCCGAAGGAGGGCCAAGGCAACCACTGCCTCCGCTTCACCCCTCCCCCACCCCTCCAGGAGCCTGCGAGTGGATTTTCCCGACTTTGCCAGAGTCCTGGCTCATTTCCGACCTGTAGATGATGAGGACACAGGAACCCGGGACCCCAAGGAACCCGAACCCCTCAACAGCAGAATGAACAAACTTCGCTGTGAGTCGGTAGGGTCCCCCCAAGAGACCCCAGATTTTCCACACCACTGAGGGCCCCAGGCATCCCACTCCCTTTGTGAGCCCTTATGACCTCCCCGCCCCTCCGTGATCTTCTGGAGGAGAACCAAGCGAAACCCACCTTCCTTTCCCCTCCACTTTCTTCCCAGTTGCATTTCAGCTCTACGACCTGGATCGAGATGGAAAGATCTCCAGGCACGAGATGCTACAGGTTGGAGGACAGAAGAGCAGAGATGTGACGTGTGCAAGGGGCGCGGTTGAATGGAATGGTTGTGGGGGGTGGTTTGGGGATGCGGATGATTGGAGTGTGGCCTGGGCAATGGGAATGGGTGGGGTTGGAGTGTGGGTTAGTTGAGAGATGGGGAAGCAGTTGGGTATGAGGTTGGGAATAGATCAGTGGTTTAGCTGGGGGTGATTTTGCCCCCGGAATGACATCGCCAATATCTAGAGACATTTTGGTTATCACAACTGGGGAGCGGGGTGGTGGGACTGGCACCTAGTGGGTGGAAGTCAGGAATGCTGCTAAACATTACACTACAAAGGATAGCCCCTCCTCCCCCAGCAAGGAGTTATCTGGCCCCAAATGGCAATGGTGCTGAGATTGAAAAACTGGGATACACGTAATGAAGTGGGGATTGGGAATGGTTAGAGGATGAGGTGGAGGATGGGGTGGAGGCTAGGTTCTGAGACTGCAGTTGAGTAATGGGCCTGGGCATACTGTTGAGGTGAATGAGGGATAGTGAGGGTTTACATTGAGAAGCAGTAGGGGAAACCATTGGTGGATATGGTGGGAAGGGGGTGAACAAAGGATGAGGAGTGGGTTATGAAATTGTTAATAACTTTGTAACTTTTGGGGTGATATGGACAAGGTTGGGGGATGGTGCTAGTAGTCCCTGTGACTCCTCTTTATGGCCGTCTCTTCCTCCACCTCCCAGGTACTCCGGCTAATGGTTGGGGTACAGGTGACAGAAGAGCAGTTGGAAAGCATTACCGACCGCACGGTGCAGGAGGCCGATGAAGATGGGGATGGGGCTGTGTCCTTCCTGGAGTTCACCAAGGTCAGAATGCCCTTGGGGCCTGAGGAGTTGGAAGTATGAGTTCCTAGGACAGATGGACATGGGAAATGAAGCCTGAAGGAGGAGGGCAGAAAGAGAGGGGTTCCCTGGGGGCCTTGGGGATGGGAGAGGAAGTTGGAAGAATAGAGGGCTGGAGTTCAAGTTCTCTTAACTACCACCCATCTCCACCAGTCCCTGGAGAAGATGAACATTGAGCAGAAGATGAGCATCCGGATCCTGAAGTGACCTTCTTTGTGCGTCTGGCCAGCTTGAAAAGACCAGTTCTGTCTGGTGTTCATTCTCAGCCCCCACGGAGGGATGGGCTCCAATAAACTATTCTTCTACACTGAACTCTATTTAGGCTCCAGGCGACAAAGCTGGATGGGTGTGTACTAAAGTCCAACTCATTTGATCTCAGATCTATAAATCAGCCAACAATATTTTGGACGAAAGTGACTGAAATCCCAAATCAAAGGGACTTCAGTTAAAAGGGGGGTGTGGTGGGCTCATGTAAAAGTCTGGAAGTGTCCTCAGGCAGAGCTGGAGCTGAGAGCTCAGATGACGCTCTATGACTCAGTTATTCTCCATTTCTCTCTCATTTGTGTGTGTGTCGGCTTCATTCTAGAAGGGTCTTTCCTCCTGGTGGAGACGGCCACCAGCGGCTCGTGGCCTCCTCAGTAGTCCAGTGGGAACAGGTTTTCTTTTTCAACAATTTCTAGCAAAGAGTGTCATTAGCTCCCTGGGCTGGTCCCTTCTCCAGGAGAATGGAACGTTCTGATTGGCCAGACCTGTGTCATGTGCTAACTGCTAGAGCCAGGAAATTTTAGGTGCTGAGGACTCGGGATGGGGTAAGGGATGATTGCTTAAAGGACAATGAAGTGCTATTAGCTCTTGTCTGTGCTGGTCAGACAGAACAAGAGCTGTCTATCACTGTGAAGTTGACCATGAGGTCTTCTTAAATGGGTTTTCTCTTGGTCCCATGGGTGCGTGCGGGTGTGATTTGGGTGAGGGGAAGAGAGAGATAATAAATTATAAATAAGACATACCTTTCTAAAGTATGAAATCAAAGTTTTTGAGAGTAAATCCTTTGTTTTTAATGGTAAGGTGTTTAGATTGACATCTTTCACAAAAGGAGTGTGAAAGTCACATAAAATTATAAGATCCTAGGTCTGTAGCAAAGCACTTTGGCTGTAGCTATGGGAGATGCTGGGTGCCCTGGCCATGCCCTCGCCCAGGACTGTGCTAGAGTTGTTTTGTATCAACACGTGAGAGCCAACTGTGCTCATCTCTCCCTAACTCTGCCTTGAGTAATGTCGTACCGCACCTTGGAATTGGCTGTGGTGGGAACGCACACACTGCAGACATTGGCAAAGGCCACTGCAGGGCTTTGCGGCCTAGGAGAGCCTGTGGTTAGCACACCAGCCAGGCTTCACCTACTGCGTGTGCCAGTGCTCCCGACCCCAGCTTTCGTGAGCTATAATTGGTATGCAACACCACATAATGCACACAATTTGATGAGTTTGGACATAATTAAGGTTATACAGTCATCTCCAAAAAAAAAATTTATCCCTTTGTTTTTTAGGGGGTTTTTTGTTTTTTTTTTTTTGTATTTATGTGATAAGAACACTTACGATGAGGCCTACCTGCTTAACAAATTTTTAAGTGCACAGAACCTTATTAATACAGGTACAGTAGAGCTCTGGAACTTACCGTGTATAACTGTAACTTTATATCCATTGAACAGCGATTTCCTATGTCCCCCTGCCCCATCCCCTGGTAACCACCATTCTGTTTGCTCTATACCTTTGACTATTTTAGAGGCTTTATATAACAGAAGCCATCCAAAAGAATGCTGTAGCTGCCTTATTTTACTTAGCATAATGCTTCCAGTTCCCCCCATATTATCACAAAGGGTAGGATTTCCTCTTTTTTGTTTTTGTAATCCTCACCGGAGGATACTTTTCCATTGATTTTTGGAGAAAGTGGAAGGGAAAGAGAGAGACTGAGAGAAACATCAATGTGAGAGAGACACGTCGATTGGTTGCTTCCCACACGTGCCCTGACCAGGGTGGGGATTGAGCCTGCAACTGAGGTACATGCCCTTGATTAGAATTGAATCTGGGACCCTTCAATCCTCGGGCTGATGCTCTATCCACTGAGCCAAGCATACACTGGAATAGTATGCGCCACATGCATCTGTTGATAGACATTTGGGTTGTTCCCATGTCCGGGGTGCTGTGAATAAGGCTGCAGTGAACATGGGGTGCAGTGTCTTTGAGACCCTGATTTCATTTCCTTTGGGTAATTATCCAGGAGCAGGACTGCTGGATCATATGGTAGTTCTATTTTATTTTATGTTAATCCTCACCCAAGGATATTTTTCCATTGATTTTTAGAGAGAGTGAAAGGGAGGAGGACAGACAGAGAGAGACAGAAACAGCGATGTGAGAGAGACATCCATTGCTTGCCTCCGGCATGGGCCCCCAACCAGAGCCAGCATCGAGCCTGCAAACGAGTTACATGCCCTTGACTGGAATTGATCCGGGACCCTTCAGTCCGCAGTCTGCATTCCGCAGTCCGCAGTCCGACATTCTATCCACTGAGCCAAACCAGCCAGGACTATTTTAATTTTTTGAGGATCCTCAATGGCTTCTTCCCACAAGCATGGGTGACACTGCCCAAGGGCTTTGCTGGCTATGCATGCATGCAGCCTGTGTGAAGGGCAGGTTGAAGTGCCAGGGAGCTACTGACCCTTGGAGCAGGCCTCAGCCAATGGCAGATAGAAATTGTGGTTAGTACTGTTTCTTACCCTCAGAAGGGACAACTTACAGGCACGCTCTCTTCAGTCTCAGAAACCTCCAGCAGGCAGGGCCTCATTTGCCCCAGTGCTACCCTGCTTGTGAGAGCCCTGGGCTGGCCCCGCTGGTCCTGTCTCCCTCCTGCCAGTGCTTCCTGGGTCACTTCACCAGTACTTGGCTCTCAGCGCCTTGTCTCCGGCGCTTCTGGACAAAGCCTGCCTCAGACGGAGCGCACCTTCCAGAATGGGGCACACACTGCCTGTGCTGTGGATGCTGTGAGAGGGCTGTGTGGGGGAGTGTCTGACTCCTGGCATTTTCTGACGTTGGGAGTCTGAGGTCACGGGGCAGGACTGTGCATTTGGGCCTCTGGTACTGTCGGGTGGGCACTAACCTGTTCCAACGTTAGTGTTCCCATTGCAGGGTGATTCTGACAGAGGAGTCTCCTAGTTGAGGGGAGGAAGCAAAGAGGGTGTTTGATTTCTGAGGGAATTTTGTGGTTTTGGTCAGGACTGTCACCTGAACACAGACTTTGTGATTGAGGGTGTTTGTTTAGTCTCTGGGCCTATTAAAGGGGGAGGGGAGATGGGGGGTATAAAACTCAGAGTGGCTCTTGTTTCTAGGCAATGTGGGGAAGATTTGTATATAAAGAGAACTAGAGGAGAGAGATGATAGATGGTGGCTGACTTTCTTTATAACTGGTCTATTTTTCCCATTATAGTGTTTCTCAAATTTTGTTGATGGTAAATATTGTGAATTAAAATGTTCAGACCCTTAGCCCCTTTTGAGAGCTCCTTGAGTCTCCAGAAAAATCTATATCTATCTATCTATCATCTATCTATCTATCATCTATCTATCTATCTATCTATTTATCTATCTACCTATTCATTTATTTATTTATGTTTGCAAGAGAACAGTTAATTTGGTAATTCACAGAGGTAGAAGTAATTCCTAGATGAAATGGGCTTAGGAAGCAATTTATAGCGGTAAAGGATGGGCAGTGGAGCCCGGGAATGAGGAAGGTGATGTAAGGTGCCTGGCAGGGAGGGGGAGGGAAAGGGAAAGGAAATGGGGAAGGCACAGGTGTTCTCCCGGGAGGGAGAGCACACAGGTCCTCCCTCCTACGGGTTTTAGAGGTGGAGATTTTAGGGGAGGTCCCAGGGGAAGATCTTACTAGAATAGCCAGCAGTTTTCCAGGTGTGTCCTTTCAGGGTTGTGGTCTCCACTGATTGGCCGGCACCAGGGCAGGGGGTCATATTCACCGCAGCTGGACCTGGAGCTGAACTAACAACTGAGGCCTAGATGTTATCTGTAGGGAGCGGGTCCAAACCACATGACCATTGATATGCTAGGGGAGGAAGAGCCACCCTCGGGGCGAGGTCCAAACCCTACAATTGATTGTCCTGTTGCTTGGCACTTGGGGCTTTCCTCCCTGGTGACCCCCAGTACCTGGTCCACGTCCTTACTGTGCTCATGTCTGTCTAACTGCCTGCAATACCCTCCTCAAGGACCTTGTCTCTGAATTCTTTCTGAGAAAAGGGGCACAGGGTCTCTTCTGTAGCTGCTTCCTGCTGAAAAGGGGTGACGTTTTTCTTCAGAGCCAAGAGTTCCTCGCTTTCTGTCAGGGGGCGAAGAGGCCTGGGCAGGCAAGGAGGTGGCGATGGTATCTAGAGGTGGTATTTCCCGAGTGTGCGTAGGGCTTGTAACCTGGTGGAGACAAACCCTGTTATAAATCGTATTGGGGCAGCCCTAGCTGGTTTGGTTCAGTGGATAGAGCATGGGCCTATGGACAGAAGACTCCTGGGCTCTATTCTGGTCCAGGGCACATGTCTTGGTTGCGGCCTCCTCCCCAGCCTGGGTGATATTTCTCTCTGTCTTTCCTTCTCTCTAAAAAATCAATAAAAAATATTATTTAAAAAATTTATTGGGGCAAAAGCTAAAATGACAAGAATTAGGAAAAATGGTCCAGTGGAAGGAAAAAAACATTTAATTCTCACTAATTCCAAGTCAAAGGATTGGAGAAAAATGAAACATTAGTTTGGAGGGTTGTAGTCAAATATTTAAGAACACTAGGAAAATTCAGGATCCAGTTCAACTCATAGGTGAAAAATAAAACTTTGAAGACAATTAATTGAAGTAGAGGCTAATATTGATAACTGTATTTTAGAGTCTACCGAAACACATTTTCCCCCTAAAATCACTGTCATTTTTATTAAAGAGTCAAATTAAGAGCAATGTATTTACTGTATTAAGTTTAGTTTCAATTTGGCCTGTCATTTATATAACTTCCTTTTAACATTTCTCTTTACAAACCTTCTATAACATTCACAAACCTTTCTACAACTTTCCCAACTCTCTTTACTCATTCAGAAACAACCAGCTTTAAAACAATTCACTTTATTTTCCCTTCAAAATATATTTCCATACCTTATACATTCTATTACCAAAACCATACAATTTCTTTCCAACTTAATTTGAACTTTGAACTCTTAGAAACCTCAATTTCCAATAATAAACAAAAAAGCAAACAACCAGCATTTCTTAGATGGACTTTGACGACGACATTTTAGACACGCTTTCAGTTTGAAGAAACATAACTTGAGCAAAGCACAAGACATAATTGCTAGGGTCGTTGAAAGCGGAATGCAGGAGGCCGAAAGTAGTAAGGGATTGCAAACCAGGTCATCTGGAAAACCGGATGGACTGAGCCCCCAAATGGTGCTAGCACCCAGGGTGGGGAGTCAGAGATTTTAAAGGACTCTGGGCAGGCTTTTTCTGGATGGAGAACTCTCTGGGCGGGTCCGGATCCTAGGAAGGTCCCGAGGGGAAGGATGATGGTCTTAGCAAGTGGAATGTGGTCTAAGCCAGCGGTCGCCAACCGGTGGTCCGTGGACCACTGGAGTCCGTGAGGTCTGAAAGGTTGGCGACCGCTGGTCTAAGCGAAAGGGAATGTTGGTTGTAAAGTGATCTAAATGTCAGTTCCCAGGCGTGGGGGTGCTGATTCAATTATTTGATCAGACCTAACAATTATATCGACAGTTCCAAATTCATTTTACAGACTTTCTACAACAAGCATGTCAAACTCAAAGGCTAACACGGGCCAAATAAACAAGGTGTAAGTTTATGTGGGCCACAAAAAAACAAAAGCTTCAATTTTCATAGAAATGTAGGTTTATTTCAATAGAGACATGCTGAATACAAAGGGCTGAAATAAATCAGTAATCGTTAACATAAAATAATAGAACATTTTAATAAAAATTAATATTTTTTTCTTGAACATTAACTTACCAGACACTGAATAACTGCACAAGTTAATAAGCGTAATGCAAATAAACCAATTTTTCTTGTTCTCCGAAAGCGAAATATTTCCTGTTGCGCACACCAAACAAGTCAGTCCAAGACATGGCAATCGGCTCTAAAATATTCGCTGCTAGTTCAGTGGAGAGAAATGGTGCGCCTGCGCGTAAGGCACGTAAGGGAAATGAATGCAACACGATTATAGTAATCAGTCATTAGCGAACATTGTAGTTCGTTATTAATAATTATGTACAACATGATATTGTAAAAATTAAGTTATGAAATTTTTATTAAAACGTTTCTTACATACCGTTATATTGGCTGGGTCGCAAAAATACTTTGTTGTGGGCTGCATGCGGACCGCAGACCGCGAGTTTGACATGCTTGCTGTAGGCTGATACATATTACCACATGGATGAACCTGGGAAGCAAGTGGCGGGGACGGCGCCACCCGGTGCTGACTGGTGGGGTCAGACCCGACCTGGGATCAGCAGCCTCGGTGCTTGGGTTCCGGCTACAAAAGAATTCAGAGCCGATACTCAAGCTGTAAGAGAGCATTTATTTGGTAAATCACAGAGGTAGAAGCAGTAATTCTAGAAGAAATGGGCATAGGAAACAAGTTATGGAGGTAAAGGAAGGGCCCTTGGAGCTGGGGAGTGAGGAAGCTAATGGTAAAGTGCCTGGGGCAGGGAGGGGGAGGGGAAGAGAAAGACAAGACGTGTTCCTGGGAGGGAGAACGCCAAAATCTATATTTTAAATAAGAGATGTGGGACATCCAAAGACCAAACTTTTAGAAACACTGACCTAAAGCTTCCAGCCAGACCAACTCTAGTGACAGCGTCCATAAGAGGTTCCCCAGTGTCCACAAGCGCCGAGCAGACCCTGGGCCACAGGCTCTCAGGAAAGGCCTCCCATCCACTCCTGCTCTGTGCCAACGACCAGTGGAAGGGGGAGCAGAGGGCATGAAAGCGCCCGGAGCCCTCCCTTGCTCAGGACGGGGAGACTTGGTCCTGCAGAGGGAGCAGCAGCCTGGCGGCCAGGGCACAGGCTGTTTGGACCTCACTCTCTGGACATCAAGCCCAGAAATGCCTGTGGATTTGTTTCTGGGGGTCCTCAGGACACCAGTGGGGAGCCCTGTGCTGTGAGCACAGGTGCAAAATCTCTGGTTTGTTTACCACCCTCATTATCACCGTACAGTTCCTGTAATCTGTGCTATTACTTATTATTTGTCTATGAAAGGGCTCATTTAAAATGTATACAATATATTTGAGTTTATAAAGGAAACTGAATATCACCCCTGCACATTAGAAATCAGCCCCAACTGCCAAAAATAAAGACACACACACACACACCCAATATAAAAAAGAGAGATTAGCCTGGCCACGCCTATGAACCAGGAGGTCACAGTTCGATTCCCACTCAGGGCACATGCCTGGGTTGAGGGCTCGATCCCCAGTAGGGAGCATGCAGGAGGCAGCCAATCAATGATTCTCTCTCATCATTGATGTTTCTATCTCTCTCTCCCTTCCTCTCTGACATATACATATATTTTAAAAAGCGAGATTTGCAAGTGCCTGCCCCAAACAGAGCTTCTCTTTGTGACCCAAAGGATGGCAAAGGAACTGCAAAGGGAACACCTTTCACTGTGCGGATCAGTGTGCTTTATTTATTTATTCATTTTTGTTCTTTTAAAAATATATTTTTAATTGTTGATAGTATTACAGATGTCTCCCATTTCCCTCCCACCCCCACCCCCAGGCTTTTACCACCCTATTGCCCTGTCCATGTGCTATGCATATCTCTATACATAAAAGCCTAGCCCTGACCGGTTTGGCTCAGTGGATAGAGCGTTGGCCTGCGGACTCAAGGGTCCCAGGTTCGATTCCAGTCAAGGGCATGTACCTTGGTTGCGGGCACATCCCCAGTGGGGGGTGTGCAGGAGGCAGCTGATAGATGTTTCTCTCTCATCGATGTTTCTAGCTCTCTCTCTCTCCCTTCCTCTCTGTAAAAAATCAATAAAATATATTAAAAAAAAAAAGCCTAAGCGAACGAACGACCTGTCGACGGGTTGTTATGTCATGCACTGGCCACCAGGGGGGCAGACACTCAATGCAGGAGCTGCCCCTTGGTGGTCAGTGCGCTCCCACAGTGGGAGCACTGCTCAGCTGACTAATGGGCGCCAGACTCAGGGCTCATGGCTGGCGAGTGCCGCTGCGGCATGCAAGCCTCTCCCAATCGGGACTGACTGGGCACAAGCCCGAGGCAGGCATAGCAGGGCTGGGATGGGCGGGAGCAGTAGGCAGGAGTGGCAGGTGGCATTGGACTGCCGGTTTTGGCCCGATGGCTGCAGGCCAGGCCGAGGGACCCCATGGGTGCACAAATTTATGCCCTGGGCCTCTAGTAAGTGTATAAGTGCTTTGGTTTATATCTTATTGTCGCCCCATTTCCACAACCGAGGTATGTCAGTCTGTTTCATGCTTCCATGCTTCAGGTCTTATTTTGTTGGTCAATTCATTCTGTTCATCAGATTCCACAAATAAGTGAGATCATGTGATATTTGTCTTTCTCAGTTTGGCTTATTTCACTTAGCATAACAGTCTCCAGGTCCATCCAGGCTGCCCCAAAGGGTAAGAGACACCTCCCTTTTACAGCCGCATAGTATCCCATTGTGTAAATGTCCCACAGCTTTTTTATCCACTCATCTACTGATGGGCTGTTTCCAGATCTTGACTATTGTAAATAACATTGCTCTGAACATAGGGGTGCATATATTTTTTCTGATTGGTATTTCAGGGGTTTCAGGATATATTCCCAGAAGTGGGATCACTGGGTCAAAGGGCAGTTCCATTTTTAAATTTTTGAGGCAACTCCATGCTGTTTTCCATGGTGGCTGCACCAGTCTGCATTCTTCACTAGCAGTGCATGAGGGTTCCCTTTTCTCCACATTCTCGCCAGCACTTGTTTGTTTATTTATTGATGGTAGCCATTCTGAAAGGTGTGAAGTGATATCTCATTGTGGTTTTAGTTTGCATTTTTCTGATGTTTAGTAACTTTGAACATTTAAAATATATATATATAGTATTTATTGACTTCAGAGAGGAAGGCAGAGAGATAGAAACATCAATGATGAGAGAAAATCATTGATAGGCTGCCTCCTGCACCCCTCACACTGGGGATTGAGCCACAACCTGGGCATGTGCCCTGACTGGGAATCAAACTGTGACCTCCTGGTTCATAGGTCGATGCTCAACCACTGAGCCATGCCAGCTGGGCAACGATGAGCATTTTTTTCATATGTCTCTTGGCCATTTGTATGTCCTCTTTGGAGAAATGTCTATTTAGGTCTTCTTCCCATTTTTAAATTGGGTTGTTTGTTTTCCTTTTGCTAAGTTGTATGAGTACTTCATATATTTTGGATATTAACCCCTTATCAGACGTATCATTGGCAAACATGTTCTCCCATGCAGTGGGTTCCCTTTTCATTTTGATGGTGGTTTCTTTTGCTGTGCAGAAGCTTTTTATTTTGATGTAGTTCCATTTGTTTATTTTCTCCTTAGTTTCCTTTGCCCTAGAAGGGCAAGAGTCAGTGTGATTTAAAGCTGCAGTGTTACCCCCAGGAAGTCACCGTGTGTGCACGAGGGGTCTGCTTCCCACACATGGGGAGCTGCTGGCTGGGGCAGCTGTGAGGAAGTGGTCCTGGGAGTCTGCGTTCTGTGGGACCATTGTGGAGGCAGCCTCGGTGGCTGGACATCCTGGGCCTCAGGCTGCCTGCTGGTCAGACTGGGATCGGTAGAGCTTGGCCAGGGAAATGGAGGCCCTTCCCCAGGACAGGTCCCGGGATGAGTGGCAGGGCTATTGGACAGACGCTGTACTACGGAGCTGGAAATGCTGAAAGCAACTGTCTTCTGCTGACACTTGTGTCCAGACCTGGTAAAACTGTGAGCTTGGAGAGCTGGGGCAGGAGTGGGGCCGGCTTGAGCTTGCCCACATGCTGGGCTGAGATGACAGAGTCCTCAGGGGAGGGTACTGTGCTATGCCGGAGTGCAGCGACGCTGGGTCTGGGCTCCGGATCCTCACTGGAGAGGGGCCCAGAGTGCTGTGGGGGGCATTGGAGCTGTCCCACTTGCTCCACCAGAGCTGCTGGGAAGGGCTGGGGCTGAGCTGGCATTTTCTGGAAGAAGCCATCTAAATATCCTGGAGAGAAGATGGGAGCTCCAGACCAAGCCCCTTCCGTTGCCAAGGTGACTGACTGAGACAGTGTGTGCAGGGAGCCCGAGGGAGAGGAGCAAGCAGAGGACCCAAGTGGCGACACTGGGGGGACCTATGGTGGCAACCATTGCCTCTTCCTAGCTGACCAGGAAGACAGTCAGAATTCTGAACCCGACTCTCAAATAGAAGGAAACTAAGTTGCCCTCAGCCCCACCCAGCCAACGCCAATAAAACTCTCGATATTTACCAGGCAATGTGCAGCCCTGGCTCCTGCTATAGCCCTGCCTGAGAATGGGTGTGGTTCAGTAGAAATAACTTGAGGTTCGGAGCTCTGAGACCGTGTCTGGGCCCTTTTAATTATTCTCCGTACAACCTTGGGGAGGGCACTTTGCCCTTCAGACCATTCTGTATTGTTGCTTCTGGTCACTGAGTCGGCAGGTCCTGCACGCAGGCGCCCTGTGATCTGTGAAAGAGGCTGGTACCAACAGCAGCGACCTAGCAGAGCTGCTGTGTCTTGTCCTTCCCCTACCCTCTCCATCCCCACCCCTGCTTTACTTCTGAGGAGGCCCCTGGGCCTTATCTGTCAACTAGAACTCTGGTCTCTGATAGGATTTTTTTTTTGCTGTTAACCAGTTTATAGAAGAATAAAATTTTATTGGTTCATATACCTGGAAGAAAAGTCCAAAGGTAGACCAGGAAAATTTGAGTCCTCGAGGCTCCATGGTGTCGTCAGAAATGAGCCTTTTTCTGTCTCAGCTCTGCTTTTCTTTGTGTTGGTTTCATGCTTAAGCAGCAATCGCAATGAAAAGAGCTCTCCACACAGTCCTGCCCAAGCTCCCAGAAGTGAACCTCAGCCCCTCACTGCAGCCAGGTGGATGTACCATTCTGATTGGCCAGCCTGGTCACATGTTCACCCCAGACACTGGAGAGTGCAATCTCACTTGAATCAAATGTATCATCTGTGTGTGCGTGCGTGTGCGTGTGCGTGTGCGTGTGCGTGTGTGTGTGTGTGTGTGTGTGTGTGTGTGTGTGGTGTGCTGATTCCCTAAAGAAAAACCAGAATGCTGTTACCAGAAGAAGAGGGCTATATATCGGGCAGGCAAAATCAACAGATAATTATATGCTAATTAGTTTGGTTTGCTACAAATAACAGAATTACAAATTAAAAGTGGCTTAAACAATTAAGATAATTATCTCACATTATAAGATTTTTTTGGTGGTAGGTAGTCTTAGAATTGTTGAATGGCTAACAATTTTAAGGATCCAAGATCTATCTGTTGTTGTTAATCCTTACACGAGGATACTTCTTCCATTGATTTTTAGAGAGAGTGGACGGGATGGGGAGAGACTGAGAGAGAGAAATATTGATTGGTTGCAGGGCCGGGGATCGAGCCTGCAACTGAGGTACGTGCCCTTGACCAGAATCGAACCTGGGACCTTCAGTCCAAAACCAGCTAGGGCAAGGATCCAAGATCTTATTTACCTTCCACTCCTTGGTATATTTTGGCTTTTAATTCTCAGGATTTTTTACTCATGGTTTCAAGATGGCTGCTGTAGCTCTAGCCATTGTGTCATTATAGGATAGAGTGTAGAAAGGGTGTCTGAGTGGCTAGAGATACACAATTCCTTTTATGTCCCTCTATTTTGATCACTGAGGAAAATTTTCACCAGAAGTCCACCCGCCTCAAAGACTACCCTTTACTTGTCACGGGTCAGAACAAGAATACCTGTAGCTGTCGGGGATGCCAGAAACATATGTGACATTTTCACTCTATTGTGAATGGAAAAGGGGCCTTTTACTACATCTGACAAGCTCGGCGGCGGGGGGGGGGGGGGGGGGGGGGGGGGGGGGGCCTGCATGGCAGGACTCACAAACTCAGTGGCCAAAAGTAACAATGCAGAATGGTCTGAACATAAACATCCCCAACTGGTCAGGTCATGGCAGGTGGTCATGTCCCAGGCCTAGAGTTTCCTTGGCAAAGATCAGTCTTTACCTTAAGTGAGCCCTGCCACTGTTCTCATGATCTAGGAGAACATGCCTTCGAGATGTCACAGTAACTGTCTGCCCCAGACCCCTTGCGGGCAAACCATCAGCACCGCAGCACAGACCCCAGAACCCTGCATCGTCATCTCACTGCCCAATACCATCTCTATGTGCTGTGAACGTTAGCTAGCTATGCTGTGCCTGCCAATGTGAGCGAAGCATGCGTTCCTCCACTTAGCTTTGTATTCATTCAGTCCTAGATTTCCCGGCTTGGCTACCCCTGCCCCCGCGAGCCCCCTGCCGCCCCCCGCCGCCCCCCGCGCCTCCTTAGTGGCCACCAGTGGATTTCCTGTAACTCTCTTTTGGTATCCCCTTTGATTCTAATGCATAAAAGAAACGGCAAACGTGCCATTTTCCGGAGCATTTTCTCAATCCCTTGAGATCTTGCTTTCAGGCATGTCCTCAACAATTTGGCTCAAATAAGCTCTTACAAAACTTTCCTATGGGTTTGGGTGTTCTTTCACGGGCATTATCGTGGAAAACGAGCTTTCCCAGTAACGATGAAAGGGGAGAGAGGAATGGCGAGCAGTGCCTCACCTAGGGGTGGCTGTGGCCGCGGAGAACCTGTACCTCATCTCCATGGCTTGTAACAGCAGGAGGGGACTTCTTGCTCACTCGGTACCGATGCTGCTGCCTGTGGGTCAGTTGCAACTCTGCTCCACGTGACTTCATGCTGCAGGACCCAGGCTGCAGGCACACAGGCCATTCCCACGGGAGGGAAAGCCAAGGAGCTGCAGGGAAAAATGGCTAGGCGTCTGTGTGGACCCGCGTGCGCCCTGTCTGCTTGGACACCCTGGCCAAAACAGGTCACACTCTCACTTGAGGTCAACGGGCAGGAGAGTCTACCCTCCCATGTGATGTGTCACGGCGCAGCGGATCACCCTAATTCATGGTGGCTCAAGACAACTGCCACTCCATGGAACTGACCTGGTGACCGTGGGCCAGGGCTGTGGCAGGGCTCAGCGGGCAATCCTGCATGCGTGTAGACTGAGGTCACTGTGGTGTTCAGCGGGCAGACAGGGCTGCAGGTCCAACTTGACTTGGCTCACAGGGGTGGCACGTGGACAGGGATACCTGGAAGGCCGGGCTCTCCGCACAGCTACGTGAAGGCTGGGTGTCTTCCCTGGCAGCCAGCGCTCCCAGAGACAGGAAGTGGAAAAGCCTGGGCCTCAAAACTGGGCCACTTCACTTCGGCCGTAATATGTGAAACAAAGCAGTCACAGATCTTACAAGTGAGGCCAGGCGACTCCTCCGGAAAGGAGGACGATTAAAGAACAGGTGCCGTCTTTTACTTACCACGCATGGCCACAGGGAAGGAGGTAGGCTTTAGAGAAGAAGGGAGAGGGAGGGAGAGGGAGGGAGAGATAGCAACATCAATGATGAGTGAGAATCATTGATTGGCTGTCTCCTGCACACCCCTTATTGGGGATCGAGCCCCCAACCTGGGCGTGTGCCCTGACTGGGAATCGAACCGTGACCTCCTGGTTCATGGGTCAACGCTCAAATACTGAGCCATGGTGGCCGAGCGGGAAGCAGTCATTTGAAAAGATGAATAGGAAGATGGGCCTTACCTTATCAGTTAACCTTCATCATGAAAGCAAAATAAAGAAAACATACTTATGTTAAATAATCAACATATGTCATATGTTTAAATATGTGCTTAACCTGTAGGTTAAATAGTTACATTTATTATGAAACCAAAATAATTAATTGGGATGTTGCTACAGAAAGATCAATGGGACAAAAAAGAAAGTACAGATATACTTACCTATAACATATATGGATATACATACACATACATATAAATACATACTTTATATAGTATGACATAATACGTTTACTTTAAACCTTCAAATCACACCATAAAATGAAATACAATCATTCGTTTTATGTCTCCAGTTCTTTAAAAAATAATTCTTTATTATTGAAAGTATTACATATGTCCCCCTTCCCCCTCCATTGACCCCCTCCAGCCTGCCTCCGCCCCAGGCCTTCACCATCCTATTGTCTGTGTCCCTGGGGGTGCATATATGCATACAAGGTCTTTGGTTGATCTCTTCCCACCCACCCATCTTCCCCCTCCTTCCCTCTGACTTTTCACACTCTGTTCCATGCTTCCATGTCTCTGGATCCACTCTGTTCATCAGTTTATTTTGTTACTTAGATTCCACATATGAGTGTGATCATCTGATACATATCTTTCTTTGACTGACTTATTTCACTTAGCATGATACTCTCCAGGTCCTTCCATGCTGTCTCAAAGGATAAGAGATTCTTCTTTTTTACTACTGCACAGTAAGATACCTAGGAATAAACTTAACTAACGAGGTAAAAGACCTATACGCGGAAAACTACAGGACACTGAAAAAAGAGATAGAGGAAGATATAAACAGATGGAAGAACATACCATGTTCATGGGTTGGTAGAATCAACATCATTAAAATGTCCATACTACCCAAAGCAATCTATAGATTCAATGCACTCCCCTTTAAAATACCAACGGCATATTTCACAGACCTAGAAAGAACTCTTCAAAAATTCGTCTGGAATAAAAAAAGACCCTGAATAGCCACAGCAATCCTGAGAAAGAAGAACAAAGTAGGTGGGATCTCAATACCAGATTTCAAGCTGTATTACAAAGCCACTGTTCTCAAAACAGCCTGGTACTGGCACAAGAACAGACATATAGACCAATGGAATAGAATAGAGAACCCAGATATCGACCCAAACCACTATACTCAATTAATATTTGACAAAGGAGGCATGAACATACAATGGAGTCAAGACAGTCTCTTCAATACACGGTGTTGGGAAAATTGGACAGATACATGCAAAATAATGAAACTAGATCACCAACTTACACCATACACAAAAATAAACTCAAAATGGTTAAAAGACTAAAACATAAGACTGGAAACCATAAAAATACTAGAGGAATCCACAGGCAGCAAAATCTCCGACATATGCCGAAGCATTTCTTCACCGATACCACTCCTAGGGCAATGGAAACTAAAGAGAAAATAAACAAATGGGACTACATCAAAATAAAAAGCTTTTGCACAGCAAAGGAAACCATCAACAAGGCAAGAAAGCCCACTGCATGGGAGAACACATTTGCCAATGTTATCACCGATAAAGGTTTAATCTCCAACATTTACAGGGAACTCATACAACTTAATAAAAGGAAGATAAACGATCCAATAAAAAAAATCGGCAATGGACCTAAATAGACACTTTTTGAAAGAAGACAGAAGGAAGGCCAAGAGACATATGAAAACATGCTCAAAGTCACTAATTATCTGAGAGATGCAAATCAAAACGACAATGCGGTACCATCTCACACCTGTCAGAATGGCTATCATCAAGAAATCATCAAAGGACAAGTGCTGGCGAGGATGCAGAGAAAAAGGAACCCTCATGCACTGCTGGTGGGAACGCAGACTGGTGCAGCCACTGTGGAGAACAGTATAGAGTTTCCTCAAAAAACTAAAAATGGAACTCCCATTTGACCCAGTAATCCCACTTCTAGGAATATATCCCAAGAAACTAGAAACACCAATCAGAAAAGATATATGCACCCCTATGTTCATCGCAGCACAATTCACCATAGCTAAGATTTGGAAACAGCCTAAATGCCCATTAGCAGATGAGTGGATTAGAAAACTGTGGTACATCTACACAATGGAATACTACACTGCTATAAAAAGAAGGAATTCTTACCATTTGCAGCAGCATGGATGGAACTGGAGAGCAGTATGTTAGGTGAAATAAGCCAGGCAATGAAAGAAAAATACCACATGATCTCACTCATTTATGGAAAATAAAGAACATTATAACCTGATGAACAAAAAGATAGATACAGAGGCAGTAAAGCACTGAACAGACTGTCAAATTACAGCAGGAAGGCAGGGGAGTGTTGGGGAAGGAGGAAAAGAGATCAACCAAAGGACTTGTATGCATGCATATAAGCACAACCAATGGACACAAGACACTGGGACGGTTGGATGAGGGCATGTAACAAGGGGTAGGGGAAGCTGGGGGAAGGTCAATGGGGAAAAAAAAGGAGATCTATGTACTACTATGTGTAATACTTTAAACAATTAAAAAATGTGAAAACAAAACAAAAACAAAACAGAAGAGTAACATGCTAATTGACCATACCTTTGCAACACCCACCAGCCAATCAGGAGTCGGTATGCAAATTAACCCAACAAAGATGGCGGGTTAATTTGCATATGCCGGGGCATGACGCTTATGTCATCGCCATGGCGACGATGCAGGTGTTCCACACCACTCCAGCTGCTCCGGGCTTCTGGGCAGCGTGGGAAGGCAGAAAGGCGGCTCCGGCCAGAGCGAAGGCGGTGCTGGCAGCCAGGGGAAGGAAGGCCCATTCTTGCATGAATCTTCGTGCATCGGGCCTCTAGTTCCATGATATAAATGTACCACAGCTTTTTTATCCACTCATCTACTGATGGGCACTTGGGCTGTTTCCAGATCTTAGCTATTGTAAATTGTGCTACTATGAACATTCTTTCTGATGGGTGCTTCAGGTTTCTTAGACTATAGCCCTAGATGTGGGATCACTGGGTCAAATGGCAGTTCCATATTTAATTTTTTAAGGAAATTCCATACTGTTTTCCATAATGGCTGCACCAGTCTGCATTCCCACCAGCAATATACTAGGGTTCCCTTTTCTCCACATCCTCACCAGCATTTGTCATTTGTTGATTTGTTGATGGTAACCATTCTGACAGGTGTGAGATGATACCTCATTGTCGTTTTTGACTTTCATCTCTTGGATGATAAGTGTCTTTGAGCATGTTTTCATATGTCTCTTGGCCATTTGTATGTCCACTTTTGAGAAGTGTCTATTTAGGTCCTTTGCCCATTTTTTAATTGGATTGTTTGTCTTCCTTTTTAAAAGTTGTATGAGTTCCTTATATATTTTGGATATTAACCCTTTATCAGGTGTATCATTGCCAAATATGTTCTCCCATACAGTGAGCTCTCTTTTAGTTTTGTTGATGGTTTCTTTTGCTGTGCAGAAGCTTTTTATTTCGACGTAGTCCCATTTGTTTATTTTCTCCTTAGTTTCCTTTGCCTTAGGAGATATACCTGTAAACATATTGCTATGAAAGATGTCTGAAATTTTGTTGCCTATGGTTTCTTTTAGGATTTTTATGGTTTCACGACTTACCGTATTTTCCGGCGTATAAGACGACTTTTTAACCCAGGAAAATCTTCTATATGCCCAGTCGTCTTATACGCCGGAAAACACGGTACATTTAAGTCTTTTAACTATTGTGAGTTTATTCTTGTGTATGGTGTAAATTGGTGATCTAGTTTCATTTTTTTGCATGTATCTGTCCAATTTTCCCAACACCATTTATTGAAGAGACTGTCTTGACTCCATAGTATGCTCCTGCCTCTTTTGTCAAATATTAATTGAGCATAAAGGCTTGGATTGATTTCTGGGTTCTCTGTTCTGTTCCATTGAACTATAAGTCTGTTCTTGTGCCAGTATCAAGCTGTTTTGGTTACGGTGGCTTTGTAGTATAACTTGAGATCTGGTATTGTGATTCCTCCAACTTTGTTTTTGTTTCTCAAGACTGCTGCAGCTATTCAGGGTCTTTTTTTATTCCATATAAATTTTTGGAGTATTTGTTCTAGCTCTGTGAAATATGCCATTGGTATTTTAATAGGGATTGCATTGAATCTGTAGATTGCCTTGGGTAGTATGGCCATTTTAATGATGTTGATTCTACCAATCCATGAACATGGTATATTCTTACACTTTTTTATATCTTCTTCTATCTCTTTTTTCAACGTCCTGTAGTTTTCTGAGCACAAGTCCTTTGCCTCCTTGGTTAAGTTTATTCTTAATTACCTTTTTTTTTTTTTAATTGCAATGGTAAATGGGATTGCTTGTTTAGTTTCTCTTTCCAAGAATTCATTATTGGTGTGTAAAAAAGCCATCAATTTTTTGGTATTGATTTTGTATTCTGCTACATTGCCAAATTCATTTATTAAATCTAAATTTTTTTTGGTGGAGTCTTTAGGGTTTTTTATGTACAATAATATCATGTCACCTGTGAATAATGAGAGCTTTACTTTCTCCTTTCTAGTTTGTATGCCTTTTATTTCTTTTTTCTTGTCTGATTGCTGTGGCTAGGACTACCAGTACTATGTTGAATAAGAGTGGTGAAAGTGGACATCCCTGTCTTGTTCCTGTTCTTAGAGGAAATGTTTGTAATTTTTGCCCATTGAGTATGATATTTGCTGTAGGTTTGTTATATATGGCCTTTATAATGTTGAGATATGCTTCCTCTATTCCAACTTAGCTGAGAGTTTTTATCAAAAATGGGTGTTGGATTTTGTTGAATGCTTTTTCTATTGATACGATGATGTGATTTTTATCTTTCAATTTGTTTATATGATGTACCATGTTTATTTATTTGCAAATATTGTTACCAGCCTTGCATCCCTGGAATAAATCCCACTTGGTCATGGTGTATGATCTTTTTAATATATTACTGGATGCGATTTGCTAACCTAAAACCTATATACCTGTGTGCACAGCCCATGGTCACAGACAGTAGTGTGGGGAAGGCCTGGGTGGGGAAGGGCAAGGGGCGGGGCATCTGTAATACCGTCAACAATATAAAAACACAACAAAACTAAACTAAAAGTGGGGTTTGCTAGGGAGGGGGCAGTGTCAGGCTGCTGTCCTGGGCTTCCCACGGCCCTCCCTGTTTGTTTGCCGCCTTATTTCCTCCCAAGGGTAGGAAAACCCGTGAGGCAGAGGGCCATCAGAGGGCAACAGCCAGTGACTGCGTCGATGAGTGGAACAACAAATCGATGCTTCTCTGCCTGTTTGTCTCTTCCCCTTCTCTAAAATCAATAAATAAAAACTAAAAAAAAGAAAATCCCAGAAATAAACAATTTGTATGTTTTACACTGTACGCCATTCTGAGTGGCATGATGAAATCTTGCGCTGTCTCTGGTCAGAATGAATCTTCTACCCGTGACATTGTGAAGAAGGAAAAGGAAATGTGTGCTGGTTTTGCTGCGGGAGTGGCGGCCCCAGTGCGTGATGAGTGCTTAGTTAGGATGGAGAGGCATTCGGTTTGCGGGCAGAGGACACAGACAGGAAACATGCTCCGATTGCCGGCAGTGGGTGGCGCCTGGAGACACTGAGTCTGGAAGACTTCATCAAGGGGCCCCTGAAATGAGTGACAGCAAGCCACACCCTGCAGGAGAGGCCGCTCCAGACCCAGAGCAGCCCTGGCATCACGCCCTCTCACGGCTGCGTGCCCACAGTTCACTGCAGGGTGCTGCACACTGTTCTGTTTTATTACTAGTTATTTCATTCACCTCTTACTGCACCTAATTTACAAATTAAACTTGATCATAGGTGTGTATGTACCGGGGAAACATCCTACACGCAGGGCTCGGTACTATCTGCGTTCTCAGGCTTCCATGGGGTCTCACACTGTCGCGCTGGGAACAAGCGGGAGCCACTAAAACAAGTGGCTTAGTGAGGGTGCACATGGGTATTAACGTAACCCGGAGGTGTCCAAGGCTTTTCTAAGAAAATCATCAAGAAAAGTAGTCATCATGCTAACTGTGTAGAAATAAAGAAGTTTCTGTACATGTAAAGCAACCTTTCAAGGCAAAGGAAAACAGAGACTTGTTTACATTATATGCATCAGGTAAGAGCTTAAAATCTTTTACATACAGATAGCTGTCTCAAATCCATTAGAAAAAAGATGAACATCATATAGGCAAAGGTATGAGCAATAAAAATTTAAAAAGAAACATAAATGTCCAAAAGTATATAAAATTATTGAATTCTAAGTAAAACCATGGTTCTCTTTAGGATCAGTCTGGTTTATATATCACAAGCCTTAAACATGGCCATACCTCTTTGACTCAGAACTCTCATGTCTAGGAATTTATCCTAAGGAAAGAAATGTGGACGTATGAAACGATTGACCTACCAGATTGTCCACTTAAGTGTTATTTATAACAAGTGGAAAACCAGAGCCAGTCACTTGTGTGGAGGTGGGCAGGGCTCCCCCAAGAAGGAACCTGTGCTCCAGTGGCAGGGCCGCTGGGCTGCTGGGCCGCTGGGCTGCCGAGCTTGGCTTGCAGTCTGTGGCCACATCTTTGCAGCAGCCCCAGTGGAGGGCTGAGCAAGATGCAAGGGTCTGGCAAGTTCGGCTCATTTGGGGGTCTCCTGTAGTGGGAGACTGCATTCCAGAACTCCTGTTGGGTGGTCTGAGGTTCTCTCTGGCCAGTCCTGCCTCCTCCCCTGTGGAGAGCGGCTACAGCGTTTGGACAAGTTCAAGCCTCGGACTAATGAGAGGGCACGGTCCTCTCGTGGCACAGCCACGTGCAAGTTCCAGCTTGGAGGGCAAAGGCCTCCAGCACAATTACAGCCAAAGGCTATGGCTGTAAGCTTGACCTTATGGTCCGAACCTGTGGTCCCAGGTGGCTAAGTGAGGTAGGGTGAGGGAGGTGCAGCAAGTGCTGCCAAAACAAAGCTTGATAGAGTTCAGGTGTATGTAATTGAGTAGATTCAAAACCCGCAAAGAACATTGTAAACATCTTGACCACGCCCTTACTTTGCCTCGTGGAATCTGGCTATAAAATAAAGACTCTCTCCATTCGAGAGCAGTGTCCTACCCAGCACCAGCTTTATTATCTTGTCTGTCTTCTTTAATCCTTCACCACGCCCCCCTCAGGTTGACCCCTGGCCGTGCTGAGCGCGGCACACTCCCCATTTTGCCCCCGCAGTGTGATTCCCATCAACTGTACTCCTTACTCCGTGCAGTGTCTGCCTCTTCCTTGTAACGCTAGAGGCACAATAGTAATGGCAACTTATTGAGCCAAGCCCCCACAGCACTACCTCATTTAATTCTTACAATAAACCCCTGAGTTAGGCCTTTTTATGAACCCCACAGTGTGGATGGATGGGAAGTAATATTCTCGCGGTCACACCGCTCCTAAGTGGTCAAGTTCACGGTGCTCTAAGTCAGTGCGCCATTCTGTCTGCTGGGAAATGTGGTTTCCAATCCCATTAGTGTTTCTTTTAGAGAAGCATTCTCCCTGATTTTCTTCCAGTTTTACATTTGAATTCTCATAATTATATTTGTGTATACTTACTTGATAGTTAAGAGGTCTGCTTGTCACTCCCTGGCACAAAAGTAATTCACAAAAGTTATTTAATTTAATACTCAGATCATCAACTTCTCTTTGAAATCCCTACCGACCCCTTCCTTTCCCGACCCCGAGCAATATTTTCAGATTCAATGAATGATTGCTTAACTAGTTATGAATATTCATGGACTCTCTGACACATCAGGTGCTGAGCTAAAAGCAAGTGTTACACGGATTAGCAAGACAATCCCATTGTGCCCTTAGCTGGTTTGGCTCAGTGGATAGAATCAGCCTGTGGACTGAAGGGTCCCGGGTTCAATTCCAGCTCAGGGCACATGCCAGGGCTGCGGGCTTGATCCCCAGTAGGGGGCATGCAGGAGGCAGCCGATCAATGATTCTCTCTCATCATTGGTGTTTCTATCTCTCTCTCTCCCTTTCCCTTCCTCTCTGAAATCAATAAAAATATATTTTAAAAAAGAGACAATCCCATTGTTATAGGGCTCATATTCTAGAGAGGGAGGCAGATAATACAAATTAATATATAAAAAAGGTAAGTTCAGCCCTAATCGGTTTGGCTCAGTGGATAGAGCACTGGCCTGCGGATTGAAGGGCCCCAAGTTTGATCCAGTCAAGGGCACGTACCTTGGTTGCAGGTTTGATCCCCCCTCCCCAAACCCTCCCCGCAAGCGGGAGGCAACCAATTGATGTGTCTCTCTCACATCAATGTTTCTCTCTCTCTCTGTCTCTCCCCCTCCCTTCCACTCTCTCTAAGAATCAATGGAAAAATATCACCGAGTGAGAATTAACAAAAAATAAGAAAGAAATAAAAAACATAATTAAAAAATAAGTTCAAAGAAAGATAAGTGTTGTAAAGTAATAAAGCAGGGTGATTTCATAGGCTGTGGTTGCGGGTGGGTGGGGCTCATTTAGCTAAGGTGGTTGGCGAAGGCCTCTTTAAGGAGGTGATACTTGAGGTGCGGCCTGCAGGCTGAGAGCACGTCCAACGTGGAAAGGTCAGGAGGAAGAGCCTCCCGCCAGAGGGAAAGCAAGTGCAAAAACAGAAAGGTTCAGGAAGACAAGAGAGCGTGATAAGCTGTATATTGGAGAAAGAAGGGGAGCCATATTATATATATAAGCCACTATAATGAGTTTGAATTTTATTCTAAGAGAAATGGGAAGCCACTGGAAAGTTTTAAGTGGGGTTGTAACATAATCTGTTATAATTTTTAAAGAAGTCACTTTGGTTGTTGTGTGAAGAATAAATAAGGGGACAGAATAGAAGCAGTTTTGACAGTTCTTCAATAACTTAAACACATAATCAGCATATGACCCAGCAATTCCACTCCTAGGTATACACCCAAAACCACTGAGAACAGGTGTGCAAACCTTGTATTTGAAGGTTCACAGCACTGTTATTCACGGTAGCCCAAAGGTGTAAGCAGCCCAAATCTCTGCCAAAATTAGCAGAATGTGCTGTGTCCACACGATGGAATATCATCTGGCTGAAAAAAGGAGTGGAGTCCTGGCACATGCTGCAACCTGGACAGACCTTGCAAACATTATGCCCGTGGTAGGAGGCCTACAAAAAAGGCTACACAATGTCCCTTTCCACCGACATAGCTGTCCAGGATAGGCAGATCCGGAGAAACAGCAAGCAGATTTGTGGTGGGGCGGGGGGGGGGGTTAAAAATGTATTTTTATTGATTTCAGAGAGGAAGGGAGAGGGAGAAAGAGATAGAAACATCAATGATGAGAGAGAATCATTGATCAGCTGCCCCACACTGGGGATTAAGTCTGCAACCCGGGCATTGAACCATGACCTCCTGGTTCATAGGTTGATACTCAACCACTGAGCCACACACTGGCTGGTCAGGAGAATGGGTTTTGAATGCTTAATGGGTGTAGGTATTCCGTTTGGGATGATAAATGAGTTCTACAACTAAGATGGTAGCGGCGGTTGCACAGCATTGTGAATGCATATAATGTCACCGAATTGTAGAGTTTAAAGTGCTTAAAACAGTAAATTTTGTTAAATGCACTTAATAATAAGGACAGGTTTACCCAAGGGCTGTTAAAAATGCAGCTTCCTGGGTCTCTTCTCTAGAGATAGTGATTCAGCAGGTCTGGAAGGCCCCAAGGACCTGCTATGAAAATGATCTTAATATTTTTTCTTTTTTTAAAAAAAGTGTTTTTTATTGATTTCAGAGAGGAAGGGAGAAAGATAGATAGAAAAATCATTGAGAGAGAATCATTGATTGACTGCTACCTACACACCCGCTACTGGGGGGGTTTGAGCCTGCAAGCCGTCATATGCCTTTGGCCAGAATCGAACCTAGAACCCTTTAGTCCGCAGGCTGATGCTCTATCCACTGAACCAAACTGGCTAGGGCTGAAACTGTTGTTAAAAGAGTGGAAGCAGGAAGGTCAGGTAGGAAGAGGGATGTCTTGGACCAGGATGGTGAACGTGGAGGTTAGATTTGTTTAGAAAGACGTGGGACATATTTGGGAGGAAGAGTCAACAAATCATGCATGGCTTGAATGTGGGGGAAGGAAAAGAAGAATCAAAGACAGTTCCTAGGACATCCCTGGAGCACCTGGTTAGAGAATGGTGCCACCTAGAGGGCTGGGAGGTCCGAGGGGAGTCAAACGTTTGAGGGGAAATGAAGAGTTCTGTGCCCACTTGAGCACAATGATGCCTCTTCGTGGAGACTGCAAGATACCTACTGTGGCCCATCTATTTCCCCTTTCTTTGATGACAGAAAACTGGTTGTATTTGGAGTGGCAAAGTGCCCAGCTAAGCGTCAACTTTTCTTAGTTTCCTTGGATAGCCAGCGAGATGTGAGCAGGCCTGCGAGCTCTCAGAAGAGGAGTAATTCAGCTGCAAAAGACAGCCCTCTCATCTTTTGTTCTTTCTCTCCTGCCTGTGTAGGACATGAACTCCACAGTCTCAAAGTGCATGAAACTAACCTTGACCTTGAGGTCTGAAGATATGTGCTGAGAATATGAGGAGACTGGATCCCAGAGAGCTCTGTGGAGCTGCCACACCAGCTCTCGTCTTTCACATCACAGAACAAACCCCAAGTTGTTCAGTCCAGAGTAACTGGGTCTCTGCTACTAGTAGCTGAATACGGTTCCCATCTGGCGCTGTGCCAATGCTAGAAAAATTATTTCCCAAGTTTGTGCCTTAATTCCCATCCTCCTCCAAGCGGAGTATTGGAGAGGTTGCCTAGAGATGGTTTATCCATAATATGTAAATTCAGTGCGTTAAAAATATGTTCTGAAACCTGCTTTTGGCCCATATGCCTAACCAACATATGCCAACGATATACAACGAGCACTGGCATTTTTAACGTGTCATTTTGTGTCATCTCTGAATTTTGATGTTTGAAGCATCATGCCCTGGATGTGAGCTAGAAGCAATAACGTCGGAGAGATGGGCCGGGTTCTCGGGGTGCCAAGAGTTACACGGAGCTCTGTCCGCAGCTGAGGACGGCTCCTCGGAGCAGATGGACACATTGTTGGGCTCTCTAGATATTTCCTTACGTCCACGATAGGGCGTCTGCTGGGGACTGAACACTGAGTATTGTTTTTTAAGCTCTAAAAATGGCCATTTGAAGAATTACACGCAATACATGTAGCTACTTTTACAGAGAACACCCAAGAAACTGCCAATACTGGCTACTTCTGAGCAGTGGGAATGGTGGTCCGGGGAGGGGAGACTCTTACTCTCCAGATTACACATTACAGAATTATTTTTAACAGATTACACATTACAGAATTATTTTTAAGAGAGACCGTTCTGGAGCCCAGAGTGTGAAGTTTAGAATCCCATTTCATGCCTCCTGGCTCAGTGTCCCTGGAAAAGCTTACTTACTTGGGTCATCAGACACTAATGTGTGCCAGGCGCTGTTCTGAGCTGTAAGTCTCCAGCAGCCCCACGTGCAGGAGCTATTATTGTCCCTATTTCACAGGCAGGGAACCAGGAGGCAGGACAGCGTGATGACCTTGCCCAAGACATGCAGCGCGGGGAATGGCTGGGGCAGGATTCCGTCCCTAACGCCCGGCACCCTGGTTGTAAGGATGAGCCGAGCTGCCCTGCCGAGGTGTTGAGTCTGCCTGCCCTCACTTCTCTCCAATACAACCACCACCACAGTGACAGCACCACCTCGGGTGGGGTTGGAGGTGAAATGTCCTCCCCACATTGCGTTAGGATTGGTCTCTGGTGACCAACAGAATCCTGCAGAAGTGAGTTCCAAGATCGGAATGGGAGGCATGGCGCCCCTGTCCTGGTCTCTGTGCCCTCCACCCGGGGAAGCTGCGTCTGTGGTGAGCGAGCCTGTGTGTGTGTGTGTGTGTGTGGGGGGGGGGGGGGGGGGGGGGGTGCGGGCGCCGGCTCCTCTGCCCCGTGGAGCCTTCAGGGGACTGCGGCCTCGCGTGGTGACAGCCTCAGGGAAGACGTGGCCCAGAAGCATGTTTTGACCCTTGGGAACTGTGTGAGATAATAAATACGTGTTGCTTTAAGCTGCTCATTTTGGGGTGATTCATTACACAGCAATAGCTAAGCGATTCCAGCTCCCACCTGGGAGGCTCCCCGTTTCTTGCTTCAGTCTGAAGGGGCTCTGCCTCCTCCACACTGTGGACCCTCCCCCTCACTCCAGGGCCTCCTTCTTGCCGCTGGGCCGCTGCTTTCCCGCGACAGCTTCGCTCCTCTGGGGTGGAGCGCACTCTGCAGGGCACCCCGAGAGGACACATTGCTGGGAAATGTTTCGAGGGCCCACAGGATTGACAATGTCCTTAGTCTGCCCTTACACTTGGTTGTAAGACAGCGGGGTCTGGAATTTTAGATTAAAAATATGTTTTCACTCAAGAATTTATTGTAATAAGTAGGTGTTATTTTCCTCCCCGATTCCTCTGTTTCTATGAAGAGTGAGTCTTCGCATGTGGCTGTTTTCATTTGTTTTCCCTTTATGGAAACTTTTAGGGAGCATGGGTTAAAAATGCGGATTCTAGCCCGGCCAGCATGGCTCAGTGGTTGAGGGTCACCCTATGAACCGGGAGGTCACGGTTCGATTCCTGGTCAGGGCACATGCCTGGGTTTCAGGCTCGATCCCCAATAGGGGATGTGCAGGAGGGTGATGAGTCTCTCTCATCACTGATAGTTCTATCTCTTTCTCCCTCTCCTTCCTCTCTCTGAAAATCAATAAAAACATATTGATAAAAATGCAGACTCTAGCCCTGGCTGGTGTTGCTCAGTGGTTAAGAGCATTGGTCCGTGCACTGAAGGATCAAGGGTTCAAGTCCCAGTCAAAGGGCACGTACCTGGCCTGCAGGTTTGATCCCCAGCCCCAGTTGATGTGTCTCTATCACATCGATGTTTCTCTCTCCCTCCCTTCCACTCTGTCTTTAAAAAAAAAAAAAAAAAAAGATGGAAAATAAATAATAAAATAAACAAATAAATAATAAAATAAATAAAAATGCAGATTCTAGAACCAGACTATCTGGGTTTAAATCTTAATCCCAACAATTACTGTCTGTGAGACTCTGGGAAATTGTTTAACCCCACTGCTGCTCAGTTTCCTGCTCTGTGAAGTGGGGGTGATAGTAACAGTACTACCCCCACAGATTGTTATGGTGCTGCCCTACAGCCACTGACACAGCTGCTTCTCAGATGGGTCAGCGCCAGGGACCATTTCTGGAGGGGGTCAGTCGGCAAGCTTTATTTGTAAAGGAACAGATAGTAAACACGTGTGGCCTTCTGGGTTAAGAGCTCTCTATCACCACTACTCAACTCTGCCATTGCAGAGCAGAAGCTGACATAGACAGAAGTAAACGCATGGGCGTGGCTTGGCACGCGGGCAGGTGATGTGGCCACGGACCGGAGGTTGTTCACCTCTGATGGAGAAGGCGCTGTTCCCTCCCTTTCATGCGCTTCCCGGTGACTCCTCTCAGAGGTCTAGGGACGCCCCCTGGTGGACACAGCTCAGAGTAGGAAGTCTGACTGCATTGCAACCTCCCCACAAGGCTGAGACCCACAGTCCAATGGTATAAAATGCAGGGCTGAGGAGCGCAGCATTCATGAAATAACCTGGTGAACCTTTTGTGTTGATGGGAGCCAGTTGCCCACCATGTTATCCCGGAATTTGCATTGTCATGGGCCACGTATCCACAAAGGTTCACTGTGCTTGCATCTACGGGGAAAATGCGTAACTTCACAGAATCCTATCTAATAAGGAGGGAATATGCTAATTGACCATCACTCCGTCACAAAGATGGCTGCACCCATAGCTGAGGCCAAGTTCCCATAAGGAGTCTTAATGAGCAATCAGCAGGGACCTGAGGCTACGCCCTTCCCCTGCCCCCATGGGTCTTGACAGGGGACCTCAGGCTGCACCCCCTGCCCTGGCATCAGGCTGGGGGACCTCAGGCCCGACCCCCCACCCCAGCGCCAGGCCAGGGGACCTGAGGCTGCGCCCCCCTGCCTGGCTGGGCTTGACAGGGGACCTCAGGCTGTGCTCCCCAACCCAGCGGGGCTTGACAGGGGACCTCAAGGTGTACCCCCAGTGCTAGGTTGAGGGAACTCAGGCTGCACCCCCGCCCAGTGGGGCTTGACAGGGGACCTCAGACCATGTCCCCCACCTGGCAGGGCTTTATGGAGGACCTCAAGGCATGCCCCGGGGGACCTCAGGCCATGCCCCCTGTCCTGGCACCAGGTCAGGGGACCTGAGGCTACATCCCCTGCCTGGCAGGGCTTGACAAGGGTGGGATTGGCCGGGTCTGGATCCAGCCCAATGGGGGGGGGGGGGCGCGTCACGCGGCTGGGTCTGGGTCTCACATGATTTTGAGGTGCATGTGGGTGGGCGGGGACTTGACTCTGGGTCCCGTGGTGTGCCCCAGACTCTGACAGGAGGAAGGTTTTCATATACATTTTACTAATTTTCTTTCATCTCTGATACTTCTATTATAGAGAAAGGGCAAATAGCAATATTAAATTATTTCCTCTAATTAACCCCCTTTTAATGTGCACGAATTTCGTGCACCGGGTCACTAGTTGTAATAAAATAAAACAACACTGTGATGGCACCTGCATTCATTCCCTCTAGGTCAAATGACATGCCTGGCATGCAGAGATGAAAGTTACTATCTCACCCTCAAGGATGTGAGAAGCAATTTATTTAAATGTTTTTATTGATTTGAGAGAGAGAGGAAGGGAGAGGAAAAGAGAGAGAGAGAGAGATACATCAGATACGTCGTTGCCTCCCTGTACTTAGGATCAAACCCACAACCTGGCTATGTTACCTGACCAGGAATTGAACCAGCAACTTTTTGGTGCACGGGATGATGCTCAACCAATTGAACCACACTGGCCAGGGTGAGAAGCAAGCAATTTAGAGTATTACCTGTGTCACCATAAGGTCCTTTTTGCCAATGAAGTTAGTAAGGAAGACTGAAAAATCAAATAAAAGATCTAATCAATGTTTTGTTAGGATGTGATGAAAGGGCACTTTGCAAATTTCTATTTTCTTGTTTTGTTCATTCTCACTCGAGGATATTTTCCCATTGATTTTTAGAGAGAGTGGAAGAAAAGGTGTGGGAGAGACAGAAACACCAATGTGAGAGAGACACATTGATTGGTTGCCTCCTGCACGCACCCTGACTGGGCCAGGGATTGAGCCTGCAACCGAGGTATGTGTCCTTGACCGGAATCGAACCTGAGACGCTTCAGTCCTTGGTCTGATGCTCTATCCATTGAGCAAGCTGGCCAGGGCTCTTTTTGTAAAAATTGATATTCTGTTAGACAGAGAGAGAAACAGAGAGAGAGAGAGAGAGAGAGAGAGAGAGGGGATCAACTTGTTGTTCCACTTATCCATGTATTCATTGGTTGGTGTCTGTACGGGGGTTGAATGCGACACCTTGGTGTATCAGGAGTCTGCTCTAACCAACTGAGCTACCTGCCAGACCCTCGCTTGGTAGATTTGAGGCCAGGTGAACTGGAACATAGTTTGCTAAATTAACCCTATGCTGTTACCTGCATCCTGCCTCTGTGTTCTGCTCTGGGTTCTTTCTTGGATGTGTATCTCTCCTTGGGGGTGGGGGTGGGTAGGTGGGGAGCAATTCCCTCCTTACTTCCCATTGTATCCCCCCACCCCCCTGTGCAAACCACACCCCTCCGCAGTTGCTGGATCCAGTCTCCTCCCATTACCTGTCTGTCACGCCCACACTTTCGGTACATCCTCAGCCCTCACCCTCCCAACCCTTCTGTCCTCAGCCCCAGCTAATTTCCTGCCCCTCCACAGTCAGGGCTTCTGGCCCCTTCTTTCAACATCATTATGCTACTGTTAGTTGACATGTAGCTATTTTAATGTCTTCATTTAAAATTTCAAAAGCATGAAAGCCCTTTGTAAAAATTAAAATAATTCAGAAGCATACAAAGTAAAAAGGTGAGAGTCCTTTCTTCACTCAACTCATCCTGATCCCCAGAGATAACCACTGTGAGTACTTTATTCTTCCAGAGCTAATGTGCAAAATGCAATTTAGACTAATGGGGTTTCAGTGGAAATGCACCCACGTGATGAAGATGGCGGATTACAGGAATCGCAGCTCTGGAAATGGGCCGATTCCGTCTGCTTCTGACAGGACTTGGCAGCCTTTGAACATGACCACAGCGTTTGAAACATGGCTCCTCCTAGGCTTCCTGGTGGCCATTCCCTTGCTGCTCTTTCTTATTTCCTTGGAGGTCTTCTCTCATCGGCCCTCCCCTACAGGGAGCTGTTCTTCTGGTCTCTGTTCTCCTCTCTCAGTTGATGGGGCACAGAGCATATTACCCTCTCAGAAGCTCACACCTGCTGTGGAAATCTGTGCTAAGCTAGAGCTGAGTGGGATTCAAGTGTGACGGGAAGTCCAACGCAGCACATCCGAGCAAATTCTATCCTTGTTCCAATCAGGTCCATATAGGAGTCAACCACTAGGATTATGACTGCTCCTGCTCCTGCCCCTGCCCCTTCCCCTGCTCCTGCCCCTGCCCCTGCTCTTGCGCCTGCCCCTGCCCCCTACTCCTACTCCTGCTCCAGCTCCTGCTCCTGCTCCTACTCCTGCTCCAGCTCCAGTCCAGTTCCAGCTCCTGCCCCCTACTCCTGGCATTTTGGTTGGCTGAAGAGGAGCTCCTCCTTGTGGTGGAAATAAACACCGTCCACTTCAATCACCACCTTACCAATACCCATGCATCCACGAATGGTCACGAAGCTGTAACTGGCACAAGAAGGAGGGGTTAGCAGCGTGGACGTGGCATCTGTACCTGCTGGACCCCCTGGGATGGGTTTGAGCCCTTGTCATTAGAAGTGTGAAGAACACATACTGTAGAACAGATTAAAAATTTTTTGGGTGGGTGGGTATGTAACACGTATAGAAAAATGCGTAACACGTAAGCGGACAGCATAAGGAATTTCCAGAAAGCAAATACCAAGGCCAGTAACCACCACCTAGATCAAGAAATAGGACACTCCCACCTCCCGGGGTCCTGGACACCCCACTCCCCGCCTCCCGGGGTCCTGGACACCCCTGTGCTTTCAGACCCTTTCCTCCCTCCCCACGGGAAGTCATGTCTCCAAGTTTTGGGCAGTTACGTCCTTGCCTTTCTTCCTATTTTTATCATCTTAGGGTGCATTCCTGAACCAAGCCATTTCGTTTTGCCAGTTTTTAAAATATATATATTTTTATTGATTTCAGAGAGGAAGGGAGAGGGAGAAAAAGAAACATCCACAATGAGAGAGAATCATTGATTATCTGCCTCCTGCACGCCTCCTACTGGGGATGGAGCCCTCACCCCAGGCATGTGTCCTGCCGAAGGACACTTGCGTTGGCCCCAGTGTTTGGCTCTTACAAAAAGCCGTCTGCAGGACTGTGAGGTGTAGTTGTAGGGAAACGAGCAGGTGGCAGGTGCAGTGCTGGGGGCAGGCTAGGTCCACACCGAAGCCACCTCCCTCCCCGGGGCACCGTAAGGATGGTCGCATTGCAAGCAGGGGTGGTGGCAGCTCCCGCAGCACAGACATCCTCACGCGGGCCTGTGCCAGCTCGTGCGTCCTTTACTAGTTAGTATATGGCTCCCGAGCCTCCTTCTGAAGCCGGGAAAGGGCGCGGCGCCTTTGTGGGGAGCCGGTGTGTGAGGGCAGGTGGCGCTGCTCTTAGGGCAGAGGAATGGGGCGCGGCTGGGAGGCTCAAGGCGTGTCCCTCGGGCAAGAGTGTAAATGCTCCTTAAGGGAACCCACGCTAGCAAGACCAGCAATGACGGGTGCTCTTGCGGAGTCTCTAGGGCCACCCAGGGGAGAGACCCAGGTCCCAGGCAGTGGCTAAAATAAGCTGTTTCTTTCCTCGCCCCTCTGCCTCAGGGGAGACCAAGGCGGTTCCCGGGGTCCTGGCGTCACAGACACACGCTGTGATCAGTACTGATTGAGAATTGCCATGTGCCCGGCATGGCGAAGCGCTTTATATGCACGTGCATATGCATGTAAGGCTCAGCATCCACCGGGTGTTTCAGTCAGGTTCTGCTGTATAACAAGCCTTCTCCAATTTAGTGTCGTCTTAAAACCAGCCTGAGCTGCTCCTCACCGTTCTGTGGCTTTCCTGGAGGTTTATTCTGACTTGGGCTGGTGCGGCTCGCGCCGAGGACTTTAGGACACCCTCCCTCACAAACCCGGCAGCTGCTCTGGTGTGGGCGGGCAGCCACATTCCTCTCAGCAGCCAGCCCTGCTTGTTCGCTTGCGGGAGGGGAGGGGGGAGGTCTCAGCAGCGAGAGAGGAAGCCCTAATGTGCCAGCATGCCTCCACCTCTGCTGGATCACCTGTGCTAATGTCTCGTTGGTCGAAGCAAATCACACGCCTAAAACCAGATTAGGCACCCAAGTGACCGACTGAACGTCTGGCTGCGGGGTGGGAGGATTGTGGCAGGCGCCTCACAAAGACCCCACTGCATACTCAGCACCCCATTTTGCTGAAGAGGACATGAGGCTTCGAGAAGTGAAGGAACTTGGTGCAGGTCAGACAGCTGCTCCTGGGCGGAGCTCAGCCTCCACGCCGCGTCCCTGCGCACTGTGCTGTAGGTATGCTTCCTTTCTCGCACCCGAGCCCTGTGCCTCAGGGAGGAGAGAGATGCGCTCACTTAACCAGCCTCCCCAGGGGCCACTCCGTCACAGGCCTGGCAGTTGCCCGCTTAGCCAGTGGGCTCGGAGCCTCTCCAGCTCCGAGGAAAAGCGTCCTCAGGACTCGGTAGTTCAGTTTTTGCTCTGGGTCCTGTGCCCTCCGACTAGTCTTGGGAGGGCACACTCCACGGCTGTAGGCAATGGAGGGAGAGGAACGTGGTGGCAGGGACGGGCGCCTGTAAATGTAGTAGCTCGAGGGGGCAATCATTGGGCACCTACTGTGCGAGTGAGATCCTGATTGTTAGAAGTGCAGGCCGGGAAACAGTCGTTCTCTGAGTACCTTTCAACAGCACGTTAAGGTAACACGTTGGCATGGTGCTGTGAGAGACAAGAGTGTCGTAATGGAGTGGCTTCTGCGAAGCCCCATGTGACCAAACGGAGGCTTAATTACTTAATTACAGTTTCAGCTCTCCCAGAAATGGAATCTTAAACCGGCCAATCAAGAATCGCCTGATCAGCACTAGTTAGGTAATTTGCCTTTGAGAGAATTAACTTTGCAAAAACCAATCCAACCCTCCTACAGCTCCCCCTGTTCCCACTCTCTTCTGCCTATAAAACATCTTGCCTTGTACAGCTCTTCTATCTGCTAGATTGATGCTGCCGGATTCACGAATTGTTGAATTAAGCCAGTGAGATTTTTAAATTTACTCAGTTGAATTTAGTTTTTTAACAGTGGATATTAAATACGATGAAAGATTCTTAGTCTTAGAAGCTGCGAGATAGTAGTAAGACCTTGAGATTCACAGAGAAGTGAGAAAGGAGGGCATCTCTTACAACATGGGTGGCCACTCTCCCTCTGGTCAGGTTCTTGGAACCCACACCCACTTCTGTCCAGTTTGAGCCCTATCTCTTGTAATGCAAGGCCCACTCCGAAAGAACATGTTTGGGTGACTGCGGGAAATGGGGTGAGCAGGCTGATGTGGGGCAGGAATTGAAGGAATAAAAACCAAAACCCCAGTCGGATTTGCAACCAAACTGAAACTATAAGTGTCCCAGGGTTTGCTTTTCAAAGGGAAAATATATGTACACAAAGGCCCAGATTTGCATTTGAATGTGGTGCCAATCAGTGCTCGTTAGCGGGACGAGGCGCGGCGTAGCTCCTTAGCGGGCAGGGAGCTTTGGGAGCCGCTCCTACTTCTGTAGATTCAGACGAGTGTTCTGATCTGAGGGATCTGAGGGTGTGATGAGACCCAGTGATGGTTCACCACTTTCCTCCCCAGAGAAAGGCCATGCTCCTCAGGAGCAACTCTGCTCGCTCACGGCTGTTCTTACACACACCTGTGCTCCAGGGCCCAGGAGTCAAAGCTGAAAGGACGGTCGGGACATTACTTATGGGAAACCCGTGGCCCCAAGAGGGTAGGAACACAGAACTGGCCACCCGAGGAGTGGGGAGAGAAGCTGGTGGTCACACACACACGCGTTCGCCATTGCCAGGCAGGAATCTTGAGGGACTGAGAGTAGAATGGAAACTCACAACAGCCACCACTTTGCCAAGAATCCCTTCATGCGAATTGCAAAGGACACCACTCCTCTGCCTGAAGGCCTGGAAAGCGGGGCCAAGTTCTCCGCCTGGAAGAGATGGAGGAGGTGGGAGACACTGTGAAGGGGAACTTGGGCCGAAGTCTGCTCTGGGTGCCACGCGGTGAAAGCCCGGTTAGGAAGGGGGGGACTGGGCTGCGGCTCCAGCTCCCCGCTGGGCCTGCCTTTGCGCCGGTCTCCTGGGGGGTCCTGTGCGCTCTGATGTCTGAGAACTGCTGAGCGGGACTGTCCCGCTGCCGGAAGTTCACTGTCCGTGGGGGCTGCACTGATGGAGGGAGCAGACCATCCCAGGTGAGGTCTGCGCCTGCGGGGGGAGTTTAACAAACACTTAGCTTTTGCTAGATGCAAGCATTTCTCTTCCTCTGTTGTGACAGGCCCCGTGCGTTCAGCTACCTTCTGCCCTGCGGCTGCTCACGTCCTCAGGGGAGGTGGTCTCGACCCCCAGGAAGTGGCGTGACTGGTCCACACCAACCCTGGTCTCCTGCTCCCCTGCTCCCTGGCTGGCTGAGGCATGGACACATAGGCGGTTCTGGCCTAGGGGCCACGGTGGAGAGGTGCTGGGGCTTCTAGTGAAGTGTTTCCTCTTTAATCGGAAGGAGATCAAGAGGGAAGCAGCAGCCCCCCTACTGCCTGCGGATGCTGCTGCCAGCCACGGCTGCCTGGCTGCCATTTTGTGGCCGTGAGGGGACTCAAAAGTCAAGAATGGCCGAATGGAAAAGCAGAAAGAAGGTGGTCTTCTTTTTTTCAATATTTGGTTTGTTTGTTTGTTTGTTTGTTTATTGTTTATCCTCACCCGAGGATATTTTTCCATTAATTTTTAGAGCGAGTGGAAGGGACGGGGGAGAGGGAGAAACATCGATGAGAGAGGGACACATTGATTGGTTGCTTTCTGCACGCCTCAACCAGGGAAGGGATGAACCTATAACCCAAGTACAGTCCCTTGACCAGAATCAAACCCAGGGCCCTTCAGTCCATGGGCCGATGCTCTATTCTCTGAGCCAAACCAGCCAGGCCAAGGAGTTAGTCTTTACTGATATAATGAGCTGCTGACTCAACCAGCTACCGAGCTGCCTCATCTGATGTGAGGTGACATTTCCTTGAAGTTTAAAGCCAGGTGAATGGCAGGTTCTATTCCTTGCTGCTGAATTCCCCTGAAAAGAGAGATGGACACATACATGGCCCGAAACAGGAGGCGCTGAGGAAGGGGAGACACGGAGGCCGGAACAGCGAGCTGGGAGATGAGTTCCCTGAAGAGAGTCTCTGCGAGGAGCCTGCCTTCGGCAGGTGGTGGCGGACATCCGGGACCTAGGACATGCCTGGAGCCACGTTCCACACGCACCGCGTACTCGCTGCGCCACCGGGGGCAAGCCACTGAGCCTCCTGTCCTTATCTGTGAAACAGGAGCACAACAGCACCACCTCCCAGGAGTTGAGGAGGTTGAAGGAGCTGTATGTGAAGTGCCCGCAGCCCCTGTGGGCAGTGCCCGGCCCCCAGGCAGCATGCATACGTGCCAGCGGGGAGGTAGGTAATGCGGAACAACCAGGCCCACTTCCTCCTTTATATGTTGTAACTCCCCCTTTGTCAATCAAAAATCAACTGTTTATTTTGAGGTAATTGTAGGTTTATATGCAGTTGTAAGAAAAAATGGAGAGAGACCCCACGTACTTTATCCCTGCTCTCCTTCTCCCGTAGTAATGTTATGGGCGGGAACAGCTCCAGGTGCTGGCCGGTGCGGCCAGACCCGACCTGGGGTCAGCAGCCGTGGTTCTAGGAAAGAATTCAGAGCCGAGACCCACATTCTAAGGGGGCGGTGACTCGGTAAATCACAGAGGTAGAAGAAGTGATTCCTAGAAGAAATGGGCTTCGGAAACACGTTATAGAGGCAAAGGAAGCTGAAGGTGACACCCTGCGGGTGGGGGAGGGGAGGGCAGGGAGAGGCACAGGCCGCTCCGGGGAGAGCATGCGGGGTCCTCCTCCTAAGGGTCTAAGGATGGAGGTGTTAGGGGAGGTCTGGGGAAGAGCTCAACAGATATCCAGCAGCTTTCCAGGGGCGGCCTTTCAGGGTTGTGTCCCCCCGGACTGACTGGTTGGTGCCAGGGCAGGGGTCATTGTCGGACACAACTGTCCTGAGGCTGATTTTGTTGCTTTTCCGGGCCTGGAGCTGAAGTACAACGGAGGCCGAGATGTCATCTCTAGGGAGGAGAGGTCAGGGGTCCAAACCACAGGACTATCGATATGCTAGGGGAGGCAAGGTCACCCTGGGGGAAGGCCCCACCCTTCAATTGTCCACTGCTAGGCACCTGGACTTCCCCTGCTCCTGTCTGCCTAACTGTCGACCACAGTAACATCTGCAACACTGCAGCACACTATCACAGCCAGGACAGTGACAGCACTGCAGTCAGCCACAGCGTCTCAGGGTGCCTCTTTATAGCCACACCCCTCCCCCTTAATGCATAGCATTTCTGTAACCTTGTCTTTTCAAGAATGAATAGAAATGGAGTCATAGGACGTAACCTTAGGGGATTATCTTTTCTCACTCAGCACAGTTTTCTGGAGAGTCACCTGGGTTTGTTGGGTGTATCAAGTTTGTTTCTTCTCCTCCTCTTCTCCTCCTCCTCCTCCTCCTCCTCCTCCTCCTCCTCTCTTCCTCCTCCTCCTCCTCCTCCTTCTCTTCTTCTTCCTCCTCCTCTTCCTCTTCTTCCTCTTCCTCTTCCTCCTCTTCCTCCTCCTCCTCCTCCTCCTCCTCCTTACTGACCAATATTCCATGGCGTGGATAGTCCACAATTTGTTTAGCCCTTTATGTAGATTCTGCCCCTTGTAGTCCTTCAGTTTGTGTTCCTGGGTCAAAGGATGCTAGGAGAGACTCTGGATCACGCAGGAACTGATGGCACCAATGGGAAGGAGGGATGCTGGGGGCGTGGCTTCTCAGCCTTGAGACTGGCACTGTCTCCCTGCGGAAAACAAGGGTTTCCATGAGCTGGGAATGGTGTTCACCTGGATAATAAGGCCACATGTCATCTCTCTTCTTCTGATGATCACGTTTTCCTTGTAAACACAGGCATATTCGTTAAAGGCAATGTAGAAACTACTAAGTAAAAAGAAAGAAGGAAGAAAAAAGTCACTCCTAAGTCTGTACACTATCGGAGTGACTCTACCTGGGTTACATGATGGAACATTATTTTCAAAAACACGCTACAAAGCTTGAAGTCGGTCTCCTGCTTTAAATCTTACCCTTTCCGTTATATTGTGAAGAGTTTTCCTTGTTATTATGGACTTTGGTCAACATAATTTTTAATGCTGTTTAATAATATATCAAGCGGCTGATGTGATTTCCTGAATAAATCTCTCCCATTAGTTGGCCAATTGGCTGGTCTCCATTCTGTCCGTTACACGCGGTGCTGTGGCGAGTGCTGCAGTGAGAACAGCCACCACACACCAACACACACATCGGTCCTCACGCAGCGCCCCCCACCCCGGCAGGTGGACTGTGGCTTATCTGCTTTCCTTGTACATTAAATGATAAAAGCAAGCTAAAGCAATTCAAGCAGAACTACAGGGACTCACGGGACAGGCTGCAGCCGTCCTCCCCGGGCCCTCCAAGGTCACGATCCCCCTCGCCAGAGATAATGCTGGTGCATCCACCAGAAATTTTCCCTACACACACCCTCCACACACACACCCCCCCACACACACCCCCACACCCCCTCAAACACCCCACATACCCCCCCACACCCCCACACACAAACACACCCACACACACCCAAACACCCCCCCACACACACACACCCTCCACACACACACACCCCACCCCCACACACCCCCCCCACACACACCCCACATACCCCCCACACCCCCCCACACACAAACACACCCCCCACCCACCCACACACACGCACACCCAAACACACACACACACACTCTCACACACACACACACACACACACACACACACACACACACACACACCCCCCCGCACGGCAGGTTTTACTCAGAGCTTCCCGCTTCCCCAGCAGCCTACCCCATGCGCCTGTCTGTCAGGTGGTGTGACTGCCAAGACGCCTATCTTCACGCCGCACTTGAAGATGCTGGGGCCAGGGCGTTCCACAGGCTGCAACGGGTGGAATTATGTCCTCCCCAAAGACACGTTCACATCCCCCCCAGGACCTGCCATGTGACATTATTGGGAAGTAGGCGCATTGTAGATGTGGTGAGTAAGGTGAGGCCACACAGGAAGAGGGTGGCACCGACCCAGTAGGACTGGCGTCTTTCTCGATGGGGGAAATGTGGACGCAGACACAGACGTGTGCAGGGGGACATGCGGACTCGGAGTTCATGTGCACAGGGAGGACTGGGGCGCTGCGCCCGCGAGCAGGAACACCGGCGGCTGGGAACCACTAGGAGCTGGGCCGGGCAAGGGGGATCCCTGCACATTTCGGAGGGAGAATGGTCCTGCCAACGCCTCGCTGTCAGCCTTCTCGCCTCCAGAACTGTAAGACAATGCCGTTCCAGGCTCTTCTTATGTATGTATGTATGTATGTATGTATGTATGTATGTATGTATTTAGTTAGTTAGTTAGTTAGTTATTTTAGAAAGGGGGGAAGGGAGAGAGTGAGAGCGAGAGAAACATCGAAATAGGAGAGATACGTCAATTGGTTGCCTCCTGTACTCACTCGGCCAGGGATAGATCCTGCAACCTGGGCATGTGCCCTGACCTGGAATCGAACCTGTGACCTTCAGTGCATGGGTGGATGTTCCAACCAACTGAGCTACACGGGCCAGGGCCATTTCCAGGTTTTTATTATTATTATTTTAAAAATATATTTTTATTGATTTCAGAGAGGAAAGAAGAGGGAGAGAGAGAGATAGAAACATCAATAATGGAAAGAATCATTGATCGGCTGCCTCCTACACACCCTGTACTGGGGCTCAAGCCCACAACCCGGACATGTGCCCTGACAGGGAATCGAGTCGAGACCTCCTGGTTCATAGGTCAGTGCTGAACCACTGAGCCACACTGGTCAGGCCATTTCCAGGTTTTAAAATAAGTTATTTATTTACGTGTCCCAAGTAGATCCCGGGAAAGGATCTGGGGTGTTTATCTAAGGCGTCCCTTGAGATAAACTTTAACTGCACAGGTGTTGGGACATTCAAGTAGTTGCTAGCAAAGAGGCTGCTCTACGCAAGCAGGACCGAGGGCAGGCCTAGGACCGAAAAGACCAGAAGCTTTAATTTCAGTTTTGAGCGTACGCAAAATGATTCAATTAACTGCTGGAGGAATTACACCATATGAAACATATGCAGTTGCAAATCACACAGCACTTTATTACTCACACAAGTTCCTGATGCTGCAGGTACAGGCTTGATGGGATCCTGGTGGTGCTGTCCTCTGGGGTCCGGCAGCTGGGCTGGTCCGGTCCGGCATGCAGGGGGCTGGCGTTCCTCACCCGAGAGCTTGGTTGCGTCTCGATCAGGAGGTACTAGCCGTTCTTCTGTGGTCTGGCAGGAGAGGAGTGTGGAGCGGCGTCGCTTGCCGGACTGACAAAAGGACGTGCCTTTGTGGTGGTCTCCACAGGCGAGCACCGTTAGCTGGTCAGGACCCATTTTTAAAGCCTGTTTCGTACCCGCAGCAGTCCAGGTGGCTATCAGTGAATGACGTCAATGCACACATGTTAATCTCAAACAGGGCGAGGGGCTACATGGGGTTATCTAGGGAGAGTACATCACTCACACAAATGGTTATCTTAGCAAGTCACTCTGAGTCAGTAACTGAAGTTCAAATCCTTATCTGTGGGGTACACACGCTTCAGGGAAGTGGGGAATGTGTCCTTAATATCACACTTTAAGTATCAGGAAAGTTAACTCAAACCTTTTAAAACCTTTTTAACATTTTTTAAACATTTCTATATATTACTATAACATTATGTCTTGTTTTTCTATTTGGGTAAAGCCACCGAGTCTGAGCAGTTTGTTACAGAAGTCAACGCTTTTCAACTAGTACGTGGCGTAGTGGAGTTTAAAGTTGGGGGGGAGTGAGCCCAGGGCCAGCGCTCTTGACAAACAGGACTTTTACAAAGCGCACAGCTATTTAGTGCTTGCCCTGTGCCTGCTGCTCTGAAGTAGGCTCTCCAGCACCGCTGGGGCCTGGCACGGGTCCTGCTGGGCGGGCTGGAGGCTGCCACCAGGGGGCAGGCGTGCGCCCTGTGTACACGAAGCAAGAGCGACAGGTCAGGAGGCCAACTTTCTTGCACACCCTTCCCAACAAATCCCGAAGCTTTGGTGCACCAAGCGAGGGCCTCGTACAAAGGAGCGGAGTGGTTGGCCTCAAAGAGTGGCTACAAAGAAACTTCCGGATGCTCCCAGGGACAGAGACCAAGCTTCTGGGCATGGCAGTCTGGTCCAGGTAACTCCACCGGGGATAAGGGACACGTCGTCTGATTTTCATCCAAACAAGTCTGTTCTCACACAACACCTTCTAATGAAACAACAACGTTTGTGTTACAGATGCCAGTCCAGAGCCTGGTGTCCACGGTCCCCTTTCTCTGGACTTGTCTCGGCAGCCACATCGACACCTCGGACCCGAGACCCCTGGCCCAAGAGGAGCTTGAGGTTTTGACATGAGGCTGTGAGGGCTGTCCTGCAGAGGGAAGCCTGCATCCTTGCTGTGGGTCTCCCAGCTTTGCGCCTCCCACTCTTTTAAAAATTTATTTATTGAATTGGGTGGGGGGAATTCAATCTGTTGTTCCACTTATTTATGCATTCATTGGTCGATTCTTGTGTATGCCCTGACCAGGGATTGAACCTGCAACCTTGGTGTGTGGGAACAGCACTCTAACCAACTGAGCTACCGGCCAGGGCTTTCCCACTCTTTTTAAGCTTGTCCAAGCTAGTTTCTGTCACTTGCAAAAACCTGAATTAAAAATATGAATTAGGATGGCTTCTGTGGATGGAAAAAATAAAGGATCAAGTCTATTTCTCAAAATCATACGGGCAAGAAAAAGATAAAACTAACAAAGTCATAAGAACAATGAGCACCTAGAAAAAAGAGACTACTGTGTGTAGGTTCTTAACAAATATTTATTGCCCTGGACAGTTTGGCTCAGTGGCTAGAGCATTGGCCTGCAGACCCAAGGCTCCTGGGTTTGATTCCGGTCAAGGGCATGTACCTTGGTTGCAGGCTCCTTCTCAGACCGGGCTCTGGTCAGGGCTCGTGCAGGAGGCAAGCAATGATGTGTTTCTTTCACATCAATGTTTCTCCCTGTCACTCCTCCTCCCTCCACTTCCTCCCTTCCACTCTCTCTATAAATCATTGGGAAAATATCCTCGGGTGAGGATTAAAAAAACGTTATCGACTGCAGAAATTAACTACAAATAATATCACAAAACTGAGGAAACAGGAAAGGGGAGAGCGAAGTTGAGCTAAATTTACTTCTTTTATAGCGATGGAGACAATATAGCTGCAAGTCGATAGATCGACATAGCGGTATAATCCTGTTATTTAGAATTATGGTTAAAGCCACAGGTAAAACAAGAGAAAGTTACCTGAGGAGCGGGCCGGGGGTTGTTTCTCCACACTTTCTAAACAGTATTCAGAGCCATTTTTTATATTTTGCCGAGGGATCCAGTTCTGTTTGCAAAAGGTCCAGGCTGCACCCCTGCACCCCTCACGGTGATTCTGCCCACAAGGGGGCGCCCTTCTCCCACCTGCACAGAGGCGCCCACAGGTTAGCATCCACCTTGCTTGCCAGTCTGATAGGGGAAGATGCCATCTCACTATTGTTTTAATTGGCATTTGAGGTAGAATGCTTTCTGCAGTGGATAAGCCGCGTTGGCATTGTCTTGTCTGTGAGCTGCTTTTTCACGCCCTTCTCACGAATGGAAAGTACTTGCTTTTCTTATCTGATCGCACTATTACTCAGCTCCCTCCTCCAGTGTATTTTTAGCTTGTAGCTCTGCGTTAACTTCTCCTTTCCTCTGCCTCGTGCTTCTCTGCTCCCCTCTCCCTCCTCTACCGACTTCAGTTTGTAGATGCTGCTAACCACCCGGACACTCTTGCTTTGTTCTCTGCCCCAGCGAGGCAGATCCGCAAGTCCACACGCTGTCCAGGTCTTTCTCAGTGTCTCTTGCTCCTGAATCCTTTTTCCTCCCCTCTAGATCTGCAGACCCTCTGTAGTCCCCTGTGGGCTTAGCCTTTTGGAGCAAAACCCAAGAAGACTTGCTTTCCAGACCTCCCCCAGCCTCCTCGAGGGCAAGAGCTTCCCATGCTGGCCGGCCGGCTGCTGATTGGGTGAAGGAAAGCAGGGGGAGACGGGGAGAGTATAACAACCCATGACTTAAAGCAAAGTTTGATTGAACCACATTCGTATAAACATGGGAACAGTTCTGGAAGAAGGTGAATATGATACTTGTCAGTAGTTTCCTTGGGGGAGGGGATTTTATTATTTTTCTTTGTAAGAATTCTTTTAATTCTTACTTTCTTTTCCCCCTCCAGGCATCTCATCCTCTTAATATTTTTCATTACAAATTTTATAGGAAAACAATAACATGGTAACATTCAAAGAGTAACAGTCTATATAATGAAAGTGAGGTTTCTCTTTTACCTGCGTCCCCGGAGACAGTTACTCTTTCCACTTTCTTATGGAAGTTTCCAGACATGTTCTGTGGATAGTCTCTGTCTGCCTGTCTGTCTGTCTCTCTGTTGCATCTCAGTCTCTGTCTCTGATCTCTCTCTCTCTCATCCTTGACTCTTTTTACACTAGTAGGTGTATAACATTCAGACTTTTATGCCCCCACCAGTATCTCTTGGAAATTTTTAAATATCAGAGCCCATAAAATCCACCTTATTTTAAAAATGGCTTTGTAATATTTCTTATATGTAAAATTCTTATATGAACCCTTTTCCAATTGACTGGAAAAAATATTTCCCACTTTTGCTACTACAAATAAAAAGATTACTGTGAGCAAACATCGTACTCGTATTTGAGATTATGTCCAGGACAAAGTCTTGAAACTAGAGTTCCTGGGTCAAAGGTGTTTTTTTTCTCTTATATTTTTAATTTCTGATTGCTCTTTCATAATTTCCTTCCAAAGAAATTGCACCAACATGGGCTCACACCAACACTGCGTGAGGTGCTGTGTTATACTTCCTCTTAAACCTAGTGTCTTGTCAAGCCTCTTGATCTTTGTTGGTGTGATGGGGGACACCGGTATTTCATTGTTCCTTTAATCAATGGTGAGGCTGAGTATCACTTCATATGTTTAGACACCACTTGAAGTTCTTTTCTTATAAACTACCTATTCTTGTCCTTTGTCAGCTTTGTTTTGCTATTGGGTTGTTGGTCTTCCTCTTATTAATATTTAAGAGGTATTTTTATATTAGGAAAATTAGCTCATGCTTTGTTATATATGTTGTGAATATTCTTCCTGATTTACAATTTGTCTTTTGATGTTGTATCTTTTTTCCCCTGTGGAAATTCAGATTTGTTTACTCATTAAAATGTATCAATCTTTTGTCTTATCACTTCTCAGATTTGTGTCTCGCTTAGAAAGCCTTCCCCTTTCCAATGTATAGCATTTCCTCCCATGTCCTAGTATTCTAATTTTTTTTTTTTTTTTGCTTTGCTTTATTTCTTTTGTACTTTAACATTTTTGCTCTCTCTGGAATTAATTTGATATCAGGAGTGAGGTGGGAGCCCAACCTCTAAAAACACATCTGAGTGGCTCCCCAGGGCTTCCTGGACCACTTCCTGCCGCATCCTTTGGGACTTATCGCAGATGCGGCTCAGTGACACGGGTCCCGCCGACGGTCTTGGCGAACAAGGGCTGAGATTCTGGCCAGTTCTTCATTTTCTTGCTGATGCTGTTGTCTTTCAGAAGGCAGAGGAAGTAGCTAGAGGAACCTTTGCTTTGGCCCAATTCTGGCCAACCAGGCAGAACACACTGGAGAGGGAAGTGACCAGAGGCTTGGCAGAAAGTGACTGTGTCATTCTAGACAGCCTGTCTGCCTCCCACCACGTTGGTTAACCCCCGGCTTCCTCCAGCCCAGTGGGAACATCCCTGTGGTCACATCCCTTGACAGCCTGGCCCCGCCTCTAGCAGCAGGAAGACGGACAGACACGCTGTCCGCGCTGGCCTCCACTTCTCTGCATATGCTCTTCCCTCTGCCTCAGCATGTGCTCACTTCGCTAACGCTCAGCTGACTCTTCATCCTTCACATCTCAGTTTAAAGGTGGCCTCCAGTGGGAAGCCTTCCCGATAGCCTAAGCCCCTCCTATTCCCTTCCTAGTCTTTATCCAAGACGGAGCGGGCAGGGATGAGAATGCCACACAGTCCAGCCGCTGGCCTGGAAAGAGGCCTGGGCAGATCCGGTGTAAAGATTTCTCAGAGTCTAAGTTTCTCACAGGACCAGAACCGGCCGAGGAATGAGTGGGGCCCAGAGCAGAACGAAAGGGAGGGGTCCCTTGTTTAATCACACATTTCAGGGTGGTGCCAGCAGAGCACTCATTGAAGGGGGGCCCTCTGAGGGAGTCTTGTGAGGCTACATGGCCTGTATGTCCGCTGCAGCGAGTCAAGTGTCAGCTCCCAAAAGACACGGCTGTGTCTGAGTGCAGGGCCCTGGGACTGCGACCGTGTGTGGGACAGGACCTTTACAGAGGTAACTACGCGAAGCGTCTTGAGATAAACCTGGCTCTCTGGGTGGGCTGCAGTCCAAGGACACACGTCCTTGTAGAAGAAACACAAGGGCGATTGGACGGGCAGAAGGGGAGAAGGTGATGTGAGCCGGGTGATGGGGCCACAAACCCAGGAAGCAGCAGCCTCTGGGGAAGCAGGCCAGTCCGCCTCAGTCTGCACGGACGGCTCGCCCGCACACTGCCTGCCGCCAGCCGCCAGCCGCCAGCCTCCAAAGCCTGAGCCAGAACAGGCCATTGATATGCCCCAAGCTGGGGTGGCCACAGGGAGCTGGCACCCGGCCAAAGCCCGCTCTGTTAGAACATTGTGGGACCCGGGGGCAGGAACGGCTCCGTTCTCTGGGGGTCTCTGAGGCAGTGGGACTGTGCACCGAGCTGCCAGGGTCGCTGCGGGGACACAATCGGACTTCCAGTCAAACCAGCCGGGAAAACAGAGCAGAGATGAAAAACACTGATTTCTGAGGACCCTGCTGGAGAGCCCGGATCACGCTGGGCCTGAAGATGGACACATCTAGCCCTGGATATTTTAGTTGCACGAGTCTAAAAGCCCTGAAAAAAATAAAATTCAGTTTAAACTCAGCGTTCCTCACTTGCTGTGGAAAGAGTCCTCAATTTCAGACACTTCAGGAAAAGTTATCCAGGATTCCAAGCAAGGAAGCTTAGAAAGAAAGAAAGCTCCAGAAACGTGGGCAATGCTCACAATCGCACAAGGACAAAGAGGAGGAGGCTGATGATAAGAGGGGGCCTCCAGCCAGGACACGTCTGAGCGATACAGAGAGGGACTAGCAACCAGTGACACAAACGATGCCATACGTGACCTGCCCACAGGAGTGCAGGGATGACACTGCTGAGGGAGGACCGAGGACTCCTGGGCTGTCACGATGTAGCGCCCTGCAGAGAGGAAGACTGCCTGACGTTGGGTCTATGGATGAGGATGACAGTGAACGTGACTACTTACACACCCGCATTAGGGGAATCATACAGCATTTGTCACTCTGTTACTGGCTCACTTCACTTGTCCTCAGGGTTCATCACGTTGTAGCAGGCGCTGGGATTTCCTTCCCCGTGAAGTCCGAGCAGCAGTCACTGCCTGGGTGCAGCTCGCTGCCCATCCACCCGCTGATGAGCACTTGGATTGTCTTTACTCCACTGTGTGCTCTTGCCTCCTTTGTCAAATATTGATTGAGGGTTGATTTCTGGGTTCTCTGCTCGATTCCATTGGTCTGTATGCCCGATCTTGTCCCAGCATGAGGCTGTTTTGATTACAGTGGCTTTGTGATATAATTTGATATAGTTATTGTGATTCCTCCAACTTGGTTCTTCTTTTTCAAGATTTTTGCAGCTATTCGATTTTTTTTTTGTCCCACATAAATTTTTGGAACATTTGTTTTACATCTGTGAAATATGCCATTGGTATTTTAATATTGAATCTATAGACTGCTTTGCATAGTATGGACATTTTAATTATGTTAATTCTTCCAATCCATGAACATGGCTTATTCTTCCATTTGTTTGTATCTTCCTCTATTTCTTTTTTCAATGTCCTGTAGTTTTCTGAGTACAGGTCTTTTAGCTCTTTGGCTAAGTTTATTCCAAGGTATCTTTTTTGTTGTTGTTGTTACAATGGTCACGGGATTTAAAAAAATTTTTTTTTAGTTTCTCTTTCTGAGAGTTCATTATCTATATATATAAAAGCTTAAGTGACTATTTGACTGTTTGACTGGTCAACCGGTCTCTATGACGTGCACTAACAACAAGGGGCAGTCAACTTGGACAGACAAAAAGAGAAACAGGCGATTGAGACTATGAAAAATCGCAAGTAGGTGGGGCTGAACTGTAGTTCACATTGGGAGGCCGGGCCATCAGCCCAAATTCCGCTGCTCCCCAGGCACCACTCCAGAGGCGCAGTGCCCCTGGTCCCTGTCAATCCCTCTGGCCATGTCCTCCCCTGGCAGCCAGGACTGAGGGATGGAGGGAGGGAAAAAGAGACCCCAAACTCGGTCCCTAGCGCCTGCCTCCTCCTCTCAGACCAGAGCCACCCCAGGACTTGCAGGATGGCATGTGAAGAGGGTGGCCTCGCAGCAGCTACCATGACTGGGTCTGCCCTGGGTGCCCCTCGGGCACTAAACCTATTTCTCCAAGCCTCAGTCTCCACCCCTAGTGAGGCCACAGGAGCTTCGCCCTAGGGACCCACTTCTCCATAGCTGGGTGTGGCAGACCAGGAGATGCAAGGGGCAGTGGTGGAAGATGGGGGCAGACGCTCAGCTGGCTGGGATGAGTGGGGCTGGGATGAGTGGTAGTGGCTCCTCCCTGACCACCTGCCACTTCGCACATTACTGCATCCCTCAGGGGATGTTGGATGTCGGTTTCAGCCCAATCCCTGCATGCCATGCCGAGGGACCCCACCTGTGCACGGATTCGTGCACCAGGCCTCTAGTTGGTGTATAAAAATGCCTCTGATTTCTGGATGCTAATTTGTATCCTGCTACTTTGCTGAATTCATTTATTAAATCTAGTAGTTTTTTGGTGGCGTCTTTAGGGTTTTCTATGTTCAATATGTCATCTGCAAATAATGACAGTTTCACTTCATCCTTTCCATTTTGAATGCCTTTTATTTCTTCTTGTCTGATCGCTATGACTAGGACTTCCAGTACTATGTTGAATAAGAGTGGTGAAAGTGGACATCCCTGTCTTGTTCCTGTTCTTAAGGAAAAAGCTTTCAGTTTTTGCCCATTGAGTATGATGTTGGCTGTAGGTTTATCATATATGGCCTTTATTATGTTAAGATATGATCTCTCTATTCCCTCTTTGCTGAGAGTTTTTTTTTTTTTTTTTTTTTTTTTTTTACCAAAAATGGGTGTTGGATTTTGTCAAATACTTCTTCTGCATCTATTGATATGATCATATAGTTTTTATCTTTCATTTTGTTTATGTGATGTATCACATTTATTGATTTGCAAATATTGTACCAGCCTTGCATCCCTGGGATAAATCCCACTTAGTCATGGTGAATAATCTTTTTAATATATTGCTGGATCCGATTTGCTAATATTTTGTTGAGGATTTTGGCATCTATGTTCATTAGGGGTGTTGGCTTATCATTTTCTTTCTTTGTAGTGTCTTTATCTTATTTTGGAATTAGGATAATGCTGGCCTCATAAAAAGAGCTTGGCAGTGTTTGTTCTTCTTGAAATTTTTGGAATATTTTGAGGAGTATAGGTGTTAGTTCCTCTTTGAATGTTTGGTAAAACTTCCCTGTGAAGCCATCCAGTCCAGGACTTTTGTTTGCCTGGAGTTTTTTGATTACTGCTTCAGTTTCATTAGTTGTTATTGGTCTATTCAGGTTTTCTGATTCTTCCTGATTCAGTTTTGGAAGATTGTATGTTTTTAGGAAGTTGTCCATTTCACACAGGTTGTCCAATTTATTTGGCATAAAGTTGTTTGTAATATTTTCTCACAATCCTTTGTATTTCTGTGGTGTCAGTTGTTGCTTCACCTCTTTCCTTTCTGACTTTATTTATCTGCATCCGCTTTCTTTGTTTCTTGATGAGTCTAGCTAGTGGCTCATCAATCTTAGTTATATTTTCAAAGGACCAATCCTTGATTTCATTGATTTTTGTATTTGTTTTTAGTCCCTATGTCATTTATTTCCTCTCAGATCTCTATTATTTACTTACTCTAGGATTTTCTCATTGTTCTCTTTCTAATTCTTTTAGTTGTAGGGTTTGATAGTTTATTAGAGATTTTTTCTTGTTTCTTGAGGTAGGTCTGTAGTACTATGGGCTTCCATCCGAGAACTGCTTTCTGCTGTGTCCCATAGATTTTTGGGTTATTATATTCATTTTCATTTATTTCCAGGAAGTTTTAAATTTCTTCCTTGATCCATTGGTAACCCATTCAGTGTTTAATAACATGCTATTTAGCTTCCATGTGTTTGAATGTTTTTGAGTGGTTTTATTGTAGTTGATTTCTAGTTTCATGCCATTGGGATCTGAGAAGATGCTTCATATAATTTCAGCCTTCTTGAACTTATTTTCTGTCCTAACATGTGGTCTATCTTTGAGAATGTCCCATGTGCACTTGAGAAGAATGTATCATCTGCAGCTTTGGGGTGAAATGTTCTGTAAATGTCAATTAAATTTATCTGGCCTAGTGTGTTATTTAGGGTCACTGTTTCCTTGTTGGTTTTGCTGTCTGGAAGATCTAACCAGTGAAGTCAGTGGGGTGTTAAGTCAGCTAATATGACTTGTATTGCCGTTGTTTCCTAAAATCCTCCAAGAGTGTGTATGTTTGTGTATATATATTTACCAGAGTTATATTCTCTTCTTGGATCATTCCCTTTAGTGTTATGTAGTTACCTTCTTTGTCTCTTGTTATGGCCTTTGATTTGAAGTCTATTATGTCAGATATGAATATTGCTACCCCAGCTTTTTTCTTCATTTCTGTTTGCATGGAAACATTTTTTTCCCATCCCTTCACTCTCATTCTGTGAGTCTTTTTTTTCTGAGGTGTAGACAGCATATATATGAGTCATATTTTCTTATCCATTCAGCTACCCTATGCCTTTTGATTAGGGCATTTAATCCATTTACATATGAGGTTATTACTGATAGGTATTTATTTATTGCCATTTAAAAATATAGTTTATAGATTTTTTTACAGAGAGGAAGGGAGAGGGATAGAGAGTTAGAAACATCGATGAGAGAGAAACATCAATCAGCTGCCTCCTGCACACCTCCTACTGGGGATGTGCCCGCAACTAAGGTACATGCCCTTGACCGGAATTGAACCTGGGACCTTTCAGTCCACAGACTGATGCTGTAGCCACTGAGCCAAACTGATTAAGGTACCATTTTTTCTTTATGCCTATGTCTCTCTTATTTCTTCTTATCATTACAGAAGTCCCTTTAACATTTCTTGCAATGCTGTTTTTGTGCTAATAAATTCCTTTAGCCTTTGTTTGTTTGTTTGGGAAGCTCTTTATTTCACCTTCTATTTTGAATGATAGCTTTGCTGGATATAGTAGTCTTGGTTGCAGATCCCTGCTTTCATTACCTTGAATATTTCATGCCATTTCTTTATGGCCTGTAGAGTTTCTGTTGAGAAATAAGCTGAAAGCCTCATGGGAGCTCCTTTGTAGGTAACAACTTGCTTTTCTCTTGCTGCCTTTAAGATTCTCTACTTGTCTTTAATTAAAAAAAATATATTTTATTTTTTACAGAGAGGAAGGGAGAGGAATAGAGAGTGAGAAACATTGATGAGAGAGAAACATCAGTCAGCTGCCTGCTGCATACCCGCTACTGGGGATGTGCCTGCAACCAAAGTACATGCCCTTGACAGGAATCGAACCTGGGACCTTCGAGTCCACAGGCCAACATTCTAACCACTGAGCCAAACCAGTTAGGGTTGTCTTTAATTAAAAAAAATATATTTTTACTGATTTCAGAGAGTAAGAGATAGAAAGATACTAATCCTATCCCTAACCCTATAGAAACATCAATGATGAGAGAGAATCATTGATTTGCTGCCTCCTGCACACCCCACACTGGGGATAGAGCCTGTAACCCAGGTATGTGCCCTGACCGGGAATCAAACTGTGACCTCCTGGCTCATGGGTCAATGCTCAACCACTGAACCATGCCAGCCAGGCAAAATTTTGACATTTTAATTATGATGTGTCTAGGTGTGGGGCTCCTTGGGTTCATCTTGCTTGGACTCTCTGTGCCTCCTGAACTTGTGTTACTTTTTTCTTCACCAGGTTAGGGAAGTTTTCTGCCATTATTTCTTCAAATATATTCTCTATCCCTTGCTTACTTTCTTTTCCTTCTGGTACTCCTGTGAGGTGGATATTATTACATTTCATATTGTCCCACAGCTCCCTTAAACTGTCCTCCTATTTTTTAATTGTTTTTTCTTTTTGGTTCTCTGATTGAGTGATTTTTTTTCTACCATGTCTTTTTTTTTTTTTTTTTTTTTTTAATTCTCACCCAAGGAGTGAGGATATTTTTCCACTGATTTTTAGATGGAGTGGAAGGGAGTGGGAGGGGTAAAGAGAGAAAGAGAGAGAGAGAAACATTAATGTGAGAGAGACACATTGATTGATTGCCTCCCACTCATGCCCTGACTGGGGTTGGGGACTGAATCTTTAACCAAGGTACAGTCCCTTGACAGGGAATCTGCAGGCTAATGCTCTAACCCCTGTGCCCAACTAGCCAGGGCTCTACCCTGTTTTCTAATTCACTCATCCAATCCTTGTCTTCCTCTAATCTGATTTATTCCTTCCAGTGTATTTTTAAAAAATATGTTTTATTGATTTCAGAGAGGTAGGGAGAGGGAGAGAGAGGTAGCAACATCAAGGATGAGAGAGCCCTACACTGGGGATTGAGTCCACAACCTGGGCATGTGCCCTCATTGGGAATTGAACCATGACCTTCTGGTTCATAGGTCAATGCTCAACCACTGAGCCATGCCAGCCAGGCCTTCCAGTGTATTTTTTATTTCTGTTACATCATCATTTCTGACTGTTTTTCATAGTTTCTGTATCTTTTTTTTCATTCTGTTGAGCGTCACTGTGAACTCTATATCTGACAAATTGCTTACCTCCATTTCATTTAGCTCTTCTTCTGGAGAGTTTGCTTGTTCTTTCATTTGGGGCTTGTTTCTTTGTCTCCCCATTTTTGGCTGCCTGTTTAGGTTTGTTTCTATGCATTAGGTAGATCTGCTACGACTCCCAGTCTTGGTGGGGTGGCCTTATGTTGTAGGTGGCCTGTTGGACCTAGTGGCACAAACTCCCTGATGACCAGACCTGGGTGTTCTAATAATGTCCCTTGTGCGAGTTCTGTGGGTTCCTCTGTTGTAATTGAGTCTTGATTCCTATTGGCCCATTCATGCATAGGCTCAACCCTCAGGCTGGCTGACAGTGAGCCTCAACCCCCAGCACAACGTGCAAGCTGTTGTGCAGGTGCTGATCACATGAAGCAGAATTCACCTCAGCATAGTTTGAAGCCTGACAATATCTCCCTGTGGATATGCTGCTGATGAAGCTATTGGTTCTTGCTCTGAAGCTGGCCACTGGGTTTATTGGATTTGGGCCTATTCGGAGGGTCTCTGGTGCAGGCCAATGTCAGATGCTGTTTGTGACTGGCCCTGAGTACCCTGTTTGGATCGATCAGCAATCCACAGCTTGTGGGTCCCTCTGATGGGGCTGGGTGTGTGAGGAAAGAACAAAGCTGCACACCAAGGTCTGCTTTTCCTAGCACAGGGCCAGAAGCAGGCCAGGCAAAGACTCAGAGCACCCAGAAATCCACCTCTGCCTGCAGGTTGACTGTTAGTCTCAGTCACTTAATGAGTCTCAGGCTGTAGTCCTCAGCAGGGTGTAAGCTCCACAGGGTGGGATGAGAGGGTTTCCATGGGTGGAGCAATTGTTTCCTCCCAGCCTAAAGCTGCATTGAAGGAAAAGCTGTGCCTGAGAAAGATGGCTTCTGCAGCATGGGGGAGTGACTCATCACAGGAATCCTGCTGGCTGTCCCTTCATCTCTGTCCCCAGAGCCACCAACCCCAGACTCTCCTCACACAGCTCTAGTTTACTCTGCCCTCCCTCTGATGGAGACCAAGGTGAGTGGCTGCAAACAAAATTTAGTGTGTTGGCCTTTTAAGGAGGTGCCCATGTTTCTAGCTGTCTCTCCTTGCCAGACAGAAACCCTGCTGCTTTTCACAGCCAGATGTTGTGTGAGCACCTTTCTCAGTTCTGGTGCTCTGGTCTGGGGAGCCTGGCTTGGGGTTGAAACCCCAGAGTTCTCAGAGTGAACCCCTTGCAGCTGAGATATCCCTCCAGAACTTCAGCTGCTGCCTGTGGGAGCCTGGCCAGCCCTCTTGCACCTCTGTACCTCCTATCAGTCTCAATGTGGCCTCCTTTTTATGTCCTTGGTTATTAGGATTCTCTCCAGCTAGTCTTCAGTTGGTTATTCAGGATGACTTTTCTATATTTTAGTTGTAATTCCAGTTTGGTCGTGGGAGAGTGTCAGTGTAGCTTCCATGTAATACACCACCATCTTGGAATCCCTTTGTTATTAAACTTCACTGTACTCCCCAAACCAATCTGTCTGCCATGTTTTTCCATTTTACCTGGCTTCATCTTGTTGATGGTGGACAGTAATTGCCAATGATGCCCATTGTGAAGCTGAAAATGGACATGTCAAGGTAGCCATGCCCCAAATGCCTCCAAAGCTGTGACTCCTCAAAGTTAAATGGTGCTGATTACTTTCTGTGTTTTTAAAAACATATATATTTTATTGATTTTTTATTTTTTTATATTTTTAAAATATATTTTATTGATTTTTTTACAGAGAGGAAGGGAGAGGGATAGAGAGTTAGAAACATCCATCAGCTACCTCCTGCACACCCCCTACTGGGGATGTGCCTGCAACCAAGGTACATGCCCTTGACCGGAATTGAACCCGGGACCCTTCAGTCCTCAGGCCGATGCTCTATCCATTAAGCCAAACCGGTTAGGGTTGTGTTTTTGTGTTTTTTTGTTTTTTAATACTAGCCACCATTCTAATGGGTGTAAGACAATAGCTTATTGTGGTTTTGATTTGCATTTGTCTGATTAATAGTGATGCTGAACATCTTTTCACATGCTTATTGATTATTTGCATGCCATTTTCAGAGAATTCTTAAATTCTTTTACTTTTTTGATTATTTGTTGTTGAGTTGTAGTGGTTTTAAAAATATATTCCAGATATTAACCCCTTATCAGGTAGATGATTTGCAAATATTTTCTCCTATTCTGTAAGTTGCCTTTTCATTCTATTGATTGTGTCCTTGGATACACAAACGTTTTTAAGTTTAATGCAGCCCCAGGCATATTTAGTTTTATAAAATACTGCCATCCCCCTTTCCCGAGTGGTTGTACCATTTTATATTCCCACGAGTGAGTAAGAATAACCCTGTTTCTCTGCATTCTTATGAGCATTTGGTGTTATCACTATATTTAAATTTCATCCATTCTGTTAGGGGTGTGGTGATGTATCATTCTGGTTTTAATTTGCATTTCCCTCATGGCTTATAAATACATTTTCATGTGTTTATGTCATATGTACATCCTCTTCTATGAAATGTCTGTTCATGTCTTCTGCCCACTTTCTAATTGGGTTGTTTGTACTTTTTTATTGCTGAGTTTTGAGAGTTAAAAAATATATTTTCTAGATACTAGTCCTTTATGGGTTATGTGGTTTACAAATATTTTCACCCAGTCTATAGGTCTTTCACATTTTTAATTTTCCTGAGATCCAATTTATCAAATTTTCTTTGCTTTTTGTGTCATGTCTATTTTACATGTTCCCCCTTTTTTTCTTCTTCAGAGAATCACCATTTTCATTATTTCATAAGAATCTTGCTCGGCCTGGGTGGTTTGGTGGCAAGAGGCTAAAGAGGGCTAGCCAGGGAGAACACTGGTCTCATGCGATTGGTTCAGGGATGCCAGGTCCCTCTGAGCTGGACCACTAGGCGTCCTTCCTGAGACTTTTGCGAGAGCCACTGGGAGGATGCCGTTTGTTCTCTATGTGGAGAGAGACTTTCTGAGAAGATGAGCAGAACCAAGCAGTGGGGAGAAAGACGGGGTTTCAGTCATGTGCGAGCTCCTGAATCCAGGTACATCTGAAGCCTTTCAATGTTTCAGTGGTGAGAGCCATGAGACCCACCAGCTCCCCCGGCACCACCAGGCTGGTTTTAGTTGGGATTATGAGTCATCTCATCAAAAGAGCCCTGGGCGATAGGCAGTCCACAGGCATTATTCACTCTTCCGTTCACCACGGCTCTCACCACCCCCCGTCCCCGTCACACCACTGAAATTGCTCCTGCTACCATGACCACTGACAAAAATGTCATGGTCTCTTTTTAGCTCTTCCTGTACTGAACCTCTTTGCCATATTTGACATTAAGTAAAACCTTTTCTTCCCAATATTTCTATATCATTTCTCTTTTTATTTCTCTTGTGTCCCTAGGACTGTGACACCAGGTAATGACTTTTACACACCAGAGACCACGACAGGCACCACCACCTAAGTTATATCACTACATGGAGCGTAACCCTTACACCTTCTTCACACACCGTGCATTTTACATCCTCTCCTTAACCATGTATGTGTGCATCTGGATTTTTGGACCCCAGAACCGAGCATTGCTTGTCCTTCAATAAACTCTACATCAAATTAAGGATGCTCAAGTTTGCATTTGAATTTTGGGTAGTCACTTCTCTCAGGTGGCTCATATGAGGCATGCGATCAGCCAGGACTTCTTCCCAAAAACTTTTTTTATAGCCGCCCAATTTGGGAAGTCTGGCTGTGGATGACCAATCTTGTGTTGTCTGAGAACTGATCTGCCCTCTCCCAACACCTCAGCTGATATGCAAAGATAATGTAATGCCAATCTAACTCTTCTAAGCAGGAATTAATTATCTCACATAACAGGTATCCTGGGGGATGGGAGAGGCTGATTTGACAAGTAGAAGAGGTAGAGAGAGACAGAGAATCGAGTTCATGTTTTTCTGTTTTCTAGACCCAGTCTCTCTGGGGGCCTGGCTATATAGCTGATCTCGGCTGCGTGAGACACCTCTGTAATTCTTATCGCTATTTTCCCTTCATTTGCTTGAGTTAGCCTGTTACTCACAATAAAAGTGTTTTTAACACACTGCTCTTATGCAAAGATGCCTAACAGTACTCATAATAAGATAAATACAAATTGAAATGACACTCAGATACCATTTAGCATTTATCAAATTGGCAAAAAGAGAAAGGACTAACACCTTCATTGGTAAGGCTGTGGGGGAATAGGTCCTGTCACGACTGGTGTGTGCGCACGAGGTTGTACAGCTCTGTGGAGGGCAAGCTGGCAACATCCATCAACCTTGGAAATGCATTTGCCCTTTGACCTCAGAGTTCTTAGTCCTGGGATGTATTCTATAGGTGCCCTGTGGTGGGGAGAAAATGATGCACGGACAAGGTCATTTACCGCAGCACCGTTTGTAGTCGTGGACGTTCACCCACGAGGGACGGGTTTAACTACCTAGTACATTCGCACATGGAATACAGCACGGCTGTGAAAACCAGCGGTATCTCCAGGCTCTAACACGGAAAGGCCTCCAGAGAGACTGTTAAGTGAAAAATCAGGTGCGGAATATTGTGTACTATCTTTTGTGTAAGAAAGGGGGAAGGAAGAATACATCAGAATATGTATTCTCATTTTTTTTATATTTAGACAGTAAATTTAATAAAGGAAGTGAGGAAAGATGAACAAGAAATGAAGAAATGAATAAACATGATTATTTCCAGGGGTGGAGGAAATGGCTGGGGGGGAAGTACATGTCTCAGTGGTCATCTTTTTATATCATTTTGACTTTAGAAAATATGAACATATTAACCGTTCTAAAATGAGCATAAACAAAAGGTCATCCTATATAATAAAAGGCTAATATGCAAATTAACCGAACGGCAGAATGACAGGTCGCTATGATGCGCACTGACCACCAAGGGGCAGACACTCAATGCAGGAGCTGCCCCCTGGTGGTCAGTGTGCTCCCACAGGGGGAGCACCACTCACTCAGAAGCCGGGCTCACTGCTGGTGAGCACAGTGGCGGCGGCCGGAGCCTCTCCCACCTCTGTGGTAATCAGACATCCCCCGAGGGCTCCCAGACTGAGAGAGGGTGCAGGCTGGGCTGAGGGACTCCCCTTCTCCCCCCCCCCCCGCCGAGTGCACAAATTTTGTGCACCAAGCCTTTAATTTTTCAATAAAAATGTATCATTCTATTCCATGCTGCTGTCTGAAGAATTCAGGGAAGTGGGAAGAAAACATACTATGTTGACAACCTTGACATTGTGTAAAAAAACACCCAAACCAGCTGTTAGAGGGGAGGAGGTTTGGGGGGGCTGGGTGAAAATGGTTAAGGGATTAAGCAAAAACCCCCACAAAGTTATAGACAATAATAACAGTATAATTTTATTAACCAATGTCACCCCAATAAATTAAATAAAAATAACAAAACAAACAAACACCCAAACCTGGAATGTACTGATAAAAATCCCAAAGCAGAGAAGGCATGCAATAAATGGCCCTTAACTGAACCGTTGTTTCTCTTGCATGTGCTTTCTACATGTGCACTGGGGTTGCTGCTGAGACCCCTGTCCAGCTGCACTGCCTGCACACCACACCATTCCATGGAAGGGCATTCTGCTCGGCCAGCTCAAGATGAAGCTGACCAGCCAAGCATGTAACAGAATCCCAGGACAAAGAGGCTTGTTGTATTAACATTTTCTTTTTAACCTGCAGGGACCAGGTGGCCTCTCAGAGAAATGACAAAATCTATTTTCTCTTCCTCAGATGTTCTTGCCGTTGGCGCTCTCTGGTTATAAGCGGGAGTAAGTAAACATTGCCTGGGGGTACTGAGCTGGTATCTTCTCCCAAAAGCAGGAGCAGGGATCTGGGAGCCAGAGGCCGAGCCTCATTTAGTGCTTAGTGGTCCACTCTGGGGTCAGACTGGGGTAGAGTGCAGCTTGTCCAACCAGTGACTGAGCGACCTTGGGCACGCACTTGACTTTTCTGCCTCAGTTTCTGTGAAAGGGGACAATGCTATTACCCCTCTATATGATTATTATGAGGAATAAATGTGTTAATTCATGAAAAGGTTTAAACAAAGCTTAGCACATGTGAACTCCCCAATTAGTGTTAGCACTAAGAGAAATAGTAAATATACTTTTATTATTATGTGACTTCAGGCTAAATAGGTACATTGGCTGACACGCAAAAGGTTGCCCTCTCTCTGTCCCCCACCCCTGACCCATTTGATGCAATCCAATTGAAGAAGGATTGAGAAGGGGTCTCTGGACACCAGTTCATACTCATATAAGATAATAAATATAGTTCCAGTAGGTATTATGGACAGGCTCTGTGCTCCGAGGAGGGTACATTGATAAGCCAGATATGACTGCCTCTACCCTCATGGATGTCCTCGGCTACCAGGGGAGATGGACGAGCAAACAGATGACACAACACAGGGTCGGTGCAATGACCAGGTCAGCTCAGGATGTCAGAGGGTCACAGGTGAGGGCACCTAATTCCAACTCCAAAAACCAGGAAAGGCTTCTTAGAGGCAGGGATGGGAACGGCCGATCCCACCACACCCAGGGATGCAGCAGCCTCTCTCTCCTGGAGCACACATTGTGACAGTCCCGTAGTAGCAGAAGTAATGATAATAACACACATATCAATGCCTGTTCTTCAAAAATATATTTTTTTAAATTTTTCAATTACAGTTAACACACGCAGACATCTGGAGCCGATGAATAGATTGATGAGCCTCCTCTATGTCTTTTCCAGGGCAATCTGCCATCAATGTATGGACATCTCTCCAGGCATTTGGGTCACGATTCCCATCACTTTCTTCCAGATTTGGCAGACCTGCTGATCTGAGCATGAGAGGTCTTCCGAACCTTATTGCTGCATTTTTTAGTAAAACGAACACAGAACCGATGAAGCTAACAGCCATCAGTAGTCTTGACATCAACATGCACTTCAGTCGTGGTCTGCCACTTTGACCATGAGCACATTTTGTCGGGGTAAGTGCCATGCGGTGGAAGTTGGGCAGTTTGCCTTGAACATCCTCAGTAGTTAACTTGGATTTTCTAACTGCAACCTCATTGTTCTGCACCTCAGCCAGGCTCCCTTCAAAGCCACGGCCCTTGAGACCATCAGATGTGACTTTGGTTCCTTGAGTTCTTGTGACTGCTGCTTCCCAACATTTCTCACATTGAACACAGCAGGTGCTTTCACATCACACCAATCAATCTTCCGCAGAAAATGGACCAACAACTTTCTTCTTGGCTCCTTTTTTGCTGCCTCTCATAAGGTGCTTGTCCCCGCCGACGTCCCCGCCGACCGCCACGGTGCTGCTCAGAGAGCCAAGAGCCTCACCATGAATACTCTGTAGCTACCAATCTGTACTTCTTAACACCTTCATCTTTGTCGGCCATTCCCCACCCCTCTTCACCCCTCTGGCAACTAATTTCCACGGCATGGATCTTACCTGTGACAAAATGTGCTCCGTGGTCAAAATGGCAGACCACGACTGAAGCTCATGTGAATGTTTTCTGTATCTGTGAGTTGTTTCTGTTTTGTTTGTTCATTATTTTGTTGCGTGTCTTTTTTTAGATTCCACATGTAAGGGAAATCTTGGTATTTGTCTTTATCTGACCCACTTCTCTTAGTATAATACCCTCTAGGTCCATCCATGTTGTCACAAATGATAAAATTTCATTATTTTTTTATGGCTGAGTCAGATTGCAATGTACCACTACTTTATTTTTTATTTATTTATTTAAAAATATATTTTATTGATTTTTTACAGAGAGGAAGGGAGAGGGATAGAGAGTTAGAAACATCGATGAGAGGGAAACATTGATCAGCTGCCTTCTGCAGCACCCCCTACTGGGGATGTGCCCACAACCAAGGTACATGCCCTTGACCGGAATCGAACCTGGGACCCTTGAGTCCACAGGCCGATGCTCTATCCACTGAGCCAAACTGGTTAGGGCTGTACCACCACTTTAAAAAATAAATCTACTCATCTGCTGATGGGCACTTGGGTTGCTTCCACATCTTGGCTATCCTATATAATAAAAGCCTAATAGGCTAAGTGTCCAGTCGTCTGGTCAGCCATTCAACCAATCAAAGCATAATATGCTAATGATATGCTAAGGCCACTCAACCACTCGCTATGATGTGCTCTGACCATCAGGGGGCAGACACTCGACCAGGCGCTATGATGTACACTGACCACCAGGAGGCAGATGCTCTGACCAGTAGGTTAGCTTGCTGCTGGGGTTTGGCCGATTGGGACTGAGTGAGACAGGCCGGACATGCCCTGGAGCCCTCCCGTGATCTCTCTTCAGCTGGCCAACCTCCCAAGTCCCTCCCCGCCCTGATTGTGCACCAGTGGGGTCTCTCGGCCTGACCTGTGCCCTCTCGCAACCCGGGGACCCCTTGAGGGATGTCAGGGAGCTGGTTTCGGCCCGATCCTGCAGGCCAGGCCAAGGGACCCCACTGGTGCACGAATTCATGCACTGGGCCTCTAGTTGTAATGCTGCAACAAACATAGGGGTGTGTATATGTTTTTGAATTCGTGTTTTGGATTTTTTTGGATAAATACCCAGAAGTGGGGTTGCTGGGTCCTACGGTAATTCTATCTTCCATTTTCTGAGGAATCTCCATAGTGGCTGCACCAATTTACATCCCCACTGGCAGTGCATGAGGGTCCCAAGCACACTGCATACATTAGCTCATTTGATCCTAACTACTTCTTTGTGGATTAATTCTGTACTACCATGACTCGACTTCACTTACCTCACCCTAATCCTGGCCATCAGATCTGACCTTTGTTTAAAAAGGTAATTTTTTTCATCATTTTTTTTTTTTGCATTAGTTTTTATTTCCAAATGTATTGCATTGAACCATTATCTATCTTGCTTACTGACTTCGTGTTGCCCTTTCATTTGGGGGCTCAAGTTGAATGCCTCGCTCTACTCATCCTAGCCCTGGCCCTGCTGAGGCATGTCAAGTGCAGGAGGCTTAAGGCAGAGCTGTCTGTCCACGCGTCAGGCTTGGGTGAAGAAGGGGTCCCAGTGTCTCCTCCCAGACAGCATCCTGGGGGAAGGGGAGGCAGCGTCCCCCAGTCCGTTATCCCTTTCCATCCTGACCCCAGAAGCGGGGCCTGCAAGGCCTGCCAGTGTTGCTTTGCATGGCAGCACGTCTCACCGCCTCCCACGGGAGGCCTTCCTGACTTAGGTTGCTTCCAATGATTCTGAAAACAGCGAGGCCACGCTCTCGGATGGCTGCCAGCGGGTTTCAGGCCTCTGACACATTCGCAGAAGGAACGGGCAGCCGCCGCACCCCGAGTGAGGAGCAGCAGCCCTGGCACCCACGGTCCCGCACCCACGGCCCTTCTGCCTGGTCCCCACCCTGGTGCTGCGTGAGCACAGCCCGGTCTGCAAGCGTGGCCTTTCCATTGGGGCCCACATGGCTTCATATTTTGTTTCCTCTTCCAGGATTCAGTAAACCAAAGCTTCCCCTGACCGGAATGCGGTTTCACTGCGCCCTGTGCACGGTTACATGGCGTTTCTGACAGTCGCCGCCTGTGGCTGTGCTCGGAGAGCCCACGTCCCCCGGAGACCGGCGGCCTCCCCGAAGGAGGCCCAGCGGGCCGGTGGGCACGGCTGTTGGGGCTGTTGGGACTTCGCCTGAAGGACTCACGGGCCTGGTTTTAGACATTTCACTGTGACATGAGCGCATCTGTTCACAAAAGACATACACGAGAATGTTCACAGTGGAGTTTTCCAAAGTAGCTTAAACTGGGCCCAATTCCAATGCTGTTGCCATTGACCGCGTAAGCACATTGTGGTGCATTCATGCAGAGCGATAAAAATAAGGATGAACACGGACATGCACAAAAACCGTGGATGAGTGCTACAGACGTGTAGAGAAAAAGATTCAGGAACTGTATGAGTCACATTTATATGACGTTCAAGAGTGGGTGCCCGCTGGCGTGGCTCAGGGGCTGAGCATTTACCTATGAACCAGAGGTCACGGTTTGATTCCCGGTGGGGGCACATGTCCAGGTTGCGGGCAAGAGGCAGCAGATCAATGATTCTCTCTCATCATTGATGTTTCTATCTCTCTCCCTTCCTCTCTGAAATCAATAAATATAATTTTTAAAAGTGAACTTTCTAAAAAAAAAAAAAAAAATAGGCAAGACCAATCCATGTTCTCAGCTTTGAAGAAGGAAGGAAGCTCACATGCTGCAGCATGGATGACCCTTGAGAGCATTATTCCCAGGGCAATGAGCCAGTGCTATGGACCAATTGGGTGTGCCCCGCCCCTCCCCCACCCCATCCAGCTGTTGAGGCCCCATCCCCAGTGTGATGATAGATGAAGATGGGACCTTTGGGAAGTAATTTGGATCAAATGATGTCATGAGGGTGGAGCCTCTATAATGAGATTAATGCCCTTATTTTAAAAAAGAGACACATGATATATTCTCTTTCTCTCTCTCTCTCTCTCGCCATGTGAAGGGCAGGAAGAGAGTTCTCATGAAGACCAGAGCATACTGGCACCCTGATCTTACGTTTCCAGCCTCCAGAGCCATGAGAAATAAATGTTTGCTCTTTATGTCACCAGTCTGTGGTAACATAGCAACCTTAACTAAGACCACCAGTCAAATTCATAGCGACACAGTAGATGGTGGTTGCCAGGGGCTGGGGGTGGTGGGGAATGGGCTGTTGTTTTGGGTAGAGAGTTTCAGTTTTGTAAGATGAGACTTCTGGAAGTGGGCTGCACAGCAATGTGAGTGTACTTAACCTACTGTACTTAACCACAATGAGAGCCACCTCACACCTGTTAGAATGGCTGCCAGAAACACACAAGAGATAAAAGCCTCGGTGAGGATGCGCGGAAAAGGGAACCCTCGTGCACTGTTGAAGGGGGTGTAAATTGGTGCAGCCACTGTGGAAACAATATGGAGTTTCCTCAAAAAATTAAAAATAGGGCTACCATACAATTCAGCAATGCCACTTCTGGGAATATATCCAAAGGAAATGAAATCAATATCTGGAAGAGATACCCGCACCTCTGTGCTCATGGAAGCATTCCTCACAGTAGCCAGACACGGAACAAGCTGGTGGATGGACAAATAAAATGTCAGCTGTATACAATGGAATGCTACTCAGCCATAAAACGGAAGGAATTGCTAACATTCGTGATAACACGGATGGACCTTGTGGGTATTATGCTAAATGAAGTAAGCCAGACACAGAAAGCCAAATGCTGTATGATCCCACTTATATTTGGAATCTAGAAAAACCAAACTCACAGAAACAGAGAGTAGGTTAGTGGTTTCCAGGAGCTGGGAGGATTGGAGCAGGTGGTGCAGCTGAAAAGATGAAGGTGATCACAGGTACAAACTTCCAGTGGTAAGATAAATACATTCTGGGATTAATGTTAACAATACTGTGTTGTGTATTTAAAATTTGTGAAGAGAGTAGATCTTAAAAGTTCTCATCACAAGAAAATAAAATTGCCACTATGTGAGGTGAGTGATGTAAATTAAACCTATTGTGGTAATCATTTTGCAATATATGCACATATCAAATAATTTTGTTGTACACTTTACAGTAATACAATGTTTTAGTCAATTATATCCCAATAAAACTGGAAAAAATAAAATGGTTAAGACAGTATATGTTGTTACATACATTTTATTATATATTTTTGTTACAAATATCGCATTACAATTTAAAAAATTGTGTTACACATATTGTTACATTTATTATGTCACACAGGTGACATATTATGTAACATTTGATGTAAATTTTGTTACATATATTATGCCACAATTTAAAAAATTTTTAAAAGTAAAAACACTTTATCTATGATGATAGAAGTTAGTGTTTCCCTCTGTAGGGGGTATTTTCTGGAGAAGGGTAGTAGAACTTTTCTTTTTTTAAAAAAAACGTATTTTTATTGATTTCAGAGAGGAAGGGAGAGGAAGAGAGAGACAGAAACATCAATGATGAGATAGAACCATTGATTGGCTGCCTCCTGCACGCCATTGACTGGGGATCAAGCCACAGCTCAGGTATGTGCCCTGACTGGGAATCAAACCGTGACCTCCTGGTTCATAGGTCGACGCTCAACCACTGAGCCACTCCGGTGGTTCTGGTGGAGATTACGTAGATGTAGACATATGTAAAAACATATTCTACTGTAGACTTAAAATTAATCTATCTTATTTCATATATGTTATACTGCAACAACAGACAAATTTTCTGGTAGAGGAGTTTTCCTATGTGGAAGTCTCCCACCCTTATCAGAATATGTTTCCCAGGAACGTCATAAAAAAAGCTGTAGTGGCTCAAGCATGGGTTCTGGGCTCAGAAGGCCTGAGTTCAAGTCACAGCACTGCCAGTTTACTTAACCTAATTGTAACTTAGTTTCCTGATCTGTGTCTAACAGGAACCACACAGTAGATACATCAATGCATCGACAGGGGTTAGCACAGGGTCTGGTTCAATGAAAGTGTCCAATCAATAATTTTTTTTCATTTACTTTTTTTTTTTTATCAAGGTAAAGTATATAAAACATAAAATTTATCATTTTAAACCCCCACCCCATTTTAAACTTTACAGTTCAGTGGTATTAAATGCATTCACATTTTTGTGCAACCACCACCACCCATCCATCTCCAGAACTTCTTCATCTTCTCAAACTGAAATTCTGTATCCATTCATTTGTTTGTCCCTTTTTTAATGTGGTAAAATGTGCATAACAAAAAATTACTACCTTAACCATTTTAAGTGCACAGTTCAGTGGTATAAAGTAATTCATATCCTTGTGCAACTATCACCACCATCCATCTTCAGACCTCTTTTCATTTTGCAAAACTGAAACTCAGCATCCCATCTATCTATAATAACAAAAGTATAATATGCTAATTAGACTGGACAGCCGAATGACCTTCCGGACAACCTTCCAGACGAAGCTGGGGCTGTGGGGCCGAGGCAAGCTGCCACAGCTTTGAGGGCCAAGCCACTTGCATGAATTTCATGCATTGGGCCTCTAGTTAAACAGTAACTCCATATGCTTCCTAACCACTGTTCTACTTTCTATCTCTATGAACTTGAATACTCTAGATACCTCATATAAGTGGAATCAGACACGTTTGGTCTTCCTGTGACTGGCTTACTTTCACTTAGCACAGTGTCCTCAAAGTTCATCCATGTTGTGGCATATGTAAGCATGTCCTTCCTTTCAGGATGAATAGCATTCCATTGCATGCATATGCCACATGTGCTTATTCATTCATCTGTTGATGGGCACTTGGTTGGCTTCCACATTTTGACCACTGTGAACAATGCTGCTATGACCCTGGTGTACAAATACCTTCAAGATCCTGCTTTTGCCATCCTTCAATTTTCAACCTATTCATATCTTTGGGTCTAAACTGATTCTCTTGTAGACAGCATATAGTTGGATCATATTTCTAAAAATCCATTCTGCCTAATTCTGTCTCTTGATGGAGAATATACATTTAAAGTAATTACTGATAAGGAGGGAGGGACTTAATTCTGTCACTTTGCTATTTGCTTTTATAAACGCCATTTAGCTTTAAAAAATTCCATTTCCTGCATTGCTGCTTTCTTTTGTGTTTAGCTGTCTTTCTGTAGTGAAACATGTTAATTCCTACTCATTTCCTTTTGTGTATAGTCTGTAACTGTTTTCTTGTGGTTACCATGGACATTACATTTAACATCCTCACAGTAATTTGAATTTGTACTAGCTTCACTTGTACATACAACATACCTGCTCCCATACAGTCTATCCCCACCTCTTTTAGTTATGGATGGTACAAAATGACATCTTTATATATCATGTATTCAAAAACATAAACCAATGTTTTAATTTTATGATACACTAGTCTCTTAAATTATGTAGAAAAAATGTGGAGTTACAAACCAAAGTTACAACAATACTAGCTTTTCGGCTGATAATTCTTTTGTAAAAAAGTGTATTAGGCCCTAACCGGGTGGCTCAGTTGGTTGGAGTGTCGTATACACCAAAAGGCTGTGGGTTCAATTCCTGGTCAGGGCACATACCTAGGTTGTGGGTTCAATCCCAGGCCATGGTCAGGCATGTACAGTAGACAACCAATTGATGTTTCTCTATCACACACACTGGTGTTCCTCTCTCTCCCTTCCTCTCTTGTAAAATCAATAAGAACATATTCTTGGGGTGAGGGTTAAAAAAAAGTGTATTAGTCTCTTAAATCATGTAGAAAATAAATATGGGGGGAGTTACAGACCATTTCTATGACAACACTGGTGTTGAGTTACTGTCCAGTGTCCTTTCATTTCAATCTGCAGGACTCCCTTTAGCATTCTTGCAGGGAAATTCTAGTGGTAAAAATGCCCCTAAACTTTTATCTAGAAATGTCTTAATTTCTCCCTCACAATTTGAAGGACAGTTTTGCTAGTTATAGGAGACTTGATTGACATTTTTTTGTTTTCTTTTAGCACTTTGAATATATCAATACACTTTCTGATGAGAAACCCGTTTATGATCTTACTAGAGGCCTGATGCATGAAAATTCATGCACTGGAGGGGGGAATCCCTCAGCCCGGCCTGCCCCCTCTCACAGTCCAGGAGCCCTCAGGGGCGGGAGGAGACCCGGCAATCAGGGGAAGGTGATGCCCCATCACACCTCTGCTGCTCCCACTGCCGGCAGTGCAAACCTCAGCCGGCCCTGGTTACCTGAGTCTCAGGTCAGCCCTGGGCGGCTGGGCAGCTTCCATCCGAGGCTTACTTGCTCCTCGGGCCAGCCCTGCTTGTCTGAGCCTCAATCAGTGGGGGGTGCAGGAGGACCTGAGGCCCCTGGCAGGGCTGATGGGACTCCAGTGGCAGGTGTGCGAAGTAGCTGGCCCCACCCCCGCAGTGGGCGCTGCCATCTTGTGAAGGCATGATGGTCAATTTGCATATTACCTCTTTATAATATAGGATTGGGGGTCCCTTGTTTGTGAGGAGTCATTTCTCTCTTGCTGCTTTCAAAATTCTCTCTTTTCTCAGTCTTTTGAAAGTTTGATTATAATTTGTCTTAGTATCAGTCTCTTTGAGTTTATCCTACTTAGAGTTATTTGAATTTCTTGGATGTTTCTATTCACGTCTATCCTCAAATTTGGGTAGTTTTCAGCATTAATTCTTCAAATAATCTTTCTGCCCTTTTTGTTTCTCTTTCCCTTCTGGGACTCCCACAGTGCTGATTTGCTTGATGGTTTCCCACAGGTCCCTTAGGCTCTGTTCACTTTTCTTCAATATTTTTTCTTTCTGTTCCTCTGTAATTTCAATTGTCCTATCTTTAGGTCCATTGATACTGTCATCTATATGCTCAAATATGCCTTTGAATGCCCCTCTAGGGAATTTTTCATTTTAATTATTTTATTTTTCAGCCCTAGAATTTTTTTTGGTTTATAATAGTAATTATTTTTTTTGTTAATCCTCACCCGAGGATACTTTTCCATCAATTTTTAGAGCGTGGAAGGGAAACACACACACAGAGAAACACTGATGTGAGAGAGACACATCGATTGGTTGCCTCCCGCATGTGCCCTGATCAGGGCCAGGGATCAAGTTTGCAACCAAGATACATACACTTGACGGAAATTGAACCCAGACCCTTCAGTCCAAGGGCCAAAACTCTATCCACTGAGCCAAACCAGCTAGGGCTTTGGTTTCTTTTTAGTTTTTCTCTCTCTTTCTTGACATTTGAATTTTGTTCATCCACCATTTTATTTACTTTTTCCACATCTTCCTTTAGTTCTTTGGACATCTCTAAGACAGTTGTTTTAAGGTCTTTGTCTAGTAGGTTCTCTATGTGATGTTTCACTGGGACAGTTTCTGCTGGTTATTTTTTTTCCTTTGATGGGCCATACTTTCTTTTTCTTAATATTGTTTTTTTTTTTTTTTTTCTAAAAAATTGTTGACAGTATTACAGATGTCTCCCATTTCTTCTCCCCTGTTGCTCCCCTCCATCCAGCCCCTGCTCCACCCCAGGCCTTCCCCACACTGTTGTCTGTGTCCATGGACTATGCATATAATTATTATTAGTAGCAGTTCTAGAGTGACTCTGAGAATTGCTTAACTTTTTTAACTTTCTCTTTTCTCATATGTGAGAGGGGAATTATGACATTTAAAAATTTTAATAAATGTTTAATAAACTCCTGTGTGGCTTCAAATTCTTTGGTGGTCTTTCCATGGAGACACGGAGTCTCCCTTGAACATAGGCTCTGAGGCTGCTTGACCAATAGCATATGTCGGAAATGACACTGGGTCAGTTTCCAGACCAGGCTTTAAGGAACTGTCATCTTCTACTTCCTATCTCTTGGGACATGCACTTTTAGAATTTAACCACCATGCTATGAGAAAGCTCAAGATGCCAGGGGAGAGGCCCATGTGAAGAGAAACCAAGGCCCTGGGTAAATGCTCTGCGTAAGCTTTCAACTGACAGCCAGCATCAATTTATCAGCCATGTAAATGAGCATCTTGAAAGTGGATTCTTCAGCCCCCACTCAAGACACCACTGCTGATGCTACTTAGAATAGAGATGAGCTTTTATTTAGTTTTTAAAGATTAATTAATTAAATTATTTTAAATCAGTTCTTTAGAACAGAGCTGTCCAAAGAAATGTAATGTGAGTCACATATATATATATATATATATATATATATATATATATATATATATATATATATATATAATTTTACATTTTTAAAAAATATATTTTTATTGATTTCAGAGGGGAAGGAAGAGGGAGAGAGAGATAAAAACAAAAATGATGAGAGAGAATCATTGATCAGCTGCCTCCTGCACACCCCCTACAGGGGATGGAGCCCACAACCCAGGCATTTGTCCTGACCGGGAATCGAACCGTGACTTCCTGGTTCATAGGTCGATGCTCAGCCACTGAGCCATGACAGCTGGGCTATAATTTTACATTTTATAATAACCATATTTTGAAAACCACACAGGTGGAATTAATTTTAGAGAAAAAATTGATTTAGCCCAATATATGCAAAATATTATAATTTCAACATGCAATGAAAATAAAAAATTATTGATGAGATATTTTTCATATTAAGTACTTGATATTTTGGGGTAATCTTACACTTACAATTGCATCTCGGTTCAGACTAGTTACATTCTAAGTGCTCGATGGCCACACGTGGCTCATGGTTATTCTACTGGAGAGTGCAGCCTTGGCATGAAAGACTTGGGAGGCCAAGTCCTGTGGAAGCCCCTTTCATGTCCCGCGTGATTCAGGGTTCCGGTTCAGGGTTCGGGTTCTGGAGAAGGCCGCACACAAATGAAAAGAGACTTTAGAAAAGATTTAATTTGGGAAATGGGGGCCAGGCGGTAGTCCAACTCTAGTGGGAGGACTACTACTCGCTCTGGCTTTTCCATCCCTTTTATTAAGATTAAAATTATAGGATACACCCATATGCCCTAGGCAGGAAACTCTAATAAAAGCCAATCAGTGAATTTAGGACTAACAGGTGGGGGCTTCTTCAACTACCAATATCTAATAATTATCTCTGACCCTTTAGAACAATTAAGGTTGACCAGCCCTCCGAATTCCCTGTCCACAGCTCTCTATTATTAAAACAATGATTGGCTTCCAGCAAAGTCCTGCATCTCTGCCCCTCTCTTATGGTGAGACACAGAGGGAGCAAGGGACTGGCCCGGGGTTATGCATGTAGTATGTTGACTTTATTCATGCCCTAATTCCTGTAACTTGTGAATGTTACGTTATTTGGAAAAAAGGGTCTTTGTAGCTGCAATTATGTTAAGGATTTTGAGATGAAGAAATCATTCTAGATTAAGCGGGTGAGCCCCCAATCTAATGGCCAGTGACCTTGTGAGGGAAGCACAGAGGAGATCAGATGGACAGAAGAGGAGAAGAGGGACACAGAGAAAGAAGTTGTGAAGGTGGAGGCCGCGATGGGAGTGATGTGGCGACAGGCCAAGGGAGCCCAGGAGTGCCGACAGCCCTCAGAACTGGAGAAGTGGCACGGAAGGATTCTTCTCTAGAGCCCCAGACGGACATCTTGATTATTTCAGCCTTCAGAATTATGAGATAAGAAATTTCTGTTCTTTTTAGTCAGCTGGTTTTGTGAAATTTGTTATGAGTCACAAGAAACTAATATAGACAGCAAGTCTGAACTTAAGAGACCTTGGACTCCATTTCTAGTCAGAACACCCCGATTCCTCATTGTCCTCATTCCTTTAGCAGCTGAGTGGACCGTGAGGGCCTCTGGTGACTTAGAGGGCCTGTGCCCAGCCTCTCAGGAGCCACTGCCCTTTAGCTGCAGGTGGCACCATGCCATGCTGTCCTTTTGCTTCATCTACTCAGATGACCTCAGCTGCTCTCCCTGCTCCTACTCTTCCTCCCCTTCAATCTATTTCTGCATAATATTTAGGTTAATCTTTAAAGAAAACGTAAGTCATATCAGGCCACTCCTCTGCTCTCAACCCTCCAATGGCTGCCCATTCAGTGGGGTGAAATCCAAACTCCTAACCCCATCTACAAGGCCCTGACACTTACTGACCTCATTTGGTACCTGGTCTCTCCTCTCTCTCCACTCCAGCCACAGGGCCTCCTTGCCACCTCTCAACACGCCAAGCACACTCCTTCCCAGGTCCTCTTCATTTGTCTTCTCTTTCGTCCGGAACACTCTACCCTCAGATAGCCCCCTGGCTTACCTCCTCTCTTCATTTAGGTCTTTTCTCGGATGTCCTCTTATAAAGGATTTCCCTGGCCACTGTCAGTCTCTTTTTAAAAAAATATGTTTTTATTGATTTTTAGAGAGAGATAAAGGGAGAAGGAGAGAGACAGAAACATTGATGAGAGAGAAACATCGATCGGCTGCCTCCTATATACCCTCTACTGGGCATTAAGCCTGCAACTCAGGCATGTGCCCTGACTGGAAATCGTACCAGTGACCTCTTGGTGCAATGCTCAATCCACTGAGCCACACCTGCTGGGTGACACTGTCAGTCTTCATTTCTTCACCACACTTTATTTTTCTTTGCAGCATGAATCACTACACCACCTAGTAGAGATTTTTAGTTTATTATTTTGTTACCCATTTCTCCATCCATTAGACTGTATGCTCCATGAAGTCAGGTACTCTTTCTGTTTTATTTAACAACTAGAGGCCCGATGCACAAATTCGTGCATGGGTGGGGTCCCTTGGCTTGGCTGGAGATTGGGGCCAGTCAGGGCCGATTTGGGCCAGCTGGTGGGAGGGGGGGGGGGGGGGGGGGGGGGGACTGTGAGAGGTAGGCTGGCACACTGACCACCAGGGGGCAGCTCCTGTGTTGAATGTCTGTCCCCTGGTGGTCAGTGCATCATCATAGTGACCAACCGCTCATTCCATTGACCAGTCCTAAGGGTCGCTTAGGCTTTTATATATATAGAAGTATGGACAAGCATATAATAGATGCTCAATAAATTCATTGCTGAATGAGTGAACAAATGAATGAGTGAGAGGAGGAATGCAGATTCCATGTAGCCATATCCTTTTTCCCCCTAGAGAAGTCAGAATCTGGGTATGGAGGTAAAATTCTATTCAATGTAAAAAAAATCACTGGGCTGTCTAAAGAATGTGTTCAAGCATCACCAGCCCTACAGGGATCTGTGTTCCCTCATCCTCAGATGGTACAGTCCCTCTAGGAATGAAGTGGTTCATTGGGATCCACCCAGGGTCAGGCCCATGAGGTACTGTTTGTTGTTACAGACCAAAGTCATCCAAGCACTTCATTCAAAAAGCAGGATGTGGGCTGCAATCTTCCAGCTCAGGGTTCAAAGGAAAGTGACTTCAGCAGCAGTCTCTCCTGGGATGTTTCCCCAAACCTTCCTGGGAGGGGATGGAGCCTGTTAAAAGACTAATAATAGACAGGCACATCCAGTTTTCCAAACATGTCAACGTTAAAAGTGAAGCTATTTTTCCCCTCGCTACCTTTGAGTTATGGGGGAAGGGACATTCTCCAATGACAGGCTTTGCCCTCCACATGCCACCTAGTAATGACTCAGCAGCTTCCAGGCAAAATTGTCACAGTGGGACCTGAGCTTCCTTAGGCAGAAGTTCAGTGTCGCTGGTTCAACTTGACTCTGCCTTCTTTCATCATCAGTCACCAGTATGATTTGTAGATAGGCCATCCTACACACCATCAACAACAGTGTGACTTAAGAGTGTGTATCTTGATCACTCTGAGCCTCACTGTCCTTGTCCATAATGAGTTACCAGACTATGAACGTTGTTGGGAGGACTAAATAAGACAGTGCAAGTACCTGGCACCGATCTAGCCCCTGATGTTTATCATTATTAAATACCTACTGGATATGAGCGGGGGTAAGGAGTGCTCTCCTTCAATTTTTCATCGACCATTGGTTTATACAGTAACTCACTCATTCAATCAATATATATTGAGCTTTTAGGAGATGTCAGGCACTGAACTTGGTGCTGGGTGACACAATGGTGAGCAGCGCCTACTCTCAGAGCCCAGATCTAGTTCATAGTCTCGTGTGGTGTTACCTTCCCAGACTGTGGGGCACAGTGGGGGATCTTTATTTTAATTAATTAATTAATTAGTTAGTTAATTAATTTATTTTTATTGATTTCAGAGAGAAAGGGTGAGGGAGAGAGAGAGATAGAAACATCAATGATGAGAGAGAATCATTGACTGGCTGCTTCCTGCATGCCCCGCACTGGGGATCAAGCCCACACCCAGGCATGTGCCCCAATCAGGAATCGAACCATGACCTCCTGGTTCATAAGTCATAGCGATCCCACAATGGCCAGGCAGTGTGGGATCTTTAGATGCAGTACAGGGACTGCATCACTCATCTAGACACGTATTATTGTTTTGGTTACCTTCCATCCTCCCATCCAGGAGAGTCCCAGCTGGATGCTGGCATGTCTTTAACATCCCTTTAACTTTACTTGTTCATCTCCTTTCTCAACAAATAAAAGAAGGTCCAAATGCAGCTGTTTTGGGCAGGTGGCAAGATTTGAAGAGATTTAATAGTATGGATACCTCCTGCTATTCAAACTCAGAAACCAGATAAGACTGTATATATTTTTTTCCAGATAGTTCACAAATATGACCAGCATTTGTGAAGATGTGTCAGGAGTAAATGAAGTTGAGGAAATACTAACCTTATTAAATCTCCCTTCCCAATGGCTTCACAGGTAAATTTTACCAAACATTCAAACTAAAAAAATTTAAGGTGAAGAAAGACTTCCTAAGCTCATTTTACGAGGCCAGCATTATCCTAATTCCAAAACCAGATTAAGAAATTACAAAGAAAGAGAATTACAGGCCAATATTCCTGATGCACATAGATGCTAAAAATCCTCAACAAAATATTAGCAAACTGGATCCAGCAATACATTAAAAAGGTCATACATTATGATCAAATGGGATTTATTTCAGGGATGCAAGGTTGGTACAATATCCACAAATCAATAAACTCGATACACCACATAAACAAAATGGAGGATCAAAACCACATTATCATATCAATAGATGAAAAAAAAGCATTTGGTAAAATCTAGTACCCATTTGTGATAAAAACTTTCAGCAAAGTGAGAATAGAGGAAACATACCTCAACATAATAAATGACATAATATATGACAAACTCACAACTAATGTCAAACTCAATGGGCAAAAGCTATCAGCATTTTCCTTAAGAAGAGTACTTTCACCATTTTTTTAAAAAAAATATATATCTTATTGATTTTTTACAGAGAGGTAGGGAAAAGAATAGAGAGTTAGAAACATTGATGAGAGAGAAACATCAATCAGCTGCCTCCTGCACACCTATTGGGAATGTGCCCGCAACCAAAATACATGCCCTTGACCGGAATTGAACCTAGGACTTTTCAGTCAGCAGGTGGACACTCTATCCACTGAGCCAAACCGGTTAGGGCTCACCACTCTTTTAAAAAAATATTTTTATTAATTTCAGAGAGAGGAAAGGAGAGAGAGAAACATCAATGATGAGAGAGAATCATTGATAGGCTGCCTCCTGCACACCCCTTACTGGGGGTTGAGTCCATAACCCGGGCATGTACACTGACCAGGAATCGAACCCTAACCTCCTGGTTCATGGCTTGATGCTCAACCACTGAGCCACACTGGCTGGGCCTTTCACTATGCTTATTCAACATCGTATTGAAAGTCCTAGCCATAGCAATCAGACAAGAAGAAGAAATAAAAGGCATATAAATTGGAACAGAAGAAGTAAAACAGTCCTTATTTGCAGATGACATGATACTGTATAAAGAGAACCTTAAAGATTTTACAAAAAGCCTAGGAAAACTGATAAATGGATTCAGTAAAGTAGCAGAATACAAAATTAACTACCTCCTCCGTAAGGAATCTCGCTCGTTACTGCAGAATAAACCTCCCTTTTAATAATAAAAAAAATTAATACCCAGAAATCAGTTGCATTTTATACACCAATAATGAACTATCAGAATTAGAAGCTAAGAAAACAATCCAATTTACATTTGCTTTAAAAAAAATATCTAGAGCCCTGTTCGAGCTTTGGCCCACACACCAAAGGGTCTTGGGGTCAAGGGCATATACCTGGGTTGCAGGTTTGATCCCCAGCTGGTTAGAGTGTGTGTGTGAGGCAACCAGTTGATGAGTCTCTCTCACATCAATGTATATATTATCTGTCTCCCATTCTCTCTCTTTCCCATTCTCTCTAAAAATCAATGGAAAAAATATCCTCAGGTGAGGATTAACAAAAAATAAAAACAAAAACAATACCTAGGAATAAATTTAACCAAGGATGTAAAAGACCTGTACTTGGAAAATTATAAGACACTGAAGGAAGAAACTGAAGAAGGAAACTGAAGAAGATACAAATAAGTGGAAGCATATACCATGTTCATGGATAGGAAGGATTAACATCATTAAAATATCCAAAGTACCCAAAGCAACCAATAGATTCAATGCAATTCCTACTAGGATATCAAAAGTGTATTTCACAGGACGAGAACAAATATTCCAAACATTTATTTGGGACCACAAAGGACTCCAAATAGCCACAGCAATCTTTAGAAAGAAGAACAAAGTTGGAGGGATCACACTACCGGAACTCATACTGTACTATAAGGCCATAGTAATCAAAACAGCATGATACTGGCATAAAAACATACAGATACATCAATGGAACAGAATAGGGAGCCCAGAAGTAAACCCACACTTTATAGTGAATTAATACTTGGCAAAGGAGATAAAAACATACAATGAGATAAAGATAGCCTATTCAATAAATGGCGTTGGGAAAATTGGACAGATACGTGCAGAAGAATAAAACTAGACCATCTTCTTACACCATACAGAAAATCAAATGAAAAATGGATCTAAGACTTTAATGGTAGACTCAAAACCATAAAAATTCTAGAAGAAAGCACAGGCAGTAAAATCTTGGACATTTCTCATAGTAATATTTTTTTTCTGATATATCTTCTTGAGCAAGGCAAACAAAAGAAAAAATAAACAAATGGAACTACACCAAACTAAAAAGTCTTTGCACAGCAAAGGAAACAATCAACACAATGAAAAGACAACCCATTGAATGGGAGAACATATTTGCCAATACATAAGGCTTAATATCCAAAATTTATAAGGAACTTATACAACTCAACACCAAAAACCCCCCGAACAATTCAATTAAAATACCACAGAGGACCTGAATAGATATTTCTCCAAAGAGGGCATACAGATGGTCAATAGACATATGAAAAGATGCTGAATGTCACTGATCATCAGAAAAATGCAAATTAAAACCACGATGAGATATCACCTGTCAGAATGGCTATCATCAATAAATCAACAAACAAGTATTGTCCAGGATGTGAAGTAAAGGAAACCCTCATGCACTGTTGGTGGGAATGCAGACTGGTGCAGCCACTGTGGAAAGCAGTATGGAGTTACCTCAAGAAAATTAAAAATGGAGCTGCTTTATGACCCAGCAATTCCACTTCTGGGAATATATCCAAATAAACCTGAAACACCAATTCAAAAGAATATGCACCCCTATGTTCATTGCAGTGTTATTACAAAAGCCAAGATTTGGAAGCAGCCCAAGTGCCCATCAGCAGATGAGTGGATAAAAAAGCTGCGGTGCATTTACACAATGGAATACAACTTGGCCAGAAAAAAGAAGGAACTCTTACCTTTTGTGACAGCATGGATGGACCTAGAGAGCATTATGCTAAGTGAAATAAGCCAGTCAGGGAAAGACAAGTACCTTATGATCTCACTTACATGTGGAATTTAATAAACAAAATAAACTACCAAATAAAGTGAACACAGACTCATGGGTACAGAGAGCAGACTGGCTCACAGGGGAGGAGGCTGGGGCCTGGGTGAGAAGGGTGAAGGGATTAAGAAAAAAAAGACTCATAGACACAGGTAACAGTATGGTGATTGACAGGAAAAGGAGGGGTGGGGGAGGTAGAAGAGGGTAAAGCAGGGATAAATGGTGATGGAAGGAGACTTGACTCCGGGTGGTGAACACACAATACAATGTACAGATGATGTATTGTAGAATTGTACACCTGAAATCTGTATAATTTTATTAACAAATGTCACTCCAACAATTTCAATAAAAACAAATAAATCTCCCTTCCCCATTAGTGCATTTTACAGTAGAGGAAGTTGAGTCTCTCTGTGGAGAGGATGGACAGAAGGTAGGAAGTTCTCTTAATTTGCTGGGTAAGTAAAGCCAAGAATTCTCTTTGTGGTGGAGTTAGATATATATAACCTAACGATGTCTCCTCCCCTACCTCTGCAGTATGTGTGTCTAAGGGTGTGGAGCCACAGGCCTTCCAGAATGTGTGACAGCGGGAACCCATCCCTCCAGGAGACACTTACAGAATGACCAACGGGATGGATGGGGGGGTGGGGGGGTGGATGAGTACCAGTCTCTGTAGAGGTCTGGGCGGAATCCATGGAGCCCACCCTATCCACCCCCCATTCCCAGCCCCCGTTGGCCCTTCCGATCTCTCTTCTCCCGCGTAGCGCTCTCAGTGCACATCTCCTTCACGCCACCCAGGGCCGAGGACGAGTTAGGGGCCAGGGTGGAGTCTGAAGACCGCAGGTTGCAGTCCCAGCGCTGCAGAGCTGCGGCTGAGCTCGCTTCCCCGCGAGGCCCGCAGCCGCCGGTGCCGAGATGTAAAGCAGCGGGAGGGGCGGGGCCTGCGCGCAATGCAAACGAGGGGGCGTGCCGGCCCCGGGCTCCGCCCCACCCCCCGCAGCTGGGACCAGCGGTGCCGAGCGCAGCTGGCCGAGCGCGGCAGCTGGCGAGTGACAGCCGCAGCTCCGAGCGCGCGGCCGCCCGAGCCGCGCAGGGAAGCGCCCCGGCTCGGCAGCAGCGGCCGCCTTCCCCGCGCCTCCCGGCCGCAGCCCGAGCCCCGCGCCCCGGTCGCCCCTCGCGGGCTCCCGCGCCCCGCGCGCAAGATGGCTGACCCGGCTGCGGGGCCGCCGCCGGCCGAGGGCGAGGAGAGCACCGTGCGCTTTGCCCGCAAAGGCGCCCTCCGGCAGAAGAACGTGCACGAGGTGAAGAACCACAAATTCACCGCCCGCTTCTTCAAGCAGCCCACCTTCTGCAGCCACTGCACCGACTTCATCTGGTGAGGGCGCGCGGCACCTTCCCGGCCCGAGGGCAGCGGCGCGCCGCGCGCGGGGCTCCTCCGTGCCCCGAGGGACCAGCCGCCCCGCGGGCCCCGCGTCCCGGGTGCCCCTCTCCCACCCTCTGGCCCGGACCCCCTGGCCAGCTTCTGCCCGGGCTCCAGGGGGCCAGCACCAGGCGCCTCCGGAGCGCCCGGGCCGCGCAGAGCTGGGGTCTGTCCCTCTTCGGGAGTGCCCTCTCGCCCGTGGGCCCCATCTCGTTACCTCCTTCCGGGCTTCAGTGGCCCGCACCCCACCCCTCCTTTCCGGGGGCAGCGCCCTGGATGTCCTCTCTATTTCCCTTCGGCACGGGCATCCTTTCCTCCTCCGGCGTCTCCGGGGACTGCGCCCGGTGCTGTCTCTCCTCGCGCCTCTCCGAGGGCCTGGGTTCCCCACTCTCGAGCCCTCCCCCTCACAGCGCCGCGGGCCCCTGACTCCCCTGCCCTTCTAGGCCCGAGGAGCCCCCTCTCCCTTCCCAGCCGCCCTGGGGGCACCGCTCCCCCGGGCTCTCTCATCCTGGATCCCACTGCGTCTTCACCTCTTTTCTTTCCCCGAGGTACTTGGGCATCTCTGCGGGCACATCTCCCGCTCCCCCCGGGCCCCCCCCCCCCCCCCCGCCTGGAAACGCCACCTGGTGGTCGCAGCCTCCTGTCTTCTGCCTTCTGAGGGGAGGTGGGGGACAGCTCCGAGCTCCCCGCTCCCCCTCCCTCTCTCCCTCAAAGGCGGAAGACTCTTGGGCACCGGCCTGTGGCTGGGAGTTTGCACCTGGGTAGAGGCGGGGGGAGGGGGGGGAAGGGGAGGAAGGGGGTGACTGTGGGGAACTAGCTGCTGGTGGCTCGGCCCTCCAGCTGCCTGACTTGCCTCCTTCTGCCTTTGCAGGGGCTTCGGGAAGCAAGGATTCCAGTGCCAAGGTAGGCTGTGTGCTCTAGGATGCCTTTTTTTTTTTTTTTTTTGAAGATATGGTGAAAGGACTTTCTAGAAGTGACTGATTTAGGCAGAGGGTGGAGGAATCACTGTCACAGTGGCCTGGGATTCATCACCACAGAGGGTCCTTTTAAGAGGCGTATGTATATGGGGCAGTGATGGGCCTTCCAGGAAGGGGCGCGGAGATGGGAGGCCTCACCTGCCCGGGAGTGCACCCCTGTTTCTCCCTTCCCAGCAGCAGAAGAGTCTAAATGGGTCTATTGACTACCCTGCTGGTCAGCCCTGCTGCGGGAGGACCTCCCCCTCAGCCCTGCTCACTTGTGCTTCCTCTTCTCACACAGTGAGCTTCTGCCTGTTCCCGGCCTCACGGAGGCCTCCGAGGGCTGCCACTCTGCAGAGGTGCAGTCCTGTAGCGGTGATGGCAGGCGTGGTCTCCTGGGCCTCCCGAAAGAGGTGGTCCCCGGGGGGTGCCTCTCAGATCTTGGTTTCTGTCGACCCTTCCACACGGTATTCTGGTGAGATATGGGAGGGCTCTAAGTGACTGGGTGCCTGGGTCCTTACATCTGGTGTGACATCCTTGACCCAAGCCAGGGAGGCCCAACTTGGCAGGTCTGTTAATCGTGTGCATGTGGCCTCAGTGGTCGCTGGGTGCAGATTCGCTCCCTGGGGCCGCATCACCTCGACATGTCGAGACCTGAGGTTGTCAACCATGTTTTGAATTTGATGCCAACATTTCCGAGCTGGGAGAGTGCACATACATCTCTGAGTTTCCACCTTCAAGTGTGCCGAGACTTGGCCCCGCTCTCTGGTCAGAACAGTCATCTGGACGGAGAGGGGCTCCCTGCCCTTCACCGCGTTGTCTGTGTGGACCCCCTCCAGGCGTGCTTCACCCATTTCTGGCCTCCGCAAGCATTTGAGTCGTAACTTCCAGTTTGGCTCGGTGTGGTTGAATTGGTGAGAAGAAAGCATTGAGGTGTTAAAGAGCAGGACATGAATGTGGCCCTGATTGACAGTGTGGTTGTATCGCCTCCACATCCAGGGAGCAGTGAGGTGATCCCTGTGAGTGCTGGTGGCATTGTCAGCTGCACAGAATGCTGGCAGCGTGGCACTGCTGTCCTCTGAGCCTCCTGTGTCCCTTCACCTGAGATCTGGCAAGGCTGGCTCAGCCCTTGACCCTTGTAGACCCGCCCCCTCCCCCCCCACCCCAGCCTCTCTTACAAGACAGTGACCCCTAGTTTCATGGACTGCACTGGACTTCCCAAGTCCCAACAACAGGTACTGCTGCAAACAGTTGGGTTTTTTTTCAGAACTTTGGCCCTTTAAGCAAAACACCTACATCGGTGCCGGAATGCATAGATCTTCACTTCCATGAGTCGGCTTCTGTCTTTGTCTCCTGCTGAGGGCATGGGGGACTGGAACGTTCACTGCTACTATCCTGTCCCACCTGCCCTGCCTGCCCTGCCGTTAATTGATGGTTGGGAAGAGCAGAATGTGCAGGTAATGACACACCTGCCGCAGGAGAAGATGGCAGGAATCTTCTGGTGTGACATCCTTGACGTGGCGAGAGTGGAGCGGGATTAAGGGTTCTAATGAAATATGGCTGCTTCCCAGTAGGAGTGCCTTTTGTTCCATTGCCTTCCGCTTTCTCTTCTCCTTGAGAGGCATCGTAGGCTAGTGGGCATATGCACGGGGTATCAGGCAGGTCGCTGTGAGCTTGAATCCCTGCTATGTTATGTAGCTTCTCTGTACCTCCGGTTCTTCATCTATAAAATGGGTCCAATAACAGGATCTACCCTAAAATGTTGCTGAGTGGCTCGAAGTGGTTGCAATATATAAGATGCTGGGGCAGCTCCTGAGATTGAGATGCTCAGTATGGGGACATCCGGAAGGGTGGAAGTTCTCCTCCGCTATGCTGAGTTACCCGGGACTAATTTGGGCACCATAAAGCAGTTCCTTATGTGAGTATTTTTGGTGCCACATATTTCCTCCTAAAGTGAATCTAATCTATAGAAAGTAACTGTGACCATTCTCACCCGAAGTCAGGAGTCCAGGGCCCCAGGTTCCTTTCAGTTTTCTGCTCCACCATCCCAGGAGTGACCGAGATCTCGTGATCCAAGAAGGATGCTAGACTGTGCAGTCAGCTCATCCTTATTTATCCGCAGGAAGGAAAGGGTAAAGAACGGCACTGCTACTGTGGAAGTTGCCACAGATACTTCTGCCTCTCCTTTTAGTTAGATCTTAATGGCATACCCACACCATGCTGCAAAGGAGTGTGCGTTAATTTCAAGGAGCCGTGTTCCCTGCTAAAAGTAAAGGTGTGTGCCTGAGTGAGGTGTTCCATTTCAAAGTAGAAGGGGAGAGAGGACACAGCCTCTGCCATTCTTGGCTAGGAGGTGTGTAGGGGATCATAAGGCAAGGAAGCCACTGAGCCTCCATGGCCCGTTGTGCCGACATGGAAATAGGGGATGCTAGGATGGGGGCGAGGAGGTTAAGATGAGATTCTCTTGTTTTGTACTGCCAGGGGACAGAACTCCAGACTGGCTGCCTCAGAACCTCTCCCTTTGCGTTCCCTCTCTGTTTTTAGTTGAAGAGGTAGGGTTAGGATGTCTCTGGTGGCAGGGGACTGGGACTCAGAATCCTTATTATGAAACTGCTTCACTTCTGGCTTAGAAGCGGGACCCCTCAGGCAAGCAGCGCAGAGCTCTCTCTGTGGCATTCTTTAGAGGCGCCTGGAAGCTGCCTCTGTGCTTTAATGGTAATGAAGACGAGCCTTTGGGTGGAATTAGTCTCTTCCCCCAAGAAGGTTTTGCACTTTAGTGGACAGTTTATTTTTTTAAGGAAGTCACTTCAGTAGGAATAGGAAGGCGATAAAATGCAGAGATTCAGAATTCATAGCGTGGGGCTGGAGTGAGATCCAGTTGGGTCGGCGCTCTGCTGTGCCACCCCTCTCTGCGTGACCGTGGGGAAGCCATCCACATGTAGGGCCTCACTTCTCATGGGTAACAGGAGCCCAGTGATGCCCACCTATAGGGTGCTGGTGAGGAGTGCTGAGGGGTTGCGAGAGGAATGTTCACACGAAGGGCCCGTGACTCTGAGTGCGATGCTCATTATTACTCGATTAGCTGCAGGAAACCGAGGGACACAGTTATTCTGGAACTCGTTAGATGACTATGCCTCCTTCGTGTATGTAGATGGGCTTTCTGGTCTGTTTCTCCACAGGCTCTGGGTAACACAGCTCAGGTTTGGGCCCAGACAGCCAGGCTTGTAAAGAGCATCTTTTCTCACCCCTGTCCTTGTGAGAAAGATCTAAACTTGCCATGGACTCTATAGAAAAACCCCGTGCACTAATTTTTTGACTGTGAAGACACTGGTGATTATAATGAGTAAGCCAGTTCTTCCCTTTCCTGTGTGGACAGGAAAACATGTTTTTAAGCATTCTAATAGAAATTATTCTTAAAAAACCCCAATGTATTGCACGAACCCAACCATTGCTATTTCATCAGCAGCTCTATAGAATACAAGTTCATTTTTGTCTGTAGTTAACACATACCGATTAGAGTATGCACTTTTAGAAAAACATCCATCAAAGATGAATCAAAAGATTCATTTTACTTTTGGCATCATTTTTTCCTACGGACTTGTAATGTGATATTCTGCATGTCAGGTTGAATTTTCTCAGCACAGTCATAAAGAGAGTGTGGTGGGGTGTGTGCATGTCTGTGCGCGTGCGTGTGCGCGTGCGTGTGCGTATGCGTGTGTGCAACCACCATGTCAGGTTTCAAGTTACTGGAGCTTGCTTCAATCATGGCACCCCTCCCTCCCGCCAGCAGAGCCCAGAGACCTGCGGGTGAAACTCGGCTCACCATTGGGCTTCCTCTCAGTGTGTCCTGGGGCATCTGTGTGGATGAGAGACTGTCTGGTGGTTTGACTTTCTGATTTTCCCCGCCTGGAGTGGGATTTCAGGCCCAAAGTCTGAAGTGAAATAAAAATCTGTAGGTGGGTTACTGTTGGGCCTCACAAAGGAGGCCGGCTTGTGAGAAGGCAGCCGTTAATTCATTCTGAGCTGTGGAGCACGCAGGGAAGGCCTGCAGCTTTGTCACTGGGCAACAGCTGTCCTTTCTAAGTAAATATGGAAAATATGACCTTTGAAAATCTAGTTGCTGTAATATGTTTCTTCGAAAGTTAATTAAAAAATATTCTTCCTGAGTACAGATGATACTCTAAGGTGCTGCCCAGAGCCATCTACAGCGTTTATGATGTATATGGGTCAACAGAGAAAAAGGTATAGAGAAGGTAGTTGGCCAAAAGACAAACTGGAGGTTTGAACATAACTTGTACACATTCTTGCTGTTGGGGTCTCTTTCTTTCCTCTCTGCCTGTCCTTCTGTATCTGTCTCTGTCACTCCCCACCCCTGCCACATGTGCGCACACACCGCGCACACCCGTAAATAGATCAATGTGTCACACTTTTGAGAATATTCACCTTCTTTGGATGCTTTTTAGTTACAGGTTGTTAAATTACTAAATACAATTTAAAATCCATTCTCTGTTTTTTTGTGTTTTTTTTTTACTGCAATTCAGTGAATTTTGGGGTCAGTAGGGAGATCAGCTGAAAAGCTCATGTCTGGCTGATGCATTCAAAAGCTTTGTCCCTTATCATTTTGCCATTTGATGTAATATCATGGATTATTTGACTTTACTCATCCAATCTATCCATTGAAATTGTGTGATATTCCATAGATTGACTGTTGGGCTTTTTTGCGTATGTAAATTCCAGTGTTTACATATGGCATTCAGAGGTGTGATGGCTACTTGAAAATCTGATGGAAATTTATATATTTACCACATATAGCTATTATTCCCTTCCTTCCTTCTTTCCTTCCTTCCTTCCTTCCTTCCTTCCTAAAGCATTCATTCATTAGGTTCTATGTGTCAAGTACTATTTTAATGGTGGGAATACAATGGTGAATGACATCCTTATTGTCATGGAGTTTACAGTGTATTGGGGATATAAGACATCCTACACTGATACTCATTTCACATTTGTTAAGTACTTTGAAAGAAATGTACAGGGTGCTATGGGATGCCAACCTCGGTAATGGTTGGGGGTGGAGTCAGGGATTTCTTTGGTCTGAGAATTAAAAACAAAAACCATACCTCCTGGTCTCTGAGGTGTCGGGACCAAGACTGAGTTGTGAAGGAGCCAGAGCTGAAGGTGCCCGTATCTGGGTAAAGATACGCAGGAGGGCTTATTGCCAACCATCTGCAGGAAGCCCTGACGCTCTTTGTGTCGTGGCTGCAAGTAAGGTGAGTGTTTGGGAGAATCACGTGGTACTTTAAGATGCCTCTCTCCACTTGGCAGACTGAGCTTCATCCTTTAGCTAAGAGCTCAGATCATGAGCTGACTTCTTTGTTTGGGGGTTGCATTTGAGGTGGTTGTTCTAAAGCAGAAAAATCAGACCATTTCAGAGGTGGAAGAGAAAGGCTGAGCTAATAGAGGGAAGAAAAGGAAGGAGAGAGTAGAGCCTTTCAGTGAAAGGGCACAGGATTGCGTGCACGGCCTCCCGACTTCCCGGGTCCATGTCTGATATTCTACAACTTTCCTTCCTTTTGCTTAGGCAGGATTTTCTCTCATTTGCAGGACAATTTTAAGAGTTTTGCAATATGCTTTGTCCACTCTTTCCATCCGTCTGATTTCATCCAAGAGAAAGTCTCTGTATGGTGCTAAGATGTCTTTAGCATCGAACACACACATGGGAACTTAGTAAATGTGTTTTATTTTTTATTAGAAAGGGACTACCAGGAATTATTAGAACATAAATGTTAATTTATACCTGTAAACCCCCCACCCCCACACCCCCTTTTACCTACTGTTGAGCCTGGTTCCGTTCAAATTCTGGGCTTGATTTTGTCCTGGCTGTTCCTCCTTGTGGACAGGGAGGGAGAGCTGAGTCTCCTGGAAGCGTTTGGGGTTGGAAGGGAGCTCAGTGTTGCAGAGACTGAGACAGCAGCTGTAGGCTCCGCAGGGTCTGCGAAGGCGGCGGCTTCTACTCAGGGGAGTCAGTCTTTTTCTGTTGTTGTTGTTGCTGCTGTTGGTACATTTTAGTTGCCCTTTGTCCTGTTGGTCCGACCGTGCCCCCTGGATGTCTCCTTTTCCCTCATCCCACAAGCAGAAGGCCACCCTAGTGAGTGAGAAGGGGACCTCAGACCCAGACCAGGAGTCCCCTTCTGGTCCCCTCCTGCTGAGTCTTGGCATTTGCTAAGTAGATGGAAATGAACTTAGCTCCACAGTAACCATGTTCTTGGGCGGGAATCTAGACTCTTCTTTCACCTCGCCGCTGCCCGGTGACCAGGCTGTGGGCTTCCAGAGGTGCCCTATAAACCGGGCTTGAGCATGCAGGCTCAAAAGTCAAACTTGACATCCAGACCTGGCTCTGTCTCTTCATGACTCCATGACCTTGGGCTGGTGAAACACAACCCTACATTTATCCACCCATCCTTCTCCCCACCCACTCACTCACCAATCCATTCATCTATTCACCCAGCCATTCTTACGTATCCATCATCCATCCATCCATCCACCCATCCATCCCTCCAGTTATCTATCCGTCCATCATCTTTCTATCCATCATCCACCCATAAGTTTCCCTATCCAGGTAGCCATTTGTCCATCTCTTTGTTCATTCAGCAAATATTTATTGAGTGCCTGCAATAAATGAACACTGGAACTAGAGCCGTGAGCAAGACAGTCACTGCTCTCATGGAATTTACACTTTAGTGGAAGGAGAAGAGCAATTAATTAATAACAGGAAAAGTATATTGTATAATGTCAGGTTGCAACATGGGCTTTGAAGAGTATATAACATTGTCTTTAACCTTGAAGATCTTCCTGGTCTTTTGAGGCGAGACCAGCGCTTGGCCGATTAGTTCTGATACATAAATGAAAAGCGCTACACCGAAGGTATAAACACCCTTTGGCTGATATCCTTTCTCCGGGTAGGGGTGGAGAAGATTCCTGAGGAGATGACATTTGGGAACAATCTTACAGAAGGAGTAGGAGTTCCCAGATTGACAGGGGGTGGGGGCTGGGGAGGGCGTTTCAGGCAGGCGGTGCGCAGCCGGGTGGAGGAGCGGGTGGAGGAGCGAGCAGGGCACAGGCAGGGCACAGGAAGGAGGATGTGTGAGGGAGAAGCTGGTGGGAGACAGACGTCATAGCGGAGGGTTTGGACCTGGCGAAGGCAGAGTAGTGACTAGGAAGTGGCTGTTGTCATTGCTTTAAAGTGGGAGGTATGGGGGTGAATGAAATGACCAGATGTTTGAAAGAGAAGAGAATGAGATGCATTTTAAAACAATAATTGCAGTGACTCAGATTCTGAAATCCCAAGCCTGTGGGTTTGGAGGGCAGGTGGGAGAGACAGAAACGGCCATTTAGAAGCAGTGGGAACGAGTTGCCGGAGAATCTAGGGACGCTTGCCGTTTTCACACCCCGAAGAGACATTTGGCTTTTCCTGTTCCTGGTTCTATTTTGGGAGGTGGTTGCGGGTTATTTTTATGGTTCTGACTGGGGATGCTCTCTGCACTGCAGATTCGAGGGCCACAGACATGGCCGTGCCTCTGACAGGGCCCTCCGCTCCGCCCGTCTCCCCTGCTGCTCGGGTCCAGCGTGCGGTTCAGAGCCGTGCTGCCGCCGTGGTGAAGGGCTTTTGCTTTGGAGACAGAAAGGCTTCAGTTTAAATTCTGGCTTTTTGTTATGGGACCTTGAACATGCTACTTAAAGCCTCTGAGCTTCTGTGTCTTCAGAGGTAAATGGCAGCAGTGAACTAGCTGGTCATAGGGCACAGGTGAGGTGTGTCCTTGACAAGCAGCAGCTATGTCCATTGCTCCCAGGGCTGGGCACGGCTGTCCTCGCGGAGCTCACAGTCTTGTTGGGGAGGCAAGAGGAATGTCCTGAATCCAGGGAGGATGCAAGAATGAAGGAGCTTGTGGCCGGCTCAGAGGCTGGGCGCCCTGGGCTCTGAGAGAGCAGTGCCTGCCTGGCTGGGGAGGGGGCGGGGGGATCCTACGGGGTGAGCGCAGCTCTTTCCAGGCCTCCGTTTCCTGGCTCTCGGTGCTTTAGTTTGTGGGAACCTCCGAGAGCGGAGTTGAAGTCTTTGGCCCATCGACGGCCTCATTTTGGAAAGACGTTGATGGCCATTTCATCTTTCAAACTTAAATTTTTGAATTCTTCACTCTTTGGATGGAATGTTTGCGGGCTCCTTTGGGTTGAAGAAGAAGCTGGCAGATAGTGTGGGTGAAGTCATACGGCTTGTGATGGGGGCTAGCCCTCTCTGGAAGGTCCTCCTTCTCTCCCTGGAGGCGGGCCAGTCTTTATAGCGTAGGCAGTGCTGCAGCTGGGAATTCTGATGGTTACCTGGATATTGTGTGTGTGTGTGTGTGTGTGAAATGTATGGTTGACGGTATTGATCATTCTACCTGGGCCAAAGAGCGCGCTTAGAGAAGCAGGATTGCCCATGGGGTGGAGAGGGACCTCTTCTATTTCAGGTAGATACCAGGTGGCCGGCTTTCTGATCTGCCCAAGAACATGGTTACAAGTGTTTGCCTGACCTGGGTCCTCATGTGCCTCCCCTTGCGCCACCTTCCACTCACTTTTCATCCTCTATCCGAAGACCAGCTGGTCTTCCTCAATCACGACTCACTCCTGCCCACCACAGGGCTTTTGCACATGCTCTGTCTTCAGCTTGAGTCGCGCCTCCCTCTCGCGCCTCCCCTCCCCCACCTCCTGCTTACCCGTCAGAACTTAGCTCAAATGTCACTTCTTCAGAGATGCCCTCCCTGATCTTCCAAATCAGGTTCCCCCTGGTACAATCCCATAACCCCTTGTTATTTTTACATTTTCTAATTGCATATTTATTTGAGAGTTTAGTATCTTGTCTTCTCTACCAAAGTGTAAGTTTCAAGAGAGTAAGGACCACATCTCTCTACTAGGTAATTTCCCGTTTTTTTTCTCGAGTGCGGACTCCCTGTTCAGCCATGGTGCGTGCTTGTTCATAGCTGTACATGAATGGACGCAGAGGGAGACATGGCTCAGCAGAGGGGTCATTTGATTTGGGTTTTGGTGCTAGATCGCTGTATCTGTGGCTTTTATAGAGAGTGTATCCTTTCCCAGTTTACAAGCTCTGATCATTTTTGTTTGCTTTGGAAATGGATGCCCTCATGAGAGCCGGTGGGAAATGATGTTCAGCAGGGGGTGAGCACTGCAGTCTGAACTCCGGAGGGAACCCCAGGCTGGTCCCTTTCTCTGTGGACATAAACGGGTTCTCCACCGAGGTCCCTGCCTTTGGCCTCATGGACCTGGTGGGCCGGAGTGGAAAGGATTTTCTTTAGCATCACATGACCTGCCACCAGCAGTGGAGCAGTGGGTGGACGGAGGATGCTCTGCAGCAGGGAGAATGAACAGGTACAGCTACACACAGAGAGGACTCTCCCAAACACAGCGTGAGCTAACATGCCAGACAGACGCACATCCCGCCTGACTCCATGTGTCACTGCGCGGAGAGCAACCCGATTCTCGTCAGAATTCCCAGTTTTCCATCCAGTCAGAATGCTCCCCCTGCGGCGGCGGCGCCCTTCGTAAACGCCTCTCCCTGAGGGGCAGGGCCGCCCAGTCAGTTCTTTCCTTGGGCTCATGTGTCCTCTCTCCATAGAAGAATCCGTGGGGGGTTCTACTTTTGGATGTTTGACTGGACACCTAACAAACCAGTTACCTATTATTGCATAACACACCACCTCAACCCTTAGTGGCTTAAAATAGCCCCCATTTTATTTCGCCCCAGTTTTTGTGGGTCAGTAATCTGGGTTGGCTCAGTGGGTGGTCCTTGCGGTCTAGGCAGGTTGTCTGCAGCCTCCCGGCGGGGATGCCTGGGGCCGCTGGGGCCGCTGGGGCAGCTGGGGCCCTGCTCCAGGTGCTGGCGATGCAGGCCACCACCCAGGGTGCTGCCCAGGCTCACACAGTGCCACTCCGCCACATTCTGTGGGTGGGAGCAAATCACAGGCCTCCCCGGAAATCAGGAGGAAACAGAGGAGGCACACACTCTTCCTCTGGGATGGGAAAAGGGGTGAATTACTTATGACACATTTGGGAACCTACCAGGCCTATTTCTGTGAGGCCTCCTGACTGCTCAGCTCTCTCGAGCATGCTCAGTGGAGTGTGCAGCTGCTGAACTGCACCTGAATCCAGGCAGTTCCCACCCAGGTCAGCGCTCAGCCCTTAGTCCTAATAACAGGACCTGCCTTATAGGGAAGTGGCAGGGCCTGGAGATGCTGTATAAGGGCACAGCGTGGGGCTTAGTGCACACGAAGCACTCCCACCACTGCCCCCGGCGCTCCCACTCCCACCACTGCCCCGTGCTCCCACCATTACTACCAGTACCACCATTTGGGTTGGGCTGTGCATGTAGAGCTCTACTCTGAGCTTGAGAGTCAGAACACAAGGCTCTGCCCCGGGGAGGGGTCCGAGGAAGAGATGTTCAGCTGCATCTCCGCCACAGAACTGGGATGGAGCGAGGGGTCAGGGCAGGCGTCTCCTTTGTGAAATGAAGGTGATGACCTAGAACCCACCTCCCCGGGTGCCATGCGGATTGAATGAGATGAGCAGGCCAAGAACATGGGATTGGTCATTAACGGTTAGGTCTGAGAAAAAAATTCTCAAAACTACCTTGAAAAACACCTTAAAGGTACCAATTCGCTTAGTTCTCTGCCCGTGACTCTGGCCAATGTCATTGGTGTTCTTTCTTTAAAAGATGAAGCTTTGCACACAGGCGGCTTACTGGGGAGCAGCTCTTGGGAACAACCCCTGTGAGGACTGAGAGCAGCAGGGAAAGGGGAGGTCCAGTTGTGGTGCAATAGTTGTGATAGAGGCCAAGGCCAGTCCGTGGCTGGAGCTGGTATGGCCCTTTGGAACCGGGGCCCTGGGGCCTGCACCCAGTGGGTGGCTCTTGAGAAGGTGGCATTTCCTTGGCTAAGGCAGCTTCCTTCCTCGTGAGAGGGCTCCTAGAGAGGATGCAGCAGGGAGCTGTCAGTTGCTACACTCCCAGATGCTGGGAGAAGTGCCCCGGTCCTGCAGGTGTGAGCAGGGTCTCGAGGATGCACCATGGGGTCCGTTGCATGCCTCCAGGTCTCTCTTAGGGGTGCATTCCAAACCGTGCCCCCTCGACCATTAGAAAGCCTGTGCGGCTTCCCTGGGCCCTTCACGGAGCTGGCTTAGATGCCATCCAGATGCATAGACGCCCTTGGCAGAACCGGAATGCCATTCACAGAGAGCCTTAATCCTGGGCCTGGGGTGGCTGCCAATGTCACTCGGGAGGGAGATCATACCACCCACTTCCCTAAGGCCAGACTCTTGAGTCAGGAGATCCCTTACCTGCCTTGCTGCCCCGATCCTCACACCTTTCTGCAGCTCCCCTTCGGGCTGGGTTTTCTTCAACTCCTCTAACTGCGCTTTTTAAATTGTGGATCATCATTATTAGCGGGTCATGAAATCAATTTAGAAGGTGATGAGCCTTCTGAAAAAGCAAAATGCCCTGTCGACGTGGCTCAGTGGTTGAGCTTTGACCTATGAATCAGGAGGTCATGGTTCAATTCCCAGTCAGGGTACATGCCCGGGTTGTCGGCTTGATTCCCAGTGGAGAGCATGCAGGAGGCAGCCAATCATTGATGTTTCTCTCTCATCATTTATGTTTCTATCCCTCTCTCCCTCTCCCTCCCTCTCTGAAATCAATAAAAATATATTTTTAAAAAAGCAGAATGGAAGATATAGGAATGCATCAGACTCAGGAAGCCTAATATTGTTGCATAAAACTTTATTGCACTTCTTGGACATGTACTGTGTTTCTCACTGTGGGCCATGGTCAACACAGTTTGAAAATCATGGTAGAAAGTATGGACAAGAGGCACGTGGGGCTCGTGAAGTTGGCCTGTGGACTGTGGAGCTTCATTTACTTTTTGAAATGATATAAATGCATTGTTTTGAATTCTTTAGAATTAGCTGTTTTATTCTCAACCCGTCACAGTATCCCAAGATTATTTTGATTACCCTCTTTGAGCTTTACCAGGTCACCGATGAAAGTTAGTTTTTCCAGATAGAATTGTAAGTATGGGAGACGAATTTTTAAGATGGAATTGTTAGCTTTGGTGGACTGACCTGTCACCTGGTGAAGTGCCAAGTGCTGTGTGGCGTGCCAGCAGAGAGCTGTCCCTCCTGCAGAGAGAAGGAGCTGGCCATCCAGGGGACAATGAGGGCTGAGAACAGAATCAGCACAGAGGGAGGGAGGGGGAGCGGTTCAGGGCTGTACAGAGCCCTGGGGGAGGTGGGACAGCAGGGAGGTGGGTCTTGTCTCTTCCCCCTTTTCCCTCCCCCCACCCCCATTGTAACAGCTGGCCTCATTGCACTTCCCTTTTGGCGTTCTCTGATTTGGGGCCCAAGGGCCACCGTCGGGGCAGGGCTCTTCAGATGGGACAAAAAGTCATGTTCAAGAAAAAAATGGAGTTAGGGCCAGAACTAGCCCTGCTTCAGTGTATGAGTCCCTGGGAGGATCTCTGCTAACTGGGGACACAGGCCAGGGAATTTTCCACTTCTTGGACACCTTCACATAGGCTTTTAAATGCTGACTCGATTGAGTTCTTACCATCTGCCTGGCACTCTCCTTAGTGCTTACACACGGCACTCACTTAGTCCCCACCGCGCCCCGTGAGCTTGCTGGACTGTTACCCCCAGTTCAGGCTGGGAAAGCGAGGCACCAAGACGGAAGACAGTTTTCTGAAGTTACGTGGAGTGAGGGTTCAAGCACAGCCCTGAGTGCAGGTTTGCGTAAAAGCATGCAGGTCTTCGAAAGGGATGATGCTGGTGGTGGTGACGATAGAATCGTGATCACGATGACAGAGGCTGCTAATATTTGAGGTTTTGCAGTGAGCAGGGCATTTTACAGAGTTCATCCCTTTGGATCTTCACCCCCACTAAGATTTTCTGTCATTTTTATTGGCATCATCCCAAAGGAAATGGGCTTCATGAGGATGCAGCGCATGCTCAGGCACGGCAGAGGCTGTGTTGAATCCAGGTCCTTCTGGTCTGATTCTGGAGGGCTTGGTGGGAGGGCTTGCTGGTGGGGCCCCCTGGCAGGGGGGGCAGGGCAGCAGCCAGGCAGGCCCTGGGATCCACGGTTCCCGTCTCGCCTCGCAGGGACGACGGGAGAGCATGCTGGCCACGGAAGGGGGAGAAACTGGCACAGTCTGACAGGCTGTGGAAATTCCCTAGCAGGAGAAAATATTTCCATTAAATTTTTTTTCCCAGTGAGGGCGTGTGCACTCTGTGCATTTTTATCCATAACCCTGCATAAGGAATTCAGAAAGTGACTCTGGTCTCATGTCTTTCAATGGCCATGTGACCCCAGTCAGCTGCTTTCTTTGTGTCTGAGCTGCTGGGCAGGCAGGACAGGGTGAGAACTAGGAAAGTCCTTGCAACATTTGGGAGGAAGGGGTCATGTAGGCAGACATGTCCGTGCCATGGTAATACTTCCCCTAAGAGCGGCTCTAATTTATTGAGGCACCAAACGAAGTGCTTCACACAGGATCTTATTTAAAGTGTGTAGCATCCCTAGAGGAAATCTCATTTTACCTCCCCGAAGGAACTAGGGCTCAGGGATGTTAAATAACTGGCCCCGAGTCCTGAAACTAAGAAGTGTTGGAAGAGGGAGACAGACCATCTGGTTTGAAGCTTGTGGTTCAAGTTTCTGCAGGAGACCTGCGTGGCCTTTGCCCAGGGCACAGAAGGTGGTGGTATATCAAGGTGTGGTTTACATCCTATGTATCTTTCCCAAAATCCACTCAGAGGAGAATAATATAAAAGATGTAATAGCACAGTATGGTCCACCTGGCATATGTGGCCATCCCCTCACGTGCAGGGGAAGTGTTGGGAAATAAGGCCTGTTTCTGAACGCCAGCAGCTCTCAGTCTCGTAGGGAAGACCCATAAGTGAGACATTTCTAACAGCGTGGTATTGTGCGGTGGTGGTGGGGAGGTGAGGATGCTGGGAGCAGCTCGCTTCCTGGGTTTTGGGGAGGCTGCCCGAGTTCTAAGCTGAGTTTTGAGGAAGCAGAAGCAGTGAAACAGCTAAGGAAGCGTGTCAGCGAGGTGGGAGGAGCAAGAGAGAAAGGATGCGTGTTTCGAGGAAGTAGTTGAAGGTGAAAGGTTAAGCTTGGAGGGAGGGGGCAGAGAGAAGGCAGGAGAACTTTGAAAGTAGGAGAGAAATACCTCCAGGATCTCACGGTGGTGAGGTCAGGTGGTGAGGTCAGCAGCCTTAAGTGCTGACAAAAGAGCAGTCAAGCAGGGCAAGGACGACGTCTTCAGGGGAGGCGGAAGCCCGGTGGAAAAGAACAGAAGGGAAACGGGTGGGAAATACAATAAGTTCAGAGGTCAGTTGAGGAATTTTTGCCTGATGGTCTCTGTTTGCTTTGGGCAGCAGGTAAAGGGAGAAATTAGACCGATTTGGCTTCAGATCCCACAGCCCCAGGAGAACTTCTTATCCTTGGCTTCCTCGTTTTAAAAAGAAGTAAATGATAAGGGTAGTGCGGTCCTCATAGTGCTGTGAGGATGGTGTTTGTGTGGGGCCTCGTAGCACCCTGCCTGGCACTGGGAGAAAAAACAGTAGCAGGAACATTGCTGGCTGTTGAGGGAGGTCTTGTTTGGGTACCTTCATGAGTAAGGGTGCCATAGGAGCAGTAGGAAATTCTAGCAGAGGAGAGAGCTTGGGGATGAAATAGTGAATTCTGCATTAGTTGTGTGGAGTTTGAGATACCTGTGGCTTGTCCAGGTGTAGGTGTCCAAAAGGCAATTGAGAGTAATAAGAAGTCAGAGATGGAGGTAAAGATTTGGGAGTTATTTTCTAATGTATTTTTCAAAATCCCTACAGAGTATTACTGGTGGCATTCAAAGGTTTTAATTGTAAATGGCATTAGACAGCACGGGATTACACAGTTTCATTTTTCTTTAGTTCTCTTATAATTCTTCTGGTTGTTAAGGACAATGTCTCAGTGCCATTCTATTACGTGTTAAATATCTTTCTAAAACATGCTAATCTCCCTTTTAAATAAAAAGAATGAAGGAACCTTAGGCTGTGTGGCTGCCAGAATATAATCATTTACATTTTCATTGTGTTTTTATGCCTGTCTTCTGTTTAGAGCAAATGTCACTAGCTTTCCAGGTCTGGAGGTTGTTTCCAATAGGATGCTTTGGTTGTTAATAACAGAACAACCTAACCAGCTGTGTGGCGGTAGGTGTGACACAGGCCTTCTGGGGGTCTGGGGCTGAAGGTGCACTGCGCACTGTGGGTTCTCGGCATCACGCAGGAAGGATTCAGACGTGAGCCAGTGAAGCAGTGAGACGAGTGGCTACTCCACAGACAGAGCAGCCCTTCCTGGTGGGATTTACCTCTTTTATTGAGGCTCATTTAACAGAGGAATAGGGGACTTAAGGGGGAGGAATATGCAGGATTTTTCTGGGAAAGTGATGGAGACTTCTCAGAAGAGCCCTGTTTTGTGACCTTATATGGGCTTTCTGGTTTGTTTGTTTTTGATTGAGGCAATGTGGGGTGTGTTGTTTAGTATGCTAATGTATGACCGTGAGCGGATAATGAGGCTAGAGGTTATACAAGGTGAAATGAGCTGCTATGTTGGATTGAGCTGGTCTTCTGCCAGTTCTAAGCCATAAATCCACTGGGGTTGGTTTTACTATCTCCGTGATAATCCTTGTAGCCCTAGCTGTTTGCCGCATACCGATTTGTTCTCTGCCATCATCACAGTGCCATCAGCACCTCCCCTCGGTCCCAGGAAGGCTGTGGTAAGCTCCGAGAGACACATCCTCACAGGACAGCAGGGACACAGGACAAAGTATTTGTCTTCAGGCACCTCATGCCATACTTTGGAGCTGTGGCAGCTGTCTTTTGACCATGAGGTGTCAGGCGCCCTGCTGTGAATGGCAGGTGGGAGATGGAGAGGAGCTGTGTCCTCAGGATGTCCTTGAGCACTGAATAGCTGGCCTTGATCTGGCTCTTTCTCTGGGAATCTTGTTTTGTTGGGAAATACATTCTCTTGGTCCTTAAACCATTTCAAGATGGGATTCCTGTTGTGCAGCTGAATACATTGCGTCTCATACAATTTCAGATTATTGCTCCAACCTGGTAGGAACGATTCCTCCTCTTTTTCCTTGGTTGATTAGAATTTCTGTTAAGACTGGGTCATATTTTCCTGTTTTTACTTTCATGTGTCGAGTTCTGTTGTGTGTTGGGAGAATGTTGATGTTGTTGTCTTAGGAAGCTATTGGCTTGGTTGGACGGTAAACTGTCCCTTGGGCATCAGCTCAGATGTCAGTTCTGGTTATTTTATCTTTGAGTCTTCTTTGAGGCTGCCTCACGCATGCCTGGTTCAAGAGGCAGCCAGACCCTTGGATAGAGTTTGTACAGAGTTTGGGGCTCCTCCTCTCTCGGGTTGCTCTGTTCTTAGATCCTCTGCTCCGTTCTAGCAGCTGTGGCTGACCTGAAGTCTGTCTCCTGCTCTGCAAGCAGAGACTTAAGGTTTTGTGTTGGAGTTTGAGCTCCTGCGGGGTGCTGGCTGCAGCCTTCCATCCGAGTCAAAGCTGACAAATGGCCGTTCTCCTCTTTCTGGCGTCAGCCCTCGCCCCTCCAGAATCTGACTTCTTTTGTTTACTTGCCAGTGCTTTCAGGTCAAACAAAAAAGAATTAGAAAAATTTTTGTCCAGAGTTTTACTTGTTGTCTGCGGAAAGGTTGGCATTTGCGCGACTGTACCAGAAACAAAAGTCTTTTTTCCTTCTCACATACGGGAAAACTGTTGCCCAGAGAAGTCAAGCCACTTCCTCAGCATCACAGAGCTTACTAAGTGGCAGAGCCGGGGCCCGCTCTCAGGTTGCTGCACCAATGTTCAAGCACCCTTCAGGGCAGCTGGCTGTGGCTTTGTGTCTCAGTCACCTGCCCGCTTGGGCTCAGTTTCATCTTGGCATGGGAAGTGCCTGCCCCGAGAGTGGGGCTGTAGCAGCCACAGAGCTGGGCAGGCAGTTTCTGGCAGCCTTGGGTCCCTTTCCAACCTGGATCCCTGGGTTGGCTCCCTTAAAGGCTGACATCAGTAGGCGATGTTCCAGGCACAGTTTAGGACAGAGACTGTCAGCACCAATGAGGTGCCTGATTAGTATGTATTTGCCAATCATTTTACCAGAGTAAGTTAGTAGTAAGTTGTGGTTTAAAGAGAGGAAGTTCAGAGTTCAGTACGTTTTTTCCTCTCTGTTTTAAAAAAATAAAAGCGGAAGTGACTGCTCTTATTTTTGTACCAGTCTTGTCACTAATGGATATGGAGTAAAATCTTAGTGAAGCTAAGGGTCAGACTTTAAAAGTTTGTCGTAAGGGTCTCCCTTTCTCCTTTGGTAGGGCCATTGCCATGAAGTTTCTAACTTTTAAACAACCCACAGAGCCACAGAGAAGAATCCTTATAAAATCTTACGATGTTATGCCCTTTGCATTAGGAACAGGAGAGAGGTCCATCCAAAACGGAGTCGTTGCCAGTTCTGTTTCCTAACCCTGTCTCTGCTCAGTGATCCGTCTTACCCACAGGCACAATGTTTTAAGCGTCTTGCTGAATTTCTGGAAGAATCCTCACCTTCAAGACTGAAAATACTCATTGAGCACCTGCTATATATGTGAGATACTGGGGACACAGCAGTGAGCAGACAGGGGAATTCCTTGCTTCTGCTGGAGGCGGGGAGAATGACACTCCTACCCTTCTTGAGTTCTTATGGCTGGGCTAAGAAAAACACTGACACAAGACCAGATTAGCAGGAGAGCCTCCAACTTAATACGTGTGCAAGGAGATCATAAATGACACTCAGAGAAATGATGAACCAGCTAGCTGTTTAGACTTTTTAGACAAAGAACGAATACATTTGTGAAGAATTGACAGGACAAATAAACTTAGGTTTGGGTGCTCATTTAGTGAGGAATCTACAGACAGTTTGGGCTTGGGCAGTAAATGAGTAAGAAGTAGCATGGCTTGTTCACCCAGGCTTTTGGACACTGGATTCCTTACTTGAGCGATCAGAGCATCTCTCTCAGCCTCCCTGGAGCAAGGAGGGCACCTTTCACAGGAGAGATTTATTTCCTGCATTCAAGGAGCCGAGGGAGGGTCAGTGCACGCACTGGCCGCTAGTAAAAGAACTAATTCAAAGTAATATGCTGTTGTCGGGTATCTTGAGGTGGCCTGCCCTGGGTCCCGACACTCCTCATGAGACATACATTCCAGTTGAAGGCACACAAAACAAGTAAGCAAAGGACAAAAGAGATCTTTATAGATGGGTGAGTGCTGGAACATACAGACTTATTAAAACAGAAACCCGTTTTTCATGTGTTGTTACGGGTCCTCCTCTCCACCTGATATCTCAAGAAAAGGAATTTTCTGAGACTTGCACAGGAGGCGGAGGTATTATAAAAGCTTTATTTCCCTGGAATCATGCCCCAGAGTTTCCTAGGTCCCATTTCCCTTCCTCCCCCAAAGAGGAAGCGTAGCTCTCGCTTCACTGGGGCAGGATTAAAGCCAGTGTCCATGCTGAAGCTGAGTCAGTCCAGCACCAGGCTCGCTGCAGTCCGTTCGCCCATTGCCTGTGGGGTCCGATGCAAGAGAGACAAGAGCCACAGAGAATTCCTTTGTCTAGGCGATGGAGTACTCCCAAATGTTCAGGAGCTTGTAGTGGCCACACCCATTCTGGCCAAAGATCTCTGTTCCCAGGTATGATTGACAGACAAGTACCTTCCTGATATCACCCCCACTTCACTGCGAATGCATCAGTCTCCACTTGGTTGGACCCCTTTCCCCAGTGATCTGCTGGGAAAGGGCTGGGACTCCTTGGGGCGTGAAATTGCAGCTTCCTCGGGAAGTTACCCAAATGACTTGCCTGTAATGCCTGGCCTTCCCTTTGCTTCGTTTCTATTATTAGTAACTAGCTAATTACAATGGCATCATTGTGATAAAACAGAAAATATAAGGCAATGCCTTCTCCATTCCTCCACCCTTAGTGGAGATAGAATGTTTCTTGGTGTGTTTTTAAATTTTTTTTATTTATTTATAAGAGAGAGAGAGAGAGAGAGAGAGAGAGAGAGAGAGAGAGAGAGAGAGAGAGTGTTGTTGTTCCACTTATGTATGCATTCATTGGTTGATTCTTGCATGTGCCCTGGGGATTGAACGCACAGCCTTGACGTAACAGGACAATGCTCACCAGCTGAGCCACCCCGCTACGAGAGAGGGCATTTCTTACGATCAGGGCTTCTGAGGTCTCTTAATGGAAGAAACAGTGGGTGGACCAGATGGGCTCTTTTGGGCTGGTCACTGTGTTTCACTTGGTCGGTTCCCCCCCTCCATTGTCATAGGTCTTACCTTGATACTTGGCACAGATTCTGCCTTTCTGGCTAGATGGAGCTGTGAAGTTTCTGGAAAGGTAGATTTACGGCTGATTATGAAGACTCTGGATGCTGTGCTAAAGAATCTCCTTTTTAGACTTCACATTCACTCTCTACCCAATTCATTCTGAGGTCAAAACCCCAACCTGACCACATTGCCCTCAGGTTCTGTGGATTCCTGTTGAATTCAATCCTTTGCTCTTCTTCCATCCCTAAAGCAAGTCCCTTTTTTTTCACACCGAAGTGTAAGCCCATAAGAACATCAGTTGTTAACTTGGTTGATTGTAAAGTGTCTGCATTAAAAATGCTAATTATCGCCCCTGGGGAGGGAGTAAGCCTGTAGGTCTTAGGCTATTAGAATCGCAGAAAGCCAGGTGCGCTGTGGCTTCCTGTTTCTCAGAGTGAAGAGAAAGCTTCAGGGAAGACAGAAGTCTCGGTCACGTGTTAATAATTACGACCATATTTATCCCCACAAGCACATCTTCTGTTGCTTCTGGAGTTGACGAGGTTTTACGTTTCACCGTGGATGTGCACTGAGGGTGACCTATTGTGCAAAAAATAATTAAGTTCATAGGAATGCTGAAGGATAGTCTCATCAAGATGAAGCAGTCCTGGATAAGGTGAAAGGTGTTGTGGCTCTTTTGACACCCTAATGGAGGCCCCTCTCCTTCCCCAGAGGTCACCATTGCTGTCTCCTTTTAGAACTTTTCCTGTGTAGGTTATAGTAGGGTTTGTGATTGTGTGTGATTTACTAAATGGTGTCACACACACATCAGCCTGCGACTTGCCTTTTCACTGACAGGGTCTTGAAGAGCAATCTCTGCTGTTAGTTTTTAGCTGCTCTGTAGTAATCCACAAGAACGCACTTTCTCCATATTGTGGGGTCAGGGAGCAACAATGTCCCTTCTGCCCTTCTATCTTCTTCGGCTGGTCTGATAATCAAATTAACACAAGACACATTCATGGAGAAAAAAATCAATTTCATGCATATGGGGGCTTAAGAATATGGGGACCCACGGGCAGCCAGGCAGTTGGGGCTTAGATGCCATTCTGTACTAAGGAGAAGAGGCAGGAGTCTGGGACTTCCCAGGCGAGGAAGGCAATTCCCATGGAGATGGAAAAGCAAATGTTTGCTGAGCCCTGCAGAGACAATGGGGTGCAGGGGGACTTTGGTCGGTAAGCCCTGCCTAGGTCCTGTCCCCATACCCAGCCCACACTCCATAGAGATCGCTGGTAGGACCCTGGTCTGAGTGCTGTAGGTGGTTAAAGGGGTGGTGAAAGCTCTTCCCGAGCCTTTTGGGCTTTGTTGTCTTCAGCTCAAAATATTCCACGTTTCAGGGTGGCATATTCCAGGCAGACTCATTCTGCACCCGTCCAGGGGCCATTCCCCTGTTGAGGAACATTTAGATTCCTTTTTTTCAGGGGTGGTACGTCGGTAAGCATCCTGCACATGTCTCACACATGCAAACATCTCTCTAGTTACTGAGAAGTGGAATGGCGGGGCCGCGGGGTGTACATGAGTCACGTTTTAAGGTATTGCCCAATTGCCCAGAGTGGCTGGGCCGGTGTGCACTCCCACCAGCACTGTGCTGGTTTCTTTCACTGCTTTCTCCCCAAGTCATGATATTGTTGAGCTTTTTTCCCCCCTCCTAATTTGATGGGAGAAAAATGCCATTTAATTTTAGTAGGCATTTAATTTTCTTGATTACTAGTGAGGTTGAGCATCTTTTTTTAAAAATTTTATTTATTTTTTTAATATATTTTATTTATTTTTTTACAGAGAGAGGTTGAGCATCTTTTAACATATTTATTGGATGGTTGTATTTTATCTACTCTGAATCTCCCCTCCCCCCCCACCCCTTTTTAACATTTTGTTGTTGTTGTTTTTTTACTTCAATCTGCTGGACACCAGTCCTTCGCAAGTTATTTGTGCTTGTGTTGGTTCTGGTCTATTTTCATCACGTCCTGAGTCCTACGTCACCGTGTCTGGAATGATACACTCCTTCAGAACCTAACAGAGCATTTCAAAGCAATCCATTATTTCCACTTTAAAGACGAGGAAACAGAGGCTCCGAGAGACTGAGCGGTTAGCTCAGGGTCACAGGTTGTTCCGTCTTGGGTAAACTTTGAAAGCTTGATCAGACTTAGAAATAGACCAAACTGTGTGAGTCACAGGGAGGTTATTATCTGTAACCTTTCACTATTACCCAGACACTTCCATTTGGTGTCTCTCTCTCTCTCTTGAGAGAAGTTTGTTTAATTATTCATTTGTTTTCCGAGTAATTGGTGACATGTCCTCCAGCTAAGAGATGGAATAAGCTTTGTTGCTAAAAACATCCACCATGCATAAAACGGGCTCCAGCTCCAAAGATAGTAAATGGAGATCCTTTCCTTGCGGGGCCGGGGGGTGGGGGGGGGGGGGGGGGGGGGGGGGGAGGAGGGGCTGCTTGCTAGGGTCCCTTGTACTGACAGCAGCCTTTTTTACTGTTTGAATACAAGGCTGGGGAAACCGATGTGGTCATGGTCCGCATCCATTTATTACTGTCAGAAAGGCCCTCTGCACCTTTTATTTCTTTTCGATCCTTTATAAAGAATTGAAAACCCTTTATAGGGAGGTCAGGGCGGCACTGCCGGGTTCCCAGGGAGCTGTGCCCTGTTCCGTACTGTGAATCGGAAACAAAATTGGAACTCAGGCCAGGCCGGTGTAGCTCAGTGGTTGAGCCTCGACCCAAGAACCAAGAGATCGCAGTTCAATTCCCGGGTCAGGGCACATGCCTGGTCGTGGACTCGATCCACAGAAGGGGGCATGCAGGAGGCAGCCAATCAATGATGTTTCTATCTATCCCTCTCCCTTCCTCTCTCTCTGAAAATCAATTAAAACATTAAAAAAATTTGAATTAAGATTTCTTCTAGCAAGGACTTGATATAAGCAAGGACTTCCCTATACTGGATGCAAAAGGCTGATTTGAAATACTTGAACATCTATGCCATGGGACATGCCCCCGCATTAATAAGAGTTTCTTTTTTAATTTTATTTTATTGATTTCAGAGAGGAAGGGAAAGGGAGAGAGAGAAAAACATCAATGATGAGAGAGAATCATCATTCTTAATAAGAGTTTTTTTTTTATTGAACATTTGTTTGGGCCAGGCACAGTAATAAGTAATATATGTAAATTACCTTATGACAAATAGTTTATTGTCCCCATTTCACTGATAATCTGAGGCTCAATTATTACCTTGTCTAAGGACATACAGCAAATAAGTCACAGAACCACAATTAAATTCCAAAATGTATGCTCTTCCTCACACTAAGGGTATCTATCAGGAGTGACCCATTCCCTCCGCTTTCTCTTTAGTTCTCGAACTGGTGATTGCCGTATGTGGTGCCCTGGGTGTCATAGAGGGACGGTGGCTGACTCGGGAGGGTGCACCCATCTCAGAGGAAGACTCCACGCCACTGGGGCTTGCTTTTGGCTGGTTCCCGATCTTGGACCGAATATTCTACCAACTGCTCTGCCGAGGTCTTTCTAGCTTTGGTGTGAGCTGCCCTGAAAGACTCTCAGAAGATGGGAAGGGAGGGAACGCATGTGCACCGAGCTTGACTCTGAAGCAGGTGTTCTCACTTCACAGATGGAGGATGAGAAGTGAGAGGACTTGCCCAAGGTCGCTGTGGTGGATTCTGTTATTGAATCCACTGTTTGCTTTCTCCCTGTGAGGGGATTACACATCCCTGCTCATTGCTATGTGATCTAAAGCAGCGGTCGCCAACCTTTCGGGCTTCACGGACCACCGGTTGGCGACCGCTGACCTAAAGTGTCTACTTACAGGAGGGATGTACTTGCCTGTTTATTGCTGGGGAGCTAGGCCACGTGACACAAATTGGCCAGTGGAACTGGAACAGACAGGATCCACTCCACTTCTAAGCGGATCTAAGCCGAGGCGTGAGCTGTGGCCTGGCCATTGCTCTTCTCCCCTCCGCCAGAGACCAAGCGAGAGCTGCTTCTTGAGATATAAATGACACAGGAGCAAAGCCACAGAATTGGAACACTGCCGCTGGCCAAAAGTGAGTCCCAGGCCATCGGGATTCTAGAAGTGGGGGAACAGCCCTCCCCTGGCGAGAGGAGCGGCGAGGCCCTGCTGCCCAGGGTGTGGACATGGCTGGGAAAGAAGAACGGGCAATGTTTGAAACCACCACGCTGACTTCATTAGCGTCTGTGTTACCGGAGGCCAGGGACTGAGCGTGGATGCCATTCTCTCCATGTGCCTGGCACACAGAGGTGCCCAAACAGATACGTGGAAGGAACGTGCTTTCAACCACGGGCCTTCTTTCTGTTCCCCGAGTTTGCCAAGCTCTCCCCACCTCGGTGCCGCTCTCTGCCTCTACCTGAGGATCTCGGCTTTTGCTTGTCCTTGTCGCTCAGCCCACGTGTCCCTCGGAGAACCCTTCTCCAGCTGCCTAGCGAACGCACCCCTTTCCACAACCTCATCACGCCCATTGGCCTCTCTTTCACGGCATCTGAACTACAGCAGCCCCTTACCCGCCTCCCCCGCCGCCCGCATCTACGTCTTCCCTTTCCATAGTTTCAGTCCCCTGGAGTGAACCACTGTCTGGAAATACTAAATGAAAATTTCGGAAGTAAACAGTTCATAAGTTTTAAATTGCACATCATTCTGAGTAGTGCGATGGAATATCCCACCCAGGATGTGAATAATCCCTTTGTCCAGCGTGTCCGCGCTGAACACATTCCCCACCCATTTGGCGCTTAGCCATCTCAGTTACCAGGTCCACTGAGGGTTCCACAATGCTGTGTTTCAGTCACCCTTGTATTAGCCTAACGCTACGTCACAATGCCGACTCTCACTCATCACGCAGGCACTGTGTCCCCTCACTTCATGTCATCACACAGGCACTGTGTCCCCTCACTTCATCTCATCACACAGGCACTGTGTCCCCTCACTTCATCTCATCACACAGGCACTGTGTCCCCTCACTTCATGTCATCACACAGGCACTGTGTCCCCTCACTTCATGTCATCACACAGGCACTGTGTCCCCTCGCTTCATGTCATCACACAGGCCCTGTGTCCCTCGCTTCATGTCATCACACAGGCACTGTGTCCCCTCACTTCATGTCATCACACAGGCACTGTGTCCCCTCACTTCATGTCATCACACAGGCACTGTGTCCCCTCACTTCATGTCATCACACAGGCACTGTGTCCCCTCGCTTCATGTCATCACACAGGCCCTGTGTCCCTCGCTTCATGTCATCACACAGACACTGTGTCCCCTCACTTCATCTCATCACACAGGCACTGTGTCCCCTCACTTCATGTCATCACACAGGCACTGTGTCCCCTCACTTCATGTCATCACACAGACACTTTGTCCCCTCACTTCATGTCATCACACAGGCACTGTGTCCCCTCACTTCATCTCATCACACAGGCACTGTGTCCCCTCACTTCATGTCATCACACAGGCTCTGTGTCCCCTCACTTCATGTCATCACACAGGCACTGTGTCCCCTCACTTCATGTCATCACACAGGCACTGTGTCCCCTCACTTCATGTCATCACACAGGCACTGTGTCCCCTCACTTCATGCATTGCACAGGTACTGTGTCTTCTCACTTCATCACCAGAAGGAGGCTGAGTACACTACAAGAAGACATTTTGAGACAGGGACCATATTCATGTAACTTTTAATACAGTGTATTGTTAGAATTGTTCTGTTTTATCATTAGTTATTGTTAAATTCTTTTTGTGCCTAAGTTATAAGAAATAGGGATGCATGCATAGGAAAAGGCAGTATGTCCAGTCCTATCTGGCTTAGGCACCCACTTGGATGCGACCACATTTGAAGGGTTACTCTGTCTCCCTCTGCTAGAAAGTCAGCTTTGGGAGAGCAGACACCTTGCCTGCCTTGTTTTCTGCTATTTTCCTGGCACCTAGAACCATAGTGGGTGCTAAAGTCATATTTGTCAAAGGGATGCTCAGTGGGCATCTAAATGGCTTCCCCCAGCCCTTCCCCAGTGCCAGCAGCCATCCTCAGTGCAGGAAATAGTCCTTTACCGGCCCACATAGCAAGGTAGGCAGGGTTCCCAGGACAGCAACCTCCAGTGACTGCTTTTCCACAGGCAAGTCCACGCGCCTGTGCCTCAGGCAGGGCTTTCCCACGGGCAAGTCCACGCGCCTGTGCCTCAGGCAGGGCTTTCCCACGGGCAAGTCCACGCGCCTGTGCCTCAGGCAGGGCTTTCCCACGGGCAAGTCCACGCGCCTCTGCCTCAGGCAGGGCTTTCCCACGGGCAAGTCCACGCGCCTCTGCCTCAGGCAGGGCTTTCCCACGGACAAGTCCACGCGCCTCTGCCTCAGGCAGGGCTTTCCCACGGGCAAGTCCACGCGCCTCTGCCTCAGGCAGGGCTTTCCCACGGGCAAGTCCACGTGCCTCTGCCTCAGGCAGGGCTTTCCCACGGGCAAGTCCACGCGCCTCTGTCTCAGGCAGGGCTTTTCCTCAAGTCCACGTGCCTCTGTCTCAGGCAGGGCTTTTCCTCAAGTCCATGCGCCTCTGCCTCAGGCAGGGCTTTCCCACAGGCAAGTCCACATGCCTCTGTCTCAGGCAGGGCTTTCCCACAGGCAAGTCCACGTGTCTCTGTCTCAGGCAGGGCTTTCCCACAGGCAAGTCCACGTGCCTCTGCCTCAGGCAGGGCTTTCCCACAGGCAAGTCCACGCGCCTCTGCCTCAGTCAGGGCTTTTCCACCTGCAAGTCCACGCGCCTCTGCCTCAGGCAGGGCTTTCCCACAGGCAAGTCCACGCGTCTCTGTCTCAGGCAGGGCTTTTCCACCTGCAAGTCCACGCGCCTCTGTCTCAGGCAGGGCTTTCCCACAGCCAAGTCCACGCGCCTCTGTCTCAGGCAGGGCTTCCCCACAGCCAAGTCCACGTGTCTCTGTCTCAGGCAGGGCTTTCCCACAGCCAAGTCCACGCGTCTCTGTCTCAGGCAGGGCTTTCCCACAGGCAAGTCCACGTGCCTCTGTCTCAGGCAGGGCTTTTCCACAGGCAAGTCCACGTGCCTCTGTCTCATATAGGTCTCTTTGGCTCACAAGGGATGGAAATTCATGGAAGCAAACCGACCAAAAGGTCGATTAGTTACTGGTTAAATGCAAGGCCTCAGGAGCCATACTGTTTGGATTCAGATTTCGGCTCTGTCACTTCTACTGGGTAACCTTTGTGAGCTTAAACATCTGTGCCTCAGTTTCCTCCCCTAAAAATAGGGGAGGGGCAATAATATTAGCTGCCTCGTAGGGTTTTTAAGAAAATTGAATGATTTCCTAGAGGTAAAGCGCTTACCTGCTGTGCGGACGGGAGCGTCTCTGTGTGAACTGTCACCATTAGTGTTCTTCTCGAGTGTGTGAGGGACATCACGAGGGACTGGACAGAACGGGGATGCCGTCGGGAACCCCGGCAGATGGCCTCTTACAGTCCCTCTGTTTCCAGGCCACGGGTATCTTTGTCCCACAGGCCTGCCTGTTCTCCTTTCTCTCTCTTCCTTGGCTGTTTGCACTGGATCAACCATTCTGTTTTGGGTCATATTCACGCTTTTCCCCTGGGACAGATAGCTTCTCTTATGTCTTATTCCAAGTTTCTGGGATAATCTGATTGTCCCTCCTTGGGTCTGGTGCCCATTCCTGACCATTCAGTGGTGTGTGTGTGTGTGTGTGTGTGTGTGGGGGGGGGTGGGGGGTAAGGACAGGGATGACACTATACCCTGTAGGTTTCAGGAAGTTTGCCAGGGATGGGCAGATACCCCAAAAGATGTTAGCTAGAGGCAGCTGCTATCAGTGTAGCTGCTTTATGAGGCTCTCAAACCGATAATCCCTCTCCGCCTCACTTGCTGCTAACCTCCCAGCACACTTACCTGTGATTGCACTGGCTTCTGGCCATCTGCCTCTGCGAGCCACTGGGTCACTTTGTGAGCTTATAGTTGGCGGTGTGAGAGCAGAAACTTCCCAGAATCTCTGAACTTTGGGGTTGAACAGGAAAATGGCTCTTCTGTGCTCATGACAAACACACATCTATAGCCACATGCTCATGTAGTTCTAAAATAGTATTAGGCTAAGCATTCAGTTCCACAGCTTCCTGATGTCACCAGCAATGCCTGTCTTTCCATGTAGAATATATTGCCATTAAAAAAAAAAAAAAAAAGGACAGCATAGAATTCCATATCATGCATGAACTGAAAGTTCTGGAACTGTCCTCAACCTTCTAGCTTGTCCATGGACTTCATTCGCCATGGATCTGAAAACCCTGGTAACAGTGCAGCCAGCATCTGCCTGTCCCTGCACAGGACGAAGTGTCACACCACCACATTGTGTGATCATCGCTGTGCTAGGAGCGCCAGTGGTCAGTCACCAGTGCTTTTTGAAACATACATTTTTTTTCAATACAGCTTTTATTTTCCCTTCTTTCCTTAGATGTATGGGTACAGAAGAATGTGTGTTTCCTTTTAAGTGTACCTCAAGATCCAAGTGTGATGAAAACTGGCAGTGGACAGTGTTGGTGATGGGGAGCCACAGGGAGTGGTGGGGGCTGTGGCAAAACAAAAGGGGAATGTCCCATCTCAAAGGGGAGGCCACTGCTCAGCTTGAGCCAGTTGTTGACAATGTGGAAACACAGCCCCACTGTTGCCAGAATCTTCATTTTTATAACAAAGAGAGGGAATCAGAATATTTATAAGAAATTTCCTGATTTCGGAGTATTGGTAACTTATTTATTTTTTAAAGCCTAAAAACAACTTGCAGCCTTAGCTGGTTTGGCTCAGTGGATAGAGCGTTGGCCTGCTGACTGACAGGTCCCAGGTTCGATTCTGGCCAAGGGCACATGCTTGGGTTGCGGGCTCGATCCCCAGTGGGGGACGTACAGGAGGCAGCCAATCAGTGATTCTCTCTCATCGTTGATGTTTCTATCTCTCTCTCCCTCTCCCTTCCTCTCTAAAATCAATAAAATATATTAAAAAAACAACAACCAAACAACTTGCAGACCAAAGGACACGTGGGCCAACCATTTGCCATCACCAATGTAGATAACGTATTCAACTAATCTAAAATCATTAGCTATTATTTGGCAGCCCTGTCACTGCTGATTCACTGAGCTTTTTGTCTAATAAAATCCTTAAGTGATTCATAACTGCTTCATCTGGAAGCCTTTTCATCCAAGCTGCATTCCTGGACTTGTGAATTTGCTCATGTTAAATCCATTCTGTTAGGTATATATGTTTAAGATCCCACTTCTGCCTTCCAGCATGGTCAGTATGGGCTGCTTTCAGACTTGACTCATTTGATCCTTTCCCCAAGTCTTACGGTAAAAATACTAAGTGACATAGGACTGAGGGCCAAGAGCCCCCCCCTTTTGCAGAGCTCACTGGTGATGTCCAAGGAATCTCGCCCTAGACGTGCTTTGCTTCAACTGAAAGACTTAGATGTTAAAAAATTAATAACCGCCCTAGCCAGTTCGGCTCAGTGGATAGAGCGTCGGCCTGCAGACTGAAAGGTCCCGGGTTTGATTCCGGTCAAGGGCACATGCCTGGGTTGCAGCTCGATTCCCAGTAGGGGGCGTGCAGGAGGCAGCCAATTGGTGATTCTCTCTCCTCATTGATGTTTCTCTCTCTCTCCCTTCCTTCTGAAATCAATAAAAAAAATTAAAAAAAATTAATAACCTACATTTAAAAATTGGATTTCACCCCAATATACCTGAATCAGGTGCTTTTGAAAGCTCATGATGACCGGCAGCCCAGGTTCTGCATCTGACCAGGTCCCAGGGCTAGAACCAATAGTGGCTGACCCCTGAGGCGGATATAGCTTCTCCAGTCTCTCCGTTTGCCCCATTTCCCATGAGCAGCCTGGCCCCGTGGGCCTTGGAGCGTGGAATTCTTCTATGTGTCTTTCCCCAGGTTGACATAAATGCATTGGTTTAATCCCTCATGCCTGTAGTGCTGTTTTGAGCCCCTATCTGTGTGCCAGGCTCAGTGCTCAGTGTGGGAGATGTCATGGTGCCCAGGACTGATGCTGTTCCTTCACTCGTGGACTGCGCAGTGTGCGGGGAAGTAGACGTGAAGCCATTATATAAATAATCACACTATAAGCGCCACGACGGCAAACCACATTCTAGGGCCGTGTGGCACCCAGTAGCACCTGAGAAGACTGAGCACTTTTTCCCGACTCTCTCAAAAGACTCGCAAGCACAGTGAGGAAAGCCTTGCTAACGGGCAGAGACCTAGTCCTATCGCACTTCCCTTGTCCACCAGCTTAGCAACTGTCCAAACACAAACAACACGAAGCGCACACGGAAAGGAAGTGAGGTGAGTTTCTGCTCCTGTCTGCAGAATACATGGTTTGCAGAATACATGGTTTCTTTCCCTGTTTTGAAAGCAGAACATTTGAGTACCTCTTAGTGTTTTTCTGCTTCTCCAGGGTCCTGCTGGGGCCCTGGCAGTGGCTTGGTGATCTAACTTTGAACTCTCTTGGAGCCCTGGTGTGAAATTTACCCGCCAGAAGAATGGAGCTCCGAGCCAAGTGTCCGCTGGGGAAAGTGGTGGCTCTGGAGTGCCCTGTTTTCTGAGGTGCTGGTCACAGGGAAGGGTGGGTGGACAAAAGGCTGTTCCTTGAACATTCCTGTCTTAGTTAGGGTCCTTTGGTTGTGATGAACAAAAAAATAGACTCTAAATAACTTAAGGAAAAATGAATTTACTGAAAAGCTGTGGGAGAAAGCAGACATGTGAAAGAAATGATGAAGAATTAGGCTTTGGAAAGTTCTGGAACCGAGAAGTTCCAGGGATCTAGGAAGCAAGACCTAAGGGTCCATTGCAGATGCAAAGTCCAGGAAGGGAGCTTCTGATTGGCCTACCTCGAGTCACGTGACCCCTCCGACTTGCTGACTCCACCTAGATGCCTCAGAATGCTCCCCAAGGAAAACCAAGGGGAGTGTCCTGGGCAGGTGCACCACATGGAGGTCACTGGAGCCTTCTTTCCTCCCACTGAAGCCAGCATTGACCTGCCCTCCTCCCCAGTAGTGTGCCGTGGCGTCAAAGCTCCTTTTGTGTTTATCTGGGCCACCCAATTGTCCCCTTCACCTCTAGTGCATTGGGAATGCTTGCTGTTCAGTGAGGGGCGGTTCTCTTTCATTTCTCGTCTCAGTCTTCACACCACAGCCGTTTAAGCCCGCAGTGCTGTGCGTGGTCAGCTCTGTTGTTTGCCTGGTTCTGTAAAGGCTCCACAAAGACTGAATGAGTGAATGCTCAGCCTTTGCTCCCGGCGCAAATGCAGGGCTAGGTGCCCGCGAGCCTCTGGCCAGGGCAGTTTTGTCAATAGATATGTGTGTCTTTGCTTAAAGACACTTTATTTATTATCTTTTGTTGACTTAACATTGAACTCATGGCCAGCTGCCCTGCAACTCATGCCCGAATGAAGCTTATTTAACCCACATAGTTGAAGAGGCCTCACACCTTTCTTGCCCCGAGGAACAAAGGTGAGGGTGGGGTGGGGTGGGTTGTGGGGGAGGGCACATTTTAAACAGCTGTTTCCAACAAAAAGCACAAAATCACAACGTGGTACTAAATACACCGCAAAGTTTACAACATGGAAATGGAACACATCTTTCGGCAGATCCCCGCTGGGACTGTGTGCAGGTGACTCCGGTTTCCTGCTCACTGCAGCCTTTCCACAATCACAAAACACAGTGAGTGTTGGTTTGGGGGGAATAAGCAATTTTAGCAAGTCAGCGAATTTGCAACAAAACAAAATCTGTGAGAAGTGGGACTTGAATACTGTCATCTCTTCCAGCCTGGGATGGAGGCGTAGAGAGCGGTACACTGCTGTGCGCAGGCCATGCAGCTGGAGTTCGGACCTGTCTCTGCTGTGGACATTTGTTGAGAGGCAGTGTGGCTCAGTGGTCTGTGCAGCAGGCCCTGCTGAGAGCTGTTTTCACGTGTTGTGGGCACGTAGGATGTCGTAGAGAATACTGAGGGCCATGGAGCGAGTAATGGGGTGGGGGGTGGGAGAGGAGTTTTCCCCAGGGAGCTTGGGCTGTTTTCCTAGCCGGTGATGAGTGCAGTGATACTAGGCTCTGAGGTTTTCTGTGTAACTTCCCCTTGAGATAACCTCTTACGAACAGCTGCCACAGGGATCCGGGAAACCCTCGTCCACGGTCTTTTGGATTTTCAAGAGAGGATTGCACAGTGGTTCAGAGCCTGGGCTCCTGGGCCTGAATCCCGGCTCTGCTGTTTATGAATTCTGTGACCTTGGGCAAGTTACTTAACTTCTCTGAGCCTCAGTTTTCTCATCTATAAAATGGGGATAATAATAATAGCTGTGCCATAGAGGCATTGAGAAGATTAGAGTATGTGTGTATATGTAGTATTTGGAACAGTGCTTGGCATCTAAGGTGTGCTGTGAAAGTGTTTACCGTTATTCGTCACCACCTCCGAGAGTCACAAATCCTTGTGTGCATCCACTCCCCCAGTTCAGCAATCACCGGGGAAGCCGGGTCTGTTGTGTCTTTCCATTCTGCTAGAGGGGCTGCCTGACTCAGTGCCTGAGCTGACACTGAAGACAGCTGAGTAGAAGGTCTCTTAGCATTAGCTTAAGAGAGGGGTCCCTAAGGGGCTGTGGGGAGTGTGCTTTGCGGCTGCCCCTCTGCCCCAACCCAAAGCCGGCACTGGTACCTGAAGGAAGTCAGAGCACGGTTTGCTGCCTCCTCTTTCTTCCACTCACATTGGCTCTGGGACTCGCATGCCTAACCTTTCGCTGCCGGGTGGGTCCTATTACTTTTCTGTGTTTTCTCTGGCCTGGTTTGAGTTCCAGAAGGTCTGTTTGGGTCTCTGTGGGAGTCTGGCAGCCTCTGCAGGCCTTTCTGAATTATATAACTGTGAGTTCTGTTTTCTGTTCCTTACTGGGGTTCCTTCTGTGCTTAATTCATTTGACTATTAGGGTACTAGAATTTTCTTTGGGATCCTCTAGCGTTTCCTTACAAACATTCTTTTTTTCTGCTGTATTTTTTTCTTTAATTCTTTCTCACTGCTGAAGCAGTGCGTATTCACCAGAGAACATTACAAAGTACAGGGAAAACAAACACTCTCCCCCCACCCTGCTGACACCCTCCTGCACATCCCCCTCCTCTGTCCCACACACACGGGCCATGATGACAGACGAGACTTCCCTTTTGTCAGTTCAGATGGCACCTTGTCTCCTCGGGTGACTCTGTGGTCTTTCTTGTATGGTCTGAGAACCCTTTACTCACAGGTGCTGGAGGGTGGCCGGCGAGGGCGCGGCCATTTCTCATTTTAAGCAGTGCTCCGATTAGCATCCTGTGCCTGCCTGCATGCCTGATGAGGTCCTCAGAGCGGGTTTCTAGAAGTCTGCAGGGGTGATGATGCTCATGGGGCTCAGGCCTGTGGGTCTCTGTGGCGCCGTCCCAAGGTGCAGGCCAAGAATGGACAGGGCAGCGAATGGGGCCCTACGTTAACTCCTCTTCCCCTTCCAGTGTTTCCCTCCTTTAGCTGGTTTAGCTACAGCTTTCTACTCTGTTCCCTGGGATAGATAGATATTTCATTGCTGAAAGTACTACAGATGTCCCTCCCCGTTAGCCCCTCCATCCCACCCTTGGCCCCTGGCCCCAGGCCTTTACTACCCTATAGTCTGCATCTATGAATTATGCATATATGCATACAAGTTCTTTGGTTGATCTCTTCCCACCCATCCACCCACCCTCCCCCGCCTTCCCTTTGAGATTCTGCAATCTGTTCAATGCTTCTATGTCTCTGGATCTATTTTGTTCATTAATTTATTTTGTTCATTAGATTCCACATATGAGTGACATCATGTGATACTTGTCTTTCTCTGACTGGCTTATTTCACTTAGCATAATACTCTCCATGCCCCTTCATGCTGTCTCAAAGGGTAAGAGATCCTTCTTTTTACTGCTGCATAGTATTCCATGATATAAATATAACACAGCTTTTTTATCCACTCATCTACTGATGGGCACTTGGGCTGTTTCCAGGTCTTAGCTATTATAAATTATGCTGCTATGAACTAGGGATGCATACATGCTTTCTGATTAGTGTTTCTGATTTCTTAAGGATATATTTCTAGAATTGGGATCATTGGGACAAATGGCAGTTTCATATTTAATTTTTTTAGGAAACTCCATACTGTTCTCCACAGTGGCTGCACCAGTCTGCATTCTCACCAGCAGTGCACTAGGGTTCCCTTGTCTCACATCCTCACCAGCACTTGTCATTTGTTGATTTGTTGATGGTAGCCATTCTGACTAATGTGAATCTCTCTGATGATCAGTGACTTTGAGCATTTTTTCGTATGTCTCTTGGCCATCTGTATGCCTGCTTTGGAGAAGTGTCTATTTAGGTCCTTTGCCCATTTTTAATTGGATTTTTATCTTCCTAAGGTTGTATGAGTTCCTTATATATTTTGGATATTAACCCTTTATCAGATGTATCATTGCAAATATGTTCTCCCATACAATGGGCTCCCCTTTTCATTTGTTGATGGTTTCTTTTGCTGTGCAGAAGCTTTTTATTCTGATGTAGTCCCATTTGTTTATTTTCTTCTTAGTTTCCTTTGCCCTAGGAGATGTATCTGTAAACATATTGCTATGAGACATGTCTGAGATTTTGCTGCCTATTGTTTCTTCTAGGATTTTATGGTTTCCCGACTTACATTTAAGTCTTTTATCCATTTTGAGTATATTCTTTTTTATGGTGTAATTAGGTGATCTAGTTTCTTTTTTTTGCACGCATCTGTCCAGTTTTCCCAACACCACTTATTGAAGAGACTGTCTTGACTCCATTGTATGTTCTGGCCTCCTTTGTCAAATATTAATTGAGTGTAATGGCTTGGGTTGATTTCTGGTGTCTCTGTTCTGTTTCATTGATCTGTATGCCTGTTCTTGTGCCAGTACCAGGCTGTTTTGATTACAGTAACTTGAGATCTGGTATTGTTATTTCTCCAACGTTGGTCTTCTTTCTCAAGGTTGCTGCGGCTATTCGGGGTCTTTTTTGGTTCCATATACATTTTTGGAGTATTTGTTCTAGATCTGTGAAATATACTGTTGGTATTTTATTTTATTTTTTAAAAAAATTTAATAAATCTTTATTGTTCAGATTATTACAATTGTTTCTCCTTTTCCATAGCTCCCCTCCACCCAGTTCCCACCCCACCCTCTGCCCTTACCTCCCCCACACTGTCTCATCCATAGGTGTACGATTTTTGTCCAGTCTCTTCCCGTACCCCCCACACCCCTTTCCCCCTGAGAATTATCAATCCACTCCCATTCTATGCCCCTGATTCTGTTATATTCACCAGTTTATTCTGTTCCTCAGATTTTTAACTCACTTGATTTTTAGATTCACTTGTTGATAGATATGTATTTGTTGTTCATAATTTTTATCTTTACTTTTTTCTTCTTCTTCCTCTTCTTAAAGAATACCTTTCAGCATTTTATATAATACTGGTTTGGTGGTGATGAACTCCTTTAGCTTTTTCTTATCTGTGAAGCTCTTTATCTGACCTTCAATTCTGAATGATAACTTTGCTGGGTAGAGTAATCTTGGTTGTAGGTTCTTGCTATTCATCACTTTGAATATTTCTTGCCACTCCCGTCCGGCCTGCATAGTTTCTGTTGAGAAATCAGCTGACAGTCGTATGGGTGCTCCCTTGTAGGTAACTAACTGTTTTTCTCTTGCTGCTTTTAATATTCTCTCTTTGTCTTTTGCCCTTGGCATTTCAATTATGTGTCTTGGTGTAGTCCTCTTTGGATTCCTTTTGTTTGGGGTTCTGTGTGCTTCCTGGACTTGTAAGTCTATTTCTTTCACCAGGTGGGGGAAGTTTTCTGTCATTATTTCTTCAAATAGGTTTTCAGTGTCTTGCTCTCTCTCTTCTTCTGCACCCCCATAATTCGGATGTTGGTATGCTTGAAGTTGTCCCAGAGGCTTCTTACACTATCTTCAACTTTTTGGATTCTTTTTTCTTTTTGCTTTTCCGCTTGAGTGTTTTTTGCTTCTTTGTATTTCAAATCTTTGACTTGATTCTTGTGTTCCTCTAGTCTGCTGTTGGGTCTCTGTATAATATTTTTTTATTTCAGTCAGTGTATGTTTAATTTCTAGTTGGTCCTTTTTCATATCCTCGAGGGTCTCGTTGAATTTATCGGCCTTTTCTAGGAAATTCTTGAAAAACCTTATAACTGTGGTTTTGAATTTTATATCCAGTCGTTTGTTTTCCTCCATTTCTTTCGTTTGTGATCTGTTTCCTAGTCTCCTAATTTTCGCTGCTTCCCTGAGTTGGTAGGGTGGCTTTGTGTGCTAGGTGTCCTATATGGTCCAATGGGTCGGCCTCCCAGTTACCTGAGGTGGACACTCTTGGTGCACCCCTTTGTGGACTGTGTGTACAGCCTTGTTGTAGTTAAGTCTTGATTGTTGTTGGTATCACTGGGAGGAATTGACCTCCAGGCCAATTGGCTGTGAGGACCCGCTGTGTCTATAACGGAAGAATTGCTGTGCTGGAGACACGTTTATGGGGCAGGACTTGTTCCAGTAGGGCTTTGGTGCTCACTGCGTCTGCCTCTTGAATGTGTCCCTTATGAGAGTGGTTGAAATCTGGTGTCGTCTCACACCGACCACTAGATACACTAGCTTCTGGATCTCCAATGGGGTGCAGGTCAGCTACTGTCTGAGGCCACCCAGCAGGAGCTACAGCAAGAACTACAGTTTTCTCCTCTTTGCTTGGGGTTTGGAGGTTTTGGAGCTGTCTCACCGGAGCTGCAGTTTGGTTAAGCTGCGATAGGGCAGGCCATTTATATGCAAAAGCCGCTGCATGGAGCTTGGATGGGTTTGTAGATTGTGCAGGGCGGAGTCTCAGGACGTCACTAGGCTAGGGCGTGGCAAACAGCGATGGCTGCCAGTCAGCCTTCTCTGTGTTTCCGCGTTTCCAAGTCCCCATGTCCCGCGCCCCAGCGCAGTAAACAATGATTGCTGGGTTCACCTCTACAAGAAAGTCACCCTCTCTTTCCGACCCGATGGCCGACAGTCCAGCTTCTCCCCGTAGGAGTTTGGGTCCCAGTGTCTCCCCAGAAACTGGATTTCAGAGTAACCGGGAGCTTGTCTCCCTTCGGGTTGAAAAAAAGCAACACATCTAATCACCCGCCACCAGCCCGATTCGCGCGCCTCCGTACCTCAGCTTTCAGCGCTTGTGCACGTCTCAATGCTCTTTTCTCTTTTCTTCTAGCTGTAGAACTTCCACTCAGCCAGCTTTCCCGTGGTTCTGGGTGATAGACATTTTGTCTTTTAGTTGTAGTTTTGAAATTGTTGTGTGAGGCAGCAGTTTAGGTGTTTACTTATGCTGCCGTCTTCTACTGTTGGTATTTTAATAGGGATTGCATTGAATCTGTGGGTAGTATGGATATTTTAATGATGTTAATTCTTCCAATCCATGAACATGGTATATTCTTCCACTTGTTTATCTCATCCTCCATCTCTTTTATCAATGCCCTGTAGTTTTTCCGAGTATAAGTCTTTTATCTCCTTGGTTAAGTTTATTCCCATGTATCTTAATTTTTTTGTTGCAATGGTACATGGGATTGTTTGTTTAGTTTCTCTTTCTGAGAATTCATAATGGTGTATAAAACAGCCATTGATTTCTGGGTATTGATTTTGTATCCTGCTACATTGCCAAATTCATTTATTAAATCTGGTAGTTTTTCAGTGGAGTCTTTAACGTTTTCTATGAACACTATCAGGTCGTCTGTGAATAATGAGACTTTTACTTCCTCCTTTCCAATTTGGATGCCTTTTATTTCTTCTTGTCTGATTGCTGTGGCTAGGATTTCCAGTACTATGTTGAATAAGAGTAGTGAAAGCAGATATCCCTGACTTGTTCCTGTTCTTAGGGGAAATGTTTTTAGTTTTTGCCCATTGAGTATGATGTTTGCTGTAGGTTTGTTATATGGCCTTTATCATGTTGAGAATGCTCCCTCTAGTCCCACTTTGCTGAGAGTTTTGATAAAAAATGGATGTTGGATTTTGTTGAATGCTTTTTATTGATATGATCTTGTGATTTTTGTCTTTTAGTTTGTTTATGTGATGTATCACGTTTATTGATTTGCTAATATTGTATCAGCTGTGCATCCCTGAAATAAATCCCACTTGTTCATGGTGTATGATCTTTTTAATATATTGCTGGATCTGGTTTGCTAATATTTTGTTGAGGATTTTAGCATCTATGTTCATCAGGGATATTGGCCTGTAATTCTCTTTCTTTGTAGTGCTTTTATCTGGTTTTGGAATTAGGATAATGCTGTCCTCATAAAAAGAACGTGGAAGTGCTCCTTCCTCTTGGATTTTTTGGAATAGTTTGAGGAGTATAAGTGTTTTTTTTATTTCTTTCTTGAGCTCATTGATAATCCATTCATTGTTTAATAACATGCTATTTAGCTTTCATGTGTTTGAATGTTTTTAGGTGTTTTTACTGTAGTTGATTTCTAATTTCATTCCATTGTGATCTGAGAAGATGCTTGGTATGATTACAATCTTCTTGAACATGTAGAGGCTTGTTTTGTGTCCTAACATGTGGCCTATCTTTGAGAATGACTCATGTGCACTTGAGAAGAATGTATATTCTGCAGCTTTGGGGTGAAATGTTTTATAAATGTCAATTAAATCCATCTGATCCAGACTGTCATTTAGAGTGCTTGTTTCCTTGTTAACTTTTTTTCTGGAAGATCGATCCACTGAAGTCAGAGGGGTGTTAAAGTCCCCTACTATGACTGTATTATTGTTAATCTCTTCCTTAAAGTCCTCTAGAAATTACTTTATATATTTAGGTGCTCCTATATTGGGTACATATATGTATACCAGGGTTATATCCTCTTGTTGGATCGATCCTTTTAGTATTATGTGGTGACCTTTATTGTCTCTTGTGATGGCCTTCATTGCTACCCAAGCTTGTTTTGTTTCTGTTTGCAAGGAAAATTTTTTTCCATCCCTTCATTCTCATCCTGTGTGAGTCTTTTGTTCTGAGGTGGGTCTCTTGTAGATAGCATATAGTTGGGTCATATTTTTGTATCCATTCATCTACCCTATGTTTTTTGATTGGAGCATTTAATCCATTTACATTTAAGGTTATTATTGACTAGAAGCCCGGTGCACGAAATTCGTGCACAGAGGGGGGTTGTCCCTCAGTCCAGCCTGTACCCTCTCCAATCTGGGATCCCTGGAGGGATGTCCGACTGCCCGTTTAGGTCCGATCCTGATGGAATCAGGCCTAAACGGGCAGTCGGACATCCCTCTCACAATCCAGGACTGCTGGCTCCCAACTGCTCACCTGCCTGCCTTCCTGATTGCCCCTAACCGCTTCTGCCTGCCAGCCTGATCACCCCCTAACCACTCCCATGCCAGCCTGGTTGATGCTTAACTGCTCCCCTGCCAGCCTGTTTGCCCCCAACTTCCCTCCTCTGACGGCCTGGTCACCCCTAACTGCTCTCTCCTGCAGGGTTGATCATCTCCAACTGCCCTCCCTTGCAGACCTGGTCCCTCTCAACTGCCCTCCCTTGCAAGCCTGGTCCCTCTCAACTGCCCTCCCTTGCAGGCCGGGTGCCTCCCAACTGCCCTCTCCTGTTGGCCATCTTATAGTGGCCATTTTGTGTCCACATGGGGCAGGATCTTTGACCACATGGGGGCAGACATATTGTGTGTTGGAGTGATGGTCAATCTGCATATTACTCTTTTATTAGATAGGATAGAGGCCTGGTGCACGGGTGGGGGCCAGTTGGTTTGCCCTGAAGGGTGTCCCAGATCAGGGTGGGGTTCCCTTGGGGCATGGGGCGGCCTGAGCGAGGGGCCTGTGGTGGTTTGCAGGCCGGCCACGCCCCCTGACAACCTAAGCGGAGGCCCTGGTATCTGGAATTTATTTTCCTTCTACAATTGAAACTTTGTAGCCTGGAGCGGAGCCAAGCCTGCTGCTCCCTCTGGGGCAGCAGCCATTTCTGTGGCAGTTAATTCACCTTTTACAATTGAAACTTTGTAGCCTTAAGTGGGTGAGCCCCGCCAGGGTGTGCGGAAAGCTTTGCTTCCCCTGTTGCTGCCGGCAACCCTGGCCTGCTCTCTCAAGCTCCATTCTGCCGCCATTTGTTTGAATTTGTTTACCTTCTATAGAAACTTTGTAGCTTGAGTGGAGGCTTAGGCCTGCAACGGCTATGGAAAGCTTGGCTTCCTCTGTTACCTAGGAAACCTTGCTCTCTGTGGCTGTAGCCATCTTGGCTGGGGTTAATTTGCATACTCGCCCTTATTGGCTGGTGGGCGTGGCTTGGCTGGTGGGCATGGCTTATGTAGCAGAGTGATGGTTAATTTGCATATTACCATTTTATTAGAGAGGATAGGTGCTTATTTATTGCCATTTTAATTCTATATGACTGTGTTCCTCTATATTTCTTCTTATTACAGCAGTCCCTTTAGCATTTCTTGTAGTGCTGGTTTGGTGGTGATAAACTCCTTTAGCCTTTTTTTTTTTTTTGTGTGTGTGTCTGGGAATCTCTTTATTTCACCACCTATTTTGAATGACAGTCTTGTTGGATATAGTAATCTTGGTTTCAGAGCCTTACTTTTCATTACCTTGAATACTTCATGCCATTCCCTTCTGGCCTGTAGCGTTTCTGATGAGAAATCAGTTGACAGCCTTATGGGGAGCTCCTTTGTTGGTAACAAATTGCTTTTCTCTTGTTGCCTTTAAGACTCTCTCCTTGTCTTTAATTTTTGGCATTCTAATTATGATGTGTCTGGGCGTGGGCCCATTTGGGTTCTTCTTGCTTGGAACTCTCTATGCCTTCTGGACTTGTGTGACTTTTTCCTTCACTAGGTCAGGGAAGTTTTCTGCCATTATTTCTTCAAATATGCTGTTAATCTCCTCCTCCCTTTCTGTCTCTTCTGGCACACCTGCTTCTCTAATATTGTTATGTTTCATGTTGTCCCATAGCTCCCTTAAGCTGTCCTCCTGTTTAAAAATTTTTTTTTCTTTTTGGTTCTCTGATTGAGTGATATTTTTCTACACTATTTTCTAATTCACTGATAAGATCCTTGGCTTCCGTGTATTTTTTCCACTGTGTTTTTTATTAGTGCCATGTCATTCTTCATAGTTACTATATCTTTTCTCATGCTGTTCAGCATCTTTGCCATCATTATTCTGAATTCTATGTTTGATAAATTTCTCATCTCCATTTCATTTATCTCTTCTGCTGGAGAATTCTCTTGTTCTTTCATTTGGGGGTTGTTTCTTTGTCTTCCCATTTTGGCTGTCTGTGACTATAATACTAGGTAGATCTGTTATGCCTCCCAATCTCTTGTGCAGGACAGTGTCAAATGTTATTTCTAGCTAATTAGATCAGACAAAGAGTCAAAGCCTCCAGAGACCCACCTCTGCCTCCATATTGATTGGATTCAGTCTCAAGTAGCCTCAGGCAATTGTCCACAGGTGGGGCAAGCAGATTTTCCAACAGGATGGGGCAGTAGCTTCTACCTGGAGGCTAATTGTTATTCCCAGTCTCTCAATGGGCCTCAGAAACTCCACAGGGTGGGAAAAGGTGTTTTCCAAAAGGGTGGGCCAACTGTCTTCCCCCTTGGCATAAACCGCCGGATAGCAAAGGCCTGCCTGAGAAAGATGTTCTCTACAGTGTGAGGGAATGACTCAGCACAGGAAACTAGGGTGTTTGCCTTCCGAACTCTAACCCCAGAGCCCCCAACCCTGGCTTCTCACACAACTCCAGTCCACTCTGCCCTCCCTTTTCTGGAGCCCAAGGTGAGTGGCTGCACAGGGAATTTTGTGCATTGGCTCTTTAGGAGGGTGCCTGCATTTCCAGCTGTTTCTCCCTGGCAGACAGCATCCCTGCTGCTTTTCATAGTCAGATGTTTTGTGGGCACCTTTCTCAGTGCTGGTGCTCTCTGCTGGGGGTCCCACCTTGGGGATTAGACCCAAGAGTTCTCAGAGGCAACCCCCAAAGCTGAGGTATCCCATCAGAACCTGAGCTGCTGTCTGTGGGAGCCCGGCCAGACCTTTCATGCCTCTGCCCTTCCTACCTGCCTCTAGGTGGTCTCCACTTTCCATCCTTGGTTATCAGGGTCGGCTCAACATTTTATTGTTTTACAAAGTATTTTAAAAATTTAAAAGGTTATGGTATAAACATAAAGTTTACCATCATAACCATTTTTAGTGTACAGCACAGTTGTGTAAGTATATTCATGTGTGTGTAGCAGAGCTCCAGAGCATTTTCATCTTGTAAATCTGAAACCCTATGCCTGGTGCCCACCATTCTACTGTCTGTCTCTGACTTTGACTACTTTAGATAACTCATATAAGTGGAATCATACAGTACTTGTCTTCCTGTGACTAGCTTATTTCACTGAGGGGAAAACCTTTGTTTGTGGCCCTTTGGATTTCCAAGGGAGGATTCTCAGCTCCTTGGGCCAGAATCCTGGCTCTGCTGTTTAATAATTTTGTGACCTTGGGCAAGTTACTTAACCTCTCTGAGCGTCAGTTAATGTCTTCAAGGTTTATCCGTATTGTAGTCTGTGTCAGCATTTCCTTCCTTTTTAAAGCTGAATGATATTACATTTTAGTTATAAACCACATTTTGCTTATCCAGTCATCTGTTGGGGGACACTTGCATTGCTTCTACTTTTGGCTACCGTAAATTATGCTGCTGTGAACATGGGTGCACAAATGTTTCCTTGAGACCCGCTTTAAGTTCTTGTGGATATAGACTTAGAAGTGGAATGGCTGCAGGGGAAGCATCTTTGGCAGACGTTTCTGGGGACTGGCCTCTAATCCCTTCACAGGTCCAGCTGACACATCCATTTGCTCACTTAGTTTTTATTGGGCACCATCCATGTTTCAGTCCCCAAGCTAGTCTGTGGAGATAGGATGTCTACAATAGGTCCATACTCTCATGGAGGTGATATTCCAGGAAGACAGACAATACCCAAGTAAGCAAATTAAAAAACAAACAAAAAGGAGTTCAATTTGTGATAAAGGTCATGAAGACACTTAATCAGGAGAAGGCAGCACAGTGATATGGTGAGTAGCTACCTTAGATGGGGAAAATCTTCCAAATCAAGTGCCATGTAACCCGAGATTACAAGATGAGAAGGGGCCAGCCACACAGAATCCGGGAAATACCATTCTGGGCCCTGGGATGGGGGATATAAAGGCTGTGAGGAGGAAACCAGCTTGGCATGGTCATGTAGCTGGGATATGGTGGGTGTGGGATGGAGAAGAGACGGGCAGGGCCCAATCACAGAGGGACTCTAAGCCGAGATAAACTTCTGTGGTGAGTGCAGTAGGAGGCCATTGGAGGGTTTTATGTCGGGATGGGAATGATCATATTTGTATTTAAAAACCTCACTCATTTGCTGGTGATTGGTGATAGATTGTCAGGTGGCTAGCATTGAAGTAGGAAGACGAGTGAAGAGACAGGCAAAGACATCCAGGTGAGAGATAATGAGAGAGACATGATGCATTTGGAGAGACTGGGCAGATCTAGGAGTTGAAAGGACCCGCTGGTGGATCAGATGTAAGGTGTGTGTGTGTGTGTGTGTGTGTGTGTGTGTGTGTGTAAATAAACACAAAACCTGATGCCTAGTACTCTTTACTATGACATCTTCCTTGAACTTCACATCAACCTCTTAACTACATTCTGTAGATCAATGCTGTTCAGAGGAAATGAACACGAGCCATAAATATAACACAGGCTACGTCCATAATTTAAAGTTGTCTATGTAGCCACATTAAAAAAGTCCAAAGAAACAGGAAGTTTTTGACCATGTTTTCTTTAACTCATTATATCCCAAATATAATCTGGTCAACATGTAATCAATATAAAGTTATTAATGAAATATTTTACTTTTCTTCATACCAAGTCCTCAAAATTTGGTATGCATTTTACACTTACAACATGTCTCAATTTGAATTAACCACATTTTAAGTCCTCTCTAGCTACATCTGGCTAGTGGCTACCATATGGGCAGCAGTTACAGGTGAGGGAACAGAGGCTCAGAGAAGGTAAGTTATGCATACTCAGGCCACAGATTTGGGATTGAACCCCTCCTTGACTCTGGCACCCAGGTGGTACTTGTGGCACTGTGTCCACCCCTGTGGCCCAAGGCTTTCTCCATGGAAGCAAATCTTACCAGAAGTTCCATAGACTTCCTCCACATCATATACTTGTAGACCCAGGAACTAGCATTTGTCATATATTTATATCTTCCTTTCCAAAGCAACTCAACCTCAAGTTCCTTCCCTCTGCCCAAGCTCCTCTTTGCAAACATTACATCATGTGGAAAATGTGAGCATTTTCTTTGTCTTCCCCTTCTGGCCTCTGTTTGACCATACATTCTGTGGATCCTGGAAACTTGGGTATCTCCTCTTTTGGGGGGTATTGTAGCAGCCCTTTTGTCCACAGAGTCACTCATTCATTCAGCGAATACTGATAGTAGGGTAGAGACCAAGTGCAGGGCCTTTGGAATCAGACCTGGAATTCCAGTCCCAAATCTAATAGATGGGTGAATGTGGGCAGGTTATTTAATTTCTCTGGTTCTAGCTTCCTCATTAGCAAACCAAAGATATGATAATACATGTCTTTCAGGCTTATTATGAAGACTAGAGGCCCGGTGCACGGAATTCGTGCATGGGAAGGGGGGTGTCCCCCCTCAGCCCAGCCTGTACCCTCTCCAATCCAGGACCCCTTGGGGGATGTCTGACTTGCCGGTTTAGGCCTGATTCTGGGGATGGGGCCTAAACCGGCAGTTGGACATCTCTCTCAAAATTCTGGACTGCTGGCTCCTAATCGCTCACCTGCCTGCCTGCTTGGTTGCCCTTAACTGCCCCCCCCCCCCCCCCGCTGGCCTGATTGCCCCTCACTGCCTCTGCGTGCTGGCCTGATTACCCCTAATTTCCCCCCCCCCCCCCCCCGCCAGCCTCGTCACCCCTTACGGGCCCCCCCGCTCCCGCTGGCCTGGTCGTCCCCAACTGCCCTCCGCTGCCAGCCAGGTCACCCCCAACTGCCCCCTCCTTGCAGGCCTGGCCGCTCCTAATTGCCCCCCCCCCCATTTGGGCTAGTTGTCCCTCACTGCCCCCCCTGCCAGCCTAATCGCCCCCAATTGCCCCCCCTGCTGGTCTGGTCACCTCAAACTGCACCCCCCCCCCCCCCCCCCCCCCCCCCCCCCAGCCGGCCTGGTTACTCCTAACTGCCCTCCCTGGCCTGGTTGCCTCTTACTGCCCCCCCCCTGCTAGCCTGGTTGCCTCCAACTTCCCTCCCCTTCCCCCCCTTCTCCCCCCCACTGGCCTGGTCTCCCCATGCAGCCTGCTGTTCAGTCGTTTGGTTGTCCCTCACTAATCCCCTTGCTGGCCTGGTCATAGGCAGCCATCTTGTCAGGGCATGAGGGTTAATTTGCATCTTACCTCTATTATATAGGATTATGTGAGAGGATATGTGTAAATAATCACAATGATATAATGAACAACAACTATTATTATTATTATTATTGTTATTACTACAACCAGTGTTGTTTATTGGAGCCTGCTATGTGCCAGGCACTATCCCAATGATGTTAACCTTCCATCTCGTTACTCTCATTAGAGTAAAGAGTGAAATTTACATGCTTTTTAATTAACCCAATCACTCCTGTGTTTCTTAGGCAGACTGGAGACCTCAGCTCCTTAAAAAAAATTCTTTACACTCCTGGTTGGCCCTCAGTTCTGCCACCCATGCTACCCACTCCTCCCTCTACCGTGTACATCATGTCTGCATGAGTTTTAGTTATTTATGTAGTTTTAGGGTCACACAGCTATTTATCTAGTGACAGAGCAAGTATTGTATTTCAGGGTCCCCCAAATATCAGTCAGGTGCTCTAAAAAAAACTTTATTGAGGAATATTTTACATATCATATAATTTTCCCATTTCAAGTGTACAATTCAATGATTTCTAATAAAGTTATCAAGTTGTGCAATCATCACCATAAATCCATTTAGAATATTTTTATCACATCAATTAGATCCCACACGCTAATTTACTCTTATTTTTTTGCTACCTCTTTATAACTTTTTTCTTGTGGATTCCCCATTTATTTTTAAAAGTTTATATTGGTGTTAGGTATACAGCATAGTGGTTAGACAATTATATAATTTATGAAGTTATACTCCTACTAAGTCTAGTACCCACCTGGCACCATACATAGTTATTACAATATTATTGACTATATTCTCTATGTACTTTATATTCCCATGATTATTTTGTAACTTCTTACCCCTTTCACCTCTTTTACCCTTCCCCTCATCCCCTCCCATCTGGCAAACCTCAGTTTGTTCACTAAATCTATGAGTCCTTTTGTTTTGTTGTTTATTTTGTTCTTCAGATTCCACATACGAGTGAAATCATGTGGTATTTGTCTTTCCCTGACTTATTTCACTTAGCATAATTCCCTCTAGGTCCATCCATGTTGTCGCAAAATGGTAAGATTTTCATACTTTTTTATAAACAAGTAATATTCCATTGTATGTGTGAACCACATCTTTTTTATCCAGTTGTCTACTGATAGGCACTTGGGGTGCTTCTATATCTTGGCTATTGTAAATAATGCTACAGTGAATATAGGGGTGCATATATCTTTTTGAATTAGTGTTTTAGATTTTTTTCAGATAGATCCCCAGAAGTAGAATTGCTGGGTTGTAAGGTAGTTCTATTTAAAATTTTTTTTTTAGGACTCCACATGAGCATGCTATATATTTCCACTTATTTGTACCCTCTTCAATTTCTTCTGCAGTGTCTTATAATTTTCTAAGTACAGGTCTTTTACATTCTTGGTTAAATTTATTCCTAGGTATTTCGTTTATTTCTTTAATGCAATTGTAAATGATCTTGTTTCCTTAATTTTTATTTTTGATATTTAGTCATCTATAATAATAAAAGGGTAATATGCTAATTAGACCAGACATCTTTCAGACATCCTTCCTGACAAAGCCAGGGCCCGAGGGAAGCCAGCCCGGGTCCCGGGTGGCTGCGGGTGGCCCGAGGGAAGCCAGCCCAGGTCCCAGGTGCCTATGGGCAGCCGGAGGAGAGAAGCCCAGGTCCTGGGTGCCAGAGGGAAGCCGATGCTGGCAGCTGGGGGAAGGAAGGCCTACTCTTGCACGAATTTTCATGCATTGGGCCTCTAGTAGGTGTGTAAGAGTGCAACCAATTTCTGAATATGTATTTCGTGTCTTGCTACTTTACTGAATTCATTTATCAGTTTTAGTTTTTTTGGTGGAATTTTAAGAGTTTTCTCTATATATTATTATATCATCTGCAAATAGTGGGAGTTTTACTTTTTCCTTTCCAATGTAGATGCCTTTTATTTCTTTTTCTTGTTTGATTGCTGTGCCTAGGACTTCAAGTACTATGTTAAATAAAAGTGGTGAAAGCGGATGCCCCTGTTTGGTTCCTGATCTTAAGAAAAATGCTTTTAGCTTTTCCTCATTGAGTATGATGTTAGCTCTGTGTTTGTCATATATGGCCTTTAATATGTTGAGGTATGTTTCCTCTATTCCCACTTTGTTGAGAGTTTTTATTATAAATGGATGCTGGATTTTGCCAAATGATTTTCTCCATTTTTTTGATATGATCATATGTGTTTATCCATCATTGTATTTATGTGTTGTATCACATAAATTGATTTGTGGATGTTGAGCCAACCTTGCATCCCAGGAATAAATCCCACTTGATCATGGTGTATGATTTTTTTAAAAAATTGATCTTAGAGAGGTAGGGAGAGAGAGAGAGAGAGAGAGAGAGAGAGAGAGAGAGAGAGATGATAAAGAAACATCTATCGGTTGTCTCCAGCATGCGCCCCAACCAGGGATCGAACCCAAAACCTGGGGATGTGCCCTGACTGGGAATCAAAAATCGAACCCACCACTTTTTGGTGTATGGGATGATGCTACAACCCACTGAGCCACACCAGCCAGGGTTAAATGTATTTCTGAATTCAGTTTGCTAATATTTTGTTGAGGATTTTTTCATTTATGGTCATCAGGGCTATTGGCGTATAACTTTATTTTTTGTGTTATGTCTTTGTCTGGTTTTGGAATCAGAATAATGATGGTCTTCTAAAAGGAACTTGTGAACCTTCCCTGCTCTTGAATTTTTTGGAAGAGTTTTTTGAAGGATAGGTGTGAGTTTTTATTTGAGTGTTTAATAAAATTTATCTGTAGAGCCATCTGGTCCAGGACTTTTGTTTGTTGGGAGTTTTTTGATTAGTGATTTGATTTCACTGGTTGTAATCGGTCTGTTCAAGTATTCTGTTCTTGACTCAGTCTTTGAAGATTGTATGTTTCTAGGAATTTATCCATTTCTTCCAGATTGTCCAGTTTGTTGGCATACAGTTGTTTGTAATGTTTAATCCTTTGCATTTCTAAGGTGTCAGTTGTCACTTCTCTTTCACTTCTGACTTTATTTGTTTTGGTCCTCTATCTTTTTTTCTTAATGAATTTGGTGAAGTGTTTATCAATTTTGTTTGTGTTTTCAAAGAACTAGCTCTTGGTTTCATTCATCTTTTGTATTGTATAATTTGTTTATTTCAGCTCTGATCTCTTCCTTCTACTCACTTTGGGCTTTGCTGTTCTTTTTCTAGTTCCTTTAGGTATAAAGTTAAATTTTTTATTTGAAATTTTTCTGGTTTCTTGAGGTAGGCTGTATTGCTATGAATTTCCTTCTTAGGACTGTTCTTACTATATCCTATAAGTTTTGGGTTGTTGTGTTTTAATATTCATTTGTCTCAAGGTATATTTTGATTTCTTGTTAACCCATTCAGTGTTTAGTAGCATGTTACTTAGCCTCCGTGTGTTTGCTTTTCAGTTTTCTTCGTAATTGATTTTTAGTTTCATACCATTGTGGTTAGAGAGGATGTTTGATATGATTTTAATTTTTAAAATCTGGAGTTGTTTTGTGGCCCAGCCTGTAGTCTATCCTGGGAAATGTTCTATGTGCATTTGGAAAGAATGTATATACTGCTGCTTTGGGGGTGAAATGCATTACAAACATTGATTAAATTAATCTGGTCTAATGTGTCATTTAAGGTTGCTATTTTCTTGTTGATTTTCTGCCTGGAAGCTCTATCCATTGATATCAATGGGGTGTTAAAGTCTTGTAGTTGGTTTATTTTTTATTTAAAAAAATATTGTTGAAAGCATTACATATGTCCCCTTTTCCTCCTACTGACCCCAGCCCTCCCCACCACCCGGGCCTTTACCACCCTATTGTCTGTGTCCATGGGTTATGCACACGAGTTCTCTGGTTGATCACCTCCCACCCACCCACCCTCCCCTGCCTTCCCTCAGAGATTCCGTACTCTGTTCCACGCTTTCATGTCTCTGGATCCACTCTGTTGATCAGTTATTTTGCTAATTAGATCGCAGGTGGTTTATTTTTTAATGAAAAAATGAAAGCCACTGTGTGCAGGGCAATGGGAAAAGGAAGCTGGTGGGAAAACTATTTTTTGGATGTTTTTCTATAACCTTTAAACTCCTCTGAGCACTCAGCAAATTGATTTGTAATATAGTGGCCCTGATCTTAGTGTATTTCTTTTTGATTTTATTCCAGGCACCAGCATGTCTGAGGAGCATGCTAATGACATGAACACTAGCTAACTCTTGATTGATTGCCATGTGCTGGCACTGTGCAGTAGCATTTCATCTGCTTTCTCTTTTAATATGTAAAGCAACCCTTTGAGACAATTGTTATTATTTTTTATTAAAGATGTGGAAACTGAGGGCCTAGGACAGTGGTCGGCAAACTGCGGCTCCCGAGCCACATGCGGCTCTTTGGCCCCTTGAGTTTTTAGCAAAGGCCAGCTTAGGAGTACCCTAATTAAGTTAATAACAATGTTCCTACCTATATAGTTTAAGTTTAAAAAATTTGGCTCTCAAAAGAAATTTCAGTCGTTGTACTGTTGACTCTGTTGACTAATGAGTTTGCCGACCACTGGCCTAGGAGGTTGATATGGTTGCTTAGGGTCATGGAGCGGGATTTTAACTTAAGCCTTCTACCAAAAAGTGGCCCTAACTACCATCTTTGCTGTTGGCTGGCATTTGACTAGCTCTGCTAAGGGTGTTCCCCTTGAGTTGTAGATGGACCATAGCTTCTTTCGCCCGGTTCTCTTCGGTGCTCCTGTTACTCTAGGCCACTCAGCTCTGGGATGTGACACTGAGGCTCAGAGCCCAGCCTGTGAGACTGCGCCAGGCAGTCAACCTGAGCTTACCGCTGGGAGGGAGCCATTGTGAGGGCTGCAATACAGCGTGCTAAGGGGGAGCAGTGTTCTTGGCCGCCACAGGTGTTCAGTGAAGGGCTCTCATGGTTATTGCTGCCACTTCCTCCCTTGATGCCTCCTGCTCCATCGCTCCCCTGCTGTGCCTGTGCGCCGCCTCCGGCGGTCTCCTTCCTTCGGCTCAAGCTTCTCCTTTCCGCACTCCCACACCTCAGCCTCACTCACATCTCTACCTGTCGTGTGGGACTCTAGGACGGGAAGTTCTGTTTTCGGCCAGGGTCTCTGGGCTGTGGCTGTTCTCCCATTCCCTTCCCTTCCCGAAGGTGGCTCTGGAACAAATCGCTGAATTTGTTCCGGAGAAGCGTGCAGGCTCTCCGTGGCGGGCGGGCAGAGGGATCTGTATGGCTGGCAGGGAGTGTGTGGCTCGGCCCCTTAACCCCCAGCGGGGTCCAGGCATCTTCCCAGGTCCAGTGTTTTCCTGGCGGGGGAGGGGGCACTGGATCCTACAGTTCACTCCACCAACCTGACTTGCTTTACTCTCCTTTCCCCCTTTTTCTTTAGGGTATCAGCTCCCTACCCGCTTTCTCCATTTTCCCAGCGAGGGGTGGGGAGGTGGGGGGTGGCAAGGCCTACCTGGTGAGACCTCCAGGCAAGTCCTTTCTCCCCAGTTGAATATTGCGACCTCACTGTAAATTGACCCCCTCCCGTCCTAGCCCGCCTCTGTGGACAGAAGCTGAATCTGAGAGACTTTCTAGGTTGTAGAGTTGCTGGGACTTGGGCTGAGCAGTGAGGCGCAGCTTGGCTCAGCTACTGGGAGCTCCATAGACGCCATTTGGGGGCGCGGTGGCTTCACCACTGGCAGACAGGTCCTCCTCTGGGAGAGGATGGGCCCTCCTGGGCCGCAGTGGGACCCGTGTTCCTGGCGCGGAGCATTCACGGCTGTATTCTTTGCTGCCTTTCTTCGTTCTCCTCGTCGTGGATGCCGAATGCTGTTAGTAAGCAAAACGCTGCCTGGCAACTATTTTCCATTTTAAGTGTGTGCTGGTGCCAGAGAAGGGAAACCCTCAAAACCCACCACTTCTGACTCAGGCACCATTGGCTTTGCCACAACCACCAGTTTGGCCCCCCTCCCTCCACCCCCCCTAGGCATGTCTGCTTTTTCTCAACCACAGCCTGTCTGGGCCACCCCTGGGTTGGCATGGGCTTGCCTGACTTTGTAAGGAGCCCCCTGCCAAGAAGGGGCTTCTGGGTGGGGACTAGGTGGCAGGCATGGGTTACGGGAGGGCTGGAGGGTGTCCACTGGCAGACAGACACTATAGCTATGAGGGCCTCTGGCCGCCTGCTTAGAACCCCGTGACCGCTGTCCCACAGCGGGGGTGGCTGGGAATGTAAGTGGCGACATAGTTGGATGATCAAGACAAATGGACAAATGTGGACCATGAGTCAAAGATCTCTTATTTTCCTAGTAAATGCTATAATTGTCAGTGGTCATCCACCCACCCATCCACCTGTAACTGGACAGTCATTGGGTCCCGGCTGCCTCTCCCTACCTGATCCAATTAAGCAGAGACAGGGTTGAATCAGACATGAGCATTTATTCTAGTAATGCCGGCAGCCCGGGAGAGCAGCAGGACAGCCACATAAATCTGCTCTGCCTCTCCCCATCAGCCAGCTGCTGGCTGATATTGGGCAGGAAGACAAAGATTACAAGGGGAAGTAGGCAAAAGGGCATTGCCAAATGGGCAGTTTACAGGTAATATGGGCTGGAGATTTGCAAAGGCTTGTGGGCATGCAAAGGCTGGGGGTCTTCAAAGAGCTAGAGATATGTAAAGGGCTGGAGGCTCTGGTTTCTGCAACAAGGTTGTTAATCTTTCCATAAGAATAGGCAGATCCAGATGAGGAGGAGGGGCTGCATCTCCAGGTGGAGTTCCCAGGTCCTTCGTGCTTCCTTTAATCCGAACAAAACAATCATGGTTAAGAGAGCATGATCCATATATCTTACAATTATAGCTGGTCTCCAATATTCTATTTCTGCCCCCATCACACCCATCCATCGTATTCAACATAGTGTGATATTTAAGAACATACACATTGGAGTAATCCTGCCTAGGTTGGAATCCCAACTCTTATTCACCAAGCATGTGCTCTTGGTTAGGTTTTTAAACCTCCCCTTGCCTCAGCCTCCTTAGCTATAAATGAGATTGATGTTGAAAAGAGTAATAGAGCCTACCTCATGGCGTTGTTAAGGGTAAGGTGCTATTGCTGTTATTCTATCTGCCCATCTATTTAGCTATCGTCTTTCATAATTACTAATGCTCTTCACTGCATATTTCTGGTTTTTGGCTTTGCACTTCCTGGCTCCCTTGTGGGTGAGTAGGGCCATATGAGTCGTTCTGGCCAAAGAGTTGTGATCCAAAGTGATGTATTCACTTTTATGTTGGAGCATTTCAGTACTGGTTTCCTGCTCTCCAAAGCAGTCTTTGCATTGTCTTCTCTATCAACCTGACCCTGGAGACATGAGCAGGCTCCCCAGCTGATCTGGCGTGAACATGCAGTATGAAAGGAAAAGAAATCTTCCCCCCTGTGGGCGTGGTTTATTGCTGCACTAGAACCCAGCCATCGACCAATTCTCTCTTATCTATCAGCTATCCATGTACAGTAACTCCCCAGCCTTAGTTTGCTTCTTTTTCCTTTTCTTCATAGCACATATTACTAGCTGGTGTCTTATTACATATTTATTGTTTGTTGTTAATTACGTTCGGTGGATTCTCTGTAAGGCCAACCATTTGTTTGTTCACGTCTGTAGTTCTAGTATTTAGGATGGTGCTTTGCACATAGTAGACACTCAGTGTATATTCTATAAATGAATAAATCAGTGCATGAATGGATCTATCTAACTTGTAGGAAGTTCTAATGAACCCCACATTCTACAGCTTCCTTGCAAGTCCATATGAAGGTAGCTGATATCTGAGAAGGAACAAATTTCATTCTCCAGTTTTATTGCTTGAATCAAGAAAAAATTCCCAGAGCTAGACCTCATTGTCTCTGTAAACCTCCTAAGACCTTAGTGTATTGCAGAAGCTGCCCTGAACCCTGGGCAGCGGTCCTGGCCCAGGTCCTGTTCTGAATCTTACAGGGGCCTTTGCCCTGTCCGTCACAGCTGTCACCCAGAACAGAACGCCTTGGTAAGCCCCGAATATCTTTAGTCAGTTATTTTTTTAACTAGGAGAGAACCTGCAAGGACCCTTAACTATTTCTGGAAGCAAAGTAATCTGTGCCCCATTGCAGACATAGGGGGCTGGTCGCTTCCAGCCATGCTTGCCGTGTGTGTAATTCTCAGTCGTGGGCTAAGAGGCACGCTCCAGTCCCAGTGCCATTGCCACCTCATCCCCGGCTCCTCGCCTTCCGCATCCCCTTGTTGATTCTTCCCACTCTGCCCTCCGGCCTTGCCCGCAGAGGAGCCTGGCTTGGTCATCCCCCTCAGGAGCACCAGCCCTCTGAAGTCACAGTTTGCTTTCCTCTTGTTCTTATTGTTGCTCCGGGACCCCACTCTTGTTAAGAGCTCACCTTTAAGGCTCGCATTCTGCCCTCCTGCTTCTTCCCTGCTTGTGTCTGCAGACCGCCAGTCACTCCTCCTGCTTCCTGAGGACACTGGGACCTGATTCACAGTCTTCCTTCCCACCTCCGTGCCTACCACAATCTTAGGGTTCTATTTCAACGTCCGCAAAGGCATACCTTTCAGCAACCCAGCCTTATGCTTTTGTACTTTCTTACTTCCATTCTCTTCACTGCAGATCCCTTAGGAAACTGCTAAAGGTGAGTGCTGGGAAGGCCATGATACTGCTGTTTATAACAGAGAAAAATTGTAAATATTCAAACTGTCCGACAGGCAAATGATGTTAAAGCATGTGATAGACTATTATACTGCCACAAAAAATACTTGTGCCTTGCTTGGAGAATTACATGGCTAGGCAGGAAAAACGTTAGGTTATAAAATAGGATGTTTATCTTCATGTGTATGTACAGTATAGGCCTAAGTAAGGAAGAACTAAATGACCATAAGATGTTCTTACATGTTTTCTTATGTGCTTGTCTTGGTGGTGACCTTATGAGTATATTGTGTGTAAGTGTTTATATGTGTGCATGTAGGTGTGTGTGTGTGCCGGTGCTCGCAGTGCATGCATCTGTGTGCTCCAACCTTTTCCCATTGAGCATGTGCTAATAAAAATATTGTCTTTGAAAATAATAAAAATTTTAATCACACAGCAGGTGCTCTTGGGTATCCTTTCTTTTAAATGTGTGCAACAAAACAATTTTTAAATTAAATAATGTAATTAATTAACTAATTAATTAATTTGTTGTTCCACCCCACCAGGGCTTTATTTATTTATTTTTTTCATTCAGTATTTTATTTTATTTTTAATCCTCACCCATTTATATTTTTTCCATTGATTTCTAGAAAGAGAGGAAGGGAGGGAAGAGGGGAAGAGAAAGATGAGAGTGAAGGGGAGAGAGAAAGATACATCTATTGCTTGCCTTTTGCATGCACCTCTATGGGGGCTGGGGAATCTACAATGGAAGTATATGTCCTTGACCGGGAATCGAACCAGCGACCCTTTGGTCCACAGGCTGACGGCTCTAACCACTGAGAAAAACTGGCCAGGGCCATTCAGTATTTTTTTTTTTTTCACGTATTAGGTTCAGGTGTACAGTATAGTGGTTAGACAATCATATACTTTACAAAATACTTCCCCTGATATTTCCAGTACCCACCTGGCACCATACATAGTTATAATATTATTGACTATATTTCTATGCTGTACTCTATATCCCTGTGACTATTTTGTAACTACCAATTTGTACTAATTTTTAAAAAATATATTTTTATTGATTGCAGAGAGGAAGGGAGAGAGAGATAGAAACATGTCATCAATGATGAGAGAGAATCATTGATCAACTGCCTCTTGCACGCCCCCTTCTGGGGATCGAACCCACAACTCTGGCATGTGCCCTTGACTGGAATCGAATCTGGGACCTTTCAGTCCGCAGGTTCTCTATCCGACACTCCATCCACTGAGCGAAACTGGTTAGGGCCAATTAGTGCATCTTAATCCCTTCACCTTTTCAGCCAGTTTCCCTCCCCCCACCCCTCTGTCAATCATCAGTCTGTTCTCTGTGTCTAGTCTCTGAGTCTGTTTCTGTTTTGTTTGTTGATTTATTTTGTTCTTTAGATTCCACATACAAATAAAATCATATGGTATTTGTCTTTCTTTTTCTGATTTATTCATTTAGCATAATATCCCCTAGGTCCATCCATGCTGGCAAATGATAAGATTTCATTCTTTTTTATGGCTGCCTAGTATTCCATTGTGTAAATGCACCACAGCTGCTTTTTTTTTTTTTTTTAAACCCACTTGGCTATTGATGGGCACTTGGGTTGTCTTCAGATCTTGGCTATTGTAAATACCACTGCAATGAACACAGAGGTGCATGTATTCTTTTAAATTAGTGTTTTGGGTTTCTTCGGATATACTCTATATACCCAGAAGTAGAAAAGCTGGGTCATAAGGCAGTTCCTTTTTTCATTTTTTGAGGAATCTCCACACTTTTCCATACTGGCTGCACCAGTCTGCATCCCCACCAACAGTGCACGAGGGTTCCCTTTCTTCACATCATGCCAACAATTTTTGTTTGTTGACTTGTTGACAATAGATAGCCATTCTGACAGGTGTGAGGTGGGACCTCATTGTGGTTTTAATTTGCATCTCTCTGATGATTAGTGACATTGAGCATTTTTTTCGTGTCTATTGGCCACCCATATGTCCTCTTTGGAGAAGTGTTCATTCAGGTCCTTTGTTGCGGGGGGCATTTCTTTTTTTTTTTTTTTTTTTATATATTTTATTGATTTTTTACAGAGAGGAAGAGAGAGGGATAGAGAGTTAGAAACATCGATGAGAGAGAAACATCGATCAGCTGCCTCTTGCACACCCCCCGCTGGGGATGTGCCCGCAACCAAGGCACATGCCCTTGACCGGAATCGAACCCGGGACCCCCCAGTCCGCAGGCCAAGGCTCTATCCACTGAGCCACACCGGTTTCGGCTAGCGGGGGGCATTTCTTAAGGTACATTGTTCAATTTCCTATGTTGGGCATATCTTCAAGAAGTACTAGTACAGGAGTTTGTCAGGAGTTATTTTTTTCTAGAATCCCCCGTTTGACAAAGGAAGATGAAGCATGAGTTTTTAATGAGAGGAACTGGTCAGCTGTAATTTCAGCTCTAGATCCAACACCCAGCTGCGAGGGGCTGTGTTGCTCTGGTGGACCTGAGGAGTGTGATGAGCACCCTAATGGAGGCACTGGTAAAGGAAGGTGCCACGTGTCTGCTGCCACATGGACCCAGGAAAGGGCTCTCACCAAAGACAACACAAATGTTGCAGTTTCTGACCAGAAGGGAATTTGTCAGTGTTTAGCTTGGCTGGCATCCCACAACCTACCTTCTTGTGCAGTTAGAATCCTTTCCAGTGTAATGTGTGAAAAATCATAGGTCCCCTGCCCACGTCCTCCCAGAGCTGTGTCACCAACAGCTTTCAAATGTGTGCAAATTGGAAGACGGCTGGATCCCACATCTCCCTGTGGCATTTGCAGAAGCAAGTGCCTGTTAATAAGTGGCGTGACTCCCTGGGTCTCAGATGAAGACGTCCCTGTCACTGGAGCCCTGGAGAGGTCTCTGGCAGGGCCTCAACACTCAGCATTTTAATTGGCGGTAGACAGACGTGTGTCAGGAAGAACGCTGTGAACTAGCACCCCCTTTGCCCTTCTGTCCTTACACCTGGACGCGACAGGATGGCGACATGGTTGGTGGAAACAGCTCTTGCTCAGGACGCGGTGTCGGCCGATGGGTGGATTAAACCGGTTTAAGGCATGAACTTCAATTCTTTCTCCAGTGATTCTCAAACCTTGTTTTGCAAAGCCCCAGAGCTTTTCTCTCAAGGGATGAACATGTTATTTCCAAGACAATATGATTTCTGTTTCATGTTAATAAAAACATTAAAATATGTCATTCATGTAAAGTGATTTATACACTCAAAGCGCTCGCATTCCCCTGTATCTGTTCTTCCTCCAATTGTGTTTCCTGATATATGAATTCCTGCTTCATTCTTCATTCTTTTCTATTAGTTTTATGACTTCTTCCTGAAGTCATTGAGTTAAATGCCTTCATGTAGTTTTAATTATACCTGCTGATTTATCAAAGATTGGATTGTCTGCTAGTCTCCCACCAGGATTGTGACTTTTCACCACATCTTTATATATTTGAAAACAATTTGCTGTATGTATTTTGAATGTATTTTTATGTTGTAGAGGTCAGAGTTTCATGACTCTCCATTCTTCATTGTGAAGTCAGACAGATCGGAGCTCAAATCCTTCTTGGCTACTCTTAGCCGGTGATGACCAGCTTTACATTCTCCTACAAGCGTGGTGATGATGCCAGTGTGATTTTTTTTTGGATACTTAAGTTACACGATAGGATCAAAGTAAGGTGCTTAACATAATGGAGTGCCCATCACTACTGGTATTGTTATTATCGATGTTCTTTTTATCAATAAAACACCCAGCTTTGTCCTATGTAATATTTTCATGCCTTAAATTTTGTTTGAAATTAATAATTTGACTCATGACAGCTTTCCTGTTTCTTCATTTAAATTTTGTGTCATTTTATTCTTGCAAGTCTCTTGTGAACCACATATATTTGAATTTTGATTTTTTTTCTCTAAATGATGAATCTTTGTCTTTGATATATGTCTTCTATATGGGAATAATTCAGCCCATTCACATCCAACTCATTCACACAATAGAAAGCATTTTGCAACTTCTACTTCCTCCCTGTCCCAAGTTACTCTGCTGTCTTAAATAATTTAGAGTCAAAATTTTATTTAAAAACTTAAATATATTTGATTTCACATGAATTGTTTTGGATGCTTGCATTATTTCATAGGATTCAAGAAGACTTTTTGGGATGTGGCTCCTAAAATTTACTTGTTTCATTATTTACCATTTATTTTGTAGACTAATTTCCACCCATCTTTGTAAGTTAATTGGTTGATGCAACAATTCAATCAACATATATTTATTGGATATATACTATATGCAGGCATTCTGCCAGGTGCTGGGGGGGGAGGGAGTGTGCAATGGAGAGCTAGTCTGTGTCTGCATCAAACCTGCATTTAGAGGATGAGAGAGACAAAAAAGAAGTAAACAGAAAAATAGACCGCAAGTTAAAACAAATATAAGGGGAATAGAGAAGAGGTGTAAGAAGGGAATAGTGGGCGTGTGTAGGGGTAGCTGTTTAGGAAGTTGAATTGGAGGTGGGAAGGTTCTCGTGTAGATGGCATTTATGTTGTGTCTTAAGGAAGAGGTGGAATTAGCTGTGTGAAGAGAGGAGGAAGGACCAGCATGTACAAAGGTCCTGAGAGAGGAAACAGCTGTATTCTAATTTTGCTTCCATTAACTTATTTTAAAATATTCAACAATTAGCTTTTGAAGGAAAGGAATACATGTAAGCACCGCTAGTCTCTTGTAGGCCACCAAAGGAAGGGCATCTAAGGGCCAGGTGGAATGCTCTTCATCCCTCCATCCACCCGTCCATCCAATAGACATGTACTGAGTGCCTACTATGTGCCAGGTATTGACCACATACGTAATGTGTACAGCCTAGTTGTGTGAAGCGGCTTGAGGGCCCCTGAGGATAAGGCTGGGTGCCTCTGTTGGAGTGGGATGGACCAGAGGGGTGGGAGGCACATATGATGAGCTCTTCAGAGCCCAGAGAAGGGCGAGGGTTGGTGGGAAGAGCTGAGAGCACCTCCTGCCAGATGGCTTCCCTCTTCCCCCTGAGGAAGTGGGGACTGCGTGCTGCCACGTGAGACACAAGAGCAGCGCTTCCTGTGGGTTTGCAAGGGCATCTTGAATCTAAAGACTACAGCTCGTTGATGTGAAAGACTTTTTGTTTTGTTGTGTGTGTGTGTGTGTGTGTGTGTGTGTGTGTGTGTGTGTGTGTGTGTGTGTTTCTTTTTCAGGCTTTATGAAGGATAATTAGCCTATTTTATAAGCCTGGAATTAGAATACACACATGATATTGGGGGGGACCAATATGCAGATATCACCTGTTGGGGGTCTCCTGGGCACCTGCTGTTGGTTCATCCAGCTGCCACCTGGAAGCTCATGTCCTCCAGCTCCTGGAACTGACCCACTTTTTGCAACTGACTAGATTCTGATGTTGGATTCTGTCTGACTTGACCCCAATCTCTGTGAACCTTATTGTCTTCAACTGTAAAGTGAGGAGGGGATGGGTTACTTGATCTCTTAAAGACCTTGCCTATCTTTAAGTTTAGACATTTGTTTGTTCACTTTTCTCCCCTCCTCTCCTTTCCCCTCCCTGTTCCTTCCACCCATGGATCCATCCAGTATTTAATTGAGTGCTTGCTGTGTGCCAGGCACTGTGCTATGTGCTCCCCCAATGGTGAGCAAATTAGACACAGTCCCTACCTCATTCATGGTGCTTTCCATGAGGTATATAAATTATATACCAAGTACGCAAGCGGCAAAATCAGATATCAATTATATATATTTAGTAGAAGTGCTATAACTAAGAAACAATAGAGTGGGTGAGAATGTCTGTCAAGGTGACCTGTCTTATTTTGGGGTTAGAGAAATCTTTCTTGACAATGCAAAGTTTAAACAAAAACGGGGTGAAGATTGGTAGAAAAGCATTCCTGGCCGAGAGATGAAGGAAGATTAAAATTCATAATACGAGAATACAGGTAATTATACTAACTCTACTTAAACCCGATGGAGATCTGTCGGTGGCATCCTTAGCGCTATGCCTGGACAACAGGGAGTGTCCGCAGAGGGGGGCTGTGCCTGGACCACAGGGAGTGCCCGCAGAGGGGAGCTATGCCTGGACCACAGGGAGTGCCCGCAGAGGGGAGCTGTGCCTGGACCACAGGGAGTGCCCGCAGAGGGGAGCTATGCCTGGACCATAGGGAGTGCCCGCAGAGGGGAGCTGTGCCTGGACCACAGGGAGTGCCCGCAGAGGGGAGCTGTGCCTGGACCTCAGGGAGTGCCCGCAGAGGGGAGCTGTGCCTGGACCACAGGGAGTGCCCGTGGAGGGGAGCTGTGCCTGGACCTCAGGGGTGTCCGCGGAGGGGAGCTGTGCCTGGACCTCAGGGGTGTCCGCGGAGGGGAGCTGTGCCTGGACCTCAGGGGTGTCTGCAGAGGGGAGCTGTGCCTGGACCACAGGGAGTGCCCGCAGAGGGGAGCTGTGCCTGGACCTCAGGGAGTGCCCGCAGAGGGGAGCTGTGCCTGGACCTCAGGGGTGACCGCAGAGGGGAGCTGTGCCTGGACCTCAGGGGGTGCCCGCAGAGGGGAGCTGTGCCTGGACCTCAGGGGTGCCCGCGGAGGGGAGCTGTGCCTGGACCTCAGGGGTGCCCGCGGAGGGGAGCTGTGCCTGGACCTCAGGGGGTGCCCGCAGAGGGGAGCTGTGCCTGGACCTCAGGGGTGCCCGCGGAGGGGAGCTGTGCCTGGACCTCAGGGGTGCCCGCGGAGGGGAGCTGTGCCTGGACCTCAGGGGTGCCCGCGGAGGGGAGCTGTGCCTGGACCTCAGGGAGTGCCCGCAGAGGGGAGCTGTGCCTGGACCTCAGGGGTGCCCGCGGAGGGGAGCTGTGCCTGGACCTCAGGGGGTGCCTGCAGAGGGGAGCTGTGCCTGGACCACAGGGGGTGCCCGCAGAGGGGAGCTGTGCCTGGACCACAGGGGTGCCCGCGGAGGGGAGCTGTGCCTGGACCTCAGGGAGTGCCCGCAGAGGGGAGCTGTGCCTGGACCACAGGGGGTGCCCGCAGAGGGGAGCTGTGCCTGGACCTCAGGGGTGCCCGCGGAGGGGAGCTGTGCCTGGACCTCAGGGGTGCCCGCGGAGGGGAGCTGTGCCTGGACCTCAGGGGTGCCCGCGGAGGGGAGCTGTTGATCCTCTGTCTGTGCATGGTGTTGGGTGAGAGGGGCCTCTCTTTGGGGTCAGGGCGTGTTCTTGGTCGCCTTGACGGCTTCTTTGTGGGGGTCACTCTTGGAGTCTCTGCAGAAGCAGAAGCCTGCCACTCAGCAGGGCCAGCCTGTGAGGCAGCTGCCTTTCCATCTGCTCCCCGAAGGAGGGGGAGATGTCAGCTGGGGCCTTCAGGCAGCAGGGGCATTCGGGATTGGCTGCGGCCATTTGCAACATTGGTTGGCACTGCAGAGGACATGGAAGGTCAGGGTGATAACTGTCAAAGAACAGCGTCCACTCCCTTCCTTATCTATTGGTCAGACCAATCCACGCACCCCCTGCTCTTGCACTGTTTAGAAGACATTTTCCTCAGACCCCTCTGGTGAGAGCCAGGGCCATTTCTCTGGTTACAAAATCAAGTATCAACTTAAGAACGACAGACGTGCCTTCTCAGCATTCAGACAACGCAGTGTCTGGCTCCTGTGTGTGTGTAAATATTTGAAACAAGCCTTGTAAATACTTTTGTTCATTTGCAATTATTTGCCCATTTGTTTAGCATTTAGTTTAGGGAGAGAAAAGAAGGCATAACTGCACTGACCGGGTGGCTCAGTTGGTTGGAGTGTTGTCCCGTACACCAAAAGGTTGTGGGTTCGATTCTCAGTCAGAACACATATCTAGGTTGTGGGTTTGATTTCTGGTTGGGGTGTGTAGGAGAGGCAACCAATCAATGTTTTTTTCTCTCTTCCTCTCTCTCTTAAAAAACAAAACAAAACAAAACAAAACCCAATAAAAACATCCTCGGGTGAGGATTTAAAAAAAAGAAAAGAGTGCACAATTATTGCTCAGTAGGACCCCATAAGGTAACTTGGGCAATTTGTGCCCAGCGGACAATTGGCCCTGTCTGGAGGCATGTCGTTTGTCACAGCTGGAGGGGGTTGCTGCTAATGAGCAGAGGCCGGGCGGCTGAGCATCCTGCATGCATGACAGCTGCAAACAGCAGTGCAGTCCAAGACCGTGCACGGCTGTGGGACCTTATTTCTCTCACTGAAGTCCCAATTTTGTAAAGCCAGTGGGGGTGGGGTGTAAATTACTGATTATAGGGAATGATGTGTGTATGCATGTGTTGATCTCAATGGATTCAACCTTCATCTTCTCCTAGGTATTTTATTTATTATTATTTTCTTCAAAATAACTTGTTTTGGATAGATAATGCAGGGCTTGAAATCTTACCGGTATAACAAAGTATACAAGGTGTGCAGAGGTAATAGGTGTGCAGAGGTCATAGGTGTGCAGAGGTCATAGGTGTGCAGAGGTAACAGGTGTGCAGAGGCAGCAAGGTGTGCAGAGGCAACAAGGCATCTCCTCTCCTGTCCCTGGCTCTCGGTTCCCTTCTCTGAGGGACACCACTGCTACTAGCTTTGCATGTCTTAGTAAAGAGACATTTCAAGTACGCATCTTCTGATACCCTCAGTAGCACCATTAGCACACACTTGAGCAGGTAGCTGAGATCTGAGAGCGCCCGGCACATCTGGAGCTGCCTCACTGGTCTGAACAGCCTCGCAGTGAGCCCTCCACAGCGCCGGCCAGTCTCCTGGTGACAGGCATCGGGCGGCCTGGTCTGCTGCAGCGAGTGCCCTGGCTGGGTAGAAGGGCTGTGCATTTCAGACTCGACTAGCGATTTCCAGCAACACGGTAGCTGATCTGTGCCCATGCGTTCACGTGCCCATTTCCGGTGCTCGTGACCTTCCCCTCCGGTGGGTTCCTGGGCTGAGACAGGCCCTCCCGCCCTCCTCTGGGACCGAGTTCTCTCGGCCACCAGGCTAACTTGTTCCTAATCAAATGCAGTTCCCAAGGGTGGTTGGGAATGTAAGTTGTGTCTGTCACTCAGAGGCTGAGCGCACGAGGTTGCCGAATGATTTTTCCAAACTGCTCCCGGCTCCCGGCTCCCGCTGCAGCGAGAGCCCCCCTCTGCAGCCAGTGCTGCTTGATGGTGCCTCCGCCTTTCCCAGGGGCTTGCTCCTCGGGTTAGAAGGCGCGGGTCCTCTTGCTTGAAAAAAATCGTTAGCTCCGCGGGGCGCCCGCTGCTTGTGGCGCGGCGCGCCCCTGAGCACCCGGAGCCTGCTGGCTGCCGTCTCCCGCGCAGGCTGGAAGCCGCGGTGTTTTTATCTGCAGGAAACAGCTTGGAGCGGAAGGCGAGTGAGAGTGGAGGGATAGATGAGGGAACTGGAAGAGGAGGCAGCGTGGGAGAAATGTCTTCGTTAAGGACAGACAGGCCGGTTTCCCTGCCTGTCTTTGGCGCGCCACGTAGGAATTGTAGGAAGTTGGGTTGCTTCCGCCCAGCCCGCCCAGGACTCCCCTCCCCCGCATTGGGCCCCTGGGGTGGCAGACTGTTGCCTGAGCTTGCGAGGGTCCCCCTGCGGGAATTGGCACCTTCTCTGAGGTCCCAAAGCTCTGAGTGGTATCATCAGAAAGAACCCTTTCCAGCACTGGAGGCCCAGAGGAGCCCTGGCCTGGCTGGCACACCCCTCAGTTACCGGAGCTGGTGCAGAAGGCACTGTGGCTGCGGGGGAGGGTACCCGGTACACAGTACACAGGGGGCACTCAGTAAATACTCCCTGAAGACAAGACGATGAGGGGGGCGAGGTCTGGGCCTGTTGGGCTTTTACCCCTGGGAGAGGCGTGATTGAACTCAGCTTCCCAGAGCTGGGAGGTGGGGGTCCCGTTCTGCTGGTGAGGAAGACCTGGAGAGGCAGTGAGGAAGTATTTGCCTCTGCCTTTAAAAAAATAGCCCTTTTACTTCGGATTATTTTTAGGTTTCAGAAAAGTGACAAAGTTAAATCAGAGGGTTCTTGTACGTCCCTCACACAGTTCCCCCGATGCCAGTCTCATGCCGGTGACACATTTGCTCCTGCTCTTTAGTAGGATAATTAGAAGTCCTTTGAGAATTCATATTCTGTTTGGATCTTAATAATAACAACAAGGAAATGATAATAAAAGCAGGGAGGGTAGTGGAGGTTAGCAGTGAAGGTAGTACTTTCTCTATACCAGGCACTGTTCTAAGCCTTTTCCACACCTGTAGTAGCTCATTTGCCCCTTTTAGCATCCTGGGAGATATAGGCACTATTGTAGCAGTACCCATTTTACAGATGGAGAAGCTGAGGCAGAGCCGTTTAAGCAGAGAGGTAATACAGCTATCCTCTAGCCAGTACGTGAAACCCAGGTTGTCTGGCAGATTCTCACTCCTCACTGGTACTCTCACTTGGTAACAAGAAGAGCTGTTTCTTGGTGACAATGTGTTCAGGACCTGGGCTCAAAGTATTATTTCTACCCCCTCCCCCCTGCTCAGAGGGCTGTGGTGAAGAGCCTGGTGTTGTTGGCATGCTTAGGGTAAAAATGCGTGGCCCCGAGATTTTGTGAGTAGGGGAAGATGAGAAGCTTAGTGTGTGTGTGTGTGTGTGTGTGTGAGAGAGAGAGAGAGAGAGAGAGAGAGAGAGAGAGAGAGAGAGAGAGAGAGACGCACCAGGAGAGAGGTGAGGATCTGCTGGTTCCATTTTGGTTCTTTTCTTTCCATTTCTGCCTGGCCAGGCCACTCTGCAGGCGCTGGAGTAGCCATCACTTCTTTCTCAACGCTTAGTTAGAACCTGAACAGCGAGAAGGCCTTCGTTTTGAGAGTTAAAAACAAAATGTTAGCACTTCAGCTAATGACAAGCGTGTGCCTCGGGCCTGGAAGAGGTGAAGCCACTTCTGCCTTCGACCTTGCGGGGGTGGGGGGTGAGGGGGTGAGGGTGGGGGGAGGAGGGGCTCAGCATAAGCGTGGAGTTTGAGGTCCAGCTTTTGGACGGGTGGAGAGCACTGTGGCCGGGGCGGCAGCGGAAGGTTCTTGGGGTTGGGGATCAACTTGAACTCATTTCCAACATGGTCTTTGCAGATTTCGGTGCCCCCTGCCTGGAATACTTGCCAAAGCCCAGTTCTTGCTCTTGGTCTGAGCTTAACCGTCACCTCCTCAGACAGGCCTTCACTGGCATCCTGTCTAAACCCCCTCCTGGGTGTTTCCAGGCCATGAGCTTCGTGAGGGGGGGTCTGTCTGTCCTGTTCACAGCGTGATCCTCCCGTGCCTAGAACAGCGCCAGGCGCACAGTAGGCCCTTACTAAATATTTGTGGAAGAAATGAACAAGTGGGCTATTTCTGGTCCTGATCTGAGTCTTCTAGAACTCAGCTCTGTGAACATGAGCCTGTCTGTTTCGTGTGGAGGTGGGTTCCCTCAGGAAGCCTAAGCTGCATGAGGCGGGGGTGTGTCTCTCTTGTTCACCACCCAATTCCTGGCCAGGGGTGAGGGGTGTGGACTCTGGGGCCAGACTGGCTGGGTTCAAATCCCAGGTCTTCTAATTATCAGCTGTGTGATCTTCATTAGTTACTGAGCCTCTCTGTGCCTCGGTTTCCACACATATATACACTGAGTAATACACACATAATAATCTGGCTACTCAGTATATATCCTATATAATAAAAGGCTAATATGCAAATTGTCCCCTCGACCAGGATTTCGACCAGCAGGCAGGCTGGCCAACCACCCATGTCCCCCCTCCCTGGCCAGGCTGGCCTGACCCCACCCATGCACAAATTCATGCACCGGGCCTCTAATATATACATGGAGTGGCCAGATTATTATGATCTCTGAACGCATAATAATCTGTCCACTCTGTGTATATACTATATATGGGATAATAGCATCTGTCTCATGGGGTTGTTGAGATAATTAAATAAATTAATATTGGTTAAAATGCTGAGAAGAAGGCCTGGGATATGGTAAAGCATTTCATAAATGTCAGTTGTTGTTAGTGTTCAGCAAGTATTTCAGACATAAAAGTTGGAGGATCTTTACCCAAAATGCACTTTCCCTCTCGGAGTGGCAAAATCTCCTGTAAGAGGGAGATGAGGGCGGATGGAGCTGATCTGAGAAGCCCTGGAGGCCCCAATCCAGGCATTTTATTCTCTCTGTTCTCTGGGGAAAGGCAGTGTGCCGCGGGCCCTGTGCTGCTTCCCCGCTGCTTCCGGCCTTGCTCTCTGCACCGGACCTGTTAGAAGCAGCCCACGCTGGGGGTCTTGCTGTGGCCGTGGGGCAGGGCGTTTCCCTTCAGAGAAGCTGTGGCTTGGACCAGCCGGCTGCCGGGCCCGCTGGCTGGAATCGCAGCTCCGGGAGTGGGACTGGGGTCCTAGGAATTTCTTCTCCTTGGCATTCGTGTCAGTTTTAAAAATAATAATAAAAGCAACACATACACCTGCCATTAATTCCAGACAGTGCAATACTCGCCACTCCATCCCTCCTCCTGCTCCTCCAGAGAGGGTGCCCAGGTCTCAGGGTGCCCAGAGAAATCTGAAGTTAGCGGAGGACAAACATACGGCAAAATTATCTACTGTGTATGAAATCCAGATTTACGGGTTGTCCTATATTTTTATTTGCCAAACTTGACAACCCAGAGCCTCCCCTGTGATGAGTTTCCTGTGAGTTTCCCAGCTGGGGCCACCGACGCAAATTGGGACAGACCTGCTCCTGGCGGAGTCCTGGCACCTGGAACAGTGCCTGGCATGTTGTGGAACCTAATAAATGTTGGTGGCTGAATGGCTGAAAATGTTCCCCCCATTTTTCTTAGCACATTTGGAAATGTGTTATGTAACACCATGTTGTTCACCGCTTTCCTTTTAATAACGTCTCATGGGGATCGATCTGCACAGCTGCCTCAATTATTTCTGAGAGTGTCGGAGTCTTCCCGTGCACCATAACGTATTTACCCATTCCTCCGACGGTGGGCACTGGCCTTGCTGAGTCTTCTGCTATTACAGACAGTATGGCAACGAGCAGCCTGTGGGCGTGGACCCGCGTGCGGGGAGGGGAGGGACGCGGAGGGGCCAGGGCACAGGCTCCGCCTTGCGTGTGGCTGCAGCTGCTGCACTGCTCTCCACAGCGGGGCTGTTTGTATTTCTCTCTGTGAAGTCTCATCTTTTGCCTCTTTTTAAAACGTTCTTATTGATTTTAACAGGTTTTTATCTCCTAAAGAACAGATCTTTTAGCTGGCATATGTTTTATGTATAATATAATCGTATATAAAATTGTTTTTTCAGCATTGAAAAATTGGTTTATTAGGGAATTTTTTACTCTGTAGATATTTGAATGTTCTTAGTCAAATTTATGAACCTTTCTTTCATGCATCCTCCATTTCATGGCTTGCTTAGAAAGGCCCCTCTCGATGGGATTATAGAGCAATTCTCTCATATTTTCTTTCACTACTTTAACTTTTCCCCCCCGCACTTAAGTCCTTAATCCATCTGGAATTTATGTTGGTTTTAGGAAGGGGGTGAGGATCTAGCTTGATTTTCTACCAGATGGCCAGCCAGTTGTCCCAATACCATTTATTGAATAATCCATCGCTTCCCACAGAATTGAAATGCCGCCTTTATCATATATTACACTGTGGGGGAGAGATTCTCATGTTCTGGGAGCCTCCAGGGCCAGCTAGGCAGCAAGGACTTGTGGGGTTCAGCTGAGTAGAGGCACAGGCCCTGACCTAAGGGGGACATGGGCCCATACCCGCATGATTCCTCCAACCAGAAATTCTGTGTGCAGGGGCAGTGGGTGGCCTGGGTGGGGAAGGGGCTGGGGAAGGGTAGGGCGTTCCCAGTGGGGGAGGGACTTAGTTAGAGGGGAATTTCTCAGCTTTGGCACTACTGATATTTTGGGCCGGATAAGTCTTTCTTGGGGGCTGTCCTGTGTGTTTTAGGGTGTTTATCAACATTCTTGGCCTCCACCCACCAGATGCCCGTATCAGCGCTCACTCCATATTGTGAGAACCAAAGCTTTGTCCAGACACTGCTGACATGTCCCAGGGTGTTAGCTTCGCAGGCGGGCTGGGCAGGCCTGATGGGTGCATGGAGGCCTTTCCTGGTTCCCAGGTTCCATCACTCACAGCATCACAGGCTGCAGACACAGAGGAGCCAGGAAGGAGGTGCCTTTCTATCTCAGAGACCAGAGACTCCGGCTGTGAGTGTGGGGTGTGCTGGGGAGGGTGGGAGTCAGTAAGAGGAACAGGGGTTTCCACCAGGCCCTGCAGAGGACCTTCAAAACCTCCCTTAGTCCCAGCCCAGGCATTTCCCCGCGCCACGCCCAGCCCAGGAGCAGTGACTCCTGAGGTGGTGGTTTTGTGATTTAACGGTGTCAGTTTATTGTCTCCTTTCCTGTAGGCATAAAGGGGTCCATGGGCTTGTGTCTGGGGGCAGCACAGAAGTATGGGTGTTTAGGAGATTGGGGTGGCAGGTGGGAAGACCAATTCCATCCAGAACAGGTGGGTGTAGAGGTGAAACTGGAGAAGAAAGTGCAGTGGGTGGAACCGTGGGGCTGGAGAGGGAGGAGGCAGCGGCCCGGCTGAGGTTTGAGCAGTATCTGCAGATGAAGCTGTCACACGGCTGGGATTACGGGGGACACGCGGCCAAGGAGGGGCCATGGCTGCTGAGTGGCCTGGGGGTGGGAGGAGTGACCTGGTAAGGTCCCTTTGGGAAGGTGTCTTGATGGGTGGACTGGGGTTTTGTGGCCGGGCAGAGATGTGGGGAGGCCTGATGGCTGGCGGAAGAACCACTTTGGTGCAGGTGTGGCTGGAACACAGGCAGTGGCCGTGAGGGAGGCAGGGAGCCGGGACGGGGAAGCGCCTCCGCTGCCGGCCAAGGGGTGGAGCCTTCCCTTTACTTTACAACACCCGTGGCCTGCTCAGCACAGAAGAGCCATGTCAGAGCGGTGCCACCCCCACCCCTGACCACCGCCGTGAGCCCCTCCTGTTCTCCGGCATGTCATCAGCATGCCCACCTCACACTCACTAGAATACACGCCCCTGAGGGCAGGGGTTCCTTGTGATTTGTGCCCAGTGCCCAGATCAGTGCCTGGCACACAGTGGGCATGCTTTCTTTTTGGGGAATGAACGGATCCAGACTGACGTCACTGCCTGTCGCCTTCCTGGTTCATGATCCACTTTCTGTGTCCGTAGACACCTTTCCGTGGCACACTGTTCTGTACTGCTAGGCCATGTGCCCCTGTGAGTCCGCCCAGTCTCCATCTCAGCATCCCAGTCAGCCCGGCCCCTGCTGCCTGTGAGTCCTCCCTGAGAGTCCTCCCTGTGAGTCCTTCCACAGTCTGTATCTCAGCCTCTTAGTCAGCCCGGCCCCTGCTGCTTGCGAGTCCTCCCTGTGAGTCCTCCCACAGTCTCTATCTCAGCCTCCTAGTCAACCAGGCCCCCTGTTGCCTGAAAGTCCTTCCTGTGAGTCCTCCCACAGTCTCCATCTCAGTCTCCTAGTCAGCCAGGCCCCCTGCTGCCTCTGAGTCCTCCCTGTGAGTCCTTCCTGTGAGTCCCCCCTGTGAGTCCTCCCACATCTCAGCCTCCTAGTCAGCCAGGCCCCCTGCTGCCTGAGAGTCCTCTCTGAGAGTCCTCCCACATCTCAGCCTCCTAGTCAGCCAGACCCCCTGCTGCCTGTGAGTCCTCCCTGAGAGTCCTCTCACAGTCCCAATCTCAGCCTCCTAGTCAGCCAGGCCCCCTGCTGCCTGAGAGTCCTCCCTGTGAGCCCTCCCACAGTCTCCATCTCAGCCTCCTAGTCAGCCAGGCTGTGAGAGCAGCAGACCATAGCCTGGGCGGCTTAGACAGCACATCATTCCTCACAGTCCCGGAGGCTGAAGCCTGAGATCCAGTGCCAGCGGCGAGGGCTCTCTCCTTGTGTCCTCACACGGTGGGGAGCAGAGAGGGAGGAAACAAGCTCTGTGGGGCCTCGGAAGGGCCTGCTCCCAGTCATGGGCTCCGCCCCCTTATGCAGCCACGCTGGGGATTAAGCTCCAATATGAATTCCGGGGCAACACAGGCATGCAGTTCGTAGCAACAAGGAGTGCTGGGGAGGAATGTGGGGGTACTGCTCCCCTCCGAGGTGCCTGCCCCCAGCACTTCCTGGTGTGTGGTCAGTGCCCCGTCCTCATACCTGCCCCTCCGTGCCTCCCGCTGCCCCTGCGGGCCACAGGCCACACCCTGGTTGTGACAGATCGATGGCCCGGCCTGATGCAGAGTCAAACACATTGGTTGGCACAGAGAGGGCACCACGCAAACATCAGTTTCATCCTTGAGAGCAAAGTCTGCCCGAGTGCCAGTGGGTCAGGGCGCGGAGCAAGCTCCTTAGGCCTGGCCCTGGCCAGCGTTAGGTCTCAGTGGGCTCTCCCGTTCTGTTCTCTCCAGATTCTTCTGATGGGACGAGGGGAAGCCCACTCGGTCTGGTGTGTTAGTTAGTTGGTCAGTGCAAAGTTAATTAGTTGCCATTACTAGTTCATGCTCTCTAACACCCCAACCCCCACCCTAACGGGGGGGGGGGGGAGAAAGAGAGAGAGAGAGAGAGAGAGAGAGAGAGAGAGAGAGAGAGAGAGAGAGAGAGAGAGCCCAGCCCAGGGCCTTAGGCAGGCAATGAGGCCAAACCAGAGTGAACAAACTTTATTTTTCCGTTGTGTTTATTTTTATGGTTGACTGCTAGTTACACTAAGAGATGCTGGTTTTTCATTCCATTAAAAATAGTTTATTATTGCCCAGCCGGTTTGGCTCAGTGGTTGAGCATCGGCCAATGAACCAGGAGGTCACGGTTATATTCCCAGTCAGGGCACATGCCTGGGTTTGGGCTCGATCTCCAGTGGGGGGCGTGCAGGAGGCAGCTGGTCAGTGATTCTCTCTCATCATTGACGTTTCTATCTCTCTCTCCCTCTCCCTTCATCGCTTAATCAATAAAAATATATTTAAAAAGTAAGTCATTTTAAAGAAAAATGTTAATGGTATTGCAAATGGTGTGTGGATGTGGCGGGTTTCACGAAGGTGGTGTACCATGATGGAAGACCAGGCGCTCTGCCTGGACAAGGCCCCTCCACGGGCTGCGTCCCACCGTCTCTTCAGGCTTATGTCCTCCTTCCTGCAGCCTCAGTGCAGCCAAGCTGACCTTCCATTGTCCCCAAGAGCTCTCCTTTCTCAAAGGAGATGTGCTGGGATGTGCTCCTCCCCCTCAATCCCCTGGAATCAGCAGTGTTAACCCTTCATTGCAGCTTCCTCTCTGTCTCCCTGATGGCTTTGTTGGTGAATCCGTCCCCCCACTGTGGGTGCTGTGAGGCAGGGTCTGTGTTCGACAGCACAGCCTATTCCATAGGTGTTTAGCAGACATTTGCTGTATCTACCGACCTTCCTCGGAGCCGCCCCTCGGCCTGGAGCCGCCCCAGCGTCCTGACTCTTGCCTTGCTTGCTGTACTCTCAGTTTGTGGTTCACTCTCCAGTGAACTTACTTCCAGCTGTTTGGGGCTATTAGCCAGACATCTTCATGGCCCAGTGTTGCATCGCAAATCAGCGAGCTGGACAAGACGCCTTAATGAGCCAGTTAGTTAGGAGTCATCTTTATTGCGTGCAGGTTCAGAGCAGATTACTCTGTCAAATTCTGAACACCCAAAGGAGGAAGCATTCTCTTTTTATATCTTTCTTAGGTCCTTGTGTAAGTTATTTTTACAGACAATTTGTAACCTTGAGTATATATCATATCTAACAAACACCTGTAACCTTGAGTATCATATCTATACAGGCACCTGGCATCAATATCAGCGTATCAGTTAGATGCTAGCTTGCAAGGTCAGACAATTAAGTTTATCTTTTCTATTCAAGCAAAATCAAAGTTATTTTACAGTCTAAAAATAACAGAGTTGACCCACAGAATAAGAGACTAAGAATAACAGAGTAGTTAAACAGCAGGTTCAAACAGCAGTTTTCCAAAGGAGGGATTACTATGCTTCACCAGGAGGACAGAGGGAGGGGCCTGTGTTAGATGAGCTTTTTTGATTCCAAGTAACAGAAACCAACTCAAGTCAGCCACAGCCAGAGGGGATCTAGTAAGAGAATGTAGGCAATTGCTTGGGGCCAAGGGAAGGTTGGTCTGGCCCAGTGGTCGGCAAACTCATTAGTCAACAGAGCGGCAAACCGCGGCTCGCGAGCCGCATGTGGCTCGCAAGCCGCAGTTTGCCGACCACTGGACTCTGGCCGAAGGAGGAGAGACGGCTGGGGTCTCCATCTCATCTCTACTTCTCCTGTCTATATCCATTAGCCTTGCCTCTGTGCACACCTGCTCTCTTTGTTTCTTATTCTACATATGGGACGGAAGGTGCCGTCCCATATCTGCCTAGTGTTCATCCCTTAGCATCTCAGCCTGCATTCTAAAGTCCGTGAAAGAATCCAGTAGCCTCAGAGATCTGGTGGCCAATGATCTGGAGCAAGGGGTGGGATCACAGGGCACCAGGATTGGGGGGGGGGTGGTGGTGCAGGGAGGCAGCCCAGGGGGTACCAGTGGTGTGGTTACTGAGGCAGACCTGGAGCCATGAACCTGCGCCTCCTTCCCGAGGCTCCGGGGACGTCATCTACGAGTGGGAAAAGAGCCTGATGTGACAGACAGTTACCCACAGACTTGCTAACCTTGCCAGCTCTTTATAGACAGCTTCGGAGAGGGAGAGTAGCGTCTGCTCCATTGCTGGGGCAGGAGGCGCTTCCCTTTCCTGGCTCCTCTGTGGCCTTCATCTCACCATTCCTGCCCTGGTGCTGGCGGCTTTGGGCGCTGTGCAATAGAAAGGAGACTCTGTTCCCTGCTTCTGGGGCTATTGCCACTCCCCGGGATTTCTTAGTTCAGGTTGTGTCCCCTTTGTGTCACATGTCGGGGGGCTGAGGATGCCCCAGTCTCTGCTCTTATCTTGGGGGTGAGGATGTTCCCTGGTATGTGGAACTGTTCTCAAGCCTTTAAGCCTTAGTTACTTAATCTGCACAGTGGGACAAGCGTAGCTACCACTGGCATACCCTGAAGATCCTTGGCACAAGGTCATAGGCCACTGTTTTGAAGGTCTGATTTGAATTGGATGCTTGGTAAGATTCGGGAGAAGCAGAGGATATTGTGGCCACGATGTGGGCTCTGGAGTGAGGCTTGCTTGGGGTCAAGACACTCCCCCTTAGCTGAGTGACCTTGGGCAAGATATTTCTCTATGCCTCATTTTTAAAATTTAATTAAAAAAAAGTGTGTGTATATTTGCGTTCAGTATTATTTTATATTCGTTTCAGGTATACAGCATAGCGGTGAGACAATCATATACTTTACGAAGTGTTCCCCTGATATTTCCAGTGCCCACCTGGCCCCACATGTAGTTATTACAACATTATTGACTATATTCCCTATGCTGTGCGTTACATCCTGTGAATATGTTTCATTTTCTTTACCCAGAAATGGGGACCATAATAGGACCTGGACTTAAATGAGTTAAGACAGAGCCTTTAGAAGAGTAAGCCCTCAATGCATGCTGCCCCCAGTCTTTTCCCTGGTGGCCTGCAGCCTTTCGGGAAGGGAGCAGCCTGCTGTGCCTCACCCCTGTGGTCTTGGGTGCTGTGGCCCTTGGGTGCTGCCCACCAGGCCGAAACTTGGGGGCATGTATGCTCCTTCAGAACCATGTAGCAGGGCAGGTTGGGGCCAGGCAGATATTTGGGGTCCTGGCTGCTTCCCTTGTCTGTACCTCTGACACGGCTAATGAGAGCCATGAAGCCCTGTGGGTGGCCTTCTCTGGCTGCGATGTGATTTGGGCCTGTTTTGTGCTGGAAAACGGCAGAGTCCCTTGGTGGCCTCCTTCCTGTCCTGTTCCTCTGACCCTGTGCTCCCCCTTACCCCCCCCCGCCCCGCCCCCGTGAGCCCCAGTCTGTGGGTCTCTGTGAACTCCTGCAGTTTTAATGAATACACAGCCCTGTGTACACGACTGAAATGCGAGCCTGGTGCCTATTTGATGCTGAGATTGACAGCCCTGCCTTTCAAAGCCCTGCCTCCCTCTCTCTGCATCTGGCAGTCCTCCTGAGCTCCCCCAAGACAGTGCACTCAGGGGAGGGCCTGCGAGGGAGTGGAGCGAATGGGACAGAAGCCAAAGGTGGAGTCTTCATATTTTTAATTGAAAAACATTTAAGTGCAAATTGGTAGCTACAAAATAGTCATGGGATGTAAAGTACAGCATAGGGCGAACAGTCAGTGAGGTTGCAATGCCTGGACGTGCAGGTGGCCCTAGCCTAGACTGCCTTGGTGGCCACTTCGTAAGGCCTATAAGTGCCTAATCACTACGCTGTACACCCGAACCCAATGTAATATTATGTCAACTGTATAGAAAAACAAATTTTAAAAAAGATGTTTAAAATTTTCTAAATGTTTGCCTATCATAGACCCATTAGAAAATGAAGCTAAACCAAGAGAAAATAAAAACCACCCACAATTCCACTACTCAGGAAGAAGCTAAGCATTAACATTTGGGTTGATTCTTGACTTTAATCAACATTGATAGGTACGTTAAGTTAAAATTAGAAACCAGAATTAAAGTGCATTGCTCTGAAATCTGCTTATCCCTAACGGGTGGTGAACACCGCACGGCAGGAGATGCAGGCGAGGGGCGGGTCAGACCCCGTGTCCTGTCCTCTGGCGATATGCATGTCTGAGCTCTCAATTTAACTTCCAATAGCTGTGTCCACCTGCTGGTTCAACATTAAAGGGTACACAGGGTTTACCTTGAGAAGTCTCTTCTAGCCTTGACTGTGTTTCTCTTCCCACACGCAGCCACTGTCACCAGTCTCGTGTGTACTCTGTACATGCATCATAGACACTGTGTTTCTCGCCTCACACACATTCCAGCTTTAGCTTACCTTGCCCTTTCCATGTGGCAATACATCCATGTCAGCACATAAAGGACATCTCCTTCTGTTTTAATGACTGCACCGTGGTCCCCGACACGTGGTCCCTGACATGGTGTCTCTGGTGCATTTTTATTTTATTTACCTATTTATTTATTTTTTAAGTATATTATATTGATGTTTTTACAGAGAAGAAGGGAGAGGGATAGAGAGTTAGAAACATCAATGAGAGAGAGAAACATCGATCAGCTGCCTCCTGCACACTCCCCACTGGGGGATGTGCCCGCAACCAAGGTACATGCCCTTGACCGGAATCGAACCTGGGACCCTTCAGTCTGCAAGCCAATGCTCTATCCACTGAGTCAAACCAGTCAGCGTTCTGGTGCATTTTTAAAATTGGGGGTGCTGACTCTAAGCCACCTTTGCTATGGTTTTGTCCGAGCTCCCTGTCCCTATGGGCTGGCCAGGAGCAGCTAAAGAAAGGCTGCCGCCCAGGGACCAGGAAGGACCACGGGGCCAGGTCACCAATGGGATTGGCCTGGGTAGATTTGAGTGACAAAGAACAGGGCCTGGGAGCCGCTTGCCAGGTGACGGTCACTGGCAAAAGGCCATTTGTGACTTACCTGCTGTGTCCAGATGGACGACATCATAAACAGAGCCACTGACCTTCACTTGTGCCAGGTTGAGAGGGTGTTTCAGTTGCCCAACGAGAGGCTCAGTGATTCTTCACACTCGGCAGGAGGTCAGAGGGTATCAGAGGGTGAGTGATCTCTCAAAGCCGGTCAGAGCGAGAAGGAATTCCGTGTCCTCGCAAACACACACCTGCCCCGACTTGAGGCTGGGACGCAGTCATGGAAGCGCTTCGCTGCTGACTCCTAGTGTTTCCCGGGGGCTGGAATGGCTGCCCGCCCCGAGGGTCTTGACCAGGTCACGGGACCAGTCCCGAGCTGTACCGTGAGAGGAGTGTACAGGTCTCAATGACTGGGTTTGTCAGCAAGGGCGGCGGAAACCCCCAATGCCGAGGGGCGATGTGGCCACGTGAGTGAGCGGTGACCTCTAAACCACAGGGGCGATTTGACTTGGGGCGGCGTTTCCCACGCTGGGAGGCTGGGAGGGAGCCCACAGTGTAGGGAGGAAATGGATGGTGCTGATGGGGAAGCTGCGAGGCTTTCTGTGAACACCCAGGAAGTGGGTTCTGGGTCCCCTAGAAGAGCCCCACTTTATACTCCCCCCTAAATTTCAGGCACCTCCACAGGACCGAGTTTCCATGGCTGAGTGGTCTCAGGCAGGAATAAAGACTCATTCTTTCTTGTGCTGCTTGTTTTGTGAGGGATGGAACGAAACAGATTCCAACCAAACGCCACATGAAGCAGTTAAAAATCTCAGTCTTAAATGACTGCTGGACCAAATAGGACTCCACTCTACATGGCGGAGAGGCTCAGGCAGAGACAGCTCGAGGGAAGTGAAGGAGCCGCATGGCTGGCGGGCGTGCTCTGTGCCTGTTGGTTCCGTTCGGCCCGGCCTTCTCCAGGAGACTTTCCAGGCGGTGTTTGGAAGGTGAAGCATTCGCTTTGTTGTCCACATTCACACGTGTTTGTTTACAATGTCATGTAACTATATTATCCATCGAGTGTATTTGTAAGCCTCCATCACAGTGCGATGTGAGGGGTGTACATTGTGAGGACGCACAGGGAAAGCTGTTTCCGAAAGAAGCCGTGGCTCTTCACTTTGAGAATGCTTCCTAGGATACACCCACCGCCAAATCGAAGGACGCCACTTACACAGCACATCTGAGAAGGCCTGAGGAAGCTGCTCTGAATATTGAGGCTCCTGGTAGGACAGGCAAGTGAGAATCTGGAACCAACATCTTCAGGCTTCCTGGAGTCTGAAACAAATGCTGGATAGAGTTCCTGAGTATGTTTTCATGATCTCTGCCATGTAACCAGATATCTATATATTTCAAAACGGAGGATATTCGATCAGTTTCTCTTTTTACGTGAAAGCAACATGCGCATCATTGCAGAAATAAGAAAGTAGGATCATGCAGGCTGGTGCAGCCACTGTGGCAAACAGTGTGGCATTTCCTAAAAAAATTAAAAATGGAACTGCCATTTGATCCAGCGATTCCACTTCTGGGACTATATCCTTAGAATCCCAAATCACCAATCAGGAGGAATATATACACGCCCCTATGTTGATTGCAGTGTTATTTGTGATAGTCAAGACCTGGAAACAGCCATCAGTAGATGAGTGGATAAAAAAACGGTGGTACATTTACAGTACATAATGGAATACTAAGAGGCTTTAAAAAAGAAGGATCTCCTACCCTTTGCAACAGCATGGAGGGACCTGGAGGTTATTATGCTGAGTGAAATAAGCCAGGCAGAGAAAGACAAATATCACATGATTTCACTTATATGTGGAATCTAATGAACAAAATAAACTGATTAACAAAATAGGTCCAGAGGCGTGGATGCCTGGAACAGACTGACAGATCTCAGAGGGGAGGTGGGTGGGAGGGACGGGAAGAGATTAACCGAAGAGCTTATATGCATATAAGCCCATGGTCACAGAGAATGGTGTGGTGAGGGCGGGGACTGGGTGGCGGTGGGCAAAGGAAGGGAAAATGGGGGACATCTGTAATAGTGTTAATAAAAGAAAAGAAATGAAATAGGATAAAGCAAAAAGCAAAAAGCAAAATGCAGGGAAGAGTGTAGGTGAGCCAGAACTTGTAGAGAAGATGCCATTAAGGACTCAGGCTCCTTCTTCCTGCTCCATCAGTCTTAGCAGGTAGGTGATTTTTTTCCCCCTTTTGGTCACAGAATGGCTGCAGTACCTCCACGCATTTACTCTATATTCCAGGCCTGGAGAGTATGGAATGGCCAGAACTCTTCCTCACAAGGCTTTGCCTGTTTTGCTTGAGGAGGGACAGTGATACTCTTCCCAGGGAATCGGTCTGTGTCTTTATTGGCTGGGGCTGGGAATTAGAATGTTTTTCATGTGGGAACATTGGATAACAATATCAGGGCTTTTTAGTAAGAAGGAAAGGGGGTTAAGGATGGCTGGTGGGTGTGCACCTTACAGATCTGCCACAAAAGGACCCCCTCTTGGTCTTCATCAATTTGTTCCCTTCAGAGCATTTTCTACTCATTGTAGTTTAATCATAACTATTAATTCTTATCAGACAAAATTTATTAGTTTTTGTCTGTTTCCTCCCCCAGGCAGGGTCATGCTTCTCTGTAGCAGGCCAATAAGCACTGTGGGGGGAATGACTGCAGAGGGCTTTCCTGTTTCCTGTTCCGTGCAGAGGTCATGTTTGTTTTTTCCATTGTTAACCATTGAGATGGGTTTTGCCAGAATTCGGGCATTTCTCTTTTCACCATTTTCAGTCTGTGACTAAAGGAGACGGAAAAGTGGAGATCTCTAAAAATGAGCTTTGACAGCTTATTTTCCCAGAGGTGGTTGGGGGTGGAGGGTGTTGGGACAGAGGGGAGCAGTCTTATCTCCCAGCTGTCCATCAGCTCCTGTAAGCCATCCCTCTCTCTCTGCCCTAGAAGTTCAAGGCTGCTGGAGCAGCCAGCCCCGTGTGATGTTCCGCAGCCATGCCTCTGCTGCACGCAGCATCCCTCCTCCACCCCGTGTGCGGTGCGCAGTGTGTGTGTGGTGGCTACAGGCACACCCACGGGATTCTTGTCCCTTAGCCAGAGCTCGTTGGATTAGCCATTGGCTCACAACAGCTTGTGTGCAAGTCATGCACAGGGCTTGAATCTTGTTCTCCCAGGTCCTTTCTGGGTCGTACCATTTTATCATAAAGAAAGGATGCTTATTGACTGCCATGATTTTTAAAATTGTGGTGAGCTACATGTAACATAAACTTACCATCTTCACCATTTCTAAGCGTGCACTCAGGGACGTTAAGCATGCTCACACGACTGTGCTACCCATGTCCAGAACTGTTTGTCTTGCAAAACTGAAACTGCCCTCACTAGACAGAACTCCCTCCCTCCCCTCAGCCCCTGCAACCACTATTCTGATTTCTGTCTCCGGGATTTTGACTATTCTAGGTGCATCATAAGTATTTGTATTTTTGTGTCTGGCTTATTTCACTGAGCATCATGTCTGTAAGGGTCACCCATGTTGTAGCATGTGTCAAGATTCACTTCTTTTTTAAGCCTGCATAAGATTCTATTTCATGTATACGCCACGTGTTGTTTTTCCATTCATCCACTGATGGATACTAGGGTTGCTTCTGAAACCTTTTGGCTACTGTGGATAAAGCTGCTATGAACATGGGTGTACAGATATCTTTTGAAGTCCACTTTTAATTCTTTTGGATGGATACCCAGGAATGGAATTGCTGGATCGTATGGCAGCTCTACTTTTAAGATTTTGAGGAATCTCCATACTGGTTTCTGTTGTGGCTGCATTCCAGCCAACAGTCTATAAGGGCTGCAGTTTCTCCACATCCTCATCAATACTCGCTATCTTCTGTTGTGTTTTTGGTAGCCACCTCAGTGGGCGTGGGGCTGCGTCTCATTGTGGCTTTGGGTTGCATTTCCATGCTGGGGAGTAATGTTGAGCATCTTTCCATGTGCGTATTGGCCGTTTGTGCACCATCTCTGGAGAAATGACTATTCAAGTCCACTTGCATGAATTGCATTATCACGTCCGTATTGATTCAGGCAAGCCAACTGGAATAAACTCTGGCATTTAGACTGATTTTGTGGTATTCTGCAAATAAATTGTGCCCCCAAATAACCTCTCCTTTCTAGAAGCAGGCAGCACGAGCACAGCTCCGAAGATAACTTTCTTTAGAAAAGGAAATTCATAGCGGTATCATGCATCTCCCTCTTTTGACACTAATGGAGCAATTTAATGTAATTTCAGAGGGAAGCAGAGCTGCTGGAAAGGCTCGTGCAATGAGGGGAGGTCAGCAGCTCCACTGGCAGGAAGCATGTGGGGGCAGAATCGGGGAGACAGCCCAGGGCAGGCCCCCCGAGGGCTTGGAGCAGAGCTGGGGAGGGGCTGGAGGAAGGGAAGGCATCTTCAGGAGTCCTGCAGGAATTGGAAGTACCTGTTCCAGCCCACAGACCCCATTGCCTGCTAGGTCCCCGGTCGGAGGCAGTGTGCTCAGGCAGCATGGCAGTTAAGAAAACTACTCTCAGAGCCTCTCCAAGTCTCAGTTTCCTCATCTTTCAAATGGAGACATTAGTAGGACCCACCTCACAGGGGGTATAGTGGGGTTTAAATGAGAAAGGCAGGGAAAATGCTGGCCCTTAGGGCAGCAGTCGCCAACCTTTCGGACCTCACAGACCACCAGTGGTTTGCGGACCACTGGTTGCCGACCGCTGCTGTAGGGAGTGACTCAGTGATTCTTCAGGTGCTGGAGACTTGGTCTTTGTCCTGGAGAGCCACTGGCCTCATGAGGAGACACCTTGGTCCCTACAAAACTGTAGCGCAAAGTGGGAAGGAATGAGGCTGAGATGTGATTTGCCCTCATATTATGAGAACTAGAGGCCCAGTGCATGAAATTTGTGCATGGGGAAGGGTGTCCCTCAGCCCAGCCTGCGCCCTCTCCAATCTGAGACATCCCTCTCACAATCCAGGACTGCTGGCTCCCAACCACTCACCTGCCTGCCTGCCTGATTGCCCCTAACTGCTTCTGCCTGCCAGCCTGATCACCCACTAACCACTCCCCTGCCAGCCTAACCGACGCTTAACTGCTCCCCTGCCGGCCCAATTGCCCCTAACTGCCCTCCCCTGCCGGCCTGGTCACCCTTAACTGCCCTCCCCTGCCGGCCTGGTCACCTCCAACTGCCCTCCCCTGCTGGCCTGGTCGCCCCTAACTGCCCTCCCTTGCCAGTCTGGTCACCCCTAACTGCCCTCCCTTGCTGGCCTGGTTGCCCCCAATTGCCCTCCCCTGCTGGCCCGGTCACCCCTAACTGCCCTCCCTTGCTGGCCTGGTCGCCCCTAACTGCCCTCCCCTGCAGGCCTGGTTGCCCCCAACTGCCCTCCCCTGCAGGCCTGGTCACCCCCAACTGCCCTCCCCTGCAGGTGTGATCGCCCCCAACTGCCCTCCCTTGCAGGCCTGGTCCCTTCCAACTGCCCTCCCCTGCTGGCCATCTTGTGTCCACATGGGGGCAGCCATCTTTGGCCACATGGGGGTGGCCATCTTGTTTGTTGGAGTGATAGTCAATTTGCATATTACCTCTTTATTATATAGGAGGGTTGGAAAAAAACCATTTGTTCGAACCAGAACTCCTGGGCAGTTCTGGCATCAAGGCTGCCTTCCCAAGGGGAAGGCAGGTGAGTGGAATCTTGCAGACTCTGTGGGGCTCCAGTGAGCGAAGGCTTAGGGGACAGTGAGTGCCCGGCGATTCATGGCTAATGACCAACTGGTGTTTGGTGTTGTGGCACATGGAGCACTATTGGAAGATCATAGAAACATTGAAATCCAATGTTCAAAAAAGACATTGGCTGATTAAAATGATAGTTTTCACCCGGACTGGTGTGGCTCAGTTGGTTGAGCATTGTTCTGTACACCAAAGGATCACTGCTTTGATCCCTGGTCAGGGTGCATAAAAGGGCAACTGAACAATGTTTCTCTCTCTCTCTCTCTCTCTCTCTCTCTCTCTCTCTCTCTCTCTCTCACACACACACACACACACACACACACACACACACACACAAATAAAATGTAAAAAACCTTAAAGTGACATTTTTCACATTTATCTGTGGACACATATGTAAGGTAAAAGGATTGTAAACCCAAATCCTGAAGGATCCAGGCGGGAGACCTAAATGAGTGACATGGGCAGCGTGTAGAGCGTTGGCAGCGGTAGCCCGCGTGGACCTGGAGTGCCGGTGCCTTGTCAAAAGGGGCATCTAATAGTGAGCTCTGCTCTGGGGGAATCCAAGCCCAAGGATGTGGACTCTTCTAGTTTTTCAAGAGAAGCCAGGAATCTGGATTTTATGTAAAAATTTCATTTTTTAAAAGAAGACATGTTGTGGGCCAAACGCAAGATGCCTGCGGAAGACTAGCACCTGTAATCCCGTACCTATGCTCTGCTAGGGTTTTTGAAAGGATCATCCAAGCTGTGTTTAGTAGAGGTACTAGGCCCGTGAAGGTGTGATGGCGCCTTCCGGGTGAGTCAGTATTGCAGGCCGCACGCTGACTGTGCCGGCATTCCAGCACAGTCTCCCATTGGCAGGCGGCTCCGACAGCACATTTCAGAAAGAACAACAGCAGCCCCCTCTCGCGGTGTTTTAGGACCCCCCCCCCCACTGCTACCCCCACAGCCCAGGGCTGCACGTGTTGATGGTCAGGAGATGGGGTGGGATTGAAGGTATGGCTGCCTCCATTGGCTAACATCCAGAGGACAGCCCTTGCATTAGGTAGCCGGTATAGGCAGGCGTGCTTTAGATTTGTACAATCCTAATCTTGTAGGATCTGCCTGCTGTTTAGAATAATACACTTTTCCCTCCTAACTCCCTATGCCCTTTAATGCTGAGGGTGTCTAGCTAATGCTGACATTTGAATCTTAAATCTCAGGTGGGATGGAACCTTCAAATTTATTCCTTCCAACTACCCTTTGTATGAGGCAGGAATCTTGGCTACAGGTGACAGGAAACTCAAAGTAGCTTAATTCAGAGGGGAGTTTATTGCTTCATTTAACCAGAAAGTCCAAGGGTTCTTGCCTCTAGCTGTAGCTTGATCCAGGGCCCATTGTGCTACCAGGGACAGCTTCTCTCACTCCTCTCTACCTCCCTCATGGCTCCATTCCCAGATAACAGAGCCTCCCCTCCCGATGGCAAGCTGTCTGTGGAGGCTCCACCCACATTTCTTTCCTCTACCTTCAAGTTCAAGTGAGGAAGAGCGTCCCCATCCCTGTGCTGACTCTCACTGGGGCGAATGGCTGCCGGGCCAGTGAGAAGCAGTGCTCCGATGGGCCAGTGCGTTCTTGGAGTTCAGGGTGGAGGTCTGTGGGCCGAGAGTGGGAAGGGACAGCTCTTCAGAAGGCTCTGTGGTGCTGCTATTCAAATAAGGTTAAGCAAGCACGCAGGGTTCCACCAGTGCTTGAATCCCCTTCCAGCGACCACTGGTGATGCCCAATGTTAGCTGCTGGCACATGGCTCTCAGAGCTGATGCCTGCACAGCTCTAGTGGCGACGGAGTCTCTCCTGGCTCTGAGCTGTGGTGGCATCTCTGTAGTGCCTGGCATTATTTCTGGTCTTAGCCATGATCAGCATGGTTTGGCTTGAGTGGGAGGGGAGGGGTTGCTCATTGTAGTCACAAAAGCGACCCGGCCAACAGGCACTCTGACTTGAAGCTGCTTCCCTTGGCAAGTCTTGCAGTGGCTCTCGAAGCTCTCCCTGGATGATCCCATCCCCCCAACACACAGCACTGGCCGGAGCAGGTTGCACAGCCACACTGAACTGCAGAGGGGCGGCGGGTCCCTTGCTGCTCCCTGCTGGGACGGAGGGAGCGTCAGGGTATTGATCTGGGGCCGCATGCAGCTGAGCGTCTGCCTCTGTGCTCCTCTTGGGAACCCATTTCGGGTTGCTGTAGTGCCAGTTAATTTTTCAACACCCAGACACAAGGCTGTAATAGTCATCTTTGTTTCGTTGCTTCCTAATAGACCATGATATCTCTAGATCCTGATTCTAAAACCGAAGGCTCCGCACGCCCAGCAGTGGCCTGCCACCTGCTCCTGGATTAGGGTGAGGCTGCTTCAGAGGCAGGCTGTTGGCGTGGCCTCTTTCCTTGGACCCTTCTGAAGTCCAGTAGATACGGTCTCCTAGGTCAACATCCGACCATCAATTAGGCCAGTGGTCGGCAAACTCATTAGCCAACAGAGCCAAATACCAACAGTACAACGATTGAAATTTCTTTTGAGAGCCAAATTTTTTAAACTTAAACTTCTTCTAACGCCACTTCTTCAAAATAGACTCGTCCAGACCGTGGTATTTTGTGGAAGAGCCACACTCAAGGGGCCAAAGAGCCGCATGTGGCTCGTTAGCCACAGTTTGCCGACCACGGAGTTAGTGCATTTGAGGTATAGTTATTTAACCCTTTTTCATTTACCTCAAATCCCAAGCACTCAATGGAGGAAGAAAGGAGGTTGAGAGATGGGGCGGAGGGGAATGGAACAGAAATGGGGAAGCTTTGAAATTGTCCTTTTTGGGCTATTTCTCCTATAAAATCTCCGCCAGGGTGCCTTCCATCGGGTTCCTACCTTTTGCCTGGGAATGTCTCAGTGGATGCCACCGGGAAGAGGCATCACTTCCCTTTCACTGGGCAGGGCATGCCCACCGGGGCTTCTCCGGCCACTGGGCATCTCAGGCCATGGGTTCCCTCCTTTCCCGAGGCTGGCCCTTTCCTTGAAAAGAGAGCTCCTATTCCCACAATTTTAGTAGATGCCAAGGACCCTGTTCTTGCCACTGTTCGTCAGCCCTGCAGTGCTACACCCAGCTTCCTTGCCTGAGATGTCTGTCTCTCTCCCAAGTGTGGAGCCTTTTTAAGAACGTAAATAAAGGCTCTCAGTCTGCCAGGCAGCTCCCAGTCTTCAAAATAGTGCCCTGTAAGATTATTGTAATCAAGAGTTTGCAAAAGCCTTGATGTGTGCATTCATTGATTTATTTATCCATTGAAGTATTGATTGAACGCTTGCTGCGCTAGGTGGTGGTGGGGTATCCAACAGTGAACATGATTGGCCATGACAAAAGCGTTGTCTCGTAAATACCACAGAGCAGTAAGTAGGCGGGTGCTGACAGTGCTACGTGCTCTGAAGGCGGTAAGTGCGGGGTCCGAGGCGTGCAGAGTTGGGCATCTAATTCAAGGCATCAGGAAGCCTTCCAGGACTAAATGATTTTGAAGCCCAGCCTCAGAGCTGATAGGTTTTACTAATAAAGGAGGGTGGGGGGAGAGGGAGAGGTGGTTCCAGGCAGAGGGAATGGTGTAGGCAAAGGCACAGAAGGACTGAGCAACCAAACTGTGTTTGTCTTGCTGCCACAGTGTCTGTGATGATATATCTACGGGGGTGGGGTGGGGTGGTGGGATGGTGTGGTTAGGAAAAGGAAGGCAGAACCCCTACCATAAATGGTTCATGTGTCCAATTAAAGAGCACACTTTTTTCTAGGGTCCAGATGCCTTTTCTAATAAAGTGTTACTGATGAGATTGGCCTTCTAGAAACCACACTGGCTGCAGTTGGAAATGGATTTCCAGCTGGCAAGGCTGGAGGAGGAATTTGGGCTGGGAGGCGTTGTGGGAATCGGGGCGATTGGAGGTCGCCTGGATTGCTGTGAGGAGGGAGAGGTGTGGCGTGTTGGAGAGGTGTTTAGGGAGAGCTGTTGAGAGAGCTTGGTGCCTGTGAGTGGGAGTGTGGTCGAGGGAGGAGTGAGGGTTGGGTTCTTCAGGCTCTGGCTTGGGGACTAGGTGGGAGGGTGGTGCCTTTCCCAGAGTTGGGACCATGGGAAGAGGACCGAGCTTTGAGGAAACCCTGACTTTCCCCTTGATGTTCAAGCTCAGACCAGTTGGCATGTGGATATCCCGACTTGGGACTCAGGGTGGAGACCTGGGACTTGGTTATTGTCGCCATGGGAGTCGGTGAGCTTTCCACAAACTCTCGCAGACTCTGGAGCGAAGGGAGGTGGCCCCAGACAGGGACACGGGCTTTGGAAATATGGTTGAAATGTGTAGAAGTGAAAGCATAGACAGAGTCGTTTCAGCAAACATTCATTGAGCAAGAGCTTGTGCAAGGCGCTGTGGGATGTGGGGCCCTCAGGTGACACAGGCGGGCACTGCCAGGAAGTGATTGATCTCAGGGGCAGAGAAACTGCCTATAGACGCCCATCCTGTGAAAAGAGCCGGTGCTGAGGGCGGGGGCAAGGTCGTCTGGAAAACACACTCCCGAAGGGGGAGGGGGGCTGAGGGCTTCCTGGAGAGGCGGCTGTTTTCACCCGGAATAATAACCTCCGAACACCATTTCCATGCGGTCATCTGGCCTGGCATTGGGTGTCGGTTATGTAGTAGTTGCTCTTTTCTCATAAGCAAAACCGAGAAGGTGACTTTCGCATTGAGAATTTAATTTCTGTCAGATGGGGCTGGAGGTTCAGAGGGAGGAGAACGAAGGACAGAGGGTAGGAGGGTGCTGCCTGGAGGGTGGCCCAGGAGAGAAGTGGGGAGGACAGCCTTCAGGAAAAGTTAGTCCGTCACCATGGCAGGCATCACCGTGGCTTAAAGGCACTTGTAGGAAATCGCAATAGAGAATGGCAGGGAGGGTTTAACGCCACGCTGCGGAGTTGGGTCCCACTATGGAGGCACAGGGACTCGTGGAGTAATGAGAAACCAGAGGCTGATGTGGCCTCCAAGCTACTGGCTAAAAGTGTGAATGTTTCTTATCCACACCTGAGGATTTGTTTTTATTGATGAGAGAGAGAGAGAGAGAGAGAGAGAGAGAGAGAGAGAGAGAGAAAGAGAGAGAAAGAGAAACATTGATTGGTTGCCTCCCACATGCACCCTGACTGGAGATAGAACCCACAACCTTTTGGTGTATGGGACGGTGCTCCAACCAACTGAGCCACCCGGCCAGAGTTTAAAATGTGAACTTTTAAACTGGGTTCAAACCTGGGGTTTGGTTTGCACTCTGCTCCTCCCTAGATGTGTGGTCTTGGGCAGATGATTATTTACCACTCTGAGCCTCAGTTTTCTCATCTGTCAAATAGGAATGAAAAACCTCACAGCGGGTTGTGAGGAATGAAGTAAGATAATGTACAGAAAGCACTCGGCAGTGTCTGGAATAGAAAATTCTCCAATAAACGTTAACATAGTACTTTATACATAATCAGACCTGCGAACACACGGAGACCATTGTATTGTCTTGACAACTTGTTCACTTGTGTAGCCTCAGAGCCTAGAATAGTGCCTGGCATATGGTAGATGCTCAATAAATATTTCTTGGCTAAAAAATGGATCACACCAGTTTCTTTTGGGAAAGCACCTATTTTTGTCCGAAGGGAAAACACTTGGATGCTTTCATAAAAACCTCATGGGGAAGGTGAGCTTCCCGTATGTTTTCAGAGAGGAGCGTTGACTGTTCTGCAAAGCAGGAGGCTTGGGGGCTGCTGAGGCCATCCAGAGGAGGCAGTGAGGAGGAGGCAACCGACGCGGTGGTAGGGGACAGTGTTCTGTGACATGTGACTCCCCCCACGGGGCCCCCTGAAACCTTCTGTGACATTTTGCATCAGCAATGATTCTCTCTGCCATCTGCTGTGGCGGAAGTGGGATTTGTAGAGTCATGTGATTGGCAGACCTCCTAGTAACTCTCCTTACGTGGGAAGGCAGCTGTCTGCCAGCCAGCTGGTGTCTTTTGGACGTGGGAAGCTTTCATCTGGGGGAAGACCACAGCTTGAGGAACGATGGCAGGAAGTGTGAGTGTGGGGTATGGATGGGTCCAGTCCTTCCAGTCCCGAGGCAGCTGCCCTTTGTCTGATGGGCAGGTGGTCAAGGTGAGGGCTTCTTTCCCACTTGAATTTGTGGAGTGGCTCCTTTGAAGAGCATTTCAATGACTTGTCTGCAGATTCTAGGAAAGAAGTTAAATTTGGTTTTCAGCCTCTGGTTTTCTAGATTTCTTCTTTCTAACTAGCTGTTGTTATGTCTCTAAATGAAAACATTTAGTGCTTAGTATGGGCCTCATGAGTTGTTATGAATGAATGCATGCAAAGCTCATATGCAGCACTCAATACACATAAAACATTTGTGATTATCATTGGTTACGCCAAGTCCATTTAATTCCCACAACAGCATCAGAGGGGGCACTGTCACTGTGTCAGTATTAGAGACACACCTTGATATATGGTTCTACTTTGGGCCGATGAACAGATGACTAGCCACATGAAGGCATCTGAAGCTCACACAGTGGATGACTGGCTCAGGGTCATTCAGAAAGCAAGGGGCAGAGCTGATTGTCATGGTAACCATTTCCAAGCATCATTGCCCAAGGATGGACTTGAGGATTCTCGGTCTGGCATTGGCTGTTCCCCCATGACATTGGGAATGTCTGCTCAGAAAAGTAAAGGAAGCCATTATTTAAAAATAAATTTATTGAAACACTAGTGGCCTGGTGCACGAAATTCGTGCACTTGGGGTGGCGGGGGAGGGTCCCCCAGCCTGCCCAACCTGGCCTGTGTCCTGTCACAGTGTGGGAGCCCCACAATCCATTGCCCCAAAGAGGTAGGCCCCACCCACCCATCCAGGGCTCCTCCATGGATTGCCCCAAAGAGGTAGGCTGGAGCTGGGGGAGGCCTGCAGACCCCTGGGCCAGGCCATGGCAGAGGCCTGTGGACCCCCAGCGCAGGCACACGGAGGCCTCTGCCGCAGCCCTGCCCCCGGGCCAGGCTGTAGTGGAGGCCTGTAGACCTCTGGTGCCTGCAGACCCCCAGCAGGGTCTGCAGCGGAGGGGTCTCTCCATGCGCCTGTGGACCCCCTGCCGGGGCCACGGCAGAGGGGGCCTCTCTGCCATGGCCCCACCCCCATCCCTGACGTTGCAAGTCCCTGCCCACCCATACCTGCTGCGCACGCAGCCTGCTGATCAGTTGTTACTGTGATGGCGTCCTGACCAATTTGCATATTACCCTATTATTAGTATAGATTTTTGATGACATTGTTTAATAAAATTATATAGGATTCAGGTGTAAATTTCTATTTCATCTGTATATTGTATTGTGTTCACCACTCCAAGTCAAGTCTCCTTCCATCACCATTTATCCCTCCTTTACCCTCTTCTACCTTCCTCCACCCCCTTCCCTTTGGTTATCACCATACCGTTGTCTGTGTCATTGAGTAGTTTTGTGTGTGTTTTTTTCTTAATCCCTTCACCTTTTTTACCCAATTTCCCAACTCCCTCCCCTCTGACAGCTGTCAGTCTGTTCTCTATAAGTCTGTTTTTATTTTGTTTGTTTGTTTTGTTATTAGATGACACATTAAGTGAAACCAAATGGTGCTTGTCTGTCTCTGACTGGCTTATGTCACTCAGCATAATGCTCTCCAGGCCCCTCCATGCTGTCTCAAAGGGTAAGAGATTCTTCTTCTTACTGCTGCGTAGTATTCCCTGGTGTAAATGTACCACAGCTTTTTTATCCACTCGTCTCCTGATGGGCACTTGGGCTGTTTCCAGGTTTTAGCTATTGTAAATTGTGCTGCTATGAACATAGGGGTGCATAAGTGCTTTTTGATTGGTGTTTTGGGTTTTCTTGGATATATTCCTAGAAGTGGGATCACTGGGTCAAATGGCAGTTCCACTTTTAATTTTTTGAGGAAATTCTATACTGTTTTTAATAATGGCTACACCAGTCTGCATTCCCACCAGCAGTGCATGAGGGCTCCCTTTTCTCCACATCCTCGCCAACACTTGTTGTTTGTTGATTTGTTGATGATAGCCATTCTCACAGGTGTGAGGTGGCATCTCACTGAGGGTTTAATTTGCATCTCTCTGATTAGTGAACTTGAGCATTTTTGCATATGTCTCTTGACCATCTGTGTGTCCTCTTTGGAGAAGTGTCTATTTAGGTCCTTTGCCTATTTTTAATTGAATTGTTTGTTTGTTTGGTGTTGAATTTTTTAAGTTCTTTATAAATTTTAGACAATTCCCCGCTATGGCTAGGGGTTAGGGAAGATGCTGCCACCTTACTGTCACTGTCATATCACTGTCCAAACCTGTTATCTTTCATCTCTTGATGCTCCCAACAGCCTCAAGAACTAGCCAAGAGGGAGTTTTCTCCATCCACTCTGGGAAGGATGCCTTGGTGTCTCAAGGTTCTGAGCTCATGGTGGGACCATGACCAGACATCAGTTTCCATGTTTCCGCATTCAGTTCTCCAGACAAAACAGATGGCAGACGGCTACAGGAGTTTAAAATAGACCGAGCTTACTTCTGAGGTACATGTGTGTGGAAAGTGGCTCGGGAGACAGGGACTCCTGTGTGGGAAAGCATTTTGGCAAAGAGAGCCTGGAGTGGAGCAATGAATGCAAGGATGAGTGTAGTTAGGTGGGTGTGAGGGTGTGAGACGGGATCTGGGTAGGAGCCAACCTGAGGCAGAGCAGGGGGGCAGGGAAAACAGGGTAGCTGCTAGGCAAGATGCTGTGTATACATGTGGCTTCTTCCCCTCCTCCTGCTGTGCTCTGCCAGCTGTGCTACACTACCTGCTGAGAGATGAGAGGCTCAGGTGGTCATTCTGGGGTGACTGCTATGTTTTTCCTTCCCATCCTCTGGCCTGCTAGGTCTTGGAAGCTGATGTCCAAGATATTCCTTCTAAGAGAGCGTGTACAACCCTTTTAGGACTTCAAGGCCTATGCATTCCCTACATTTTGGCAGATAGATACCACGGGGTGGTCCTTAGCTTCTATATTTGAACTGTGTGAGCTGGCATTCCTGGCATGGCTCCCGACTCTTCCTCTGGGGACTTGGACTTAGCATTGAGATGCCAGCTAGCCTCCATCAACAGCAGCCTGGAAGGTGTGCCATCTCAGGGACTCTGCCATGTGCACCACGTAGCAGAGAGCGCTGAACTGCAGAGACAGAGTGGGGTGGGCCCAGAAGTCATGGGGACCAGAGGTGAGGTGGCTGCCTTGGTTCCTGGTGATCCTGCTTAGAAGCTGACTACAGTCACTGCCCTGGTTTCTGTGAAATCGCTTGCTTTCTCCTAACCACTACTTTCTGTGCTTGAGCTGGTTTCAGTGGGATTCTGTCACTTGCAATCCTAAGGGCCTCAAGTAGGAGGCTGAGGAGACGAAGGTGGAAAACTTGGTTACAAAGGGAATGAGGTGATTGCAGTCTCTCTGGAGGGCACATTATAGGAATTATTAGGGTGCAATTCTGACTGGAGGGGGCCTTTTAGCTATCTGGGATTTAGAAGTGGGAACAGAAGACGATGTTGGCCCATCCGACAGCCATTCCCTCTTGTTTCTGGTTTTGTTTAATGACGATGTACCCAAGGGACAAAGTATGAGTGGTCCATGATACTTCGATATCCTTTCCAGTGATTGGTCTAATAGTGGGCAAGGGACCCGGCTTTCGCCAATGTAAGAGATGAGAACTTACTTTTTATCCCAACCCCTTCCAAAGAGGTTGTTAACTGTGCAAATAATGGGGAACTACCTTTTGACTACACAGATGCCTAGAATCGCAGTGACACCGACCTAGAGTGCTGACATCCTCAAGCCACCGATGCAGCCCCAGGAACCTCCTGCTTCCAACTTTTTGTATGTGTAAGCTTTAGTGATAAGCCCCTTTTGTTTAAGCAGCATATTCTGTTAATTGAAGCCAAAAGCATCTTAATTGATTCAGTTAGGCTTCATGACTTGGAGATTTGGGGAAGAAAACTACGGTAGGTAAAAGAGCATGTACAGTTGGAGATAAAATCTTTTAAAGCAGAAAATTAACACATTTCCACATGAAAACCTCTAGCTCTGGCTTGATAGCCTTGTTTATAGAGCTCTGATTTTGAAAGTTGTATCAACTGATAGCCATCCATCGGGCCTCCCATCCATCCTTCGGCCATCCATCCATCCATCCATCCATCTGTCCATCCATCTACCATCTGCCCATCCATTCAGCATCGGTGCATCCATTCATACCTCTGTCCCTCCCTCCACTTGATTTTCTTTTTATAGAACTCTCCCTTTGAGCAATGGAGGATTTCTTCCTGGCATTGCTTGATTCTGTCTGTCATCATTTTGGTATAAATGCTTTTCTTTCTGCAGTTAGGTCACGTGTAGAAAGATGGGATTAGGTGGTCATAGAGGGTGTGAAGGAAATTACGCCGCAGCCTCTCTCTAGGGACACCTTGCCTTCTAAGTGTCTGGCATTTTTGGGGGAAGTGTTGATTTTTAGACGTTGGGGAAAAAAGTGTTTCTTCAGTTTTAGGATATTAAAAGCTCCCATTTCCCCTTCTTTTACTCCCTGGAGCTCCCTCAAACTTATTCAAGTGCTGTCAGCTTCAGGCATGGCTTTGCTGGCTGGAAAGAACCAGGGAACTCTTGTGGAATTGCTTCCTTCAGGGAATAAATGCTATTTAAATGGTAATTTAAAGAAGATAATATTTATTTTTGATTTTTAGGAATTGTGCTCTCTCATGCAAATGTGCTGGTCTTTGTTACAATAATCAAGTCTATAAAATATGTTTAGCTTATAAGATTTCTTGGCCCTTCATCCTCTTCAGGGGACAAATGGGGCATGTTTGCCTGTATGCCTTCTCCCTCTGGGTCTCTTTGTTACTGGGGTGGTGGTGATGGGTACTAGAGGGTAGGATGTGGGCACCAGCAGAACAGCAGTGTGAATTCTTTTCTTTTCCCTCACTGCCTTTGATCAGGTTTTCATTCAGAATTAGCTATTGCCCTGGCTGGGTGGTTCATTTGGTTGTAGTGTTGTCTTGTACACCGAAAGGTTGTGGGTTCGATCCCCAGTCAGGGAGCGGTTGGGAGGCATCTAATCTCTCCCCCTCTCTCTTCCCCTCTTCCCCCTCTTTCCCCTGTTCCCCCCTCCCTCTCGTTCTAAAATAAATAAACATATCCTCGGGGAGGAATACAAAACTTAGCTGTCCAAAGTGATTTGACCTAATGGAATGAGCAAAGGTAAGGTTCTGCCGCGGCTTCTTTCCTTCTGCAGCTGGCTTCTTCTCAGCGGCGGGCTTCTTGGTAGCTGCAGCCTTTTCCCTCCAAAGGCTTCTGCTTCGTAAGGCCAGCCCTTGTCCTTCCTTCCCCGCCCGCCTTGGGCTCCTTGCCTGGGACTCCTTCTCGTCTGGTTCGGCTTCCAGCGCTGCAGCTGCTTTCTCCACCGGAGCCTGTGGCTCGGCCTGACGGAGCCGCGTTGCCAGCACATGGTCTTACACAGGGTCTGGCTTCAGCGGACCCTCAGGTGTGCTGGGATTCTTCCTCAGGACTCGGGGATGAGTCTTCTTGGTGGTGCTCGGAGGGCTCTTCTGATCTCTGGGCTTTTCAGGATTCTGCTCGGTCCGTAAGGAGCACCGTGTACGTGGGAAGGTTGTCGTTACTCTCGGCTTTACCAGGTGCCACACAGATCTTCCACCTTGCGGAAGGCACTCTCTGTTGAAATGCAGGCACGGCCCACATGCCCCCAGGAGCCAGTTTCAAAATGTTCAGTGTGCTCACGTTACGCAGCGTAAGTGCAGGGATGTTTCTGAAGGCTTTCTTTTGTAAAATTCATCGTTATTTTTGAAGGTATTACAGATGTCCCCCGCCCCCCTTTTCCCTGATGGACTCCTTCCACCTGCACCTGACCCCCCACCCCCAGGCCTTCCCCACCCTATTGTTTGGGCATGGGTCATGCATGTTTGCTTACAAGTTCTTTGGTTGATCTCTCCCACCCACCCTCTCCGCCTTCCCTCTGAAGCTTTGATGATACCATTGTCCAGTTATAGACACGCGAGGTCCCCGCTGGAGGGTCCACGGGCTCTCACTTTGCCCTGGCCAGCTCTCATTCGCTGAGAGGCACAGGCCTTTTTACATTCCAGGCCTTAAGTTTCTTAGGAAGCAAATCAGCCTCCTTGATCTTCTCATAGCCTTCAGCTTTATCTTCAAGCAGCAAAGGCAGTTCAGGAGCTTCCTCAGTACGGTGACCTTGAGACAGGACCGCGCTGGGAAGCCGGGGCCCAGGGCAGAGCAGATGGCACATCGCTGTGGTTGTGTTTGCTCTGTGGTGCCAACGGCGCCAGGTTTTGGTTGGTGCACGCAGGTGCCCCCACGACACATTTCCAAAAGCACCTGGCAGGACGATGAGTCTTCCACCTCAAGTCTGGGAATCCGAGCCTCAGGCTGCCACAGCCCAGGCTCAGCCCTGGTTTGGTGACCGGCAGGTCGTGGATGGCTCAGGGCTGTCTGTTGTTTTTGCATGGGTTGGTGTGAACAAAGGCCACAGTATCTGGTGGAAGGGGAGCCTTGCACACACAGCAGGCAAGGTGACATTTTTGCCAGATGTCTCCCCCTCTTTGGAGTACACTGGGGTCAGCGGGCAACTGGGGTCAGCGGGCAACTGGGGTCAGTGGGCACCCTGGGGTCAATGGGTAGAGTGGGGTCAGTGGGTGCAGTGGGGTCAGTGGGTGCAGTGGGGTCAGTGGGTGCAGTGGGGTCAGTGGGTAGCCTGTGGGTGCACTGGGGTCAGTGGGTGCACTGGGGTCAGTGTGTGCACTGGTGTCAGTGGGCACCCTGGGGTCAGTGGGTAGACTGGGGTCAGCGGGCACACTGGGGTCAGCGGGCACAGTGGGGTCAGCGGGCACACTGGGGTCAGCGGGCGCAGTGGGGTCAGCGGGCGCACTGGGGTCAGCGGGCGCAGTGGGGTCAGCGGGCGCAGTGGGGTCAGTGGGCGCACTGGGGTCAGCGGGCGCAGTGGGGTCAGCGGGTGCACTGGGGTCAGTGGGTGCAGTGGGGTCAGCGGGCGCAGTGGGGTCAGCAGAGGAGTGCCCGCCAGGGCAGGGCGAGGCCCTGCCGTCCAGCCCCGTGCTCCCCTGCTCCTGCCGGTGATTTCTGTGGAGGCCTGGGGTGTGTGAGGAGGACAGAGGAGGAAGAAGCGGTGGCAGGAGTGTGAGCCACACTCGCAGGGGGAAGTGTTGGATTGCACTTAGAAAACGGAGTTCTTACTTCCTGGACAGAGTGGCTTCTGGGTCTTGGCGCGTGCGGAGCCCCTGCCGAGGGTGCTGAGACCGCGGAAGGGAAGGGGCTGTTTGGGCGCAGCCACGTCTGGAACCGCTGGTCACGAACCGCCTCCTGCAGGATGTGTTACTCACTCGGATTCGGAAACCTCACTCCAGAGCTCCAAACCAAGCGATTGCACTGTGGCTGCACGTTAGACTGACCTGGAGCTTTGAAAAGGCTCCGTGCCCTGGCCCCACCCCAAACCAGTGAGACCAGTCTGGGTGGGACCCGGGGCAACCAGGGCCTTCCCTCAGCCGGCAGGAGTCAGGCAGCCTCTGAGCATCGCCGATGCGCCACAGCCACGCACAGTGCAGGTGCCAGGCCCGCCGCCTGCCTTTCCGCAGCAACCTGCGCGCCCAGGGCCCGTGTGAGACACACCAACCACAGGCCCCGAAGGAATGGAAGGGCCGCTGGTTGGGTGTCGTCCTGAGCACGGAACGTTGCCAGTTCGATTCCCAGTCCGGGCATGTGCCCGGGTTGTGGACTCCATTGATGTTTTGTTCTCACATTGATCTCTCTCTCTCTCTCAAAAAAAAAAAAAAAAAAAAAAAGTCTTAAAAAAAATCACACCAGCCTTGGGCATACACAGTATATCGCTCCTCCACATCAAAAATCTCTTTAAAAAATGTTAGTGTTTTAAAACACTATATATTTTTGGTAATAGTAGTTTGAAAAGTAGAAGAAAGTATATAGTTTTAAAATCTCTTATTCACCTCTGTCCTCCATCCACCCACTTCCCACTTCTGCTGGGTATCTTTCCAGAAGTTTCTTTCCCCAGCTCCATTGTTGTCATGTTCTCCACTGTGTTTTCTCTCCCAATGCCCAGAGGAGGTTGGGAGGCTCCGGTGTGGTGAGCGGTGATGTTTGTTCTTTTGTCGGGTGTCCTCGCGGCTGGCAGGAGGAGCCATTTCAGTGATGCCCTCCTGCCCTCGCCCCATCTTGGAGGCCTTTCTGCGTCAGTGCAAAGCGAGCTTCCTTCTGCTTAAACAAACAAGGACGGGGCACACTTCGTGGACAGGCCTGGGGGGCAGGCGTGGGGGGAATGCGTGGGGGGCAGGCGTGGTGGGCAGGCGTGGTGGGCGGGCGTGGGAGGCAGGCGTGGTGGGCAGGCGTGGGGGGAGGGGGGCAGGCGTGGGGGCAGGCATGGTGGGCAGGCGTGGTGGGCAGGCATGGGGGGAAGGCGTGGTGGGCAGGCGCGGGGGGCAGGCATGGGAGGCAGGCGTGGTGGGCAGGCGTGGTGGGCGGGCGTGGGAGGCAGGCGTGGTGGGCAGGCGTGGGGGGAATGCATGGGGGGAAGGCGTGGTGGGCAGGCGCAGGGGGCGGGCATGGGAGGCAGGAGTGGTGGGCAGGCGCTGTGGGCAGGCACGGGGGGGGAGGCAGGTGCGGGAGGTGGCGTGGGAGGCGGCGCGGTGGGTGTGAGTTAGGCTGCTCCTCCCCAGGTGCGCCCAGGAGCCGGCAGGTGCGGGCCAGCGGGCTCCCGCTGGTGGTTTGACAGGAGGTGCTCTGGTGCTGCAGTTGTCAGGCTGTGGCTGGACCGCCTGCGTGCACCCCCTTCCTCCTCTCCCCCATGTCTGATGAAAATGCAGACCCTGGACTCCGCCGGGATCTTCGGGGCGGAGCCTTGCCAGCTTCAGTAAGCTCCCAGCCGATGCTATTGAAAGTGCGCTGGGCCTGGAGAGGCCGAGCTGCAGGGATTCGCTGGGGAACGATGCCCCGGGAGCAAGCCCTCCCACGTGCTGGCCCACGGCCACCCTGGCTCGTCCAGGGGGGATCTGCCACTGCCCTCCCCCCAAGAGCTCTGTGATCCCCAGGGGACAGTCTTGGCATAGGCTGAAAGTCACGTTTGGTTATCAGTCCCTGAGGCAGCATTTCCAACTCTCCCCTCAAATACGAGATGACAAACCGTGGGAGGTGCGCGGTGGAGAGCACTGAAGACGTGCGGCATGTCAGTGAAATCTCGTTACTGTGAGGCGGGTGGGGCGGTTTGGGCCCCCTCATTCCAGGCATCACTTATGAAACCAAGACTAGCTGGAAAGAGCAGAAAGGCCTTTTGTCCCTCTCCCACTGTCCCGTTCCGAGACTAAGAGACCCGTTTGCCCACGTGGAAAATCAGCTTCCCCTGCTCAAGAATCACTTTGAAATGACCAGAGGCTTCCTACCACCTCATCTTGCTGCATGCAATCCGAGGGAAGGCGAGGGAGCAGAGGCTTCCGCCCTGGTTAGCGTGGGGAGCTGCTGGCGGTGGGCTGGACCTTGAGCCGCGTGGTGCGAGGCCTCGGAGAGCCAGGAGGAGCTGTGGTGGGAGTGCCTGCTGGGCTCAGAGCCAGAGCGGGGAGGAGGGCGGAGCGGTGTTAGGTCAGCAGAGCTGCTGGACCCCTGGAGCGGGGGCCTTGTCCCGCCCTCCGGCTTGGGCTTGAGAAAGGGGGCCTGGCCATCACCGAAGTGGGAAGAGAGCAGGACCAGGATAATGCCCACACCTGTCTGCTGGCAGAGAGGGCCTGGGTGTGTATTTGCAATGAGAATCACAGTACTTAAGACAATGTCTACCGTGTTTCCAGGGGAGTGTTATACTCTACGTGTTTAATTCCCAGTCAAGCTGTTATTAATGTGTGAAGGCAACAGAAAAATAGTTTTCGGATATAAAAAGGCTCTGGAAATCTACCACCAACGAAAGAGTCATTTGATGATGTTCTCTGTCTGAGAGTATCCAGTATTAGGAATTTCAGAATGGAGAAGCATGGCACAGAGGAACTGGGATAAACATAATGAACATAATTAAACTTAATAATTAAACATAGTAGTAATTAAACATAATACTGCGCCCAGGTGGTCTCTGTGAGTCTCCTTGGCAGCAGGTTCATCAGGTGCAGCAGACGTGCCCTGTGGCAGGGGGCACTGGGAATGAGGGGGCTCAGCATGTATGGGGACGGGGAGTACACGGAAATCTCAGCACCTTTCCCTCAATTTTGCTGTGAACTTTAAACTGCTCTAAAAATAAAGTCTTGGCACCCTCCGGAGAGACGTGCCGTGCCAGGGTAAAAATAAAGTCTCAATAATAAAGTAAAATAGATGGCAGATGTCAAAAATATTTGTGAATGAAAGGTAATATGGCATAAAAATAACTTTAATTTATTTGAGACTAAATTCCCAGCTTATGTTAATGGGACTGGAAAGTAGAGAGTTAGGGGATTGAGGGTAAGGAAAATTTACTTAATTTATTGTCTTTTATGTGAAAGACTTAATTATAAAATGTCATTGACTTTCTCTTATTAAGAAGAAATAAAACTAAAAGTGAATAATAAAGGTTATAAACCTCAAGAACTTAAAAATAAAACACTTTTCTTAAAACACTTTTCTTAATAAACCTGGGATGTATTCAGCCGAGTGCTGGGTGTTCTAGCCTGTTCTAAGCACTGTAATAAGGCAAGAAAAGGAAATAAAAGGCATACAGATAAGAAAGGAAGAAATTAAACTGGCTTTATGTGCAGATGACATGCTCATCTATACAGAAAATTCCAAGGACAGTAAACACACACACCCCCCCCACACACACACACACACACACACACACCCTCTCCTAAAACTAATGAGTTAGGCAAGGTTGCAGGAGACAAGAATAGACATACAAAAATAAATTGTATTTCTATATACCGGCAATGAACATGGAAGACCCAACATACAAGAGATGCCAGTTCTCTCCAAATTGATATACAGGTTTGATGCAATTCCTATCAAAATCCCAACAAAAATACTTTGTAATTTATATAAAAGGCTAGACTAGCTATAGTGGTTTTGAAAAAGACTGAAGTGGGAGAAATAAGTTTTATCATATAGCTACAGGAATCAGGACTGCGTGGTATTGGAGGCTCAGAGATGAATGGAACAGAATTGAGAGATCCACTCGAGGGTGCCCATGGATTTTGGACAAAGGCCCAAAAGCAGTGCAATTGAGGAAATTATTTTGTCTCAGTTTCCCTTATTGCCCTTGTCAAGGACTCTTCCCTCGCTTCTCACTATCCTGGGGACTGTGCTCTTTGGTATTTATCCCCAAGAAATGAAAACTAAGGCGAACAAAAGGTCCCTCTGCAAATGCTCACAGCAGCTTTATTCATAACAGCCAGAAGCCGGGATGGCCCAGATGTCCTTCAGTGGGTAAGTGGCTAACCAAATCATGCTATGGACACACCACGGAATACTAGACAATAATAAAAGGGAATGGACTATCGATGCATGCGACAGCCTGGCTGAATCACCAGAGAATTATGCCAAGTGAAAAAAGCCATTGCCAAAGGTTATGTATTGTATGGTTGTGATGACAATTATATAACATTTGTGAAATGTCAAAATCATGTAACTGGAGAACAGACGTGTGATTGCCAGGAGGGCAGAGAGGGTGGGCAGGGGGCGGAGAGCAGTGGGTGTGGCTACACAGGGCTGCAGGAAGGAGCCTTGGGAGTTGTCCGCCATCTTCCCTGTGTTTAAGTTAATATGCTGGCTGTGATGTTGTGTTACAGTTTTTTTGTTGTTGTTGTTGTTAATTCTCACCTGAGGATATTTTTCCATTGATTTTTAGAGAGAGTGGAAGGAAGGGGGAGAGACACAGAGAGAGAAACATCGATGTGAGAGAGGCACATCAATTGGTTGCCTCCTGCAAGCTCCCTGACCAGGGCTGGGGATAGAACCTGCTGAGGTACGTGCTCTTGACCGGAATAGAACCGCAACCTTTCAGTCCCCAGGTCGACGCTCTACCCACTGAGCCAAAACGGCTAGGACTGGGCTTCAGTTTTGCAAGATGTTACCTTTGGGAGAAACTGGGTAAAGGACACATGGGATTTTGCTCTTATTTTTTATAACTGCACGGAAATCTATAATGATCTCAAAATAAAAAGCTTAACAAAAAATATTTACTACAGCAGTTGATAAATCGTAGATCACAACTTATGAGATGGCATCTAATCAATATCCCAAATTCATAGTCTTAATTACTTTTAAAAATATTCAACAACTAAGAAAGACTATCAACTGAATAAGCATTCCATTCAGGAGGTAAGGGCAAAAAACTCTTCAAGAGAAGCCTGAGGAAAGCGAGGTAGGACTAGAATGAAAACATAGCACTAGAATGGGTAATATTTTGCAGTCTGATGCAGTGTAGCATCAGACTAATGAAAAGCTAATTCTAAGAAGGAGTCCTAGAAGACAGGGTGAAGCGAAACAAACAAAAAGCCAATAAAATAGGTCTACTTTTGACTAATCACATATAAAAATGGATATGTATTAAATAGTGGTAAAAATGAATATATAATGCATTTACACAATAAATGTATACGGTAACTTACAAACGTTTGTGAAATGAGTAAGTAATGCAAACTAGGAGTGAGAAAGGACATCCATGCGGAGACGGACAATGTAGAACAGGACGTGATACCACAACGGCCTTCAGCGCGGGCAGCGTTCCCGCTGCCCCGTGACCTTGGCCGGCTATCCCACCTCCCTCAGCCTCCGTCCCCTCCACTGAAATGGGAGTCATAGCGCAGGGATGGCGTGGATTCAGTGAAACGACACATGCATGCGCTCGGTACTCTGTACAACTCAGATCGCAGCGAACGTTAACTTTGGTATAAAATTGGAAAATGTTAGGAAACAAATGCCCCAATTGTCTACCATAAAAGGTCAGGGGTTGGGAAAGGTTTTTTATTAACGAGCAGAGAGTAAGTCTCTCAGGTTTGTGGGGCACTCAGCAGCGAGTCAGTGCCGCCGGGGGCGTGGCTGTGCTCCCTGAAAGCCGCTTACCAAGTGCGTGCGGCCTTCGGGCTGCCTCCCTGGGCCCTGGCCTAGACCAAGAGCAAAGAAGGAAATGGCCACAGTCTTCAAACCCATAAGCAGAACCTCCAGGATACGTGATCCTTTTGAATATTTTTTAATTATTATTTTTTAGTATATATATTTTATTTTTTCCATCACTTGTTATCCCCTTTATACTAGCCTCCATTTCCACCCACACCCACACCCCGCCCCTGCGCCTGCAATCACCACACTGTTGTCCAGATCCATGAGTTCTTTCTCTTCCTTTTTCTTTTCTGCTCAATCCCCACCCCCGTGCAGCCCCTAACCTCCCCCCACCCCCAGCTGTCAGCCTGCTCTCTGGCTGAGTCTGCCTCTATTTTGCTTGTTATTTCAGTTTGTTCATTAGATTCCATATATGAGGGAAGCCATGTGGCTCTTGCCTTTCTCCGTCGGGCTTATTTCACTCAGCATCATGCTCGCCAGGTCCCTCCATGCTGTCGCGAAGGGGAACGGTTTCTTCTTTTTCATGGCTGAGTAGTATTCAATTGTGCAAATGTACCACAGCTGTTTTATCCAATCATCTATTGGTGGGCACTTGGGCTGCTTCGAAATTTCAGATCCTTTTGATTTTTAAAAACTTCTCTAGACCCTTGAAAAAGAAGAAAACGATCTCAGGTCTTTCCTCTGACCTAGCATCACACACGCACAAATATCCGACACACGAGACACCCAAACAGTGGTAGTAGCCTCATCTCACTTACAAAGGAAGGAACCCCAGGCAAAACCTGGACAAACGGAATCTGTTGGATGTTAGCAGAATAATGCATCATGATCAGGGAAGGTTCATTCTAGAAAGATGTTATGGCCTATTATTAGGAAGTCTGTTAATAAATCTCATCAATATGTTAAAAGGAAAATATGATCATCTTCACAGATGCCAAAAAAGCATTTGTTAAAATTTTAATATTCATATGCAGTGAAAACTCTTAGAGAAAGAACCAAGAATAAAAATATACTTTCTCAGCATAATAAATACTGTCTGTGGCCAACCAGTAGCCAAAAATATGCTAAACTTTGTGATGATCAACCAAGAAACTAAAACCAAGAATAAGTAAAGGCCAGCTGCTAGTAATGCTGTTATTTGTTATTGTTTTGGGTGTTCTAGTCAATGAAACAAGAAAAGAAACAGATATAAGTAGTAATTACATATTGGGAAAAAGAATGCCAAATCAACATTGGACACAGGTGACATTATTCTTTATTTTAGAAATGAAAGGAATCAGTTGAAAACTTAGTACCTGTACTAATAAGAGAGTTGGGTAAGGGGGATGTTTACAAAGACATAGTGACCACAATCAATAACTTTCTTAGAGACTCTGCAGTCCTAACTAGTTGGGTGACGTCATGGAAAAGTTATTCCCCTGGTCCCGGCTGCCACCTCCCTGCCCAGGCTGCCAGCTCCCTGCCCCTGCAGCCCCACAGCTTCTCCTCCTCTGCACGCCTGGCAGAGGCAGCGAGCTGCGGCCCTCTCTTAGGAGGAAGTGGGGCAACGTGAGTATTAACCACGGACTGGCAAGCCGCCCCTGCCCTGTCTGCAGGAAAGTGGTTATTAAAGAGAGTCGCACTCAGCACACCAGGTCTCAGACGCCATCAGAGCAAAGTCGGCATCTGTGGAGGTTCTCACCCACGGGCCTGTTTGTTCCACAGACGCGTGGCCCGGAGTGTGGCCCCTTGGAGTCGGAGGAGAATGTGGGCAGCAACTGCATTCATTCTCCATTTGATCTTCTTTCCTGATTCTGTATCTTCAACCAGTTACTCATCCTCGTCTGTAGAATGGTGCCCTGAAAGTGACTTCAAGGGCCTCCGTAGCCTTGCCCACATACTGAGGAAAGCAAACCTCGCTGCAGGGCATTGTAGCACTAACTACCTTTTGGGGTTGGGAGGTGGGGTGAAAGAAAGCATCTCCACAGCTGCTCACTAAAGTTGAGTCCCTTTCTGCAGCCTTCCTTGGATTGGCTAATTTCCTCGTCTCTTTAAAAACACCAGGAAGGCCCCACCCAGTTTGGCTCAGTGGATAGAGCGTTGGCCTGCAGACTGAAGGGTCCCGGGTTCGATTCCCGTCAAGGGCACATGCCCAGGTGGTGGGCTCGACCCCCAGTAGGGGGAATGCAGGAGGCAGCCAATCAGTGATTCTCTCTCATCATTGATGTTTCTACCTCCCTCCCTCTCCCGTCCTCTCTAAAATCAATAAAACAAACAAACAAACAACAGGAAGCCAAGCTTAGATCCTAGGGTTTGAGGAAGCCCCTCTGGCTTGGCTGCGGCTGCGTCCGAGCTTTGCTCTCCCTCAGCAAAGGAGAGCATTAGTCACAGTGATCATTTCTCGGGGGCAGCAGTTATGCCTTCCACCTTCCTGTTTCCCCTGGAGCAGCCAGGGCGGTTCTGGGAGTAGGATGCAGAGCAGAGGGGCAGAAGCTAGAGCTGTGGTGAGGAGGAAAGACGGGCCGGATGCCGTGGGCGTGCCTTTCAAGGCCTCGCTGCCCGCCGGAGCTTTGCTGCAGGGGAAACTGGTAACCAGCCTGAAGCTGAAAATAAGAAAAGAAAAATGCTGTCTACCTTAGGGCATTGCTGCAAAGACCATAATGTATGAATGTGTTTTATTTTAATATGTTATATACACATAAATCCTATACATCAATAGCAGATATAATATACAGACTGTGTCTTTAAAAATGTAAACCTTTCTGAGATGCATAAGCCCTCTCAGAAATAGGGAATGTATTTTTATAGACGTTATTGAATGGAGTGATTTAAAAATTTTCCACCCAGCCACACAGCACTCGCATGAGATAGCGAGGGGAATGCCAGGTGGCCGGAGGGCAGCCCCCCCCACCCCGCTGGGTCTCACGGCTGCCACATCTTCCTCATGAATGTCAGCAAACCCAACATTGGTTGTGGGTTCCTGGATGCCAGGCACTGTGCTAGGATCTTTGAATGAATGCTCGTGTTCTTCCCAGCATGGGAGGAAGGAGGTCCCGGGGGAGAGGGTGGGCTCTGAGGTCCAGCTTGGTTTCCTATGAATCTATAGACTCAGGATGCGTTTGGTCTGGTCTCCACTTGCATCTTCACATATTCTCTTAGAAAGACTCTTACTGTGGGAGAGAGATGCGGAGTGGACGCTGAAACCAAGGAGTTCTAATCTTGCCTGAGGTCTCCGCTTACTTTCACTTTTCCACATAGTCTCTGAGGGACCGTTAGGATATGCAGAAGGTGGGATGCAGCATAGTAGCAACATCCTGTGAACATTTCTCAGTGTGCCCAAAAGGCTGCCTGCAACCTCTAGCGCCTCAAAGTCTCTATAATTAAAACTCCATGATGTCATCTTTGAGCTTTGATATAGCTTAAAATTATCCTTCTGTAGGTTGTTTCTTTCTGAAACATTTTAAATTTAGAAAATTAACTTGTTAAACTTTTTTAAAAGTTAAATCTTTAGGTTTTTAAATTCACTCTGCTGTGGGAGAGTTGGAATGACAAATGGGTGAGTCACTGAAGTTAAATGTTAGGGCACACTGGGGAAGCCACGGACCCCCTGGTCTCCAAAGGGTGTGTTTGCCACCGTTTCATCTTGGCAGGGCTGAGGGTGCAGGTGGGCTCCGTGGCCTGCCTTCCCCTGCCAGGCCCCTTCTTGCTGACACCTGTGTGGATGGCCGGTGGGAGGGACGCCCAGTGTTCAGGGGTCAGACAGGTCTTAATGGACAAGACTCTGGAGGTTGAGTCATTTCCCTCCATCACCACTCATGACCTCTCGTGGGTTCCACCTGATGCAGCTCTAGGTCAGTCTTGCAAAAGCCAGTTCACTGAAATGAATGTGAATTGACTAGTTGCATGTCAGCATCTTAAGGAACGTCTGATTTGTCTTCATCCCTACTCCCTGTTGTAGACCGAGAAGCAACGAGAGGAGAGAATGAGGGACTGAGAGAGAGGAGGAGACTGAGGGGTCAGTGAGAGGGTGCTGACGAGGGAGGCGAGGGGGTGAGGAAGACAGGAGCATGGTGGGATTGCAGGGCAGAGAGAGGGGTTCTGGGGGGCATGGGCAGCAGCTCCATCATGGCGTGACCAGATGGCAGAGGCCTTTGACTGTGCAGGTGCCCAGGAGTCTCTGACATTTCTGGCCGTGAGAACACGGAAGACGGGGTCTTTATTTCATGCGATTCCTGCTCAGTGTGGTGGCGCGGGCGAGTCTGGGGGAAGGCTCTCCTGCTGTCAGGAGGTGATTTACCACTGGGGGTGACGGGGAATGGTATGTGATCCTTCCCCCGCCATCTTTGGGACTTACTAATTTTCTTCCCCCACTTATCACAGCTGTGAAAACTGTTTTTCCGACATGATGGGTGACAGGTGCCGGGCGCCTGCGCCCTCAGGGCGGGTGGCAGGATGAGCATGCACATACAGGGCTCCCAGGGGCATCGGCCGAGTGAGCGAGGACTCACTGGGGGCTTTCTTTGGGGGACGGTTGCCGAGTGAGCTCGGCTCTCTGGAAGCACAGACGAGGAGCCGCAGGATCTTAGTGGGGGGTGTCCGACCGCTTTGTGGATCAGGGAGGGATGGAGAAAGTGGCCTGCTGATAAATATTTAATAATGGCTCTCTGCTCAACAGCAGAAGCACAACTTGGGGGGAAGTGCTTGCTGATTGCTGATTTCCACGGTGTAAATTTCTCACCATGGTACGTTTCATGTGGCACCCTGGACGTGGAGTTGCCAGGAGACACTGGCTCCGCTGGGTCCTGCTCACCCTGGAGGAGGAGTGTGTATGGGCAGGGCAACGCGAATGCAAGAAAAAGTCACCCTGCTCTGTCCCCAGCATGACGTCATGTGTGTGACGTTCTCTCGTGGAACCCAGAATTTACCTCCCCCTCTTATAGATGGGGAGGCTGAGGCTCAGAGGTGTGAACTGCTGTGTCTGTATTGTAAGCAGCAGCAGAATGGATTCAAAGGCCCATGCCCTCTCTACTCACCTTACTGGGCTGTCCACGGTCAAGGGGTGAGTTTCATAAGGCACCCGAGAATTACGGGGCTGGCTCATGCTGCCAGGACAGTGTGGGCCGGAGGCATTATCGGGGAGAGCTTTGCTGATGCAGTTACCTAAGTGGCCATCCAAAGAATGAGTAGAGGAGTGTGGCCAGGTGGACCCAGTGTCGAAGGGTGAGTTGCACCTCCTTTCTCATCCTCATCTCTATAATGGGGCCCTGAAAGTCGACTTCAAGGGCCTGTTAAGAGGATTCAGTGAGAGGATTCAATGCTCTAAGCGCGGCATCTCACACCTGATGCACATCAGTGCTGACTCTCAGCAGCCTTTTCCTTTTGAGTTCGTTAAGCTGGGACTGACGAGGGCTGCGTTCATCAAAGGTAATGTGCACACGACCCACCTGGGGGCCGGGGTAAGCGCAGAGTGTGACTGAGGCTGGGAGGGAGGGGCCTGCGGTGCTGCTGCTGGTCTGGGGACCACACTTTGAGTAGTCTACAGCGACCCACAGGTTGAGAACCGCTAGCAGGGTCGCATAAGACCATCGGAAAACATAGATATTTACATTACGATTCATAACAGTAGCAAAATTACAGTTATGAAGTAGCAACGAAAATAATTTTATGGTTGGGGGTCACCACAACATGAGGAACTGTGTTAAAGGGTCACGGCATTAGAAAGGTTGAGAACCACTAGCAGGGGCTGGGACGCCCTGACCGCATTGTGCTCCTGCTGCTTCTCCCCCCACCTCCGAGGTCACGTTCACAGGGCAGTATAATATCCCTTTGTTCCAGATGGGTTCCTGAGGTTCCTGGTGAGGAGCCCTGCTCAGCCCTGCTGAGGGCACCTGGCTGCAGGCAACACTACCCCTGTGGGAAATCGGGACGTGGTTTCCTCTCCTTTTTATTTCCTTGACCTTAGTGTTGCTTCTGCCAGGGCTTAGCTGTGCGACCTTTGCCACACCCTTTCCCTCTTTTGGATTCAATTTCTACATTCCCAAAACAAGACAGCAGGACAGAGTGACCTTCCTTAGGGGCACTCGGAGGCTCCCTCCCTGAACCTGCGATTCCTAACTCTATTCCTCCGAAGGCATGTGGAGGAATAAAGTTAGGACTCAGGAGGACGAGGGGGGAAGGATGAAGCGGAAGGTCACAGAGGAGCGCCGAGTGGTGAAGAGGACTCTGTCGCACAGGAACCTCCTTGCTTTGGGAGCAGTAGTTACTTATTGAGCATGCATGTGCCAGACGGTGTGCCAGGAATGGACAGGGGACAGTTGTCACACCTCTGGCCTCACACTCTCGAATACCATTTTTATGTTTGGGAATTTCGCACCTCACCAACCCATGCCTCTGTAAAGCAGAATTCAGAACCCTTTCGCCAGCCTCCCTGGCAGCGAGCACACACGTGAGACCTGGGTCTGCCCATCGGATGCATCCCGGCTGGGGTTTGAAGTGGCTGCTGGTGAAGAGAAGGAGCGGACACTGTGTGACCCATCCCGGAGGGGAGGTGGTGGTCAGCTGTGGGAAGGCTTCTGGTGGCATTTATCCCGGGTGAGTCTGTGGTGCAGGCTGCCCGGTCTGGACCCTGGAGTGGGGGCAGGGCTCCTCTCCTGGACGGCTCTGCGCTGTGGGTTCGATGTTGCTCCTGGCTGTGGCCGCCCTGCTTACAGTAGTTAGAGGGGTCCTGCTGTTTCCCAGCCAGAATCCTGACTGCGTACACCACTCTGTGCATCATCTCAGTTACTTCTCACAGACACCCAGTGAGGTGGCAACTGGAGAAAGTGAGCCATGAAGAGGTAGACTTACCTCCCCAGGCCACACGGCTGGCAGTGGAGGAGCCAGGGGCTGAGTCCAGATCACCTGGCCCCAAAGCTCATGTTTGAGGCGCCACATCTTGTTGAAGGATCGGGGGCGTGGAAAGGTGCTAGTCGGTGTAGGTGTCTGTCCCTGGTGCTAGGTGTCTGTCCTGGTGTAAGGGTATGTCCCTGGTGCAGCCTGTCCCTGGTTCAGGCTTTGTTGGGTCCAGGCCCAGCAACACATTCTCCCCAAGGAGTGGTAACAGAGGCAGCTGTTCCAGCGACAGGGATCAGGCAGACACTTGGCTTTGACCCAGAGGGGTACCGTGTGAGACCAGGGACCACGGGTGTCTGCACGCTCCGGAGTCTGCAGGTGGGTGCTGCAGGGAAAAGAATGAGGTTGGAACTCAGAGGAGAAAGAGATCTGTCCTCCAAGGCTTCTTCAGAGAAGAAAGTAAATGAAGCTTTAGCTCAAGCCCAGGGACCCATCAGAGAGTGAGACGGCCACCGCCCGCTGGTGATAGCACTTGGTCCTGTTAACCACGACAGACAGTTGACATTCCTTTGGGCAAAGTTCCAAGGAGGCGCACTGGCTAACTGGTCAACCGCAGCGGCTTCTCATGGGCCGGAAACCTTCCTGGGGGTCCAGCTTCCTCCCTTCCTCTCTTTCTTTACATTCTTTCATTTCTTCTGACCGCTCATCTCTTTTTCTTCAACAAATATTTTTGAGCACCTCGTATTTAATGATTCAAGCAATGTTTATTGAATGCATACCACGAACCACACATGGTGGTAAGTGCTGGAGATACAACAGAGACGTAGGCAGGCACGCTCTCATACTTTCCAATTTAGTGGCTGAGAGAGGTTCGGTCCAGTGGGTGCAAACTTGATTTAAGTGGTGGTATCTCCACCCTCACCCACAGCCCTAACCCACTCCCTAGGAATACACCACTCTACCCCCACTTCACAGATGAGAAAACTGAGGCCACCGAGATTGAGTCAACTGCCTGAGGTCCCACGGTTAGAGCCAGATCTCTGTGAGGGCTAGGAGTGTCAGAACCAAACGGGTCCAGCTAAACCTGACTCTGGACTGTGACTTAGCCTGGGACAGGACCCAGAGCTTCCCATTCCTTTCTCACCTGGGGCCCAGGACCAGCCCCTAATGTTGTCACCGCTCATGTGCCCCGAGGAGCCTGGCTGTGGGCGGATGTGGCCTCCAGGTCTGCCCGCTTCCTCGCTGCTTCTGCCTCCAGCAACTTCAGCTGTCTGATTAGAAGTTTTTCTTGTTGTTGATCCCTTTAGGGGAAACGATGTGGTGGGAGGATGGTGGGGCACATCCACACTCACTTAAGCTTGGATGTAACCCAGGTTCCAGAATCTCTGTGCCCAAGGTGGCCACACTGAGCCCTTCTGGGACATCTGGCCCACTGAATCCCCCAGCGTGCTCCTGCTTTTTCTTGGGTGGATAGACTTACCTCCAGTCCTAACCCACCGGCGGGCAGGACTTCCTCCTTGAGAGCTGACTTCCTGGTACTGGGCCAGCTAAAGGCCAGGTGGTGTGGGGAAGAGCAGGGGGCCCTGGAGACAGACAGTCCTAGGTCGAATCCCAGTGCTGCCATCGATGAACTGCGCTGCTTAACCTCTCCGAGTTCCTTTGTGAAGCGGGCATGAGCGTACCTGTGTCAGCGGGCTGGAGAGATGAGGCACCTGCAGGTCTTAGCTCAGCGCCTGGCACACAGGAAGCGATGTGTGGCTATGCCCATTATCGGATAGAGCAGAAAGAGCCTCCTGAGTCTGGCCCCTAGGCCTGGTGCCCTTTCCCCTGCAGGGTCCCTGGGCGCAGGCACCTCCTGGTCTACACGTCACCTCGTCCCTTGGTCTGTTTCCTGCCTGTTCTCCAGTGACCACTCACATGCCTCTGATCCCCACTCTGCCTGTCACGGGGAGCCAGGGAGCTGGGGAGCCGAGTGTGTGCACTGGTTCACCTCTGGTGAGGACCACAGTGGCCATCATCCAAGGAGCCATTGGTCCCTGGTTGCCAGCTCTGTCCCAGTGCCTCTCCCAGACCCTTTGCTACTTGCAGTCATCCTGGGCCCCAGAACAACCACGGGAAGGGTTGGGGAGCTCGGTTCCACGGGGGCTCCTGAGGGTGCCCTGCGCAGAGCACCCAGAGCAGGGAGGTGGGTGTCCCGGGACGAGCAGAAGGATCGTCCCCTCACTCAGGGGTACTTCCCTATAGTTCCACTCATTCATTCATCATTCACCCAACTCACATGTTTGCCAACACTGGGAATTACGAAATTCCCCCCCCCCCCCCATTTTTGCCAATCTAAGGGTGAGAAAAATATCCCATCGTAATTTGCTCTTCCCTGCTGGCCATGAAGCTGGGATGTCTTCATCTGCCTGTTGCCCATTCCTTATTTCCTTCTCTGGGAATCCCTTCTTCCTATTTCTTGGTCTGTCTTCCTTGTGGGCTTTCTCTTATTGATGGATAGTCACCGTCTTTATACATGGTGAGTACTAGTCCCTTACCTGGGACTTATGTTGAAAATCACCCCCGGGCTGTCCTGTGTCTTTCCTTGTTTTGAATTATTTTGTCTTGCAGACACTTCATGCCCTTACAGTCAAGTGTTCAGTCTTCTGAATGGCGTCCGGGCTCCCTCCCCTCTGGCAGCACCTCTCACACCCGTCTGTCCGTCTGTCTGTCTGTCTGTCTGTCTCGCGGAGACACTTGGGGCCAGCGCTGCATTTTACCGTGTCTGGCTCCTCTGGACCAGTGCAAGGCTGGGCACAGTTTTGTGCCTGAATGAGTTCTTTTTTTTCTTTTCTGAGAACAGGTTTTGTGCCGTAATGAGGGAGTGAATGGAAAACTGTGCGCAGCCCTCCCTGTAGAGACGGCAGTGATCGGGCGTGAGTCACGTGAGTCACGAGCTCTGCCCGCCTCAGCTGACATTTCCGAGGCTCCCGCAGAGAGCAGAGGAGCCCCTCCCTGCAGGGCGCCCTCCTGAGCAGGCACAGGGCTGCTGTGCTGTCACCAACATGTGAGGGGGTTTAGCTCTCAAGACGGAGGGGCAGCATGTCTGTGTATGTGTGACCGAGGCGTTAGAAGTCTCGGAGGACCTGTGTGTGTGGGCGCTGCGGCTGAGGGGAGAGGGGAGAGGAGAGAGGGGTGAAGGTGCTAAGAACCTGCAATAGGTTGCATTTGCTGTGAGGAGGACGGGGTGGCTGGAGCCGTTGAGCTTGGGGAAAGGGCATCCTTGTGAGCGGAGCCTCCTGAAGTCCCGTCATCTGTGGCTACATGATGCCCCATGTCCCTCTGCTCAGTCCCCACAGGCTTGGTTTCCACTGCCATTTTCTAAAACCGCGGAGAGTGCCGGTTCGATTTTAGACCCAAATAACCTGACACGTGTGAGAAATAGTAAATATTGACCAGCCCTTTTGTGGAGCAGGTTATTGCCGTGGAAACGCTGTGTACACAGATCTGCAGGATGGAGGGACGTGGCTCAGGAGCTGTGAGGGCAGGGCCGGCGCTGCCTGAATTGGCAGGTTAGGAGGGCCGTGTCAAGTCGCAGTGCCGTGGGGTGAGCCGTAACCCCGGTCCCAGTCAGCCCGCACCAAGAGGGCGTTCGCTATTGCCGCCCACACGCGCCGTCCTGCACTGTGTTCTGTGCACTACTGCACTTGTCATCGCGCCAGCCTGGGAGGTGCTCTTACCCCCGGGGGTCTCGGAGGCACAGAGTTTGAACATCTCGGGGAGGGCCTCAGCGGTGAGGGCCAGCGCCCGGGCGGTTCTGCAGAGCCGGTCTCCGCCACTCAGCCGTTTCTCAGGGAACGATCACCAGTCGGGTTGTGGCTGATGTGTGGAAACCTCGGCAGTGCCCAGCTTTGGAAGAGAAGATGTGGACGATCTGGCTCCTGACTGGGTGGGCACTGCCCTTTCCTAGTGGTTGCTCCCAGCCATTGCCCAGGTTAGTGGGACGGCAGCCCTCCCGGCGGCCCTGGGCACCCCCTGTTGCAGTTCTGCAAGTGCTGGGCCTCGCACTCAGGGCCTGTTGGAGTTCCTTGAGGATTGTCTGCTGGGAGGTCCTTGTCCTGATAGAAATTACATTACTTTTAGCTGCTGCTCCACTTGCTGGTGACTGCTTTTGAGGTTACTTGATTTTCGTCCTGTGGCCTCAAGAATTTGGGGGTGGCTGGGTGAAGACCTTCAGGGCAGGCAGGGAGGTGCCAGCAGGCGAGGCCTGTGCTGTGCGTCCACTCTCTCATACCTCTGCTCATTTTCTCTGCTCATTCATTGAACATTAGGTGCTCGTCACAACAGTGAGTGGTGGTTAGTCTTTCCTTCACGGAGCTCATGGCCTCACTAGGAGGACAGGTGTACACAGGCCTTGCAAAAGAGTGGCGATGCCACAATTGGGTCCTGCCAGGCGATTTGAGAGTATATAAGAAGACATTTGTTCAGATCTTGGGATAGGTCAGGGAGGCCTTCCAGGAAGAGGTGGTATCTATTGAGACTAAAGAACAAGTGGACACAGTTAGCAAGGCAAACAGTAATTGGGGGAAGAACGTTTCAGCCCTGGGAATCCTATGTGCAAAGGCTGGGAGTGGGGAGCAGGATGTGGGCAGTGCCTGGAGTTCAGTGGCTGGAGCCGTGTGTGTGTGTGTGTGTGTGTGTGTGTGTGTGTGTGTGTGTGTGTGTGTGTGGGAGGTACTCCATGACGTGGGGCTGGAGAGGTTAGTTACTGCAAGCTGAGTCAATCTACAAGTGGAGCCAGACAGTTTCTAATGTGCTCTGAACACAGCTCTGCAGGGTTGAGGCTTGGGTTGCGGGGTGTTGGGGAAACAGCACACGGGATGCGGTAGAGCTGCCTCTGGGGCAGCAGTGAGGGCTGTGGAGGCCCCTTTACAGCTAAGGCCGGCTGCTCTCTGTCTGGCTGATATGAGGACTTTAGAAAGCCTCTTGCCGTGGCTCCCTTTGCTGGACTTCTGCGTCTTAGAGTGATTCCTTTGGCCCTGAGCTTGGTCTGACACAGGATGTGGTGAGATGTCACTGAGTGCCAGCTGGACTCTTCAGGTCGCAGAGGAAAGCTTGTTGGGTACCTTATCTAATAAAAGAGTAATATGCAAATTAACCATTGCTCTGCTACACCCACAAGCCACGCCCACCAGCCAATCAGGAGCAAGTATGCAAATTAACCCCCAACCAAGATGGCTGCGGCCATGGAGTGAGCAGGAGGCTTGGGTTGCCCCCAGCAATGGAGGAAGCCAAGCTTTCCACACAGCCTGGCCTGCCTGGGCCTCCACTCAAGGCTACAAAGTTTCAATTATAGAAGATAAATAAATCCCAGATACCAGGGCCTCCACTTGGGTTGCCGGGGGGCATGGCTGGCCTGAAAACCACCACAGGCCCCTCACCCAGGCTGCCCCGTGCCCAAAGGGAACCCCCACCCTGATCCAGGACACCTTTCAGGGCAAACCAGCTGGCCCCCACCCGTGCACCAGGCCTCTATCCTATCTAATAAAAGAGTAATATGCAAATTGACCATCACTCCAACGCACAAGATGGCTGCCCCGTGTGGTCAAAGATGGATGCCCCCATGTGGACACAAGATGGCCACCACAAGATGGCCAGCAGGGGAGGGCAGTTGGGAGGGACCAGGCAGGCAAGGGAGGGCAATTGTGGGTGATCAGGCCAGGGGAGGGCAGTTGGGAGGGACAAGGGAGGGCAATTGTGGGTGATCAAGCCTGCAGGGGAGGGCAGTTAGGGGTGACCAGGCCGGCAGAGGAGGGAAGTTGGGGGTGACCGGGCCTGCAGGAAAAGGCAGTTGGGGGGGACCCAGGCCTGCAGGGGAGGGCAGTTGGGGAGGACCAGGCCTGTAGGGGAGGGCAGTTAGGGGCAAACAGGCTGGCAGGGGAGCAGTTAGGCATCAATCAGGCTGGCAGGCAGAAGCGGTTAGGGGCAATCAGGAAGGCAGGCAGGCAAGCATTTGGGAGCCAGCAGTCCCGGATTGTGAGAGGGATGTCCGACTGCCCGTTTAGGCCCAATCCTACTGGGATTGGACATCCCGTTTAGGCAGTTGGACATCCCTCGAGGGGTCCCAGATTTGGAGAGGGTGCAGGCTGGGCTGAAAAGCATCTTCCTCGCAATGTGACCTTTGTTCCTACGTTGACTTCTTGTGCCATGAGCTTTGGATAGGAGGACCTCACTTTGATTCAGAGGCTGTTTTCTGCTTTTGTATTTTTTAATCACCAAATATACTTGTGTTTTTGTCACCCAAAATCACGAGAATGTAACAGTGTATAACTGTGCAATGTAGGTAGAGAGTCTGCACTGTACAGAGGCTGCAGGTTTAACACTGGCGTGTACTATGCTGTGAATTTTTTTATTTGGACATATAAGCACATAACCAGTTAGTAAAAAGGAAACAGATCCTACATACACTTTTTATAACTGATTTTTTAACCTGTTAATTCTTGGACTTTATTCTATATCAATACCTTATTTAGAGCAACTTATCTTTTAAATGTATTTCATAATATGGTGGCCACCATATTATTTATTTAGGTTTTATTTATACTTATTGTTTGATCGATATTCTATTGATGGCCTTTGGATTATTTGCATTTTTAAAAAAATTATGAGCAATGCAGCAGTGAACATTCTTGTGAACTTCAGTGAGGATTTCTGTGAATAATTCTTAGAAGTGGGGTTTTTAGGGCCAAGGAAGTGAACATGTTCAGTTGTAGTGGGTATTGCTAAATTACTCTCCAATTTATGCACCCACCAACAATGCATGAAAGTGCCTCTCAGAAAGTCTTTTAAAAGATAAAATACCTATTGTTAAGCTATGAAACACATTTCAAATAATTGCAGAAATTCTACCAGCTGTGGCATGAAGGGACTGAATGGGTCTTGGAAAATGTGGGAACTTAACGTATTAAAAGGTGGTATTTTGGGCCAGTGGGGAGGAGTGGTTTATTTAATAAAAGGTGCCGGCATAATTGGATGGCCTTGTGGATGGATGCCAAGTTCGATTCCTAGCTCACATCTTAGCAAAAATAAATTATAGATGGGGTGAATTACAGAGTAAAGACACTAAAGTAAAAATAAGAAGGAATGTCAGAGGAAATGTTAGGAACATAGCCCTCCATGCCTCGAGTGAGGGAAACCCAGAAGCTATAAAGGGACAGATTAGACATTTTTGGTTCTATAAAAACAACTTAACCTTTTAGAGGAGAATGTATCATGGATTGCTTATTGAATTAAGAAGTACTAGTAAAATAGAGCCAGCAGAAAATGTAGTGGTTTCCAATAAGGGTAAGATGGAAGTTAATGAGGAAAAACGTTTAGAAGTACATGTGTCAGGAGGCTGTGGTTGGGGATGGAGACTCTGCACCTTTTATTCCAAGTAGAGTTGTAGGATGGACCAGTAAATACGCGGCCCCTAAACCTAGTAAGCTCTGGACGAGTAGAGAAAAGGGAAGGAAATGTTTTCTGTGTCTTTATTTTTTATTGTTTTGAGAAAGTTGAGTACCCGCCCAAAGCCTCAGGTGTCCCAGGAGAGAGAAGGCAAAAACACCATCAAAACAAAATCTCAGGCCACAAGATCTAGCCCTGGGCGCGCTGCTCACTGCCTCCACGCCTCCTTCCGCCGAAGCGCCCCTCCCAGTCCCTCTGGAAAGTCCCAGTCTCCAGGCTGTTCTGGGGGTTTCAGCAAAGCCCCTCTCCCCACACTTCACTGCAGGGTTTGTACCACCTCTGCATCAGCCCCAAGACACCCCTTTCCTTTTCCCTTCATCTGGCCATCACCAGGGGCTGCAGCCAATGAAACTGAGCGCACGGCCCTCTCCCCAAGCTCGAAGCTCCCTGGTTCTCACCTGCAGGTCACTGCACTGAAGTTTAGTAGGAAAGGCCCTGGAGTCAGGCGGCCCCGGCTTCAAATACCAGCTCTCCCACTCTCCCGCTGAATAGCCTCACACAGATCCTAGGTCTCAAGTTTCTTCATCTGTGAAATGGTGCTGCCTCCTAGCATTTATCTGATTGTTGTTGGGACTGTTATTATTACTTAGCACAGACTTGGCATGTAGGAAGTGCTCAGTAAGTGTTAGCTATTACTGGCTACTGATATTTCTCCTCCTCCTCCTTCTTCATCTCCTCCTTCCTCTCTCCTTCCCCGTCTCCTCTCCCTCCTCCTCCTCCTTTACTATTTTAAGTGTTGCCTTACCAATGCCCACAGAACAGACTGATCTGCTATCAGGGCCTAGGAGTACTGAAGTTCACTCACGGCCTGAGCGGTAGCAGAGTGGTGATTCAGAGCCAGACACCGGACTCCATCTGCCTTTGTTCCAATCCTGGCTTTGCCACTCACTGCTGTGTGCACCTTGCCAAGTTACTTACCATCCTGTGCCTTATTTTCTTTATTTGCAAGATGAGGATATCAATGGAACCTACCTTACATGGTTGTTATAAGGATTAAAGAAGTTAATGTGTGTGAAACACATGAAGAGTGTCTGCCTCATTCTGTGTAAATGTTTGTTAAAATAGTCACACAGTGAAGTCTCAGACACTTCACTTACTCCCTGTGGATCGTGGCAAAGATGAAGGAAACCTGAAAACGCTGGTGTGCGGTGTGCACAAGGAAGTATTGTGGTGACGTCACTATTTGCCTGGCCAAGGTCCATTCTCTCATTGGAACCCACCTCGGCCATCTCTAAGGAGGAGCTCTGAGAGTCGAGAAACTGACACCATGGGGCAATCCCTGAGTCTCTGTCTCTCTGTTTGATGTGCCTAAAATGTTCACTGACACGGCTTTGGGGTAGGACCGAAGCAATGGAGCGAGCACACTGCTGCTGTTCTGCTTCCGGCAGTGGGAGTGACTGATGTTTTCACAAAGGGATGGGTGGAAAGGCAGCGCCTGGCACCAGCCTTCTTGCTAAATCGAGGACTTTCGCACACAAATAGACACAAGTTTGCTTGCTGTTTAAATAGGATATTAGCGATGATCACTTATCCAACCCACCTCTCCTGGTGTGGTGCTACCTCAAATTAATGCTCTGCATTCTCACGGCCACCAGCTCACTAGTCCTGTTTTCCATAACCCCGTATAGATACCGCTCCCCCAACGTCACCAAAAGGAGACATGGCAGCACGTGTTTGTTAGCGCTGTCTGCAGGCCTGGGGCTGAGGACTGACATGGGTTTATCGTCACTTAATCCTCACAGCAGTTCTGGGTTATCCCCCACTTCACAGACGAGGACACCGAGGCGCCGTGGAATGAAGCACCTCCTGCAGCTGATGCTGCCGGTGGTCCGCGCATTGCCCGACTCCCACCTGGCGGCACCTGCGTCTGTTCGCCTGTGGCTTGCTCTGGCCATTGGCTCACTCTGTCCTTGTGCATGTTGGGCTGGGAATGTGGGAGTCGGGGATTCAATGCCCCCTGCCCCAGGGGCGGCCCTCAAGCAGTATCTGAGGGAGCTGGAGGATAACTCCTCTGTGCTTGTGTTTCTTAGTGTTCCCCAATCAGTTGCCATGGTTTCATGCTTGAAAACACGTCCTTCCTAGGCTTTCCTCCCTCCCTCCCTCCCTTGTCTTACCTTCCCACTGGTGCGCTCCCGGACCCCCTCGTACTTCAGTCATCCTCTCGGGATCTGCTTCTGGGGCATCCCAAACAGGGCCGTTGCTGAAGGCCTACCCAAATCCAATAGCCTTTCATGTCGTCATCCTCCTTGTGCATTTGACACTACTGATGGCTTTCTAGTCTTAGAATTCTTTCTCTTTTGGGTTCTGTGACACCTGGTGTGATTCTCTCTCTACTGCCCACAGCTGCTTTTCTTTCTTGTTCACTGGCCCTCCTTTCTTTGGTCACCCAATTTCAGGCATTCCTAGCGTCTCAGTATTTAAGTTGTAAATGACAGAAAAACCCAACTCAAACTAGTTTCTTTTTTTTTCAAACTAGTTTCAATCAATTATTGGATCATGCAATTGGGAGCCTTGGGGTGCACAGGCTTCAGGTAAGGTGTGATCCAGGTGTCAGAGGATGATCAGCCATCTGACTGTCCACATCATGACTCTGCTTTTCTCTGCATTGCTTTATTCTCGCAGTTTCTTCTCTGATGAGACCATGGCAACCAGTAGGTCCAAATCTATCCTCCATCAGTTTAGCTCCATCAGCGGAGTGGGAGTGCCTCTTTCCTGAGAATCCCAGGAGAAGTGTTCAGTATCGCTCTCATTGGCCCATCTTTGGACATGTGTACTTCCCTACCCAATCCCAGTGGCCAGGAGATGTAATATTCCCATTGGCCAGGCTGGGCCATCTCATCAACCTTGCAGCCAAATTAGGGCTAAGCGTCGATAGAAGTGGAAGTGGTTTCGTAAAGAAACACCAAAGTGCTGTTACCTGTAGGAATGGACGCTGGATGGGCAGAAGCAGCAGATGTCCACACACCGAGTCTCTGGCTCTCCTCTGCCTCTGTCTTCGTATTTCTGCCCTTGCCTGCCTCGTTATAACCTCGGTTTCCCCACCCCCAGAGTGAGGCATTCCATTTGGTTGTGCAACCCAAACCTGAAGCTCAGCATGCCCCCACCCTGGCCGCCTCTCACCTAGTCTTCCCACCGTTCCTCTTTTCATCCTTGATGCCGCCCAGGTTCCCCCTCCCCCACCCAGCCTGGCTCCCAGCCACATGGCGCTTCTTCTAGTTCCTTGCATGTGCCACACCTCTCTCTGGACATCTTATGTGCTTTTTTGAGTTCTGGAGCCCTCTTGGGCACTCCCTCTGGTTGGTGACCCCTTGCCTACCATTGGCCCTCGGCTCAGAAGTCCCTCCCCTGGGACCTCCACCCTGACCAGCCCTCTCTGCCAAGTCCAGGTTAGGTGTCCTTATTGTGCCTCCAACTCAGATTCTGATGGCCCGTCTACCCTCTGTCTTCCCATCAGGCCCTGGCCACCTCCGTCCTGTCGTCATCGCATCTTCAGCAGTCCAGACTTGCCATTATGAGTGGCCGACAGCTCAGGGTTTGAATCCAGGCTGCACCTGTCCTGACCTGTGAGCCTGTGGCCAGTTCCCTGCCTCTCCCAGGCTCAGATCCCTCATCTCTGTAAAGGGGATAAGGACAGCCCACCTTACCGAGCTGCTGTGAGGAGCCGCTCAGCACAGTGCCTGGCACATGGCAAGCACTGAGCCCGTTCAAACGATGGTTATGTCTACTTGCTAATTAATATTATTTTACCTTATCCAGTGTCAGCACACGATAAGCTTTCAACAGATGATAACTCTTATCATTAGCCTAGAGCAGAATCTGAAACATAGTTGAAACTTTCATTTTGAAAATTACAAACAGAAGGAGCCTTTGCTGCTTCCATTGCTGTCCATCAATCAGGAGCAGAGAGCCATTGCTTCCTGGGGCTGGAGGCCCCGCCCGCTGGGAGTGGCTTCCTCTGAGGTCCCTGGGGTGCCAGGAAGGTGTGGAGTGTTGTGGCCCATTTGCCTTTTGATCTAAGGAGGGTGGCCTGGCCCTCCTGGGGAAGAGCCTGGTTAGGTTAGTGAGGGGTTTGTTTCTGAGCAGTTCCGAGGGCTGCCTGGGGCTGCCACCCAAGGCGGTCCCCTTTCCTCGTGTTGTCTCAATTAGATGTCGTTGATCTCTACATGATGTCTCTCCCTCTTGCCAGCCACCGAACAGGTCACCCTCGGTGCTGCTCGTGGCTTGAGCACTGCCATCGTCCCCGTCACCATCACGCTAGTCCACACGGGGTCTGCTGGTGACAGGTGCTGGCGGTTCGTGCCTGGCTGCTCTGAGGGTGCAACGGGTTATGGTAGCCACAGATTTAAATTTAAATTTTAATTAAGCAGATGTCAAATGGAATGAAGGACTTCAGCCCCTGGGTTCCACTAGCCACCTTCCCAGTGTGCGGGGCAGCTGTGGGCGCTTGGGCCGCAGACCGACCTGGAGGCTGGCCGGGGCGGGAGTCGCTCAGTGGTGGTTTGTGGCTCCAAATGTGGAACATGGCGGGTGGGGACGCGCCATGACCGCTGCCTTCTGTGTTGTCTGGGTGCTTTTGTGCTACAAGAATGGTTCCCCGTGGTTGTGACCCTGACTGCGTGGCCTGCGCAGAGCCTGAGGTACTTACTCTCCTGCCCTTGGAGAAGAAGCTGCCCAGGCCTGGTCCCGAGCCTGCCTGGCCCTTGTCAAGTTCAGTAACGCCTCCTATTCCGTGCTGACATGGAAGGAACATAACTTTAGTTCTCAGTGACCTTCAGAGTCCGTACTGCGATCTTCACTGAAGAGGCGAGGGAGCGGGGCTGGGTTCTGCAGAATCCCTTCCGGGGCGGGGACCTCGTGCGCAGTCTCGTCCCTGAGGCCTGTGATGCGGAGCAGCGCCTGCAGAATGCACCTTTGGCCCCTGCCTGGCGAGCAAGGAGAGGAAGGAGGGACAGATGACTTGTGAGCAAATATGCACGCTGGCTCAGCTCCCCTGGGCAGAGGGAGAAGAGGCCCTGGAAGGGACAGGCCACATTGGAAGGTGTGCAGCTGGAGGACGTGTGGAGCTGGGGCCTGTGCCCCCAAACCTTCCTCTGCACCCCGTCGCCCCTCACCCTCCAGAACCTGCTGGAATGCAGAGCCGGGCCACCCGCTCCCCACTGCAGCCAGACGTGGTTTAGCCCACAGGCCCAGCCTCCAGCAGCCAGCACCAACTGCTCCGCCGTGCACAGGGCTCTGCTGCTGAGGCCCTGGGTCCAAGCAGGTCAGCCAGGTGCACGTGGTCTCGCCCTCGGCCACTGGAGCCGTGAGTGTGAGCGGTACCGTCTGTGGCTGGACACAAGTTACAGCAGAACTAAGAAGGCCTGGGGGGATGTTGAGCCAGAATGCTGGAGGCGGACACCTTCTCAGATGGCCCCTCACAGGCATCTCCTCAGAGGGGCTTCCCATGGGAGTAGCGGAGGTGCATTAGGGACTCCAGCCCGGCCTGCTTCCCGCTGCGAATCACAGACCTCTGCTCAGCGGGAGTGGCTTCTCCGGCGGAGGCCGAGGCCGAGGGCCTTCCTGGCCTGGCTCTCCCTCCTGCATCCTCACGTGGACACTTGTTATACGTGTGGGGCCAGACGGCCTGCATTTGAATCCTGCCTGCCCCGCCTGTGGCCATGCAGACTCGGACAAGTTGCTCTCTCCCTGTCCCCCACCCTGTTCTCCTGCCCAGGCCTGTGCCCACCTTCCTCTCCTGCCCAGGCCTGTGCCCCACCTTCCTCTCCTGCCCAGGCCTGTGCCCCACCTTCCTCTCCTGCCCAGGACCTCCCACAGGCTGTGGTGAGAGCGAAGGACCAGCATAGAGAACATAGAGCAGTGCTTGGCACACTGTCTGCTCTACCCGTGGTTATTACTGTTGTTATTATTCTCTCCTCTAAGCTTTCGCTTCTGATAAACAGGGCTGTGCCTTGCCTGCCTTAAATCCCACACTGTAAGTTGGGATGTCTCAAACCCAGCCGTCTGCAGGGCAGGCTGCAGGCTGTGAGTGCGCATGTTCCTGCTCTCACCCTTCCTTGGGACAGTGGCCGTGGCCCCAGTCCCCAGTCCCCAGGAGGACGAAGTAGCTTCCTGTAGTCACTGCTGGGGCTGAGGTGGTGGCCTGACGTGGAGGAGTGCTGTGGGCGGTGGGCTGGGAAGCGCTTTGAAGCAGAGAATGAATAGCTTTGTTGCCTGAGCATGTGAAAGTGGAGGCCTGAGGGAAAGCCTGTTGGGAAGGACTGGGACTAGAATTGGGGAAAAGACAATAGGACGCGAGCAGGAGCCATTCCTAGCCCCAGGAGGTGCTGGGAGAGTGGGTGGTGAGATTCCTGGGAAAAGATCTGTCAGGATCCCAGCAGGAAACTCGTGCTGGGAGGCTTCAGTGAAGGAAGCTGATGGAGGTGTTACGTAGGACCTCCAGGGAGGAAGGAGCAGGTGGAGGAAATGGGGCGGGGATCTGGAGGTAGGCCGCTGCTTCCCAAAGGCAGCATGGAGGCGAGGAAGAAGGGGAGGAGACACCCCAGATTAATTCTGCAGGGTGGCTTCCGGGTCAGATCCCTGCAGTCAGGCGGAGTGGGACCTGCGGGGAGACAGGGACAGCCAGCACACGGACAGTCTTTTTAGCTTGGAAGGAGAGGGTAATAGGCCGCCTGCCTCAGTAGGTTATTGGCGGTGACGCTCCTCACTCAGGGATAGTAAGTGGTCCATGATGCTGAGGCTCTGGGGCCTCAAGTCGTTCCTAGGACCCGAAAGAAAGCTGTTCTGTGCATTGTCTCCCAGACAGTTTTAGGATCGAGAGACTGCCCTCCCTCCCCAGCAATGGGGCCGGGGTAAGTGCTCTTTGGGGGGAGTATGAGGTGGAGGTGCAGCAGGTAAGAGCAGAGGCTGTTTGTTACTTAACTTCTCAGGCCTCGTTTTTCTCATCTGAAAAATGGGGATACTAGTAATTCCCACCTCATGGTTGTGAGCATTAAATGAGTTGATCTATATGAAGAGCTTAGAACAATACTAGGCACATAGTAGGCTGTTGTTGCTGTTGCCATCAATAGATGCTAGCACACCCTAACTGGTTTGGCTCAGTGGATAGAGTGTCAGTCTGCGGACTGAAGGGTCCCAGGTTCAATTCCGGTCAAGGGCATGTACCTTGGTTTCGGGTACATCCCCAGTAGGGGGTGTTCAGGAGGCAGCTGATCGATGTTTCTCTCTCATCGATGTTTCTAACTCTCTATCCCTCTCCCTTCCTCTCTGTAAAAAATCAATAAAATATATTAAAAAAAAATAGATGCTAGCTATTGTTGCCACCACCTCTTCCTCCTCCTTTTTCTTCTTCATCATCATTTATTACCTCAGTCGGTTAACTCCAAGTAAAACTGACCTGTTGGCGGTAGAACGTCCCCCCCCGCCCCCCCGCCCCCAGGTGGAGTCCACCCCACCAGCACTCGGAACTTCATTGATCACAGCATTATCTTCTCGTCCTCCCACGGGTAGGATATTTCAGGGATGATTGACGGGTGTGTATGTGTGTACGTGGGGAAGGGTGGGCTTGTGCTGCCTCTGGGACACAGGGCTTTGTCATGCAGAATAGCTTGCTTGTCTTCCCACTGCGGGCCCTTCCTTGAAAAGTTCCAGGCTATTTTTGAAGGCTCCTGGCTCACATGTGCCTTCCCCACCGTGCCAACGCCAGCATGAAACACCAGGGCCTTGCGCAGAGCACAAAGCAAAGGGGTTTCAGAGTGCACGAGGCTGAGTGCTCGAGTGACAGAGTACGCAGACGTGGCAAGAATGCTGCCTTTCGGGACTGGAGGCTGCTCGTGTGTTTGTATTTAGACCTCGTGGCTTTCTTGGGAAACCAGCAGAGGTGCCACAGGTTAAGGTGGCTCTGAGAAGGCACCAAAGGGTAGAAGCACCTTAGTACCCACCTAGACACAACCTACAAGGTCGGTAAGGCCGCCAGGAGTTGAGCAGGTGGTTGCCCCAGGGCAGCACCTGGGCTCTGGGCTCTGCGGGCGGAAGCACTGGGCGAAGGAGGGAAGCACCGCAGAGCCGGTCCCGGGAGCCGGTCCCGGGAGCTGGCGGCTTTGCTGCTGACGGAAGCCACTCACTGGAGCCAAACTGCATGTTTGCAAAAATGTGGGCCTGGGAGCGAGGGCGCCAAACCTCGCCTTTGTACGAGTGTCACCCTTCCTGTTCTTCCCTGAAGGGCAGAGTGTGACTTGGAGACGGGTGGCCTGGGTTCGGATCCCTCCGCTGCCTCTTTCTAGCTCTTGGATCTTTGGCAGGTGCTTTAAGGCGTGGGGTGTTTCTGAGCCACCAGTTCCTTGTTGGGCAGGGACTGCTGCAGTCCTTGCAAGGCTAGCGATCCTGGTGTGACCAGACCCCTGGGGCTCAGAATCGGTGCCTGCGGCCGCTCTGCGGTGTTCAGCTCTCCCAGTGGTCCCAAGGCGGGGCATCGTCGTTTCACAATGAACGAGGAGCCGGAGGCGGGAGTGCCTGGCCGCCCCACGCGGGGAGCACTGGCGGGGGAGCACTGGCGCCCAGCCTGCGGACCTCCTTGAGGGAGCACCGTGGGGAGTGGTCAGGGCTGACCAACTCGGAGTCCCTTGGGCAGGTTTTATGAGCCTCTGAAGGCCTCAGCTTCTCTCATACGGAAAATGGGGCGAAGAGTAGACTTCCTTCCATGGTTGTGGTGAGGGTGGCATGGGAGAATCCTGTGCACACTCAGCATGAGCTTGGGTTACCCTGCGGTTTCAGTCACCCCACGCTGGGTCTGAAAATGTGACCTGGAAAATGACAGAAATACACGGTTGCTAAGTTTAACGTATGCCCCGTTCTGAGCAGTGTGACGAGATCTCGCCAGGCCCTCTCCGTCCACCGGGACGGGAGTCATCGCTGTCTATGCTGCAGACACGCCGCCCTCTGTCACCGGTGGCTGCCTCTGTCGTCAGACCCACTGCCTTGGGGTCACAGTGCTGTGTTCACGTGGCCCTTCCCTTACTTAGTAACGGCCCCAACGTGCAGGCGTGGGATGCTGGCATTCGGAGGCGCCCCAGACAAGCCTCCCGTGAGGGAGAGGGTGTGAGGAGGAGGAACACAGCAAGCAAGGCTCCCCTCCCTCCTGCGACACCGTTCTGCAGCCAGAGTGGCCAGAGTGGAGCGGATCCCTGCTTCCTAAAGGCGACTTTGCCCAAAGAGATCCAAACAGGATTTTCGCTTTTTATCCAAAAAGTCATTACTGTACTAATACAGGTCTTTCTGTTTGTTAGTTTGTTGTTGTTTTTTTTTGTTATCCTCACCTGAACATATTTTTCTATTGATTTTTAGAGAGTGGAAAGGAGGAGGAGAGAGAAACATTGATGTGAAAGAGACATATTGATGGGTTGCCTCCTGCATGCACCCCGAACGGGGTCGGGGATTGAGCCTGCAACTGACGTACATGCCCTTGACTGGACTCGAACCCGGGATCCTTCAGTCCACAGGCCAACACTGTATCCACTGAGACAAACCAGCCAGGGCATAATATGGGTCTTTTGTAGAAGCAAAGTGGCGTAATGTGAACTTGTGGAAAGCAGGTGGATCAGGCATCTCCTGGGGGCTTGGAACCTGTCCCCGCGGATAAGGGGGACTCCTGTAGCAAGCACTCAATAAAGTATTTGCCGCTGCTGTTGAGTCAGTGGTATTAGAAGCAAAGCAATCGTAGTTGTATTATTGTTGTACTTGTAAGTAGTAGCAGTAATGGTTCCATCACCCCAGACTCAGGTCGGTTTGAGTGCTGACTCTGGGAACATTGCTAGTCTTCTTTCTTGTTCTTTTTCTCACCTCCTCTGAGGACAGACGGTGTCTATTCTCTATCCCACTCCTTGCCTGGGACCACCCTTCTCCACCCTTCTTAGCCCTGGCCTCTGCCCGGAGGTGGACCCCTGCTGGCTGAGCAGCGGGAGCCCAGCGGGCAGGAGGAGAGAGGTGATGGAGGATTTCCACCCTTAGCTCCCTCCTCCACCTCTGGCCCTTGGCAATGGCAGCCGCTGGCAGGTGGCCCTCTCCCTCAGTTCCACCTCTCCCCGGGCGGTTCTGACATTATTTCACAAGATTAAACCGCCGTCCTAGGTGTGGTAACAGTTCTCTATGGTTGTTAGTTGTCAGTGCCTTTAATTGAACATCCAGGGTGAATTCCATTTCCTGCTGAGACGCCAACAGACATGTAAACCCATTAAAATAATGTATTGGATTGTTTTCGTTCAAAAAAAAATAAAGTGGCACAAGCACTTGGGAAAACATTGTTTTTTTTGTGTGTTTTTTTAAGTTAAACACAGAGTTAACGGATGACACAGCCATTTTGCTTCTAGGTATTTAGCAACATAAGTTAAATTACATGCCCACACAAAGACATATAAATAAATGTTCATAGCAGTTTTATTTTAATAGCCAGAAACCTGGGAAAAAACCCAAGTGTTGATCAATATATGAATGGATAAACAAACTTTAGGATAACCATATATAAAAACTAACTAATGATACTGGCAACTGTAATCAATAATTAAAACATTATTCTGAGTGAAAGAAGGCAGACAAAATATACATAGTATGGTTCCATTAATCTAGAGTAACAGAGAGCAGATTGGTGGCTGCCCAGGGCTGGGGGTGGGGCGAAGGGATTGATTGTAAAAAGGCACAAGAGTACTGGGGTGAGAGGGCCTGTGTCTTGACTGTGGTGGTAATCACACGGGTGTCATGCATTTGTCAAAATTCATCGAGCTGTACATCCAAAATGGCACGTTTTCTTGTATTATATTATGCCTGGTGAGTTGACAGTTTGCTTTGTTATTTTAGAGTATTAGGGAAATACAGAATTACAGAAGAACAAAACCCAGACGCTCTTGTAACCAGAGATAACTATCGCTACTGTCAACATGTTATGTATTTCCTCCCAGTGTTTTTCTGTACTTAAATTTTCTACCCTCAAGTGACTTAGTTAAACAGAAAAGAAAGCAAGCGGCACGGCTCAGCAGGAGGATGTGTTGCTGACTTCCCTGCGCCTCCGGCACTGGATGATGGCGAGGAGGCTGTGTCCTGGACGCTCAAATGTACTGGGAGGGAAGGGAGTGTTTGGGCTGGAGGCGGGGCCTGCTGGAGACACGGGGGAGGTGTGGCTGTCGGCCTCAGATCTGCACCGTCCACGGGAGGGCCCTGAGACTAGGGATGTGGGCGTGACCAGAGCCTGTGGTTCTGCTGCCTAGTGGAGGTAACAGTCTGGGGATGAAAGCTATTATTATTAGTAATAACAAGAACAAAAGCGATAGCTAATATTTATGATGAACATACTTTGTGCCAGTTATTGTGTTAGGCTTATTTTTCTGTTAAAGTGTTTAATATGTTGTTGCATTTAATCTCTCAGCAACTCTATGAGTAGGAACTTTTTCTAAATTTCTTAAAAATTTAAATATAGTTGGTATACAATCTTAAAACTGGTTATATCAGTTTCAGTTGTACAGTGATTTGACACTTTTATGCCTTACAATGTGATTGCCCCACTAATTCCAGTGGTCATATGTCACCATGCGAACTTATTACAATACTAGAGGCCTGGTGCATGAAATTCATGCACTGGGGCGGGGGGTGGTTTACCTCAGCCCGGCCTGTGCCCTCTCACAGTCCGGGAGCCCTTGGGTGATGTCTGACTGATGGCTTAGGCCAGCTCCACTGCCGCTGCACCCACCAACCGTGAGCCCGGCTTCTGGCTGAGAGGCGCTCCCCCTGCGGGAGCGCACTGACCACCAGGGGGCAGCTCCTGCGTTGAGCTTCTGTCCCCTGGTGGTCAGTGTGCATCACAGCGACCGGTCTTTCTGCCGTTTGGTAGACTTGCATATTAGCCTTTTATTATGTAGGATTATTGACTATATCCCCTCCCCCTTTTCACTCCTCCCCTCACCCCCTTCCTCTGGTAACCATCCCTTGCCTCTGTTTTTATGAGTCTGTTTTTGTTTTGTATTGTTTTTAGATCCCACATATATGTGAAGTCATTTGGAATTTGTCTTTCTCTGCCTATTTCACTGAGCATAATACCTTCTAGATCCATCTATGTTATCGCAGATGGCAAGGTTTCAGTCTTTTTTATTGCTGCATAATATTCCATAACATTCCATATACATACCACATCTTCTTTATTTATTCATCTATAGATGGACAGCTAGGTTGCTTAGTTAGGAACTCTTTTTATCCACATTTTATTATTGAAAAAAATAAAGTGGCTCAGAGAGGTGAAGGCCCAGGGATGTGTCTTGTCTTCCTAGGCTAGAGGGTCAGGGAAGACTCTGAGGAAGTGCCATTTAGTCTGAGATCTGAGGGATGGTAAAAGTCAGGTAAACGGGTTCAGAGAACACAGCAGTGACTGTGGGTTTTGTGTTTTTTGTTAATCCTCACTGGAAGATTTTTCCATTGATGTTTAGAGAGAGTGGAAGGGAGGGGAGAGAGAAAAGAGAGAGAGAGAGAGAGAGAGAGAGAGAGAGAGAGAGAGAGAGAGAGAGAGAGAAACATTGATGTGAGAGAGACATGCCCCCTGACCAGGGCCAGGAATCATGCATGCCCTTGACCGGAATCAAACCCAGGACCTTTCAGTCCGTGGTCCGACGTTCTATCCACTGAAACAAACCAGCTAGGGCATTGTGGCTGCCTTCTTACTGAGGGCAGTTGGCTGGTTCTGAGTAATAATTTGGGGTTGGCTTTGACAGGATTGGCAATTAGAAGTGAGGAGTGGTGGTGAGGGAGGAGTTGGGGGCTCCTAGGGAGAGTGATGCCGACTCATCCTGAGAAGTGAGACAGAAGAACAAGAACTTGGGTCCGTTTGATGTCCAAATGGTGGTGCTGAGGTAGGAGGTGGCTGGATGGGCGTGGGGCTCCGGGGAGAGGAACAGATGTGGGCGTCAGCAGCATGAACGGAGTGGGAAGCCTTGTGGGTTGACAAGATGGCCTGAGGAGAGTCCACAGTGTAGAGATCAGCACCTGGGACAGAGTCTGAGGAATTCCAATAGGCATGGGTGGAGGGAGCAGGAGGAGGAACCAGGGAAAGGAAGGAGGGGCCCAGAGGGCAGGATCCGGGAGGCACAGGGAGGCCAACGTGCAGCCTGAAGAACTTTCTAGTGTTAGATTGTTGGAGGAGGTGGAGTGGGCAGTGAGAAGCTTGGTGACTCTCAGGGATGTGGTGGCAAGGACGTTTGCATCAGCTTCGGAGATCAGATGTCTGTAAATTGTCTAGGGTTGTCAGGTTCTTGTAAGCAACAGAAATGGAGTCTAGTTGTCTTATAAAATCAAGGGGAAGTGTACAAGGTTCTGTTCGTGCAGTGCCAGGCCTTAGAAAGTACAAGGCCCAGAGTAGCTCTTAGATTGAGTGGCAGGAACTAATGGGCCACCTTCCCATGGGGACAACATTGATTGAAGAGGCAAATTCGCAGGAGAAAAAGTGTGATTGGCTGATTTTGGATCACATGGCCACCCCTCAGCCAGGGAAGAGCTGCGCACTGTGACCGACAGCCCCACCAGGACTGCATGCGGTGGAGGAAGGCTGGTTTCCCGAAGGAGAATCAGCATGCCAGTTACAGAAGAAGGGGGTGGTGGGCTGGCACAACCAACAGACGCCCTGTAATCTCCTGATCTCCAGGGGCCTGTCTTTGATTTGGTGATTTTTGCAGTATTCACATAGCAGGCCACCTGCCCTTGCAGAGCTACAGGCTTGCCAGAGGACCAAGCTTTCTCTATTTGCTTTTTAGAGTGAGTTGGGGGACTGAGATCGACATGAATTTGTCTCTGGGCTTCAAGCGACCTAGCTTCAGAAACACAAGTTGGTGGATAGAACTCACTGTCATGTCAAGAAAGAACTTGGCCTCGTGCTGTGTGGCCCCACCTTCAGGAGTAAGAGCAGGAGCCGGGAATGGCAGGTGGGGTGAAGCACTCCGAACTCATTGGCAAGGTAGATGCGCCGTCTCTTGAACAGAAGCCCAATCACAGGTGCCCGAGAGCCAGGCGGCCTTCAGGTCTGTCTCCTGGCTTTCTCTTACCGAGCGACTCCTGGATGAGCTAAGTCTTTGAGGCTGTGCGTCTGGAATTGAGGAGGAGGGAGGCGCTGCATCCCAGCTTTCCTGTTCCCGGCGCTGATGGGATTGAGCGCTCTTAATACCAAAGCCCTATTTAAAAAAGGAAAACGGTTTATTTATAGGAATACATAAGACACAGGAGGAAATAGGGCCCTCACTGCCCACTCTCCAACTTCTAACCTTTGGCGTATGAGTCAGAAGTCTTTGGCCTCAAGAAACAAACCCTTCATTTAATTGCTTTACTTAAAGAGGGGTCTGTGGGCTTGTAGAAAAGTCGCGGGGGTCTCCCCAGGCCTGGTGGGGTCAGGTGCTCGGGTGCGGTCATCGGACATCTCTTCGCTCTGCCTGTCTCTGCTGGCTTCATTCTCAGAAAAGCCTTTCCTTCGTGAAAATGAAGCTGGCAGACTCGCTTCCCTGGCAGCTTAGCAACACTACCGGGAAGGGCGGCCTCTTTCCTGATGACCCTGGCACAAGCCCTGACGCTGATTCTCACGGTGGGGCTTGAACCACACACCCACCCTAAACATACAGTGCAGCCTGGGCTTTGTGTCAGGGGAGCCGGGGGCGAGGGCAGCCTTAACCGGCCCACAGGAACTGGGGCTCAGAGAGGGTGATCCCCAAAGGAGAAGCACAAAGGATGGATGCTGCTCAGGCAGAAACAAGAGCTGTCCCCCACTTGGTTTGAGGACCAAGTCTTTTTCTGCCCCCCCCCCCCACTCCCCCCACGCTGCGTCTGGGTATGGCTGATTTGGCTGGTAAATGAAGGGATGTTGGTTTCCTCCTAGGCTGGTCATTATGTCCTGCTGCCCCCACTTTGCAGCCTGATTGAAAGTGGGAGGCCACGGGGTCCAGGGCAGTCCCCATGTGCCACCCCAGCTAGCAGGGTGTCCCCAGCGGCTGTCCTGCCCGCGCTGCCTCCCAGGGTTGGTGTAGCAGAAGGTGGTGGTGGCAGGCGCCTTTCCTCTCAGGGGCTTATTGACTTCTAAGGACTTCTTCACCTCTCCTTGGCTCCACCGCTTTATCTTGTTAACTAAATAAACGTGGGGACATTATGAACAAAAACATTCCTGTGGTTGCTTGACCCCTCAAGGTTATTGCTTTTGAGTTCTCTCCCTAGAGCTCGCTGTCGATAAACAAATGAAGTCTGCTCTCTCCCTCCTCTCCCGCAGGAGGACTGACAGACCCTGGAAGCTGTGGGGGCAGGGGCGGTCATTCTCGGTGGGCTGGGTGGAGTGGGCCCGGCTGCACCCTCCTGGCCGGGCCACCCTGGCCTGCTTCATGGTCACAGGCATAAGGGAGGCGGGATGAGGCGAGCAGGCCCTGTCCGGCGGGGCTGCTGAGTTGGCTCAGCCTATGGAACGTGCCGTTTTATTCCCCTCTGGCCGTCGGCCTGCTGGTTGGAGACAGGGCTCCTATGTGCTCTACACGTGACCATTCCCATGTGGGCATTCCCATGTTTGTGGAACAAATCCACACACCAGGGAAGGAGTAAACACATTGTAGAAGGGGACGGATCCTGCCTGGCAGGCGAGGGGCTGTGCTGGCTTGAACTTGGTTCCTTGGCCAGAGCTGTCCAACAGCCTTTCTATGACGCGTGTCCAGGTGGTGGTCTCTAGCTCCATGTGGCTATGAAGCACTTGCCACGAGGCTAGTGCGAGTGAGGAGCCAAGGTTAAGTCTTATTCAGTTTGACTGGTGTAGCCCCTGTAGCTGGTGGCAGCCACACGGGACGGTGCAGCTTGGGAGCAGGCAGCGGTGACTGTTGGCGCAGGAAGCAGCAACGACACTGCTTCCAGAGGGAGAGTGCCGGCCACCCGGCGTGCGGCCAGCTGGCGTGCAGGGAAGAGGTAGGGATAACATGGACTAAACTTAGCATCCATTAGGACTAGCTGTGCTAGGATCAGCCCATTGAACCCTCATAACAACCCTGTGAGGAAAGTCCTGTTGTTATTTCTATTTCACAGGCTAGGACACTGAGACCAGCACGTCAGCGGGCTCATTCCAGCTCACAGAGCTCACAGACATGGTGCCCGACGTGGAATCCAGGCAGCCCGGCCGCAGAGCTGGGCCACGCACCCCCTGGAGGGGAGTGAGCGAGCCTTGGTTGGGGGCTGACTGTGTGCCCTGCTGCTGCTGTGCATTCAAACACGACACAGATCTCATGACGCTCATGTGACACTGGCCGTCCATCTTCACTTTGTTTCCCTAGATGTGCCCCGTTAAGGCTTTAGTGCAAAACCCCCGTCTGAGGTGCCGAGGCAGCCAGGGGGGAATGAGTGGGGAGGGCTCAGAGGAGACAGCATGAGAGATGTTGGCAAAGGACGAATCGTGGGAGTTTAGCCCCTGGGTGGCGGGGCGAGGGAAGCGGGGAGCTTTCTTTGGGGCAGTGAGCTGGACGGTGAACTGCACGGTGGAAGCTGAGAGCTGCAGGAGACACACCTGCTTCTGATCGGAGGCTGCCCCTGACTGCCTGGATGCCTCAGGCAGACGCTGCCCTCTGAGCATCAGCGTCCCTGTACGTGCCCAGCACCAGGCCCCTCCCCAGGCGCCGTGCGCTCAGGTGAACCGGGATGGGAGAGCCCTGGGCAGGGCAGGTAGCATGGCCACGAGAGTCAGGCAGGTGTTGGGTGGAAACAGTGACCAGGCCTTTCAGCCGTGGTCATGGAGATGGTTTGGGACAGCGTCTGGGGAGCACTGTCTGAACGTGGACACTGAGTCAGCTCTGCACGGAGAGGAAGGGGTCCTCCCAGGCACCGCCAAGCTGGGTTTGCATGTGGCTCCTGCTCAGGCGCACGCCCAGGCACTTGGCATGTGCTGTCTCGTGGGAGCTTTGTTACTCCCACTTTGGAGAAGGAAACAGAATCGGAGAGGCAAAGGAATTGGGTGGTTCAGACCCGGCCCACCTGACCCCAGGGGCCGGGCCTGCTGGGCCTTAGAGGCGGGGGGGGGGGGGGGGGGGGGGGGGGGGGGGGGAAGGAGGCGTGCTCAGGGCCCTCCTGTCCTTCACCCAGGTACCTGGCGCAGCGCTGAAGTCCCGTCTCAGGTTGATGTGGATTTAGGGGCCAAGATGGTTTCCCAGAGATGTCAGTTTTCCACTAAGACCCCAGTGAGAACAGGGCAAAAGAGGTGGGTCAACTCTAAAAACAAAACAAAAAAATAGAATTTTGATGGCTTGACAGTCCTTTCTGGAATGCGGTGGCTACGTTACGGTGGTGGGTGGAATTTGGGGGTGGGGTGCAGTGTGGCGTGAGTTGGGGCCCCGTGCTTTCCTGGGGCAGATGCTCCCCAAGACTCGTGACTGTGGCTTTGTGCTCCGGGGCCACGCAGGCGCTCCTGCTCCTTGGCTGGTACATTGGGTTCCGAGGGCGGCTGCGCCACTGCCCACAACCGAGCGGCTTCCAGTGACAAGATGCCTGACCTTGCTGTGCCGGAGGCCAGCAGTCTAAAACGGGGCTAGAATCAGGAGTCAGCAGGGGTGCCCTCCTTCCCGAGGCCTTTCCGGCTTCCGGAGCCCGCCCGCATCTGTCCTCTCCAGCACTGCAGCACCTCAACCTCCCCTTCAAACCTCCTCCTCCCACGCCGCCCCCTCCCCCCACCTCCCTCAGACAGGATCCTTGTGATTCCTCTGGGCCCACAGGATGGTCCAGGATGACCCCCATCTCAAGGTCCTTAATTGAATCACACCTGCTAAGTCCATTCCGCCATGTGAGGTACCAGAGTCACACCTGGTCACACGTTCCCGAGGTGAGGACGGGGCATCTCTGGGGAGGCGGGGAGGCGCTGTTTTACCTGCCACGCTGGCCTGTGGTCTCCATCTTACACTGAAAAAGGGAGGTGCAGGCGGATGGAGGTTGGGGCGTGGGTCTCATTTTCTGCGGAGCTGAGTAGCAATCTTCCCGTTAAACAAGTCACGCATGTGTTCTCCCACCGGAACCCCAGGCATTTGAGCTGGAGACCCCGTGTGCAGACCTGAGAAAGCGGGGCAGGCTGGATGAGAGGTGGGCTGTGAGTTTCGCTCTGCAGAGCAAGGACTTGCTGCCTGAACCGGGGCCTCCAGGAATTCTGGGCTCCTGCCAGCACCTGTTATGAGTAGGACCTGGCACAGGTTTCCGCAGTCAGTAAATGTTGCCTCTTACTTAAGAAAAGCTGGTCTTGCCCTGAAATTGCAAAACAGAAACGAGGGGGTGTTTATTTGTATCACGAAAAGGTTTAGTTTGTTTCTTTAAATAGCCAGCCCTACTGCTTTTCTTTAAAGTGTTTTAGTTAATGGGAAATTTGATCTGCGCAGCTTCTCAGAAGCACATCGTGTAAAGGAAGTGCCTGCACCAGAAGCTCATTGTCTTTCCCAAGTCTGTTCCCAGCTTCTCTGCAGCGTGCTGGGGTGGAGTCAGGTCACCGGGCCATTGATGTCACCTGTGGGGGCTGGTTTCTCTCTGCAGCTACCGGCTACCGGGGCGGCTGCCTGGTCAGTGGCGTGTGCGGCCACCCCTGTCCATGGTGTTGGAAGGTGGACGGCCATCCAGGGATTCATCTACCGTGAAGTTGGTCGGGCTTCTTCCTTTTCTATGGCTAATGCCATTCATTTTCTCGTTCATTCATTCACCAAACATTTATTTACCACATATCAGTTATGTACCAAGAGTGTGGTAGACCCCGGGTAGCTAGAGACGAGCCCCTTCCCTCCCTCACAGAGAGTAAGGATGAATAAAATCATAGTTGATATTTTGTGAAGAAAGGTTTAGACTAAAGCAACTTCTGATAAATGAGGGTAGGTTTGTGGGCGCGTAACAACTTTCATAAGTAGTTTTGTGCCAAGGAAGAAATGAAAACCATAATAGACCAGTTAGAAACTTAAAACATTCCTAACCGGTAAATAATACAAGGAATACAAATAAAAGAGGTAGGGCAAATGTAATAAGCAGGAGAAATAAAAATAAAAGTAGCAATTAATAAAGTAGGAAAAAACCTAGCAGCACTGAAAAATACATACATGATTTGCTTCTTTAAAATGATAGGATAATAAAATAGACAACAAAGGAGACAGACCTGGGAGAAAAATAGAGAGACTAACAATATATTGGAAGACACTACGGACAGTTTCCAAGGAAAAATATAAGTTCCAAAATCTAGTTGGAGAGACAGTGATGGACAGGTGGAGCTGGCGGAGGCTCAGAACGGGCGGGACTTCCTGCTGTTGTCACCTCTATCCCATGATGCTCAGAAAGTTCTAGGTGGAAAATATGGCAAAGGTAAAAAGAGACATTCCTATCAGAAAGGAAAAAAATATTATGCGGAATACTATGATTCTCTACCTGGAAAACTCAAAGGAAATTGGGCTCAGAAAAACGAGTTTAAAAGATGCTTACAAAATAAACATACAGTACTGCCAACTCATTGCTTTCCTATTTGTAAACAATAACCAGTTAGAAAACAAAGTGGGAAAATGTTAGCAATCACAATAGCAAAAAGGAGGATCCCTCAGATAGCACTAAAGGAGAAGTGTGCGGCACCTGCCGAGGAAATGAAAGACTTTATTAGGAGATGTAAAATAAGATTTTAACCAGGAGACACCCGATTCCTGATAGAAGGACTTGTCGTAAAAGTGTCAGTTATCTTCAGTGTAATTTCTAAAGTAAGACAATTTCAGTCAAATTCCAATAAATTTTGGAGAGACTGACTGAATACAATTCCAGTAGACATTCCATTGGTATTTTAACAAGCTTGGTCATCTGATTCCAGCGTTCATTCGGAACAGTAAACAGGAAATGTTGAAAATAAGGATAACGAGGGAGGATCGCCCTGCCCGGATTAATACATTACAGAGCTACTATAATTAGAACTTACATTGCTGTATTACTGGACAGACCAGGGGAATAGAGCAGAAGCCCAGAGGCAGACTCCAGTGTGCAGAATTACTTAGCATCTAGTTAAGCTAGCATTTGAAATCAGTGAGGAAGGGATGAATTATTCAATAAAAGATGCTGGGACAACTGATTACCGTTTGGAAAAATACGGCAAATTAGATTCCCATGCCACATCAGATACTAAGGAATTTCAGAGGATTAAAGAGTTTGAAATGCAAGTGATGCCATATAAAAGTAAAAAGCAAACACACACCCCAGAGAGATATTAATGTGAACCTGGGGCGGATAGGGCTCTTTGGAAATGCAGTTGATGGTTTTCTTTGTCCAGTTTTATCTTTTAGTCATCTGCAAGTTACACATAATCTTTCTATTCTTATTCTCAATTGTTGACACACATATTCAAGCTTGTAATGTCTCATGTGGCCTTTCTTAGTACCTGTGATCTCCTGGGGAGAAGACAGGGGTCTCACATATTCCAGAGCCCTTCCACTCAGCCCCGCAGGATGCAGCCGCCTCCTCTCTCCTAGAGCTTTCTGTTCTCTCACCACCATTTCTTACACCTCCTTTATTCACTTAAACACACACACACACACACACACACACACACACACACACACACTCTAATACTTCTTTTGTAGGAAGTAAAAATTCTAAGTTCTTGTGCTCTGGAAATGTCTTTCTTTTGTACTTTTACTTTAATGTTTTGTAGGTTCAAAATGGATTTTCCTTAACCTTTGAAGATATTGCTTGCTCTGTCATATTCAAGAATTCACAGTTGCTAATGAGAAATCTGATGATAAAACCATTTTTGTTTCCTTGTTGGCAACCTTTCTCTTTCACTCTTTCTGCCCGATATCAGTAATAATAATCGCTTCACATCATCAGAATGAGTTTTTCCTGACATTGTCTCATAATTTTTGAACCAGTTGTTGCCTTTAATTAGGATCAAAAGCCCACATATTGCATTTAGTTTATATGTTTCTTAAGTCTCTTTGAATATTTAAGTTTCTCCTCTCTCCCACTTTTTTTTCCTCTTGCAGTTTTGTTTTTAATTTTATAGCTCTTTTATGTATTTATTTTTGACTTTAGATAATTTTTAAAAAATATTTATTGTTGAGAGTATTACAGTTGTCCCTTTTAACCACCCCCGCGCCCCTGCCTCTAGGTTCCTGACCCACCCCAGGCCTTCATCTTCCTATTGTCTGTGTCCATAGGTATTGCACTTATGCTTATAAGATCTTTGGTTAATCTCTTCTCATCCCCCTGCTCCCCTTCCCTCTGAGATTTGTCAGTCTGTTCCATGTTCCCATGCCTCTGATTCTATTTTATTCATCAGTTTCTTTTGTTCACTAGATTTCTTGTTGGTTTATTTTGATTTTTAGATTTAATTGTTGACAGTTATGTATTTATTGCCATTTTATTGTTCATATTTTTGTTGTTCTTCTTCCTTCTTCTCCTTCTTCTTAAAGAATACCTTTCAACATTTCCTGTAATACTGGTTGGGGGTGAAGAACTTTAGCTTTTTCTTGTCCATGAAGCTCTGTATCTGACCTTCAATTTTAAATGATAACTTTGCTGGGTAGAGTATTCTTGGTTGTAGGTTCTTGCTGTTTATCACTTTGAATATTTCTTGCCACTCCCGTCTGGCCTGCAAAGTTTCTGTTGAGAAATCAGCTGACTGTCATATGGGCTCTTCCTTGTAGGTAACTAACTGCTTTTCTCTTGCTGCTTTTAAGATTCTCTCTTTGTCTTTTGCTCTTGGCATTTTAATTACGATGTGTCTTGGTGTGGGCCTCTTTGGGTTCCTCTTGTTTGGGACTCTCCATACTTCCTGGACTTGTAAGTCTATTTCTTTCACCACGTAGGGGACATTTTCTGTCATTATTTCTTCACAAAGGTTTTTAATATCTTGCTCTCTGTCTTCTCCTTCTGGCACCCCATAATGTAAATGTTGGAACACATGAAGTTGACCCAGAAGCTCCTTACACTATCTTCGTATTTTGGATTCTTTTTTCTTTTTGCTCTTCTGATGGGGTGTTTTTTGCTTCCTCATATTCCAAGTCATTGATTTGATCCTTGGAATCCTCTACTCTACTGTCAAGTCCCAATAAATTATTCTTTATTTCAGTTAGTGCATGCTTAATGTCTGACTGGCCTTTTTTTATGTCTTTGACATCCTCGTTAAGGTCCTTGAAAGTCTCACTAAGTCCCTTGAAGCTCATTGACTTCCTTGAACCTCTCATTAATATTCTTGAGTGACCTTATAACCATTGTTTTGAACTCTGTATCCAGTAGTTTGCTTGCTTCCATTTCTTTTAATTGTAACACTAGAGGCCCAGTGCATGAGATTTGTGCACTGGGGGTGGGGGTGGGGGTGGGGTCCCTCAGCCCGGCCTGTACTCTCTCACAGTCTGGGACCCCTTGGGGATGTCCACCTACCGGCTTAGGCAGGGGGATCTGGCCTAAGCTGGCAGTCAGACATCACTCTTGCAGTCCGGGGCTCTCGCAGTCTGGGACCCTTCGCTCCTTACTGTCTGCCTGTAGCGAAGGTGGGAGAGGCTCCTACTACCACTGCTGCGCTCACCAACCAGAAGCCGGGCTCGCTGCTCCTTGCACTGCTTCTGGCTGAGTGGTGCTCCCCCTGTGGGAACGCACTGACCACCAGGGGGAAGCTCCTGCCTTGAGCATCTGCCCCCTGGTGGTCAGTGCGCGTCATGGCAACCAGTCGTTCTGCCGTTCGGTCGATTTGCATATTGGCCTTTTATGGTATACTAGTGACCCAGTGCATGAAATTTGTGCACATTAAAAGGGAATTAATTAGAGGAACTATTTTAATATTGCTATTTGCCCTTTCTCTATAATAGATGTTAGAGATGAAAGAAAATTAGTAAAATATATATGAAAATCCTCCTCCTGTCAGAGTCTGGGTGCAGCCATCTTGTGTTACGGGATCCCTGCCTCTGCTGTGGGCGTAGCCATCTTTGTTATGGTGTGATAGTCAATTTGCATATTCCCTCTTTATTAGATAGGATGATGTTTCATTGTCTCTGCATTTTGGCTGCTGCCCTGTGTTTGTTTCTGTATATTAGGTAGAGCTGTTAATGTCTTCTGGAATTGCTAGAGTGGCCTTGTGTAGTAGGTGTCCTGAAGGGCCCAGTGGATGAGCCTCCCCAGTCACTTGAGCTGGACACTCTAGGTGCACCCCTTTGTGAGCTGTGTGCACAGTCTTGTTGTAGTCGAGCCTTGATTGCTATGGGTGTCACTGGGAATTGGAGGAATTGACCTGCTGTGCAGGAGATACCCCTAGGGAGCAAGACGTGATTCAGTGGAGCTTTGGTGTTCACTGAGTCTGCCCCTTGAGTGTGTTGCTGTGGATGTGTAGAGTTGTAATCTTGTATGGTCTGAAGCTGTCCACCGGGTGCATTGGCTGTAGGGCCTCCCGGGAGGTGCAAAGTCATCCACTGCCTGGGCCCACCCAGCAGAAGCTACCAAGAGATCTGCAGATGTCTGCTACTTGTATTGGGCTAGGAAGTGCCCAGGTGAGATCCAGCTGTGAAGCAAGACAGGCTAATGCTAGTGCTGGGTTTTAGGCCTCTTACTGATAGGTTTGGGGCATGCTGACTCCAGCTGCTGCTTGTTTGAGTTAGTTTTAGGAAAGTCTGAAGCCTGAGCCAGCACAGGCCATTTATATGGAAAAGCTGCTGCAAGCAGCTTGGGTGGGGCTGCAAATTGGATGGGGCGAGGTTTCAGGGAATCATCAGAGGGAGCCAGCAGTATGGGCCACACTGAGGGAAACTCAGATATGGCTGCCAGTCAGCTCTGTGACAGGAGAGGTCTCAGCATAGGAACAATGGCCCCTGCAAGCACCCCTGTGTAGGAGAAAGCCACCAATGAGTTCCTGCCCCAATGCCAGACAACTCAGTTCCTCCAAGTATGTCCATTGATCCCCAAAAGCCATCACCCAGTTCAGGAACTCAGAGGGAGTAGGATTGTGTAAGTTTGTGCTCAGTTCCTTTAAGAGGAACTGTCTGGGACTCTAGCAGTCTCTGTGTCACTCAGCCAAAGTCCCTGCTGTTCTGTGTTTTTAAAAAATATATATTTTTATTGTTGATAGTATTTCAGATATTTCTTATTTTCCCCGCTTTCTCCACCTCCTCCAAGTCTCTCCCCCTACCTCCTCCCCTCCCCAGACGTCACCGTCTTATTGCCTGTGTCTATGGGCTGTGCATATAAGTTCTATGCATAGAAGTTCTTTGGCTTATCTCTTTTTGTCACCCAACCCCACATTGAGGTATATCAGTCTGTTCCATGCTCCCCACTGGTTTTTACAGCCCGAAGTTACGGGAACTTCTCTTCCCAGCTTTGGAACCCTGGGCTGAGGGTCTGTTGCTGGGCTGGGACGCCTTGCTCCTAATGGGAGGCCTTTGCCATCACAATATCCCTCCTGATTGAAAACATGCCACACGTGGGTGTGGGACCAGCCTGTTCCTCGCCTCCACCCTTCCTATCAGTCTTGATGTGCTTTCTTCTCTAGTTGTAGGACTTCCATTCAGCCAGATTTCAGGTGGTTTTGAATGATGGCTGTTCTGTATTTTAGCTGTAATTTTGATGTGGTTGTGGGAGGTGGCAAGTACTAGCATTTACCTACGCCGCCATCTTGGCTCTCTTTGGTCGGGGCCTAAATAATTTTTTATTTTTCAATTACAGTTGACATACAATATTATATTAGTTTCAGGTGTACAACCAATGATTAGACATTACATAACTTACTAAGTCGTCATCCAGATAAATTTCACACCTATCAGACGTCATACATAGTTATTACAACACTATTGACTCTATTCCCTGTGCTGTACTTTACATCCCTGTGACTATTCTGTAACTACCAGTTTGTAATTCTTAATCCCTTCCCCATTTACACCCATTCCCCAACACTCTCCCCTCTGGCAACCTTCAGTACACCTGAAAATAATACAAAATAATATTGAATGTAAATTCTTATTGAAAAATAGAATGAACTAGAAAAGAAAGATGCTCTTCCTTCAACCTGGGACCTGTCCTCCAGGAACCCACAGTCTAGAGTTTGTTGAAGGTGATTTGAATAACAAAACTAAAAAGGAAGATATGAATAAAAAAATCTGTGTTATTTTGTATACATTTTCTGACTTCCTCTTTGCCCAAGAGACACAATCCCCAAATAGTAGAACCATCCACTGATGCATTTAACTCAGACAAATTCAAATACAGAATATGTGTGTATGTATTTGGTTGCAAATCACTGAAGTGGTAGTGTAAACATCGCAGCGTATTCCTCCCACTCTTCCACCTGCTGGGCATTGCTCCTGGGTGAGATGGGGCGGGGTCTGCCTCTCCTGCTCGTTCAGTTTCCACATGCCCTTCCTCCTACCTGCCTCTCTATGTGTCATTCTAGTGTTGATGTATACGTGCTTCTTGTGCGTTATGAACCTGACCCATGCCAGCAGCTTCTCATGGTGCCCGATCTAAGGAACAGCATTCTGTTCCCAAACTCGGCAACGTAACTGATGCTCAGGGAGTGTAATGTTGAGTATATGTGATCTTCTGGACCAAGTTACTTTAGAAACTTAACTAGTTTGCAAGACCTAACATCGGTCTACCCAGTTTGACTTCAGCTAGGATAGGGGCAGAAGCCAAGGCATTGTTACTTTGCCATAAAGCTTTTACTTGCCGTGAAGTCAGGTTTTAACCATCTCTCTCTCCCTCTCCTCTCTTCCTCCCACTCTCCTTCTCCCTGCCTCCTCCCTTTATTTTCTCTTTTGCAGTCTGCTGTTTTGTTGTGCACAAGCGGTGCCATGAATTTGTCACGTTCTCCTGCCCAGGCGCCGACAAGGGTCCAGCCTCTGATGTAAGTAATGGGCACTGGTCACCTCTCTTTGTCCACAGTCATCGTGAGTGAGGACCCTGAGACAAAGAAGTTGGGATGGTCTCGTGCCAAGGCACGTAGAGGTCCTTACAGCCTCTGGGACATTTTTCATTTTAATGGAAAAAACAAAACATTTTAGATGGGGGTGTGATTGTACAGGAAACCAGCTAGTTCTCCTACTATGATGTTGCTAAATGTCTTTGCAATTTTTTAATTAAATTTATTGGGGTGACATTGGTTAAGATTATGTAAAAGTTTCATAAATGTCTTCTCGTCTTGACAGCTGGCACATGGAGAGTGGTGGGCGGGACCGAGATGTTCCCACCGCTGTGGAAAGGTGGTAGGCATAGTACCTTCCATGCATGCCCTTGATGGCTCTTTGCTAGGGAAATGTTGATATCAGGGCCCAGGAACTAGGAGGACATGACTTTGTCCCATTACTATGCACCCCCCAGTATGACTACTACGGGTGAGGCCAGGGATGCTTCTAGGTAAAACAGGCAAATAATTTTTGCTTTAATCATTATGAATTTATTTTAACATGGATTGGAAAAATGTATCTAGTAGTGGTTTTGCCTTTGTAATAGGGATGCAAAATTTCCTAAGACAAGGTAAACCAAAGATGTACTGATTTAAGGAACATGTTCAGTGAATGATGGTGTGGATACTATAAGGTTATGTATGGCAGAACCCTTGGTATGAGGTTTTTTGTTGTTGTTGTTTGCTAATCCTCACCCGAGGATATTTTTCCATTGATTTTTAGAGAGTGGAAGAGAGAGGGAAAGACAGAGAGAAACATCGATGTAAGAGAAACACATCGATTGGTTGCCTCTTGCATGAGCCCTGACCAGGGCCTGGGCCGGGACGAGCCTGCAACCCAGGTACATGCCCTTCACTGGAATCGAACCGGGGACCCTTTGGTCCACAGGCTGACACTCTATCCACTGAGCCAAACCGGCTAGGGCCGGTATGAGTTTATGTAAATCTGGGTACCTTGTTGATTGCCTCCCGGCAGCCACGTGTGCCCTCACTCTCTGGCACAGGCATCTTTCATGTTAGAAGCTGAGACGCCTGGCAGCTTGCTTTCCCACGGGCGTCTGTGGCTAGTGAATGAGCATGTGACCGAATTCTGCTCAGTGGGGTGTGGAGCGGAAGCTGGATAGGCTTCTAGGCAAGACTGTCCTTTCTGATAAGAGAAGACATCTCTTTCCCGTCCTGCTTGTGGTTGTGATAGGCCCTTTGGGATGGCGAGGGAGGCGTGGCTGACAGGCTGAGCAGGGCAGAGAGGAAGGAACCCTAGTCACTGTGACATTGATAAGCTAATGAGCCAACCCTGAGTTCCTTATGCCAGACTGTGTATGTGCAATAAGGCGCTCAGCACGAGGACTTGTGAAGTCTTGAACTTTCCCAGGAGGACTTCCCACCATGTACAGCCTCCCACCACCCAGTAATGAATTGCGTTCAGGGTACCCACTGGGCAGCTGTCACCCTAGTTCTATTTGTCCTGTTTTGGTTCACCCTCCTGGAATTCTCTACATGGATTTTGTCCATTATTGGTCCTATTCTTACCCACTTAGACCTGACAGCTGCCTTCAGAGTGGTGGCTACCTTATGGCATTGGATTTCTTTGACTCTTAGTAACCTCTTACAAATAGTCACTTACCACCACGTCCCTGCAAATCAGAGGCATTTCTGTTGCCACAGCAACATGAACACTCGAGAGCTCATGCTGCAGTTGCTCTGCCTGGAAACTGGTACTTGGGGTTAAGAACTCCAAGCATCATGGAGCCACCAGTCCTTACCAGCCTGTCTGCAGAGACAAAGGTGGGACAGTTGTCAAGTTCCCTCAGATCACGCTCCCTGGCCCCTCTAGTGCAATTACTCTCTCATCCCCAGGAAAACAGGCAGGGAAGTTTGGGGGATAGCCTGGCCCCATTCTGCTGCTCTGAACGTTCATGCAGATGGAAGCTGGGTACTCGGGAGCAGCCAAGGGGTGGTGTTTCCACAGCCTGTCTATGCAGGTGGGCAAAGTTGCGTTACAGTTGGAGTACACAAAAGAGTTCACTCTTGTATTATTAACCTTTTGCACTCGGATGTTGAGTGTGACTCAACACAGTTAGCATTAGAATAAAGGAATCGAGAAAAAAGCAAGCGAGTGCAAAGGGTCAATTAACAAGGGGCCCAGTGCACAAATTCGTGCACCTTGAAAGGAACTGTGGACCGCAAGGCTCCGGTGGGCACAGAGACGGGTCTTGGTCCACCCTCTGCACCCCCTCCCAGCCCCTCCCACCGCGGCCCCCGGTCCCCTGTCTGCGGGCAGTCCCATTCCTGCCGCCACCACTTCCATGTACTGACGGCTCTAGCCCCACTCGCACCTGCTGACATCAGGGCTGGCTCAAGGATCCAGCAGCAGTTGCGAACTCCAGGCGGGACCAAGGCGTGCGGGAGCAAAGAATTTTCAGTAACCACTAGAGGCTCGCCCCATGACAGCGACTGGCGCCCTGCTTTGGTCTGGCGCCCCATGAGCTTGCCACACCTGCTCCACCATCCTGCCGCGGCCGACGCCCGCCATGGACCACATGCGCCCCCTGGTGGTCAGTGCATGTCATAGCGACCGGTTGTTCAGCTGTTTGGTCTATTTGCATATTAGGGTCATATATATAATTGTATTATTTTCCATACAAACAACTGTAAACCTACTTTTTCCAACTCCTGTTTTGTTGACATGTCCTGTTGCCTGAGACAGACACTTAGCTCAAACTGGCTTATGTGAAAGGGGAAATGCTTTGTCCCTGGAACGGAAAGCCCAGGGCTAGGCTGGCTTTAGACAGGGTGCAGATATGAGGCCTCAGGACCCTCTTTCTCCATGTCTCGGCTCGGCCCTCCTGTCTTGGTTTCAGCCTCAGGGGCCTGTTTCTCCCAGGGACCGTGATGGCTGCAGCGCCCCTCCTCTTATGTATCCTCACGGCTGCAGCTCCCGGGAGAAGAGCTGAGTCTCATTGGACCGTGGGTCACATGCAGCCAGAAGGATGGCTGTGCTGATTGGCCAGACCTGTCATGTGTCTGCTCCTGGAAAGGAGGGCCCGGTGCCTATCCCATAATTTGAGAGTAAAGGAGAGGTGGTCTCTCAGAAGAAAACTAGGGCAGAAATATTGAGAACTGGTTAGAAATCACACACCATGGAGCCAGCATTCGTAAGCTCAAATATGTGTGACCTTTGTGTCTTAGATTCCTCCGCTGAAGATGGATAAAATAAGGGCCCTTACCGTATAGCATTTATGAGCATCCCATGTGTAAATATCAGTAATAGCACTGAGGACAGCCTGATACCTGGCAAAAGCTGTGTGTGGAGGAGGTGATGACAGCAGGCAGCAAGGAAATGGTCCATGGCGTAGCGGGAAGGGTGAGCAGGTTCTCTGCTGCCACCTGGCAGTGCTTCTTGGCAGTGTGCGGCCCCATAGGGGGTAGGCATCCCTCTTTGTGTGCACGGCGCGGTGCAGCCACCCATCACCTTGGCATGGGGAGAGCAGGAAGAACCCTGCAGCTTCCATGCGTGGGATTTGGCAGCCTACCTGGGATGATCCCATCTCTGGGCACAGTTCCAAGAAGGTTGGTTGGCACCAAGGATGATGAATTGGTCCAGACAGCTGAATTGGTTTGATTCTCAGTTCATTGACCTTTCTTTGTCCATGGTCGGAGGCTTGATTAAAGATCTGTCCACACCTGCTCACCAACCTGGCCAGGCTCTCTTTGGCTGCCCCTGAGGCTCACGCAGGTTTGGAGGAGCGCCCTTGGAGACCTGGTGTGGCAAGCTTGTGGAGCAGTAAAGCACAGTCTCCATCCATGGAAAAGGAACGTGCTGGGCTCTGCCCTTGACCTCTGCTCTTCCAAGCCCAGCCTGAGCTAAGGAACATGCTGGATCTTAGAACCTTGTCTTGTACAGATAGGTCCAAGGCACGGAACATTAGTCCGCCTGAGGAACTTTATGGAGCAGGCACTGTCCCAGTGAGCCCAGCTACTGACCCAGTTGGTCAGTGCCAGTGGGAATCGACATAGATGGGCACCCACATTGGAGGACCTCCATGACAGAGTCCTGGCTGGTACTTCTGGTCACCTGCCAATACCCTCCTGGTTCCTGGTCTCTTCCCTGTCTGGGAGCTCTCAATCCCGCTATCTCTTGGGCCATTTCAAGCAGCATGTATGGACATTACAGTTACCCATCATTTATAATGCCCATCACTTACAATGCTGTCTACATACACAGCCTCCGGAGAGATCTTCTCAGAACAAGAGAGAGAAGAGTTGTCTCTGAAGGCTGGGACTAGGGTGAGTCAAATGAGGTCCTTGCCCTGGGCACGGAATTTAGTCTCACCTGTGTAGGTGGCTATTTGGTGGCTGGGTGATCTAGGATGGCTCGGCTCACAGGACTGACAGTGAACAAGTTGTTGGCCTGGGAGCTGTGGTTCTCCATGTGGCCTGCGTGCTCCAGCTGGCTTGCTCTGGCTTGTTCACGGGGGGTTCCAAGAAGAGCTCGGAAGCGTGCCCCACCGCACAGTGCTTTTCAGCTGGTGCATCGTGTTTGCTAGGTCCCGCTGGATGGTGGAGAACCAGATTTCACTCTTCATGGGAGGGAAGGCTCTTTGGTAAACCTACTGCAGATCTTGTTACTCAAAAGGCCACTGGGAGCAGAACCTCTGACGTCATGGAAGATGCACAGGTTTTGGTGCCGTTCAGAAGGTCCTACATGGCCTTGTGAAGAGACTGATGAGCCACATCCACAATAGTGTCTGGCACACGGAGGGCACTCCGTGAGTGGTTTCTCACTCACTGTCACTACCCGGAGGAGAATCTCCCAACTCAAGAAGGGCTAGAGGCCCCCTCTGACCTGCCGAGGAGGAGTAGTTGATGATAATGTTTATCGAGTGGGGGCTCTGTGCCAGGTGGGACAAAAGGATTCTTTAGGTTTATAAAAGATGCTTTATTCAATATTTTATGGTTTTAGAAGTAATTCCTTATGATATATAATCAAGGTGATGGATAAAATCCATTGTGGATGCCCTGCGCCCTGCTGGCTCCATCACTAACTCGGCAGTTCCCGGTGGTGGGCACGCACGGGGGTGCAATCCTTTCGTTTCTTGATTAGGTCCAGCTTCATGGAGAAGTATTTAGAAAGGACAAATGGTGCTCCATGTTGAAGATTTAATAAACGGAAAATAGGAGGAGGCTTAGGAAGGATATGTTATATTTATATATTTAAAAGGGTATGTAGATAAATGCTAATGTGTTTGAAGATCTGGTAGAAATGAATGATTTTCCAGGAAATTTTAAATTGCCACTTTTGTCTGAAGAAGAAATTGAAAACCAGAATCGGGGAATAATCAAGAGAGAAATGAGAACATTGCCCGAGAAATGTTTTTCCTCCCAAGGCCCCAGTCTAATAGGCTTCATGGGGAAATTACTTTAAACTTTAGAGGAGTGAAGGATTTCTGTTTGTTTTAAACCGTATCCGATCACAGAGAAAAAGTAAAGCTTCACGAATTTTTTAATTGAAAGCGAGAGCATCCAACTCTGATGAGGAGTAGAAACAGAGATTAGTTCGTGGGAAGGATGCTGGGGATGGGAGAAGAGCTTCTGAGACGTGGGTTTCTGCCCTGGAACGGAGGCTCCAGTGCTGGCAAGGTGCTTTCTCACGGCCAGTTGTGTCTGCTGCCTTTGCTGTGTAACAGACAATCCCAAAATGCAGTAGCTAAAAACCAGCAGTCACTTACGATTTCTCATGGGTCTGTGTGCTGCTTGGAGGACTCCTCTGACCTGGCCTGGATAGCTGATCTCTGCCAGGCTCTCAGTGTCGTGATCAGCTAGTGACTTGGCTGGTGCGGGACCACTAACTGGGATCTGGTACCAATTCCAGTGGGTGAGGGAGGGCTTCCTCAAGCAATTCTCAGACACCTTTGGGTGTCCTGTGATTCAATTCAGTTCTGACACTGCCTACCTGGAGACAGCATCAGCCCCACAGGTTAGGGCTCAGTCCCTTCACCCCTTCAGATGCCCATCGCAAACCCAGGTTGTTACCTGTGCTTCTGATTACCCAGCTACAAATCAAAGGTTCCAACGACCCCCTCCAAACAGGCTATCAGTTCCAAGTCCACGGTATCACCTTTACTTCTGATGGACTGGCTTTAAATCAGAGGTTCCCATGACGCCTTCCTTGAATTCAATTAATTTGCTAGAGCAGCTCACAGAGCCCAGGAAACCAATTTGCTTACCAGATTAGCAGTTTATTATGAAAGAACACAACTCAGGAGCAGCCCGACGGGAGAGCTGCAAGTTATATGGGAAGGGGCACTGAGCTTCCGAGTTCTCTGCCGGTGCCACTATCGCCGCATCTCCACGTGCTCACCAAAGCCCGGCCTCTTGGGCTTTTATGGAGGTTTCATCACAGCACAATTGATTTAAATTTTTGGCTATGGGTGGTTGAACTCAGTCTTTAGACCCTCTCCCCTCCCCGGAAGTCAGGGGTTGGGACTGAAAGTTCCAACCCTGAAATCACGTGGTTCCTCTGGCAACCAGCCCCCATCCAGGTGTCCTTTCTAAAAGTCACCTCATTAACGTAACAGAAGACACCTTTATCCCTGTCATCCAGGAAATCCCTAGGGTTTTAGGAGCTGTGGGCCAGAAATGGGATGAATAATAATATTTCTTATTATTATTGATCACACTATCAATTTCCTGGAACAGCCTCAGTGGCATGACTGACGGCTGGCAGGCTGGTGGCACTTCAGTTCTCCCGTGGGCCACCGGAAGCTCGTCCACATAATGGTCTCAGAGTTCCAAGCACAGCAAGAGAGGGAAATCCCCAATGTCCAGGTGTTTTGAAGCCTTTATTTGTGTGTCACTGGTTATGGCCAAGACAAGATTCACCTCTGGTTTCCCAACACCATGCCCATACCTCTATAACTCATCTTTCCGTGAAAACTTTCTTTTTTTCTTTTAAAATCTTTATTGTTGAGAGTATTACAGATGTCCCTCTTTTCCCCACTTAGCTCTGCAATGGGGGAGGTCCCAGCACAGGAATAATGACCCCTGTGATCATCCCTGTCTGGGAAAAAGCTGCCCCTAAGTTCCTGCCCCAATGCCAGACAGTTCAGTTTCTCTCCACGTGTCCCTGGATTCCCCAAAAGCCACTGCCTGGCGCTGGAGATCAGAGCGAGTGGGCCGTGTAAGTTCATGCAAGTTCATGTTTGGGACCTTTAAGAGGAACACCTGGGACTCCAGCAGTCTCCATGTCACTCAGCCACAATCCCCACTCGTTTTTACAGCCCAAAGTTACGCTGACTTCTCTTCCCAGCTCTGGAACCCTGATCTTGGATTCTGATATGGAGACCCTCTGCTTCTCATGGGAGGCCTTGGAGATATCCCACGAGATTAAAAAATGCCATACATGGGTGTTGGACCAGCCCCTCCTACCAGTCTCAATGTGCTTTCTTCTTTACTTCTCTAGTTGTAGAGTTTCCTTTCAGCTAGAGTTCAGGTGGTTCTGAATGATGGTTGTTCTGTATTTTAGTTGTAATATTGATGTGGTTGTGGGAGGTAGCGAGTACTGGCATTTACCTGTGCCGCCATCTTGGTTCTCCTCCGAAAACTTTCTCAGACTCTTTTAATTTGAGTGTGCCTTCTATTTCCTGCTGGGACTCAGACTGACTAGTCCTTGCCTCATTTGCTCCTACTGTAGACAGGGCATGTCTGCAGATACGTCTATCAACCTGGTTATGATTGACCTGTTGGAAAGATAAAAGCCCTAATGGTAGAAGTGGCTGTCTTACTCCGTGAGTTCAGAATCAGTCTCAGGCAAGGCTTCTCATTGGTTGTTCCTCTTCTGTTACGAGAATGCACTTTCATAATTTGTCAGGCCTGGATCATGAGGCCTAGCTCAGAGAGCAGTGCATGTGAGAAGAGGGGTGGGAAACCTGGATGAGCTGATAAAATCAATAGCTACCACAGTTTATTATTATAACTAACCAGCATAGCCTAATAAAGTTGGCATAAAAAAGTAAACTATAGTAGACTCTGTGTCTAGATCAGCGATTTTTCAACCCTTTGCATTTCATGGCACATAAACTAATTACTAAAGTTCTGCTCACACCAAAAAATATATATTTTTGCCAATCTGACAAAGACAATAGGTATAATTTTGATTCATTGTCAGCGGATGGCTCTTGTGTTGGCTATTGTCATTTTTTTATTTGACTATCTAAGGGAAAAGAGATCAGTGCCCCTGACTAAATAGTAAATAGTCAGGTATTTCAGGTTTTAAAAATTCTTGCAGCGCACCACTTGAAAATTGCTGGTCTAGATGAACAATCCTAAATAAAATATTTAATACTATTTAATTCTTGGCATAGATATATTGGTTTCAAATAGACTTTATTTTTTTATCTCTAATAACTCAGAGATAAAAGTAACAAAGAAAATTTTGATCAATATAACAAAACATAGGAATAAAGATCAAAATAAGCCAGCAAGGAACTATAAAATCTGGAAAGTATAGATTGTGATGGCAGAAGTGATAGTCGAGTGTCCATTACCTCACGATGGAAATGAGGTGACGTTCTCTACCCGCAGGCAATGGCCATCAGATTGGATGGACAATGTATAATTCCAGGCAAAGTCTAAGAGAAATTTAGGACATGGGTTAAAATAAAAGGGGCAAAGATATACCACAAGACACACATAAATATAAAACATGGTCTTAGTAATAATATAAAAAGAAATGGGACTCAAACAAAAGAATAAACAGGAGGAAGGGGAGGGAAATTCATTCTAAAATATTACTGGTGAGTGTGTACATTAGTATAATCTTTCTGAAGAGAAAATTACCAATGTGTCTCAAAAGCCTTAATGACCTTTTTGAGCAAAGAATTACTCAATCTAATCCCTTTTGACGTAAGAATCACAATTCTAGGACTGTTTGCTGGGGAATTATTTAAGGGTGTGTGCACTTATTAGCTAAAGTGGCGATCACCACCTCAGCAGTCATACTAACAACACTCTGGAAACGACCCGAGGCTGCCTGCCAGGTTATGTAAGTCAAGTGCACCCGCGTGGCAGGACGCTGCTCAGCGGTTACACATCCCGATGTCGGGCTGATGGAGGCGTCTAGATCTTGATTGAGGTGGTATCTATGCAGGTGTCCACATTTCCCCAGACTCATGAGACAGCTGGACCACACTGGCGGTTTTTCCCCTTGGTGTGGCTTGGTTGCCTGTGCCAGAAACCACCTCGGCTTCACTCAGGTAGGAAGGCGTGTGTTGGAAAGGGTCTGGGGAACTCCAGACAACTGGAGGAAAGCGGGAATCGCCACACCAGCCGTGTCTGATTTGGGTTCTTACGTTGCGTTTGTTCTGAATTAAAATTCGAGAAGGAGAGAGATGGCCTGGCGGACCTCATGTTCTTAAGGTGTTCCCTCCAAGACTAAGCACTCTGGGGAGGGGCCTTGGATTGGTGAAGGGTAATGGAGGCACTCCTACCAAAGAGGAAGCGGAGACGTGGAATAGGTCAACGCAGCACGTGTCCACTGCGATTTCGAAAGCTACTTGCAGAATGCCGACTGCTGAAGCTTTAGATGACTAGGGTAGCCCGCTAACCCTGACCACCCCTGAAGATACAGACCAGGGCCGGGAATCTGTGAAGTCCGTCACGGAATTGTGATGGGCAGCCGAGTTTGGAAATCAGCGTCAGGGAACATTATATAGGGGTTGGGTGCGAATTCCAGATTTGCCACCAACTAGCTGAGTCATCGTGGACCAGTTACTGTCCTCTCTGCCTCAGTTCCTCCTGCATGAAAATAGGATGAGCCAGCGCCCTCGTAGGGGGTCAGGTGAGGGTGACGGGAGCTGGTCCACAGGAAGGCCTTGTGCTCTGCCTGCACAGGACTGCCGAGTCACCTCATTACCACCTGTGGTCCTTGACTTCTGGAGGGGGCTGCCAGAACCTGCCTCGTCTCCGGCACAGCGTGCAGCCATCCTCTTGCCATAGAACAGAAAGACAGGCAGCTCCTGTGGCTGGTTGGTTGGGAGAGTCTAATGAAACAATGGTAAGGTGATAAATGCACTTCTTGACTATGAAGCGAATTCACGTGGTTCTGCTCCCATTCGCCATGCGCGGCGATGGCCTGTGCAGGGCAGCACCGCTGCTTCTCCACAGCCCTTTGTCCCCCACTGTCACAAAGACGCAGAGCTTCCCCTGGAGGAAGAAGAAGCAAACGCATGATGTGCAGTGTGGGACGGAAACCGACTGTCCCTCCTAGCAGGCAGGGCTGCCGGGGCTCGCGGGTTGGAGGTGTCCTGTCCTGTGAATTATTTTGGCGTCTCCTAGTTGGGGGTGGGACCAGCCTCAGAGCCTGAACGGGCAGTTCCCCAGCAGACCTCAGCCTGAGGAGCCTGCAGATTTGGGGAAAACAGAGAATCGAAGGGCAGAGGACCCTGCGGAGAGGCAGCCGGGGGTGTGGAAGGCGCTGGTCCCACCAGAAGGCCTCACTTCCAGGCGTCCTCTGTCTCTGACTTTCCATTCCCAGAGCTCCCCCACCTCTATTGGTTTGGATTCTGGGATTTTCAAGTTTTTTTTCTTCTTTCTTAACAATAACATCCAAGAGCCAGCATTCATAGATATAATTCTGTTAAGCACTTTACAATAATACTCTTTATTCTTCATTACACTCTGTGAGTAAGTACCATTGTTATCATACCCAGATTACAGGTTAAGAAACCGAGGCACTCAGAGACTGAGTTACCCAAGATCACATGACCAGTGAGTGGCAGAGCCGGGATTCAGACCTCGGCAGCCTGGCCCCAGGCCACGTTCTTACCCCGTACCCCAGACGTGTAACCTCAGCCCTGTGCACCTGCACACGTCGAACTGAAGGAGACCCCCCTTTCCTCTGAGAACTGCCTTTCCAGGGATGCACCCCAGCAGCTCTGTGACCCCACAGCCTCGGCCGGTTGGGGTGGACTCCAGCCCCAAGCTTGAATGGCCCCACTCCCTCTCATAGGAATTTGGAATTTGGATTTAAAGATTCTGGTTTTAGTCTGGGCTGGCCACATGGTTTTTGAAAACTGTTGTACAGGAGAAGTGCTCATCCTGATAAATTCTCACACAGTGAACCTGGGTCTACAACCAGAACCCAAGGCCTTCTGTGCTGCCTCCCAGGCCCTAGCCCAGCCTGGCCTTCGAGGTCAGCAACAGGTTACCTGCTTTCCTTCCCACTGAACTGCTCAGTTTTATTTTACTTGAAAGAACATAGAACATGAGCTCTACCCGCCTCTCCTAAGAGCAGTGCAGCATTGTTGGCTACAGACACAATGCTGTACAGCAGATCTAGAATTTACTCATCCACCTTAATTAAAACTTTATGCCCGTTGCCTAGTAACCGCCCATTCCCTTCTCCCCCCGACTCCTGGCACCCACCCTTCCACTCTGATTCTGTGAGTTTGACAATGTTAGATCTTCACAGAAGGGCATCAGGCGGTCTTCCTGTGTCTGGCTTACTTCACTTAGCACAGTGACCTCCAGGTTCATCCATGTTGGCCCATGTTGCAGAACTGCCTTCTTTTTAAAGCTTGAATAGTGTTCTGTTGTGTGTATCCACCCCATTTTCTGTAGCCACGTGCCTGCCAATGGCCGTTTAGGTTGTTCCCACCCGGCTGCTGTGCCTTACGTAATGGTGCTGCAGTGCTAGGATCTCCCTGAGGTCCCGATGTCAACTCTTTTGCATAAATACCCAGAAGCAGGATTGCTGGATTATACGGAAGCTCCATGTTTTATATTTTGAGGGGCCTCCAAATGGGCGAGGGACTCGAATAGACATTTCTCCAAAGAAGACATGCAAATAGTCCTCAGGTACCTGAAACAGTGTCATGTCGCTAAGCATCAGGACATGGGGGTCAATCCACAATGAGGCCTCACCCACACCTGCTAGGGTGACATTTAAGAACAAACCCGGAAGACAGTGTTGGCGCTGGCGGAGGAACGGGAACCCTCGCACGCTGGCGGGAGTGGGGGTGGTGCAGCCCCTGTGGGAGCAGTGTGCTTGCTGCCTTTGAACTCTCTTCGAAGGCGATTATATAGTTGGCCTTCTCCTGTGATTGGCTGCTTCCCCCAATATTTTGTGTGTGGCCACATGACTTTGAAATGATGACAGCATCCCATTTTTCTGGGTGGTCAACTCAGAGGCAGCGGGCCAGGCAGGTAAATGGATTAGTCCAGCGTGTGCTAAAGGGAGTGTCCGTCTGGTGCGCGTGCACCCTGTCCCAAAGGGGCAGCCGCCTGCTCGGCTCCCTTGGTTTTATTCCCGCGATTTAAAGGACCAACGTCCAGATTTTCCAAGTTTTCAAGGGAAGTCTCCTAATTTTAGGTGTTGACAAATCATTCGAGGATTACAGCTGTGGTGTATGTGAAGCACATTCATGGCTGGCTGCATGTGTCTGCATCAGTGGGTCAGACTGCTAGCGGAAGGACTCCATCCCCATGCAGGGAGTAGGGAACACATGGATTGAGTCGAGCCAGCCTTCTTTGGGGAGTAGGGGGTGGGGGAGCAGCAGTTCCCAGTAAGAGCTCTAAAAGCATGAAGAGGTCCCCTTTCCCTGGCAGTGTGGCCCAGCGTTAGGGACCAGGGCCGCAGCGCCCCCTGCTGGACTTAGCACCTTCCGTGCCGTGTCAGGCGGGATCTGCAGGTGGCCTGGCTCCTCCTGAAGCTTTGGGAGGGGCCCTCAGCCTCTGCCTGTTTATTACGCGCCTGCTGCGCCAGGACTGGGAGGCACCTGCGAAGATTCGCCATGACGTCCTGTGTTGGTCAGTCCCCCACGCTACCCACCGCCAGACGTCGCCACGCTAACTCCTTTCAGTTGGGAGAATCGGGCCAGGCTGCCCTTCCCTCCAGCCAAGCCGCACCTTCCTCTACATTGAGGCCCACTGGAAGCATTTCTGGCGTTTACTTGGCACCTGTCCCTGACTTCTGGGCTGAAGTAGAGTCTCCTATCTTCACAACTGCCTTCTGGAACCTTCCATGGCTGTTTGGGGTGAGGGCAGGGTGACACGTGCCGCCTCAGGTTTGGGTCTTGCGCGTTGATTAAGAGCATGGCACCTGGGCTCACCTCTCGGCTCTGCTGCTTACTAGCCATGTGACTTTGGAGAAGTCTCTTCTCTGTATTCTTATCTCTTCATTTTCGAGACGAGGGCGATAAGGAATCTACTTCATAGGGATGAATAGATGCGAAGAGCTGAAAGCGGTGCCTGGCTTTATATATGTGTCTGCTGGACCCAGGATGGTGAGCCTGCGTTTGCCTTCAAGCTTGGCCTTCAGGTCTTGGTTCTGTTTCTTATTTCTGCATCTCAGCCCTTCCTCATGCACCTTTCTGTCTTTGATCCCCTTGGCCCCATAACGGAATCCCCATAGTCCCACAGAGCAATGGGAAGCCTTGGGGCCTCTTCCTCCATGCTCCCAGACTTTCCTCACCTGCTTACTGCCACCCCCTACTGTACCTCCGACATAATAATCATGGCTAACGCTTATGTAGCACCGAGCATGCCAGCTGCTGTTCTAAGTGACTTACATACACTCACTCATGGCATCTTCACCCGATAAGAAAGAGACTTTTATATGCCCATTTTATAGAGCAGGAAACTGAGGTTGACAAGGTATCCAACTTGCCAACTCAGATGACTAATAAGCCGAGTCTGGATTTGAACTTGACCTGGCCTTAGAGTCTGCTCTTAACCGCCACGGTGTAGTCTCTGGCATGGCTTCTGAGCAGGCCCATCACACACCCCTTTGCCAAGCATGCCCACGAGCACACCTGGTTATTCTGTTGCATCGAAATCCTGTTGCCTTCTGCCCACGTCATTCTCCAGCGCCCCCTTTGGAAGAGAGATTACATGGCTGCCCCGCCCTGCGTGCGGGGTGGGGTGGGGCGGGGGGGCCCACTCATCCCTCCGTCCTCTTTTATTTTTTAAAAAAAATAATTTTTATTGATTTAGAGAGGAAAGGGAGTGGAAGAGAGAGATAGAACCATCAATGATGAGAGAGAATCATCAATCAGCTGCCTCCTGCACACCCCACACTGGGGGTCAAGCCCGCAACCCGGGCCTGTGCCCTGACCGGGAATCAAACTGTGACCTGGTTCATAGGTCACACTGGCCATGTCTGGCCTCTCTTGACCACTCCCTTCCCCGTCTCTGAGCTTTCTTCTTTCACTCTCGTGCCCCAGCAGTCCTCCCACCACTAGGCCTTTGCACATGCTGCCCACTGCCAGGCCACAACTTTCAGTGAGTTTCCCCCGAGTTCAGTGAGTCTCAACCCTGGTTGCATAGCCGAATTATCTGTGGAGTTTTATAACCAAGTACTGGTGCCTGGGCCCAATGTAGGCAGGTGAAATCTGAACTCTGGCTGATTCCAAGCTGCCCAGTGGGTTCAGTGTGTGTCCGGGGTTCAGACCCCTGGTTGACTCCTACACACCACAGGGGTGTGACATGGTGACAAAGAGCCCAACTTTAGGATCCAGACCACTAGCTTGTGACCTTGGGCAACTTAATTAACTCCTCTGTGCTCCAGTTTTCTCCCCGTGAAACGAGGGTGATAATCAGCCTATTTCAGTGATGGTCAAATGAGTTAATGGTGTGTAAAGCTCAGCGCAGTGCCTGGCCGTGTTAGGTGCTGCTGTAGCAATAATCACCATTGTTGTCATCCCTGAAGGTGGGCTCCGGTGGCGGCCGCCGAGTCCCTCACAGCTGCATGTGACGCGGGGCCCTGAAAGCTCTCCCGGAAACTGTGGAGCACGTGGGCCCAGTGAGGTTCTGGGTAGAGGGTGGCGGGTGGGCGTGCACAGAACTCGTCTTCCCAGGGTCTCTCTGCTCCTCTGAAAGGCAGACTTGGGTGTGCGAGGGCTTCCGTGCAGCGGGAGCTGGCACTGTGCTCTGCACCCAGAAGTCCAGCCCACAGCACCTGTGCCCTGGTCTTGCCTTTGGGCGACCCCCCCTCAGCAAGGAGAGGGGTGCAGACCATGTCTCTTGTCCCTCCGCTGGCTGCTGCGGGGAGCAGAGGCGGCAGGGCGGGATGTGTGCTTGCTTTGCGGGTGACTGAGGACTCTTTCTGATGGGAGCGTGTGATCTATTGCAGTGTGACTGCTCCTTGAACCCACTGCTGTTCACTCTGAGCTACAGATCCACACCGTGGCCTCCACAGGAAGGGGCGGGCCGCTCTGTGAACAGCCTGGACCACCCAGGTTGTCAGCTTCGAAAGCCCCTGGGAATGCCCAGCTTCACCCCTTTGTCTTCTGAAGGGGGAACTGAGACCAGAGCGTGGAAGTGACCTGCCCAAGGTCACAGATGTAGCTTTCACTCTCAGTTAACATCGGGTGCTACATGCCTGGCCCTGTGCTAAGCAAACACAGTGTCATCACGATTGTGTTAATCCTGGCAAATCTAGAATGAAGAAATGGTTCTTGTATTCAGCAAACACTTGGATAGTATTTCACTATGTGCCAGGCTCTGTGCTGAGCCCTTTACAAATATCAACTCATTAAATTCTCATAATCCTGAGGACTTAATGCTCTTATTATTTTTACTTTAAAGCAGAGAGGTTAGGTAAACTGCCCAAAGTCACACAGTTGGGAAGTCCGTGAGCTGGGCTTCGGTCCTACGCAGCCTGGCCTTGCGATGCAGGCTGCTCTTCTGTGGTGTCCCACATGGCAGCTCTTGTCTCCATGGTGTTTAGGGTCCTTACTCAAGGCCCATGACTGGGAAGCAAGAGCTGGGATTGCATTTGACCATCTAGCTTTAAAGTCTTACTATGAGCTCTCGACTACATCTCCTCTCACAGGGGCTGGGGTCTCATAGCTTTGGGGTCTGAGCTGGGGATAGGGAAGGGGGGCTGAGGCAGCACTGGGAGCCAGGCAGGTGGGGAGGGTAGAGGAGGGACTGGGGGTGGTGCCAGCCAGGTCCTGGCTTGAAGCAGGACCGTATGCAGCTGAATTGCTCACAGAGCCCCAGCCAGGTGGCTTGGGCCCCAGTTACGCCTCATCCTTCAGATCTTAGCTCAAACTTCACCTCCGCAGGTCGGGCTCCCAGACCTCTCTGTCCATCTAAATCCCTCGCTACAAACTCTCTCAGCCCCACGAGCTTCTCCTTCCCAGCACTTGAAAGTATACATTTATTTGTGCTTTTTTACTGTCTTCTTCCTGGGAGCACAGGAAGGCAAACCTGTGTCTGATTTTGCTCATCTGGCACCTGACCACGCGAGGTGCTTGGCGATTATTTGGTGAATAAATGATAAACACGTGAATGGCTCATTGCTTTAGTGGACGAAATTGGTGCAGAAAAATGCAGGTTGAAGTTCAAGAAGTGGGAGCATACTGGGGTTTTTTTGGGGGAAGTTACAACTCAGTAGACATAGATGCCTGGTCAGCAGGAATTCACTGCGAATGACAGGGGCCGAGTGCTGATGTTCATTGAGTACCTGCTCTCTGCCAAGCAGCTGTCTTAAAGGTTTTAGGAATGCAGTCACCATAACAATCCCAGGAGAAGATATGATGTTATCTCTGGTGACCGAGAGGGAGCTGAAGTGTGGAGTCCAGGCTCGTGGCCAGGAGGGCGGCTGTACGCGGGGGAGCTGGACAACCCGGCCGCGAGTCTCGCCACTGACCGCCTCTGCATGGGGCACTGGCTCCTGTGGTGGGGCTCCCTGGCCAGCCCAGGCCTCGCCTGCTGGAAAGGATGCGGCTTCTCAGACCCTGGCGACCTTGGCATCGACGGGGCTGAATCTACAGGTCGAGTGCTGGATGCCTTGGTGCCTCGCAGGGTTGGGCTGGCTTGCACACGCACACAGCCTTCCGGAAGGAAACTCCCGTGTGCTGAGAGCATGAGGGCTCCCTGCTCCCCGGGGGGTTGGTCTGCACTGATGCGAGGCTCAGCAGTGGATGCCGTGGCTGTGACTCAGTCTCCCTTGGTATGCTGGTGGGCGTTGGGCTGGGGGAGTTACCAACTCAGATGCCTGCAGGGCCAGGCCGTGCCCAGCAGGCCTGGTGGCCAGGACTCTGCTCCAGCCCAGGGCTGTCTTCAGGAGAGCTGGCTCAGTGCCGCCGTGCTGAGCCACACTGTCCGTCTCTCTGCTTTCCGGGCTGTCAGCCCTGACGCTGTCCCCCACCTCCCTCACCACCCACCGCCAGCTCGGCCCCCGCACCCGGCACCCGGCACCGGCACCGGCACCGGCACCGCACGGGTCCCTGTTGGGAATTCTGCTGGGCCCAGCTCAGCCTTTACACATTGCATGTCGCTGACCAGACCTCGGTCCATCAGCATGAGGTTAGACACACTACTGTCCACTGAGCTGGTGCTGCAGGTGGGGATTTTTCTAGAAGGGACAAGATGTAGGGTTGGAACTGTTGGCATTTCCAGTATATTCTGGAAGAATATGTGGGTGAGAATAACCATGGGAGTTTTGAAAGCAGACAGCAATGCTGGCAGAGGGGTGGGTGGGTATAATGCATGTTTCTAGATGATATTATAAACCTATGCCATGTTTAACGAGGATGGGACTGCGGCAGGAACCGAGAGACAGATCAGTGAAGCATAAGAGAGATTTAAAAATGAACAAGGATTCGCGAGGAAGTAGCGGAGGACAAAAGAGGCCTTTCAGATCTGCAGCTTTTGTTACAACTGACTACACACCAAGAAAAATTACAGGCCTTCCCCCGAGCGCCAGCTGCCATGGTGTGCAAGGGAAAGAATGGTTTCAGAGCAGAAGGAAACGGTAAGAGAAGGAAGTTAGTTACAGGCAGTTACTGCAGCAGCAGAGACACACAGGAAGGAAAAGGGGGAACCAGAGAAAATTTGTTACCAACCATTTAGAAAGAAACCAACCGGAATTTAAACCCGGACAAAGGCTGTGGACAGAGTTCCCGACACACCGAGTAGTTATTAACTGTTCATTCCCACCAGCGGCGCCTGGGCAGCCCCATGCAGTGACTCACGGAATCTCTCCTCACCTGAGGAGCTGGGCATTGCTGTGGTCACCCTCCCGTTTCCACATGAAGAAACTGACATTTAAAAGGGTTGAATGACTTGCCCCCGTGGAGAAGCCAGTGTTGCCTGCCAGAGCTGTGTTGGCTGTGGATTAACCTGATGGGGACAGTGGCTCCAGTGCCCATCTTAACACAGGAAACCAGACTTAAAATGCCACGGAAATGTACGTCCGACACTTGTCCTTCACATGGGATTATCAGTTATTTGCCAGAGGAGTGGGGCTGGAAGAAGGCGTGGCGTGTCAAACGCAGGAGCAGACGGTTACCAGGCACGTGCTCCTGTGTACACACACACACACATACACACACACACACACACACACACACACACACACACACACACACACATGCGTGCGCTGACACAGCCTTATCAGCCCTATTCCCTCTCCAGGGACAAACCACAGTGTAATCACAGCTTCTAACATTACACTCACTTCATGTTCACAGAACCTCAGCCCACGTGCTTCCCCGTCTCCTGGGAACTTTTGGCGTTTTCTGTGCACTTTGGGGCCCGGCGTAGTGGTACCTGCAGGGGGGGTTTCTGTGGTTCCCAGAAAAACAGTCAAACGAGCTACTTACCATCCAGACAGAGGCACGGCTTCCTCCCTGCCCACCTGCCCTTCGCCTCCACAGGTGCGCACGGCACGCGCCTCCGCTGCTACCTGCTGTGTCCCTCTGTGCGGGGCTGGGAGTACGGTATCCCTCTGTGCGGGGCTGGGAGTACGGTGTCCCTCTGTGCGGGGCTGGGAGTACCGTGTCCCTCTGTACCGTGTCCCTCTGTGCGGGGCTGGGAGTACCATGTCCCTCTGTGCGGGGCTGGGAGTACCGTGTCCCTCTGTGCGGGGCTGGGAGTACCATGTCCCTCTGTGCAGGGCTGGGAGTACCGTGTCCCTCTGTGCGGGGCTGGGAGTACCGTGTCCCTCTGTGCGGGTCTGGGAGTACCTTGTCCCTCTGTACCATGTCCCTCTGTGCGGGTCTGGGAGTACCGTGTCCCTCTGTGCGGGGCTGGGAGTACCGTGTCCCTCTGTGCGGGGCTGGGAGTACCTTGTCCCTCTGTACCATGTCCCTCTGTGTGGGGCTGGGAGTACCTTGTCCCTCTGTACCATGTCCCTCTGTGCGGGGCTGTACCGTGTCCCTCTGTGCGGGGCTGGGAGTACCGTGTCCCTCTGTGCGGGGCTGGGAGTACCGTGTCCCTCTGTGCGGGTCTGGGAGTAACATGTCCCTCTGTACCATGTCCCTCTGTGTGGGGCTGGGAGTACCGTGTCCCTCTGTGCGGGGCTGGGAGTACCGTGTCCCTCTGTACCATGTCCCTCTGTGTGGGGCTGGGAGTACCGTGTCCCTCTGTGCGGGGCTGGGAGTACCGTGTCCCTCTGTGCGGGGCTGGGAGTAACATGTCCCTCTGTGTCCCTCTGTGCGGGGGGGGAGTACCGTGTCCCTCTGTGCGGGGCTGGGAGTACCTTGTCCCTCTGTACCATGTCCCTCTGTGCGGGGCTGGGAGTACCGTGTCCCTCTGTGCGGGGCTGGGAGTACCGTGTCCCTCTGTGCGGGGCTGGGAGTACCTTGTCCCTCTGTACCATGTCCCTCTGTGCGGGGCTGGGAGTACCGTGTCCCTCTGTACCGTGTCCCTCTGTGCGGGGCTGGGGTGTCCCTCTGTGAGTGGGAGTACTGTGTCCCTCTGTGCGGGGCTGGGAGTACCTTGTCCCTCTGTACCATGTCCCTCTGTGCGGGGCTGGGAGTAACGTGTCCCTCTGTACCGTGTCCCTCTGTGCGGGGCTGGGAGTACTGTGTCCCTCTGTGCGGGGCTGGGAGTACCGTGTCCCTCTGTGCGGGGCTGGGAGTAACGTGTCCCTCTGTACCATGTCCCTCTGTGCGGGGCTGGGAGTACCGTGTCCCTCTGTACCGGGCTGGGAGTACCTGTGCGGGGCGGGGCGGGGAGTACCGTGTCCCTCTGTACCGTGTCCCTCTGTGCGGGGCTGGGAGTACCGTGTCCCTCTGTACCGTGTCCCTCTGTGCGGGACTGGGAGTACCGTGTCCCTCTGTACCGTGTCCCTCTGTGCGGGGCTGGGAGTACCGTGTCCCTCTGTGCGGGGCTGGGAGTACCGTGTCCCTCTGTGCAGGGCTGGGAGTACCGTGTCCCTCTGTACCGTGTCCCTCTGTGCGGGGCTGGGAGTACCGTGTCCCGTGTCCCTGGGAGTACCGTGTCCCTCTGTGCGGGGCTGGGAGTACCGTGTCCCTCTGTACTGTGTCCCTCTGTGCGGGGCTGGGAGTACCGTGTACCGTGTCCCTCTGTGCGGGGCTGGGAGTACCGTGTCCCTCTGTACCGTGTCCCTCTGCGGGGCTGGGAGTACCGTGTCCCTCTGTGCAGGGCTGGGAGTACCGTGTCCCTCTGTACCGTGTCCCTCTGTGCTGGGCTGGGAGTACCGTGTCCCTCTGTGCAGGGCTGGGAGTACCGTGTCCCTCTGTACCGTGTCCCTCTGTGCGGGGCTGGGAGTACCGTGTCCCTCTGTACCGTGTCCCTCTGTGCGGGGGGCTGGGAGTACCGTGTCCCTCTGTGCTGTGGGGGACTGGGAGTAACGTGTCCCTCTGTACCGTGTCCCTCTGTGCGGGGCTGGGAGTACTGTGTCCCTCTGTGCGGGGCTGGGAGTACCGTGTCCCTCTGTGCGGGGCTGGGAGTAACGTGTCCCTCTGTACCGTGTCCCTCTGTGCGGGGCTGGGAGTACTGTGTCCCTCTGTACCATGTCCCTCTGTGCGGGGCTGGGAGTACCGTGTCCCTCTGTACCGTGTCCCTCTGTGCGGGGCTGGGAGTACCGTGTCCCTCTGTGCGGGGCTGGGAGTACCGTGTCCCTCTGTGCGGGGCTGGGAGTAACGTGTCCCTCTGTACCGTGTCCCTCTGTGCGGGGCTGGGAGTACTGTGTCCCTCTGTACCATGTCCCTCTGTGCGGGGCTGGGAGTACCGTGTCCCTCTGTACCGTGTCCCTCTGTGCGGGGCTGGGAGTACCGTGTCCCTCTGTGCGGGGCTGGGAGTACCATGTCCCTCTGTGCGGGGCTGGGAGTACCGTGTCCCTCTGTGCAGGGCTGGGAGTACCGTGTCCCTCTGTACCGTGTCCCTCTGTGCGGGGCTGGGAGTACCGTGTCCCTCTGTACCGTGTCCCTCTGTGCGGGGCTGGGAGTACCCGTGTCCTGTCCGGGGCTGGGAGTACCGTGTCCCTCTGTGCGGGGCTGGGAGTACCGTGTCCCTCTGTGCAGGGCTGGGAGTACCGTGTCCCTCTGTACCATGTCCCTCTGTGCAGGGCTGGGAGTACCGTGTCCCTCTGTACCGTGTCCCTCTGTGCGGGGCTGGGAGTACCGTGTCCCTCTGTACCGTGTCCCTCTGTGCGGGGCTGGGAGTACCGTGTCCCTCTGTGCGGGGCTGGGAGTACCGTGTCCCTCTGTGCGGGGCTGGGAGTACCGTGTCCCTCTGTGCAGGGCTGGGAGTACCGTGTCCCTCTGTACCGTGTCCCTCTGTGCGGGGCTGGGAGTACCGTGTCTCTCTGTACCGTGTCCCTCTGTGCGGGGCTGGGAGTACCGTGTCCCTCTGTGCGGGGCTGGGAGTACCGTGTCCCTCTGTACCGTGTCCCTCTGTGCGGGGCTGGGAGTACCGTGTCCCTCTGTACCGTGTCCCTCTGTGCGGGGCTGGGAGTACCGTGTCCCTCTGTGCGGGGCTGGGAGTACCGTGTCCCTCTGTGCTGGGCTGGGAGTACCGTGTCCCTCTGTGCGGGGCTGGGAGTACCGTACCGTGTCCCTCTGTGCAGGGCTGGGAGTACCGTGTCCCTCTGTACCGTGTCCCTCTGTGCGGGGCTGGGAGTACCGTGTCCCTCTGTGCGGGGCTGGGAGTACCGTGTCCCTCTGTACCGTGTCCCTCTGTGCGGGGCTGGGAGTACCGTGTCCCTCTGTGCGGGGCTGGAAGAACCAGCTGTGCACTCTACGTCCCTTCTCACTTTCTCACGAAAAACGGTACCATGAGACCTACACATTTCTGCACCTGGGTTTCCTTTTCCTTTTTCAGTTTCACTTACGAATACACCCATGACGATGCCACACCACGCGGCGCTTCCGTGTTCCTCGTGTGCGCCTCGGTCCGTCGCGGCTGCACTGTGGCTTGTCAGCAGCCCTCCTCCCCGGGCGGGCTGGGAGCGCTGGCTCGTGTACCTCCTCCTTCAAGGGACAGCCGTGAACGTGCCCCACTCCTCTGCGGGGTTGGCCTCCAGCAGGAACTCGGGCAGTGGGTGAGGGTGCGAGGGAGAACCATTGGTGCGTGTGGCGGGTGGATGGGTGTCCTATGCGGCGGCCCGCCCCCAGGAGTGGCTGTCTCACTCCACAGCCCTCAGGGGGCCGGGGGCTGAGCACTTCAAACTCCATTTGAAGACTTGCCTGGCGCATTTCCAGGTGTAGTAGGAAAAACATAATTTGCACATTGATTTCCCGAGTTTACAATCTCGCAGAGTTTTGTTTTAAAATAGCATGATTTGAGTAAAAATGGCCGGTTCAGTTAAAACGTAGTGCTGCACAAATCACATGACGGGGTACATAGCCATGCCACATACGACGGCTCATGCACTCAGCACGGCCGTTTCGGCCACCTCAGACGTCTCCGCGGTGAGCCTGGCTTTTCATCCCCCTTTGGTGGGCCAGGAACCGGAGACTCAGAGAGGGTGTCCCTTGCCTGAGATCACACAGCGACTCCAGAGCCTCCCCTCTGTCCCGAGATGATTCCCGCCGGGTCTCGCCTCCGCCTGCCTGTGGGTCCTGGGAGGGGCCCTTTAGGGGCTCCTGCGCTGAGCAGCGGGGGTGGCACAGCCTGAACTTCCTCCCCACGGACGCTGCTGGGGCTTCCTGACGTGGTGCTTCAATCAGCTGCCTATTCCTGCAGCTCTGCCTCAGCTCAGCCAGAGGCAGCCCACCTGTGGGCAGGCCACGCGGCCATGCAGACCGGGAGAGGGTCCCCCCAGCCCCACGGAGGGACACTGTTTCAGGTTTTGACGCAGCCGTGTCAAGATTTCTCGGTTTGTTTCTGACCTGTGCTTCTTCCTTCTGAGCTGCTTGTGTCTGGACTCAGGCCGGGTCCTGAGATGCTCAGGTGGGGTCTGTCTGTCTTTCGGTCCTGGGGTTGGGTGCTCACCATGAAGACTCTGGTTGTGGGGTGGGCGGAGGGCACCCCAAGTGGCTGTCACTGGCTGGTGCTGCATTTGTCACCCTCTGCACCCCCTGTCATGCCGGGACCCTCTGGGGGAGGCTGAGGAGCAGGGGGCAGCCAGGTGTTCTGCCCGCTGCCCCCACGGCCGGAGCCCGACACACTGGCTCCCACGCCTGTCTCCCCGTTGTCTTGTTGGAGACTTCGGACCGTTTCCTTCCCCAAGCCCCAGCCACCGTCAGGAAGTCCAGAAGAAGATTGCCTTCTACTCAGTGGCCAGAGTGAGGATTTGATGACGTGACCCGGAGCCCGGCGCTGAGCGTGGCAGGAGGTCTGTGCTCAGTGCAGGGGGCAACAGGAGGAAATGTGGAAATCCAAGCTCACCCGGGACAGAGCATGGTGGGCCTGAGCCACAGGACACAGTGGGACAGGAGTCACTCAGGTCCATGGCCCTGATTCCGGGGTGGAGAGATGCCCAGGGCCTGGAGATCAGGTGGTGATGCTGTGAAAGGGAGGCGGGGGCTTCGACCGTGTTTTTGAGAGCATCTGGGCATGAGCCAGTGAGCGTGCTCAGGACGGGAGGCTGTGTGCTCCCCTGTGGCTGGCTCCTGGCCAGTGTGCTGTGGGGAGAGAGGACGGGGCGGGCAGAGGGGCCAGGCGGGGAGGGGGGAGGCAGGCGTGGTTTGAGACAAGAGGGAGTGGTGGGGACTGTGGAGAACTGGATTGCGTATCGCTTACCGAAGGGGACGACCGTTGCTCAGCCCACAGCCATGTGTCACAGTGTTGCCACTACTTGTGCTTTTTTAAAAGGATCCAGAAATTTACTTTTTGAGCTGACATTTCATGATTTTTAAATATTTTCAAATCAACTAAGTCAAATTTTTAAGAAGCACCATCTGGGCCAAATGCAGCCTGTTTCCAGGCTTGGTTTGTAAGCCTGGCCTCCAGCTTGTGGCCCGTGAGCGGGAAGGAGGCCCCAGGCTGGGGATGTGGGGATGGGGACGGGATGCAGAGGCCCCTCCCCCGTGGCTGGGGGGGGGGGCGGTCTGACTGTAGAACCAGATGGGGGAGGGAGGAGGCGAAGGTGGGCGCCGCACCTTTGAATGGGATCAAAACAGGACGGAGGCAGCTTCTGACTCAGGCTCCCTGGACCCCAGGGCAGTCAGCGGGCCCCTCGGAGCTGGGGCGGGGAGGTGTTTTGGTTGAAGACAGAGCTGGCGTTTAACCCGGCCCACTAGCATAGGGTGCCAGCTGTGAAAGTGTTGGCATGCTCTTATGCCAATTGGTTAGTAGCCCCTGGACCATTGGGCCTCCCCTCACACCTCCCCACCCTCTTCCCCTGCTGGCCCCTCACTCCCTCGCTATGACTGGCAATGAAAGAGTTAGCTCCCAGCACAGCCGGCCTTGTTCCCTCTGCCTGGTCAGTGGGCACTGCCTGAACCCTGAGGCTGTAAATCCCAGCCCCCACCCTGTTGCAGGTGGCAGCTGCCCACCTGGATCGCTTAGCATGAAGGAGGATGTTTAGAGGCCACGGGGGCATCAGGTGGAATTGTAGGGCAGGTCCCCAGGGGACTGGAACCAGGCCCCAGCCGAGGTCATGTGACCTTTGTCCTTGCTCCTCTCTCTTCCTTGGAGCCCACCTCAGCCTGGGGCTGCCTGTCTCCTGGCCTGCGTCCCAGCCACGAACCATGGAGCCATTGGAGCCAAACCTCACCTCCCTGCCAGTTGCCTGTGTCCAGGGAGGGGGGCCTCTCCAAGTGCAGATGCGTCTACATCAGAGGTGGTGCCGTCAGGGACAGGCACGGATGGACAGGTCCCTCAGGGCCTCCTGGGGATGGCGGATCATGGGGACCAGCTGGCTGTATTCCGAGCTCCCCGGGTGGGAGAGACGAGGGGCCTGCCTGCTCGGTCTGGGTGTCTGAGGGACTGTGGGGAGGGGGTGGAGTGGGCACTTGCAAGGCTGAGTCCCTCTGAAAGCGAAGGCAGGGGAACGAGGGCGGAGGAGCCTTCGACAGCCTCCACGTGGACCGTGGACGAACTTCCCCGGCTCCTTATGGACTGGCTCCGTCCTCCTGGCCGGCGCTCGTGTGTCGGCACAGCTCTGCCATGTCGTTTCCTTAAGCAGCGCGGGCATGTGCAGGCTCTCAGTGGTCAGCGGTGGTCTCAGCCCGAGCTGCCACCACAGCTCTCTGACTGGTCCCTGGCAGCCGCGTGGAGCCCGGAGTGGGGCCCTGCACCCCTGCTCTCCCGTTCCTCATCTGGGGCGGGGTAGTAACTGGAACGTACTTCATGGGGGTGTTCCATGATTAAGTAGGTTCATGGCTGGTTGTCCTTGAAAACAGCTCCAGGCATGAGCCGAAGCTCAATAACTGTGAGCTCTCGCTCTTTAAATATTTATTGAGCTCCTCCTTCATGCCAAATACAATAGACGCCCTGGGATATCACGGAGAGCAAATTCCCTCATGGTGCTTGCAGTCTGCAGCGAGGGAACTGGGTAAGTAGCTGTAACCAGTGGCCCATGGATATAGTGACCGAGGAGAGAAGGTAGGTTTTTCTCAGGGGTCTGTCCAAAGGGACAAAGTCCAAGGCTAGTGAGGATGGTTTTGAGTATAGAGTGGTCACTTCCAGTTCTCACCGTCTTCCAGCTGGTGTGAAGGGGAAAGGGGCCCAAAGGGCCGGGTGTTCATACATTCTTTTAAGGGAGTTGACCCCGCAGTGCACACATCCCACTGGCCAGAGCTTGGTCACTCCGATCCACAGCTGCAAGGGAGGCTGGGAAGTGCGGTCTCTCACGGGCAGCTGTGCTCTGCTCTAACTCCAGGATTCTGTTATGAAAGGGAAGAGCGGGTGTTGGTGGGAACCAGCGTCTCCACCACAGCCTGCGGACTCTGTGGTGGACCTTGAGCCCTGTTCTGCAGGTGATGAGGTCCTCGCAGATGGCCTCATCCCAGACGTGGGATTGTGGTCACTCTAGACCAGTGGTTCCCAGCCTTTCTTTGGCCAGGCCCCACCTAAGCATCTCTAACATCCTGATGCCCCCCTCCCTGTGACATAGAATTCCTATTATTCAAAAGGTGACCTCCTATTCACACGGAGGAAGCCTAAACGGCCATTAAGTTGGTCTAAACAAGCTTCCAAAGAACATGGCATCCATGAAAGAGAAAAATAAAAGAATGAAAGGACAGTTGAAGTACTGAGGAAGAAATCACTAAGAAATTGTTAAAAAATAATAATATGGAGTGATATGAAAAAATAGCAAATAATGTTTCAAAACATGTAATAGAGAACTGAAATGCGTAAATATGTCAGCATATCTAGAATAATAAAAGCGTAATATGCTAATTAGACCAGACAGCCGGTCGACCTTCCGGACGAAGCCGGGGCTGAGAAGGCTGAGCCCCTTGCATGCATTTCGTGCACCGGACCTCTAGCATGCTATATACTGTGTACGAGGCCCCTAGAACCATAAGAAATGCAAAAAGTGCGCTGTTAATAGCTCATTCTCGAATGGCCCCCTTAAAGGTCAAACTGCCCCTGTGGGGGCTGCCCCCCATTGGGAGCCCCTGCTCCAGAGGCTTGCTGAGCGGTGGAGGGAGAACAGGAGCGAGTGCAGGTCTACCTGGCGTGTGTACACTGTGCCTGCTTCCCGGGAGTCCTTGCTGCAGGCAGGCGCCAGCAGGCTGGGTTCTCTGACGGAGGCCCCGGGTGCAGGCAGGCACAGCGAGTGTGCTGCGGCCGACCGGGGAGCCCGCTTCTCCCTCATTGGCCGGCCACTGGCCCAGGCTCCAGCGAAGGTCCGTGAGGAGGGGGTGGGCTTGCCCTCAGCGCGCTCTTCAGGGACACTGCAGAAGGACGCATGCAGCTGACGCTGGCCTCTTGTCTTCTCTTGGCCTTAGGACCCCCGGAGCAAGCACAAGTTCAAGATCCACACCTACTCCAGCCCCACGTTCTGTGACCACTGTGGGTCGCTGCTGTACGGACTCATCCACCAGGGGATGAAATGTGACAGTAAGTACACTGGCTCCCACGGGAGCTCCGCCTGCTGGCTGCAACACCTGCCTGCCAGTCATGCCCATAAGGGCTCCTGCTTCTCTGCTCCAATGGGAAGCCTTGGCCTCTTGGCCCCCCACCTCCCGTCTCCCCTGCTGTGCTGGGGTGTTAGCCCCCCCCCCCACTGTGCTGGAGTGGGGGCTGCTGGGGTGTCAGCTTGGCCAAGTCCCCCCACGCACATCTTCCCTCACTTGTTACTGCCTCCTGGTATGAAGTTAGTGACTCTGGCTTCAGGGCCCGTGGTGTGTGTGGGGGTGTGTGGGGGAGTGTGGGGTGCACCCTTAGCCTTCGGGGAGCTGGACAAGCTCCACCTCCTCTGACCCTCATGGGGGGGGGGGTGGGTTGGAGAAGCCTGACGTGACCCAGCTGGGGGTGGGCAGCCTGACGTGACCCAGCTGGGGGTGGGCTTGCTGCGGCCAAGCTTGGGGGGGTCTCAGCCGCCTGGAAGGGAGGAGGGCAAGGAGGCCCTGTGCCTGGGTGGGGACAGGCCTGCCACCAGCCCTGCCAACCCGAGCCTCGCCCGGCCCCCAGCCTGCATGATGAACGTGCACAAGCGCTGCGTGATGAACGTCCCCAGCCTCTGCGGCACGGACCACACGGAGCGCCGCGGCCGCATCTACATCCAGGCGCACATCGAGGGGCCCGTCCTCATCGTCCTCGGTAGGTGGCCGGGGAGGGGGGGGGTGGGCTGTTTCCATCATCGACGGACAGGGCCCCGCCACCCGCCTCTGCTCCTGCCTGCACCACAACCCTTCCGTCCAGCACCCGGAAACACCTGGGCACCTCGGGGCTGGAGCTCAGGATCTGCACCCGTCCCGTCCCCCACCCCCCCGTTCCCACTCTCTCAGTGTCTGTGGAGTGTGCACCTGTGGCTCCTTTATTAAGACAGCAGAGACGGGGTGCTGGGCTCTTCCCGTGTTTCCCGGGGGAAGAAGCGGGTCTTGATGAGAAACCCAGGAGAGTGTCTCTCCTTAGGGAGGTGCAGGTGGGGCCCTGGGACTTCCCACGTGTTGCAAATACTTCTTTCTGGCACCCGACAGCGGCTACGCCGGTCCCTGGTACCATCCTCCATACCTTTGGTACTTCTGAAATATGTTCTAATGGGAAGGAGGGCCCTCAGCCTGCTGGGGAGGTGCGGTGGGACTGGGGACGAGAGTGCGAGGTGTCCATCACTCAGGTAATGGGCTGTCCCAGAACCTCTGCCCCCCAGGAAGCTCAGGCGAGGGGGAGGCCCGCTGGACGCACTGGTCAGCACGCAGCCACAAGCCGAGGCGAAACCAGCTCTGACTGGCCGCGCGTGGGACATTAGAGCTAGCCAACATAATTAGGGTCTTATCACTTGGTAACTTAGGAAACTGATCACGAAAGGGACTGATTTTGCAAAAACTGGTCTGTGAGGCCCCAGAATGATTCAGTAGCTCTGATGTGCTGGCTCTTGTAAAATATAACCCCTGATTTAAGGTGGGGGTCATGACACCCGGTGAGCACCCACTGAATTGCTTTTTCCTGTAAAAAGAAGGCAAGTGGCGGACTTCACCCCACCGGGATACTTGGGGATTCTGGACAGGAACCTGCAGTCACTTGTTCAAAAGTAGCTGGTTTTCCCAGGACTAAGCACGCGGGTGAAGGGGCAAAAAGTGAGACTCTGCTGCCCTCTACTGTCATATTCTAGGAACTACAAGGCTCAGTATGGTACAGGGACCTTGCAGCTGCACCATTCTCTCCCTTGTTAGGGCAGTCTGCACTGCTGGAGCTTATGATCGGGGCTCACACCCCGTCATCACGATGGCCTAAGGTCCAGCCCTTGTTCCCACTACAGAGAAGAAGTGATAGTTACGTGACGTGAAGGAGGGCAGCAGTCGTATTGCAATCTACAAGTGTATCAGATCCGCACGCTGTACACCTTCAACTGGCTCAATGTTGCATGTCCATTATGCCTCAGTTAAAAGCGCTGTACATGTTATCTCTTTCATTACTCACAACAGCCTTGTGCATGCCTATTATGCTCATTTTATGAAGCTCTGAGGCTCAGAAAGGTTATGCTTCCGAACCTCACTCCATTAATAAGCAGAGTAAGAATAACACAATAGCTAACCTTTGAGTTTTTAATGTGTCGGTCACCGTGCAAAGCATCCACAGGAAACAGCGTTCCTTTTTCAGGACCTCCACTGCGCTAAGGAGCAGCAGTGTTCTGCCGCCCGGGCAGCAGGCAGAGCGGTGCGCACAGGCAGTCCCGTGGGTCTGCTTGACCCTGAAGGGCACTGTACCAGGTCACTATTCCTTCCAGCGCCCTGCACAACCCCTGGTTCTTTCTTCTGTGGTTTAGCTACGTTGTCTCCATGGGCATTCCTTGGGGAGTCTTTGATCCAACTAATGCAATACAGTGTTCCTTGAAAGTCAAGGCCAAAGTCTTCCCCTTCATTCCATATTGCTCTGGCAATCCTAGTATCTGCCTGTGAATACTCATTTCCTACAGCTGCCCCGACAGAATACCACAAACGGATGGCCTAATGGAACAGATACCTGTTCTCTAAGTGTTCTGGAGGCTGGAACCCTGAATCCAAGGGTCGGCGGGGGAGGCTGGCTCCTTCGGAGGAGCCGAGGGCGTCTGGTCCCTGCCCCTCTCTGCGTGCCGGTGTCTGCCATCAGCCTCTGGGGTTCCCCAATCTCAGCCCGCATCATCTCCTGGCATTCCTTCCTGCATGTCTCTGTGTCACATTTCCTCCTCCGAGGACACCAGCCATTGCATTAGGGACCCACCCTTTCTAGTACGACCTCCTCTTAACTTGGTTACATCTGCCAAGACACTATTTCCAAATAAGGTAATATTTACAGGTGCTGCGGTTAGGACTTGAATATATCTTTTGGGGGACACAAGTGAAACGGGAGAAGGGAGGAAAGTTGGGGTTCCTTTAAAGTGAGGGGCAGAGCCTGCCAGTGTGCCTCGGTTGGTTAGGCATTATCCCATGCACCGAAAGTGCCTGGTTCAGGTCCTGGTCAGGGCACACGCCCAGCTTGCAGGTGGATCCCTGGCCGGGGTGTGTGGAGCAGGCAACCGATCGATGCTTCTCTCTCACATCGGCGCTTCTCTCTCTCCCTCTCCCTTCCGCTCTCTCTAAAATCAATTAAAAAGCAGGAAAGTGAGGGGCCGAGTATTTTCATGCTCAGAGTTCTGATCGCGTTAAAGGTAGCCACCAGCGTTGTTGTCCCGCTGTGGCTGTCCGCGTGCTGTGGTTATGGAGGGAGAGCTGGTGCTCTTACACAGAAGGGAAACTAAGACTCTGTGAGACTGAGCAGCTCGCCTGGAGTCACGCACAGGCCCTGGCCCGGCAGCAGGTCCCGGTGCCCGGCTGCTGCTCCGTCACCACTCCGGGCACAGCCAGTCCCTGGCACGGGCTTGCTGATGGCTTGGTGATGGAAGGACCGGATGCTTTGACTGTAGTTCTCTAAAAATAGAGCCAACATGGGTTTCTTGTTCAAGTGACTCATTAGGGCTGCTCATGGGGCGAGGAGTGAGCATAGAGCAGGGAGAGGCAGAGTGGGAGTGTGGTCCCCCCGGAGACGGGCGTTAGCCGTGCACGGAGGTTGGGCCCAGCACCCCCGCAGTCGGACCCTCCTCAGGCAAAAGGGCTATTCTGTGAGGACCGTCAGTCTCCCCAAATTCTGTCTCCCCAAACTCATGTTGGAGCTCCAACCCCCAGGGAAGCCCCGCCTTCTCTGTCGTGGATGCTCTGGTGCCCCAGCCGCCCCTGTGCCGGTGTCGGCCTCCTGTCGGGTGGGCTAGTGCCGCGTCTCCAACAGGCTTTAAGCTCCTGGAGAGCAGGCGTGTTGCCCCTGCTCCGCGCTGTTCCGGCCCCTGGTGTGACGGGCATCGCTCCGTACTGGTGACAGGTGTGTCGGAACGGAGGATGCTGATGGCGTGTCGGAACGGAGGATGGTGATAGGCGTGTCGGAACGGAGGATGGTGATGGCGTGTAGGAACGGAGGATGGTGATAGGCGTGTAGGAACAGAGGATGCTGATGGCGTGTAGGAACGCAGGATGGTGATAGGCGTGTAGGAACAGAGGATGGTGATAGGCGTGTAGGAACAGAGGATGGTGATAGGCGTGTAGGAACGGAGGATGGTGATAGGCGTGTAGGAACGGAGGATGGTGATAGGCGTGTAGGAACGGAGGATGGTGATAGGCGTGTAGGAACGGAGGATGGTGATAGGCGTGTAGGAACGGAGGATGGTGATGGCGTGTAGGAACGGAGGATGGTGATGGCGTGTAGGAACGCAGGATGGTGATGGCGTGTAGGAACGCAGGATGGTGATGGCGTGTAGGAACAGAGGATGGTGATGGCGTGTAGGAACGCAGGATGGTGATGGTGTGTAGGAACGGAGGATGGTGATAGGCGTGTAGGAACGGAGGATGGTGATAGATGTGTAGGAATGGAGGATGCTGATGGCATGTCGGAGCGGAGGACTTCACAACGACCCCCAGCCACCGCCCTGCCATCAGGAGCTGTAGTTCATCCACTCCTCCATTTCACATCGTTATTTTCATAGGAAGGAGACCATACAGAGAATCTTAGGGACCAGGTCCAAGGTCAGCATCAGTGTTATTGGGTCTAGGACCCACCCTCAGAGCCACGATTCCCCTCGCTCCCTGGGTCCGTAGAAGAGAAAAGGCCCAGCAGTGGGACTTGTAGAAACGTATGCACATCATGATGCCCAGTGGGTACAGGAGCCGGCCATACGGCGTCAGAAGCCCAGGTCAAAGGTGGGGAGTTGATGAAGCCCACATCCTTATGCACTTAATCCCTTGCCACCCAGTATCTCCCTGTTAACGTAGAACTGGCATCCCATCATTCCCATCCCCATCTCCACTGCAGCCCGCTGCAAACCCTTCGCCACCCCCAGTCCACAGCTACAGTTACATGCACAGAAGTGGCGTTTCTGACGGGAGCTGCAGGCACGCTTCTATGAGCTTCTCTGGGGGCTTCTAGTCGGTGTGCTCTGTGCTCACTCTCTTAGCTGAACAGCTCCCAGAAGGACTCCCCAGCTTGTGGTATGTAGATCCTTTCCAAGCTTGAGGTTCACTCATCAGAATGAGAACGCAACAACGAGACATCATTCTTGATGGCCATAGGGGCGAGTTGAGGGCTGCACCTTCCCCTACTTCAGCACTGTACTGAGAGGTGAGGTGGGAGGTGGGGTAGTTTGGAGTGATTAGGTGTTCTGGTGTGAGAAAGTGGCTTGCTATAGGTAGCAGGGTAAGATGGGCTCTAAGCATTAGTGTTCATTTATTCATATTCATCCATCCATCCATCCATTCACTCATATTCATCCATCTTATCCATTCATATTCATCCACCCATCCATCCATCCATCCATCCATCCATCCATCCATATTCATCCATCCATCCATCCATCCACCCATCCATTCATCCATCCATCCATCCATTATATTCATCCATCCATCTATTCATCCATTCATCCATCCATCCATCCATCCATACATTCATCTATCCATTCATCCATCTGTCCATTCATATTCATCTATCCATCCATCCATCCATTCATATTCATCCATCCATTCATATCCACTCATCCATCTGTCCATTCATCCATCCACCCATTCATCCATCCATCCATTCATATTCATCCACCCATCCATCCATTCATATCCATCCATCAATCCATTCATATTCATCCATCCACCCATCCATCCATCCACCCATCCATCCATCCATCCATCCATCCATCCATATTCATCATCCATCCATTCATCCATCCATCCATTCATATCCATCCATCCATTATATTCATCCATCCATCCATCCATCCATTCATATCCATCCATCCATTATATTCATCCATCCATCTATCCATTCATATCCATTCATCCATTCATATTCATCCATCCATCCATATTCATCCATCCATCCATCCATCCATCCATCCATCCATTCATATCCATCCATCCATCCATCCATTCATATTCATCCATCCATCCATCCATTCATCCATCTAGGCATCCATCCATTCCAGAAGGGCCTGGGGACCAGGTTGGACCTAATGGCAGTGAGATGTAGCCTCTGCCCTCAGGGAGCTCATAGCCTTGAGGGCAGACAAACACAGGTCATTCATTAAGTCGAAACGCAATTCTGCGGTCCCCTCCCCTGGGAGCCCCAGAGGGCACCAGAAGTTGTCCGGAGCAGGCATGGATGGGCTGGGTCTGCGAGAGGCAGGGGAGTTATCAGGAATGGGCAAACTGTGTCAGGGCAAATAGGAAAAATAATGCTAGCTGTGTTTATTGAGTACTTACTGTTTGCCAGGTTCTTTATGTAGGTCAACTTGCTAGTCATCTTAACAATCCTGTTGTCGGTGTTCATATTCCCCCCTTTTACACCCGAGGAAACTGAGGCACAGAGCCAGTTAACTTCCCAGGACTCACACAGCGAGCGTGGGTCTCCGATTCCAGCCCAGGCACCTGGCTCCATGGTCCACAGACCTACCCCGACTCTGCCTCAGGCAGGAAAGCGTGGGAGCCGGAGTGGCGGGGGAGGGGGGCTGTTAGTGCCCAGCCGGCTTCCCTTCCTCCCTCCACAATGGCGGCACCCCGTCCATGCAGCAGTGTTCACTCAGGTTCCAGGGTTTGCCCCGCGTATTCTGGGCCCTTGGGTTCAGCACGGGACGGGCCTCACAATCTGGGCTCTTGCCAATTCCCTGGGACCCTGGGATCTCTCTCATCAGCCATGGGGAATCCCCCCCTTTCACTGCCTTTGAGGTTTTTTCAGGACACTGTGTCCACAAATCCCCAAGTTCCACGTGGTTTCCTGTTGGAAGCCTGCGTTGGGGCCGTTGGAGCAGAGCCAAGGGGGCTTGTTGCCTGCTCTCCCCGCTCCCCCCCCCCCCCGCCCCCAAGCTGGCTTTCTGCTTTAAAGGGACACTGAAGGAGATGGGGTTGATGAGGAAAGGGGAACTGTCATGGTGATACTCCTGATGTGCTAATATCTCAAAACGTTGCTCAGCGGAGCGTCAAAGGGTTAGAAAATGTTCCTGTTAGGCTGCTGGGGCCACCAGGGGGCAGTCTTGCCTTGGAAGCGGCCCTCCTCAAAGGCTCTCTGGGAAGAGCTGCTCAGACCTTGTGGACCACAAGCGGGGGCTTGGCCCAGGGGAGTTAAAGCGGCTCCCAGGGCCCTGAGCCCAGGGAGAGGAGGGGGCTTCTCCAGGCCACACGTCACAGAGTGGGGACAGGACCCAGCTCTTGTGGGTCCCCCTCCCTTAGACATTACTGGTTAGTACCCCGCCCCCGCTTTAGCATAAAAAATGTGCAACATGCAGCCGTGTTGAAAGAATCTTACCATGAACTCCCACTTGTCCGCCCCCGGGTTCTGCCACCACATTTGCTGCACTTGCCTCATCAGTATCCCTGCATCTCGCTCTCCCCCCGCCAATCATCTCATTTCTGATACCTTCTAACGTAAGATAAGGACAGTGGGTCCCCCTGAACACTGGCAGCATCGACCGGAACTCAGAACTTGTTTGCAGTTTTGTTTTTACTTTTGCGGTAAACGTAATGGAGTGACGTGCACACATCGATGTACAATGGCTGAGTTTTGTGGGATGGATACTGCTGTGGGACCTCACCCCTATCAAGTTCATCCTCTTTTCTGCTGTCACAGCGGCCACGGGGGCTCTGGTACAAGCCACGGACACCATCCTCAGAGCAACACCCTGTGTGGCAGACAGGTACCCCACACACCCACGAGCTCTGAGAATGGGGGCCCATGGTACCCAGGGTTCCTCAGAGTACATCATACTTGATAGTGGTTGGGTTTCTTTTTTTTAAGAAATTGCAGTGCAGTGAAGTAGGGTTATTGAAAACACTTTGTTGTGTACTCATTGGAGAGAAAATTCCCTGAAACACACTTGTTTCTCTCCAGTTGGCTTTGTCCTGAGGAAGCTGAGTTAAGTCCTAGCTTTATCTATGGCACGCTGCCTGTCTCTTTCAGGGTGTTGTAGATCATGTCTGCCCACCCCCTGGGGCTGGGCCAGACCCCCGCCTGTCCTTCCTTCGAGGCCTTTGGCCTGTGAAGTGTTCGGTCGGTGTCCTGGACACTGAAGGAGATGGGGTTGATTTGAGGAGATGGAGGGAGCTGGAGTCTTTCTACTCCACGTTCCTTCTCTTCTTCCCTGAGTGTGAAAAACTCGTAAGGATGATCAAGCCCAGCCGCTGCCCAAGGCCCCAAGCCCTGGGATGTATTGGGTGCACCGTGGTTGCTCCTCCAAGTTCCTGCCAAACTGCGTGGAAGGGGGCTGGCCAGGCCTGCAGGGCTGCGCGGGGCCATTGCCTGGGGGGACGTGGTCCAGCAGTATTTGTCAAAATATGTACATATTACCCTTGAGAACTCTGTCCTATTGAAATAAAACACTAGCACACAGGGAAATAAAGTCCAGAACTAGTATGTTTATTGATGTGCAGTTCCCAGTGGCAAAGAATTGGAGTTGCCCAGTTACAGTGTATCCCTTTTATGGGCTATTATGACACAGTTATTGGAAACCATGAATTAAAATGGGTGTGTGTGACTTCTATGGAGCTGGTCTTTTTTTTTTTTAAATATATTTTATTGATTTTTTTACAGAGAGGAAGAGAGAGGTATAGAGAGCTAGAAACATCGATGATAGAGAAACATCGATCAGCTGCCTCCCACACAACCCCCACTGGGGATGTGCCTGCAACCAAGGTACATGCCCTTGACCGGAATCGAACCTGGGACCCTTGAGTCCGCAGGCCGACGCTCTATCCACTGAGCCAAACCGGTTTCGGCAATGGAGCTGGTCTTGATGTGGGAACTGGTTACGCAGATGTACTCACTTTGTGAAAATGTATCAAATTGTGTCATTATGATTTGATACTTGTATGTATAGTATACTTCATATGATACTTTTATCATTTAAAACTTAAATAATAAAAGTTCTAACTAATTAAAAACCAAACAAAACACCAAAGCATCAGAACTACAGCTAATGCCCTGGAGCAGGGGCAGGCAAACTATATGGCCTATGGGCCAGATATGGCCCACTGCTTGTTTTTATAAATAAAGTTTTATTGGCACACAGCCACACCCATTCATTTCCACGTTGCCTCTGGCTGCTTTGGTGATACTGAGGTCACTGAGTGGTCGTGGCAGAGCCTGCATGGTCTGCAAAGCCTAGCATATTACTCCTTGGCCCTCACTGGAAACATTGCCAACCCATGCCGTGGAGGGCCATCTCTGATGCATTCAGTGAGAGGACTGCGTTGCATAAAAATATATTTAGCTTGATCTCATTTCGAAGAAATAAGCAGCTGCAACAGATGCTTTCTTTGTGTGGAGTTATGTTTGTATTTTTGTCAGGGTGGGAAGCAAGGAGTGGAAGGCTGCAAACCCTGGGTTGGAGGGAGGGGTGGGGAAGTGGGACTGGGAGGCGCTGGGTGGGAAAAAACAGGAAAATTCTAAATAGGAAAAACTCCCTTAACTGCTTCCACCAAGCAGAGCAGTGAGACAAGTGGCTGATCCCAGTGACAGGGTGTCGGTGACGGGACTGTGGGTGCTTCCAACTTGGGCAGAGCCGGGCCCAGGTTCTGCCTGACAGCATAGCGTGTGTCTTGCGTGGCCTCCCCCACCCCCCCTCCAGCGGGGCCTCTCGCTGACCCTCGGGTGTCTGCCATCTGATGGCTCTCTGCAGCCCTCGTCACAGCGTCGCCGCACTGTTTCTTGCCCGGCTGAGCCCACCCGCCTCTAGGTCTGCCTTCTTTGCCTTCTATTCCGTTCCCTCCTTGTGGCCCGGCCGCAGGGTTTTGGAGGAGGTTCGCGCTTCAGAATAGGCCGGCCCTGGCTGCTCCGAGTGCTCTGGGACCACCAGCAGCAGCGTTGCCTGGAGCTGGTTAGCGATGTAGATGTCTGGCTCCATCCAGACCTGCACAGTCAGAATCCACACTTCAACCAGCTCCCAGGCGATTTGTACGCACTTTAAAATGCCATAAAAGTCCTTGCTGCGGACTGGCCGTGGGAACAGGGGGATGTATCTGGTCTACCAGGTGGTGGCTTTCCCAGGTTCTGTTCCTGTAAGGGGATGGGGCTGCCACAGATTTCGGGGATGGGTGGGAGGCGGTGGGGGAGAGCCATCCGGCCCCACCTCAGCCTCCGAGAAGGCCTGGCCCTTGGGCCCACGGGAAGCTCTGGTGTCAGTACCCCGGGGCCAGAATCCCCTTTCCTCTGTGGCTGAACCCACCCATGTGCCCTGGAATAAGACTCAGGTAGCAACGGCCCCCGGCTCAGCTCTTCCCATGCAATGGACTAAGCCTCCCTTTCCTGCTTTGTGGTCCTCCCATCTCCGCGCCCCCCCCCCCCCCCCCCCCCCCCCCCCCCCCCGCCCAGAAGGCTTTCCTTACTCTCTCGCCCGCAGCCTCCTGTTGTCACTGACCGGTGGCAGGCTCTAACTGTGGGCCAGCAGAGGCTGTGCTCACAGGGCTGGGGCGGCCTTTGGACGCAGGCGGGAGTGAGTCCTGGCTCCTGCTCACCCCTGTGAGCGAGCTGCGTCTGCCTGTGGCCCTGAATGCTTCCTAGTGACAGAAATGAACTGGAGCAGACAGACCATGATAAAGGCCCAAAGAAAGCAAAACAAAGCAGGGATGTGCTTGAGGGCGGCTGGGGGTCATCGCCAGGGCCTTTGGTTGCGACCTGAATGGTGAGCAGGCGGGAGCCAGCTTGCTGGAAATCCAGGGAACAGCATGCCAGGCAGAGGGAACAGCACAGGCAAAGGCCCGAGGGAGCAGTGAGGCGCATGTGCATTGCAGGAGCTGACTGAGAGCGGAGTGGCTGGAGCCTAGTGACCAGGCCGGTGGGCAGACAGGGGGCCGGCTAGGCCTTGTGAGGGAGCAGTGTGGCTGGGGGTGTCCCAGCCTGCTCCTTGGGGGAGGCAGATGGGCACAAGATAGGAGGCGAGCCTTTGTTACTGCGCTGCCAACACTTACAGGGTAATGAGGGCCAGGACCCAGCAACGCTGGTGGGATCAAGGGCGTCCAGAAGGCTTTCCCAGCCTCACATAGACCCCTATCCACAGCCTGTGAGATGCTTACTAGTGTCATCTCCATATTACAGATGAGGAAACTGAGGCAGACAGGGCGGTTCAGTGACTCCCACAGCAGGAAGAGGTAGAGCCGGGACTTGAGCCCCGTGCTCTGGGCTGGGGCACCGTGGACTCGCCTCCTCCCTCCTGGGGGCCGGTGGGGGTGATGTTAGCCCCCTTGTCTGCTGTGCTGCCTTGTGCGGAGGTCTTCCGTGCGTGGGTGCCGCCTCTCTGCGCACCCGTGGGCTCCCCGGGCCCTGCTGTTGGGGAGGCGCTCTCAGGCTGCAGGGCCGCTGCCTGTGCTGGTAGCGCTCAACTTAGAGGCTCCTGGACGCGGGAGCGGGGCGGTGGGCGCTGGACGCGGGGCGGAGGTGAGGCGGTTCGGGGGGGGGGCGGGGGGGGGCTGTCTTTTCTCAGAAAGGCCCTTCACCGGCCGCGCCCAGAAGCTGCCGGTTCCTAGGCTGCGAGGAGTGTAGATGGGAAAGGCCTTCCCTCCAGACGCTCCTGGGGGAGGGTGCGGGCGGGGGGGGGGGGGGGGGAGTACTGATGCCGCCCCCCTCCGGGAAGGGGGGAGGCTGGGTGGCTTGGGCAGATGAGCTGAGGTGGCCCCCCATGGGGCGTGGGGAGACCCGCAGCTGCAGGGGAGGCCGGAGGCCGGTTTGCCTGGTTCCCCGATGGGTCTGCCCAGCCCTCTGAGTTTCCTGGCTGGTTTTGGCCTGTTTGGCCAAATGTAGAGCTTCCTGGTGCGTGGCCTTTCTATGTCCTCCCCAAGGGCCCACGTGGGCACGGGTCTCCTGGGAGGGAAGTCCGTTTCCGGAGACACAGCCCTCGGCAGGCGGAGGGCCGGGCCAGGCGCCTTAGGAAACGTCTGCGCTGTTTCCGCATCCCCCCCCTACCTCCCCCCTCCCCTCGCCACCTCCCCCGCGCCTGGTGCGTCAGGGCGCACTCTGAGAGTCTTTCCCGAGGAGGCCAGGCATTTGGGCTGCTCCTGGGCTACATGCTCCGCCCCCGCAGGGTCCAGGGCCTCGGTTTCTGAGCCCCTCACTTGCAGCCAGCCTTGCAGTTTCTCCCCATTTTCCAGGCGGAGCTGCAGCCGGGGGGTGGGGGTGGGGTGGGGAGGTGGGTGTTGGGGACTGCAGCAGGGGGGAGCTGCAGCGGGGGAGGGGGACTGCAGTGGCGGGGGGGGAGGGGGGGGGCGCGCGCTGAGCGGCTCATTAAAGTCGCACCGCTGTAAAGTGGCGGACCAGACCTGGGATTCAAACCCTGGGCTCTCTGACTCAGGGCGGTGCCCCTAACCATGCGAACCCCCTGTCTCCTGGAGTGCGCTGGGCTGGGCGCTGGGGCAGCGGAGCTGAGGAATCTGGAGGGTGGAGGGCACTCAGCAGGTGAGGGGGGCAGGGGAAAGGTCACTGCGGTCTCCTGAGAGCTGCTCACTGACACATAGAAGGCGCTCCGCTGGAAACGTGGGTGCCTCCTGAGGCCCCTGCCTCGGGACTTACGTACAGGTGGGAGAAGCAGGCACAGGAGCGCTGCAAGGTCAAGTCAGACGGTCAGAGGAAGGGCAGTGGTCCAGGCAGGCAGGTGGGCTCGGTAGGGAATCCAATAAACCCGACCATCCAGCTGCCGAACGTGATGCTAATGCGCTCCGTGGAGCTCCTACTAGGTGCGCGCCTGGCCGGGCGGCCCAGCGGCAGCAGCTGTTACGCCTGCGTTCCGGGCTGAGGCGCCCAGCCTTTCCGCTCCGGAAAGTGGCCACTCCCTCAGCGCGTGCTTCCAGCCCTCACCCACCCCACGCGGCCCGCCCCACGGGGCACCCTCCGCCGCCGGAGCGGCCTCCCGATGGGCACGGTGCCAGGCAGAAGAGGGCCTTCCGGGGGCAGAGGAGGAGGGTGGGCGCCTCCCTCATTCTAGCCCTGGGCCCCTCAGCCTCCCTCTGCGGCCTCGGTCCTGGTGGCCCTGTTCTCATTCCTTCCAGGACACTGGTCCTGGCTCTCAGCTCGTGTCACCGACCGTTGACGCGGCCGCCATACCCGCCCTGTGACTAGATGGGTCATTCCAGCTCAGGCTCCACGGAGGTCCTGCTGAGGGCCAGGCAGACTTCGCACCCCGGGTCCCTGTCCTTGCTGCAGGAGAGGCGACAGTGTCCGGGAACGGGTGTGACTGTGTCCCCATCAAACTTTATTTGCAGAAACAGGGCAGCAGATGTGGCCTCTGTCCTGAGACAGACCGTGAAGTAGGTGAATGAGGACACCCAGCGCATTGGATGGCGAGGGCTGAGCAGAAAAGGAAAGCAGAGAAGGAGGGCTGGGAGGGGACAGGACTTGCAGAGCTAGATGTGCGGCCGGGAAGAAGGCCCTGAGACGGGACATTGGAGCAGAGACCCTGAAGGAGCGGGAGGAGGGCGCGTGCAGCTCCCGGCGGCAGAGCATTCCAGGCCGAGGAGCAGCCCGTGCAAAGGCCCTGTGGCAGGAGCATGCGCAGTCTGCCTGGGGAAGCAGCAGGAGGCTGGGGTGTCTTGGTGGGAGGGCAGGGGTGGCGGAGACAGCTGCCGAGGGCTTTGTAATTCCCTGTAAGGGATCTGAGCGACAGTACTGGGTTGCCATGGCAGCCTTAGTGCGTGGGAACCCATTCTCCTGGCTCCGGTAGCTCTGACAGCTCCTTTAAGTTATAAACACCCAACTTCATTTCTTGTTTCCTCAACTAGAGGCAGCATCTCACGACTCTGTGTTTTGTAAGAGGTACCAGGCATGGTGCCAGGCACTTTTACATGCACTACATCATCAATCCCTCTGAGGTCCATACTGCTATTGCCCCGTTCTACACAGCAAGGACACTGAAGCTCAGAACGGTGGAGTGACTTGCCCGCGGTCACACAGCAAGACGTGCCCGAGCCGGGATTTGAACCCCATCTGCCTTCATACAGAGATCTCAGTGCCCACATTGTACTGAGGGGCAGTGCTAATCCTCCAAGGGCGCTGCGGCTTTTGACCAATAAAATGTAAAAGCTTGGCCAAGGAGGGGTGTGTGTGTGTGTCAGTCAAACCAAACGGGAACCCATCTGAGAAGGAAAGGTCCTCCGGGGGAACCGACCACCCACTCCGGCTCCTCCATGTGCTGCGGGCGCAGCTGGACTCTGAGTACAGGACTTGCACGCAGCTAGTCCGAATATTTCCAACACAATCTCTTGGAAATACTTGGAATTTTCTTGTCTGTCTTTGTGCATGATGTAACCACAGCTTTATTTAGTTGGCCATCCGTCCCGGAATAGTGTGGTCTCCATCTGTCTGCATCACTGTGGTCTGATTGAGGCCTTGTTTTCCTGGAGGGCCGAGGCTGCTGTGTGGGCTTGCTGTATAGACACCCCATCCCCCTCAGCATACCCCCCACCTCCTAACTGGGTGACAGAGCTGGGCTCCTGTTAAGTATGCAATGCAAATGAGATGCAGATGAGGGCCTACACTGGCAGGGGCCTGGGGTCCAGCTCTGGGAGCTTCTGTCCCCGCCTCACCAGGAGCCCAACACACCGGAGAGTTCCTTCAGCATCCTTTCTGCACCCAAGGCCTCTTAATGAGGGCAGGAGCTGGCTGCCCCCGCCACGGCCTCAGACGCCTGGTGGCTGGAGGCTAGAGGCATCTAGCTTCCCCGGGCTGTCAGTGCCTGCTGGGCTCCGAGGCATGCGGGAGGGAGGGAGGTGGCGGGAACTGGCTATTGTCTGTTCCTCCTCCTCCTGGCAGCTGTGGGAGGCAGCCACGGATGGCTGGATTGGGGCTCCCGCGGCCCGCATGGCCCTCCCAGGTGCCTGCTTCCGCTAGAGAATGGATCCTGCAGGGACTCAGAGTGTGAGCTGAGAGCCTGTCTCCCCCGCCCCCAGTTGAGGATCAATGATCCTTTGATTTTATTTCTTTTTGTCCAACCCTCTGTCTTCACCTGTAACTTGACAACATCCCAACCCAAGTGGCCTTTTGAGCTGAGAAAAGCAAACTGACCCTTAACTGCAGGAAATTGTGGAAAGCTGGTGGGGTGCCCGGGGGACAGTCACGGCGCCAGCGGACGCTCCGCATCTCTGCTCCTCTCTCCTTGTTCTGTGGGTGTGTGCGTGCTGCTCCCTCGACCCAGTCATTAAAGGCCCCTCTAAATGTTAACTTAAAACACGAACACAAGGGCCCGGTGTGCCAGGAGTGCTGAGCTCCACCTGCACTAGCGCCAGGCCCAGGCGGGGCGGGCTCAGGGGGCGCCACTGACGGCCCAGGCCCCGCGCTGGCGGTGGAGAGCTGGTTGGGGCCCGCTTGTCTGAGTCTGCAGGCCAGGCCCTCAGCTGCTGTGGCAACAGGAGGATTTAGGGACTGAACCTGCGACTTAGCCGTGACGAGCCTGCTTCCTTCCAGCTGCCCAGACGCACAGCTCCCCCTCCCTCCCGCAGCCCGCCCCACGCTTCCTGGCGGCTCACTGACCCGGGCGCCACGGTCTCTGCTCCATCAGCTCCAGAGAGCTCCCGGGGCTCGCGGGCTACAGGCCCCTAGACGGGATGGTGGGTCGGCAGCTCCTGCGCTTGGGCTGTCGTGTCTGCAGACTTCGTCAGCAGCCGTGCTGCCCGCTGGGCCTCCCGGAGGGTGGTTGGCGGGGCTTGGGGTCTGAGAGTCCGAGCGGAAGGCCCGTGGCCCTGGGCCCGCTCTCTGGCTTGTGCTTGGAAAGATGAAAGGTGGCTTTCATGGGCGCTTGCCCTCTGAAATCCTCTTCTCACCTAGCGGAGGGAGCGGCATCCTAAAAGCAGATTGGACCATGTCACTCCCCTGCTTAACTGCGCGAGACTTCTGGGGGCCTTCACTGGAAAGCAGGACCGCCCCCCCTGCGCCCCCGGAGAGCCTGCAGGCCGGGTGCTCCCAGCCGCTCGCTCTCGCCAGCTCCTCTCCCTTCGTCCACTGCTGTGATGTGTGATGGGTCTCGGCTCCCCTGGTGCCCAGCTCCCTCTCGCCCTTGCTCTTCCTCCACGTCCCAGCCAAGCCTTCAGCTGTCCGCTCCAGCGTCTCCTTCTCAGAAGGGCACCCCCGCCTTTTCCAAAGAAGCCCCTTCCAGGCCCTCTGTCCCGCTCCCCGTCTAACACTGTTTCACAGTGACACGCATTGGTCCTGTTTATTTGCTTCTTGCCCGTCTCCCTGCACTGGAGGGAGGGCACGAGCCGACCTTAGTGTTCACAGGTGCGTCTGCCGAGCGGATGATGAAGTGCGGCAAAGGGGGTTCGCTGGGTGGGCTGTGGGCGGAAGCAGCCACATGAGCGAAGGCCCCTGCGTGGAGGCGCGGTGCGGGGTGTGCTGAGCCCGCAGAATGCAGCTGCGGGGCCTGCGCCCAGCCAGCGGCTCAAGGAGATCTGGGGGCTTGGGCTGTAGTCAGCGGCAGGTGGTAGGGAGTGGCCAAGACTTGATCTAGAGAAAAGGGATGTCGGTGGGATGGATGAGATGGATGTTCAAATTCAGGAAGCGACAGCAAATGGACAGTGAGAATAAATGGATGTGGAGGATGGGGGAGGACGGGGGAGGACGGGGGAAGATGGGGGAGTCAGGGAGTAAGTGCGATTTGGGCTCAGGAGGACGTGTGGATAGTGGGTGCGACGCGCAGCCAGGGTTTTGCCTGGGCTGAGTGAGATGGTTGGGCTCCATGGGTGACTTGTGTTTAGTAGGCGGGGGGTCCAGCAAACAGAGCTGAGGCGGCGGGTCCGGCAAATGGAGCTGAGGGGGGGGTCCGGCAAACGGAGCTGGGGGGGGTCTGGCAAACAGAGCTTGGGGGGGGGGTCCGGCAAATGGAGCTGAGCGGGGGTGGGGGGGGGGTGGTCCGGATAGAGGGGCAGAAGCTGAAGCGTTGGGCCTGTCGGATGAAAGCGGGTGGGAGGCAGCGTGGTGGGACCTGGGAGGTGGGGCCCCTGCAGGGTTAGCGAGGAAGAGGAGCCGTGAGGAGCAGAGAAAGGGGGGCTCCCGGAGGGAAGAAGGGCCCGCAGAGCTGAGGGTCCCAGGAGCAGGGAGGGCAGAGTCCCAAAAGGCCGGTGTGGCCCCACAGGTCGGGAGCACAGGCTGGGAACCAGGCACTGGATTCGGTCACGTGACGTAGGCCGCGCAGATCAGTGGCACTGGCTGCCGCGGAGGAAGTGGAGAGAAGTGGGGGCGACGCTGCGAGAAGGTGGGCTGTGAAAGGAAGGGGCCGGGAGGGGCAGCTTGAGAAAGAGCCACTGGTTCACATCTGCAGTGTGGGCAGAAGAAAGTGTGTAGGGGGCAGGGGAGGGGCTTGAGGTCTGTGGGAGAAGGGACAGGCACAAACAGAAGGGGTCCTGGGCCTTGTCCCCGCCCGAGTCCCAGCTTCTCATCTGGCGATGCGATGCGGAGAGCACACAGCTCACCAGCTCACCGCGTCCGACCAGGGGGGTAGGGTGGGGGACGGTGAGGCAGGGCCTTCAGTCCTGGGGTGGGGTGTGAAGGGGGAGGGGGTTGAGGCAGGGCCTTCAGTCCTGGGGTGGGGTGTGAGGGGGGAGGGGGATGAGGCAGGGCCTTCAGTCCTGGGGTGTGAGGGGGGAGGGGGGATGAGGCGGGGCCTTCAGTCCTGGGGTGTGAGGGGGGAGGGGGATGAGGCAGGGGCCTTCAGTCCTGGGGTGTGAGGGGGGAGGGGGATGAGGCAGGGCCTTCAGTCCTGGGGTGTGAGGGGGGAGGGGGATGAGGCAGGGCCTTCAGTCCTGGGGTGGGGGGGGGGGGAGGGGGGATGAGGCAGGGCCTTCAGTCCTGGGGTGAGGGGGGGGGGGGTTGAGGCAGGGCCTTCAGTCCTGGGGTGAGGGGGGGAGGGGGATGAGGCAGGGCCTTCAGTCCTGGGGTGGGGGAGGGGGGAGGGGGATGAGGCAGGGCCTTCAGTCCTGGGGGGGGGGAGGGGGGAGGGGGATGAGGCAGGGCCTTCAGTCCTGGGGTGGGGGGAGGGGAAGGAGGGGGATGAGGCAGGGCCTTCAGTCCTGGGGTGGGGGGGAGGGGGGGGGGAGGGGGATGAGGCAGGAACTTCAGTCCTGGGGTGGGGGGGAGGGGGGAGGGGGATGAGGCAGGGCCTTCAGTCCTGGGGTGTGAGGTGGGAGGGGGTTGAGGCAGGGCCTTCAGTCCTGGGGTGTGAGGGGGGAGGGGGATGAGGCAGGGCCTTCAGTCCTGGGGTGGGGGGGGAGGGGGTTGAGGCAGGGCCTTCAGTCCTGGGGTCGAGGGGAGGGGGAGGAGGGGGATGAGGCAGGGCCTTCACAGGGCCCAGCGCCTGACTTCCCGGTTAGTGACCTCTGACATTTAGAAGAGGTGACACACACTAGCCCTTGTCCCTTAGGCCCCTGCGCTAAGCTCCGAGCCTCCTGCCCACGGCCCAGGACGCCTCCTGCAGTGCGTGGTGCTGTGTGTGCTGCCCCCTCAGGACTGGGGCACCTCTGCTCAGGTGGAGGGCGCGTGGCTCCCGGCGCACAGCCCAGTCCTCCAGGGTGGCCAAAGGGAACTGCATCCTGCCAGGCTGCCCCTTCCGGGGGCAGCCCACCCCCAGGGTCATGGATTCCTGTGGGGGCTGGGCACCAAAGCCCATCCCCTTCGCACCTGGGGGCGCGCCTGATGGATGGATGGGCTGAGGCCTTTGGGAGCCGCACTGCTGTTGATCTGCTGTCACCCTCCTTCCTTCCTTCCCTGGAGGTCTTTCCAAGGGCGCCCCAGAGCCCCTGCTCTTGGCTCCACCTCAGCGTCTGCTCCCAGGCCCCGATCTGATGCACCTCGCCTATGTCTGTGCACGTCCCCTGCACTGGAAGCTTGTTGAAGCCACCGGCTATGTCTGGCTTGCTTATTGCCATATCACCAGGTCTAGGCACATAATAAATGCTCATTAATTATTTGTTGAATCAGTGAACAAACATGTTACTGGGACACACACACAGGAGCACCCCGACATTCAGTTTCCCAGAGTTGTGAGCCACAGAGCAGGGTGTGTAGGAGCGCCTTTCTGTGGGTGCCCCGTCCCTCCCCCCAGGCCATCCATTCGTGCAGTGGCTCTGTGTCCCCCGTGAGCGATTTACAGTCACCATCAGCCAACAGTGGTCACGATTTATAAACCACTCACACAGAACTTCGGGGCTGCGTTCTCCATCACCTCAGCACAGAGGGCTTGTTCCTGGGGGCCTTTAATTTTCTGACTTTCATTATTGGGAGAGTAAAATGTATCACTTGCATTCCAAAATTGATTTTTATTTCCCGAAAGAAGCCCATAAAAATAAATAACTTCCCGGGAGGGGAAAAAAGAAAAGACTCTACACTGGGCAATTTGTTAAAAAAGAAAGAAGAGGCATTCTGCAAGGGCACAGCTATCTAAACATTTAGATTGCATCTCTCTCGTTTTTTTGACTTTTACTTTCTGTAACTTGAGGCTCACTGGATTTTGTTGGGAAAGCTGCTCGGACAGCTGCCTGGGACAGGCGACGGAGCGTCCTCTGGACCTCGGCCTCGTGACCTGCGCCTGCCCCGGGAGACGCTGTGGCATTATCTTACTAGCAGTTGTACTGGGCGGCTCTTGCTGTGTAACAATCACTCCACGTGCAGTGGGTGAGACAACACATGTCCTCAGTGTGTGGGTCTGTGGGCGGTTCCTCTTGCCGGGCTGGCCGCGGGCCCCAGGGCTGTGGCCGCGCTCTCCCGTCTTGCAGGCATGGCTGAGGGACAGCAGGAGAACCCTGGCTTGTTCACGTGGGTGTGGGCACGGACACTCAGCAGTACTTGAGAGCAGTTCAGTCCAAGCCTCCTTCAGCCCAAAGTCCAGTGAGCCTCTGTTCAACAGATCCTTCCTGGTCATTTGCAATGGTGTTGACCACTTTCTAGGCACCAGAGATAGTTTGGTGAACAGAACAGACATTCCCTGCCCTCCGCTAGCCTACATGTTAGTGGAGACAATGAGTGGAAAATACAACCGGCAAACGATAAAGTATGTTCTAACGAGAGAAGTACTATGGAGACACACATGTGACATCTTTACACGCATCACATGGAGGAAGCGCCTTGTGTGGAGGACACACGTGGACAGGCCTCGGGTGTGTGCTCGGTTGGCAGGGGGGTGGGTGACTGGCTCTCGGAGCACACACAGGGATGCCCTCCCGGTGGGTCTGGCAGGAGCCAGGAGGGTGGGCCTGCGGCTGGAGGGCTGGGCGCACCTGCTGCACCTGCAGGGACCGCGGGTGCAGGGCAGGTCTGGGCCTCGAAGGAGCTTTGGCACACGCAGCAGTGTCCTCCCTCACTGTGCCTTCTCGATGGGCTTTTCACCGAAAGAAATGCCTAAAGACCTTGGCACTGCGCACAGTGGTATGATTCGGGGCTCCGTGGCATCTTCCCTGGTGTGCCCCTCATGTGGAGGTCCCCACATTGCTCCGGTGCATGGGAACTGGCTCGGGGTGACTGGCCAGCCTGGAGAGGAGCTGCCCTTTCCCCGCCCACGAGGACATTTTGGTGAGGGGTCCTCTCAGGGACCTTCCGGGACCTGAGGTGCCCGCACTCGCTCTTCGGGAGCCGAGTGGACCCTCTGAGAAGCCTCGGTGCTCGGCCCGGGGACGATGACTCTGTGGATTGTCTGACTAGTAACGCTGTCACGTACTGCGGTGGTTTTCAAAGAAGCGTTGCCGCCGTTGCCGCCATCTCCTTGTCCTGTTTGTGGAGAAGCATCTGGGGGTGCAGGACGGTGTCCCACGTTGCCCCTGTTGGGGATCCTGTTGACGGCCGCTGTGTCAGATGAACCGTGACTTCTCTTAAGGGCACATTCTCAGGACAGAGGCTGCCTGTCCTGCATGTGGGTGCGGACCAGGCCGGGGCTCGCACAGTTGTCACCAGGTCTCTGCCACCCGATTCCCGTTTCCCCTCAACGTGGGCCTGTTATGCAGTGCCTGGTGGTCACAGGCTTGACCAGGACCACGTGAACAGTCATTCCATCCTGGCTGTGTTTTTCTGGCGGCAGCCTCGAGGGAAATGACTTCCAGTCTTCGGGTCCCTGCCTTGCACGCGAGTCACCTTTGTTTTGAAATGAGCTGAGCTGAGTGCTCTGGAACCCAGGGACCCCACCCCCGCCTTTCAGGGAGCAGGTCTTTGGCTTAAAGTCCGTATTTTCTGACCTGCGGTCACCCCTGCCTGGCTCAGGTGGGAATGAGGTTCTGAGGTCTAAAGCCATTCTTAGCAATAGTCTCAGAGACTCACCTTCCGGGACTCGGCTCTTGAACTCCGAGTTGATAGTGGCAGATGCTTAGAAGCCCGGGCGATGCTTAAAAGGCCTCGAGAAAATTGACCTTTGAACTGGGTGATCTTGGACGCAGGCCGAGCTGCTGTGACTGGCTGTCTACACAAGGTTCATCCTCACAAGCTCTTCTCAGGACTCCGCATCACATGGGCTCCTGTGCCAGTGGCTGAAGCAAGTCACATGACCACGCACAGATGCAGGGTGTGGAGAAGTAGACTGGCATTCTTTCACTGGCATTGCACTCTCTCAACCGTGGAGAGGAGGATGTAGGTAGAGGAGATACCAAGCAGTCTCCTTTTATAGCGAACAAGCTGAGATCAGAGAGGTGGAACACTGGCCTGAGGTCACACAGCAAGCCAGCTGTGTAACCAGCCCACCGTGTGTGAGCGAGCTCACCCTGTGCTGCATCGTCTCTCCTTCCCGCCGTCATTCCCTCCGCCGCTCCCTGTGGGACTGTCGCGCAGCTGGCCCCTCTCTGAGCCCTGGAATCATGCTGTTCTTTTATCCTCTGCTCATCTGTGCCGTGGGATGGCTGCAGCTAAGTTTTCGGGGAGTCCTAAGTTATATGTGGATTTTCGACTGCCTGGGGTGTCAGTGCCTCTAATCCCTCACTCTTCAAGGGTCAGCGGGAGTTGGTGGTCCGTCCACGTGGTGATGTAATAGGCAGCTTAAAAGAAGAGTTAGCCCCATGGTCTCACAGGAAGAAACAGATGAAATGCCCTGTCAGGTAGGAACGCACTTTGCCGAGCAACGTGTATAGTTGATTCCAATTTGTAGACTAACTCTCCAACCCACGTGTTCCCGGTTGCTTGTCTCAGCAGGGGAAAGGGGTGGGAGGGGAGCACCAGTTGGACAATAATCGACACCCCAAGTGCCCTCTGCCTCCTCGGCTCCTCAGCCCCTCGCCAGGACCCCTGGCTGTGCTGCAGCAATGAAGGGGTTCATGTCCCACCAGTGGGAGCTCGGAGTGCCTCCAGGCCCAGCGTGCCCGTCCCAGTGGGTACCACTGCTGCCTACACAACCTCCAGTCCTGAAGTGGGGGTAGAATGTGAGAGCCTTTGCTAATCCAAAACCCACCTCCCGTTGCTCATCCATTTGCATCCCACCTGCCTTAGACATTTTTACCATTTTTTGTTTGTCAATCCTCACCCACCCAAAGATATTTTTTCCATTGATTTTTAGAAAGAGTACATGAGAGGGAGTGAGGGAGGGGAAGAGAGAGAGAGAGAGAGAGAGAGAGAGAGAGAGAGAGAGAGAGAGAGAGGGAGAGGGAGAGAAAGAGAGAGAAACATTGATGTAAGAGAGACACATAAGTTTGTTGCCTCCCCCATGTGCCCTGACTGGGGCCAGGGATCAAGCCTGCAGCCCAGGTACATGCCCTTGACTGGGAAGCGAACCTGTGACCCTTTGGTGTGCAGGCTGATGCTCTGACCACTGTGCACACCAGCCAGAGCCATTTTTGCCATTTTTAAAATGTCTAAGTCTAAAGCTCAATACTTCCCCCTCCCCGCCGCGATGTGCCAAAGACATCTGAGGTGGAGGGTGCTGCTCTGGGCTCTCTCCCTAAAGGCCCCCGACATGTGGTTACGGGCGAGCAGTGGCGTGTTGAAGACAGACGCTGCCACAGACGTGTGGCTGTAGTTGTAGATGGAAGAGCAGGCGCCCTCAGAGGGAAGCCTGCGCCCACGGGTCTTAGAGGCCGGGTCATGCCACGGTCAAGGGTCCGTCTTCAGAGCCAGAGAACCGGAACGCAGATGCTGGCTTTGCTGTTACCGCCTGTGTGACGCTCCTCAGCCCTCCGTTTCCACACCAGCGAAATGGGGGAGAGCAGTGATATTCACATCATGAGCCTTTTGTGAGGATAACATGAGATAACGCGGAGAGCACTTCGGACAGTGCTCGGCTCAGTTAGAGCTATTTGTCCCTAGCTATTATTATTTAATCTTTATTTCTAGCACATGTTGGAATAAATCATTTTTTTGCTTCCTAAAAAAGAACAGAAAGAACACGGACTTAAATTCGGTAGGCAGTGGTGAGTCACAGGACTTTCTGAGCGCAGGACTGACATGATAAGATCTGTGCTTTGAGAAGATTAATTTGTCTGCAGCTCAGGCGGGCCTGGCAGGAGGGGGGTGAGGTCCTGGGTCCATGGGCGGCCGACGCAGCCGTCCACGCTGTGCTGTGCAGAGTGGCAGCCTCTAGCCGCACGTAGCTGTTTATACGTAAACTCATGAAGGTGAATAAGCTGAACAACGGTTCTCCCGACACAATGGCCACTTTCAGACACTGCAGCCACACGTGCAGGGCTTCTGCACGGACAGCAGACATTTTCACTAGCGGGACGCCTGGCGAGGACTCTGCTGCTGGCCTCTGCTTTTACCAGAGGCGGATGGGGAGGAAGGTGGAGCAAGCTTCCAGACTGGAGAGCCAGGGATCTGCACCTTCGTCCCTTGATGATCCCCCCGAGGCAAGCTGTGGGGTGGGGGCAGGCCTTCGGGTACAAGTGACAGAATTCCATGATGTCAAATCATGACTTAAACCCTCAATCTGTTAGCCAGCCGCCAAAGCCAGCTCGTGGCCCGAACTGCGGGAGGAGCATCATGGGTGTCCTCAGTGGCAGGCACAGCGCCGCTGACAGGCAGGGTCCCAGATGCTCACTGAGCGGCGCGTGGCGCTGCAGGCAGAGGCGGGTGAGCAGAAGCCACGAAGCTCTGCACCAGCTGTGCATCCCAGGCACAGGTGGCCCGGGGTAGACCTGAGCGCCTGAGTGTGGTTAGGACATCTTCCGGAACACGCCAGCAGGATTCTGTACCCGCTGGCGAATAGCTGTGACCGCCTGAGGGGCTGTCCACTGTCCCTGCCGCTCCCGGGTCCTCTCTGACCTTTCCAAGCCCGGCCACTGAGGTAGCCCCTGGGCACATCCCGGGCCACCAAGGCCCGTTCAATGGGGAGGGTGTCATCTGTGCTGCTCACTGGGACCCAGGGGATGCCATTTGGAAATGTTTTGAATATAAGCATGTGTCTGTGAGTGTGTGTGTGTGAGTGTGTGTGTCTGTGAGTGTGTATGTGTGTCTCTGTGTGTATGAGTGTGTATTTCTGTGAGTGTGTATGTGTCTGTGTGTGTGAGTGAGTTTCTGTGTGTGAGTGTGTTTCTGTGAGTGTGTATGTGTATCTGTGTGTATATGTGTGTGTATGTGTGTTTTTGTGTGAGTGTGAGTGTCTGTGTGTGTGAGTGTGTGTGTATGTGTGTCTGTGTGTGTGAGTGTGTATGTGTAAGTGTGTGTTTCTGTGAGTGTGTGTGTGTGTGTGTCTGTGTGAGTGTCTGTATGTGTGTGTGAGTGTGTGTGTGAGTGTGAGTGTGTCTGTGTGTGTGAGTTGTGTGTGTGAGTGTGAGTGTCTATGTGTGTCTGTGTATGTGAGTGAGTGTGTGAGTATGAGTGTGCAGTGGTGAAGAGGGAGGGAAAAGGGGACTATCCCATAGATGCTGCAATGGCCTTGACATATGAAGAATTTGGTAAAATCATAATTCAGAAGTGGGAAGGATGACAGATTCCTCCAGGCTTGTTAAAATCCGTGGCTTTAAACTGAGAAAGACAAATATCACATGATCTCACTTATTTGTGGAATCTAGCGAACAAAATGAATTGACCAACAAAGTAAGACCCAACCTCGATGTGGGGTTGAGGGGCGAGAAGAGATCAACCAAAGAACTTACGTATGTATATGCATAGCCCATGGTGAAGACCTGGGGTGGGGGAGGGGCTGGGAAGGGGAAATAAGGGAGGCATCGGTAATACTATCAACAATAAAAATATATTTAAAAAACCTAAAAAGAAAAAACAAGGAAAAAATACACCTATGGCTTTAATCATCCATCCATTCATCCATCTGCCCACCCACACACCCTCCTGCCCGCCTCCTGCCCTCCCTCCTCTGTCCACTTAGGATGGACGGGTTGGCAGGAACCCTCCCCCTCACGCTCCGTGCCCCTGCGCAGGTCTGACAGTGCATAAAGGGGATAGTCCTCTGTTGGGACTCCTCCTAACAGATGTTTTCTTCTTTTGTTTTCTGGAATGACAGTAGAAGAAACAGAAAACTCATCTTCACATGACAGCCCTTTGCTGAGTGCCTGGGGACATGACGTGAGAATGTGGCTGTCGGGTTTTTAAAAATCTGCAGCATTCCCTGATTCAGTGATGTGGTCAGAGCAGGGAGCCCATTGAAGCAATGAGAAAACATGTGGTCAGAGCAGGGAGTCCATTGAAGCAATGAGAAAACACGTAGGTTTCTCTGGAGAAGGGAGGCCTTGTCCGCAGCCTGGGAAATTAAACCCATCACTTACTGAGCCGCTTCTGGCCCTGCTGCTTGGGCTGCGCGGCGCGCCGAGCCACGACCGACAGCTCTGATTGAATGTCCACATTAAGCTGCCAGGAGCGATTCTGCAGATTCTGCAGCTCCCCGGGCCCCATGTTAGTGTTGACGCCTCATCTTTAAAAATAATCACATTGTGAGGCAGCGCCCAAAGCCAGGTGGCAGCCAGCACCGAGGCCCTGAGTGCCCGAGGGGGGCTGCTGCTGCTCCTGCTCAGCGCAGGTGTGGGCCGGGGGCCGGGCTGCGTGGTCCTGTGAAGTGAGGCGAAGAAGCCATCGCCTCGTCTGTATTGTTTCCTCTCAACCTGAGGCTCGAGGTGGTCTCCAAACAAGAATAAGCTAGCGTGCTGGGTGTCTTACTCCCAAACCATCTGTCCTGGGCCGCTGGGGCAGGTGTTCATGCGCTGTTTACGTCTGCTTTCCAAGTTGGTCTGAAGAGCTTTCTCTTCCTGCCTCCAGCCCTGCACCCTGCCCCGGGGCCCCACCCCCCAGGAACGCAGCAGGGACATTGCCCACCCTGCTGTGGACCTGAGATTGGGCTTGTGAGATGTCCAAGGGAAGTGAACTCAGATCCCTGCGGAGCTGAGCAGCCTAGACTTCCGGGGTGGAGGGTGGACAGAGTCACAGTGAGGGTTTGCAGCACCGGAGTGACCAGGGGAACTGGAGAATAGTGGACTCTAGAGCCCCGACTGGGTTTAGTGGACTCTAGAGCCCCGACTTCCCGGGCACAGAGCCCAGAAGCTGCGTGGTGATTGTGGTGACAGACAGACTCGGGACTGGGGAGTCAGGGGACTGGATCTTGGGGACATGCATGTTGTATCCAATTCCAGTTTGTTTGGAACGATGTGTACCAGACTGGCCATCCAGTAATCAATGGATGCAATGGGTCCTTTCTCGCAGATTTACAGGAGCATCTATATTTCTGATCAAAGAAGTAATTCATGCTCAACTGAGACTATATACTTCACTTCTCCTTCTCCTAAAGTCCCACTGTATGACTAGGAGTTAAAAATGGGAAACATTGACCGGGCTGCAAACTGGAAAGAGAATGCCAGTCACCTGCCAGAACCATTGAGGAGTTTCTTTAGGAAATAGGTCACACCACATTAGCTCATTTTGTCTCCTCTTTCCAATACCTAAGCTGCTCAGTACTTTTCTGTAATTGCATTGGCTGGTACTTCCAAACAGTGCTCAGCTACGTGGTGATGGAGGGCTTTCTTAATGTGATGGTGGCCCTAATGGAACCTGAAAGGCTCGAGTGTTACCAGGGCGCCCGAGGAAGGCCTTGGATACAGTTACTAAGCCAAGAAAAGCACCCATCCATTCCTATTCTAAGAGTTAAGAGCAAGGATGATTATTGAATTTTGTCACTTGCCTTTTTGTCATTTTTCAAAGATAATATATGGCTTTTCTTCTTTGACCTAGTTTTATAGTGAATAATATTAATAAAACATTTTCTAAGACTATGAAGGGGTTTGTTTAGGGGTCTGGTAGAGGGCTGTGTGCAGTGTTCTAAGGCTTAGAAAAGAGTATCCAGCTGGGAGTTAAAGTCATGGAAGCAGAGCCCTTTGGGAAATGTGAAAATTAAAACAGTCTTCTGAATAATCCATGGTCCGAAGATGAAGTCCAGGAAAATTAGAAAATATTTTGAACCAATGAAATTACAGCACATCAAAATTTGTGGAAGCCAGAAGAAGAAATGCTTGAAATAAAATTTATCTTGTGGAATTCTACTAAACATTTAAAGAGGAAATAACACTGATGATTGAAAAATAGAAGAAGAAGGAGCACTTTCTAACTTATTGGTGAGGTTAGCATTACCCTGATACCAAAACCAGACAAAAACAATACAACTATAGATAAATGTCCCTTAAAAAAGTGAATGTAAGAAATTTAACAATATCCTAGCAAATCAAACCCAGAAATATCTAGAAAGAACAATACACTGCAACTAAATGCCTTTTCTCCTGGGGAATGCAAAGCTGGTTCAATAATCAAAAAAACATCAGTGTAATCACCATGTTAATAATTTAAAGAAAGAAAAACCACAGGAACATAAGAATTGATGCAGAAAAGGCATTTGACAAAATTTAATAGCCATTTTGATAAGCATTCCCAGCATACTAAAAATAGAAGGGAACTTCCTTGACCTGATGAAGGACATCTACAAAAAACAAACAAACACAAAACAAAACAAAACAAAAAACCCAAAATAAACAAAACTAACATACTTAGTAGTGAAAGGCTGCATGCTTTCTTCCTAAGCTATGGAGCAAGACAAAGATGTCTACTCTATTCAACATCATACCAGCATACCTCGCCAGGACAATGACAAGAAAAAGAAATAAGAGATTGGGAAATACAGATTGGGTAGGAAAATCAAACTCTCTACATATACAGGAAACATAATTGTCTATGTTTAAATTCACAAGAACCTACAAAAAAACAAAACAAAAACACCCCACCAAAAATAACCCTTCTAGAACTAATAAGTGACTTTAGATAGATTGCAGGATATAAGGTCAACACACACAAAAAAATCAATTTTATTTTGATATATTAACAATTAGAAACCAAAATTTTAAAAAATACCATTTACTTTAACTCTAAAAATTTGAAATACTTAAATATAAATCTAAAAAATATATCTAGGATTTGTATGCTGAATATTACAAAACATTTAAAGATATCAAAGAATACCTAAAGAATGGAATGACTCAGCATAGTAAAGATGCTAATTCTTACAGATTGATCCGTAGACTTAATGAAATTCTAATAAAAATCTCAGCAGAATTCTTCATTGATATGCACAAAGTGAATCTAAAATTTATATGGAAAGACAAACTAGAAGGGCCAAAACATTTTTTAAGATGAAGTACTCAATCATATGACTTACTGCATAAAGCTTTAGTAATGAAGCAATGAGGTTTTGGCAAAGGGGTAGATACAAAAAAAACGTGAATGAAATGGAATAGAGTTCAGATACATACTACAAATATGTGGATGATTAAAAACAAAGAAATTAATAAGGGACAGTCTGTTAACAAATGGTATGGGAGTGGTTGGACATCCTACAAAATAAATCTCTACCTCCACCTCATTTCTTATACAAGAATTAACTCAAAATGGATCATAGATCGAAATGTTAACTGTGAATGTATACAATTTTAGGAAACATAGGTGAGCAAGTTTATGACCTGGAACCAGACAAAGAATTCTTAGATCTGACACTGAAAACATGACTCATAAAAGGAAGAAAACAATAAATTTGACTTCATTAAAATAAAAAATGAAAACTTTTGTTCCGCAAAAGACACGGTTACAAAATGAAAAGTCAAGTTACAAACTGCAGAGAATATTTGCAAATCGTATGTCTGGCAAAGGACTGTGTCCAGACTAAAGAACTCTCAGACCCATTAGTATGAAAACAGTCCCACCAAAAACATGGGCCAAAAGCTTGAAAACCACCCCCAAGGGCAGTACAAGGATGGCAGATGCATCCATGAAAATATTCAGTATCATTAGAGATCAGGTTAAAGCCACATGAGACACCACTGCACACCTGCCGAATGGCTAACATATGATGGTAGTGGGTACTGTTCTACAGTGTGCTGGCAAGGTGCAGAGCACGAGGGCCTCGGCCATTGCTGTGGGAATGCAAAAGGGTGCAGCCACTCGGAGACAAGTTTCCTATCAAGTTAAACACACACTTAGCATATAACTCAGTGATTCCGCTCCTAGGAATTTACTCCAGAGAAATGAAATTTATAGCCACTCTATCACCAAAACTAGAAACCAGTCAAAGGCCCTTCCACAGGTGAATGGATGCACAAACTGGTGCACCCACACAGTGGAATACTACGCACCAATGAAAAGGAGCAACGAAAGACAGGGAGAAGAAAAGTGAGGGAGGGAGAGAGAGACAGAGACAGAGAGAGGTTGAGAGAGCCGGGGCAGGAGGATAGGCAGTAGATGGGATGAAAATGGAGTTGGACAAGAGGAAGGCATAAGCAAGAAGGATATGTTATGATACTAAGAAGTAATTTAAAACAAGAAAATAAATTAAAACGCACAAAAACTCCCAATAGGGGAATGCCTACTACAGACAGTGTAGCCAGTGATATGGAAACAAGCTCAAGGAGTGATGGCAGGGAAAGGGAATAAAGAAATGAACATAATCCTGAGAACTGCGAGGTGCAGAGGACAGACACGCGGTGTCAGGCTCTGCTGGAGAGGAGACCAGGGCGCATGGAAAAGGCCAGTAACGAACTGTATCAAAAGATGATGAAAGGTGAAATCTAAGACTAAAATGCAGCCATGAACCTCAAACAACACGGGGTCAAAACACACAAAACAAAAACGACTGGAGATGAAAGAAGACATTTCTGGAAATACCATAATGAGAGGCTTTTAAATATACTTTTGTCCATCTTTAACAGAGAAGGTTGGTAAAAATATGGATATAGATACGTTAAGTGATATAATTTAAGTGAATACCAACTATGTCTATCTTGAAGCTTGAACCCCTCAATAAGAGGATCACCTTCTTTTCTAGTATCCACAAAACTGGTAATACATTAGCTTGCAAAAGAAACCTCCTTAAATTCTCCCCCAAATGCTCCAGAAGTTTCCCAGCCCACATTTTCTGATGAAAACATCATAGAGGTAGAAATTCATGACACACGCATGTAATATGAACGAGATGGACTCAGGTGGAAGCTTAAAATGATGAGCTCTTGACATTGCTTCTTAGGGAATGGGAGGGGTTGACTAGGGACCCCAAGAGGGTTGCAGGCTGGGAGGAGGCCAAGCTGTGTTGGAGGCCATCAGTGAGTCTCCAGTGCATGCTCTGAGTCAGACCTCACTGAGACCCGGAAGTGTCAGAGTGCTGTGGGAGAGACAAGAGGGTAAAGGCATTTAGGCCTCTGGCCAGGAGAGAGTGGAGGGCTTTTCCATGTGGGCAGGGATAGGAAAGAAGTGATACCCCAGCAGCACCTATGGCCCAGAGTGAAGGGATGGGGAGGAACGGGGGGGAGTTGATGTGGTAAAAAAAAATTGGTATAAAGGGAGCAAGGAAATAAAAGGGTAAAATATTACTGGGTTGTTTAACAAGTGCTGGCGAGGATGTGGAGAAAAGGGAATTCTTGGGCACTGTTGATGGGATTGCAAATTGATGCAGCCGCTGTGGAAAACTGTGGAAGTTCCTCCATCAATTAAAATGGAACTATCATATAGCCCAGAAATTCCACGTTTGGGTGTTGATTCAAAGAAATCCAAGAAGATATATGCACTCCTGTATTCATTGCGGCATTATTTACAACTAGAAGCCCGATGCACGAAGATTCGTGCAAGAATGGGCCTTCCTTCCCCTGGCTGCCTGCACTGCTTTTGCTCTGGCTGGAGCTGCCTTTTCACCTTCCCACGCTGCCCAGAGGCCCCGAGTGGCTGGGGTGGTGCAGAACGCCTGTGTCGTCGCCATGGCAACCACGCAAGCATCCTGCCCTGCCCCTGGCCTGCGTATGCAAATTAACCTGCCTCCTTTGTTGAGTTAATTTGCATACTCACTTTTGATTGGCTGGTGGACATCATGAAGGTACAGTCAATTAGCATGTTTCTCTTTTTTAGTGTAGATAGCCAAGATATGGAAGCAACCTAAGTGCCCATAGTAAATAAGTGGAATACTACTCTACTATAAAAAAACGATAAAATCTTGCCATTTGTGACACATGGGTGGACATAGAGGATATTGTGCTAAGTGAAATATCAGACACAGAAAGACAAATACCATATGATTTCACTTGGATGTCGCATCGAAAATACAAAATGAAGAAACAAAACAGAAACAAACTAGAGTGAAACTTTGGTTCTCGAACTTAATTCGTTCCAGAAGGCTGTTCAAGAAGTGTTTGAAAACCCGAGTCATTTTTCCTATAAGAATAATGTAAATTGAATTCATCCATTTAACCTATGAATAAACACTTCTTTTCCTAAACGCATGACATCATCCACCACTAGCCTTAAAGGAACCACTTTCTACACTCCTTCCAGGCTGTCTCTCAGGTCAGCACGCGCATCTTCACTTTCCACATATCCCTGCCGGATGCTGTCACTGGCTCACTGCTCTTCCTTTATCCAAATCAACAACAGGTGTTCTACCTCCTCACCTGCCTGTGGTCATTGCTTCTTTCACACTCTTCGTAACATCAGCACTCCTGAAGGCCTTTTCCTGTCTTAAAATTGTGCTAATGGTTGATTTCCCCAGCAACAAAGGCATTCTCTCCTTTGATGCCTGAGACGCTTTTTGTCATGCTGAGGTGTCAGCCTGAAAGGGTGGTCAGAAAACCAAGTTCGGTTAGAAAACTGGGACATTTTTTTCTGTGAATAACTTGGTGGAGAACTGAATTGTTCGAGATGGGAGACGTTTGAGAAACAAGGTTTGACTGTAATAGATACAGAAGGCAAACTGATGGTGGCCAGACTGGAGAGGGGGTTGGGAGGTTGGATAAAAAATGTGAAGGGATTAAGAGGCATAAAGTGGCAGTTACAATGTGGTCTGACATGTAAAGCACAGCGTAGGGAATATAGTCAATAATATTGTAATAAATAACTACGCATGGTGCCGGGTGGGGACTGGGAATATCGATGGGAACACTTGGTAAAGTGTATGAATGTCTAACCTCTACGCCATATACCAGAAACTAATATGAAATAATACTGAATGTTGGAAAATAAAGGATGATGGGGCTGTTCAGAGGAAGTGCTGGGCAGGTGGGACTCCGGTGGCTGGATTGGAACGGAGAGGGGCCAGAATAAGGATGGATTTATCACGTTTGGCTGCAGGTCGTCTGTCATTCTCACGCTACCTCTTCCAAATTCATTTGTATCAGAATCACATTGGAGGGGCACTCTTTAGCCCTGAGATGTGTCTTGACAGTTATATAATGAGATCTAAAGTCTCAAAGGAGAAAGGAAGCTACCATTGTTTAGCCTCTGCCATGTGCTTCACATTCTACTTTAACCCCTATAATCAGGGTAACCATATAATTTACCGATCCAAACTGGGGCTCCTGAGAGTAAAAGGATAGCAGATACAGACGGAGGCTGTTGTCCCAGACAGGCCGGCTGTGTGGTCGGCCAGCGGCCTCTGAGCTGGGTGTGGTTTTATCGCATTTTGGAGGCAGGGCCACAGAGGCTCTGAGGTGTTCTAAGATCACCGTCAGTGATGTTAATGTAAAAAACCATTGAAACCTGTGAAGGATTTTTGTGAGTTTATTTGAACCAAACTGTGGACATACGCCGGGAAGCAGAACCTCAACGGATTGAGATAATGCTCCAGAGAATGGCGGTTTCTCAACTATTTTTATACATTACAATCAAAGGAAAGGGATGTAGGTGGGTTACATGAAATCCTTTGGTGATAGATTAGAGAGGAGGGAGAAAGCAAAGGTGGGGGGGTGGGAGGGGGTGGGAACCCCTGGGATTGGATAAAAGGTAAAATGATAGACACATGCTTAGGTGGGTGCAGGAACAATTAACATGATAACAATGAAGGAATCTGTGGTATCTGTCCTGGCGCCCATCATATTTGGTTGTGCCCCAAGGGGTCCAGAAAAAGGGAAGTTACAAGTTACCCAGGCATTTCAAGGGTATGTTATCATAGATGCAAAAAGACAGATAGGCTCAGTTCAGGTAAAGGTTGCCCTTGTCAGTGAAGATACTGGCCTAGGACGTAACTGCCCACCATCACTGCTTTCAGCTCAAGTTTCATTTCAGACCATCCTTTGTGGTGACTGTAGGTCTCTGAGTTTGCAAGACCGCCACGCAGGCCTCCCCTGAGATGCCTGTCAGGTCAGCAGGTGGCCCCTTTCGTCCACAGTGAGTCGGGGCAGAGGCAAGATTCAAACCCAGGTCTCTGACTCCAAAGGCCAGCTGTGCCAGTTCGGTTCTGATTCCCGAGTACCAGCTCTTCACCATCCTTTCAGTTGTCGTGGCTCAACAGGCTCTCTGCGAGAATGGCACTGCGACTTTCCAGCGGGAAGTCTGTCTCCACACGGGCAGGCTGCGCCACGCCAGCAGGACAGTGATCCAGCTGTCCTAGGGGCTGTGGCCACCACGTGCTCGGTGACTCCGGTGCTGCCTGGGGACCGGGAAGCGGGGGGGGGGGGGGCTGCCGGAGACCCAGGCTTGCTTGCATTGTCATCAGAGATAAGAGGAGGCCCTAGGGGAAGGCCAATAGCGGGGGAGCCAGTGCTCACAGGCCACGGCATCAGAGCCTGTGCTAGAAGAGTAACAAAACAGGAACCAAGGGATGGGTTGTAGAGAGGAGGGCTAACGAAGCTTGCAATTTGAGAAGGTGTGACAGGGCAATGGGCCTCCCCTCGGGGCTAACCAAAGGCTGGGGTAACATGTAGACACCAGGGGTCACTGGAATAGAGGAGGGGCAGGGCAGGATAGCAAAAAGAGATGGGTGGCTATTAAATTCTTCACCTGGTCGGCCTCTCTCCCTCCACCCCTGCTTTGATGCTGGGGTATGTGCTGAGGGTGTCCCGTGTCCATGCGTGGCTCACCAGCGCTCACTGATGCAGACCCTGAGTGTTTAAGCATCTCTCTGCAGACTGCTTGCTCTACAGCCTTTGGGGAACAGGATGGGGTCCCTCAAGGCCAGGACAATGGATTTCTTTGTTTGTTTGTTTTTTTGTTAATCCTCACCCAAGGATATTGTTTTTCCATTGATTTTTAGAGAGAGTGGAAGTGAGGGGGGAGACAGAGAGAGAAACATTGATGTGAGAGAGACATCGATTGGTTGCCTCCCGCACTCGCGCTGACCAGGGCCAGGATTGAGCCTGCAACTGAGCTACGTGCCTTTGACCGGAATCAAACCCGGGACCCTTCAGTCTGCAGGCTGACACTCTCTCCACTGAGCCAAACTGGCCAGGGCAGCACAATGGATTCTTGGAGGCCACAGGTGCATACTGAATTAAAAAAACAAGTAATACACAATTAATAAAAGGATTAATTCTCTTTGTAATAAATTCAGAATGTGAGAGATAAGGCTAAATTTGGTCTCTTTTGCTCATAGTCCCCAAACCAGGTTGCTTTACCTCTTCCTCAGATTAAGCATTCCTGTAAATCGATGTGCTCACACCCACGCCGTGGCCAGCGGTGTTCACAGGACACTGCTCTCTGTACATGTAGTGAACTTCCGCGGGGGGAGCACTCTGTACCCTCTGCTGGGTTTCAGCCAGATAGAAAAAAAGCATTTCTCAAGGAAAATCAAAGTCAGTGGCCAAGTGTGGGCTCCGAGAGGCTTCCTCCCCACAGCGGCTCTCTCTCTCTCTCTCCCTCTCTCTCTCTCTCTCTCTCTCTCTCTCTCTCTCTCTCTCTCTCTCTCTCTCTCTCTCGCTGCGGGGAAACGGGACTTGACTTTGAAAAGCTTTAGCGCATCAGGCCTATGATGGCTGTCACCCGCTCCCGATGCCAGTGAGGAGCCATGGCTCCTGGAGATGTGAGCGCCCCGTCCCAGTACCAGTTCCTCTCCATTCCTCCCACAGAAACTTGGCCCTGGCAGAGGACAGACCCCGAACAGGTCGGAAGTGGTAGGAAGTAGCCTACGGGTGGGGGGAGGGTGGAGTCACACCTCGATTAGGGGGAAGTGCCGCCACGGATAGGTCGGATAGGTCGCTGCTCACCACTAGTTGTGAGGTTGGCTGGAGAGTACAGCGCTCACTGTGCAGAGAATGCTCTGGGAGAGCGGTGAGGTCTCCACCTTCCGAGGGACCATCGTGTCAGTTCTGCTCGGGGAAGGGTGCGGCCTGGCCTTGGCAGAGAGAAGAAGATGAGCTGTGTCACTTGCATAGGTGTTGCCAGTCAACCAGGCAGCTTCCCGGCACTCCTGAGCCCTGTGTCTATGCAGCTTACGATGGGATAGAGGAGTCCTCCTGGCTCCCAGCCTTGCCACTGGCGTGGGCGAGGCCTCTTGGAAGGCCCAAGAGATGAGGTTGTGTTCTATGGCAGCGACTTTCAACCTTTCTGTCTCATGGCATATAAACCAGTTACTAAAATTCTACAGCACACCAAAATATACTAAATAGTTTTTGCCGATCTGACAAAAAATAGGTGTAATTTTGATTCTTTCACACCGGCTGGCTGGCTATTGTTACGTTGGCTGCTGTCATTTTTTTATGTGACAATCTAAGGGAAAAGAGGGCAGGGGCCCCGACTAAGCAGTCAGGTATTGCGGGTGTTAAACATTGTGTGGCCACCGGTGGAGATCGCTGCTCTGTGGGGAGACTGCACGACATCCTAAGAAATTGTACCAGGTCACACTGTACCTACCGTGTGCTCCGTGCATGAGCATCACCGGGCACTTGTTAGAAAAGCAGGAGAGCAGGTCACTCCAGACTTACTGAATCGGCGTCTGTCTGAGGGCGGGGCACGGGATTCTGCGCTGCATGCCGGGGTTTGAAAGGCGCTTCCAGAAGGGGTCAGATGCAAAGGTCAGATGCACTATTCTCAGGAAGAGAAACCACTGCTTCAAATCAGTTCATTCAGAAATAGTTAAATCTCCATAATAAAAACGGACACATGTAGTACAGGAGGGCAGTGAGTAATAATAAAATAATGAAGTAATAGTACTATAGCTAGCATGTATTGACTATTCCCTAGGCCCCAGATTCTGTGCCAAACATGTGTATTCTTTATCTGATTGCACTCTTCTAACGACCAATGAGTTATGCATTACCCCCATTTTATCAGTCAAGAAGCTGAGTTCAGGGATGTGAAGAAATGATAGGGAAGATGCAGATTCTGGCATCTTGCAGCCCTGTATCCACAACACTGTACGACCTGGCTACTGTGTCATTAGTGATCAACTCATGTTGCATAAATTTGGTTTTATGTCTTCCTTGGGGACAGGATCAGCATCGTATGTTGTCCCTTTTGTCCCCTGTGCCTAGCAGAATGCCTACACACAGTAGGGACTTGCTATGGAACTTAATCAAAGGAAACAAGCTTGCTCCTGGTGCAGGAATGAGATGTAAGATTGGGGGGGGTACTGAGATTGAATTGAGAAAGTGGTGTCATTTCTGGGATGACAAGCTCCAGGTAGGAGGTGACTGATGGGTGGAAGCAAAGGATGCAGGAAGGAGGGGAATGCTTTACCCCCTACTATGCAAATTTCTGATTTAATGTTTTACTGCACTTTTGGGACAGTTATAAACAGTGTTGAATCATGGCAGTGGTCATGGATATCTGTCTCATTCCTGAGCTTAAGGGATTGCATTTATCATGAACTGTGGTGCTATTATTTCAGATAGCCTTTATTCTGTGAATGAAATCAGCTATTTCTAGCTAACTGCAGTGATCTGTGGTTTCCCCCTTTGCCCTGCAGATATGATGACTATTTTAACAATAGATTTTTTAGGATTGAACCATTCTTGCTAGGAGTCATTATATATTAGCCTTCTGATATATAATAGCTTAATTCAACCCAATATATTACTTTGGATTTTTCTTTCATAAGTGAGATAGTTGGCACTGTAACCTTAAGATCTGTACAGCTCACAAGATCTACACCATTTCCATTTTCTCATCTCCTTCCCTTGGCTACGAATGCACTTCTTCCTGTTTCTCCAGCCTGATGTTGTATTCCACCTTAATGTGGCCAGCACCTACACTGCCTACCCTCTGCTTTCCTCCCTTCTCTCGGCCAGCTTATAGCCTTCTTTATGCAGTGCTCTTGATTGAGGGTGGAGCCAATATTTTTCCAGCCTCCTCTCTATGGGCTGTTTGGGTTCTGGGTACAGGTGCTGCCTGGATGATGGATGTATCTTGGCTTACTGAACAACTCTTTCTCTTCTAGCTCTTTCTTTTTGAATTGAGTAAAATTCACATAATATACTACTAAAAAAATGCCATTTGGTACATTCATAGTGTGCACATAGCCATCATCTCTGTCTAGATCCAAGAAATTTTTATCTCCTGTAAAGGAAACCACATACCCATTAAGTAGTCACTCACCATTCTCCCCCAACCCCCAGCCCCTGGCAACTGCTAGTCTGCTTTCTGTTTATGAGAATGACCTGTTCAGGATGTTTCATATTCGTGGAATCATACAACACGTGACCCTTTGTGTCAGGCTGCACACGTGTTTATAACAGCCCTGTTCACAATGGCCAAAGGTGGGAACAGCCGAATGCGGGTCAGCTGAGGAGTGGTGAGCAAGTGGTCTGTCCATACAATGGGCTGTTAGTCAGTGGAAGGGAAGCGCTGGTGTTGCAGCATGGACGAGCCTTGAGAACGTGGTGCTAAATGGAAGATGCCAGTCTTCCCGTGGCCTCTGTGGAAACACGCTCAGAGAACGGACCGTCAGTCTTAGGGGTGGAGGGGGAGAGTGGAGAAAGTCAGCAATCCATTTTAGACCAATGCAGAGCAGAGCCCCATCTCGTCAGTTTGTCTCGCTTTGCGTGCATCTTAGTTATTGAGGTTAATGAAATAAAATCGCCATTAAGGGGTGTGGTGCCAAGACCCCCCCCCCCCCCCCCCCCCGCAGGCTCTACAGCCACTGCCCGTTGGTGCTTAAGCGTTCTGGGCGCTATTCATGCTGAAAGTGCTTTCTCTCTTTTCAGTAAGAGATGCTAAAAACCTTGTCCCTATGGACCCCAATGGCTTGTCAGATCCCTATGTGAAACTGAAACTCATTCCTGACCCAAAAAGTGAGAGCAAACAGAAGACCAAGACGATCAAGTGCTCCCTCAACCCCGAGTGGAACGAGACATTCAGATTGTAAGTTGAAATTATTGCAGCCCAGCATGGGGGGTGGGCCCCCTGAGATGCGGAGTTCCTCTCCCAGCTGTTTCCTCCCCTCCTTCCCTCCCTCCCTCCCTTCCTCCCTCCTTCCCTCCCTCCCCCATTTCCTCTCCTACTCGTTCCTTTCTCCTTTTCCTCCCCTTCCATCTGCATTTTTGCATTGCAAGCCAAGTAAACATTGAGCCCACTTTTTTTTAATAGAGTTGAGAATGTCTGTGGTGTGGGGGAGTGGGTGGCATAGGAAATAGTGTGATGTGTTGCTAGGTGAAGGCAAGCTGTGGGAAACTCAGGGTCTCGAAAACCCATAGGGTGTGGTGCTAACCTCTCCAGGACTGAGTTTATGGAAAATGCTGGGCCTGCACCCGCTGAGCGCTCCTGCCAGCTTCCACGGAGCGTCTTCCCTGGCCAGTGCTCCGAGAACCCGGGGATCGTTTTTTCGACACACCTGGGCCAACAGGTGTTAGTGATATCGGCCGGTGTTTATTGAGCACATACTATGTATAACAAGCACCGTATTAAGTGATCTGGCTCCGTTGGCCATTTCAACCCATTTTACCAATGGGGCTTACAGAATGTGCCCCAAGTCCCACAGCAAACACGGGGCGGAGAGTGAGCCTTTGATAGTGACGTGAGAGGCTGCGTCTCAAAGCATGATTCCTTGAGGGTAGCCTCGTCCCCTCTCTCCTCTCTCAAAGCCAGTCTAGGGGCCCATCTCAGCCTCAGCCAAGGAGAGGCCTCAGAATATGCATTTCCCCCCAGACCAGCACCTGCGAGACTCTCCAGCCATTTCCCCAGCCTCGCCCTATAACCCATATGTGTGCTAACACCCACACAATTACACAATCGACACTGTATTTCTTATAGTGCCTCTGTCCACAAGTTTCCCAGCACACCGCGAGCCCTGGTGAGATACGGGGAGGCAGCAGGAGTCGCTCGCTGGGACTGCGCCTCATTGCGGCAGGCCCTCCCCCTGAGCCACAGGCTGTCAGTCAGAGAAAGGTCTTCCTCGCGGGGGGGCGCTGGGGATGGAAACGGAATAGGTTTCTTGCAACAGCTTGTAATCTTTCAAAGTTCCCGCCTTCGGGCCTTGCCCTCTTGCACGTTTGATCTGCTTGCGAGATCACCGTCGCCGGCACTGACCTCCCTGTCTCTCTCTCTCTGCAGCCAGCTGAAGGAATCGGACAAAGACCGGAGGCTGTCTGTGGAGATTTGGGACTGGGACCTGACCAGCCGGAACGATTTCATGGGCTCTCTGTCGTTCGGGATCTCAGAGCTGCAGAAGGCAGGGGTTGATGGCTGGTAAGGAAGGTTTGCTGTGGCAGCCGTAGCACAGCTGGGTCCATCAGACGTGGGACCGGCACTGTCTCCCTCTCCTCCTGCAAGTGACGTCCTGACGCAGAGTCACAGAGTGAAGGCTGGTGGATTGGACTGGCCTCACAGATATGTTTTATTTGGTCCTCGTGCTGAAAAGAAAGAAAAAGAATTAATTGCCAATATTTTAAAAGTCAAGACTTCCCATAAAAATTTGGACTATGTCTTGAAAAACCAGGAAAATCTGGGCACACTGGGCCCAATCAAATGAGAACAGTTGAAGAGTTAATGTCCCCTTAGACAGGATTCTGTATTTGCCACAGTCCCCACCACTCCCTATTGTTTTACACCAGCCCCACCTCACACAATTATGTGACCTAACTGGCCCCATGCCTACTACAGCAGCTCTCACAATTTGATGCGCACAACCACGGCCAGATCTGGACCTCCTTAAGAAGTCTCCTTCCCGGGGCTACGGCCACGCCTGGGACTCGCTGGCCGGGCAGTAGCACGTCTCCTTCGGCTGGGCTTTTGCCTGGTCCTTTCCTGAGGCAAAAACTCGTTGCCAGTATTCACAACAAGGAGGCTGGGAAGCCTCCGGGGCAGCTGTCTGGGTGAAGGCGTCCAAGCAGACGGTCCCACCTGGCGCTGTCAGTGTGGGAGAGTGGTAGCGGCAGCTCTGGCTTCTGGAAGAGAAATCCTCGCATTTCTGAGTGGTCTCGGGGCCTTTTCAGTTACCCGTGAAAGTCAACAAAATCAAACTGGTTTAGCAAGAAAGGGAACGGATCCCCGGGACCACCTTGCAAATGCCTTGTCTCTCCTCCTGCCGACCAGGGGCTTCCTCAAACTCTGTAGGCACTGAGTGTCTGCTCCATCTGTCTCTAGAGGTGTGTGAGTGTGGATGGATGTGCTCCACGGAGCAGGCTTCCGGAGGGGGTAGGCCTTGAGGAGGAAATTAGAGAGCGAATCACGGCATGAGCAGATAAGCCAAGAGCACAGAGCCCAGGCAAAAAAGAAAAGAAAATGACCAGGTGCCTTAAAGCGCAATGCACAAATGGTTAAAAACACAATTCTCATCCAGGAGACTTTGTCAGGCTCCCTTAGCTCACCAGGGGGAAACCGGAGGCTGGCCCCGAAGGGGTGTGTCGGTAGGAGGAAGGCTGACATGACCGGGAGCTGGAGGAAACGGCCGCTGAGCAGCAGTGAGCCGCCTGGCAGGTGTCACGTGCGGACAGCGGGCCCGAATCTCACCCGCTCACAGTTAGCATCATCCCTGCAGAGCGGGGGCCGCCTGGGCCCACCGGGTTGGGAACAGGTGTAGCACTGTGAGGGAGGAGGGAGCTCATTAGAAAATGCCCCAGCAGGATATTAACAGGTCACAGCGTCATCTTTTCCCTTTTCCCCCAAGTTTTGGATCATCGTTCTTAACATATGGATGAGTTACTTTGCACACTGCCCCATGACCACTCCAGATTCCGTGTCCCTTCCTCTTTAAGTCAGGCCCAGAGAGGGCAGAGGAAGAACATGGGGCCCCGGGGGTCTGGGGAGACGGGAGAGAAGGCCATTGAGACGATGGTTATTGCAATAGCAGCAGCCGCCACAGTCTCACCAGGTCGCTGGCACTAGGCTGACCACTCGCCAGGATCGGGAGTCACACGGATGCAGCAGTGACCAGATGTGCAGAGAGCCCTTTACTACGTGTGAGCTGGGGGGGCGGGGGAGGACTGTGCAGCTGTGGGGCGCCATCTGGCTTCATGCTGGAGTCCCGGTCCCTGCCCATCGCCTCTGGGAGGTCCCTCCACATTGTCCTCTTTGTCCCACCCCCAGGCCACCGCCAGGCTGCACCCCCTCAGCACTTCCTGCCCCTCATGTCGGAGTTTCCACCGTGGTGAGCCCTCCACCCTTCCCCACCCACGGCTGCTCTCTCGGGCCCTCCCTGTAGGTCTCTGCCCAGGGCCCCATGAGGGGGCACAGCCCCTGCTTTCACACCCTCACCCTTCTTCCTAGGGTTCTCTGGGCCCCAGTGGGCGGGGCTGTGCCCACGGGTGCCGCCGCCCTCCTGGCCCCACAGCAGAGTGCAGGGAGGACAAATGGCTTCATGGTGAGGGACAGCACGTCAGGACTACGCCCCATTATTACTGCGTGTACACCTGCATCGTCCGTGGATTCTCCAGCCGTTCTGGGCGGAGCACGGTTCCTGGGATCAGAGTGGTTCAGTGAGGTGTCGGGGGCACAGCTCATAAGTGACAGGGCTGGGGCTCGGCCCAGGTCATGGCAGTGGCAGAGCCTAAGCACAAGCACATGCACTCTGCCTCCCGCCACAGGGCAGAGCCCGGACCACAGAGCCTCCCAGCGGGAGGGGTGCTTTGTGACTTGGAGTCCGTCAGCTCTCTGACGGGGCCTTCTGGGCAGATAGGACTCCACTCACTACGGTGATTACAGCCCCGCCCCTCCACCTTTTAGGAAAGCTGTGAAGTCTGTAAAATTGTAGTTGGGCGGGAACTTTTGCAAAAGAAAAGCCCTCTTCTGATTTTGCAGATAAATGTCCTCTTCAGAGTTAGGGCCAAAACATCCCTGATTCTGTCTTAACTCTAAATGTACCAAATTCTAGAAATTTGGATCCTTATTCCAGGAATCCTTTTAACACTGTGTGGTCTAGAGTAAGTCACGCCCCGGGCCTGAGCCTCAGTTTCCCCGCCTGAAAGGCTGAGCTCTCCCAGTGATGCTGCGCCGAGGCTGGGGCGGCAGAGCAGCTGGGGGCTCCGGTGGGCGCCAGCCTCAGGCCCTGCTGCCTGGCCGCCAGCTCCGTCTGAGTCCGGTTCTCCTCTCGGCTCCTCATCTTATTTATGCTGTCTCCTCGCCTCCCCTTGTGTTCCAGAGGTTCGTCTGCTTTATTGTTGTTTTCCCCCCAAAGAATCGGCTCTGGGGTTTGTACATCAAGTCTGCGCTTCTTTTCCTCCTTCCTGTAGGTTTGTTTTGTGGTCTTTGAATTTCAGCTGAACACTTTGCTAATGTATTTTTCCTCTCTTAACTTCTTCCTCGCTTTAAAAACAATGAACAGCCCTAACTGGTTTGGCTCAGTGGATAGAGCGTCGGCCTGCAGACTGAAGGGTCCCAGGTTCGATTCCGGTCAAGGGCATGTACCTTGATTTCGGTCACATCCCCAGTAGGGGGCGTGCAGGAGGCAGCTCACCGATGTTTCTCCCTCATTGATGTTTCTAACTCTCTATCCCTCTCCCTTCCTCTCTGTAAAAATCAATAAAATATATTAAAAAAATAAAAAATAAAAACAACGAACAGGCACTGGAGGGAAGGGATTTCCTCCCAGTTCTGACACGTTGCGTTCTAGCTGTTGCTGCTTCCGCAGGTGTGCAGGTGTCGTTAATTTCCTTCCCAGCTGCTTCCACAGTAGCCCCTCTTAGTCATGGGTAGACCCCAGTGCCTCCTGGAACTCCGGATGGTACCGCACCCCATACAGGCCATGTTTTTCCCACACCCACACCTTTTCACTAAAGGAAGCACCCATGGCTTCTCTTGACGTATCTAAATGCCAGCGTCACGCCGGTTAGGCTTTGGGGCCACTCTTCGGTAAAATGAGGTTGACTTGAATATAAGCCCTGGGTTACTGGGGCAGCTGCTCTGGTCACTAGGATGGCCGCTAAGTGACTGACGGTGGCCTCGCTGGAGACAGGGATGGCACAGCTGGGCTGCCGCTCGCCTCCTGCTTTAGCGAGGAGGTGGCACGGCGCAGAGCCTTCGGTTCTACCGTCTACTTAGACTTGGGCACCATTGAGTTGATATGTTTATATTTTTACATTACCTGGTCCTTGAAACAAGTTACGTTGGCCTTATTTCTAAGAGAGATCAAGTGTTCTTTCAAAGTGAATTTATTATTAAAAAAAGAGATAATTTGGTGAAAATGATTAGTTGAGAATATCCAGATTTATCAAAATCCACGAAGGTGGGCAAAGTTTGCCAAACACCCCTCCATACCTCTTCCTGTGACTTGACTTTGTGAAGGTTTCCAGAAGCTCCTGCTGTGTCAGGGCACCCTTCTTGACTTCTGGCGAAGACACGGGTACTCTCTCCGTTTGTTTTCCGTTTGGAAGGCAGTGGGAACCTTGAAGGGGAGATTGAATATGAAATGTGGAGGCCCGGCTGGCTCTCTGCCTGGACTCACCGAGCCTTGTGTTTAGAGGCTGCCTGGGATGCTCTGTGGATGGAGAGAAAGCCTGTTTGGTTAGGAGGCCTCTTTGGGGAGTGAGGCGTTGGGGGATCTTCCCTTACTGACTTGAATGCCTGCTGATGCCCTTTTCCCTCCCCGCTCTCCTCTCACCGACCAGGGGGACGCGTCTTGCTGGTCAGGGAAAATGGGAGCATCAGGTTTATTTAATGACGTTACTATCAGTGATGGTGATGATGGTGCCTGTTATTGAACACGTGCTAAGTGCCAGGACTCTGCTCATTTTTCATGTATCATCATATCTTGCCTTCACAATGATCCTATGAGGAAGAGGCTTTTATTCCATTTAAAGATGAGAAAAACCAAGACTCCGAGGGCCTAACCAGCTTACCCAAGGGATCCTGGAGGCAAAGGCAGGGGTGTGATTCGGACAGAGACAGGATCCGACTCCAGGAATGGTGTCCCTAGCTGCGGAGGGAGTCTGTTCTGCTAGAGACCAAGCACTTTGGGGCACAGTCATGCGCGTGCCCAGTGCCAGGACAGCACGCCGCAGCGTGCGTAAAAGAAGAGGGTGTCGCAGTGCTGGGAGAGGGACAGGAATGCGGGCACAGAGCTTCAGAGCAGCTTCCAGAACAGAAATCACCCAATGGGCAAACAGTAGGTGCCAACTTGCAGTACTGAGTGATATAACTAAGACAGTGTGGGGGGAGAGAATGAGAGAGAGAATGAGAGTATGTTACACCCTGTAAGCACAGAATGTATATTTTCTGATGTCCATAGAATAGTTATAAAAATACATAGCATACCTGGCCCCCCCCCCGCCCCCCCCCCCCACACACACACCCAGGACAAAACCCCTCCACATGTTGTTGGAGTAGAGCTTCCCTAGGCCTCCTTCCCTGGTTCTGCTGATGAGATGCTGCTGCGTAGTCACGGAATTTGCCTGGCCCTTGTCTCCCTTTAGGTTTAAGCTGCTGAGCCAGGAGGAGGGCGAGTACTTCAACGTGCCCGTGCCGCCGGAAGGAGGCGAAGGCAATGAGGAGCTGCGGCAGAAGTTTGAGGTGAGCGGTCCCCCTTCCCGCCTCCTGGGAACCGGTGAGCCTGCCCTGTGCTGTCTGTCCCATTCGTGGCGCTGTTCCTAGCGCGGCCTTTCCCAACTCCGGGCCTTGCCATGGTGTCGCCCAGAAAACTCCTATTTACCCTTCAAGACCTCAGTTAAATGCTCCTGCCTTGTGAGGCCACCCCTGCCTCCCTGTATTCCTTCAGATTTAGTCTTTTCTGGGAAGTGCTCGCTCACTGCCGGGCGTTTTGGGGTGTGGTCGGGGACGGGGGTGATGGTGAGCAGAGCCACAGAGCAGTGATGTGTTTTGGAGGCTGAGGCCGGAGGTTTGCTGAGGGATAGAGTCTGGGTTGAGTGTATTGGGAAGTGGTGCTGTCGTGTGGAAAAATGGAACTGACTGTGCTGGGGACACCATGAAATACCCGTGGGCGTATCTTCCAAAGCACCCGGACCCTGACCTTGGCCCCAACCTTGGGCTCTAATGCTGGTTCTGCTTTTGCCTCCGACAAACCCCTTCCCTTCTGTGGGGCCCAGTAGACCCTATTTTCATCTGCCTGAGAGCACCTAGATGTAAATACATCCCAGTTTCACAGAAAAAGCGTTTTGGGAAGATGGGCTTGAGTTCTGTCATTATTTGTGTACTGAGGGTTTTTAAAGTTGTTCCATGAGGGAAAACATGGTTTTGTTCATGTTTACCAATTTCAGATAAGCGGTGATGGCTTACTGACTGAAAAAATGTACAGCATAGCTAGAAAAATAGATCGCCATCACTGCTATCCATCGAAAACCTCACAAGCAAATGAAAAAAATACAACCAGGGAAAGTTCTTTGGACGAGAGGCCCATGGTACTTTGGGGACGTGGAGGGAATGTAAGCTTGTCTGGAGCATGGGGACGGCAACAGGAGTTACCAAGTAAAGAGGGGAAGCATGTCGTGCAGAGGGGGCAGCACGTGCAAAGGCCCTGTGGCGGGGAGTGGCAGCTGCTGCCTGAGACCGACCACAAGGCACTGTGGGAGAGCAGGGAGAGCCGAAGGTGAGCTCAGGCAGGGCTGCGGAGGGAGGGGAGGTCCAGAAGGGCTGTGCTGGCCTTAGCAAGGATTTTGCCTTTTATTTCAAGAGCCATGTTAGTTTTCCCCTGAACTTGACAGAAATAGCACTTGAGTGTTGACCCATCTCTTGAGCCTGTGCCCTCCACAAAACCTGGACTATGGTGGCAGTCCTGACCCAGTGGGATGTCCTTTCCTGGAAACAAGTGGAATGAGCATGCTGGCCTTGAGCTTAAGCTGAACTTGGTAACTGGGGTCATTCCCGTACACTTGGGTCAAAGCCAGAGGAGCTGGTAGGCGGACTTCCCCCCCAGCAGTGCTGAGAACTGGACACTGTCTGATAAAAGCAGTCCTTGCAGAGACCATTGCTCTCTCTTTCCCTCACCTGAAGACGTGTCCATTTGCTGCTGTTAAAATGTATTATTACTGTGGGTGACAGAACACCGGGGCAGTATTTCCTTGCGTAAAATGAAGTTGCCATTTTGCAAAATGATTTCTTCTGTCCTCGGGCCGAAGGAACACAAGGAACACGTTTCCGACGCGAGCAGAGCCCTTGCCTGGGCCAGTTCCTGCTTGAAGGAACGGGCTGTTTCGTCTGCGTGCTTCCAGCAAGAGCCCGCGCGTGCTGTGGGTACCTGGGTTATAATTGCTCGGGGCCAGAGTTGTTGCCTAAAACGTGTTTCTGACAGATTGGAAAGTGTTCTCAGACACATAGAGGAATTTCAGTTGACCCTGAACGTGAGAAATGTAATCCCTGTGCAATAACCAATTAGCACCTAGAATGACTCAGACATTATTTTCAAGTCTCTGATCTGGAGAAATTCCGAGTGATGGTAAAGTCAAGCTGCTGGAGTTGGGGTAATAGAACTTCACAGTTGGGGTGTGTGGGGTGCAGCTACCACGTGTGGTCCATTTCAGAAGGTCGGAGTGGGCTCTGGATGGACTTTCTTCTGACTGTGGGCTTGCCGATGGGCCAGGGAAGGGAAGGCACCATTTTGGATGCCCAGAATGGGTTTTCTGAGATTTTTCTAAAAAAATTTCTTAAGAGTTTTTAGATTTAAACATGCCGACTGTGTGCCGTGTATTATTTTAAGTGCTTTAGAAATATTAACTCGTTGAATTTACTCCTCATGACCATTTTGAATGGTAGATGCCATCCCCAGCCCCATGTTCCTTTCACCAATGAGGCCCCAGAGGTTCAGCCGCCTTCTCCACCCCACACTGCTCACTCCCTGCCCCGTGGGCCCCCAGCAGGGACTGTAAGAGCTGCAGCGCAGGCAGTTTCTCTGGAGGAGGTCCCAGAGGCACGCAGAGCAGTGGGGAAGGGATGTGCGGGAAGCAGGGGGCCGAGTGCACGTGCTATCAGCCACCTACGCTGTGGGCCACCGGGGTTTCGTCCACTGGGAACGGAACGCGTGCTTAGGGTTCCCAGTCGAGGGGCAGGAAGCTGAAGTGTCCACCCGCTCCCTTCTGTTCGTGGCTGAGGGCTGCTTCCCGGGGAGTAACTCACCAGCACTTCCCACTCGCCCTGCCAGTGGGCTGTGTGCTCGTGCACCGGGAGCCCAAGGCAGGGCCACGGGTGTCCTGGGCCAGCAGCCCCGTGGGGAGAGGAGTGTCCTGGGCCCTGCAGGACACCTGGGCCGCCTCTGGGCAGCGGAGCCTATTCTGTACCAGGGGTTCAGAGCCAGGCTGCTTGGCTTTGAGCCCCAATTCTGCCCCTACCTTGCTGAGGGCTGTAGACAAGTTACTTGATATCTCTGAGCTTTTGATTCTTCATCTGTCAAATGGGGACTCGGCACTTCTTGCCTCCTAGGCTGCGTGAGGGTTGACTGAGATAATGCGTTTAGAATGGCATCTGGTACGTCACAGCATTCAGATATCGGGCCGTCCTTATCATGATCAGCTTCCCCTTTGGCATAAAGCACGCCCAGGGGTGCTCCCGGGCTTGGGAAGGGCTGTGTGTGGGTCGGGAGCATCTACAGGGCCTTCTGCCACCACAGCTGGGTCCGGGGGCCGTGGAAGCTCCTTGTAGGGGTGGGGGTGGCCGAGGAGTCAGCTTACACCAGGACAGGTGTTAGTCATCTGAAAGGAGCCCCGGAGGCTGCCAAAGCGCCTTCGCTCTCCCCAGCACGGCCTGTAAACAGCATTAACGTAGTCTTCGCTCCGAGTGCTTCTAGGGCTCGCTTTCTCCTTGAGCGCCCAGTTCTAGGCCGCTGAGTCACAGACATGAAAAGGCAGCCTTAGTGCTTCCTGTTTGTGAAGCCATGTCCAACCCAGCGAGATGGAGGACAGTTTTAATTTGGGCCTCGATTTTACAGTGTTTGCTTTGATGGAGAGGCTGCTAGACATGAAGTTACTGGTATCAACCGGTGGTCACTGGTGCCAACTCAGTGCCAACAGAATCCCTCATTTGGGGTGCAGTGAAGAAGGAAACTATTTGGTGGAAACAGCTCAACAATGATACATGATAGTTTACCCCCGCCAGTCAGATGGCAAGACATCTTCGGTGCTTCAGGTCTAGTCCCTGAATGTAGTCTTCCGTCTTTTTTTTTTTTTTTTAATTTCAGAGAGGAAGGGATAGGGAGAGAGAGAAACATCAATAATGAGAGAGAATCATTGATCGGCTGCCTCCTGCATGCCCCACAATGGGATCAAGACTGCAACCCGGGCATGTGCCCTTGACCGGAAACGAACTGGAACCCTTCATTCAGCAGGTTGACACTATCTTCAAAGCCAAACTGGCTAGGGCCAGTCTTCAGTATTTGGTGGAAAGTAGCTTCCTGAGCCAGAGGAGAGCTGGCTCATATAGACAGAAATCTCCGCCCTGGTCCCTGATTGGTCCATTCTCATGCTAATGACTGAATCCTCACAGTTTGGTCCAAAAACACTGTTCTTATTGGTCAGAATAGAGCTGCTCTGATTGGTCAGAGCTGCACAGCTCCCATTGGGTGGGGGAAAGCCTCAGTCCTATTGGGTGAAATAGGATTCCAGGAATCCTATCTAATAAAAGTAATATGCAAATTAACCATTACTCCACTACACCCACAAGCCACGCCCACCAGCCAATCAGAGCGAGTATGCAAATTAACCCCAACCAAGATGGCTGCAGCCACAGAGAGCAGGAGGGAGGCTTGGGTTTCCCTGGCAATGGAGGAAGCCAAACTTTCCACACACCCTGGCGGGCCCAGGCCTCCACTCAAGGGTACAAAGTTTCAATTATAGAAGGTAAATAAATTTCTACAGAAATGGCGGCAGCCACAGAGCTGGAAGAGCAGGAGGCTAGGGTTTCCCCGGGCGATGGAGGAAGCCAAGCTTCTGCAACCCTGACCAGCTCAGGCCTTCACTCCAGGCTACAAAGTTTCAATTATAGAAGATACATAAATTCCAACAGAAATGCCTGCTGCCACGGAGCAAGCAGGAGGCTTGGCTCTGCTCCAGGCTACAAAGTTTCAGTTGTAGAAGATAAATTCCTGATACCAGGGCCTCCGCTTGGGTCGCCAGGGCGCATGGCTGGCCTGCAAACCACCACATGCCCCTCGCCCAGGCCGCCCCACACCCCAAGGGAACCCCCACCCTGATCCGGGACACCCTTCAGGGCAAACCAGCTGGCCCCCACCCATGCACCAGGCCTCTATCCTATCTAATAAAAGAGTAATATGCAGATTGACCATCACTCCAACACACAAGATGGCTGCCCCCATGTGGTCAAAGATCCTGCCCCCATGTGGACACAAGATGGCCACCACAAGATGGCCAGCAGGGGAGGGCAGTTGGGAGGGACCAGGCCTGCAAGGGAGGGCAGTTGTGGGCGATCAGGCAAACAGGGGAGGGCAGTTGGGAGGCACCAGGCCTGCAAGGGAGGGCAGTTGAGAGGGACCAGGCCTGCAAGGGAGGGCAGTTGAGAGGGACCAGTCTTGCAAGGGAGGGCAGTTGGGGGTGATCAACCCTGCAGGGGAGGGCAGTTAGGGGTGACCAGGCCGGCAGAGGAGGGAAGTTGGGGCAAACAGGCTGGCAGGGGAGCAGTTAGACATCAATCAAGCTGGCATGGGAGTGGTTAGGGGGTGATCAGGCTGGCAGACAGAAGCAGTTAGGGGCAATCAGGAAGGCAGGCAGGTGAGCAGTTGGGAGCCAGCAGTCCTGGATTGTGAGAGGGATGATCCCTCCGGGATCGGGTCTAAACGGGCAGTCGGACATCTCTCGAGGTGTCCCAGATTGGAGAGGGTGCAGGCTGGCTGAGGGACACCCCCCTCCCCTGTGCACGAATTTCGTGCACCGGGCCTCTAGTTCCTTTATAAGGGCTGGCTCAGATGGCAGAAACGCCTGCAGGCAGTTCAGTGCGCAGGCGGGCAGTTTAGCTCAGAGGCTCCTTCCAGGAGTGCAGTTTGTGTGAGAGGCCCTGGTGCAGAAATGACTGCTAGGCTTCTGCTTTGCTTTTCCTTCCTTCCTTCCTTCCTCCCTTCCTTCCTTCCTTCCTTCCTTCCTTCCTTCCTTCCTTCCTTCCTTCCTTCCTTCCTTCCAAGTTAGCCACCAGGAGCCCTACTTAGTAGGCATCTTTTTTCTTAGGGTTCACACTGGGAATCACCGGCCTTTCCAAAGGACACAGGACCTACAAAAGCTCACTGTTTAGGGATCACAAACCCAGGTGTTTTCAGGAGCGAGGCAGATTATAGGAAGAGGAAAAGCTTAGTGTAAGACAGCAGGGGTTGGTGGGGACCGTGGTAAACTAGAGAAGGCATGTCCTATCCAGAGGCACCATGCCTTTCTGAATGGGCTCCATGTTGCCAGATCTATAGTAACATTCCCTTCTTTGTGGGGGATATGTTGCAAGACCCGCAATGGATGCCTGAAACTGTGGATAGTACCCTATCTACACTGTTTTTTTCCAATACATAATACACTTCATTGCTTCCCTGTGTCATACCCCAATGGCCAGCATCACTACTCTTGCACTGTGGGGCCACCATTAAGTAAAGTCATGGGGACGTGAACACAGGCACTGCGGTGCCACGACAGTCAGTCTCGTGACAGAGAGAGCTGCTAAGTTAGTGGCTTATGCAGCCGGGGGACGTGGACAGAGGGTGATTCGCGTCCTGGGTGGCACAGAGTGGGACTGCATGAGATTTCATCACACTGCTCAGAATGGTGTGTGATTTGAAGCTGATGAATTGTTTATTTTTGGAATTTTTTATTCAATATTTTCAGACCACAGTTGTGGTGGGTAACTGAAACCACAGAAAGCAAAGCTGCGGCTAAGAGAGACCACTGTATTCTTTATAACAGGGGTGGGGAACGTCCCGTCGCGGGCCATAAAAGGCCTGCAAAATCATGTGGTCTGGCCCTGCCAAGGCATTAGGGTGAGTTAATTAAATGTTTGACCAATACAGCAGCTACTTTTTAAGGTGATAATTTTGTATGGCCCAAGAATGATGTTATTAACATCCAAGTGGCCCTGGCTGGTTTGGCTCAGTGGATAGAGAGTTGGCCTGCAGACCAAAGGGTCCCAGGTTCGATTTAGGTCAAGGGCACATGCCCAGGTTATGGGCTCAATCCCGGGAGGCAGCTGATCAATGATTCTCTGTCATCATTAGTGTTTCTATCTCTCTCTCCCTGTCCCTTCCTCTCTGAAATCCATAAAATATATTTAAAAATAATAATAAAATGAACATATGAATAAATAAATATCCAAATGGCCCATGGCAGGGGAAAGGTTCCCCACTCCTGCTTTATAAGAAGCTTGGAATCAGGTGTGTGGAGGACATCTCTTGATTTTTAAGTTGTCAACTTATTTAAATGTTAAAACAACAGACCAGGCTGATAGAGCTATTAGACTTCTGATCTAGAGTCGAGAAGCGTAGATGACATTGTGTTTTAGTCTGTTCAGGTTTCTATAAAAACGCCATAGGCTGGTGGCCCAAACAACAAACATTTACCTCTCACAGTGCTAGAGGCTGGAAGCCCAAGACCAAGGTGCTGGCAGATTCCGTGTCTGTGAGGGCTTCCTGGCTCACGGACAGCCCCCTTCTCGTTGTTTGCCGGTGGAGAAGGAACAAGAGAGCCCTCTTCAGGATCTCTTTTGTAAAGGCACTGATCCCATTGATGAGGGCTCCACCCATCTCTAAATACCATCACACTGGGGGTTCAGATTTCAACATTAACTTTGAGGGGATCATAAAACACTTATAGGTTTACTAGAGGCCCAGTGCACGAAGTTTGTGCACCGGTAGGGTCCCTAGGCCTGGCTGGCGATCAGGGCCAATCTGTGGGGCGACTAGCAGGGCGATCTGGGGGCCCCCATTGGCACCCACCTTGGCCAGCCTGGGGCCTATGGGCTGGGGGCAGCTCCTGCATTGAGCATCTGCCCCCTGGTGGTCAGTGTGTGTCATAGCAGCTCGTTGTTCTGATGTTCGGTTGATTTGCATATTAGGCTTTTATTATACAGGATAGTGCATACCTGAGAAAAGTCACAAAAGCAAATTCGGATGAAGTATGGAAAGAGGAATTTTGGCCCCAAATTCAGAGCAAAGAAGGTCACTTGCAGGACTAAGAAATGAAACTATTGGCCACTTGCTGCTCCTTGAAGGACAGAAAAAACATTTTCTCTAAGCAACGACAATTGGAGAAGTTGGGAAGACGAGCTCTTCAACCATGCTTCACTCGTACGCTGTGCTGGGGCCTAAGCACACGGCAATGGGCATGCGCACCTAAGGGCTGGGGTAGGGTGGGGACCAGGGAAGTCAGGACAGGGGTCTTCACGGGTTGTAGTGTGTGAATTGGATGCGTCTTGAGTTAGGATTCAAAGAAGGCAGGAGACATAAAGCAAGGAGGTGGGAGGGTGGGAAGGGAAGAACGTGTTTGGGTCAAGACAGCCTGGGGAGCAAAACTCTGGGGGCTGAAAAATGAGATTTGGGGATGATGGGAGGCCCTGGCCCCAAAAGGCAATGCAACTTCTGTTTTAGGCTCTTCTCTTGTTTGCATTCTCCCTGATGATCGCATGGTTTTAACTACCCCCTCTATGCCGTAGCCTCCAAATCTCTGTCTCTGGTTTATATATTGTTTCTTAACCCCAAACCCACATAGACAACTGTTTACTGGGTATTTACACTGGGTTGACCCAGAGACACTTAAATCCCAACATATCTTCCTATAAAGTACATTCACAGCAGCTTTGTTAATAGCCAAAGTGGTGGGGGGCGGGCAATACAAATGCCCATCAACAGGAGAATGGATAACCATGGACAATGAACATGATTCAGTGATGCAAAGGAACAAACTCCTGGCTCATGCGGCAACAGGAAGCTAAATGCAAAAGTCTGTCTCCTCTAGAAAGGAAAACTTGTTTCACACGCACGATACTTCCCTCTCACGATACTTCCCTAAGCATGTGCGTGTTTCACAAAATGCAATCCTCCCATTCTCTGCAGACACCAACCAGGTGTCCTACAGTTTAATTCAGTTCTGTCACTAACCACCTGGAGTTAGCACAGACCCCACAGGTGAAGGGCTCAATCCTACAAGGCTGCCCCCACTTGAGACTCCAATCACAAACAGTGGGTCTTAAGGTCGCTCACACTTCTGTCTGGCCGGACTCTCCAAGACCCCTCTGTGGGTTTTGTAATTTGCCCACAGAGCTCAGAGAAGCACTTCTGTTGTACTGGTTTAGTATGTGATAAGGGATGTGATAAAGGATACAGAGGAACAGCTGGATGGAGAACTACATGGTGCAAGGTCCAGAAGGATCCCAGGTGCGGGCGCTTCTGTCCCCGGGGGTTGTGGTGCACCACCCTCCCAGCACATGAATGTGTCCACCAGCCCAGAAGCTCTGCACACCCCACAGTTTGAGGAATTTGTGAGGCTTCATTATGCAGGCACGATTGATCAGTTACTAACTCCATCTCCAGCCCCAGAAAATGGGGCCGAAAGTTCCAAGATCCCAATCATGGTAGGTCCTGCTGGGACAGCCTCCATCCAGAAGACATTCAGGAGCCCAGCAAGAGTCCCCATATTAGAAAAAAGGATGCTCCTATTATCCAGGAAATCCCAAGGGCTTTAGGAACTCTGCTAGGAACTCAGATCAAAGGCCAAATAGTATAACAAAGGACGCTCCTCATAGCCCTGTGCGCAGGAGATTCCAAGGGTTTCAGGAGCTCTCTGTCCGGAAAACCAGGGGCAGAGACCAAACATATACTTCTTATTGTGTTACATCCTATGGGTCCAAGGAGGTGAAGCTACAACACTGACCTTCAGGGATGGAGGTGGGAGCATGGAGTCCTGTGTGGGAAGGAGGGAGGGGCCGCAGGACTTCCTGAGGGGTGGAAATGTTCTACATCCTGATTGGGGTTTCGGTTACTTGTGTTTATACGTTTGTCAGAACTGACAAAACTGCGCACCTAAGATTTATGCATTTCACTCTATCCACCTCAACCTTTAAGACATTAAAACGAAAAAAATGGTGGATGTTTTGTCAGCATGACAAGCAGAATGCTGGTGGAACCACCTGTGGAGAAGCCCTACACCTGGCAGTTTTAAGGCTCGAAGGAAGGGGGAATCTCGCTGACTGAAATCAGACTATCCACCTCTTCCCCGCTTCCACTCACACGCCAGAGTTTCCCCTCCTCCCCTTTCCATCTCACTGAAAAGCACCACCAACCCTCCCAGGTGCTCCAAACAGAAGTGGGGCTGTCCTTCACTCCTGACCTCCCTCACCCGATCCGTGTCCAGCCCTGAGAAGTCTGTCTCCCACTTCTTTCCCTCCACACCGCAGACACTGAGTCAGGCCCCGCCATTTCTCACTCTGATGACTGCAGTCACTTCTTAAAGGTTTCAAACTGGCCTCCTCTAACCGAGTCCCTTCCCTAAACTCAGAGTGCTCTTCCCAGGGCCCTGTGAAAACCTGCTGTGCTCACATCAGCCCAGACTTCTTGATGGGGTGTGCAAGGCTTTCTCAGCTCCTGGCTGCCTCCCAGGCCACGTCTGCCTTGCCTTCAGTGCTCCAGCCAGATTTTAGTCCTTTGAATGTGTCTTGTTGTTGGCTTGGTAAAGGCTTTCTGCCGCTGACTCCAAATTCTTTACCTGGATAACTCATAAATACATTTTTGTGCAGAGGACCCAATTCCTGCTGGGATGCAAATTTTTTGAGCATCTGTATCTGCTTTGCTCCCTGATGGAGCCTCAGAATCTAGGGCAATACCTGGCATGTAGCAGGCACTCAATAAGTATTTCTTGAATGAATGAATGAATCTTCCCTGATATTAAACCCCATGGAAAGCTTTTTGTTGTCTCTTTGTCTTATAAAGACAAGTGAGTAACGCAACAATAATTATGTCTACCATCCATTGAGCATCTACTAAGGGACAAGAATGGTGCTGAGAACTTTGTGATACATTATCGCATGTCATTAACTCATTTTCTTGGAAAGGGGACTGAGATTTAGAAAGCAAATGCAAATAAGTGCCTCTCTGTGGTGGTGGGCAGTCCTCATGGATCTTGTGTTCTAGTGTGAGGAGAAAGACAATAAGTTAAGAAACAAGTACATATCTGGTTTGTAAGGTGGTGATAAGAGATATGAAGAAAACAAAGTAAATAAGGAGGAGGGAGATTGCTGAGAGCTATTTCATGTCAGGCACTTGGGGAAGAGCTCTCTTAGAGGTGAGGGAGCTCTGGGGAAAGACCTCCAGGTACAGGAGACAGAAAGTGCAAAGACCCTGGGAAAAGAATGTGTTTGGTGCTTACAGAGAACAGCAACGAGGCCATGTGGTTATAGCAAGAAGAAGGGGCTGAAATAACAGGGTGCAGAGGGGCCAGGTTTTCTGTGGCCTTTGCCTGTTTCTCTGACAGAGACAGGAAGGTCTGGGATGTTTGGTGGAGGAGTGTTGTGAGCCAGAATTACACAGCTTGTCCACTGCCAGAGTTGGGATTCTAAGCTGAGCTTTTAATGCCACAATTTTCTCACTCCTAGAAGCAATCCAGTAACAAGGCTCTGGCAGCTGCAGGTCTCCCTGCTGTTCTCCTATCTCTCCTTGTTCCAGAGCATTTGCTGCCATTTGAGTCACTATTTTACTGCCCACAGAAGCAGATCCCTCCCCCATTGCACTGAGGACAGACATGGGTCTCACCCATTCATTTATCCATTTAACCAGAAACTATATTAGTTGTCAGGGAAACTGTGGAGAATGAGACATAGTCTGTGCCCCCACTGTTTTCAGTGCGCCTGGGGGAAAAGTGAACAGCCAGTTATGATCCAGTATAAATGGGAGGTGAAATGAATGAAGGGAGCAAATAGGAACACATAGTCCAGACACAGGGAATCAAGGGGGACTTGCCTGAGCAAGTAAAACTGGGGTAACTAAGTTGACGAAGGAAGGAAGGAGAAAGAATAGCCATCCATAGAGAAGCAAGAGCATGTGCAATGGCCCTGAGGTGGGAGGTGAAAGGATGAAGCTGGGTTGCAGGGAAGAAGGACTCAAGGAGTGATGTGGTGGGAGAGCCAGGTAGGGCCCAATCATGCTGGGCCATTTTGGCCAGTACACGCTCCAAGGTCTTTATCCTAAAAATGAGTCACCACTGAAGCATTTTAAGCAGGTGGTGACTCGGTTGGGTGTGAGGAAGTGGAAACTTGCTTTGGCTGCATGTGAAGCCCAGTGTGGAGGGAACCAAGGTGACTGTCCAGGTGAGAACTGATGGCAGGTGATGTTGGTGGAGATGGAAAGAAGATGAATTCTAGAGGCTGCGAGGAGGAAAAGGTGACTGCTCCTGGTGAGATGTGAGGGCTTCAAGAGAAATAGAGGTGCCAAGGATGGCCTCCAGGTTCTGGCCTTGCAGAGTGGGATGTTGGCCATGGTTTTCATGGGACAGGGTGTGTGAGTGGCAGGAACCACAGCATGCATGTCTGTATGTGTCTTCCTACAAAGGCATCGTCAAACCTTAACAATGTGTCTTGTGTCTCCCCCTCCAGAGGGCCAAGATCGGCCAGACACCCAAGACTCCAGAAGAAAAAACTTCCAACACCATAGCCAAATTTGACAACAATGGGAACAGGGACCGGATGAAGCTGAGTGATTTTAACTTCCTGATGGTGCTTGGGAAAGGCAGCTTTGGCAAGGTACAGTGTCGTTTGGTGGTTGTACCTCCTCCAGAAAGAAATTACTAAAAAGGCAAACACATTTGTCTGATAAGGTGACATACAAACTGAGACTTGAGGATGAGAATGAACAAGGTAAACATTCAAAGAGCTAGGAGAGAACAGCATGTGCAAAGGTCCTGGGGTAGGGAGGGCTTGGTACATTTTAGGTACCATCAGAAGGAGTTGGGGCCAAAATGTCATGAATGAGAGAGGTAGTAGGATGTGAGGTTGAAGAGATGGGCAGGGCCTGGTCGTGCATAGCCTTATGAGCTATGGTGGGGAGTTTGGATTTTACTCACAGTGCAGTGGGGAGCCTCTGAAAGATTTTAAGCAGAAAAGTGACACAATCAGATTTGCCTTTTGGAAAAGATCATTCTTGCAGCCAAGAATGGAGACAATTCCTTTCACATAGCAGCACAGTTGAAGGATGACCCCGGGCCTCGTAGAGTGGTTCTGGATGCTTTTATAGATGCCTGGAGAGACTGTTTTACTGAACCTGAGATGGTATTATAAGTATTCCTGACTTGTTTAGTGTTGTGTTGAGCCTTTTAAGCCTTTGTGTGCCACAAATACGTCTAGTATAAATCTCATACCATGAACTCGGGTGTGCAAAGAATACATGTTTCTTCCCCATCTCAGTAGCCTAAGTAAAGATACGAGTTATCCTTGAGTTGCCCTCACACTGCTCATACGCCAGCTGTGAATCAGCTGGTGAGTCCCGGCACCTGCTTTCCCAGAGCACGTCGTGCACTGACACTTCTCTCCACGCTCCCTGATGCGACCTGTGCTAACCGTGTACACCACTGGACTACTGCAGAAGCTCCTCGCTCTTTCCCACTTCCACCCGTGACCTGTAGTAATACCCCTTCCATGGAGCAGCCATAGTCATTTCTTAAAACACTACATTAGGTCAAGGCACTCTCCTGCTTGCTACACTCCAATGACATCTCTTCACAATTAGAATAAATTCTATACTATGTTGTGGATTACATCATTCTTTTTTGTAAAATATATTTTTATTGATTTCAGAGAGGAAGGAAGAGGGAGAAAGAGATAGAAACATCAATGATGAGAGAGAATCATTGACTGGCTGCCTTCTGTACGTCCCACATTGGGGATCGAACCCAAAACCCAGGCATGTACCCCAACTGGGATTCGAATTGTGACCTCCTGGTCCATAGGTCAACACTCAACCAATGAGCCATGCCGGCCGGGTTGGCTTACATCATTCTTAATTATGACCCTTGATATAAACCCCACTCAATGACTTCCTTTTCTTCCCTCCCCCCATCCACTTTGCTTGGTGGTTCTTGGGATTGTGAAACAGACAAAGCTCCTTCCGCCTTAGAGGGTTTGTGATGCATGGCTGGCTCCTTCTTGTCATTCCCAACTCGACTTAGAGGTCATCTCTTTCAGGAAGCCTTCCCAGACCACCTCCTCAGAGAGCCACTCATTCATTCTTCACTATATTTAACTCCCGTAGCACCCATCACCCGATGCTACTGTTCTTGCTTGTATTGGTTTGTCTTTCTCCTCCTCCTAAGATCTGACCTGCACAAGAGCAGGGACCTTCTCGGTCGTGTTCACCACTGTACTCCCAGTGCCTGTGGATTGCGTTGAGTCAGGGCCAAGACTGAATGCTAGATTTTCTCTAGGGAGCCCAGGTGGGGATCTGGCCCATGCGGGAACAGCCTCTCGTGGGATGGGCGTTGAGAGCTGGAGCACGCAGTAGGGTTGCTGAGCAGTTCCACGTACCCGGTAAGAAATTGGTAATGGCCATGGTCCACCTCACTGCATGCTCTTTGCCAGCAGCTCTGAGCAGTCTAGATGTGGAGACGTGGATGTTGGGTGGAGTTTACAGTAATGAGGGAGGTAAGGATTCTGGGATGAGGGATGCCCAGTGCAGATCCACTGGAGCCTACTTCCAGAAGGTTCTCAGTAAAAGCAGAACGAATAAATGAATGCAGACAGTGTCTAGACCGGGCTGGGAGGAAGTCAGAGCAGGAGGAAGGTTGTAACCTGGCGAGAAAGAAGGAGTGTGGAGGCCTGGGGATGAAAAACAAATGGAGGAGGTCAAGAGATTTAAAATGCTAAGAACAGCGGCATTTAGATCCAAAGTTGGGGCAGTTTCCATGATGACATGGAAGACAGTGGCCTAAATGAAGAGTTCTAATAGGCTGAGGCTGTTGGAAAGTTTTTAAAATTATATTTTTAGCAAGCAATACATCCCTGGTTCCTCATTAAAATTATATTTAAAGGGTAAATATTTCGAAGTCTTGCTCCCACCCAAGTTCACATCTTTTTGGGGTCCCTCCCTGCTACCGCCCTCTGTAGGTTAACACTTTTGTTCATTTAAACATATATATTTTATTGATTTTAGAGAGGAAGGGAGAGGGAGAGAGAAACATCAATGATGAGAGAGAATCGTTGATCGGCTGCCTCCTGCATGCCTCCTACTGGGGATCCGCAATCCTGGTATGTGCCCTTGACTGGAATTGAACCTGGGACCTTTCAGTCTGCAGGCCAATGCTCTATCCACTGAGCCAAATCAGCTAGGGCAACACTTTTGTTCATTTAGTTTGCATCTTTCCAGTGTCTCTATGTTAATTTAACAAGTATAAATGTACGTTTTTATTCTTAGCCTTGTTACCTCCAAAGTTAACAATGTAGGTTGGAGAGTTTTTTATTGAGGAATGGAAGCTCCAGAGGGCCTCGTGGAAAGGGTTGAGGCAGGGGGGGTTGGAGAGGTGGGAGAGCGGGCCATTGGGGAGCAGTGAGGGAACGCACGAGTGTAGATGATATGTTTCCATGGAAACTGTTATAATAATTGAAAGTTCAGTTTCAGACTGGGGATATGGCACCAAATAAATGACAACAACAGTATGTCATGAAAACAACTAGGGTAACAGAAACCTCTGTGGTCCTTCAAAACAAATAGTAATCCCTTGCCACCCTAGTTTGCCAACCGAGGTTTTACATGGATGTGGTTTTATATTTAGATGCTCGAGTTTCACATTTTGCAGTCTTGTTAGGCCGATAGATCACACTCCTTAAAGGGGAAAGCACCGCAGGGCAGCTGCTATCCCCCACGTTTTAATGCATTTCAAAGCAAGTTGCAGATGTTGGTATACTGTACCCCTAAACTCTTCAGCATGCATATCATTGAACCAGAATTCAGTATTTGTTTTTAACTATTTTAAGGGGAAATTTACATACAACCAAGGACACAAATAAGTATAGCAACCCATGAGTTTTGAAAAACATATACTTTGAAACCCTGTGGGGATGTACGTATTAATCTAAACAATCACACAGATGTGACGTGCCACTGAGTTGGATGCGCCTAGAGTGCCTGCGGAGTTGGGTGGCCTTGCTGAAGGCAGGGAAGGCTTCCAGGCCAAAGGGACTCGAGCGATATCTGGAGGACTGGCAGGACACAGACCGGGGATGGAGCGCTTGGAGCTCTCAGAAGGCCTCCTCTTCCTGGTCAGACCCCAGCCAGGCTTGGTTGATCTGGGGCTCCTTTGTAGCGAGGGTGAATTCAACTGTGGGACCGTGCCCCCCCCGCCCCCCCCCCGGCCTCGTACCCCCGGCCGTGTATACTGGCTCAGACACCATGGAAGCTTCCTTTTCACTCATGTAGCAGTACCAGGTGGGTGTTTCTGGCCTTGCCCACATTCTCCATGTGGTGGTTCCTTCCATCTCATGAGGCTCCATCAATTCCTATGGCCTCGTTCTATCTTCATTCAGAGGCAGAGGGGAAAGAGAGTATGGAGGAGGCTCAAGTTGCTTCTGAAAAGTCTTAGTTTGGAAATGGTACCCGTCGCTTCTGCCGACCCACTAGTAGAGAGAACTTAGTCGCATGGCCTTCCCTCATGCAAGGGAGGCCGGGAGAACAATTTTGGTGGAAAGCTAATCTCTCAGCTACACGCTCTGCTTTTCAGCTGCTGTTGGAGTTTTTCTTGGGGACACAAAAGACCTTCTGCTTTCCTCTTTAAAACTCCCAATCTATCACACCCACACACAGAAGACTTCAAGCTCCTCCTCCCACTGATATTTCCTTGTGTTCAAATCATGGAACATTCCAGGTGTTAGTGCTGCTTTTCCTGAAGCACAGCATAAGCTGGGGGTGAATCAAATAGGAAGTTAGTGTATGAAAGGAACAGAAAGAAGTGGAGCGCCTTTATTACATTTATCATCTCAAAAAGTCCCATCCAGGTCTGTTGCTCTGTATGCATCTAAGAAGCACTAAAATCAGCAGCTGAGCGGTGAAAACAAAACCCAGCCTCCTCCTTTAGTGCTTGAGGGCCCTAGTGCCACTAAGGAGGCCAAGGGGTGCGGCTGTGGCCCTCCCAGACTCAGCACACGTGCTCTCCAAGGTGCTGATCCAACTCCTTTAGCTCAAAATTCACACAGGCAACAGGGTTGAGTAGAGCCTTGGCCAAGTTTCCTAAATATTTGTTATTCATGCACCTGTTTACTTTTTGCCATATACATGCCTCCTTTATACTACCTTAAATATTTTCTTTAAGTTGATGTTGTTGACTTCCTTTTCTTTTCCTTTTTAAAAAATACTCACCCAAGAAGTATGTTTTTATTGATTTTAGGGGAGAGGAGGGGAGGGAGAAAGGGAGGAGGGAGGGGGAGAGAGAGAGAGAGAGAAGCATTGATGTGAGAGAGAAACATTGATCGGTTGCCTCCTGTACATGCCCTGATCAGGGATTGAAGCCAAAACCTAGGTATGTGCCCTGACTGGGAATTGAACCCTCAACCCTTTTGGTGTATGGGACAACACCCCAACCAACTGAGCCACCCGGCCAGGGCTGACTTCCTTTTCTTGTTCTTAGCATTGCCCAAAGCAGTAATATTGGTGAAACCACAGGCTTGATCTGCCTGTTATATGTTTACTAGAAGCCCGGTGCACGAAATTCATGCACTCAGGGGGGGGGTGTCCCTCAGCCCGGATTGCAAGAAGGTGCAGGCCAGGCCGAGGGACCCCACTGGTGCACGATTGGGGCCGGGGAGGGATGTGGGAGGTGGGCCAGCAGGGGTGGGGGCTCAGTCCCGATCAGCTGGACCCCAGCAGCAAGCTAACTTACCGATTGGAGCGTCTGCCCCCTGGTGGTCAGTGCACATCATAGCAACTGGGTGACCAGTCGACTGTCTGCTCCCTAGTGGTCAGTGCACGTCATAGGGAGTGGTTGAGCGGCCTTAGCATATCATTAGCATATTACACTTTGGTTGGTTGAACGGACAACCAGACGATTGGACACTTAGCATATTAGGCTTTTATTATATAGGATTTTAGTGTGTTTTAAGAGAATTTATTTTTTAAAAAAAGTAATTTTGCTCATGGTACAGGTACCACATTTTATGGAAAACTGTCTTAAAGATCTTACACTCACAAATGACAATTTGGACCTTCAGTTACTATTGTATTTGTAAGGACATGAAGTGTTTTTGCTACATTTCTGTTCATATCTGGACGGTACAGAAAGTCTTCAATCTGCCCTGTCGCCCACATCCTGTCCTTCGAAGAGGAGCACACTCAACATTTCCTGTGTCCTTAGAGACCTTTCCTATGGTCCCGACTGGCCCTTCTCCATCATTTCTTCACTGAATTTATCCAGGGAATCAAACCGCTCTTTTGAGATTTGCTGCCTCTGCTCCTACCACACCCCTGTGCCTCATCCTTTTGCACTGTAACTTCCGCCCTCAGCAGCTTCTGAAACACCCGTCTCCCAGGTTACCAGTGATCGCCTAGTTCCTAATTCTCCGAATCTGAGGACAAGGTGTGGTGGCAGCTGTGGCGGCAGAGGGCAGGCGTGAGGGAAAGGAGCTGGGGCTGAGGTGGGATCCCACACCCCATACCAGGGAGATGTTATCACTTTTATAATAACTGCCCTCTGACAGGCATCATTAAGAAGTATGTATTGAGCATCTACTATGTGCCAGGCACTCTTCTAGGGGCAAAGGACATGGCTGTGAACAAAAGAGACAAAATATCTGTCCTCATGGAACCTATGTTCTGGTGGTGTGGCCATGGCGATGGCGATGATGATGATGGCACCCCTGGCACCCTGAGCCCTCTCTGTGCCTCAGGCTCTGCTGTAAGTGCTCTATGTGTACTGGCTCACACTTACGCTGTAATGCAGGACTGTTATCCCCATTTTACAGATGAGAAAGGAGACACAGAAACACCACACAGCTAGTTAGCGGCACTTAACTGACCAGGTTTGGTTTAGATATGTGCGATCTTGGGTTCTTGATTGCAGACACTTAACACTTGCATTTCTACTCTACACAGTGGTCCCTTCTCCATGCCACAAACATATTTGGGAGGTTAACCATTTTCCCTTCTCATTTTCTCACTTTCCCCTCTGTTTTCCTTCCACCTGCCAAGTAGTTTGCACGCCTTGGTGTTTCTCTGCGCCTCTGCCATCAGACTAGCTGCATGCCTGTACGCTGATGGATGCTTCCGGGTTTTCTGCTCTTCCCACATCACTCTGGGCCTGTCCACCCACCTATGTGGGGACGCTCATTGGAACTGCACCATCAGCAGGGATTCCCAAGAGGGCCCACGAGGATGGACTTCACTCTTCTGGCCTCTGCCCTCTCGCCTCCTCTTAGGCTTCAGCTCATGGGATTGTCCAAGTCTTTTCTATTCAGCCCCCAACTTCCATTTCTTCTAGCCCTCAACTCGATTCCCATTCTATTACCCCCACCCCATCACCTCCAACTCTTATTGAGCTTGTACTCATTGCCAGGGACCATGCTATGGATTCTCATGCATTATATCATATTAATTCTCACCACAGCCCTGCACGGCAGTTACTGATATTAACCCTGTTGTACCTCTATGGAAATTGTGAGTCAGAGCCCAGCTGGCATGACTCAGTGGTTGAGCGTCAACCTATGAACCAGGAGGTCACAGTTCAATTCCTGGTCAGGGCACATGCCCAGGTTGCAGGCTCGATCTCCAGTAGGGGGCGTGCAAGAGGCAGCCAATCGATGATTTTCTTTCATCATTGATGTTTCTCTCTCTCCCTCTCCCTTCCTCTCTGAAATCAATAAAAACATATTTTTTAACTTAAAAAAAATTGTGAGTCAGCGAGGTTGAGTGACCTCCCTGGGAAGAGACAGGACCCGGATATGAAACGAAGTTTTGTGATTCCAGTTGCCTCTTCCCATCACAACGGCTCTCTTCTCTGCTTCGGGGCCACTCATCCCCACCACCCTGTGAGCCTTTCCTCTGGGAAAAGCGTCGGGATTGCTGCAGAGGCACAATGACATGGGGCACCTCCTCCCACTTGGGAAACTTAGGAAGTGTCTTGTGATTGCATTGTTATCAGGGCACATATGTTCATGTTACATCTTCAACCTCAAAGTTTATTCATTTCCCATGATTTAAAAGAAATTAAGACACTCTCCTGAGCCCCTAAAAAGGGCTGTGTCCTTCCCCACACGGCGCAGCACTTGTTTCCCGAAGTTGGCCCTGGTGGCTGGCACCAGCTCCCCAACAGAACCTCCATGCTTGTCTCCCGAGAGCCCTGGCCACTCGTGCGAGCTGTGGGTGGGCACAGAGGGCAATCCAGGGCTCCAGGCCCCGTGGCAGCGTCTCCTGCTGGAGCCAAGCCCAGCACTGGAGCAGGACAGGAAGAACTGCCGCGGAGATTACAGTCAGGTTAGTTCAAACCTGTAGCCAAGGCCTTTTCTAAAGTCGTGGCGCCTGTGGTGGGGTCGCCCTCCTTTTCATCTCGTCGGTGGTGGATGCACGGCTCACATGCATGCATGCCCTGGGCGGGTTATAACCTGCAGACAAGCCCGTCCCTTTATCACCTGCTGCGCACCCCCCACCCCCGCCCCGCCCGGGAGCTCCTGGATCACAGGCTCGCAGACAGCTCGCAGCCTTTGCCGCTGCCGCCTTGACCCGCTCCCGGAGAAGGAGTTCACATTTGCTGTCTGATCTTGCTTCCGGCCTTCTCTTTGGTTCCATCCCAATTACAGCACGCTCCTCCCAGCCCCAGTCTTTCATATGCGATTGTGATTGCTGCGTATTTTTGCCAACTCATCTCCCCAAATCCTGCGAGGCCCTCTCACTCTCCCAATTCTTCCAGGCCCTTCTCGTGCAGGGCTGGCTCGGCTCTTCTGCCCTGCCTTCGCTTCTCAGTACACAGTAAATGACAGGCAAGAACGTATAAGGGTCCCTTTTTCCAACCGAGACAACTAGAATAACGAAAGGGAGGTGCCTGGACGCCCGGGCTTACAGCCCCCCGTCCCGCAGGAAGCAGCCCGTCCGGTGGGAGTGAGGAAGGGCCGCTCACTGGGAAGACGTGGCATGCTTCTGTGTGTCTCCCAGCACCAAAGGCAGGGCAGGGCGTGCGTGGGGAGGCGAGGGCTTCTGGAAGCCCGACAGCCATGGTCTGTCCTGCCCCAGCCTGTCACCTGCTTCTCTTTGGTTCCATCCCAAGCACTTCTTCAATTAGCCAGTGCAGGCAAGTTAAGATGGGACACACTGGATTAGGGTGGCCCAATCCAGTGACTGGTGACAGACCTCAGCTCTGTCAGGTCCTGCGCCCTCCATACAGCCATTTCGCCTGCATCCCCCTGAGCTGGTTCAGAGGTTCACAGCTCTGCTGCGATGAGTTCCTGACTCCCACCAGCACGGCCATCACCTAAAACAACCCTAACAGCAGAAACCTGGAAGGGCATAGTCGGCCAACACCGTGTACATGTGTTGGGTGTGCAGACGTAGATGGTGAATGTGAATAAACGAGCCCTCACTTATTGCAGCTCCCCTTACGCCGTCCCGCTTCCCGTTATGAACCGACCTCCCTGAAATTGCAGGGGTGATGGGCTTTGAGCCCTGAGGACGTGTCTTAAGTGTGTCACATGCACTGTTCATGGAATCTTCACAGTGACCTTGGGGCGGGGGCGCTGTTGTCTCCACTTGCCTTGAAGAGCCGGGAGAGCAGAGGGTGGAACTGGAGCCTGCAGCAGGGGGTGCGGCTCACACCCCGCAGCTGGCTCCTGCCTGCAGGCCAAGGCCGCACAGCTCACTGCGCTCAGTCCTGCCTGCACCCGCACCCGCACCCGCAGGCGCACCCGCAGGGAGCCTTGGCACACAGGGCAGGGCAGATTTCGGACCCGGCTTCCTGTGTGCAGCTCTTTGTTGAAATGATTGAGGGGCGGGCCCTACGTGTTTCACTGCATCTTCTTTCCTGAAAGGCATCAGTTGGCGGTCTGTTTTCCCAGGGACCATGTAAAAACAGTGAAGTTAAATCTGTTTTTATTTTAACCACCTAGTTTTGTGTAATACAGCATATGAACCAGAGAGGGTGGACTAAACACACAGGTCGGCAGCGCTGACTTGAGCTCACAAGGACACGTCAGTACCGGAATCAGTACTTCCTGGTTCTGTCCTACCAATTCCCTGGCGTCAGCAGCTGGAAGGGACACAGCCAGAGCTTTGAGATGGTCGCTCTTCTGCGTTTCCCAATCAACAGTGAAACGCTTCTCTTAAACCCAGGAGAGGAGGGAGAGAGGGAAACCCAACCGAACTTCCTCATAAAGCACAGAGGCTCCTTCCAGGCTTAGCTCTCCTGCCTGCTCCTCCCTCCGCAGTCACTGCGAGCCATTTCTGGGGGGGTGGGGGTGGGGGTGCAGTGACATTTGCTTCACAATAGCAAGTCCTGAGAGCGGGATGGAGCCAAAGCACCTCCACGCTTCACTCTCCCCTGGGCCTGCTCTGCCAGCGGCCAAACTTCAACCTGATGAAATCCAAGGTGACATGGCGTCACATAAAGGATTTAAAGCGTGTCACCCGTCAGCCTGACTTCTGGCCTGAAAACTGTTTGTCTGTTGCACAGACCCATGCCCACCGTCAGCACCCCGCCAGAGCAGTGAGCTCATGGCAATGATGGCCCTACGCTGACCTCATCATCGCCCAGAGTCTGCGTGCACCTCAGGGTCACTGCTGGTGGTGCCCATCGTGGGGACGATATAACGACAGGGTCCCCCTGTGGTGTCAGCGAGTGTCTCCAGTGCCCCATCCTCTGCTCTGCCTGTCACTCCTCCGCCCCAACCCCTAGCAACCACTGGGCGTTTTCCGTTTCCATGGTGCTGCCTTCCCCAGATGTCAGGTAGTTGGAGTCGGGCAGTATGTAACCGTGTGGAGTTTTTGTTTTAAGTTTAGAAAACCTCCCATAATCACTCACGAATGGCCACGCTGTGCGCTGAGCATCCCCACAGCTGCTCTCAGTTGTGTCTAGTCAGCTTGAAATTGCGTCCACGCAGCAGTTCAGCCTGCCCAGATCCACGCTATTAACTCCCAATTAGCATCTCTCCGCTCTCCCACTTCTCAGTTCTTCCTGAAGCACCTCTTCAATTAGCCAGTCTACCCAGTGCCTGCTCCAGCGCGCCGTTAGAAGCCAGAAGTCATTTCTAGGCTGCTCATTTGTTTGCTGCCAGAGGCAGGGGCATTTGATTCCCCAAACCACACAACTTCCTGTTGGAATTAGTGTGACATGTATGTGTGGATGGACATGCTTAGGAAACCTGACCCAGGGTTGAATGGCACAGTGCACTCTGGAGAATTGAAATTAGGGTCTGCAAGAGAACCTAGATAACAGTGACTTCACAACATTGGGGAAAGAAGGCCCAGACCGCGTGAGGACCCTTCAGGGAGGGGAGTGTTAGCGCTGGGAGAGCCGCGGAGGTGCACTGAGCTCTGTCTGTGTGTCAAGCTCTCCACGTGCCCTGTGAGCTAACGGGTTCACGCCTGCATCTCGCCCCACGTCCAGCTGCTGCAAGATCTCCTGCCTGCGTGCCAGGCCTTTGTTTCTCGGGAGGGTGGCGTAGGCCAGCCCCTCACCCCTGCCTGGTCTGAAGAAGGGCTCTGGCAAATCTCCATGCCAGAAAAGACTGTCTGTGGGGCCTGGAAGCCACCCAGCCCCTCCCCCATTTGGGATTTTAGAAGTTGACCGATGGTTTGCTGATCCCACAGGAAGTCCTGTCTGTGCTAGGCATGCAGCCCCACGGGAGCCTCTGGCCCCTCTGGGCAGACAGGATGGCCTTCCTCTCGCTCCGGGCTCTGCCTAAGGACCCCCTGAGACAGACTGCCCAGGAATGTTGGTCTATGCTCTGGTCCACTGTCTGTCGTCATCCCACAGGAGTAGGGACGTCCCTCTTAATCTCCCTAATTATGCTCCCACTGTACCAGTGGGCTTGCTGTGTGCCAACAGGGGCCCCCTGTGTGCCGACAGGGTCCCCCGAGCTGTGCCTGCATTATGTCATTTGCTCATACGAGGGAGGAACTATTGTTACTCCCCTGTAAGGACAAGGGCACTGAGACTCAGAGAGGTTGAACAACTTGCCCAAGATCACACAGCAAGCACATGACAGAGTTAGGGTTTGAACTCATGATTCCAGAGCAGAACTTGTTCCTACTATGATTTTACAATTCTAATGAGATATAAGCTTCCAGCTAATCAGACTCTGTGAACGTCATCATCTCAGTCTTACTTGGAATAGCTTGTCAGGATACCTGCCAAGGGAGGGTGCCGAAGCTAACCTTCATTTTGTAACCCGCTGCACCCAGAATCTCTCAAGATCCATTCCGGAGGGTGGCCGTCCCTGGCAGAGCAGGTGGGCGGTGTCGCCCAGTGCTCGCTCCCCTGGCTCAGTGCCATGCTGGGGCCCCTTGCCAGCTCCCCACTGGCCTCCAGGGGCCCGGCGGGCAGGAAGTCCCTGTACTCAGAGCTCTGATGGAAGGAGTGGAGTGCGCAGGCCCCGCCTCAGACCTCCTGGGATCCGAGGTGCAGCTGCAGGAGCATGGCTCAGAGGCGTGAGCAGCACGGCCAGAGCGGCAGGGATGGCGGGGGCGGGGGCATGGCACCTGCCAAGCGCAGTACTGAGCTCTCCCAAGTACCCGGACAGGTCTTCTGAGGGACTGGGTGGCACCCAAGCAGGAGCCGGCTCCAGAGCAGGGTCCCTCACAGAGGTAGAACCCTGAAGTAGAGGGGGGGACAGGCCTGGCAGTGGGTCAACCCCCAGCCCTCCACCCAGCCCTATCCATAAGCCGCTCCCTAGTGTGAGAGGGGTGGGGGGTGGTGAGGGGTCCCCTGAAGGCCCACAGCCGACACACCTGGCTTTAGCTTCTCTCCCATGCCCACCTCAGCTCCTGGCACCTCACTGATCCTCTTCTGCCAAGTTAGTGTCTCGGGGCCTGGTGATCCCCGAATGCCCGCCTGCCTGCCTGCCTGCCTGACTGTCTGTCTCTCAGATGCATCATCTGAGTTTATCAGTTAGGATCCTTTCCCAGTCCCTGTGTTGGTAGTTTGCAGGCCCGCATGGCTAGGTGATTGGGTCTCCTCCCCCTCCTCTCCCTCTTCCTCCTCCTCCTCCTCCCCTGATGTAGGCCCGTGACTGAGAACATCAGCCACCACAGCACCACAGATATTTCATGTAGACCTACATTCTAGGGAAAGCTTGTGTTTCTCCTAAAAAAGTATTTCCTTATAGAAAACAGGAACTTTTGTTCTGTTCATGTATCTCTGGTTCCTTCGGCTTCTAGAAAGCTGAGAGTACACATACACACACACACACACACACACACACACACAAGATTTATAATATACAGGGTAGGCAAAAGTAGGTTAATAATAAATAGTATAATAATAATACAACAATAAGCCTTCACATACAACTATAAACCTACTTTGCCCACCCCTATATATACAGTGGAGTTGCATATATGCATACACAAATATATATGCACACTATGTAATCAGCACAGCTATGTAATAATTTATTTCTATTATATTTTTTGTTAATCGTCCCCCAAGGATATTTTTTTCCATTTTAGAGGGAGTGGAAGGGAAGGGTGAAGGGGTGGGGGAGGAGAGAAGGGGGAGAGAGAGAAACATCGATGTGTAAGAGACATGTTGATTGGTTGCCTCCCGAGCACCCAGCGACCAGGCCAGGGACCGAACTTGCAACCCAGGCAAATGCTTTGACCGGGAATCAAACCTGTGGCCCTTCGGTGCATGGGCCAACACTGTAACCACTGAGCAACAACAGCCAAGGCTGCTATGTAATGCCTTTTAACCAGCTTTATCAAGGTATAATTTACACAGCATAAAAGCCTGTTTGTGTGATATAATCTTGAATGCTACCTCCAATTCTTGTGAAATATGGGTTGAATATAGTTGTATGTACTAAACTGCTGAAGATCTTTAGTGACCAACATCTAGGAGGGTTTGGTGTGTTTTTTAAATGACTTCCTCCATTCAAATATTTTTATTCATCCATTCAACACATATTCATTGAGTGTCTACTATGTGCTAGATGTTGGGGATATAAGAGTGAACGATTCAAGCAAAATAGCTGCCCTCATGGAGGTTCATTACAGGGAGGCAGGAAGGAAATAAACAGGTTAGTAGAGTGCCAGGTGTGGCAAGTGCCGTGAAGACCAAAGCGGAGGGAGGGCCTGGGGAGCGGCAACGGGCTGAGCTTCAGAGAAGGTGGTCGGCGCGGGGGGATCTCTTCCAGGAGGGCGCACGGAAGGGCGAGGGCCCAGACTGCTGGCATCCCATGTCGGGGGGAGTCCTGCCGGCAGGAGACGGGGCTGAGGATGGGGCAGGCAGAGGGGAGCAGAACTAGGCAGGGGCGCTGCGGACAGCAGGCTGGATCCTGGCGCTTAGCCCAGGAGCGAGGGTGGGTGTTGTTGAATGTAGAGCTGACCACCCTTGCTGATGTAAGAGAAGAGCTGAGGGCGGCTGTTGACATGGGAAGTGGGCGGTGGGTCTTTGGTCCCTGCCTGTCTCTGCTTTACCTTGTTAGTAAGGCAGTGGACACACAGCTCCCTCAGGGCGAGTCTCCTTCGCCAGCTGAGAACCGGAAATTGGTGCTGGTGTGCCAGCGCCGCAGCGGCCCCGGGGCTGTCCCTGGGGGATAAGGCTGACGATGGCTTCTGCAGTGGGCACAACGGCCTCCCCAGACAGTGCTGAGGTCCTCAGGGCCGGTGCCTGTGCCCGACTTGTGTGGACACGGGGTCTGGGCAGGTGCAGGCAAGGTAAGATGGGACACGCTGGATTAGGGTGGCCCAATCCAGTGACTGGGTGATTTTTTGAGGCCATTTGGGCATGACACGGAGACCCAGGGAAGACCGCCGTGTGGAGACAGACGGACTGGAGTGATGGAGCAAGGCAAGGAGCACCCAGGGCTGCTGGCCCACACGGGGCAGACACGGGGCGGGAGAGGCTGGGCAGGCTCTGCCTCTGAGCCTCTGGAGACAGACCCCCCCCCCCCCCAGCTCCCACTCCAGACTTCTGGTCTCCAGACTGAGAGCAAATTCCTGTTGCTTCAGGCCACAGTTTCTGGTCTTTGTTGCAGCAGCCACGGAAGCCAGTACAACCGCCGGCTATTAGCACTCCCCACTCCCAGCACCCGCACACCTTACCCCACAAAGTCCCCTCAGCGCCACCCAAAGCTGAGTATTGTGGGCATCCCTGCTGTGAAGACGAGGAAATCAAGGCTCAGCAAGGTCACATGACCTCCCAAGGTCCAGCGCTAGCACATGGTAGAACTTGACAGGTACCAGGTCTTCTCGTCTGGAGTCCGAGCCAACTTTCAGGAGCCTGGGCCGCGGCCAGGAGCCAGGATCCCTGGCTTACTTGTCGTCTGCTCTGCAGCCAGAACGCCCTCCCCTCCCCCTCCCCCTGCATTCTCTGCAGTCGCTGGAGCCCTGCTGTCTTCACGTCTCCCCAGAAGACGCGTGGGTAGCAGGTGTGGCTTGGGTTCCCTGCACACATCCTTTCCTCTGGTTGGAATGCCACCGGCAGAGGAAGGACAGCGAACAAACAGCCCCCCCGCCCCCGTGGTGCTATTGACTGAAGTGGAAGCTCCTGACCATTCATCCAAGGCCTCTTCCACGTAAAGGAACATGTGCCATCGGCGGCCAGAGCACCAGCTGCCTCCTGCCATTCTCCCCGCTGATGCTCAGCGCCCAGGAGAGAGGTCAGGGCTTCTCAAGCCACTTGCTGCGTGGAACCAGGGCCATGTCCACTCTGTCGCGGGCATGTCACTGAGCCCAGCTCATCACGACGAGTACGTGGTGTGTTAGTGGAGAAAGGCAGCGACTCTCCCTCTGCGGCTGTGAATTAGTCCACAGGGTCCCAGGTCTGAGACGGTGGGTGGAGGGAAAGGAGGCCAAGGGTCAGGGTCTGGGACCGAATCCGGAACCTCCCAGCAATCACTTGAAGGGGCAGCCTCACAGCACAGCCGTGGAACCTGGGCCTTGGGGAACGAGGAGGGGTGTGGTTGAGTGTGACTTAGGAGACAGTGACACAGGAAGAGCCTTTCCTAGCGGACAAGTCAGCTAGCTCCCCTCTGTAAGGCAGGGGCAGGGGCAGTGCCACGCTCCACCTTCGCGGGGGTGAAAGGAGGTGACGCACAGAGTGCGTAAGATGTGGGTGTGGTATCTTCATGGACCTGGCTAGTCCCCTCCCCTAATGGGCCTATTGCTACATTAACCAGTCACCCGAAACTCAGAGGTTTAAACCAACAGCAATCCTCTCTCATCTCTCGTAGCCCCTGGGGGTCAGGGAATTGGGGTGCTCGCTGGTGGGTCTGGCTCGGGGGTCTCTCCTCCGTGGCCGGAGCTGGGACAGCTGGGGCTGACACACCTGGAGCCACCTGGGCACCGGGCTCTGCATGTGGTCGCAGGGCCTCTCCACGTGGCCTCATTCTGTGGCCTCACCAGCACAGTGACCGCAGGGCTCCAGCGGCAGGCGCCAAGAGAAACGGACAGAAGCTGCTGCCTGGGAGTCCACCTGGGCCACATGCACTGTCGGGTGGGGACACATGCGTTGTGTTATTATTGAGCAATATTCCTGTAGGATGGCAGCTTCTTTGAAAAAGTTGAAGGGGAGTAAGAGGAATAGATTTCCAGTTATAAATAAACTAGAGGCCCGGTGCATGACATTCATGCACTGGGGGTGGGGGGAGGTCCCTCAGAGCAGGCCTAAGCCGCAGCTGGACACCCTTAGTGCTCCTGCAAAGGCGGGAGAGGCTCCCGCCACTACTGCTGCTCTCGCCAGCCATCAGCCTGGCTTGTGGCTGAGTGGTGCTCCCGCTGTGGGAGCGCACTGACCACCAGGGGGCAGCTCCTGTACTGAGCGTCTGCCCCCCTGGTGGTCAGTGTGGTCATAGAGACCCGTCTTTCTGCAGTTCAGTCGCTTTGCATATTACCCTTTTATTATAGAGGATAGGATAATCACAGGAATGTAGAGTAAGCACAGGGAACATAGTCATCCCTAATAACTTTGTATGCTGACCAATGGGTGCTAAACTTATGGGGGATCACATCATAAGGCACATAAATGTGGAATCAGTAGGTTGTACACCTGAAACTAAAATAATGCTGTGTGCCAACTATACTTCAACACAAAAAGAAAAGGAACGCTTGATTAGAATATTAAGGAAAAAGCAAAGTTCCCTTCTCACCCCGTGAATGACTGCCGAGAAGTTGTTAGGAAGATCAAGACAGAAGGAGTGTTTACTTCTGGACACCTCCTCACCCCCATATTGAATGAGTCCGTTTTGACGGTACCTCAGAGTTCCTCCCAGCAACACATTTGGTGCTTAGACCCCAGAGGAGAGGAGGCGATAGTTAGTGTGCAGACCCCAGGCCACGCCCAGAGCCTTTTGGATGGGAGGAGGGCTGGGAATCTGTGCTAAGCTGGGGCCCCGGGGATTCTGACACTGGCCTGAGGCACTGTCTCTCTATAAAGAAAGGAACTTGCGCCGACTGGTGTGGCCCAGTGGTAGAGCATCAACCTATGAACCAAGAGGTCACGGTTCGATTCCCAGTCGGGAAGGGGCACCTGCCCATGGTTGGGAGCCACTGCAAGTGTGTGGTCTGTGGGTGTTTAGTGTCAGTGGAAGCCCGTGGACAAAGCCAGGGAGGCTGTGACTGACAGTGTGGGGCATGCGGGAGGCAGCCGATCAATGGTTCTTTCTCATCGTTGATGTTTCTATCTCTTACTCTCTCTCCCTTCCTTGCTGAAATCAATAAAAATGTATTTTTTTTTTAAAAAAAAGGAATTTGACTTGTGTTAAAGGGCTTCCTCAATTTTGTATTTTCATTAAGATTTTGAGCTACTCCAGCAATAACTTTGTCTTGCAGGCTCTCTAAGAAACATAAATTCACTCAGACTGATTTAATATAAATGAGAAGGATAATTTTATTGGAGGAATAGGGAGGTTTCTAGTGGGAAACAACCGAGCCTCCTGAGAGGCTGGAACCAGGAGCTGGGAAGCGAGGCCTCTGCTCATTCTCCGACCTTCTTCTCCTCACACGTCTGTTCTGTTCTTCTTCGCCTGCATGTGGTGAAATGAACCACTTGTCAGCAGCTCTGTGTGTTCTCTCAGGGCCCAGGACTGACTACTTGGAGTATCCTAATTGCAAATTCTTAGGGAGAGAATCTGATTGGCTCAGCTTAGGTTGGCCATCTACCAATCAGCTATGGTCAAGTGGGTCCACTGCCCAATCAGAAGGTTCTTCCTTAGAGGCTGCTGGTCACTGCTCCCTCTGGCACAGCCCCGACCAGTGACAATATTGATGTGTCGTGAGCCACACCAGTGATTACCCTCCCTGACTGGGACCAGGCTGCATGGATGGAGGCCCTAGGACAACAGGAGAGGCACTGAAATACCACATTCACTGTCCTGTGATCATGTCTGAGGTCTTTCCCCCGCTCTGGAGCACAAAGTCAGAGCATGTTCCTGCTGGCTCATTGCTGTTCCCCCGTGCTTACAGGCTCGTAATGAATATTAAATGAATAAGGGAACGAGAGCCCCATATTTAGTTTGATCAGGAATCCCCTATTCCCACAAATATTTATTGAGCACCTACTGTGTGTCAGGGACTATTCCAGGGTCTTGGGTTATACCAGGGAACAAAACAGGCAAACATACCTGCCCACATGGGGTTATATTAGCCCTGTGCCTGGGCGCTGACCCATATCTCCAAAGTGGCCTCTGCTCTGGAACCCTCTTTGTTGGTTGGGTGGAGCCACTGCAAGTGTGTGGTCTGTGGGTGTTTAGTGTCAGTGGAAGCCCGTGGACAAAGCCGGGGAGGCTGTGACTGACATTAGCTCCCCAGCTCCGGGCCCCCACCCAGCCTGCCTGCTGTGTTTCCCCAGGTCATGCTCTCCGAGCGGAAGGGCACAGACGAGCTCTACGCCGTGAAGATCCTGAAGAAGGACGTGGTGATCCAAGACGACGACGTGGAGTGCACCATGGTGGAGAAGCGGGTGCTGGCGCTGCCCGGGAAGCCGCCCTTCCTGACCCAGCTGCACTCCTGCTTCCAGACCATGGTAACTTGGGGGGGGGGGGGGGGGGGGGGGGGGCCGGGCCCTGACGCTCCGCCTCCAGCGTTTCAGTGGGTTTGGGCCAAAGCTGTCCCAGAGACGCCTGGGTGCTTCCCATCATGGCAGGGACTGGGGCCCAGAGAAGGCTGCTGAGTTTCGCAGGCGGCCCTGAGACCCGCCGGCAGGTGCTCCGGTGGGCGGCCCTCCGGGCCCTTTGCCGGTGGCTCCGGTACCTTCCCCACATGGCATGGACCTCCTTGGAGGAGGGGTTGCCTGAGGACACAGCCCTCGGAGGACCCCTAGGTGTGAGCTGAGAACTGTGGCTCCTGAGAGGGGACATTTGTCTACTAGCCTCTGTAGACTGTGACTCCAACTCTGAGAGCAAGAACTCCCTGTACGAACTGCTTAGCCTTGTCCCTGCTTAAACTAGACCTTGGCCTCCACACCTAAAGAGGGGGGACCAGAGCCCCTACTGCAATTATTAGTTTGAATCCTTTAATGAAAAGGCACGAGATTCCCTCATCTAGTGCCTGCTTCCCCAGGGGTGCAGTTCACGTGGGAAAGGCAGGATAAATGCTTGATTCGTTCCCGTTGTTTAAGTTTCTATGAGTTGGTTCATTATTACGCTCCAAAGGTGACTAAAGTTTGCTTTTAAAATGAAATGTTCGAGTAAGGGAGTCAGTGCAAAGAAAAACACAGTCAGAGAGCAGTGGTTCACGTCTGGACTTGGCAAAGATGGGGAAGGGCGTGCTCTCTAGTCCAACTCTGGGGAGTTAAGGCCTCAAGGAATGCACATGGGGGCTGCGACCGGACCAGACTAGACCCTCAAGCCTCTAGGCCCCTCCCTCCCCATCTTCTCTTTTTCAGTCAGTGGTCCCCAAGTCACCTGGTGGCATCCGGGGGTGGGGGAAGAGGGCTCAGTGTGGTGAATGGACTGGATGGAGACCTTGTCTCAAGGCGAGGCTGGGCCTGTGGAGCGGTTTTCCATTTCAGTTGCGTGTGTTGAGACTGGGAGAAATCAGTCATCTGGGATGAATATTTGCTGAAGTTCAATGTCTTCATTTGTAACTGACTGTTTTAAAAATGATACATTAACTTTGAAATTACTCCTGACTGTTGGGGATGTGTGCTTCTGGGGATGGGAGAGCAGGGCTGGTCGCGTGGAGGGTGTGCCCGCCTGGGGCCTCCCGGGAAGAGGTTTGGACCCCAGAGAGAGCCCAGAGCGTGCGATGCAGCGGGTGCTCGTCTTGCGTGGCCGGAGCCCACGCTGGAGGCCTGGAGGCCGTCAGTGTCCAGATCCCGCCGGGCCCGGAGGGAGCATGGGTCCTGCCTCATCCCATTGCACACACAGATGCGGGGCTGAGGCCGCACAGCTGGTGCTTCAGGGCCAGGATTGAACCCAGGCAGCCAGGCTCCGAGTGGCTTTGCATTAACCTCTGCTTTTGAGTGTGAATCACAGTGTCCACTCCCTGACACCCTGGGGCGGGACGCAGCACCGCCTGAGCCCTCAGGAGCCTTGCCCCTCTCCCACCTGCGCAGACGCGCCTGGTGCTCCATCCCTCAGCTTTCCCACCTCGGAGAGGAACTGGCTTCCCAGCTGAGTGTGCCATTCAAACACTTGGTTTCCTCCTAGGCTCCCCAAAGGTATTGCGACAGAGGGGACTGTCCCCCACGTTGCAGGGAAGGATTGACGACCTGGGATGCTGGGTAGTTCTCCCTAAACACAGCACCAGGCACAGGCCAGCTGGACGCCCCCGAGGTTTGCCAGTCCAGTGTGTTGAGCTGCCACCAGAATGGCCTTCATAGTGGAGACAGCAAGGACAAGAGCACAGCTGGCCCTGGGGGCGCCAGGCCCTGCTTAGCCCGCAGGCGTCCCCATGCTGCCCTCCGGCAGCTCTGGGCGGCTGCTCCTGCCCCGGGGAGGCAAGGACACTGGTGTGCAGAGGCGCCCAGGACTCCTGCCGTGCACACGGGCAGCGTGGCCCTGGGGCGGGTTCCCAAGACTCTCGGGCCCACCCTCAGGCGCCGGGCCACCTGCCTTGCTCCAGATTCTCCCTCTAGTTTAGGAATTATTTTCACTTTCATGATCACATCTAGTTTTCACAAGGCGGCTCTTCCCACCCTGCACAGAGGATGCGGGCCGGCTCAGGTCACCAGCACTAGGCGGCAGGTCCTCGTGCCCTGCAGCGTCCCCCACTGTGAGGAGCCCTACTTCCCGCAGGGACGAGGCACTGTTGGAAAGATCGATGAGGGAGCGGTTTGAAGTGTAAGGAGCATCTACACGAGCGAGCCGCTGCTGGGAGGCCCCGAGGAGGTCGCCTGCCTCACGCTCACCCTCTGGAGCCGCACATTCTCTGCCCCCCAGACGGGTGCCCCGGAGGAGGCAGCCCAGGCTGGAAAGGCAGGATCTCTAGAGCCGTGTCCCTAAGAGTCAGACCAGCACTGCCCTGGACAGAGGCTAATGCTTACGGATGCCGCCAGCAGTGTTACGTGCTGGCATCAACGGTTCAGGACGCAGCTGTCACTGTGAGGAGACAGCAGGACCAGGAGCGACAAGCCCCTGTCCCAACAGAGAGGCTGTAAGCCACGGTGGCAACAAAGCAAAGCGGCTGAGGCGGCTGGGTTGGGACAGGGAGATGCTGCTTAGGGTAGGAGGACCCGGAAGGTCTTCCTGCTGAGGATGGCATTGAAGCAGCCAGTGAGGGAGTGAGGGAGTGAGGGAGGGTGGGAGGGAGGGAGGGAGGGAGGGAGGGAGTGAGGGAGTGAGGGAGCAGGCATGACAGTGGCTGGGGCCAAGTGCCCTCGACAGCAGGACCCTGCGGTGATGCCTGGGCGGACGCGCGCTCGGCGTGAGAGGAGCAGCGAAGGCCACTGTGGCGGAGTGGATTGTCAGTTTGTGTTTTGTGATCAGAATTTCTTTATGAATCAGCTCCCTTTAAAAAATGACAAACCTGGTGTAACGCTGCAAATTTGATGTTTGTCTTGCCAGAGATTTAGATGAAGATAAAAGATCCTTAATACGATTTAAAAAAAAAATAACCTTAAGGTGGTCAAAATAGATAAAAGAGAACAAAGAATCTACCAATGTACAAAGAGCCCTTTGTCATTCTTAAAATGATGCAGATTTAATGCCTAAAACCTTGTGTAGAAAAGCAGTTCTGTCAGATGTGTTCTTAGACAATTGGATTTGAAACCTTTGACAAATATGCACGACGCAATTTTAACAGAAAATGTAGGAGATACATTTATTTAAGAGATGATTCTAAATGTGTGAAAGGGAATGTGCACATAGAAAGGACCAGGAAGAGACAGCACAGACCAATCAAAACGTTGGTGTGAATTAGGAGGTCACGGGTGACCTTCTTTGTCTTGAAAAGTGTCTGTCGCAAAGCAGTTTGCAAAGTGTTACGTGCACCACACGGTGGAAGCGCTGACACCCGACAGACGCAGAAGCCATCCGGAGGGCGCGAGTGCTTGGAGATTGCTCCCTGGGTGAACTGGCCTCAGGTGGACGGGGCAGGGGAGGTGTCCTCTGGCGAGCACAGGGGGTAAGCGTGAGCACCGCCGGTACAGAAACCCGGGGCTGTGATGCCCTGATAGCTCTGCACGTGAGGTCATTGTCTTTAAAGGGGGCACGGTAAGCGAGAGTAAGATGGTGATGTACCAAGTGCAGGAGCAGCAGGGAGTGTAGGCCGCCTGCGCCCCGCTGGGCTGGGGGGCATCTTGCTGCGGGGACATGAGGGGATTAGGTTTCCCAGGGGCAGTTGTCAGCCGCCACATCCACGAAATTTCCCCACTGCCAGTGGGCACCGGCAGTGGAGCCTCCTTAGCAAAACATCTATTTTAAATGTTTTCTTTTCAATTGAACATATGCACTTCTTTAAAAAAAAAATAGAATTAGATTTTATGAGTCATTGAAGGATAGAAGTTACTTCCCAAATTTGCTGTCTTGGCCCAATAAGAACTCAGTTGCAAGGCATGCTGGGAGGAACATCAACCCAGAATGCAGGAGGGGACAGGGAGGGGGATGAAGATGATTGTACTTGTAGGGTTGGCCCCTGATGACATGTCTGCTGAGCACCAAGAGTGTCCACGAAGTCCTGGTGCCTCAGATGGGCTCTGGGCTGGCAGCAGCCTCCAAGGAGGTGGTCTGGCACAGGGTGCTGCAGAGGCAGCTCGGGCAGCAGTCTCAGCCAGGAGGGTGGGTTGCAAGAAACAGAGCATGCCTCCTTCAGACTTTCTTTTTTTAATGTATATACTAGAGGCCTGGTGCACGAAATTTGTGCATGGGGGGGGGGGTGTTCCTCAGCCCAGCCTGCACCCTCTCCAATCTGGGACCCCTTGAGGGATGTCCGACTGCCCATTTAGGCCTGATCCCACCCAGGTCTAAACGGGCAGTTGGACATCCCTCTCACAATCCAGGACTGCTGGCTCCCAACTGCTTGCCTGCCTGCCTGATTGCCCCTAACTGCTTCTGCCTGCCATCCTGATCACCCCCAACCACTCCCCTGCCAGCCTGATCGACACCTAACTGCTCCCCTGCCTGCCCGATTGCCCCTAACTGCCCTCCCTTGCTGGCCCGGTCACCCCTAACTGCTCTCCCTTGTCAGCCTGGTCACCCCTAACTTCCCTCCCCTGCAGGACTGGTCCCCCCCCCCCCCACTTCCCTCCCCTGCAGGCCTGGTTGCCCCCAACTTCCCTCCCCTGCAGTCCTGGTCACACCCAACTGCCTTCCCCTGAAGGCCTGATCACCCCCAACTGCCCTCCCCAGGCCTGGTCGCTCTAAACTGCCCTTCCCTGCAGGCCTGGTCCCTCCCAACTGCCCTCCCCTGCTGGCCATCTTGTGTCCACATGGGGTGGCCATCTTTGACCACATGGGGCGGCCATCTTGTGTGTTGGAGTGATGGTCAATTTGCATATTACCTCTTTATTATATAGGCTTTTTATTGATTTCAGAGAGGAAGGGAGAGTGAGAGAGAGATAGAAACATCAATGATGAGAGAGAATCATTGATCAGCTGCCTCCTGCATGCCCCCTACTTGGGATCAAGCCCGCAACCCGGGCATGTGCCCTTGACCGGAATCGAACCCAGGGAGGGCCCTTCAGTCACAGGCTCTATCCACTGAGCAACACCAGCCAGGGCCAGACTCTCTTACGTTAATAAAAGGGTTTTAGTGGAAGGAACCAAACCAAAGGCAAAGATGTGGTTGAGCCTCAGAAAGAACTTTCTGTCTCCTTGGTTGTGTTTCTTTAAAAAAAATATTTTTATTGACTTCAGAGAGGAAGGGAGAGGGAGAGATAGATAGAAACATCAATGATGAGAAAGAATGATTGATCAGCTGCCTCCTGCATGTCCCACACTGGGAATCTAGCCTGCAACCCTAGCATGTGCCATGACCGGGAATCGAACTGGGACTTCCTGGTTCATAGGTCAATGCCCAACCACTGAGCCATGCTGGCCGGGCCTCCTTGTGTGTGTTTCTCCCTGGTCATGGCAACATGGCTTTCCTAGCTCCTTGCAGTTTGCCTACCTACCCGACTCCCTGGGCTCTAATTCATAGTCAGAGGACAGGGAATCTGATGGGTGTGTGCAGGTCACATGTTTCATTCCTGGCATAATCAGCTGTAATTGGCTACTACTGACTTGGTAGGAATCTTTAAAAAGGGGTTGAATCCACAGGGGAGGAATGTTGGTTCTCATATCAGATGGGAGATGTCATCTTGAGCCCAAGGACACTGAGTTGGAGCTGGACACAGCCCGCTGTAGCAGTGCCCCTGGTCCTCGGCGAGGAATGGAGGGAAAGAGATGCCGGGAGAGTTTCCGGGCTCAGGGCTTTAGGCAGCCAAAGCCATTCGGGAATCTTGGGTCCAAGAGAGGACCCCAAAATGCAACCAAGGCACGTGAGTCTGGGCTGAGTAGGAAGAGACACAGCCTGCTTTCTGCCTTCTTGTTGGTGGCCTTGGCATCTTTATTCAGTAATCAAAGGTCCATAGGATCTAAGGAAGAGAGAGGGTTCCAGCCCCTGAGAACTCTGCACTCTGTGTGGCGGGCAAGGCTTTGAAAGCTGGAGAGGTCAGAGGAGCCTCAGTTACTCGACTCTGATAGTGTCGTGAGGCTATGGAATGCAGAGGAAGGAACAGCTGTGTGGCCCACGGCCTGCGAGGTCTTTGAGTCTGCGTGGACTTGACGTGACTCATCTGATGTGTCTTTGCAACACCCGATGAAGGAGAAGCTGCCATTGCCCCTCAGGGAGGCAGAGAAGTTTAGGGATCTGCAAGTTCTCAGAGTGGGAAGCTGTGTACCTGAGACTTGAACCCAGGACCAGCTCATGTCACACAGCTGCACAGCTTTTCCAGGGAAACAGGTGGATCTGAGCGATGAGGCACAGTGGACACGCAGGATTAATTCCCTCACCGGCAGGGAAAACCATTAGAGACCATTCAATAGGGAAACACTTCCTTCAACCTCCTTAGAGCCTGGTGCATGCTCTGAGAGTTGCCCATGCGGTTGCTTTTCTCTGTGTGGTATCTTATGAACAGTGGCCGGTGTCCCCTGGCAGTTCCATGGGCATGATGTCACATCCCTCTTCCCCTTGTCTTGGGGGAGGAATGACTCTCTCTCTGCCTTGTCCTGGGCCCCACGTGAACTCGGCACACGCCACCCAGTCATGTTTTAAATCAGACCATCCTCATCTCCACGCTCCAGATTTGGGAAATTCTCTCCAACCCTTTGCGTGATGCAGGGGCAGACACACGTCTGATTTGACTTACTTACTGATTAAATGTGAGAGATAAAGGAGAGAGGAGACTTAAAATGAACCCAAGTCACTTCATGCTTAGGGGACGAGGGCCATGTGTAATGCAGAGTAACAGCAATCACGGGCAGCCGGGACCGGGAGGACGCACCCTGAGTGTTAGCAGACGGGCTGGGTTGCAGAGGAAGAGAGTGAGCTTGCCTTTCAGCGGTGGATTGCGGTTGACAGGGGAACACCCACGTGGAAACGTCCTGCAGCCAGCTGGAGCGGCCGGGGCGCGGGAGGAAGGGGGAGGAAAGACGAGTAAGTCAGGATTCATCAGCCCGAGGATGAGGGTTGAAGTTTTGAACTGTGGCAAGTCCTCTTTGGAGAATGGAGCAAGTAGGAGAGAGCCAGGCTGGCCTTGACTCCATGCTCAGTAGATACCTCTGATTTTCACGCGGTGCAACAAACCGGTCCAAATCAAAACCACCGCCGGTGGCTGCGTGAAAGATCTCTTAAGACCTCAACGTCACTTTACAGCAAGAGTGGGGGCCTGGTCGCATTTCAGGTCACTGAGGAGGGAATGATTATGTGAGGTTCAGAGGCGGGGGTGGGGGCAGTTTCATGGGCCGAAGCCCCCAGAGGTCCCTCTTTGTGCCTCTCATGTAATCTCTTATCACATTTTACTTTAGATGATGGCTTGAGTTCGTTGTATATTTGTTTTAACTGAAATTCTGTGGGCAAAGTCTGTATCTTATTCATCACTTTTTTCCTTTGACACCTAATGCATGACTTGCAAAAACAAATGTTCAATACAAGGTCTAAAATTCACTTCTCACCCTGGCCAGGTGGCTCAGTTGGTTGGAGTGTCATCCCGTGCACCAAAGGGTCTCAGGTTCGATTCCTGGTCAGGGCACATACCTAGGTTGCAGGTTCAATCCCTGGTCGGGCTGAGTATGGGAGGCAACCAGTCAATGTTTCTCACATTGAAGTTTCTCTCTCTCTCTCTCTCTCTCTCTCTCTCTCTCTCTCTCTCTCTCTCTCTCTCTCTCCCCCCCCACACACCCCATCTCTAAGTCAATAAAACATATCCTCAGCTGAGAATAAAACAAACAAACAAACACGTCTATGCTCCATATTGGCTCTAGGTGGCCACTGGTGTTTTCCAAATGTTGATGTCCCTTACTTTTGAGTGGGTGATGAACCTGGGGGGTCACAAACAAATAGCATTTGTTGTAAAAATAAGTCACTTCGGGGATTGAGGTACCAAAGTCAGACTGGATGGAGCATAGTGTCGAGAGGCTCCAGACGTGGGTTTATTTTTTACAGAAACAACAAATTTCCATTTATGGCTTTGATAGGAGGTTTTAAAACTTTAAAATAATTGTGTTTAAGTTTTAAAAAGCAAGTTAATAAAAATATATTTAAAAATAAGTAAGTTCTTGTGGCTGAGGCAACACGGTGAAGACGTAGAAGGGCGTGTTGGGGCACGTGGCTGTGGGGGGTGCCTGCCCCTTCGTCCTCACCTGGCCTCACCCTCTGTCTCCTCCTCCTTTGTAGCTCCATGCATCCTCCCCTCCCTCAGCAACAAGAGCCTAAAACCAGGGCCTTCCAGTGCTTGTTCTGTTTACACATACACGTTAAAACAACACGAAGCCATAGAGGGAACATGTGCATCCATAGCCCAACCAAAGCTCACCCCGACTGGGGCAAGGTTGCCATGGGGACATGTGTCTGGTCTCCCCACGGGCCTGGGGAATTCCTCACAGGGGGCCCCAGATTATCCCCAGCAGCAACCCTGGCAGCGGAAGAGCGCCTGGCATAGTGTGGGCATCATTAAGTGTTTGTTCAGAAAGTGAAGGGACAGCGAGATGCCAGCGTAACGTGTGATAGCTGGAGCCCTGGTGTGCCAAAGCCGGGCTCGGTGAAGTCCACAGCTGGCGGGTCTCAGGGCTTCCCCACATCCGCTTCGTGGGAGAAAAGGCCCACAGAGCGTGGCACTCCCCGCGGTGGAGCCCGAGGCGGGAACTGTGGCTGGTGCGCGCAGGGCAAGCGGAGGCCTTCCAAGCAGAAGCAGTGAAATCTCTCCCTCGCTGCTTCTCTGTGGCTGATGCCATCTGCTAGTTTTAAAAATAAGTTTTAAAAGCAAGTGTTTTGGTTCTTTCAACATGCAGCAAAGACAGATGCTATTTTAAAGCCTATTTTCTATCAAACCTCCTTTCCCCGCCCCCTTCTTACCTCCCCCGCCCCCCAAGAACCAAATCGGGTGTCAGCACTTCCGGCTGACGGTGTCCACTCCACCACATCGCGTGTGCCTTGGGCGCTGCCCCCCTCTCTGGCCCTCACAGGAGATGTCGAGAGGGTAAAGGAGTATTGCTCTGAGGAAGTCCTTCGGCGTTTCAAAGTAATCATTATCCTGGACTCCTCCCCTGTGGCCTGCCAGCTCCTCTCCCCCTGGGCCGGACCTCTCAGAGGGGAGGACATACCACACAGCACGCGATGTCTAGCTCAGAACCTTACACAGGAGGCACCTGCTAAGAGGTTGCACGTATCGACTCTGGAACCCATCTGCCTGGGTTCAAATCCTGAATCTGCAGCTTAACCACTGTGTGAACTTGGGCGGGTTATTTACTTTTTCTGAGCTTCAACACTCATGTCTTCAAAAGGGGGAGAATGGGTCCCTGGCCGGGAGGCTCAGTTGGTTGGAGTGTGGTCCTGTACACCAGAAAGTTGTGGGTTTGATTCCTGGTCAGGGCACATACCTTGGTTGTGGGTTCCATCCCCAGTTTGGGCATGTACAGGAGGCAACCAGTTGATGTTTCTCTCTCACATCAATGTTTCTCTCCCTTCTTTTCTCTCTAAAATCAATAAAAATATATATTTGTGGGTGAGGATTACAAAAAGGGGGGAGGAGTGGGAAAATGGTAACACTGGTCATGTTCAGTTGTCAGAAAGATAAGTGAGACCAAACATGTAGAGCCCTCAGCTCAGTCACATATAAGTGCTCACATGATGATAGCTTTATTTCATGATTTCTGTCATTCTAACTATTAGGCTCGCCGTACACATTTAACACATGCACATGTGGCTGTTATTTATGATGGAGCTCGGTACCCTCTCAGGAGCTTTTTTAAATGGTGGGTGGCAGATTTGTTGCACGGCCAACGACATGTGGACACGCTCCCTGTCATCTCAGTGCTCTGTGGGGCAGGTGGGCAATGTCCACCTACAAGTGAAGAGACAGCATGAGACTCGGGAAGTGTCACACAGCTAGCCAGTAGTGGAAAGGGACTTCAGATCCTGTATGGATCTCAAAACTGGAAACTGCCCTGCCCTTGAGTGCTCCATTCCCCTGCGCCTGGTCTTGTAGCCCCGTCTGTACAATAACTTTGCAACTTTTGACTGCAAACCTTTTACATTGTGACCCAGCCATACTGACATATGAATATAACATAAAAGTGCATGTCACAAAACAACACCTAGTTCTCTGTAGAGCATGCTGGTCATTTCCACCCCTTCCTTTCACTTTTTATTAAGTTGATCATGTATCCTATATAGTAAAAGGCTAATATGCAAATTGACCAAACAGCGGAAGGACCAGTTGCTATGACACGCACTGATCACCAGGTGGCAGACGTTCAATGCAGGAGCTGCTGTGTTGCACACTGGTCATTTACAGAGAAATGGCACGGTGAACCTGGCGCCCACAAAGCAACACTCGGCTTCCCCCAAGTGGGACATAGACCCTGCCACCACCCCCACCAAATCGCAGCCAATGCTGCCAAAACCCCATGGCACAAAATGCAGCCCACTACCCAGCCCAGCTCGGAAATGGTGGCTGTGGGAACCAGGTAATGATGTCACATAGCAATTCTCGGCTTCCTCTCCCTAGCAACTAGCCTCCTTGGAGTTTCTTCAGCCTAAGAATACAACTGCTTTATAGCCAGGTGGAAACATTTTACACTTTAACCAAATGTCTGTGAAGTGTTTTCCCGTGCCTCATCTCATTTGATCCTCACAGAGGTCCTGGAGTAGGTAGATAGGAGACTCAGTGGAATCCTATTTTCTTTTCATTAGCTGGAAAGCGGAGATTTAGAAAGCTTAGAAACTTGACCTGACTGAAAAGAAGTAGGAAATGGTGGAACTTGAAAATGACTTTAGGTTTTCTAACTGTGCAGACTATAGTCAACACTGCTGCAGTTAAATATTTTACCCTTTGTTCTCCCTGCTTCGTGTTGATATTTACTGCTGTGTTGCTGACAATTACCTGAAAGAGAAGTTGGGGTGCTTCACTGGGCTGGAAAAAGTTCAGCTAAATCAGATAGCAGGTCTAATTAAGCAAGCTTATCTATATATATAAAGCTCTCACTGGCGCCAATCGCACATGTGTGTTTCAATCTGTCATTGTCAATCATGAATTTTGGTTGACACTTCTATTATAGAGAAAGGGCGAATAGCGATATTAAAATATTTTTTCTAATTAATTTCCTTTCAATGTACATGAATTTGTACACCGGGCCACTAGTGTGATATAAAGGAGTGATTTGGCCCATCTTAATGTATGTGGGCTGGAAGCTCAGGGGTGGCTTCCCTGGGCGATTCTGACTCTCCGGTCTCAGATGAAAGTTGTATGTCTTCTTGGGTCCCCTGCCCATTTTTTAATTGGATTGTTTGCTTTTGTAGTTGAGTTGTAAGGGTTCATTATATATTTTAGATGTTAGCTCCTTAAAGGAGATATCATTCGCAAATATCTTCTCCCATTTGGTTGGCTGCCTTTTTCTTTTGATGATGGTTTCTTTTGCTGTACAGAAGCTTTTTAGTTTGATGTAGTCCCATTCATTTATTTTTGCTTTTACTTTCCTTGTCTTTGAGGTCAATTCATAAAATCCTCTTTGAGATCAAGGTCCATAAGTTTAGTACTCATGTTTTCTTCCATGTATTTTGTTGTTTCAGGTTTTATATTTAGGTCTTTATCATGCTAAGAGAAATAATTCAGACAGGAAAGGACAAGAATCATATTATTTCACTCACGTGGGAAATAAAAAAAGGAAGCAACAAATGAAGAAACAAAACTAACCAAACTCTTAGACACTGACAACAGTATGGTAGTTACTATAGGGGAAGGACATGGCGGGGGGCTGAAGAAGGTAAAAGGGGGCCTAATATATGGTGATGGAAGGAGACTGGACTGTGGGTGGTGAGCACACAATTCAATATACAGATGAGGTATTATACAGTTGGACACTGCAGCTTGTATAATGCTATTAACCAATGTCACCTCAATAAATTTAATTTTTTAAAAATTGTGGTCTTTAGCTGGGGTTGCATCACCTGAAGGTCTGACTGGGGCTGCAGGGGCTGCTTCTACGGTGGCCCACTCATGGGGCGGGAGGAGTGCTGGATGTGGCAGGAAGCCTGTCCTCTGCCGAAGGCCCCTTTCCACAGTGCTGCAGGGGGTCCCCGGGGCATGGCAGCGGCCTCCTCCAGGGCAAGTGATTGAAGGGAGAGCAAAGTGAAAACTGTCATGTCTTTTGATCAAGTCTGGGAAGTCCCACACTGTCATTGTCTGTCATTGTCAGCTACTGTATCCTATTGATTACCAAGTCAGTCCTCATCCTTGTGGGAGGGACTACACAGGATGTGAAGACCAGGAGGTGGAACTCATAAAAGGGTGCATCAAGGAGCTTTGGTAGGCCACCTATTAACTGTAATAGGATTTACTTAATATTGCCTACTTTTTACTAAAATTAGCTTTATTCTAAATAATACCTATTAAGTCCCAAGATTCATGTGCTAAATATCTTTGTCAATACAAATGAACATAAACTTAGAGTTATTGACTAAAAAAAACGCTCTTGCACCACCTGTGCTCACCTGCATGCTTACAATAACACAAACACCACCCCCCCCGCCCCCCATCCCCTGAGGGGAACAAAGGGCCGACCGCTGGAGGCTGGCAGCATCCTGGTGTTTGGTCATGCCTCCCGCTACTCCCTGCTGTCCGCTTGGAACCTGAGAAACACCGGTGCTGATGGGCCACTTGCTGTCTTCCCCCAGGACCGCCTGTACTTCGTGATGGAATACGTGAACGGCGGTGACCTCATGTACCACATCCAGCAGGTTGGCCGGTTTAAGGAGCCTCACGCTGTGTAAGTGAGGACCTTGCTCTGCATTTCCCTGGGGACATGCGATGGGTTGACAAGATCGCCTAGGGCATCTGCTAAGAGTTCATGGCCCTTCAGCAAGCCCCCTGGGGGAGCCCATCCTGTCATTCCAGAGGCTGCCGTTCAGCTCAGCCCTGCCCTGTCCTCCTACCTGCCCAGGCTGCGACCACTATATGCTGGTAGAGTTGCATTCTTCTGCTTCCAAATCCTGCCACTCGTATATCGTGGCACAATTGCCATGGCAATGTGAGCTCAGGGTTGTCTCTTTTCTTCAACTTCTAGTAGTGGACTATAGGCCTTAATCCTCTTCTCTCTCTCTTACTCACACACACACACACACACACACACACACACACACACACACATACACGTGCCCAAAGCCCTGCCCAGCCCTGTGCTATAACCGGCCTTGAGTAAGCACTCTCCCACCCTGGCCTACCATTTACCAGTTGTATAACTTGGCCAAGTTCTTTCATGTCACTGAGCCTCGGTTTCCTCAGTTAAGGAGCAGGAGGTAATAGTAGAACCCACCAGATGGTAGTTAAAGTTGAAACAGATAATAACCCACAATGATGCTAGGTGAAGGGCCAACCTTCAACAGATGGCAGCTGCTATTATTAAGCTGTTTTAACTTGGTGTACTCTGAACCGACTCTTCTCCAGCTAGTCCATCGTATCCCATGGCCTCCTCCCCACTAGGCAACTGCTGACCCTCTGCCCACCCCAGTGCATCCTCAGGGCAGCTCTCTAAACCCTGCTCACCCATCCACACGCCGTACTTTGTTTTATGAGGTGGGTGGCTGGCCATCAATGACAGGCATTGATGTCCTACGCCTAGTTCAATGTTGTATTGAATTCGGAGAGTTGCCAAGCATATGGTGTCCTTGAACTTCTCGTGGCTTTTGTTTATTTCAGATTTTACGCTGCAGAAATCGCCATCGGCCTGTTCTTCTTACAGAGCAAGGGCATCATTTACCGGTACGTGAACTGCGTGCTTCCCCCCCGCGTGGCCTTTGCTCCTCCCTTCCCTGCCTCTTGCTTTAACCGCTTTTAGAATCCGTTCCATGGTGCAGGAGGAGTCCTCCCAGGCTAACCTGGGCATGTGCTCTACCAGGCGGAGACAGCATCGCCCACAGCCTTGGCAAAGCTCGGGCAGTTCTGTGCAGCGACAGACTTCCCTGCCCTCCGCCACCAGGGCTGGTTTGAGCCTCAAACCCGAGGCCATTTGCTCTAAGAGGAGGCTCGGCAGTTGGGCCCAGCACTGGGAGACCCCCACATTTGCACATTTGGGGAGCAAGCAAAGCATCTTGTTTGCCAGGACATGGCAGATCATATTATTATGGAACGAGTTGTGTTGTTTTGCTATGCAATCACAATTTAGAAATGGATTTCTGAGTAGCATACCCTGAAAGACAGGATTACGTTTGGGACTTGGCATTTGCCCATGTTTGGAGGAGCAAGTGTGTGATCACAGCTGCATGAGTCAGACCATCTTATACTTCATGCAAGGCAGGCTGCTGAGCCGGCTGCTGTCTGTCCGTGAGTCTGGGGTGTGCAGTTCTCGCAACCACATGGACCACACCGCACAGACAGTGCCGGCTGGGCTGCTGTCACGCAAGAGGGGCTGGCAGCGCAGGGACTTGCCATGTGTGGGGTCTATTGAAGTCCATTTCATTCATTCATTCATTTGACAAACATTTTATCAAAATCCTGCCGTGCACTGTGGTGGGGATACAGCTGTGAAAAAACAGGCCAAACCGCCTGCTTTGTGGAACTGGTACTCTGGTGGTTGGAGGCGGGCGCGTGAACCAAGGCTGAGGCCCCCGAGCCGTGATGAGTGCTATGGAGGAAGAGCGAGAAGGGAGAGGGCTCGGTGTGCTGGGTGGTGTGGTGCCTGCCGTTCTGCAGATGGCGTGGGATGAGGGTCTGAAGAGTTAGGGGGAACTCAGAGTCCTGAACCTCTTAAAGCAACCAAAGGATTGGGACTAAAAGGCGCAAAGGAATCAGGCCTGGTGGTCTCAAGCAGATCGGGTGTGGCCTGTGGATGCTGGTGGCATGGAGGGACGGAAGCTGGGGCCTTGCCAGAAGCCTGCAGAGTCCTGGCTTATCGCTCCTTGAAGTGGTGACATGAAGTCTAGCCGCGGAGGGACGATCTTGTCCTAATTACACGGAGCCCCCACACCCCCTTTACTCCTGGTGCTGGAGGAGGGGGTGGTCAGAGAGGAGTGGCTTCAGCTGGTGCTCGGTGCTCTGGGGGGGAGGGGCAACAGGAACAGAGGGGGTAATAGTGTGGACTGCACGTAGTGTGGTTGTTCCGCCGTGCTTGCCCTTCACTGCCCACGCGGACCTGTGAAGCTTCAGTTTCCCCGCAGCTGTCATGGCGTAGCATCTTGGTGTGCCGAAGGCAATGCTGGTGTTGGCAGCTACACATCTGTGTGACATGAGCCGTGAATCGAAGCCAGTGACCTCCCTGTGCCTACCCTGAGGCAGGGCTGGGTGACTGCTCACTCTGATTTCCCCCTTTCGCATTGACCTTAGAACCTGACCCTGTACAGCGCTCAGGCTGCTGGGGGATCGAACATGGGACTGCAAGTTTCTTGAAAATCTTATTCCAGGGGAGGAACCCGAAGAGGAAATAAGAATCTTTGCCAACTGGGTTGGGATCAGGGTGAGGTTTCCAGCTGGAAGCAGGGATGTGGGAGACAGGACACGGCCATTCAGGCCATAAAATCTCAAGATCAGCATCTCGGGCACTCAGCATGCTTCACGCCAAAGGTCTTTCTCCTGAGAGCATGCTCATCCACGCTCCCTCAGGTGGTTTCAGGAGCTATTCATTCTCCCTTTAAGCCCCTTGGCATCTGAGCCCCTGCATTTGTGTAGCAAGAGCCCACCTCCCACTGTGCAGACTTAAAATGCAGATACTCTCTTAGCGCCCCCCGCCCCCCCGCCCCCAGCCAGGCCAGGCACACAGCCCAGGCTCTGGTACTTGGCACCCTGACCGAGACCTTGAATCAGAAGTTAGTGACCGAGGAAGCAGAGACTGGCCCTTGAAACCGGCCACACCTAGTTCTCAGGGTGAGAGGGAAGTGGTTCTTAGTAACAATATGCAGAGGGCAGCCCCACGGCTCCATGGAAGGAGGCCGAGTCTGTGCCGGGGCAGCCTCAGCGGGGGGGCTCTTCCCTGCCAGCTCCAGGCTGCACTTAGGCCTCCGTCCTGGGCCGCAGCCACCTCAGGCGTCATGAGCTACCCATCCCCTTTAAAACATCCTTTTTAGGTTGAAATAGAGTTTGCTTTTGTTGCTCACGTGAAAGAATCTCAATTAAGACAGAGTTTTTGAAATTGGTAAATTAAAACTATAAAAACGTTACATGACCAGCGCGTGTGGCTTCTTAATGTCCTTGAGATTGCCTTTATGGCGGCACAGTCTTTTCCAATGTTACAAAGCCCGCCCTCCTTTACTTAGTGCCTAAGTGAAGAGATGAGCAAGTATGTCAGACTTGCCTCTCTGAGGACCGTGCTGGGGGTGGGGGGACAGAAGAACCTTCCTGCCAAACTTAGTGTCAAATGAGGATGTGTTACATGGAGCAAAAGAAGACTCTCAAACCACGCCCATGTGCAGTGAGGATCCTCGGGATCCTCCACCCTAAGGCCTGTGGCTCCTGAGACTCCTGTCCTGTAACATGAAGATCTTATCCCATCTCTCTCTAGTGCCCAGCTACTTTTGTGGGAGCATGGGGTCCAGAGCAGGGGGCTGTCATGGGTTCCTGGTGACCAGACCACGTAGACTAGTGTGTCTAGGCCAGGTGTCCTCAAACTACGGCCCGCGGGCCACATGCGGGTGTTTTTGCCGTTTTGTTTTTTTACTTCAAAATAAGATATGTGCAGTGTGCATAGGAATTTGTTCATAGTTTTTTTTTAAACTATAGTCCGGCCCTCCAACGGTCTGAGGGACAGTGAACTGGCCCCCTGTTTAAAAAGTTTGAGGACCCCTGGTCTAGGCGAAGCATGTTTCTGCAAAGCCCAGTTTCCCTAAGTTCTGAGCTAGCATGCAGGGACCCCGGCTTGTAGATAAGCATGAGGCTGGAAAGGGGTAGCACCATGGACAGCACCCAAGATAGCGGACCCCAAGTCTGAGTGCAAGCGGACCGCCCCTGGGAAGAAGACTTGCAGACACAGGTGGGAGGTGCCAGCACATATGTCCAGGTTGTGTTCTTTTAGTTGAAAATGCGACAGCAGCTCAATTCAGCGTGTAGGAGGCGGCCAATCGATGACTCATCGTTGATGTTTCTATCTCTCTCTCCCTCTCCCTTCCTCTCTCTGAACTCAATAAAGACATTAAAAAATAACAATTTTGTGAAAAAAAAAATCTCTTCCTATGAAATGCAAGGGGTTCTTAAGTTACACATGTCCGTCCGTGAGGTGCCCCTGGACCTCTGCCCTTCATTAGCATCCAGCATCCTGGGGGTGTCTTCTCCCGCCCGGCGTCTCGCTGGGCCTTGCGAGAAGCTGGGCACAGTTGGCTGTGCAGAAACAGCAGCACACGGGTTTGTGGGCCTTTCCTGACCTTCCTGCCAGATGATCAGCTATTGGAGGTTCAGAGCTGCTTCACACTCCCTCTGCCCCCCACACACCGAGCACAGTGCTGCGCACACGTGAGTGGCTGTTGGTTGACTTAAAATAAATAACGTGTATTAAGTCCCTACATTCTTATGTTCACAACAGTGACCTAAAACTGGACAACGTGATGCTGGATTCCGAGGGCCACATCAAGATCGCCGACTTTGGCATGTGTAAGGAGAACATCTGGGACGGGGTGACCACCAAGACGTTCTGCGGCACTCCGGACTACATCGCCCCTGAGGTGAGCGCGGCCCTGGCTCATGCCCCGCGCTGCGCTCCCACCCGGTGCTGCCGTGGAGCAGCCCCCCGGCCCTCTGAGCTGTCAGTCCTCAGAGATCACACATGCAGATTCGCTTATCACACACCCAGAGCACAGGCCCAGATACACCCGGGTTTGGGAGAAAGCTTAATTAAACTCAGCAGAACCATCCACCACACACCAGCAAAATCCTCCTTCAGGCTCCTGTGGCTCATGGCCATGTGATACCTGCCTGTTGTGACATCACAATGTTTGTAAGGCAGGGAGAGGTCCCCGGGCTGATGTGAGGCAGGAGGCAACAGGTGTGCTGAGCCCGGGAAGACCTGGCGTTCCTTCCTGTGATGAAGGTACAAATGAAAGGGTAAAGGTCGAATTCCAGTCCCCGCTTCCCGAAGGAGATGGTCAGTTGCAGAATGAGTTTCCCAACACGTCATGGTACCAACATTTGTGCCAGGCGATACTTTTCCTTTCTCTCTGAACTGGTGCCCAGAGAGGTTACTGTATGTACAGTCTGCTCCTGGTTTCCCAGGAACGGAACTGAGGGTGTGGCACAGACTCCTAGGCTTGTCTGTCACCTGATATGGAACTGGGACTGGAGGCCCCTTGTAACTAATAACGTGGCACAATACTTAAAATCTGCATTCTCTTTCACCAAAGCAGGTCCTCTCCTAGGAACCTAGCTTACATCACGCACACGCACACGCATGCACACACGTGCACGTGCGCACACACATGCGGGTGGGGAGGCGGCCCCTCCACAGCGCTCAAGGGGCAAGCTGCGGGCGGGCCTCCGGCTTCGCCATCCGCAGCCACATCACTGCAGCAGCGTCTCGCCACCTCGGGCTCGTTTCCTTTGTGAAAGGATTGAGTTAGGTTGTCATGGGGATCCAGTCGGGGTGACGTGCGTCACAAGTGAGCAGACACTTTCAGTGAGGAGTCCCCACGGAGCTCCCCGTCCTCTGGGGCTAATGCACGTGTGCATTTCTACCCGCATGGGAGCTGCGGTGGCAGACGGCGCTGGACCGGTGGACCCAGTTTGTTCGGATGCACTTATTTAGCAACACAAGCAATCACCGAATTACAGGACCTCCTAGTAATAGCAAACGTTTGAGGGCATAATATGTGAAGGCACATGTTCCTCTTCCATCCTCACAAAACCCTGCGACATAGGTACTACTATAAGCTTTGGTAGATGAGGAAACTGAGACTTAAAGAAGGTAGGTAACTCCTTCCAAGGTCACACAACTGCGAGTGGCAGTCGGGATCCAAAGTCTGGACTGCTTCCCCAGACCTTGACCTTTCACCTTTGCTCTGTCACCTCTTAACCCTTCTGATAGAGTTTTACACCCTATCAGAAATGTGGATGGTCATAGGTATTCTGGACACTGTCATGCCCTGGCAATTTGGTAATAAGTATCAAAACCTGAAACTGTATAATGTTTGAGCCCTCAAAATCTGCTTCTATGAATTCATCTTTTTCTTTTTTTAAAAAAAGTATCACTTTATTTGTGCATTTGAGAAGCTGTATGTAGAAACGTATGATGCAGTCTATTAAACAGGGAGGGTGTTACCTGCACACTGCCTTCCGTCGGAGGGACCTGTCTTACAAAGCTAAGTGGACAAATGTGCGAATGCCTACTCACAGGAGTCTGTATTGCAGCATCAGAGGAAACCTAGCCCATTGGGAATTGATAAAACAGGTTTTGTAGTCAGTCAATGAGACACTATATAAAGTTAAACCTGAGTGTGTTGACATGGTAATATTAACATGGAAATTTTAAGTGAATAAAGTACTTGATTAATATTTCATACATCAAAGTATTTATGTTTATGTAAAACACACACACAGTTTAATCTGTATTCATAGAAAACAATCTAGAAGGAAATAGAACAAATATCAATCATAAGTTTTCTCTCGATAAAGGATTATGGGTGATTTTAATGGGATTCTCTTAGCTTATCTATATTTTAAAATAAATAGTAAAATATTAATAAATTCTATTACATTTTTCCACTTAAAATTTTTAAATTTTGGTAAATAAAAGCATAAAATTTGCCATCTTAACCGTTTCTAAATGAACAGTTCAGTAGTGATTAAGTACATTCACATTGTTGTATAAATGTTATTGCTTTTATAATGAGGAATAAATACAGTTTTTCTTCTTAAAATTCACACTCACTGTATTAAAATTAAAAAGAGCGCACATAGCAAATGACTCGAAAGGCCACGTGGCATGCACAGGCGTTCCCCCGCCTGCCGGGGCCGCTGCCCGGGAGACCATCTTCCCATGGGCAGAAGCAGCTTGCCTGACACCAGCTCTCTGCCCACCGATTCAGACGGTGGCCTGCACCTGGGACGGGGACAGTCCGTTTAACCTTTCGCAGTAGGCAGGTGACCTCCCTCCCCAACATGGCCATCCACTCTCACTGCAAAGGTGCATGTTCAGTCTCCGGCTGCAGGCACCTGCTCGCCCCCTGACGGGCTGCCTTCTGTCTTCCAGATCATTGCGTACCAGCCCTACGGGAAGTCGGTGGACTGGTGGGCATTCGGAGTCCTGCTGTATGAGATGCTGGCCGGGCAGGTAATTGAATTTGAGTGATTTGTAGGAAAAGTCCTCCCACCACCATCTGTGTGGCTTCCCTACAGGAGAGCGTCAGCTTGATCCCCGCTCATCAGTCTGAACCTCTCTGACTTCCTGCCTTGGGGTGACCCTAGTCTTGGCCGATTTTTCTCCTCTTCTCGCTGGAAGCCCTGCAGTCTCCCCGTGGGCCAGGGTGAGGGCCTGCTGGCTCGGGAAGGCGCAGGCAGGACTCCGCTCGCCCACCTGTCCTCTGTCCCACAGGCACCCTTCGAAGGGGAGGACGAGGATGAACTCTTCCAGTCCATCATGGAGCACAACGTGGCTTACCCCAAGTCCATGTCCAAGGAGGCTGTGGCCATCTGCAAAGGGGTGAGTGAGCTCCTCGAAGCCAGGGCCTCCACACACAGGGTGCCCCTCCGAGGGCGGAGGAAGGAGACTGAGCTCCACCTCTCACCTCACTGGCCACCCCCAAGCCCTGGCGACCTGCTCCCTCCCAGAAGCAAGGGTGCTTTTTCTTGTTTGTGCAAACATGCTCTGCAGGCCGCTGGAGCAGCATCTCGCTGCTGGCTTGCTCCAGCCTCCGGCCCAGCACGCGTGCCGCCGGGCGTGAAATGAATGAGGCAGGGAGCCCAGAGGCTTAGCCGAAGAGCTGGAACCGTGGGAAGGTGCGAGGTCCGCAGCTCGGACCCGGCCACGCGGCTCAGTGCGTGAGTGTGATTGACACTAAGTGTGTGTGGCTTTGTTTGAAGAAAATGTCAGGGAGTGCTGCTTTTGAGGGGTTCTCTAGATGAGCGACCCACATGCAGTTTCTTAAGCCGCCAGCACACAAAGGGCTGAAAGCCGCACATGTGTGAGGAAGGCAGGGCCCTTTCCTAAGGATTGCTAGGTGCGTCTGGTGCTGGGCCAGGATGGGCTCCCAGTGGCCGGGCGAGTCTCTGGGGGCCCGTGGGCTCTCCTTTGATGCCACCGGGATGACCTCATGTGCTGCTGCAGTTTGAAGAGGCCCCCATGCCTCTAAACATATTATCCAAAGGTGGTCACTTTTCAACTGTGACGGGAGTGTGCACCAACGTGAGACCTCCGGACGATATGGCCCGGGAATGCTGCCTTTTGAAGTCGTAGCTCTCCCAGCAGTCAGTGGTGCAGACGTGTTCTTGAGGTTAGGGCGTGGCTGTGCCTTCTAGCGGGTTCCTGTGTGTCTGAATGAAGCTGGCCTGCAGTCCCAGATCCTGGGGTGTCTGCAGATTTCCCGTTGTCTTTCCCCCCTCCCCCCAGCACTGCGCCTCCGGAGCGTCACAGGCCATGGAGCTGGCCTGGGTGCGGGCAGCTTGGACCAGCCTCTCAGTCTGGAAGCACCTTGTCACGCTGGCAGAATTCCCACTCTTAGCGAGTCGCCTGAGCTTGGCGGTTCAGCTGCTGAGGTTAATGTGCAAATGTCCCCGGAAACCGCATGTGAATTAGGCTCAGTCTCGAACATCTTAAAGTGAATGGGTTAAAAATATTTTCTTTGAGGGTGTGAGGTAAGGGCAGAGAATCAAAACCTGCGGGCTCATTAGGAGCCAAAGTGAGGCTTGTAGGGAAAAGAGGGCCCCGGGGAGGCAGTGCAGGTCCTGAGGGTCTAGGTGGGGGGAGAGGCGTGCCTGAGCCTTCGGTCTGTTTGGTGGCTGTGGGCGTTGAAAAATCAGGATTTCCCACAGCACTTGGCTGCCAGTTTCCTTTAAAACATGCAGTCTCCGTCCACTGGCTTGGAAACCAGTGCCCCTTCAGACAGAGCGTGCCCTCTCCGATCCGCCAGGTTCCACCTGGGCTCAGACCTGACCCTGGCCTGCTGGCCCTTTGGGCTGCAGGGAAGTTGTCTGCCCTCGTCTGTAGGTCAGGGATGCTGGCGGGCCTACACGTGGGGTCCTCGGCGACTCAATGGCATTGGTGCATGTGAATCGGAACAGTGCCCGGTGCCCTGCCCCAGCCCTTGAGCTATTATTACTGTTGCTAGCGCTGGCACTGCCATGTTACACGCCGGGCTCCTCTGGGCATTTGGGTTTGCATCCCCCACGATCGGAATTTTTAAAGTGGGGGTTTTTGGAGATAAGAGCCCTTTGCAGATCTCGATCTTCCACCTCCTGGGAGCATGGTTTGGAGCAAGTCACTATGACCTGGCGGGGCTCGGGAGGGGGGGCGCGGTTTCTTTATCTCTAAAAAGAAAACAATAGTATTCACTGGACAGAGTTTTTGCGAGCGTTAAATAACATAACCTAAGAGGAAGCTCCTGGAGTGGTGTTGCACACAGTAGGTGCTCAGTGCACGCTCAGGGCCTGCCCCTCACTCTGCCAACCTGCGCAGCGGGGCTGAGGCGGCCACGGGGCGAATGTCTAGGTCAGTGCTCAGCTTCAGCTCCAGTTAGCAGCTCCCTGGGAGAGCAGATTTCTGTTCATTCAGGACCCAGAACCTTCAGGGTTAACTGGGGCGACTTTCCAGCTCCGAGGCTGGGGGCCTTTCTGAGTTGAGTGGTCTGAGTCCTGTGTGGGCTTTTCTCAAGGCTGAGCCTCCAAAGAAGGGGTGATGCTCAGGGAACAGCCAAAGGCTTCCTTTTGGTGCCCCAGGCATTGGTCTGGGAGGCCCTCGGGGACGGGGCGCTGATGAACTCCAGCTGTCTGCGGCGCTTTGGGCACCAGCAGGTGCGGGACCGCAGAGCCTCGCTGAGTGCCGCTGTTGCTGCAGTGGCTTGGCATCTCCACGGACATGAAAATTAAGCAAGGCTCTTGAATGCAGTCCCAACCACAGTGAAAGTGCTCTTTCTATAGCCATCCTGACAGACCCTATTTTCTACCAAAGAAAATCATCAGTACATCTCTGCTCAGACTGCCACGCCCACTTTGAACAGCCCTCCAGCGTGGAGGCAGGAGGGGCTGCGGGCAGAGCTGCAGGCCGTGGGTGGGCACATCTGCGCGGGCACCGCTGCTGCTTCGCTCTGTGGCTTGGGACGAATGACTCCTTTACTGGACCCAGCCTCTTTGTCTGGGAAATGAGGATCAGAGCTGCTAAGGCCTCAGAGTGTGGTTATGGAGACGGAGGTGTGACGTGGTGCCGGGGAGCCGTGGGCATGAGCCTGCCCCGTGCACGGAGCCCTCCTGATAGTGGTGGTGGCGGCGGTTCTGTGGCCATGGTGCATAGCCTTCCTGTCCTCCATCCTGGTCCTACACAAACCTCAGGGCTCAGCTCAGTTTGCTCACCCTCCACAGACCCTCCCTGACCAAGCCACAAACATCCCGGGAGACCACGCGCAAGGAGTTCTTCCATTCCTCGTAAAAGCCACGTTTTATAGTTAGAGGTGGGTCAGTCTGGGCTCTGCCACGTCCTCTCCGTGCGTCCTTGCTAGTTGCTTAACCTCTGTGAGTGCCACCTGCCTTGTCATTCGATGGAGTAAACAAAACGCCCAGTTCATGGGGTTATTGTCAGAACCAGGTAAGGTTGCGTGTGTAAATGAAGAAGTAGCTTAGAATGCTATGTGCCCAGTTATTTTTCCCTGGAAGGTAAAGCACACGTGGAAAGTTTGTGTATGTGTGTGTGTGTGTGTGGGGGGGGGGGGTGGCAGAGGTAAATTATCTTGTAAGCAGGAATCAGCTGAGCTGAATGGCCAACAGAGGAGGTGAGACTTGCTGGGTCCCTCCCTTCCCCTTAATCAGCAAATCCTGGGCTGAAATCTAAGTTGTGACGTCATGGGCTCCTTGGTCTCTGGTCAACGCGGGAAGCTTTTTGGACATGTATGTCCCAATCACTTTTGTTTTGTCTCTTTAAAAAAAAAAAAAAAAAATCCTCACCCGAGGATATTTTTTCCATTGATTTTTAGAGAGAGTGAAAGGGAAGGAGGGAGGAGATTAGGAAGGAGGGCAGGAGGGAGGGAGAGATTGATGTGAGAGATACATCAACGGGTTGCCTCCTGCACCCACCCCGACTGGGGCTGGGATCGAACCTGTAACCGAGGTACGTGCCCTTGACCAGGAATCAAACCTATGACCCTGCAGTCCGAGGGCGACGCTCTAACCACTGAGCGACCGGCCAGGGCTGCGTTTTGATGCCCTCTTGTCGGTGCTGGTTAAAAGTCACCACTCCTCGCGCCCACCCTGTGCATGCGCTGGAGTGCAGGCGGAGACAGTTCTGAGCGCCACTGATTCGCGCGCAAGAGGAAGTCTGTCTGGTTCAGCCTCGGAGCAGCTATTCTATTCCCTTGCGGCTGGCGCCGAGGCCCGAAGATGGAGGGTTTGAGAAGTAATTTAACAGCAGGCCCCTTGGAGGCTGGGGGCGTGTGAGGCAAGGGAAAGGAGCTGGGCTGGCGTGGACTGTTTAATGAGCTTTCAGGAAGTAATTACTTGAAACTTGGGCCCATTTGACTAGTATTTCCTTCTGCTTTGCCACTTTCACGGAGGCTCACTGAGAAATACAACGTTGTCTGCATGTGGCCGCGGCCAGGGCTAAGCCCCGCTTTCTCGTGGTGGGAGGAGAGGGGAAGAGATCGGAACTGCTCTCATCAATGCAGCGGTGACTGCATAGATCTTATTCTTGAACCCAAATTCATCGTGGTGACCTTTCTAACCTGAAATCCGGGCCTCGGTTAACCACAGGGATCTCGCTCTGGACGAGTAGCCCACAGGCACTATCGTCGGGCCCTCCTGGTATAAAGCCTTTGGCCAGAGAAGTATTGCTGGGATGAAAAGCAAAAAATAAAAATTAGAGTTGGGCCCTGGGTGGTGTTCTCAGTGGTTAGAGTGTTGGCCCACCAAGGGCACGTATCCTGATCCCCACCCTGGCCGGGCGCGTGCGGGAGGCAACCAATCCGTGTGTCTCTCTCACATGGATGTTTCTCTTTCTCTCTCCCTCTCTCTCTCTCTCTCTCTCTCTCTCTCTCTCTCTCTCTCTCTCTCCCCCTCTCCTTTCACACTCTCTAAAAAATCAATGGAAAAAAATATCCTCTGGTGAAGATTAACAATAACAGCAACAAGAGATTAGTTGGGGCTCTTTTTTTAAGTCTTTTTTCCCCAGTTACAGTGTCCATCGATGTTTTACTCTGTGTTCGTGTTGGCTGGGGCTCTGTGGGGCCCTTCCTTCCCTGACTCCTTAGCGGAGTGCTCCGTGCCTCAGGCGGCTCCCCAGAGGTCACTAATCCCCCCTTTCTCTTTCTCTCGCAGCTGATGACCAAGCACCCGGGCAAACGTCTGGGCTGCGGGCCCGAAGGCGAGCGGGACATCAAAGACCACGCGTTCTTCCGGTATATTGACTGGGAGAAACTTGAACGCAAGGAGATTCAGCCCCCGTATAAGCCCAAAGCCGTAAGTAGGCGTTCCCTCTGGCTGCTGGCCACAGTACACCCCACGCTCTTTCCCCGCCGTGTGCGTCCTCCCTGCTCTCTGAGCCGGGCGTGGACGCGGTCACGTGGATCGCTCACATTTCTGTACAAAGTCTCAGGTATGGAAATGGAGATCTCCATCCACGCAGCCTGGCCTCTATAAATGTGGGGGGAACCATAGCTATTGAGCTGTTTTATCAATCCAGTAACCGACCGGCCCTGCTGGCAGCGTGTTGGGAGCGGGGCTTTGGTGAGCGGGCTCAGCCCACTCGCAGATGCGGTCAAGAACCCAGCTTCCCCCTCGTTCTTCCCCCATTTGCCGGTGTCGTCTCTTCATAGTGCCACGGAAAAGGTCATGCCGTGTGTCTCCGCAGTATGTAAATTTAGTTCTGAAACCCGCACCGTCTCAGTCAGTAAACAAGAGGCTCCCCACAAAGGGAAAGAAATGAGACCGAAGCGCACCCGCTCACAGACGCCAGGAGCTTGTGTAGCACAAGAACGAAGGCCGCTTTCCCACCTGCACACACAGGGGTGTTCCGTCCCCAAAGACCCGCGGATGCTTGTCAGGTCCGGGGTTAGCCAGATCGGAGGTTCCGCTGGGGGATGTTCCTTGTTAGACTGAGTAGCACGGAGACCCGGTGGCATCACTGTGGGCTGTAAAACTGCCGACTGAGGCAGAAAGTGAACATAAACATTGTCATAGAAACCTGAAGGGGTCAGGGACTCGGGTGTGAAGACAATGACATGGTAACGGTACACATTTTATTAACTTTTTGGCCACTCGCTATGTGCCAGGCGTCGTGTTAGGCACTTCACATGCAGCATCTAAGTCCTCACAACGACCTGCTCCTCCTTGTAAGGCAGAGGAAACGGAGGCTGTGAGGTCACTCAGCCGGCGCGCCACGGAGCCAGGCTCCAGTCTGGCCTGGCAGAGGCACAGGATGCCTGGGGCAAAGGGCAGGTGGTTTGAGAAAATCTCCCAGTGACCTCTCATCGCCCCAGTCCTCACGTCCCAGTGATTAGGAGACAGCAGCCCTGGTGAGTCCTGCTTCCCTCTGGACACCGCCTGGTGCTCAGAGGCAGGCCCCTCAGGCAGCCGGTCCCACTGTGCCTCCTAATGGTTGCAGACTTCTCTGTGGATATCCCCTCAGCCCCCAGGACTGCCATCCCTGGGTCCCGCCATCACCCAGGGCCTGTCTCTGTAGAGCGTCCTCCAGGTACTTGCAGATGCTGGACTTATGCTCCTGAATCTTGAGGTTTCCAGGCTGAGCCCCCCTCCTCCCGACACACACACACACTCACACATACATGTACCTGCAAGCATGTCCCACATGACATCACCTCCAAGTGCCTGTTGTCCTCCAGGTAATCAACACGCCTCTAAGGCACACGGGACTAAGCTCAGTATTCCTAACAGTGTCTGACTCTCCGCGGTACAGTGGGCCCAACACACTCTTGATGACCCCAGCGACGGTGGACTTGGATGAGTGAGCGCCCCTCGGCCCTCCGCTCACCTTCTGTAACACAGCGAGGGCCGTCTGTGCATAAAGCACTCAGTATGCGCCTGCACAGGACAGTTGATAATGAGTTTCAGTGTCTCGGGCGCAGCATCTCTGAGGGGCACAGCATTGCATCCTGCTGATGCGATTCCTCGGAGTGTCCGTGTGTCCACTTGCGGCCAGAGAGGGGCCTGCAAGTAACAGGCAGCAGCATGGCCTTTATCACACCGTTTGGGAAGAGGTCAAAGAGCGACCTGGAAGAGAAGAAAGGGTGTCCGTTGAGGAAATTGGAGGTGGACACAAGTCATCGAGTTTTGTGGAGACGTTCATGACGTCTCAGGACGGGGACCCCTCCTCAGTGGGCCAGAGGAAGAATGCAAACGCTCTCGTGCCCGCCGGCTCTGAACCCAGTGTTGTTGGGGTTCAGGCTTTGGTTGTAGGGCAGTAGTTTTCCCTGTGGCCTCCTGACCAGCCCAGCGGGGTCAGCATCACCGGGAGGTCAGAGTCTGTGGGCAGGGCCCCTGGAAGCTGCTGCCCCTCAGCCGTGGCTGCTGCGCGTGCAGAGGGAAAGCCGAGGCCGGAGCCAGCAGAGGCCGGGAGTGTGGCCAGAGGGAATCTCTGTCAGAGGAGGACGCTGCTTCCTGCCCAGTCTGGGTCACAGCTCAGCTGCCTAGGAGGCAAGGCAGGCAATGGAAACGTGGCCAGGGGAGGGGCCCGAGGCCGACCGCAGAGCGCCAGCCACCGAAATGGCTCAGCGGGTGTTCCCTTCCCAGTGGCCAGTTGGAAGGCCTGGAGGCCACCACTAGCTAGTGAAGTCTTTCACATTAGCCAGGCAGCAGCGGCTGCCTTTGTCTGGGCCGGCCAGGTTTCCTGTGTGGGGAGGCAAGCATGCACTGCTCCATCCTCATCAGCTTTTTTATGTGAAATCTCACTATTTTTTTATATCTTTGCAACAGATTTTATTTTTTATTTTTATAAAACATATTTTTATTGATTTCAGAGAGGAAGGGAGAGGGAGAGAAAGATAGAAACATCAATAATGAGAGAGAATCATTGATCAGCTGCCTCCTGCACACCCCACACTGGGGATCGAGCCCACAACTGGGGCATGTGCTGTGACCGGGAATCGAACCGTGACCTCCTGGTGCATAGGTCAATGCTCAACCAACCACTGAGCCACGCCAGCTGAGCAACAAATTTTTAGAAATTAAACACAATTCAGGCCAAATAGAATACATCCATAAGCCATCTGAGGCTGTGGATTGTGAGTGTGCGGCCTCTGGGGTGGTGATTACTCAGTCGGCTGACATTTAGTCCGTTCGCATTGGTTCTGGTTATTCCCACCGAGTCCACTCTGACTGGTCCGGTATTTTGACGATTCCCGCTAAGCAATAATGACTATAAAAGGTCGAGCCCAGTGTCTGTCACAGAAGGTGCTAGCAAAGGGTAAAGGTAGCTGTTCTTGTGGGGAATGAAAAAGGTTGCAGTAGTCAGTGATGGTCAACAGGATCCCTCGGCGGCTGCGCCGTTGATGCGGGTTTCGCTGGCCAGTGCCTTCCGTTCCCTGGCGTGGGCTCCAACAGGGACTCTCACGTACAGTGACTGGACGGGGCTATACACTTTGGGATGTCTACCCCCAGCCCTCAGGGGAAGCGGGCACTGCCCTTGATCCTTGGACTGAATCAGAAACAATGATCACGAATACTGCCCACTCATTTGACGCAACTGAGCACGTGCCTTCCATGCCTGCATGCTAGCCTGGAGCCCCTTTAGGGATTTCACATCTCCCCTTCCCCACACTTTCCCAGGGCTCAGGGCGAGCGCCGTGCCCCGTGGGAACTGAAACGCACACGCAGTCTGTCGGTGCTCCTGACTCACACACATTAAGAAGAGTGGGGGAGGGAAACGGTGGGAATCCAGGAGTGCATTCAGACGCGGTGGAGGGTGCGGACAGTGCAGCATGGGGATAATTTACAGCGGCTTTAAGGTGCTCCCAGGGCCGTCTCTGGTGGCAAGGGGCTGTCAGCGTTGCCCTTAGCCCTGGAATACGCTGGCTTCGGAGTGTCGTTCAGGGTACAGAGTAAGGGAATGCGCATTGATGTGGCGCTCTGGGTTCAAGCCCCTCCCGACAGCTCTCCGCTGCCCCAGAACAGTGTCTAGGCCCCTTAGCAGAGATGGCTTTGGGGGCTCCCGAGGTCCAGCCGTGCCCCTCCCCCAAGGGAAGTGCGTTTCTGAGCTTCTTGCCACCTTGTCTTTCCTTCTGGCTTTGTCCACCTGAGTCCCCGGGTGCCCAGCCTCCGCCAGCGCCCCCCGGCCCGCCCCTTCCCCTTAGGGAGTGAGCAGAGCGCCCCCTCTCAGAGGCCCCGTGGTCCCGAGTGGGGACGCTGTGCCAGTGTCCCAGCAAACTCATGTGTTTGCTGATTCAGTATCACGTGTGCCTTTCTGATGAGACTAAAGGATGGGGACGGTCCTCTCACAGTCGCACGGCAGTGCTTAGCATGAGGCTTAGGCTGTAACAGGGACTTGGAGTGTTTACTGAGTGAACGCTTGGCTCTGGGAGGCGACACTGCAGTGTACTCTGCTGAGGGCTGGAGGGGGGCTGAAGGGGGGCTGGAGGGGTAGGTAGTAGAGTGCCGTGTTTTCTCCTGCTCAGCAGGGTGTCCCACGTTACATGGCTGTTGGACAGCCTCTGCCCCATTCATCCAGGCTGCAATGTGGGTCCTGGCAACATGGGGGATGGGCAGTGTGTACTGGGGGAGTGCTGGCGAGGGACGGCAGGGCGCAGTGCGTGGACAGGCTGTGACTCCTGCTGTCTGTCGTTGCCCAGGCCAGTGCCGCAGGTGCCAGGAGGTGGCCTAGCAGAGCTTCGTAAACTGCACACACGGGTCCCCTGGGGTCTGAGTAACACGTGGATTCTCGCGGTCCAGCCTGATTCCGCATGGCTAACCAGGTGATGGGACGATTGATTTAGGAATAGAATCTGCCCCCGCTCCCTCCATGCTCAGAAGAACAATACCTCTCGGGAAACTGGGATTTAAAATAATTCTCATGGCACCTCTGCTATTCACACAGATCGCGTTCCCTCTGCGCCAGGCACTGCTCCCAGTGCTTCCGGTCTCACCCGGTTCCTTCTCACAGCCACTCAGGAGGCGGTGTCGGCTCTGCGCACGGGGCGTGGAGCTGGGAAGGCAGCTCTGCCCGGCCTGGCACATCCCTGCAGCGCCTGGAGCTCCTCAGCGTTCCGACCGCGCTGCCGGGAGAGCGGATGCTCCATCTGAGGGCGCCCACTGCGCAGCAGGAAAAGACCAAGTATTCTTTCAATTCAAATGATTTCAAATTTATTTTAAAATATTGCCACAAGTAAGTGGCATAGTCACACCTTTTATAACTCACTGGCGGGCCTTTAAAAGATGCAAATCGACTTGTTCCTCGAGACTTTGATTCTGAGGCTGACAGCCAGGATGCATGGACTGCCCGGTGGGAGCCAGGCCTGGCGGCCTCAAGAATGCGGCGCTCCGGTCAGGCGCAGGGGGTGGGGTGTGCAGAGAGCGTAATCCCAGTACGGGCTGGTGTTTCTCTGACTAACAAATAGCCAAGAGTCGTTTCGGACAGAAAGCCTGGAGCCTGCCTGCTGTCTCTCTCCCACCCACTCGCCCACGGAGCCCGATGGGAATGCCGCCACGCCAGGCTCCCCGGGATGGTTTGAATGGGCAGGTTTCCAGGCCAGTGAAGTTCCCGTCACTTGCCAGGTGCATGACCTTGAACTGTCCCCTGGCACAGAAGCCAACAGTTTGAATTGAACAGTAGCGGGACGGTCACGTGCTAGGGGAGCATGGAACTCTTAGGGTATGTCTGGCAACAACCACTGGAATGTCGTAGCGGTCGAGAGCTGAAAGATGCCCGAGAAGTGGGGGGCCACTCTTCTCGGAGCCGCCTTCCCAAGCTGCGTGCCCTCGCGCGCAGGGTGACGGCACCTGCCCCCTGGAGGGGTTGGGAGAAGGAAATGCGGGAAGACTGGAAGGCACTTAAAACAGTGCCGGGACTTACACAGGGAACAGAGCAGAACCAGGCAAGAAAACGGGAGCTCCGTTCAGTGTTATTAATAACTCTGCTTACAGCAGAAACAATAACATGGGTCCGCAGGCTCTGTGAAATGATTCCGCTTCACTAGAGCACGGAGCACTGTGTTACCCACCTCACACGGCCCCTGAGCAAACAGGCTCAGAGAGGCGAAGTAACTGCCCACAGCCACACAGCGAGTAAGTCCGAGCGCCCGTCTCATTAGACTCCCAGCGCTACCTCCAAAGCCCTCTTTCTTGGCCTCTGCAATGTGCTTCCCACGTCTCCCAACCTGCTGCACACACACAGGTTTTGACCCTTCCTGGGCCATGGGCTCTGTTGAGTGAAGATTCATGAAGTCTGCTTCTTGGACTCGTCGTCAGCCCTGCCCAGGCTGTAACTCTTACCACAACGCCCCGGAAAGCTAGGGGCCAAGCGTGGGAGAGTTGGAGGAGGGAAGCGATGGACCCGGGAGACTGGGTCAAGTAGAATGTGATTGAGAGCCTAACGAAACCAGATTCAAACATCAGCTTTGCTGAGCAGCAGCTGCGTGAAGACGGCAACAGCATGCACCCCTACCCCCGCCCCGTGGTCTCAGCTGATCACCCATCTCCTACGTCAAGGGAGAAATTAAGGCAATGGGTACCCATGGGGGTGGCTCCTGACGTCCTGCGCCTGTGTGCTGACCTCCTTGACCCCTCCCCTCTGTGTACCCCTCTTGTAAGACCTTCCCGCCCCCCTGCTCCATCTCCTGTGTCTGCCTGTGCCTGCAGCTTCTCTCCATATGAATCAAAGCTCCTGTGATTGCAAATAGAAACCTGATTCAAACTGACATTTAAAGAACATTTTAAGAAGTATTCCGTTATGGCCAGATTCAGGGTCTCAATAATGTCAAAAGGGACCCATTTCTCTGTGTCCTGCGGCTGCTGTCCTGTATTGGCTTTGTTCTCAGAAGGCTTTCCAGGCACAGAGCTGCTCTGGACTTGCACCCATCATCTCAGCAGCTTCTGCCAAACAGGAGCTTCCTTTCCTAAAACTCCCAGCAGCCGGAACTCAGTCGCCTGGGAGATGCTGGGCCAGACGGCCATCTCTAAAGCACCCACTCCCCCGGGGCGGGGTGCGCTGATTGGCCAGGCCTGGGTCACGGCCGAGGACCCGGCCCCTCCTGTCTGGACCAGGCATCTTGGGCGGAGGAGCGGGTCCTCTCGCTAGGAAAGGGGTGGCTGCTGAGGAGGCCAGAGCAGATGCCCACTCCGACTTTCTCTGGTTCTTCCTCACCACACACAGCCACATCCTTCTCATCGTAGACACCCCGCCCTCGCGTGGGCTGCCCTTCCTGCTCCTGGGGTACTGCCTTAGCCGGCCATGCTCACGTCTGAAAGAGTTGCCAGTTAATTCTCCACTTAATTATAGCCTACTCTTTCCTCACTCGTGCAGCCTGGCTCCCCCCCCCCCCCCCAGCCGCCCCGTTCTGTGGGCACTCATCTCCTTTGGTCAGCAATGACCTCCAGAAGGCCTTCTTGCACAGCTGTGTCTTATCTTGCTTGAGCTCACTATTTTATTTGGTGCTTTGATTTTCCTCCATAAAAAAACAAACTGAAAAAGTAAAATGTTCAGGCAGCACCAAAGCTATGCAGTGAAGGTAAGGGCCCCTGCGCCCCGCCCAGCTAGGTTCCCAGGCTCCTTCCCAGGCCACCTGCTGCGAGGGGCCTGCTGCGCCCGAGAGGCCGCTCCGGCAGGGGCCCCCTCCCACACCAGGGCCCCCCTCCCGCACCGGCCTCGGTGCGCCTGCCGGTGCAGGTCTGTGCTCTCCTCCACTCTGTCCATCCTGGAGATCTCTCGTTAAGCACATTGAAATCCCCTCCATTCTCTCAATAGCTTCCTGGCTTCCTGTATGTGTGAGTATGTCTATAGCATATAAATTCAGGCCCCTTCCTTCCTTTTAAAATTATTTTTTAATTTATTGATTTTTGAGAGAAAGAGAAAAACAAGGGTTTGTTGTTCTACTTACTTATGCACTCACTGGTTGTCTTGTATGCCCCTCACCGGGTATCGAACCCGCAACCTTGGTGCATTGGGACGATGTTCTGACCAAGTGAGCTACCGGGCCAGAGCCATCCTCCCCTCCCTTTTAAGCCCCCCTCCTTCGTCTTTATGGCACTGGGCTCACTGATTTTCCTCCCACCTCCGTGGCCAGTCCTGGTAGAAGTATTGGCTCCGCGGAGACTGCTGGTGTCAGTAGAATTTGGAGGGAGAGATAGGCCCATGGCCCAGAAAGGGAGAGAAAACGCGTATTTCATGTTTATTTACAAGTGCAGTTTCCTAAAACAACCGAGGAGGGCCTGAGACACAGCAGCTCCCAGGTGGGCCGTGAGTGCTTCACGTGCCTTCCCCACAGTGCGGCTCGGCTGGGCGTGGGAGGTACCCCTCTGCCCTGGACACGTCTCTCCTCACTGCCGCTGAGGGGAGCCCAGGGCCGGCTTCCCCTCGCCGTCCCTCACCCACCCCACCTGCCTTGGTGGGAAAGATTTTGTTTTGTGTTGGTTTGGTTTTTTAACTTTTTAAATCCTCACCAAAAGCTACGTTTTTATTGATGTGTGTGTGTGTGTGTGTGTGTGTGTGTGTGTGTGTGTGTGTGTGTGTGAGAGAGAGAGAGAGAGAGAGAGAGAGAGAGAGAGAGAGAGAGAGAAACATCATTGGCTGCCTTCCATACTCACTTCGACAGGGGATCGAACCCACAACCTACGTATGTGCCCTGACCAGGAATTGAATCCACCACTTCTTGGTGCACTGAGCCACACTGGCCAGGGCGGTTTTGTGTTTTAGGTGCCTATAGCAGTAATATCCTAGGATAGGTTAGGGTGCAGGGCCTTCCGGACCCCTCTGTGGCCAGAGCACAACCACACCTGTCAGACTAGCTCACAGGACAGGACTGAGCCAGTCAGCACTCGGCAGCAGCTAGCGGCTACCTTGTCACATATTGTATGTGCATGTCACCCATCATCCTCACCGCACACTGCAAAGTGGGCCCTTTGCCATAGCAGGAAACATGGCCTCGGGGACTTAGCTAACTTGATTAAAGGTTGTGTAGTTGGGGATTGGTGGCGCCGAGATTGGTACCCAAGTCAACGTAAGGTTAAGTGCGTGCCCCGTGATTGGAAGTCAGAAGGCAGTGAGTGAGGTCTCTGGAATCAAGCAGCTGAGACTCCGAATCCTGGTTCATCTTTACCCAGTGAGACCTGACCACGAAGGGAACTTTTCAAACGATCTGTTGGGTGGAGGTAACCTCACAACCCTGTGAGGATCAAAGCCATAGAAACACGGGCAGAGAGAGGGATACTTCCTCTTTGGGGGCTGGCTTTTTTGAAGCCAGCAGCGTGGTTTCAGGTTAATGGTGAAGAAGAGAGAAGGAAAAGATGGTGCTTTGTTGGCCTGAGAGATGCATGACTGTCCTCTGGGTTTTAAAAGCAGGGTGAACAGTAAGGAACGAGTCCGCTTTGGTTCAAAGGGTGAAAAACAGCCACCCACCCACCCGTTCCCCCAGCACCCGGCGCAGGCCACATGCTGACATCCCGAGGCGCCGGCTGTGGGATCACCAGGACTGTGGTGTTTCTTGGTGCTTTGAGCAACTCTGTTTTGGCAAAAATGCAGAAGACGGATGGAAGGTCTGGGCCAGTTGTCCGGTCTGGAGTCAAATCCTAGCTCTCTACACCCGTTCCTCCTCGGACAGCGGAGCCTGCCTAGGACTGCTGGGTGGTTAAGTGAGACGATGCGTGTAAAGCGGCTGCGCGGTATCCGGCTAACAGTCAGCACTTGACATCATCCACTCGACAACACGGGGTGCCTCCGTGTGCCAAAGCCTGGACCGGGCCTGGGGACGCGGTGGCGGGCAAAGCCAGGGGCTTCAGCTCTTACAGTCTGGAGGGGACCACAGCCAACAAGCAGACGAGCAGGAAAGAAACATGTGACTATAGGTCGGGGCGCTTGAACGTTTTGTCTGGCATGAAAGAGATGGACAGGGTGCTCCGATGGAGAGGAACGGCAGGGAGAATGGGGACCCCCCCACACTTGGAAGTGATCAGAACAGCCTCTCTGAGGACGTGGCATTTAAACTGAGACCTGAGGAAAGCAAGCATTGCATGTTACTTTTAAATGAAAAATTAAAAAAATTAACGAAACTGCTGTCAAGCACAAAGGACCCCTCTCTTGCCACCTCCTCCTAAGTGGACCCAAGATCCAATGTCCCGATTGTAAGGGCCTTCGTCACCACAGACCAGGGCTCTGCCTTCCTTTCCTTCGCCGAGGCCGTGACTGCTCGGGGAAGCACAAGGTGTTCCCGGCCGCTTCTCCCTGGGCGAGTCCCGCCTTGCTTGCCGCTACGGAGAACTGTGCAAGGCACACAGAGGACCCTGGAGTTCACTGGATGTGCACGTTTGAAAAGAGAGATTGTGGCCTGGGTATCTTTTCATGGCACCTTCTAATTTCAGTTCCTGTCTTGATGGAGGCCGGCGGGAAGCTCCCTAGGCCCTTAGCCTCGCGTTATCCAACCCAGTTGAGCAGCGAACAGTGTAAGCTAGACCTTGACTCTCTTCCTCGGCACCTTAGCCTGGCCTGGCCCTATTTTCACCTCCATTTCTTCTGGGCTCTTTCCTTTCCTCCTTCACGGAAGCGATGCCCTTCCTTCTGGTCCCACTCAGCTTAGGTGTCGCCTCCTCCAGAAAGTCTCCCTGGCCCTCCCAAGGCTCCCACCTCTGCTCCCAGGCAGCACTTCCCCGTGGCACCCTGCCATGGCACCCTGCCTTAGCACCCTGCCGTGGCCTGTGTGCAGCTGCCTCCTCTGCTGGACCGTAAGCACCACGACGACAAGGACAGGGACCTCTTACACTGCTGGGCAGAGGATGCTCAGGGCCTCCGTGGAGCCTCCATCAGCATCTCCTCGGCCCCAGGCACACACGAGGCAGCCGCTTGGGAAGTCTTCGTGTTCCTAACTGAGACGAAGCCCATTAAACAGCACCAGGCAGACCTTAACCATCTGGCTAAATGCCCCCGTTCTCTTCATTTCTGTTTTCCCTCTTTCTTCCACGGCAATAGCTCCTTCATTTAAAATAGCTTCTTTCCTTATTACAGAAAGAACCCAACTGATTGCAATATAAGTTTGAAAAATGCATTGAAGCATCCTATATAATCAAAGCCTAATATGCAAATTGTCCCCTCGACCGGGAGTTCAAGCTGGAGTTGGACCAGGGGACGGGGTCAGCTGGCCCCTGGCTGGCTGGCAGCAGTGGCAGGCAGCTGGGGAAGGGAGGTCCTGGCAGGCAGCCAGCAGCCGCTAGGGACCCTACCTGTGCATGAATTTCATGCACTGGGCCTCTAGTAAAAGATAAAGGAGAAAATGAACCAATCTGGAAGTCTCCGTGAGCATGTATATGACATGCATACAGATGTCACACGTTTGTGTACATAATTTATAGAAAGGGAACACATAGTATGCACTGTGAATAGTTATATGGAGCGATGCCATTTAATATTCTTCTATCTTCTTTTAATGTTTAAAAGTGTTTTGCATGGTCATACATCCAACAGACATGTCATTATTTATTTAACTTTGTTCCCTATCAGTCGATAGTTGATTTCCAATCTTCTCCCCTTTCTAACGGTTATTTGGTGAGCATCCTTTGTCTTGAGGGGTAAGCTCAGGAGTTGAGGAGGGTCCAGGAAAGGCCTCCTGGAGGACGCGCCCCCTGCTGGAGGCGGCGAGGCTGCCTAGGAGTCAGCTGGGGTTGGAGGCCGTGCTCTTGGGAGGAGGCAGCCCGGCAAAGGCTTGGAGGAGAGAGGGTGCGTGAGTGAGTGCTCCGGGCACTGGCAGGTCCTTACAGCTGAGGAGGGTGTGCTGGGATGGGGCGTGGGGCTGGGGGTTGTGGGCACGGAGGGGCTAGTTACCACCGGATGGCCAGGCTAGGTCCTGAGCATTCCCGGCAGCCCCGCTAAGGAGTGTGGGCCTCGGGCAGTGGAGCCGCCGCTGATCGAAGCGGGGACATATCCAGGCTGGAGTCTGAAAGATCCCGCGGCTGCTGGGCCTTTGCCAACTCATTTGACAGCTAGACGCAGAGCTGTTATTAACACAATGAAACAGAAATTAGAGAGAATCGGAGAAGAAGAAAAGGTGGTCACGTGTATCAGCTCACAGACAAATGTTTCAAACTGTCTAGGTTCTCAAACTCAGGGCACAATCCTTGCTTCCTCTCCACCCTGGAGGAGCGCCATCTGTTTTCGTAACCCGCTTGTGTGTGCCCATCGCTGCTCCAGGAGCCCCGGCGCTGCATCTGGACGTCTAGGGGGCTGGGGTTTCTTTGGGGAGCGAAGCAGGGATGGAGTATCCGCCAGGAACAGGAAGCAGGTGTGGTCCACACTGCGTCTGTGCTTGGACCCAGCACGGAGCTGCCCGTCTCCCCGGACGCAGCAGGCGCAGAGCGACCGGCTGTGCCTCCCGAGGGCGCCGTCTCCATTCAGGAGCTCCTGAAGCGAACAGGCAGTGACAGCTCCATTTGAAAACCACGGCAACACTTAGGGAGGCTGTGATCTGCCAGCCCCTGGGTTGTGTATCAGCAGGGACATCGCGCGCCTGTATGGTGCCCCGGCTTGCCCCGTCCTTGCCTCTCTTCCCTGCTGCCTCCCTTAAAAGATGTCACTGCTCTCGGAGGCCGCGGGCAGCGATGGCGAGGAGGCTGCCCAGCTGCCAGGAGCTGTTTCCTGTTTCCCATCACAGCCTCTGGGGGAACCCAGCAAAGCAGCAGCCTTCTGCTTTCGATAGGAAATGGATGGTTTTTAAAGAAAAATGGCCCCCGAAGACTCTCTGTGTCTCAGTGAACATGCTTCCTAGACTGGCTGGTGTGGGTCCCAGCACCCAGGCCAAGAGAAACACCTGCAGGTCTGTCTGCACCCCCCTTCCCAACACCCTCGCCACCACCTCTCTCCTGGGGACGATGGCAGCCGTTCCTGCCTCCGCGCCTCTGCCATCAGTCCCGCTCCCGCTCTGCTGCAGTCCCAACGGCAGCTGGGGACTCCCACTCGCTCTGTCACATCTCCATGGGACTCGCAGACTTAACCCTAATGAAACTGATGCTCGATCTCCCCCAGCTATGCTCTGCCCCTCGTGTGCCCCACTCACCAAGTAGCTCTGGCCAAAAGTCTTGGGCTCACTGACCAATCCTCTCTCCCTCTCACCCACATCCAACCCATCAGCAGACATTGTGACCTCCAAGTTCAGAGCAGGTCCCCAAACCACATGCACCTTCCTGCGCCCCACTACCACCTGCCTCAGCCACCGCGTCTCGTGCCCGTATCGCTGCAGTAGCTCCTCACGGGCCTCGCTGTTCCGCCACCGCCCTCCCTGCAGGCAGCGCTCAGGGGTCTCCAGCGGCGTGACATCCCTCTGTCCTCATGTGGCCAGTGAGGTCGGGGCCTGGCTCCTGGCGCCCTCTCTGACCCCTCTCCCTGGGCCCCTGGCCTGGCCCTGCTGGCTTCCTTGCTGTGTGGTGGCTCTGCCATGTGAACTCCTGCCTCCCCGCCTTTGCACCTGCAGTTCCTTCTGCCTGGAATGCTTTTCCTCCTGACGTCCAGGGAACCCTCCCTCATGTCACTGAGGCTCGTGCACAGCTCATGTCCTCAGGGCTGACTGCCTTGTCAAAATGGCATTCTCTTCTCTCTTCATCTCGGATCTGGCTTTATTTTTCTTAGTATCACTTACCTCTTTCTAGCATTAAAACACATATTTACAATTATATATCCATTTATTTGTTTGTTGCCCCCCCCCCCCATAGTAGAATGTAAGATCCACAAGGCACGGATTTTGTATAATTTATGATCAGCACATAGTAGATACTCAGTAAATATTTCTTGGCTGAGAAAATGAATAAAGAAGGAATCTGGACAGGAGTCCTGCCCACACTGCTCTGACCCCAAGGGCCCATCTTTGTGTTGGCGTTTCCCCCACCGGCCAGCACACCATCCCTTAGATCTGAGTCTTGATCGTATGGTCGGGGGTGGGGGCGGGGGCAGGTCACTTCTCATTTTCTGAGGACTGAAGCCAAGATACGGAAAACGGAAGCAGTTAGCTGGGATAACACACCTCCTCTCAGTCTGACGCCAGTTTCCTCCGCCCTCACAACCTCCCGCCCCGGAGACGCCCATGGCAGCGGCGTGTGCTCCCTGGAGGGGTCTGCAGTGGGGACAAGAAGACCAGAGCTCGGCGCCGCTTACGGCGAGGGTGTGGGGGCACTCACTGGGTGCCAGGCACTGTGCTGGGCATGCGCATTGTCTCCTGTCACCGCGCTCACACCCTGTGAGAGGAATGAGATGGTCTGGTTCTCTTTAAAGGACATGCCTGGAGTTGCACAGCTAGTGGCGCGATGCCTGGATTTACACACATGTCTGCATGGCCTCCTCCTTCCCAAACATGATGGAGCCTTGCCGAGCTAAGTCCCCTGCACACACACCTGATACCTCTGCTCCGACTGTAGCGCTTGAAAGAGGAGCTTGCCCTCCGTACCGTCAGCTCCCTCCTTTTCCGGCGAGATGGGCAGCAGCCTGCGCCTCCTCCCGCTGCCAGATGCAGGGGCGCCTCCTCCCGCTGCCAGATGCAGGGGCGCCTCCTCCCGCTGCCAGATGCAGTGGCTCCTTCTGCTGCCAGATGCAGTGGCTCCTTCTCCTGCTGCCAGATGCAGGGGCGCCTCCTCCCGCTGCCAGATGCAGTGGCTCCTTCTCCTGCTGCCAGATGCAGGGGCGCCTCCTCCCGCTGCCAGATGCAGTGGCTCCTTCTCCTGCTGCCAGATGCAGGGGCGCCTCCTCCCGCTGCCAGATGCAATGGCTCCTTCTCCTGCTGCCAGATGCAGGGGCGCCTCCTCCCGCTGCCAGATGCAGTGGCTCCTTCTGCTGCCAGATGCAGTGGCTCCTTCTCCTGCTGCCAGATGCAGGGGCGCCTCCTCCCGCTGCCAGATGCAGTGGCTCCTTCTCCTGCTGCCAGATGCAGGGGCGCCTCCTCCCGCTGCCAGATGCAGTGGCTCCTTCTCCTGCTGCCAGATGCAGGGGCGCCTCCTCCCGCTGCCAGATGCAATGGCTCCTTCTCCTGCTGCCAGATGCAGGGGCGCCTCCTCCTCCCGCTGCCAGATGCAGTGGCTCCTTCTGCTGCCAGATGCAGTGGCTCCTTCTCCTGCTGCCAGATGCAGGGGCGCCTCCTCCCGCTGCCAGATGCAGTGGCTCCTTCTCCTGCTGCCAGATGCAGGGGCGCCTCCTCCCGCTGCCAGATGCAGTGGCTCCTTCTCCTGCTGCCAGATGCAGGGGCGCCTCCTCCCGCTGCCAGATGCAGTGGCTCCTTCTGCTGCCAGATGCAGGGGCATCTCCTCCCTCTGCCAGATGCAGTGGCCCGTCAGGGCCTCCCTGCTTGGCCTCTTGGAGGTGTTTCTGCCACATCAATGCCCTTTGTTTTCCTTCCTCTCGTCCCCCAGCCGGTCTGGTGTTCTCTCTCCGGGTTCTGCTCCCACCACCCTACGCATTAGGGGCAGTTTTCTCACGGACCCGTGCGAACCAAGTACCTAACCCCGGGCGGTGATGTGCGCTGAAAGGCAGTGTGAGCAAAGCACCTAGCAATGCCAGGGTCTGTGGCCTGGAAACTGCTCGGGGTTTTCTTCCTGTGATGATGATCTCTGTCACACCCTCCATTTTCTCTCTTTGAAAACTTTTTTTCAAGACCTCCCTCCTGCCGTCCAGCACCTGTACTTCCAACCCCTCCTCATCTCCCAGAACCTCACTGGCCACAAAGGCTCCGGGTCCCAAACAGAAATAGTCCTCCTTCTGAACCCTCCCTTCCTCTGTCTCATTCAAACCAGAGACCTCCTCGTCCCCACCTTGACTTCTCCTCCCTCCCCCGCCCGCCCCACCCCACCACTCAGCAGTGTACCAGCCTGTCAGCCGTTCTTGTAAAATGGAGCTGAAGCGTGGGCTCTGAGGCCAGGCAGACCAGGCCGCATGGCAGCTCCGCTCCGCGCTAGTGGTGTACCTGGCCTCCATGGCTCAGCTGGCCCATCTGGCTTCATAGCGTCACTGGGAGGTTAAATAAGATCGTGCATGTAAAGAGGATTCTAGGTCCTGGCATATAGTGAGGGCATAGCGAATGTTAGCTGTCAGAATTCAACTACTGCCACCACTGTGTTCCCAGGCTGGGGCTACACTGGGCTTGAACCAGCGTGCAAATGGGCTTGACTGCTGAAGAACAAACAACATCAGATTTAGTGACTTTTCCCTTCTCAGTAGGTGGGAACTAGTGTGTTATAACTGCCTCGGACCGGGACCTTTTCACATAGAAGGACCGCGGGGTGGGTGGGAAATGGCGATGGTTTTCTCTCTAGAGTCTCACGGAGCTCTGGTTTGTATTCCCCCACACACCCTCCCTTCCGATGGAGAGAGTTGGCTGCTACTCCTGGCACCAGGACATTAAAGGCCGATAGCTTATCCAGGACTCAGGGCCCCGTGGGGGCCAGGCGCTGTGGGCACCACACCCAGGGTTTGGGATCGGTCTCTGTTGACGGGAGCTGGTAAACTCCGGTACCTTCTGGGCTAGGAAATGTCTGTTGTCCCTGATTGAGAGCCTTCGGACAGCACTCTGAGGGACCCGCTGCTAAATACTGAGATCTCCCAGGTGACGTAAAGCCGGCCATTTGCATCCTTTGCCACATGAAACATTTCCGGTGCCTTAATTCATCTCTTTCAACAGATGAGCCTGGCTGGGGTGGTGGGGGGGTGAGAAACATGGCACATGCCTGCAGCCCCACCATCTCACGCTTCTGCCACAAGCTCCTGACTGCCCGGAGGACTCCGAGGCAGCTCACGAGCTACAGAAACTGAAGGTCAGGAGCCCAAGGGCATTCCTGAAGGTCATGAGAATTTTGCATTTTCTGTTGCTCTCATTTCTGGTCATTGAGACAGCCTCTCTGAGGTGGTGACAGGGAGGGGACGGAGAGCCCACATCCAGTTTTGTTTTTTCTGCTTTGTGTTGTGTCCACCCACCACAAGTTCTTTTCTTCCCCTCTCATAGTGTGGGCGCAATGCGGAGAACTTCGACCGGTTTTTCACCCGCCATCCACCCGTCCTCACACCTCCCGACCAGGAAGTCATCAGGAATATTGACCAGTCAGAATTCGAAGGATTTTCCTTTGTTAACTCTGAATTTTTAAAACCTGAAGTCAAGAGCTAAGTAGATGTGTAGATCTCCGTCCTTCGTTTCTGTCGTTCGAGCTCGACGGCCATCATGGTGACATATTTTCCATTGCCAAGTCGCATCCATGTTTATTTGCTGATGAGACTGACCATGTCCCGGAACCCAAATGTCCTCAGGCGGTTTGCAGCGTCTCTATGAGACGGGATTATGCAGATGCCTGTCCAAAAGGCTGCATAATTAGCACATTGCAAAGTCCTCTCCCCACGGTCCTCCTGCATGCCGGTCAGGCAGATCCAGTGGAGACAGAAAATGCCTGCTTTCTTCTCCTTTTTTTCTGCATGGCCACTTTTACACATTCTGCCCCTCCAACCATCCCATCTAGATTCTTCCGCCCAGTGAGTGGATGGCCGCGTGCTAGCGGCCTCCCACTTCGCACCGGAGCCTGGCTGGTGTCCAAGGATCTGGTTGCTTTGCCTTAGAGGGAATTTCTCATTCTTTCTGGCTCGGAGGCACCATGCGCTCTGAAAAAAATTTGCTACAAATAAATTTTTTTTTTTTTTAAACTCAAAGAAGATTGTCTAAGTTTCTACCTAAAAGCACCTCAAGGGGTCAAAAGGCAACCAGCTTGGGTGCTACCTCAGCGCTGTCACCTCTGGTCCGATGCGTCCCTGCTCACCCTCACCTCCAAACTGCTCGGAAAGGGCGTTTGCACCGTTCCTGAGAGACATGGTCACTCTCGCACGGTCCCAGGACCAGGGTCCACATCACATTTCAAACTTTATTTGCTTTGGGACTTTGTTTCTGTTGTTGTTCAAACGCAAAAACCAAAAAACAAAACACAACCCATTTGGTTACTACATGCTTCGAAAAATGTGTCCAAATGTCACTGACCACAATGGCCAGCTTGGACCTACAAAGGAGGCTGCTCCGGGCGGCGCCGGCGCCTGGGCAGCGGACAGGGCTGGGGTGCAGCTGGCTTAAGTGCTCGGAGAAAGACGCCATGTCACGACGCTGTTTCACAAGATGTCTGTGGAATGTCCATTTGTATCTGGATGTGTCATGTGCCGTTTTTCTTCTAGCAGTGAGATGCAATAGTAAAGACAGGAGCAGAATGCTGTTTCACGGAGAACGGCTTTGAAAAATGTGGACCCAGACTGCAGAGTGGGCCTCTGAGGCTTCGGGACGGAGGAGCTGAACCCAGAGCTTCACCTCAGGCCCGTGCTCAGCCAGGCAGAGGCCCAGGCTGTGGACCGGTCACGGCCTCTGGTGGCCTGTGGTGGGTGGGGCGAGCTGACCAGGGCCCTCGAATGATATCAGAGCCCACAGCCCATATCAGGGGCCAGCTGGGGGCATGGCCCACGCTCTTTACTTTCTCACCAAAATCGCGGCTCCTCCCAGCATGGACCAAATATCCTCTGTAGCCAGCAGCCTTGTGAGGCCCCAGAAGCCCAAGGAAAGCCCGTGGGCAGGAGAAACCCCATTTCTGTCTAACCGATGAGGACAACAGTGGTTCCCCATCCTTGTCTCCTGCCTCCACTATTCTCAGGCCGAAAGAGAATTCTCATCCCCAGTTGAGTAATTTCCGGAAGCTCCAGGGCTTCTAAGAGACCATCCAGGGAACTTGACAAAATCCTTGAAGACTTCTCATCTTTAGGAAAACCTGCCCCTCATCCCTCTGCCTCTTGCTGCTGCTCGCAGCCAGCTGTGGGCCTCCCGGCGGCTGCCTGCGGTAGCAATCTAGACCTCGGGGAAAGCACACTTGAGTTTCAGAGGGATATTTGGGAGGTTGGAGGAGGGAAATTGGGGCAGAACCCCCTCACGTAGCTGCTGGGAAAACCATCTGCAGGGAGGACGTGACTTGCCCAAGGTCAGCCAACTGGGACGCACACCCGGCTCTTGACACTCAGCACAAGACGCTTTCTGCTCTGTAACTGGCATCTGAGCAGCGCCCACCAACAGGCAGGTCAGCTGAGGTCCGACCTATGGCTGTTGGGTTACCAGCCTTTCCTGGATATGCTCTCAGGAAGGAAAAAACCATGAGAAACACTGCGTGGCTGACAAATGACCCGAGACAACTTCAGAGACTACTGTAGCCAGGTAGCCGGGTGGGTGGGTGGGTGGATAGATGATAGATAGATAGGAAGAATATACTGTACATGTACACTGTGCTCCACATTTTCCAAATTGCTGCTATTATTTGCCAGAAGTTTGATAGCTTGCAGATATATGACCTCAAGCCCAAGTCTCCGTTGCCCTGGGCCTGGCCAAGGCCGGCAGGAGCCTGTGGGAGCCAAGTCCTGAGTGAGATCCCCGTGGTTCCCTCTTCCATCAACACTTCCGTGCACAGGAGACCGGGAGGCGAGCCTGCCACGTACAGCATCTCTGGGGAACACGTTGCACATTCATCCGGGAAGAAAGCTATTAGTTCATTTTTCCCGTCGTGCATGTATTCTGCCCTCCATGCATTCACCCAGCCATCGTTTACTGAGCACCGACTGTGTACCAGGCTTACGCTGGGTGGCATGAGCACAGTGGGGAAGCGTGGGATGCCATCCAGGAAAGCAGTCCTGATGCAGTCATTGAAAGCATGCTGAGAGCAAAGGGTAACAGTCTCTGGGCTGGTCAGGGAAGGCTTCTGGGAAGAAAGACAGAGTGCTCACAAGGCTTTTGTTCGGGCCTTCTCCGGAGGACGCGGTTTGAGCGGACGGAGAGGTGCAGCCGCGACCCCGGGAGCGGGTTTCTGGGACAGTCCTCAAGTGCATGGGCGGGAAGGAAGGCAGGGGCAGCTGGGTGGGTTTCCTTCTAGAAGGCCAACAGCACTGTCTGTGCTCAAACAAATGCGGGTCGCGGGGCTTGAGCAGACAGACACCGTGTGGAGCGAGGGCCTGGATCTGCACTCAGTACTGAGTCCCGAGTCTCACTCAGAGTCCCTTCCTGGCCCTCGGGGGACGCTGTCCCACAGCACACGGCCCTGCTGCACGGCCTGGTGCCTCTAGGTGACACAGCTCAAGATTTCCCAAAAGAACTAACACTAGGGGAAAATGAAAAACTAAGCAAGGAAATCCAAAGAAAACTAAACAGGTCAGCCATGGCTAGCTGTCTACCGGGATCCAAGACCCTCTTCATTCTGAGACTTCTTAACCTGCCCCTCTTCTAAGAAAGGGAGGCCCATGATCACCGTAACTTGGGACGTTAAGGCAGGCCAGTGGGATTCATAACCCTCCTCGGTGAGTGAGACTTTCTCATGGGGCTTCGAGCCTGTCAACTCGGGAGTTGTCCCAACAGAGAGGCCCGTTCTCTTCCAACTTCTAGGCTGAAATCCAGGGGCATTGTCTATGGAGCCCTGCCTTTGGGACGAAGTCCGTATGGAAGCCCTGTTTGGGCCATGTGGCTGTTTGGAACAGCACAAGTCGTCACCAGCTCAGGGAGGAAGGGCTTTCAAAATCGGGCTAGTGGGAAAGGAACCTCTATGGAAGCTGAGGCAGGGAAGGGCGCATGGGGTCAGCGTTACCAGAACAGCCCTGCCAGGAGGCAGCTGCCTGCCCTCTAGCCCCAGACTCACCCCACACACCTGTGGAACCCAGGCCGTGAAGGAGTTCACCTGGGGCTCAAAGTGGACAGTGAGACACCATAGGCTCAATGGCCGCAAATTCCATTGTTTCGCTCTAGAGAGAAGGCTCTGGCTGGGGAGCAGCTGTAAGGAGGGAAAAGAAGAGGCTCATCCTTAGTGGGGCCTTCGCTCGTGGATGCATCCATTTCACAGAGAGTGTGGACAGCCTGCCGTGTGCCGAGGCCATTGGTGGCCCTGGGAATACAATAGTGAGAAACAAGCCCAGGCCCCGCCCTCCTGGAGAGAGGCCACAGATAAGTCCGTTTCAGATTGCAGCAAGTTCCACGCAGATCATCAGGATGCCAAGTGTGGGGTGGGCCCAGAGAGGCGTGCACGGCAGTAGTGAAGGAAGAAGTGCACTCGAGCTTTTCTCTGAACACAGGCGGGACACAGGCAGAGCCTGGGACAGGTAGGATGGGACACAGGCAAGATAGGACACAGGCAGGATGGGGCAGAGCAGAGGGTGGGGCATGGCAGGAGATGCCCATCCAGAGAACAGCTCCATGGGCATCCTCTGCCCGCTCCACTCCTGCTCCGCTCACTGAAGTGTACCCAGATTTCCCACTCCTACAGCCACACACAGGGCCAGAGGAGGTGGGACCTCCGTGTGGACGCTTTACCTATCTCAGGGGAGTGGCATAAGGGGAATGTTCGTGAGCGGGCCTTTTGCAAAGGGGCATGAGCCGAGGAATGAGAGATGCTTATCAGTCAGTGCCCATTGGAGGCTGAACCTAAAACCTGGATGGTGATTCTCCAACGTTAGCAAGTCAGTCGTCTTCACTGACCCTCTCCTCTTTACCATGGAGCTTCCGCCCACCGGCACCAGTGAACCACGTGGCATCCTGGGTGGCCCTGTGATGAACCAGCCCGCAGGCTTGCTCCCTAGTCAGAGGGGCTGAGATGAGGCCTGACGGGAGCAGTGTGGCCAGGTAACGTCACTCACCCGCTGGTGGTCTTGGGCAAGTCACCGCACCTTCCCGTGCCTTGGTTTTCTCACAGGTCACAGCGTGGGGTGGGTGGGGGAGGACTCCAGCTCCCGCTGCCCGTGGGTAGTGAGGACAGGAAGAGAGGGCAGGCTGACAAAGGCCCGAGCCTGTCTCAGATGTGGGGAGTCAGCCCGAACTCGTTCCCTGGCGAAACCTGCCCCGAGCCGGGGTTACTGCCTGCTCCCCATCCCAAGAAATGCCAGATTCACTAGGAGAAGAGACTTTTGCTTGATTTAAGGCTGCCCCTGCAGACCTGACGTTAAGCTTTGGGTTTTGTTTCTTATAGTTTGTTACTAGATATGGGCTCTATCGCCCTGGGAGAGCCCTCTGGCTGCAGGCCCGGCCCGGGGGGTGGGGGAGGGTGGGCTCCTAGCTTCCCGGGCTCGCCTGGGCTGCCGCAGGGAGTGCGGGTCCTTCCTTTCACGAAGCAGTGGCCGCCTTTCCCCACAGGCGCTCTGCTGTGGGGAGCTGCGCGCTTGTGCAGCTGTCCTCCTTCCTACAGGAAGGTCATCCTGGCCATGGGTCACTTGGGGTGGTGTGCTATGGGACACTCCACCCAATGACTGACTCTATGACGTCACACATGGCGAGAAGCAGTTCCCAACTCAATTCATCTCAAAGCCCAAAACAGAGCACACCCCACTTTATGACAGGCCTCAAACAAATTCAGTGTCTCATTTCCTTAGAAACGCTGCAAGCTTTCTCTCCTGAAGCCAGCACAGGCCGTGACATGCAAGCTGGGCGGTCGCATGTGCTCTCTGCGGGGCACCCCACTGGCCCCAGAGGTCGTCAGCTCCCGGTGGCTGGCCATCTCGGTCGCGTTGCCCTCTGTGCTGTGTTAACGTGTCTGCTTTCCATTTGGCAGAGAGACAAGCGAGACACCTCCAACTTCGACAAAGAGTTCACCAGACAGCCTGTGGAACTCACGCCCACGGACAAACTCTTCATCATGAACTTGGACCAAAATGAGTTTGCTGGCTTCTCCTATACTAACCCAGAGTTTGTCATTAACGTGTAGGTGAGCGCTTGCTCCTTGCTGAGCCTGGCGGTCGGACTCCAGGCCGAGTGTATGCATTGATTCGTCTTCCAGACCCGTGGTGCTCCTGCCGGCATTCCAGTGTGGGAGCTGGCCGGAGGCTTCTCTTTGTATGTGTAGCTTGCTAGTTTGTTTTCTACATTTGAAAAATGTTTAGTTTAGAATAAGCGCTTTATCCAAGTAGAGAGGAACAGTTTTCCAAACTTCCAGAAACTCATCAAATGAACAGACGATGTCAAAACTACTGTGTCTGATACCAAAATGCTTCAGTATTTGTAATTTTTAAAATCAGAAGCTGGTGTTCCTAGTGGGAGTTTTTACAGCTATTCTGCAGTATCTTCTTTGAATGCTAAGCATGACTGGTGTTTTTAAAAATTGTGAGTAAGCTTTGCAGTTACTGTGAACTGTTGTCTCTAGGAGGAAATTTTTTGTTTAAGAATTGACATGATTAAACTGAGTTAATAGATGCAAACTCTCTTGTTACCATGTCTGCTTTGAAATAGACTCTGGTACAGAGGTTGCAAACTGGAGAACCATAGTCTAATGCAGCCAGAACATGAGCTTTGTTCCACATGCACAAAATTTTATTTAATTGTTGCCATTGTCAACATTTTTTTTTAAATGCGATATTTTATTTAAATTTCTGGGCTTTTAGAGTCACTTGAAAAAAATCAGAAGACTGAGAGTACTGGGCCTTGGTTCCCATGTGGAAATAATTTGACAGAACTGAATCATGGCTGTCTCCTTTAAGAGCAATGTGTACACTCATTTTACCACAGTCTCCACCATACCCTATTGTCTATACTTTTTATCTACCTACCTGGCCTCTATAGCCACCTGAGAGACATTTGAGAGACACAAGCTTAGTGACCTCATTTTTTTCCTGTGCCCATAATCAGAGTCTCTGCTCAGTCACCCAGTCGATGTGGTTTGTGTGTGTTAAATCCTCAAGCATGAAGTAGACAACGAAAATGTCATTCTAGCCGTGACAAAGTCAGCCAGGAGGCTGCTGGCGACATAGCGACACCACTTTTCTGTGGTCTTCGAGGATGTCATTGTAAAACTACTTACCTTTCACTGCTTTCTCCTAACTTAGCATCTGCAGAAAACAAACAAACAACAACAAAAAACCACCACGGGGCATATGTCCTTTCCTCCTTGTCCAAGGAGGCCAGGGAGGAGGGCAAGCAGGGCGGCTCTCCTGGATGCTGTTGGCGGGGTAAGGAGCCCATCTCCCTGGCAGCAGAGTGCACATTGCTGCATCGCGGTATCGCCTGCCACCTTCGCTGAATGAAATCATGCTTAGGCTTCTTTTCTAAAGATCAGCAATCCAGCCCATAGCACGGGCCTTGGAGCTGCCGATGCCTGTGGGTAGCAGAAAAGGACAAACCTGACCCACCACGTATGTTGTGACTCCACAGAGTGTATTCATCTCCTTGGAAGACGCCGACAATGGAGCACTGGGGACACAGTGGATCTGTTGATCCTCGGAATTGTAGAAACTCTGCCAATTAAAATCGAGTAAAGCCAACTTAAAGAAGAAACTGTGTTCTATGCATCACATTTAGAAAACAAAAACACATGGCTTTCTATCGATGTTGGATGACACGTTCCATTTAAGATAATATTATAGAAGAGGTTGCCGTGCTACTTCTGACTCCTCCCCATTTCATGCCAGCCCCTCATATTGTCTCCCTTTACGGCATAAAAACCTGTCTTTCATTTCATAAATATTGAGCACTTGCTCTGAGCCAGGCCTAGTTCTGGGTGCTGGGGGGAAAGTGACAAGACAGTATAGGACTGTCCATTCACTGAGACAAGAAGACGGCAGAATTCCCAGCCCCTCCGCCTCCTGGGACGACTCCTATAAAGCTCTGCACTTGACTGTGATTGGCTCAGCCTGGCAAGCACTGTGTCTGGGGTAGAGAGGGGAGGTGGGTGAGGGGCTTTGATTGGCCAGACCCAAGTTGTATATATTGCTGTGTAACCAGTTACTCCAAAATTTTGAAACAAATATGTATTGCCTCTCAGGGTCTGTGGGCAGGGAACGGTGCGGCTTAGCTGGTGCAATGCCTTGTCCTGAGAGTGCCGCCAAGCTGTCGGCCAGGGTTGCAGTCACACATGAAGGGTCAGCTGGGGGGAGATGGGATTTATGTCCATGCTCACTTACATGGTCTTTGGCAGCCTCAGTTCCTAAAAAGAGAGCATTTCCAAGGGGTGCCTCTGGCCATGCCACTGGCTTCCAGGTGTGAATGATGCAAGTGAGAGCGCCTAAGCCAGAGCCATTCATCTCAGAAGGAGCCCCATCATATTGCTGTTTTCTGTTCTTTAGACGCAAGTCAAGAACCCCCACCCTCGCTGAAGGGGAGGGGATTACACAAGGGGAGCATGCTTGGTGGGTCCTCTGGGTGTCGTCTTAGTGACTGCCTTCCACACACACCTGGAGCGGCATCTGCAACTGGGTGAGTGCCGCCCAAACCACAGGGACGGAGGTGGGCGGGGACAGCTCTCTGAACGAAAACTGGAAACTGTTCTTGGAACAAGGTGGGTGTATGCTCAGGAAGCAGCCACATGGTGGGTTCTCCCTAAATGGTGGGCTCTGCCCTAAAGATTCTCCATACTGAGAATCAGGTAAAGGACTGACTCACTCGGTCCACAGAGGTCGCCATTGTTTCGTTGCCAAGCTACCACCAAGGGCAGGAGCTTAAATGAACTTCTGATGAGTCATAGTCCTTTGCCTTCAGGGACTCAAAATACACTGAGAAGATGCATTGGTAGAAACATATACACAATAGAAGTCTATGTCAGACATCTGTACTGAGTGACAACCACCTCAACGCGTAGTGTCTTTTAAGATAGCCATCTATGTAACTCAACGTGGTGGTTTTTTTGGTCTAGCCACCACAGCTTATCTGTGATGGACTTGCTGTGTCTCCTCAGTCAGCTTGAAGGTCAGTGGTGATAGATGGCCTGGGCTGGCCACATTCACATGTGGAGTGTTGGACACACTGGCTGGCCTCGGGGAAGCTCAGTTGCAAGGACTGGTTTTTGCCCCAGATGCTCTTGTATGTTCCAGCTGGATCTTCTTCATCCGGTGGCTTTAAGGACACCCAAAGAATAGCGATGAGGAGCAAGGCCTAGTGCACGATCACTTTCCAAGCCTCTGCTCTGTCATGTTTGCTGCTTCCCCACAAGCCAAACCCAAGGGTGGAGACACAGGTTCCACTTGTGGATGGGGGCACTGCAGAAACACCTTGCAGAGACGAATGGGCACGGATAGAAAAATGTGTGGCCATTTTGTACCCGCGGCACAGTCCATCCGTGGGGCTATTCATGAACTTGGGGGGCATTAAAGAGATAAGAGGGAAGGCAAAGAAATTGCCAGGAACTTCCTGGGCATCCCCATGGGCAGGCCACATGAATGACCAGAAGGTAGTCTTCTTACTTGACTCTTCAAACTCAACATGCAAAGACCCAGCGCCAGAGTTCAGGCTTGTCACCTGGACAACCAGAGCCAACTAGAGAGCTGAGGTGCGAGCTCCTCAAACCAAGGAGGACGAAATTCTGAAACCTTCGGGTGTTGTTCCTGCCATGGTTCTTTTCCTAACCCCACAGAGCTAAGATGCTGCAGAAATCTGGGAGGACTGCAAAGCAAGATCAATGGGGACCAAATCTAAAAGCCCAATGCCAAATCTCTCCGGTCCTGTATCTTTACTGGTTTTGAGGTTAAATTGCTTTGACCTACATGGGATTCTGCTGCTCATCACTTCCTAGACAGACAATGCAGGCTCCCAAAGTGAATCCTAATTTCCCCAAACAATAGAGGTTTGAGCTCTAGCGTCCTGGTTCGATGATTGAATCACACTCTGTCCACCATGGATCTTGTCTCATGAATGCTCTTCTCCCTGGTGTGTGGCCTTCCAAATTGGGCCAGGTGTCAGGGTAAGAATGAAATGGCATTTGAACAAGAAATGCAAGAACATTCAATTCTGCTTTCAAATAGTCACGCTTCCTCCCAAGGTCCAAGCGGCAAGTAAATGCATAGAGGACAGGGCCTAGCAAATGAAGATTTGCTAAGGTGGGTTGGAGTGCGTGGAGAGTTCCTAGGTATTGTGTGGGTTGTTGATCTCCGTTAACAAATTACTTATTGATCTCTTAACAGATTACCCCAAACAAAACACATTTATTAGCTCACAGTTTCTATAGGTGAGTCAGGACTCCAGGCACAGTGGGTGGACCCTCTAGGTCAGGGTCCCTCAGAAGCTGCAACCGATGTGTTGGCTGGGGCTATGGTCTCAACTTCTAAGCTCACTCACATGGCTGTTAGCCGGAGTCAATTCCTTGTGAGCCTTTCCACCAAGAGCCCCAGTTCCTCACCGGCTCTTGGCTGGAGGCTGCCCTCAGTTCCTTACCACGTGGGCCTTTCCAAAGTGACGGCTCACTTCACCTAAGAAAGTGTACAAGCTAGGATGGCAACACAGCGGGAACATCAGCAAGATGGGAGTTCCACTCTTCTGTGAATGAAGCAGGAGTGGCAGTATTTCATTTTCACAGTGAATTCTGTTTATTACAAACAAGTCGCTAAATCCAGCCCACACTTAGGAAGAAGGGATTGCATAAGAACTAAGGGGGCAAGGCAGAGACTATCGGGAGCCACGTCAGAAGCTGCCTACACTGTGGCATAAAGGGCATAATAAGGGATGGTGTTGGGAGAGAAAGGCGGGTCTTAGCGCTGTGTCCAATGAATGTGCTCCATCTTGATCTACCAGATCAAGTGGAGTGGAGGTGGGGTGGAGACACTGCCATCATTCCCTCTCTGACCCAGAGTTTCCAAGCTGGTGTGGATAGCCGGGCTGACGCCATTGATCCAAAGGGAAATGACTTTTTTCTCAGATCAAAATATTCAGACTCCTCAGGAACAGAAATAAGTCATCACTTATTAAGCCCTTAAAATGTAAGGCCCCTGGTCTCAAACAGAAGAGTTTCCTGGAGCCCCTAAAACGTGAGCAGCATCTCGGCCACAGTGGAGTAGCAGAAAGCCGAAGGATCAGTAGCAACTCCAGCTGAGGAGCCCTGAGAGTGCTTGACCCCAAGGTCATCCTTAGGCATGCTGAGCTGTAAGTGGAAGGGCCCAGTAGGGCTCACAGGGAAAGTAGCCAGAAGGGGGGTGTTGTTAAAGTATGCTGAGGGGAGGACACTGAAGAGAGCAGCAAGCAGGAAATGCTGCCAGGCCCCACCCTCTGTGTCCCCGGGCTCAGACCTGGGCTTGTTATTACACTACAGAGGCGGGAATTGTGTCAGGCAGCCTGTAAGTGCAGTGGGGGTCCTCAGACCTGAATGAGAATGAGTATGTTCTGTTCATTCAGCAGATCCAATGACTGTTCCGGATGGGGAACAAAACATGGGCCCTCCTGCAACTGACGTTCTGGAGGAACCGTCTTAAATACAGTGAACAACTTGATCGCAGAGGGTATTCGTGCCATGGAGAAAGCAAAGTGGGGCCGTGGGGTGGAAGCTGCAGGCGGGCATGGCTGGGTGGACAGATATTTATCCCGAATGCTCAAGGAAGGCCTCCTTGAGAAGGTGATGGTTTGAACTCAATGACAAGGAGCCCGCGTAAAGCATTCCAGGCAGAGGGACGTCAGGGCAGCGTGTGAGGCCTGGCCTGCAGGGATCAGAAACTAGCCCATGTCGCCAGAGCACGGTGAGCACGGGGCCGGGTGGGGAATGCGAGGCCAGAGAGGGAGGCAGGCCCAGAACTCGCAGGCATTTGCAGACCTTGGAAGAAGTTTGACGCCGTCCTCAATCCAACGAGAATCCGTTGGATACTGTATTTGTTTCCTGTTGCTGCTGTAACTAATGACCAACAACTGTGTGGCTTAAGACAACACAGACTTATTCTCTCACAGTTCTGGAGGCCGGAAGTCCAAAACCCCTTCATCGGGTTTGAGTAGAGGTGTCTACTGAGCCGGCCCCTCCCGGAGGCTCCAGGGGAGGATACATCCCCTGCCTTTCCCGGCTCCTAGAGGGGCTGCGTTCCTGGGCTCACGGCCTGCCCGCCCATCCTCTTCAAAGCACATCACTCTGGCCTCTGTCACATAGTCACGTCTTTCCTATGTACCACCCTCCAGCCTTCCTTGTGATTACACTGGCCCCCCCACCCCCCGCTGGGTAACCCAGGGAACTCTCCCTAGCTCATCATCCTAGCACATCTGCAAAGTCCCCTTTGCCACGTAAGGTGACATATTCAGGTTCAGTGATTAGGACGTGGATGTCTTTGGAGAACTGTTTGTCTCTCCACAGACTTGAAGCATTGAGGATGGATATGACCTGATTAACGTTAGGGACCATGGTTGTGAGGGTAAAGGAGGAGCAGGCAGGTCACAGAGGCCTCTGTGTCAGCGCCAGGACAGCCGGGGTGCAGCTGCCCTCGACCACCCATCCTCACAGAGAGGAGACGAAAGGCAGAGAAGGAGCGGGACTGATTTGAACAAATCCAGCCACACCGGGGCTTTCAACCATCCCAGCTCAGTCTCTGTAGAGACCACCTGGGTGTGCGTGCCTGTCCTGGAGGGAAGAGGCCCGGACTGGCAGGGAGTGGAGGCAGGAGAGGGTGAGGGCCTCAGCAGTGGCGAGGGAAACCTGGTGGAGTAAGTAGAAGAAAGGCCACCCCAGATGTCCAGTCCTAACCCTGGAATTTGTAAGTCACCCTATTTGGGGAAAGCAACCTCACAGATGTAATCAATCGAGCATCTGGAGATGAAGACATGACCTGGGTCACCCAGGTGGCTTCTAAAGTGCCATCACGAGTGCCTGCTGAGAGAGAGGCAGCGGAGGTAACACACAGACGAGAAGGCGCTGTGAAGAGGGAGCTGAGAGCCACGTGGCCACAGCCGAGGAACGCTGCCAGGGCCAGGAGCTGGGAGAGGGAGGGAACCGTCTGCCCTAGCGCCGCCAGGACTCCTGGCCCTGCCCACACCTTGACTGTGGACCTTTGGCCTTCAGAACGGAGGGGATGAACTCTGTCATGTAAGCCATCCAGCTTGTGGTCCTCTGTGATAGCATCTCCAGGAAGCTAATACCCCTGCGGGGGCCCAGCTCATAGCCCAGAGTCTGATGGAATTTGGAACCAAGACCATCCACTGTGGGGGTGCCACCAGGCATGTGGGGTCAGGGATGGGGTCTGTCTCCCAATCCTCCCAGGAAACAAGATGAGAAGAAACTAAGAAGGCCACTCTGACAGCCAGGGATGCTGGTGCTTTAAGCCCCTCGCCTAGCAGGGTCCCCACCAGCTGGAATTAGGAGCAAGGACCCCCTCTGCGGGTGCCGCTCTCCTGGGGGACCCCAGAAGACAGCCATTGCTTCATATGTTCAGGCCTGAGGACAGAGAGCCTCCCCGGCGGTCCCCGCCTGTGCGGGCTCAGCGCCTGCCTGTCTCCTGCTGCAGAGGGAGGCGGGGAGCTGCAGAGGACGGACGGCACTCACTTCTGTTCATCTCCCGGGACTTCATTTTCAAACGCTAAGCATTTGACAGCAGCTGTTGGGCATTCTCTCAAAAGCCACCATGTGGGTACCGACGTTCTCTTCAAAATTCACGAGAGTCACTCATGGATTCGTGAGTCAGGCTGGAATAAAAGGCGAATCGTATTTTGCAACAACATCTTCAAATATTATCATAAGACTTGATAGCCAGGAAAGGGAAAGAAGACGCCTTGTTTGTATGACAGACTCCAGGAAGGAAGGCTGGACCGAATCTTGCTAGAAGGGCTGTGTAGACAGCGGAGGGGGTTCTCCATCAATAACTGCAGGCTCCACATGGAGGCTTACTGGCGCTCCCTGGCCATGCGAGATTTTATATTTACCGAAAAGGCACAGGTTAGAAAAAGGTGTGCGGCCCCAGCGCAGGGCTGTGCCACCTTGATTTCATTCTCAGCGTGGGTGGAGAGTGAACCGGGCCACCTGGGGAGGGCTGTGTTTGTGGTTGCAAAGGGTGGGCAGAATGTACCAACTTCTGGGGGGGTGGGCTTTGGCCCCGTGCCCTGCAGCTGAGGGGCAGAGCTGGGAGGCAGTAGGGTGGGAGGAAACTCCCCCTCCGGGGTCACTGCCTTTCAGCAGGAGCTTATAGTCTCAGTGGCACAGGCCTTGGTATCAGCGATGAATCTGGCGGTGCGGAAGGCAAAGGGGAAATCAGACACCTGATTACTAAGTCATGACCCCAGGCCTCTGTAACGCAGCCCTGTTGGCCAGCGTGGCCATGAGAACTGAGTATCGACACCCTCAACACGGCCCCATTTCATCGGCGCAGCTGGAGAAGCCCTTACCTGGGCTAGAGTCGAGGGGCTCCTCGGAGTACGGCAGAGTGCTGAGAACCCAGACTCTGCACCCCGAGTGCTCAACTCCCAGCTCTGCGGCGTACCAGCGCACAGCTTTGGAGAGTTACTTAGCTATGCCTTCCCATCCCTAAGATGGAGGGGGCAACGCTTCTCCCTTGGGACTGTGCCGGAGCCTGAGGGGACAGTGCCTGGAATGTGGCATGTTTCGCATGTGCTGGCTATTGTTTTCATGGTTAGTGGAGCCAGGCAGGTCAGGCAAATGCATGAGCCTCCTAGGAGTGGAAAAAGGGATGCTGTACGCCGGAGTTCCTGACGGAGAGAGAGTACCTTCCCACGGGAGCACCCTCGGTGGCACCCTCTCTAGGGCACCCTGCAGGTGCAGCCAGCAAGGCCGTGTCCCATCCCCCATGGGGGCTGGAAGTCTAGATTTGATATGAAATGTGGGCCACTGACTCTAATTTTTTGAAGCTCTAGGTCATGCAAATAAAAGATGTCCATTTGATATAGATGTCAGGCGGCTACAGCTGGAAACCTCTAGCGTACAAGATCAATGGCACATGTTTTCAGCTCTTTCAAGAGAATCCTAAGGGTGCTGGGGGAGCTTTCCATTTTCAGGACTTACTAGCTGGACGTTACATTTATCACATATTAATTTACACTTGCAGTGTCTCAAGCCCTATTCGGGGGCTTTATGACATCCACTCACTTAATCCTCGCCACAGCCCTATGCGGTGGCATGATTACTTATGCCTTCTCCAATGGAGGGAAGTGAAGCTCAGAGGTTAAGTAACTTGCCCACACAGCACTGCAGGTGTCAGAGCCCGCTTCTAATGTAGGCTGCCCTTACAAATGTTTTATGAGCCACATAAATTGTTTTAAAACCCCACACAAAATGTTGGCATGGCCAGAGCTGTCACCAAATGCGTATTTCTGTTGGGAATGCGTATTTAACAGGGCCACGAGAGGACCCCAGCCATCAGAGCTCAGCAAAGCCTCGCCACGTACTCAGAGTTGCTGTGTCCACCGGCAGTGGGCCCGTGGCCACCGGTGGGTGTTTGTAGTTGACGTGCAGTAAGCACATAGATGATGGCTAACCCTTACAGAGCAGTGACCGTGAGCCTGTCACTCTTCTAAACACTCTAGCCCTGACCGGTTTGTCTCAGTGGATAGAGCATCGGCCTGCAGACTCAAGGGTCCCAGGTTCGATTCTGGTCAAGGGCATGTACCTTGGCTGCGGGCACATACCTAGTAGGGAGTGTGCAGGAAGCAGCTGATTGATGTTTCTCTCTCATCGATGTTTCTAACTCTCTCTCCCTCTCCCTTCCTCTCTGTAAAAAATTAATAAAATATATTTTAAAAAATAAACACTCTACAAATATTAACTTACTTAATTCCAGTGAGATAGGTACTACTTCTATCATCCCCATTTTATGTGGAAAACTGAGTTACAGAGCCATTGGTTCGAGTCTGCCCAGGCATGAAGAGGAAGGGTTTTAACTCAGACCCTCCAGTGTCCAGTCTGTGCTCTGAACTGCTACACGTCACTTATAAACTGATGGGTAACGTCAATGGCCTGTGGTGTGTCCACTGTGCTAACGCCCCTGAGCAAGAAAGGACACAGTGAAGGGAGAGGCTCCGAATGACCTTGCAGACACAACAGAGCAGTGGGGGGCGAAGTCTGCTTGGTGACGCTGACAGGAGCCAGGTTTCGGTGAGCTGAGAACAGATTCCCATCAGTGTTAAGGTCATGGTAGTCTCATGAAGCTGTGGGAGCTGCGTGTTATTGCACCCACTTTACAGGTGAGGAGACTGAGTTTCAGAGAGGCCAAGAAACTTGAATACGGTCACACAGCCAGTGAGCGGTCAAGCGAGGGCTTGAACGCAGGTCGAGTGGATCCTGTCGCCTGCGTGTTTACTAGTGAGACCCACATTAAACGCTGAGGAGCCTGTTTCTTCCAGAAGGGCTTCTGCTGAGGGACGCATGGAAGCAGGCTCCTTGCAATGGCCGTGGGGTAACTGGGCCAGGTGCAAAGAGCAGCCCACGCGCTGGGCAGTGCCTGCAGGGCCCAAGTTCAGGATGGAGCCTCAGGAGCAGTGTCTCTGGATGCTGCCCAGGCCCCGCCCTCAGGCACCTGCTCCAAAGCAAGAGGCCCAGGTGCCCTCCTCTGCCCTCTGGATAAAGGTGAGGAGGACCCTGCCCCTTCCCTTCTAGAACCCAACACCCTTCGGTAGTAAACGTGTTTGTTGGACCCTTTTACGTTTACAAGTGGCAAAACCCACCTCACACTGAAGTAATTAAAATAAAAGGATTGTTTATTTGCTTCAGTAATTTAAAGGGTCTTGGTTTGTCTGGCTTCAGGCACAAATGGGTCCAGAGACTCTCACAACATCAGAAGGCTGTCCCCCTCCGCCTCCACCAGGGCTCTCCGTGGCTTCACCTTCCTGTGGCCCCGGACGCTCCAGCCACTGTCCCAGGGCCCGGGAATAGCAGTGAAGGGAGAAGTTATTTCCTCCAATATTTCCAAGGACGGGTGTGAAACTAAGCTTGACTGGCCTGACCTAACTACCTGTCTCTAACTTAATTCCCTTGGCTATAGAGTAAGTATCAGGTTAGCAAGCCCACTCACCCCTGGAGTAGGGAGGACCTGGAATCCCCTGAACTGCACAGTGAGGGGTGGTTTCCGGAGGAAAGTGGTGGTGGAATTTTAAAAAGAAGGAGAAGGAATGGGCTCTGGGAGCCAGCGTCAGCAGGAGTCCTCTAGAAGCTAGGACTGTGGAGGCGCCTTCTGCTAGACGCTCAGATTCTAGCGACAGGTCTGTGTAGACCCTAGAGGGCTCCCCTGTCTGCCCTGAGTTGGGGGATCTCAAGCCGCTGGCGCTGGTGAGAAAGGCGGTAGACTTCTCTGCTGGCAGGTGTCCTGGGCATCCGCGTGCTGGGAAGAGCGCCCCGTGCTCCGAGTGGCACCATCCGGCCGCTGTCAGTCAGGGCGGCTGGGCGGGGCTGCCCCACCCCGGTGTCAAGCATGAGCTGTCACCTAGTACCTCTGGCCACATGGGTTGGTTCCAACGTGATTATGCGATTTCATTCTTACTAGTGTCCTGGGCATTAACCTAAAACTATTGGGACAGAAAAGCTTTCTCTTCCGACAGGGGCTGGTGAGAGGGCTGGTTGTTGGCTGGGGAGGCGAGAAGCCACACGGAGAGAGCTGGTCGGAAAACGGAGGACCAGAGCTGAGCGCTGGAGAGCTGGCCCTGGGGGCGCCAACCCGCCCACCCTTTCTGCTTCCCGAGTTAAACCCACGTTCTGTCACTTGCAACAAACAACCACCTGCCAGCGCTGCCATCTCAGCAGCAGCCATTCTGGGGAGAGGGGTAGGCCCTGGGACCCTCGGCTGCATTTCCAGGGGCGAGGCTGCGGCTGTAGCTGATTAAGAATGAGCCGCTCTGGGAGCGCCGTGGGTGCGGCCTGCGTGTGAGTTTTACCGGCACCGGGAGAGCAGGGAAAGTCTGAGTTCGCCTTTTCTAACTTAGTGGGATCAGAACCAGATCTGAATGCCTGTCGAAGCCAGGAAAATATTTGATGTCGGTGAGCTGATGCTCGCGGATCATGGGAAGCCTTGGGGATAACTGGGAGCCAATGCCCAATTCAAAAACATCCAACACTGAAAATTTAAAATCTCTGTGGGGGGCTAACCCTGGAAAGCAATTGAAACGTGAAGGCTTCAGATGATGAGGCCACAGCTGTGAGGCAGGAGGTGCGGTAGCTTGAACCTGGACGGTGGCTTGAACCTGGGCTGTCCCGGGAATTGGGGCTCGGATGGGACGTAAGCTCCGCCACACACCGCCACCTCGACGCCGGCCCCTCCCAGAGCAGGGACTCGCAGGCGGTCCCTCGCTTTTAACCTGACACGACCACTCTTTTTTTTAACCTTCTCTCCCCGAGTCTATGCCTTCAAGCGGCTTTTCTGGGGGAGCGTGTTTGCACCCACACTGGCCATGCCCGCCCACCCACCCCAGCAGCCTGGGGCTCAGCCTGTGGAGGGGCTCCCTGGAGAGCTGCGTGGCGGGGAGGAGGTGGAACTCAGGTCCTGGAGGTGCGGGTGCGGGCAAGGTGACCCCAGGCCTGCTCACCCGGGAAAGGAGCAGTTCTCGGGCCTGGATGGAGCCCCTGTGACAGGCAGGGGCTGGGGAGGTGGGACTGCCGCAGTCACCGCCACACAGGGAGGGACTGCGCCCCCGCATCCCGCTCACAGTGGACTGCGCTCCCATCCCCCGCGTGACCGAGGCCGGACCCACAGAGCGCAGCACCGTGGCGAGCAGGTGCGGAGCCACATGGGAGCCTCGCTGGCCTGCCCCAGCCTCCAGCATCACCGCGAGCCGGGGCGCTGCTGGCTGACGCGCATGTTCGGAGCCATCGGACAGCGACTTACTCTTGCTGACGAGGAAAGAATCACCGGACGTAGATAGCAGCCTGCTCCCGGTGACTCTTTGTGGTCCCAAATATCCCACCGGCCGCCTCGCCACCTGTCTCGCATCAAGAGCAGAACTCACTTGCACTTGGAGGTGAGCCAGCTTCTGACGAGCAGGTGGGGCGGAGTCATGCCTGGGATTTCCAAAGCCGGTCAGCAAACCGGAGGGCTTCCTCCCGGCGCATGCCCGGGGACAGGGCTGCACCGAGGGCGCCGGGCCCCGCTGAGGCCACGGGCACGAGGCGCTGGGAGCCCCTGTGGAGGTCGCAGCCGCGGCCAGCACCAGCCTCAACGACCTGCAAGTGGGAGCCTCTGAGGCGACCCCACCCCGGCCACCCCCTGCCTGCAGCCAGGGTGCACCTCCACAAGGCCCAGAATGCCCCCGCAAGGCCCAGAACCACGAGAGCTGGTAACAGATGAGTGTGAATTAGGTCCTGTAAGAAAATGGTCAAGAATTAAAAATAGGAACCGGCTGCCTGACTTGTCTGACTTGTCTGCAGACTGACGGACGGACGGACGGCAGGCCTAAGGCTCAAGCCCCGCTGCCGCTCCCTGAGCCGTGCAGGTGCGCAGACAGAGCAGGGCTTCCCTACGTCTGCGTTGCTCTGTGCACTGCCCCCCGCCCACCCCCACCCCAGGGCACTGCCGTTTCCAGTGGGCCGAGCTCGGCCTGGGCTGAGCAGAGGCACACAGCGCAGCAGCGAGGCCCCAGCACCGCGCTCGCCGCACACCCAGGTGCTGAGCTCCTAGGAGATGTCACGCACTGTGCCAGGCCCTGCAGGTGCTGTGAAGAGGACGGAGGGGCCCTTCACCCAGATTCCAGCGGGGCAGCAGCCGGCAAGAGCCAGACAAGCACTGAGTGACCGTCGCCCGTGGCTGACGGCGGCGCTGCTGTGAGGCCGTGGCGGGACAGCTGGTGGCGGCTCCGCGGGGGCCTTTGAGGAACATGAGGTGCCACCTACGCCACGTGATCCTGGAGACAGCATCCGGGCAGCCAAACACGGAGAGGAAAGCCAGGGTTATCATAGGAAGGAGTTGGCATGTTCAAGAAACAACAAAAAAAGGAGACCAGCCTTGAGGGAACAGGAAAAGGGGGTGTGAAGTGAGGGCCAGGAGCGAGGGCAGCCCGAGCCCACAGGCCTTGCTGCCACTGCAAGTGTGGGTCTGCTTTAAGAGAAGTGGGAAATTGGAAAGTTTTTGAAAAACATAGCGTAGTGACATGACCTGGTCAGCTTTTTAAAAGTATCATTTCTGTTTTTGAGTCTAACATTTAAGTCTTTGGTCCATTTTGAGTCTATTCTTGTGTGTGGTGTAGATTGGTGGTCTAGTTGCATTTTTTTCTGCATGTAGCTGTCCAATTTTCCCACCACCATTTATTGAGTAGACTGTCTTTAGTCCATTGTATGTTTTTGCCTCCTTCGTCAAATGTTAATTGACCATAAAGGTGTGGGTTTATTTCTGGGCTCTCTGTTCTGATCCATTGATCTCTGTGTTCTATGCCAGTACCACGCTGTTTTGATTACTATGGCCTTGTAGAATAGTTTGATATCAGGTAGTGTGATTCTTCTAACTTTGTTCTTCTTTCTCAAGATTGCTGTTGACCATAAAAACCCTAGAAGAGGACATAGGCAGTAAAACCCAAGACATTTCTCCCAGCAGAATGTTTTCTGATATATCTCCTTGGGAAAGGGAAACAAAAGAAAAAATAAACAAATTGAACTACATCTCACTAAAGAGTTTTTGCACAGCAAAGGAAATCATCAACAAAATGAAAACATAACCCATTGAATGGGAGGACATATTCGCCAATGATAAGGGGTTAATACCCAAAATGTATGTAAAACTTATAAAACTCAACACTGAAACAAATACTCAACCCAATTAAAAAATGGACAAAGGACCTGAATAGGTACTTCTCGAAAGAGGACATACAGAGGGCCAAGAGACATGAAAGCATGCTCAATGTCATTAATCATCAGAAAAATGCAAATTAAAGCCACAATGAGATATCACCTCACACCTGTCAGGATCACCAATAAATCAACAAACAAGTGCTGGCGAGGATGTGGAGAAAAGGGAACCCTCGTGCACTGCTGGTGGGAATGCAGACTGGTGCAGCCACTGTGGAGAACAGTATGAAGTTACCTCAAAAATTTAAAAATGAAACTGCCTTATGACCCAGAGATTCCACTTCTGGAAATTTACCTGAAGGAACCGAAAACACTGATTCAAAAGGATATATGCACCCTTATCTATGTTCATAGCAGCGTTATTTACAATAGCCAAGATTTGGAAGCAGCCCAGGTGCCCATCAGTAGATGAGTGGATAGAAAAGCTGCATTTACATAATGCAATAGTACTCTGCTGTAAAAAGGAAGAAAAGTTTGCCCTTTGTGGCAGCATGGATGCACCTGGAGAGCATATGCTGAGTGACATAAGCCAGTCAGAGAAAGGCAAGTACCATATGATCTCACTCATATGTGGAATCTAATGAACAAACTGAACTCACAAGCAAAATAGAGACACACTCATAGACAGAGAGCAGGCAGACAGTTTGGGGGGGCGGGGGGGTTGGAGGATGAAGGGATTGAGCAAAACAGAAACAGAGAGAGAGAGAGAACTCGTGGACATGGACATCAGTGAGGTGATTGCTGGGGAGGGGTGAGGGAAGGTGGAGAGGGCAAAGAAGGGATAAATGGTGATGGAAAATAAAATCTTTTTTTTAAAGTGTCATTTCTGGCTGTTCCACCGACCAAGCCAAGGAGAGGCGGTGGCCTGGGGGCCTGCACAGTGCAGGCTGAGGAGTGTGCAGTGAGCTAGGAAGGAGACGGACTGGGCCTCCGCGCGGTCCAGGATCTGAGCCACTCGGCCACTCGGCCAACCAGAGTGCAGGTATCGAGTGACTGTGTCCCTCTCCAGCGACAGGACACAGAGGACCCCCGGTGACGGCGACAACGATGACGAGGTTATGAATTCAGGAAGAGAGAGGGCAGGGGGCATGGAAGGGAGAGGGCCGCCTTAATGGTTTCCATTCATTTAAAGAGGAAGAAGGAAATTAAGTGAAGCGTCCAATTTAAGAAGCTGGAAGAGGCAGTGAAAGTCAAAGTACAGTGCTATGCTAGCAAACAGGCACATCTTGATGAAACTGATGCTCTTCTGGAAATAATTACCAAGACTCTTTCAAGGTACAGTCTGACGTTAGATAAAGTAGCAGTGGTGAGGTCATGCTCCACTCGCAGATGGAAGTGGATTCAAATCCAGCCTCCACTGTGTTTAAACGGAGGGGAGTGCAGAATGTGCAGGAAGAAATAGCAAAGGTTCTCCACGGGAGTTTAGCAAAATCAGATGAATGGAATAAAAGAATGATTGTTTAATAATGTCACTTCTTCCTGGAAAATGTGGGTTTGATACAGTCCTAATGAACAACTAATTTTATATTTGTTAATTTAAATTTGTTACAGTATTTCCTTTCCTTTGGCGGAAGGGAGAGAAACTGAGTTACTCTAAACTTCCACAGGGAAGACGAATGGACAAAATAGTAAGAACAACTTGAAGGTGAGGAATGAGGACAGGACGCGCTAAACAGATTTTAAAATGGGCTGTAACGTTTCACATATTAAAATAGCAGAGCACATAAGTATGGAAACATAGATCAAGAGAGCAGACAGCTCTACGACAGTCTTTCATGTGCCCAACTTTATTAGATAATAAAAGTGTCAAAGAAATATTCAGTAAATGATGCTGGGACAATTGATTAACATTTGGGGGGGGATAAATAAAGCAAGATTAAATCTTTGTCTTACATTATACATCAACGTAAAATCCAGATTGATGAAGCATTATAAAGTAATTTAAAAGTTAATTAAAACTGCCCTGGCGGGTGTGGCTCAGCTGATTGGAGTATTGGCCCATGTACCGGATGGTTGTGGGTTCAGTCACCAGTTGGGGAACATACAGAAGGTAACCAACTGATCTCTCTCTCTCTCTCTCTCTCTCTCTCTCTCTTTTCCCCTCTCTCTAAAATCAATAAGCATAGCCTTGGGTGAGAATTTTTAAATAATAAATAAATAAATGTTAATGAAAATAAACAATCTAGACAAAGTTCCAGAAGAAAAGGCAACGTGATCACTTAGTCCCAGGCACCTACTATCTATCCTGCCCCCCTTTCTCCCAGTTCCCCATAAAAATACACACAGGGCTGGCAAAAGTAGGTTCCTGTGCCACTGTGACATTCTCCTGAGCTAATATAGTGACTGTAGTCATCAGAACCTGCATGTCTTTTTCCAGATAGCAACTGTAAATCTACTTTTGCCCACCCTTGCATATGTGTGCACATTTCTCCCTTTTCTCTCTCTCTCTCTCTCTCTCTCTCTCTCTCTCTCTCTCTCTCTCTCTCTCTCTTTCTCTTACTCTCTCTCTCTCTCTCCATATATAAATATACTAGAAGCCCGGTGCACGAAATTCATGCACGGAGGCGGGTTTTCCCTCAGCCCAGCCTGTACCCTCTCCAATCTGGGATCCCTGGAGGGATGTCCGACTGCCTGTTTAGGCCCGATCCCGGTGGTGGGATCGGGCCTAAACGGGCAGTCGGACATCCCTCTCACAATCCAGGACTGCTGGCTCCCAACTGCTTGCCTGCCTGCCTTCCTGATTGCCCCTAACTGCTTCTGCCTGCCAGCCTGATCACCCCCTAACCACTCCACTGCCAGCCTGGTTGATGCTTAACTGCTCCCCTGCCAGCCTGTTTGCCCCCAACTTCCCTCCTCTGCCGGCCTGGTCAACCCTAACTGCCCTCTCTTGCAGGGTTGATCACCTCCAACTGCCCTCCCTTGCAAGCCTGGTCCCTCTCAACTGCCCTCCCTTGCAGACCAGGTCCCTCCCAACTGCCCTCCCCTGCTGGCCATCTTGTGGTGGCCATCTTGTGTCCACATGGGGGCAGGATCTTTGACCACATGGGGGCAGACATATTGTGTGTTGGAGTGATGGTCAATCTGCATATTACTCTTTTATTAGATAGGATAGAGGCCTGGTGCAGGAGTGGGGGCCAGCTGGTTTGCCCTGAAGGGTGTCCCAGATCAGGGTGGGGGTTCCCTTGGGGCATGGGGTGGCCTGAGCAAGGGGCCTGTGATGGTTTGCAGGCCAGCCACGCCCCCTGGCAACCCAAGCTGAGGCCCTGGTATCTGGAATTTATTTTCCTTCTACAATTGAAACTTTGTAGCCTGGAGCGGAGCCAAGCCTGCTGCTCCCTCCACGGCCGGCAGCCATTTCTGTGGCAGTTAATTCACCTTCTATAATTGAAACTTTATAGCCTTAAGCGGAGGCTGGGCCCAGACAGGGTGTGCGGAAAGCTTTGCTTCCCCTGTTGCCGCCGGCAACCCTGGCTTACTCTCTCAAGCTCCATTCTGCCGCCATATCTGTTTGAATTTGTTTACCTTCTATAATTGAAACTTTGTAGCTTGAGTGGAGGCTTAGGCCTGCAACAGCTCGTGGAAAGCTTGGCTTGCTCTGTTACCTGGGAAACCTTGCTCTCTGTGGCTGTAGCCATCTTGGTTGGGTTAATTTGCATACTTGCTCTGATTGGCTTGTGGGCGTGGCTTGTGTCGATGGTACGGTCAATTTGCATATTACTTTTTTATTAGGTAGGATATAAAAAAACCAGGAGCAAAGCTGTGTTCTTACTGGCAATAATAGAAGGCTGCCACCCATGTAATTTGAAGCTTTAAAAGTTTACACTCAATATGATATGGATGAGACAACATTCAAAGTGGATCTTTGATGGCGTTGGGGATGGGTAAAAAGAAAGAAATATTTAGCTAACCTCATCAAGAAGAGGGAGACAGTCAGGAAACCATTAAGAATAAGAGAAATCAGGATTATGATTTAAGAAAAGCAAATTTAAAATGCAGCAAACATTATGTGTGACTTCATACTGATCCATGAGAAAACTTTGATGAAATCCTATCTAATAAAAGAGTAATATGCAAATTGACTGTCACCCCAAGACACAAGATGGCTGCCCCCATGTGGATACAAGATGGCCACCACAAGATGGCTGGCAGGGGAGGGCAGTTGTGGGCAACCAGGCCTGCAGGGGAGGGCAGTTGTGGGCAGTTGGGGGTGACCAGGCCAGCAGAGGAGGGCAGTTGAGGGAGACCAGACCAGCAAGGGAGGGCAGTTGGGGGGGACCCAGGCCTGCAGGGGAGGGCAGTTGGGGGGGACCAGGCTGGCAAGGGAGGGAAGTTAGGGGTGACCAGGCTGGCAAGGGAGAGCAGTTAGGGGTGACCGGGCCAGCAAGGGAGGGCAGTTAGGGGCAATCAGGCAGGCAGGGGAGCAGTTAGGTGTCGATCAGGCTGGCAGGGGAGTGGTTAGGGGGTGATCAGGCTGGCAGGCAGAAGCAGTTAAGGCAATCAAGCAGAGGCAGGCAAGCGGTTGGGAGCCAGCTGTCCTGGATTGTGAGAGGGATGTCTGACCACCCATTTAGGCCCCATCCCACCGGGGTCCCAGATTGGAGAGGGTGCAGGCTGGGTTGAGGGACACCCCTCCCCCCCATGCATGAACTTCATGCACTGGACCTCTAGTAGATTATATTATAGGAAAACATATATAGCCAGAAAGTTGATTTCAACATAAAAATTAAAAGATGTAAGATGCAAAGCCATGGGGGAAACTAAGAAATTAGTCAAAGAAATGGCAGTGGCCAGGTGGCCCAGGGTGAGCTCATCATCTGGACCAACTGGAGGGAACTGGTGGCCCCTGTCCTTCCATGTCCCTCTTTGCTCGACACCAGGGGCCCCACTGGAGCCACACAGAGGCCTGGGGCCGGAGGCAGGGGCTGGGGACTGTGGGAAATGAAGTAGGCCTGCCTCATCGAAGTGGCAGATGCTGCTCTCCTCCGCCCGGTTGCCAGTAGGAATGTGGGCCAACACCCAATTCAGAGCCACGAAAATGTTAAACCAGGTGGGCGCGGCCCGACAGTAGCGGGCTGCACAGAACTATGGGCGACCGGTTTGCGTGATCCCTGTGGTGCTGGGAGCAGGCAGGATCAGAGAGGCACCTCCACGCCATGTCCCGTGATGGTTGTGGAAACTGTTTCTCAGGAGAGGCAGTTACCCAGCAGTCCTCAGGGTGGGACATTTTCCTGAATAACTTCGGTGGGCGCCGAGGCAAGCCAGTTGAGTCAGATAAAATAGGACTTCGTTTTCGACCTCAATCTGAGCGCCTGAGAGGTTATGGTAAAGGAAGGCTGAACTGCTTTGAAAAACACTTTATTTACTCAACAAACGTTTATCAAGCACTGACAAGGCGCTGTGCACTATGTTAAGTCTGGGGGTAGAGCAGTGACTACAATAGAAAGGTTTCCTGCCTTGGTGGAATTCGTGTCCCAGGGGCTGTAAAACAAACAGTGGGTGGCACCCAGGGCCCTCCGGTCAGCTTCCGCACTAAACACGTTAATTGTGTAATTAGGACTCACTCACAGGCAGTAAAGCCCAAACCAGGAGCATATGACGCCTGGGACTTGATTTGAAATAAGCAGTGAGGAGGGCAGCTAGGGGCACATGAATGAGCTGGGCGTGGTCCTGACTGGAGTAGCCCATGGTGGGTGGGGGTGGGGGGGGGGACATTCACTCACTGCACCTTCCTCCCCACTTTCCAACGTTTGAAATTTTTTCATAATAAAAAGTCTTTTTTCAGTCCAATTCAATTGAAATCCAAATTGCACCTCGAATTCATTCCTAAGTCTTTCTCTCTCTAGCCCCAGCCCAACCGCTAGTGGGGGACCCTCCCTCCCCCGGACCCCGAGTCCTCTGGGGCGGAGGGGGCTGGGGCCTGGGAGGGCTGAGAGGCAGGATCTTACTGCGAGGGCGAGGGCGCAGGGGTCGCTGCCAGCAGGCTCTCTGCCTTGCTGCTGAGTGCCGCTCCCCCGTGAGCATGGCCCGAGGACAGAGCTGGAGCTGGTACTTCCTCAGTCTCCACCTGGCACCGGAGCCAAGGCTGCCCGCCCGGTGCCCTTCCTCCTGGCCCGCGGGCAGCACTGCTCCAGCCAGCCTCTCCTCTGGGGTCTCCAGGCCCCGCTATGTCCATGTGCCCACCTGTGCTCCAGGCCCGGCCCAGTGCCCACAGCTCAGCAGGCACCGGCGGGAGCGGCAGGTCCCTACCCCTCCAGCGTGTCTATCGTCTACCGGTCGGTCCTCTTCTCACTGGCCTGGTGGGGACGAGCTGCCCCTCCTCCACCCTGGGGATGGGACAAAGAGCCAAAGCCCCCTCCTGCCGCTGCTCCTGACTTGGTAGGTCCCCACCTCGTTGAACTCCGCTCTTCATACACCCAGACGGAAGTCCCCGGGGAGGGGCAGGACTGCCTGGCTTCTCCCTGAGACCCGGGGAGTCACTCCCAGCTCTCGGGCTCTGGCTGCCGAAACACCTCATGCTTATTGTTATGGTTCTTGGAGCTTCAGCCACCATTTCAAGCCGATAGGAAAAGCCCTGAGCCACATCCTGTTTTGCTGATTTGGGGAAGGTTTCCAAACTGGTTTTAAGCCTCTTAGTTGTTACTGGGGTGTTTATCTCATCTCTCAATACGACACCTTTTGGATTTCTAACCGCCTCTTGGGTCACTTCGTTTTGCTAGTGCACACGTCTCATGAAAAGTGACGACACACGCAGTCGTTGGCCGTCTGTCACCGTGAAGGTGGCAGATTAAAGCACAGCTCATTAAGAGAGCCAGCTTCCTCGGCATCCCTGCTTTAGTCATAGCTGCACTGGCATTTATGGAGCTCCCTATACAGGCCAGGCCCTGTGTTAAGCACGTGTGTGTATTACACGGATTCCCCATTATTTAACAAGCAGACTCTGCTGACCGAAGAGATAGGTCCTCTTACTGTACCCTTCTTTTATGTATGAGAAGGGAGTTGCACAGCAGTGCTGAGTCATTTTCTCAAGGTGACACAGCAAGTGACACGATTAAGACTTGAATCCAGGGCTCACTGACTCCAAACCTGTCCTCTCTACCAACACGTGCCGCCCGCCGTGCGCCAGGACAGCGTTTGGTGCTCCTGTCCCCAGACCTGCTCTGGATCAGAGGAGACCGAGGCTCTCTCTCCCGGGGCTCCTGGCCAAGTTGTGCAGGACACCATGTGGGGGTCTCCCCTGCGCCCGATTCTTAGTCAGGTATTGGGAAGGGCCAGTGCCCCTCCCGCTTTCTCGCCTACGAGGCGGGCAGCAGAGCAGCTGCCTGGCAGGTTGGGGCCAAAGGACAGCAACTTCTTTGCCGTCTTCTTGGTCTCTGCTGCAGTTTGCATTCCCTGGAGCGGAGCCCAGGCTCGGACGTACCACAAGCGCCACAAACAAACAAACACCCAGCCGGCCCCTCTCGGGGTCCCACCACCCTCAGGAGAAAGGCTTGTCCCTCACAAACCTGGTTCCAGAGCCAGTGTCTTTCACCCAGTTAACGCAACAGCCTCCCGACACGTCTCCTGGTCCTCCCTCTTGCCCCTGGAGATCCATTATTCACTCAGTGGCTAGAGTGGCATTTCCAAAGTATAGATCAAATCAGATTCCTCCCCCCTCTTAACACTGTGTGGTGGCTTTAAATGCCAATGAAGAAAATAAAGAACTCTGTGCCGGCCCACTAGCTCTGCCCAGCCCGCCCAGCTCACCTCTGACCTCACTGGCTATGATTTTTCCTCTTGTTGCTAAGATTCCCATGCACTAGCCTTTCCGTCCTGCAACTGGGGACCCCTTCTGCTGGGGGCACTTTCCCTGGTCCTCGTAGGGCTGACTCCACCACGGGCTTTTTGCGACTCAGTCACCTCCTCAGAATGCCCTCTGCCCACCTACCTCCGGCAGTCCTGGTAGAGCGTCATCCGATTGTCTTCATGGCGGTGGCCAGTGCCTGCGTGGTGGGGCGGGTTGCACATTCACTGCCTGTCTCCCTCCCCTGGAACATCAGTTCCTTAGAGGCAGAGCATCTGGCTGCTCAGCGCCATGTTCAGGGCACACGGAGGGCCTGGTAGGCAAGGCCGTCAATGGATGTTTGTTGAATGATCTGACCTGGCTAAAAGGCCCGCAGGCCTTGGCAGCCACACGCTTGTCGTGCACAGTGAATGCCTGTTATTTTTACTCCCTGCCATCGAGTCATCTTTCTGGTAAGAGCACCCTCAAATTCCTATAGAGAATCAGCCCTTTACCCAAGCTGTCCACACGGATTAGGGTGAGACTGGCCTTCCTGGTGCGTCTGGGGACAGAAGGTAGCCCAGACCTGAATTCTGGGACTCATTCCCTGGCCACCAGGATACAGGTAGGTCTGAGCCAAATGGGTCAGTGAGAAACCAGCCCCGGGACATGGACCGCACCTGTTGGTGGACAAATGTCCCCTTTCTCCTCGGGTCAGCGGGATCGAGCCAAGAGTTCTTGGTGCTTGAGAGCCAGGCTGCTCTGGAGCGGGAGCAGAGGGGGGCAGGCGGAGAGGGGAGCAGTCCCGGCTGGCCGGCAGGAGCCCCTCCACCTTGTCGCATGCGCTAGAATTGCTTCTGATTATCTTAGACCAGGCGTCCTCAAACTACGGCCCGCGGGCCACAGGCGGGTGTTTTTGCCATTTTGTTTTTTTACTTCAAAATAAGATATGTGCAGTGTGCATAGGAATTTGTTCATAGTTTTTTTTAAACTATAGTCCGGCCCTCCAACGGTCTGAGAGACAAAGAACTGGCCCCCTGTTTAAAAAGTTTGAGGACCCCTGTCTTAGACACTTTGAGTTGGGGTTTCTGTCAGCTGTGACTAGACGCTTCATGGCCAGGATACCTCCCTAATTTCATTTCTCTTCATCTAAATTAGGAATTATGTTCAGCTGCTAAACTTGAAAAGGGTGAAGTAAATGAAGGAGTCCATTTTTGTCATGCAATGATAATTTTACTACTACTACTACTACTACTACTACTACTACTACTAATAATAATAATAATAATAATTTTGGAGATAATCCACCCTGGCCTGAGATGGCGGCTCTGTAATACCACTAGGGACTCAAGCTTCTCCAATTTTATTTTATTCTCAGCCACCTACCCATGTGCTTGTCGCCCACGGTAACACGTGACTGATCAACCCCCAGCTCTGAATTCCAGTCCGGACGGACAGAGGAGAGAGAAGGCCAAAGCAACACAGGTGCGAGCAAAGTATGGCCACAGCCCCTAAAGGAGACTTTACAGACCAGAGGAAAACTTTTTCTCCCCCATTTTCATTATAAAATATGTGAAACATAAATTTTTCCATTTTAGCAATTTTAAGTGTATAATTTAGTGGCATTAATTATATCCATGATATTATGCAACCATCACCACTGTCAATTTTTTAAAATATATTATTAATTGATTTCAAAGAGGAAGGGAGAGGGGGAGAGAGATAGAAACACCAATGATGAGAGAGAACCATTGATTGGCTGCCTCCTGCACACCCCCCACTAGAGATGGAGCCCGAAACCCAGGCATGTGCCCTTGACTTAGAATCGAACCCAGGACCCTTCACTCCACAGGCTGACACTCTATCCACCGAGCCAAACCATCGAGGCCACCACTGTCCATTTTTAACACATTTCATCACACTGAACAATTCCTGAGCTATTTTTCAACAGCTCCCACTCCTATCTCCTCTCAGTCCCTGATCACCTTGAATCTACTTTCTGTCTCTATGAATTTGCTTATTCTAGGTACTTCCTATGAGGGGAATCACACATGTTTCTCCTTCTGTATGTAGCTTAATTCACTTAGCACAGTGTTTTCAGGGTCCATCCATGTTGTAGCATGTGTCCAAATTCCATTTCTTTTATGGCTGAGTAATGTTCTCTGTATGTATATGACATACTAGGGGCCCAGTGCATGAATTCATGCACCTTGAAAGGAACTGTGGGCTTTGAGGCTGCAGTGGGCACAGGGGTGGGTCTTGGCCCATCCTCTGCACCCCCACCTGGCCCTTCCCACCGCAGCCCCGGTCCCCTGTCTGCCAGCAGCCCTGCTCCCGCCACTGTAGCCCCCATGCACTGATGGCACAGAACAATTGGGAGCGGCGCCAGCAGCGGGTGTGAACGGCGGCTGCTGCCCTGATAGCCTCTCAGGAGCAGGGGGAGGTGGAGAAACCCTCAGGGGTGATCAGGGCTGGTAGCTGCCACTCATACCCACTGACAGTACCAAGCAATTGGGACCGGTACTGGGTGCTAGCAGCGGGTGCAAGCGGTGGCTCCGGCACTGGCTCTGGATGTGAGCAGTGGCTCCAGCAGCAGGTGTGAGTGGGGCCATCACCAGCAGCAGGTGTGAGTGGTGGCTGCTGCCCTGATCGCCCCTCAGGAGCAGGGGTGGGTGGAGAAGCCCTGAGGGGCAATCAGGGCCGGCAGCTGCTGCTCACACCTGCTGATGGCCCTGAGTGATCCAGGCTGGCGCTGGGCACAAGCAGCAAGTGCAAGAGGTAGCTCTGGCACTGGCAGCAGGTATGAGCGGGGCAGCATCGGCAGCAGGTGCAAGTGCCCAGCAGGACCGTGGCATGCGGGAGCAAAGAATTTTCAGTAACCACCAGAGGCTCACCCTGATGACAGCACCCCGCCTTGGTCTGGCACCCATGCTCACCTGCTCCACCATCCCACTGCGGCCGATGCTTGCCATGTTCCATGAATCATAGCGACTGGTTGTTTGGTTGTTCCGCTGTTTGGTCTATTTGCATATTAAGGTTTTATATATATAGACTAGATGCCTGAATGCACGAAATTCATGCAAGAGTAGGCCTTCCTTCCCCCAGCTGCCAGCACCAGCTTTCCTCTGGCACCCGGGACCCGGGCTTCCCTTGCAGCCCTGGCTTTGTCGGAAGGTCATCCAGGAGGACGTCTGGAAGGATCTGGTCTAATTAGCATATTACACTTTTATTATTATAGACTAGCAGCCCATTTGCACGAAGATTCGTGCAATAGACCTTCATTCACCTGGCTGCCTGCACCAGTTTTCTGCAGGCACCAGGGACCCAGACCTTGGCTGTGGCCACCGCCTTCTGCCTTCTTTCAGGGTAGGGGCTTGGCCCTGGGCGGCGGCCTTGGGCTCAGGTGCACCCCAGCCTCCCTGCTATGGATCGCAGGAGCCGACCCCCAGTGGTTGCCTTCGATCCATGCAGGCTCCCTGCTGGTGCCCAAGGCCGAGAAAGCCTCCACCTGAGGCTTTCCCAGCCTTGGGCTGGGCCGCACCCAGCGTCCCTGCAACGGTTTCCTGGTGGGCGTGGCTGGTGGGCGTGGCTGGTGGGCGTGGCTGGTGGGTGTAGCGAAGGTACGGTCAATTTGCGTATTACTCTATTATTAGGTAGGTTGCTTAGCCATTCCTCATGAGTTGGTGGGCACTTGAGCTGTTTCCACCTTTTGGCTGTTGTTCACAAAACAACTTTTAATTATACTTTATTGATCAGAAATTTGTTACAGGGCACCCTTATCTTTAAGGAAGACTGAAAAAAAAAGTAATTTTCTTTCAACTAGACAAATGAACTCCCAGCCACTTCATTTGTTAGGAGAAATGGAGGTGATTGGGTAAGCAGCTAGGGATCTTTGTGACAGCCCAGGCCTTCACCAGAAATGGCTTTCGTGCATAGAGCACATTCACCTGCCCCAACAGAGACAAGCCGCAGAGACCCACGTTGGGGGGCAGGGTCTGGGCAACGGGCAGTCCTCTCCCACAGGTCTGACCTAAAGACCATTTACCTGCCTCCAGCACCCATCCTTCGATAGCAGAGGCACAGGTCACCAGAGGTCCTTCTGAAATCAGGCTGAGGCACCACCGCCTTCACCGGTTCTCAGAAACTGTCAAGCCCAGCGGGGCAGGAGTGCCATTGCTCTGCCCGGAGAATGGGGGCGGGGGGTGTCCTGCCAGCACGAGAAACCTCCCTGGCCTGCACCTCCCTCCCTTTCTGAGAAACCTCCCTGGCCTGCACCTCCCTCCCTTTCTGAGAAACCTCCCTGGCCTGCACCTCCCTCTCTTTCTGAGAAACATCTGGCCTGCACCTTCCTCTCCTTCCGTCTGCCCGCTGAAGGTTCTTCCTTGTCCATCTCTCTCCCTGAGCTCCTCTGAGGTGGATATGGGAAGACAAGCTTCCTACGGGGCTCAGGATCTATAAGGGGTTTCCTGTTTCGGGTTTAATCGTCACAGGTTGCTTCGTATCAAGCTTGGGGATCATGTGGAACATCGCTCTTTGGGAAAGTCAATAGGCGGCCGAATGTCCGTTCCGTACATAATATTCAAGCACGAAGAGCGCCGTCCTGGCCCACGTTCCACTGCAGTCATGCTGGGCTCCTTGCTTCTCCTCAAACGCATCGTGCACTAGGGCTTGAACCTGCTAGTCCAGCAGCTGCCCTGCTCTTCCCCTGGCTGGTCACCATTAAGGGTCCAGTTTCAATGGAACTCCCAGTGCGAAGCCCTCTCCATGACCCTCAGTGATGCTCTTCCGGACCTGCACTCCCTGCAGAGCACGTCACAGCCTCCTCGTCCTCCCTCTCAGGTGGAGTTCCCTGGGCAGGGGCATCACAGCCCTCCTTGTCCTCCCTCTCAGGTGGAGTTCCCTGGGCAGGGGCATCACAGCCTCCTCGTCCTCCCTCTCAGGTGGAGTTCCCTGGGCAGGGACGTCACAGCCCTCCTCGTCCTCCCTCTCAGGTGGAGTTCCCTGGGCAGGGGCGTCACAGCCTCCTCGTCCTCCCTCTCAGGTGGAGTTCCCTGGGCAGGGGTGCAGATGCCGTGACTCACAGGCATGCCCCCAAGGAAAGCCCACCGGGAGCGTGGGGAACGGCAGGAGGAAGGGCAGTGTGATTTCTCGGAGGAGCAGCACTGGCATCCCCGGGGAATTGGCTAGAAACACAAAATGTTCAGAGCCCCTCCACACGGGTTTAGCCAGCTTTGCATGTGATCCTGCTGCGCACTGACGCTGGAGAACCGGCGGGGACGGGCAGAGTCTAACAGCAGGGTCCCAGGTAACGTCTCACCTTGGCCTGACCCGCGGAGGACTCTAGACTAGAGCACACATTGCACCACAGAGGCGTCCCTGCCTCTGGCAAGAGGACAGCACCCCTATATCGGCTGCTCATTGGCCGCAGGCTGGCGAGGCAGCTTCTGTCAGCCAACAGCAGTTCTCCCAGGAAGGGGCAGCCGAGGGCAGTGGGAGCGGGGAGGTCAGGGTTAAGGCTGCAAGGGACCGACCAGTAAAGGGAGCTGGGCGTCTTCGGGCACCAGCAGCAGCCACCGCCATTGTTCTTATTTGCTACTCATCCCCGTCCTCGCCATCAGACCGAGAGCTCCAGCTGATAGAGAACAACGTCTTGCTTGCTAATGACTGATTTGCCAGTGCCTCGCAGAGTGTGAACCCATTATTAAGCATGCAATTACCTGGTTAAATGCATGCTAATGGAGGCCTTCTGTATTGGGGCACTGCTCAGGGCCTGTGATTTAGCTGTGGCAACAAGAACCACTGTCTTTGGAAAAGGTTCTTTCTTTTGCTCTAGTTGGGGAGATAGCAAGAAGCACGTAAACATATATGTGAGCCTGTTTCCATGCGTGCATGTGTACCTAGGATGATGTCAGGCACTGATGGACTCTGGGAGGAGAGCGGCGCCGAGTGAGAGGAGGAGACGTGCCGGCGCTGTTTTACGAGGGCAGCGACAGAAGGATTCTGGAGAGCCGACACTCCCGCTGAGATCGAATGAAGTGAGGGCTTGAACCATGACAGCCATGGCAGCAACTTTCAGGTAAATTCACAATTGTTTTCGAATAAACATTACCTTTTTGCTGGAAGAATGCCTCTGGGAAGAGCATTCCAGACACAGGGACCGGCTGGGTGAGCCTGGCATTTCTGAGCTGGTAAAGCAGGCGGGCTGGGAGAGATGGGCTGGGGCATGCGGCTGTTTCCATTTGTTTTTTATTGACTTTAAAGATTTTTCAGGAGATACATGTACAAGGTTTTTAAAAATCAAATAGGATCAGATGAGCTGTAAGGAAAGCAGCCGTCCTTCCCACTCCAGGCCCTCTCCCCAAAGGTAATCACAAAGACCCATTTCTGTCTTAGTTTAGCTCACTTCACCCCACACCTGCTTGTAGGTCATTTTAGTTCATCCCTTGGTTGTCTATCTCTGTAATGTTCAATAACATACTACCTCCAGCCCTCATCAGCGATAGGCGGTACCTATTGGCTGTTCTCTTTGTTGCCCCTCCCCTTTGCCCCTCCTCCCACCTCGCAGCTTCCTCACTGCTCTGGCGACAGGAGCTTGAAAGCTCTTGGGTGATTTTCACCATCTCCTTCCTTTGCACCCATGTGGGTGCTTTTACCTCAGAGAAGTTTTCTCTTTTAACCCGTGCCCCTGGGAAGAAGGGCACAGGCCTTGGTAAGGCTGGTGAGGTGCCACCTACACGCAACCCACTTCCTCTTTAGTAGAATTTCCAAAGTCTCCTCCTTCCTGGCCCTGCTGTTCTGCCGAGCACATGGCACCATCCAAGTGGAGGTATCATAGGAACCCCCCTAGTCTGGGCAATGTCTCCCCTCCCCCAGCCCCCAGGGCCTGGTACTGACACCACCTCGCACTACAGGATGCTGGTGCTGGGAGCACTGGTTGGGCCAGGAAAGGGCACGTGACACAGCAGGGCCAATCAGTGTGTCTCTCCTGGACATTTGTAATTGGGATTGAGACGGCCCTGTTTAGTCTGGGTGGGTATCTTGAAAGAGATGACGTAAAACCTCAAAACCTAGCTTACATCTTGAGTATTGAAGAATAGAGAAGGCAAAACAATTTTCTCAACTAAAAATATAAAACCCAGCGGAGATGAAAATGATGTTCCTCCCTGATTTCAGCTCCTTGCTGAGGCCGGATGTTGGCTTTGTCCTAAAGCTCCTTAAAACATGGCCTCATCCTTATACCAAACCCTCCAATTTCTTAAACTAGCTCCAGTGAGTTTCTGCTATTTACAGCCAAATGGACTAACAAAATGTCCCCTCTTGTAGACTGGGCTCCGTGGGGGGTAGGAGCCATGTCCTTGTATTCTCCAAAGCACTAAGCAGAAGGCCCTGTGCATAGTAGGCACTCCAGAAGCATTTACTGAATGGAATCAGCTGCCAGTACTCCTCCCTCAATCACTTCAGGGGGCACTGACCCCTCTTGAGATGAGGGTGACTCTGAGAGGGTGAACTGCAGAAAGGTGCTGTGTCAGCCACTCTCCTAGCTCAGGGTCCAATTGGGGGGTGGTGGTGGAAAGAAGCCTTAGTAAGAGAATCAAATGTGAGTTTCAAGCTGTCTAAATGCCTCCCAGTCTCCTGCCTCAGAAGTAGGATTGGAGAAGGTCATCAGCAAACAGAGAGAGAGCCTGGCTCCATCACTCCAAGGACAGAGCGCTTTGAATCTCTTGGGTCCCTGACTGATGATGAAAGAGCCCTCTAGTGGTGAAGTAGCAGTTGTATCTAGGCTTACGTAGAAGCCGAGCCTAAGCACCCATGTATACACACACCTACACATCAGCTGAATGAAAGGGTGAGGTCACCCCCTAGAGAGTGGGGAGGCATCATCAGGAACTAACTGGCCAAGGCCCTGCCTCCTCACGCCCACTCCAAGCAGGTGTTCTAACTGCTCCACGGGCAGGTTCAGGGCTTCCCATGCCCTGTGGTCAAAGGCTCAGTACAAATCTCCATTCTTTCTGCACGTGTCCCTTTCTGTCCTTCAGAAAATGTGTGCACTTCCTGACTCAGGATTGCCAACGCCATCTGCCTGAGCTCCTGACCCTTGCCCCAACTCCACACGGTCCTGCCTGGGTACCCGATTCCTTCTGCCTCCCCCCTGGGCACCACGCCTTGCCTGCCTCCCCAGTGACAGCTGAGGAGGTGGAGCAGGAGCTGCTGTCAGTGGACTGTGGGTCTGTGAGTGGGTGGTTGGAGCCTTAAGCCCAAGCCCGCTGAACTTTCATCTACGTGGTCCTGCTTTGAAAAAAGACCCTTCTCATCCCGACTGAAGCAAGGAAAGAAGCAAATGGTTCCTAGAGTGGCTGTTTTGGTTATTATTATTAATTCATATGATTTATGTTTCTGAGAGGGGGAAGGAAAATTTCACATATTTAATAACCCTCCCAGGAAAGACCAGTTTCACCTTATGTTACATGAGGCTTTTTTGTTGTTTATCTTCCCCTGAGGATATTTTTCCATTGATTTTTAGGGGGAGTGGAAGAAGAAGGAAAAGACAGAGAGAAACATTGATGTGAGAGAAACACATTGATTGGTTGCCTCCTGCATGAGCCTGGGCTTGGCAGGAGCCTGCAACCGAGGT